>OU795043.1:13365137-14857637 GCA_917208275.1 Patella pellucida
ATGACAGGCTTAATGATACAGCATGCATGTGCTAACCATTCGGCTACCCCCTATGATGCTTGTAAACTGTAGACGGAAATCGTTATGGAGAGATGGACCAACTCATCCAAGCCCTCCGGAACTCAATCTGATTAGATTACTATTTCGTTTCGTTTCATTAATTTACCCTGCTATCGATCAACAGTGCTTTCCCCACTGCCTTAATGCTAATCCTCGCCTATAAGACTGACTCTTACATTTTCACCAAAGTTTCGTAAGGTAAAACACTTTCTACCACAGATGGAGCAACAATGTGGTAACCTCTTGCTCAAAAGCATGCATAGAGTTCAGCATGGAAAACTTGACATAGACAAACAGGAAGTAAAGACTTAAAAACGTGCCCCCCCCCCACCCCTTACATTTGAACCTAACCAGCCTCTCAACTCTCGTCAACAAAAAACGCCATGACAAAAAAGGGGGAGGGGTCATTTAATAATAATAATAACTATGTATTTCTATAGCGCCTTTACCAGTTGAGTACAACTGCTCAAGGGCGCTGCTGGAGTCTGACAACACATGAATATATACAACACAGGGATTGTCTACGGATATGCCTCTTTGAACAAGTGTGTCTTTATTGCACTCTTGAAGTCATCCAGAGATGGAATGGATCTGATCTTGTCTAGCAGTGAGTTCCATAGGGCTGGACCAGCTGCTGCAAATCTACGGTCGCCATAGGTTGCTGACCTCGAGGAAGGGGGGTCAAGTAGATATTTATTTGCTGATCTGAGTGTTCTGACTGGCTGATGATCCTGGATTAGTTCCTGCAGATAAAGCGGAGCAAGTTTGTGCTTGGATTTGGAAGAGAAAAGATACTAAAAATAACTTTTGCCCTACATTCGTGACGGCGTAAGAATATTTGGTTATCTGTATCCTTCAGCATTTCGAGTTCTCTGTATATCAACCTGTCACATTGTAACTACTACAATAATAGGGGTTTACTTCCGCTTTCATTTAAGACAATATCGCAAATTAAAACCCAAAAACTACTACCAATACTACCTGGGGCTTTAACGTCTGCGTCCACAGAAGTGATATGGTGGGGGATTTTTTAGCGGATTAGTGTTTAGATGCCGTCTGACCGTGACCCTCCCTACAAGCCCAACAATTTAACACTTGATTACCCTTTCAGATAATGTAATTGGCCAATATGCTCAGTGATAGGTAAACCGTTTACAAAGAAACTATGTCAACATGAAAAAAAATAAAACGAAAGGTAATGTAATGGTGTACCAATAGGTTGGAGGATACCAAGACCTTGGCACGAGGTAGATAAGGTCATGCTTGCTCTAATTGGCTAATGTTTTTTTTTATATTTAGTTTACATTTTGGTGGGTGGGGTTTACATTTCGGTGGGTGGGGGGTATATATTTTGTTTCGAAATTATACTTGATATGAATCGATGTATCTGATATGTCCCAATCCGGTTTCATGTTGAGAAATCTCCTAAATCCGCTATCTGTTAATCGCACATACCAACATGTTTCTGAAGCAACATTGCGAGTTTTACAACATCTGGCCGTTGCCGGTTTACTTCACACTTCCTGAAAATATAGCTACGTTATCTGCAGACACGTAAACAGAAGCATCCCAGAGATTTTGACATAGCGAGCCTCAGGTAAACCTTGACATTTGACGCACCTTAAACTTTGCAACTCGATTGTCACAGGTAGACATTAATTTAGCTTAAAAGCGCGAGGCTTGGTATTCGCGACCACCAAGGAATCTGCTTGGATCACAAGCTGGGCTTATACCCAATCAAACTGCAGAGTATTACATGAAGGGCTTGCTAAGATTTACGTTGTTAAAGCGTGAATAAGCCTTCTTTTGAAGATGACATACCAACGACAACGACGAGTGAGAATGTTCTCCTAATCTGTGCATACTCAAGCATTTATTCGATGTCGCCACCAGCTCGTTTGACTGACATACCTACTCAAACAGATAAAACTTGCTAAACTTTGAAATTCCGTACACCAAAACCGCCGGACAATGCTATTGTAAGCCTCACCTTTTCATCTGACGTCGATACAGTTGTGCATTATTCATTTAAACTACAATTTATAAGAAAACTTAGATAACCTGTTGACATGTAAGATAGTACTATATGGACACAGGTCTCCAAATATTCCGAATGTAGGGCGAAAGGTTGTTTTTTTTTTGTTCCCTCTCCCTTTCTCTTTTACCCCCTTTTGCATGGAGATTTTTATTGACTTTTTGGTGTAGAATCGATAAAAAGGGTTTGAAAATACATTTTCTGCCCGGTTTTGGTGAATGTTCATGATTCTGAGGCGGAAGGATATTAGAGTTGTGAGGTTGGTTACGTTGAAATGTAGGGCCTGCAATTGCATGTTTTCTTCTGTCTTCTTCCTGCTAGCGTATCTCAATTTTTTCATGGTCAACCTCATACATGCTTTTGGGCAATAGTTTGCCACATGTTGCATCTGTGGCAAAAAGCGTTTTACCCAACGAAAATTTGGGGTATAGTTAGAGCAGGTCTAAAAGACGAGAATTAACATTGGAGTCAATGGGGAAAGAATTGGTGACCTGTGGCCATATGAACCAAGCATGGCGTCATCTCCGCTATATTGGAAATGTGACGTAAAAACGAAAACCGAAAATCCGCCAATTGATGCCCAATTGTCCAAGGAATAAGCATGTCAGGTTTAATGTCGCCCAAATAGTGCCCAAAACATTCATGGAGTTATATCGCCGGACCCCTTTCCCGGGATACCAGAACCTGGCTACATCACCCAAAAATCACTTGACCACTAACTTATATCTTTAGTTCAAACGTGAATATCGCGACACATTCTAGCAGGATAACCGGAATGTGTATAACAAAACCACACGCGAGTCCATGAAACCATTGTTTACAAACGATACCATTGGGTTGGTGTCTGTTGGAAGAAAACAAAAGTTGACGCAGAGGTCAAGTCCCTGTAGACCCAAGTTGATTAATTGTATTAAGACATGGCTATCACTATTGTTCTAACTACACAGGTAATAATAAATGATGATTAGTCGAATAGATTCAATCGATGAATACGGAAATTGAATCACTATTCGCCTTTCAACTTGTGTTTTATATGGTCGTATGGTGTCAATTCACCATTGATTATCCCATTCACTTTTACAGACACGGAAACACTGGTATCGGGTTGTTTTCTCAGGAATAAGAGTGGGTTTCTGGGTTGGGGTTAATAGCAGGTCGGCACGAACTGGGTGGTATACTAGATATGTACGAGTTTGTAAATCAGATACTTATTTTAAGTCAGAGAGAGAGAAAGAGGGAGAGAGACGAAAAAGGGAGAGCTGGCGTTTAACGTAGGGATAGGCGATATCTGCTATTTTCAACATTGCGATATTTCAGTATTCATATTGTGATATACAATGTAGCTATATATTGTGGTGATATTCAACATTCTCTTTGTTTTTAAAATAATTATGATATATTCCATAATTATAGCGTGTGTATCGCATTTTATATATGAAAAGTTATCTGCTGTTCGTCGGATTAGTCATAGCCGAAATTCAACCAAACGTCGCTTGTACAATTTTTCTTTGGAACAAGTTGTCGTCCGCCTCTAAATAACGAGTTATCGTCAGGTTGAGTGGAAATTGACGAACTGTCGCCGGCATCTTGTCTTATTTCAAGCTTGGGATCGAAACCACGCCCTTCACTCAATGACATAGACCTTATGATCTAAACCGCGTGTATTACACTGCTCGACCCACATCTTTTATGTCAATATTTTCTCGACTGATGCATGTCTACCATTCTCTTCAGGCGTGTTCACAACTGCAGAGCATCTCGGGTAGAATGTTTTCATCGATTTATAAGAAACAAATGCACTGTTTTTTTCGCACTCGTTCGAACTCATAGAAATAGATAATAAATCATATATTTATAAAAAAAATACAAAGGCTTAAATCTCATTTAACTGAAACACCCAGAACACGATAAGGCTATCTCGAAATGATAAAATCTCAACGATAATGCAATGTAGTTGCAAATACTCCTTCTAATGGAACCACTCGTATTATGGAACAAAACCTTCTGTCAAATGAAAACATCGAAACGCTTTGTCGCCGACTGCTTTATGATTTCCATACGCTAAAAGCAGTCAGTGATTTTTAATTTACCTAGTTCGTTTAAGGCGGCATTTAGCAAAGGCAAACAATCGCTTAAAGATCCATTATGTAAGTTTTAGATAAAGAGCTGGTTGTACTTGCTATGGAAGTTCAAAAATAGATAATGAAAAAAAGAATATATTGAAGATAGATTTCAGTAAATCCATGGTGGTTGAAATAGTTCAGAACAAAGGAATGGATGAAAAATAAAGATTCGTTGGATTCCATTAGTTGATAAAAATAGATGAATTTGGGCTACTGTTGCCTTTGTTCTGAATAGGTTACCAACGAACAGGTTGCCAGCTGGATCGGTCAAACAGGTCTCTAGTCGAATTGGTGCCAATTTGTGTTCGGTGTTTTGTATAACGTCAGCGCATGGAGTCGAGGATAAACGTCAACGGGCGAAAAGAATGTAAATATTGGAAACCGGTGGCTATGATATCGTTTTGGGAGAGTTTTTATGCAAACCAAAACGACTGGATTGAAGAAAAAACATATCTGGGTGAATTGACAGATGTTTGATTTCCTTATTGTCGAATTGTTTGGAAAAAACGAGCAGAGGTGAGAGCAGGTAAAACCGAGTCTTCAAAGGGCATTGCATTCCTGTTCTGTTTCTATTATTATATTGTCTGGTACGACATGGTGTGTGTATATATATACGGATAGACGGTCAGTTTCCTTTGGACTGATTCACAAAAACGGGTTGAGAGTGTTGATATAAAAACCCAGACAAAAAAATTCCTAACGAAGAATGAGTTTTTTAAAAATATCTATATATGATGGTTTCTAATACATTGGTTTTTTCCACGTCTTAAATTAATCAATGCCTCATTAGGGCATACGAGGCTCAATTGTCCATTTCAATGACGTGAACGCTGAAATCATCTGCAAAATAGACAGTGATGAACTGATAGACACTTTCTTGAGTGACAACTACAGAAACCTGCCACCCGTTAAGTTTTGAAATTGCCCTAAATTCTCAATTCAGATAGCTAAAGATGGCATGGGTCATGACTGGAGTGAAACAATTCTTAGTTTCAAACTACAGTGCACTCTGTCACATCCGATCTCTGATCACTCCGCATCTCTGTTACATCCGACACCATTTTCAGGTCCCGATTTATTTCCTTATTACTTCAGCAAAATCATCTCTGTGGTATTCGACTTCTGTACGTTTCAGATTACGACATCGATCAGACGTCCCGTCATACGATTTCCATTGAATCGATACCGTATAATCCGGCCTTCATACAGTGGGTGGGAATGAAGCTAAAAACTGGATGGATGTAGAGGCACAAAGGATTAACAAACAATCACCAATCAATTATCTATGAAATAAATATTACATTTAGTTTTAAATTTCTTACTTGGCTCCGAGCATTAATTGATTGTCGCAGCCCTATTGATATAGTAAAGTATTTCTCTATATCGGTATTTTCACACATATAGATGTACGTTTACATCGGTTTAGCTTTGTAAACGGTCCTGAGTAGTACTATTAGTTTAAGATTTTTGCAAAAAAAAAAACACGTATGAATAATTATAACAGTATGGCCTTGATTATAAAAAAAATCTCCATTGTCAAAATATAAGCTATGCTATGAGTTTACTTGAAACTCAAATTAAATTGTTCGTGAATTGAGAGAATAACAGGAAAGGGGGTCTAACGCCAAGCATAAATTCTATGGCTAAAAATAAGTGATCGGAAAGTTGCCATTCCATTTTTAGTATAAGTCAACAATCACATGATTAATTACATCATAATTAGCCAAACGAATAATTAATAGCTGTGAATCTGGAAGTATATAATTAATAGAATGTGCGCTAAGGTGGACACCAGGGGCCAGTTTCACGAAATTGTAACTTAGATAAAATCCAAATTTTAGTAATTTGATTGGATAATATTAAATTGATTTTAGTGCTTAGCCAATCAATTTGAAGCGTCTACTAAAATTTGGATTTTATCTTTAGTTAAGATTTCGAGAAACAAGCCCAAATAGGTTCTAAGGGAGAAGAGACATGTACCTATAAATCCAGATTGATATAAAACTGTAGAAACCGTACTTTTGTTCCTGTCATCTTGTTTATTTATTATACGATATTTTGGGACTGATAACGTGGTATGTCAGAATGCCATATAAAGATACACAACATGACTAATAAGAAGGGGATTATAAATACAACCAAAGGCAATACTAGATATGTAGTAAGATGAGGGGGATCACGGTGGCTAAGTGGATAAGGTGCTGGTTCGCTAAACTGGAGGTCGGGTGTTCGATCCCTGCAATGGCCGAGAAAGTTCATCTCGATTTCCCGGCGTGATTTCTCCTTGTCAGTGATGCAGAAGAAGGGCCTGACAGGGAGACAAGGAAAGCTGCCTAGTCGTTCGGATGGGACGAAAAACCGAGGTCCCGTGTACACATTGGAGTGCACGTAAAAGATCCCTTGGCAGTTGGAATTCGATATACGAGTAGGCCGTAGTGCCGCTGCCCGGGCAAAATTTCCCCTCATAGCACACTGTATGGCATATGCCCGTCTTCAGTTAGCCCAGGTACGGTGCTTAAGCGTAGGACGTTAAACCCCATTTCATTCATTCATTCATTCAGTAAGATGAGAGTGCATTTGTTATAGTAGCCTACTTATACGCCGGATGTGACCACCGGTTTTTACAGTCTACACCTGCTGGTCGAGCCATGCCTACGGAGATGTTAAATTTAGATGCATTTATTGTAATATGGAGAACCTTATTTAAGAGAGAGAGAGAGAGAGAGAGAGAGAGAGAGAGAGAGAGAGAGATGGGTTTAACATCCGTTCGACACAAACTAGGTCATTTCGGGACTAGCATATGGTTCAATTTTACTTTAATGTATGGCTTGCGCGTAGGGGTCTTTAGCAGTGGGAGGAAACCATGAGAACCCGGAGAAAACCCACGAGGTTGGACATGCGATCCTACTCCTTGTCACGTAGAACCGAGGATTCGAAACCATGTCAGTTGACTCAATGACAGGCTTTGTGATACATCGCGCACGTGCTTTACCGTAGGCTCAATAAATTAAATTAAATAAAACTAGAAGTAGAATATACGTTATGCTATCTTAAAGTGACACAGCGGACTTTAGGTTAGATCTAACCCTGGTGTCAAATAAAATAGCTGGAAATGGCTCAATTGTGTTCAAACTTCCCTAAAATACTTTATTCGTTCAAAAATCATTGTCGCCAAAACAACCCTTGAAAGAATTAAGCTTAAAACTTGTGCAAATTAGAGACGTATAGTAATCTGCATTTGAAAAGTGCTATATTTCAGTAATTTGATTCTTCTGCATAAATTATTCAAATTAGGTAATTTGCATATTTTTGTAAAACTATGTATTTTTGATCGAATAATGTATTTATTGGGTCGAACCTTAATATATATACAATTGATATGCATATAAAGATATGTCAAGTGTCAAAGTGATACATACATGAATCCAAAATCTCGATAAAGCTATAGATAAAATATAATGTTATCGAATTCAAAGCTGAATTAGTGTACACAATATTCCCCAATGAATATAAGCTGCAAGACTAAATTTTACATATTTTTCAACAAAAGGGATTTAACACTTAACGAATTCCGACATAATAAAACCTAATGATGCAAGTTTTCCTGTGGGTTTTATACAAGTAGATTAAAGTCGGATCTGTTACGGCATGTCAAGACCAACGCGAACTAGCTGCCATTAGTTGTGGGTGAATAACAGATTTAGCCCCAATACTGTACAACTACAACTAGGTTTTATCCATAGTAAACTCATCTCATATGGTGAGAGGAAACCGGTGGAGCCAAAGCAAACATACGCGACTTGACAGGCGACCTTACTCCTTTTTACATACAATTTCACATACAACCGGGGAATCGAAACCACGCCATTTGACTCGATGAAAGACATTATGTTACAACGCGCACGCGCTACCCATTCGGTCATCTACTCCCCTTACTAGTCTGGAGGTCTCGGGGTGGGATGAAAACCCAAGGCCCCGTCTTCACGTTTGCGTGTACGTAAAATATCTCAATGATAAAATAGACCTTATGGTCTAATGTGCCTGCATTGACCCCCCCCTTCGTAAATTTACTTCTTGTCACGTACAGGTCTCTGGTTCCAGTTAAGTGGGACGAAGAATCGAGGCCCTGTCTACCCATGCGTGCACGTAAAAAAAAATCCCAATGATATAAAATACCTTATGGTCTAAAGCGCGCCCGTTTACCCATTGGCGTGTGGCGTGCACGTAAAAGATTCAAATGATAAAATAAAGCGAACACGTTACCCAGCCCCCCCCCCCCACCATGTAATCCTACTCCTTGTCACGTACAAGCTCGGAATCGAAACCACGGCATTGTTAAAATTGACCCTATGGTCATTGATAAAATATGTGTAGAGCCCATGGTCTAAAGCGCACGCGTTAACCATTCTTCCCCATCCCACCTAACCCACATTTTCCTGAAGCAATGGCTCTAATCAAACGGAACACTGCGAGGAGAAGGCCCGATCCACGGCATTCCAAACTTGTCTTACTATACTGCAACAGCTTTAAATTTACACGTGCGGATATGTCGTTCGCCAAAACAAAAGTCAATGGGCCAATATCATGGGTGCCTTTGCTCCCGGGCAATGGGTACCCTTACTATGACACTGAGTACACTTGAGCTGTTTTATAGGCATTGATAAGAAAAAAAACACAGATCTTTATTAGCACAATCGATTTAATTTCAGAAACTAAAGAGATAATATGTGTGTAATTATCCATTTAACAGTTTAAAATAAACCTTGGATCAAATAAATGAAGTATTAACGCAGACGATTAAATAATTCCACTTTTCACAAATACAATAACTATAACCAGTATTCATTTAACGAGATGAGAAATTCTCGACTATATTAAATTGTTAAAACAGATTTAAAGGATGTATTTCCCCAACGATTTAAACCGTAATCGTGTTACTATTTACTCCCAGAATTACGAAGAAAATAATTTTATTGCAATGAATTCTGCTGATTCAATGGGTTTTAAAATTGCAGATCTAGAATCCCACGACGCCCGACCTGTTTCTGAACTTGTGCGTTCTGGGAGACCGAGAGAAATGAAATTAAATGTAATTGAACGCCCGATTTATCTGAACTTAGCCGGATAAGGAATGAATGAAATGTGGTTTAACGTTCTACTATTATGCACCTAACCTGGGCTAATGGAAGACGGGTATACGCCATAAAGTCAGTGTGCTATGAGGGAAACTTTGCCCGGGCAGCGGCGATACGGCCTACCCTTATATCGAATCCCAACTGCCAAGGGATTTTTACGTGCACTCCAATGTGTACACGGGACCTCGGTTTTTTGTCCCATTCGAACCACTGGGTTGCTGTCCTTGCCAGGCCCTCTTTCTGCATCACTGACAAGTGGAATCACGCCGGAAAATCGAGATGAACTTTCTCGGCCAATGCAGGGATCGAACACCCGACCTCCAGGCTAGCGAACCAGCGCCTTATCCATTTAGCCACCGTGATCCCCTAACCGTATAATGAAGACGAGTACACGACCTTCTCTCTACAGCTCTGTCCCCAACTGCTATCCGGCGAATTTAATAACCATCAAAGAAAGGCATCCTCTTTTCATATGATTGGGCCGCTTCGACAATATACTTAAAAGGTTGTATCATGATTCCGGATATGGACGGAACTAAGTCATAACATCAAGCAAATGAAAGAATGAAACCGGGATTAACTTCCTACTGTTCTGCTCCAACTGGGCAAATGAAGACGGGTATACGCAAGGAGTGGGCTATGAGGAGCTATCGAGTTCCGACTTACAAGGATTGGTTTACGTGCACGCCGATGTGTACACGGGATATCGGATTTTTGTCCCATCCAAACGACTATATCTTGTTCCTTTATAGTCCCGCAGCATTGACAAGGCCAAAACGAGTATAGCACCAGCCACTCTAAGAAGCAGTACTTTAGGTGTAAAGTTATATCTAACGAAACTTACAAATATTAACATTCAGCTTTTTTACCAAAATTTAAACTGAAATTCGTTATTTGCTGCACACACAGACGCATTGCTTTGTATTAAAAATAAATTGTTAATTGATACGGTGTATGTGATGTGAAAATATATTTAGCGGTGAATAACTTTAAAAAAAATCTTTTACACTTACCCAAAACTTAAAGTTCAAACATGCATTAGCGTTTATTAAATTTGAAACTATTAGGCTTGCCTTTGCGTTTAATAACTTAAACCTACTAAGTTTTCCATGCAATTGCATTTAAAATTCAAACCAGAAACTTACCATAAAATTCAAAATTAACCATAAGGATCGAATAAGTTAAAAATTATTAAGCTAATCATAAACTTGCATGTTAAATTCAAAATATTTGTTCGCGTCGAATATAATTTCGAATTTCAAATACTCAGAGAGCGTATAATAACGTTAAACTATATGCACCTTACCTTAAACATAGAATTGCATGACAGTCCGCAGCTAGAATGTCAACCGTTAGATCTCACGACAAATATACAAGATATCATCAGTTAGATATTAAAGTTGTCAGAATGTACTCACATCGATCGTATTCTCTTTCATCGACGGAACCCACTATAAGGAATGACTGATCGTAATGTGCTATCTCCGCCACGAGGACTTCTATAAGGCAATTAGGAACTCGGTGATAAGAAAGTCAATCTCTGCTTATCCCCATCTTATGATTAAGGCTTATCTTGTTATACGACTTCGTCAAGAAAAACTAACAAAGTTGGAGAAAAAATAAGAGTATTGGTATCGAAGCGTCACTGGCTTATAATGATTGAACTTGTAGTCTTTAAGTACAGATGTCAAATCCTAGCTCTAATGTCCATTTTATGACCGCAGCTCGACGCAACCTAAAAGGTTAGAACTCATTAAGACGACGGGGGAAACAAAAAAATAATATATTAACACATATTACAGATGTCTGGTCTTTTATTTGATTAGATAAGCTAATGAGCATCGATTTCGTTCTAAAATATATTAAAGAACATTCACATAAAGATAAGTATTAAATGTTCCTACTATTAACTAGAACAGGTTTTGCTTTCGTTTTTATATTTTATGCTGACATTTCATTGCTTTAAAACTTCCAAGGGTAAAATCGGAACATTTCACCTTTTGACCTATGGCGTCAAAAGTCTAAAGGCGAATTTAGCAAGTTGACATTTTATTGAAAGAGTAATAACTTTCGATCACTTTCAGCATATTTTCATGATATAAGAATGGTTGCGCATTAACTTTCAGTGCAAATAACCTCATTTGACCTTTGACCCTAAATATCTCGAAAACGCCCCAACGGCGGACTGATTACCATTCGGCATCGAATTTTACGCAAAATTTTACTCCAGAAAAGTTGGGTCGGGTTTTGTGCCCCTTTGGTGGACACCCCCGCGCTGAGCCTCCGGTCTATAGAGACTACAATGTTTAAAGGAAATAAATCGCCAATATTTCGGACCTAGAAATTCACACAAATGGGTCGCAACGCATTTAATAATGTAATATGAATGTATATAAACTGATTTATATTCAATCATTTCTTCTTTTATTGTAATTTCTAATCAGTTATGTTCGGCGAAATACGCTATCTCTTGCGTCTGGTTATTCCAGTCTACGCCGATAGTATTTATTGCGCATACTCTCAAATATTTAATATGGTGTCACCGTTTGATATGACTTCTGGAATATGTCTATCCCCGTTCTTCGAGTCCCTTGTTACAAATGGCACTAAAATGCATTATGGTACTCGATTCGTGTACCAATGGCAAACTGTTTATTTTGTCTTAAATATTGGATATCAGAAACCCATCTTTTCTCCCGTTAAGATCGCAACATCAATGTTGATTTAAATTGACAAATATTTCGTGTCGAAGACTTTGGATGATATCGAGTTAGAGACTAAGCTACATTAAAGGGTCAATCCCGATAATGTGTTTGAGAATAAAACTCTTTAATTTTGTGTTAAAATCTATTAAGATCCCCTACCGTAGGGACGAGCAGCTAACTCAATATATGTGATACGTTGTCAAACAACTTAAACCCACGGTTTTTATCTTGAAATAGAGTCCGGTGTCCCAAACTGTATTATGCGGTGATTTGATAAAACAAGACTTTTATTTTATAAATAATGTGTCGGAGAAATTTACCCTGTGTTATCAAGTACAGTACATGGACCATTCACCGTGTAGACCTCTAAAGGAACGGGAATCGATTATCGGGTCACCCAACGAAAGAATTCACCCGAAATCTTCAAAGGGTTACGCGTCCGGATAAGCTGTTTTAACGCTCACGTCCAAAAAACTCCATATTTTGAGCTGAAATTTTGAGTCCGGGTATATACACCATTGTTCTATATTTTGGCGTTTAAATTTCATACAGACTCGAACTTTTATTTTTGAGGCTCTGTTCTATTCGGTACAGTCCCTTTAACATATATTATTATTTAAGCTTGTGTACACAATAATATGGTATGGGAAAGTCTCTTATTCAAATGAATAATTGGGAAGCTGAAAATCGTTGATGTTGTGATCTTACCGGGAAAAGATGGATTTCTGATATTCAATATCCAGGAAGCTGAAAATCGTGTGCATCTTTTACTGTCTCAACTTACATCGGTTCACAATAAATGATTTACTTCTTAGCGCCACTTCAGAAATATTCAAATTGTTGTCACAGATCAACCGAAACAAAGATCTCTGTGTTTAAAAAATAATTGAAGTGATATTAACGAATTGTATGAAATATGCAATATCGATGGACGGCAACTTTGTCCATAAACATATAGGTAATCCCGAGGAAGCAGCCAATATCTTAGTGCAGTTACCTTGAGCTGTAGAAAAGGGGTGAAAACCTCATGAATTAAATCTATTAAAACAACGACCTATACTGCAATAATCTATAGATTCAAACTAAGAAGATCGCAACCACCAACAGAGTCACTAATCAATTTAAACCTTTTTTGCGACCCATCTTTCAATCCAATATTTTTTTAAAATCAATGATTTCTACTTGCTATATTAATTACAGTTCTTACAATGCAAAACATGTTTTGAGGATTCTACAAACATATTTCTTCTATCGAAAAATAAAAGACTGAAAAAACCTATTGAAGGATGATAAATGTTAAAAAAAAATAAAACCAAGTAAGAACAATACTAACCATTAAACCGAATTCAAAGTCCTAAAAAACGGTATAGGCACGTGTTTTCTTTAGGGAATCGTTAACACCGGCATTCTTTCAGTTAAAAGCTCAATACCACTCTTGTTGTAACTGAATAATATATCCCAATCTTTACTCTGATAAACAAATTGTACTATTTTACAATATTCCAATTAAGTTATGATACAAATTTCGTCTTAACACAATCAATTAGAAAAAACGGAAAAATTTAGCTAAATGGTTTGAAAAGCCGAACGTAAACCTTTTCAAATGTAACTTGGATTTTAAATTTTTTTCGAACCCTCTGCAGAAGTAAGATAGGATGTAATGGTCAATTTACACAGCAGGTAGGACACTTAAACATCTAATACTTAGAATAAGGCTATTGGGTGTTGTTTTTCTGGAGCAGTCAAGTCAGCAAGAGTGGTATTGTCCCTTTAAAGTATTTTCCTGTGTCAACTTCAAATTTGCCAACAAAAAGTCAGCATCCAATCAACTATGATGCCATGATAAAAGTTATAATAATTGTTGTCGATTTGTCACGATTCGCAATATTTATTACGCGCCATTAGCCAAGACAAAAATAAATGACGTATAAAAATATTCGACATGCTGTGCTATTAGACGGATCGGTTGTGTTGTCAATGGCTAGTAAAGTGTAATTGTAACTGCAGAGAATAACAGAAACAGCCCCATCATCGACAAGACATATAAATGAAACTGTCCTTGTCAGGCCCTGATAAGGGGAAACCACACCGGAAAATGCAGGGATCGAACACCCAATCTCCAGGCTAACGAGCCAGTGTCTTACCCACTTAGCCACCGTGGATCTCGACAAGACATATAACACGAGGAGGATATTGTAAGCCATTAACAATAAAGGTACATGTACTATCATATCAAGTGAATGGATTCCAGATCTTGGAGCATATAATCTTCAATAAAACGCTTGATACCGCTTTAACTACGTACATCTTATCTAGCCCTTCACGTAACACGCTGCATATTTCGGTACTAAGTTTGATTGGGTATAAGCCCAGCATGTGGGTCTATCAGATTCCTTGGTCGTCGCGAATACCAAGTCCCACGCTTTCAAGTTAAAATGTCTACCTGTGATAACCGAGTTTCAAAGTCCAAGGTTCGCCTAATGGCAAGGTTTCCGTGGGGCTCGCTCTGCCACAATTTCTGATCTGATGCTACTGTTGGCGTGTCTGCAGATAACGTAGTTATAAGTTCAAGAATTGTGAAATAAACCAGCAACGGCCAGATGTTGTAAAATTCGCAGTGGTTGCTTCAGGAAATGGGGGCATATAGGCTTCACAATCAAATGGAACCAAACTCACAACGTCAACAAGGGAGATAATCCCCGAGAAGGGGAGCATTTACTAAACATTATATTAATTATTCTAGTGTATGTAAGAAACCCTAGTATTAGTATACACAGACACAAATAATTCAGAACTATTCAACTGTTTTTAGAAATGAGGCAAAACAAGGACTTTTTGGATAAACTATAATTACCGCTTAGAATTTTTTAAAGCAAGGTAATGTACAGTCTTTTCCCATGGGTTGGGTGGCTGAATGGTTAGCACGTGCGTGCTGTATCATAAAGCCTGTCATTGAGTCAACCTACCAGTGCAACCTCGTGGGTTTTCTTCGAGTTCTCCGGTCTTTCAAACTGCTAAAGACCCCACGCGCAAGCGAATTGTTGAAATAAATTAAAACCATATGATTGAGTGAGCTGAAAATCGACTGTATATCTCTACTTCAGCTAGTAAGGCTAACTAATTAGTTCATGTTTTAATAGCTTATTCGTGTCTTTTAATAGCTTATATCTCGGTTAACACCGGGATCAAACACGGGAACTTCAGGCCAGCGAACCTACGTCTTACTCGATAACTGTGTGGCATGATAATAATATGTCCGTTTTCATTAACTCCGCTGGTGCAGCAAATTAAAATGTTTTAACACACATTTCATTACCGTTGCATTTCTCTACACGGCAAGATAGCCGACTTATCAAATAAACAGAAAACGTAAAATATTTTCATTTAGAAATTACAAGCTGCTGCTCTGTTAATTTTAAATTGTGTTGGCATTTTTAACGTAATAGTAAAGGGTGTCCTTTTGAAACTAAGCTGAAGTGTGCGAGCTGATAACGTCATGAAGTTCTATAATGACAGTATCCAGACATCATTACTAGAGTCTTCGATCAAACTTCCATCATCCAAGGAAGAAAGGTCTTTAAAAATTGAACTTATTTTCTAGAATATAATTCTCTGTCAATAAATTACTGATTACTGTCACTAACGTTCAAGAAATACAACATCATTATTTTTTCTCAACCGTTTTAAAATGCTTTTGTAGGTATATTATAGTTATTAATCCCAAGAACGACCTTAAAGACACAATTTGCGAGAAGCTAAATCTGCCAGGCCCTAAGCTAGAGGGGGGGGGGGCAATCCAAAGTCACTCGGCTTCACGGGGCGCCCATACGGGTGGATGGCTGAATGATTAGCGTGCGCGCGCTGTATTATTAAGTCTGTCATTGAGTCTTCTGGCGTGGTTTCGAATTCCCGATTGTTCGTGGCAAGGAGTAGGGTCGCCTGTCCAGCCTCATGGGTTTTCTCCGGGTCCTCCGGTTTCCTCCCACTGCTAAAGACCCCTACGCGCAAGCGAAATATTGAAATAAAATTAACCGTGTTTTAGTCCCGAAATGACCTAGTTTGTGTCGAGTGGACGTTAAACCCCATTTCTCTCTCTCAGCACGATTGCTACGACTGACCTCGAAGCGACGAGAATCATGATAGTGGGAATCTAGTATAAGCTAACGTGATCTTCAGCTCTCGTCAAACTAATAATATCACATCCTTGAATGTTAAAGCAATATATGGGCTTCAATAATAGGTCTACATGTAAGCTACCTCAAAAGTTCGCGACAGAGAAAAATAAAATCTTAAAGGGGAATTATGGGAGATTAGATAAAGGGTTTAACGTCAACTCGACACAAACTAGGTCATTTCCGGGACTATCATATGGTTTAATTTTATTTTAACAATCCCTTTGGGCATAGGGGTCTTTAGCAGTGGCAAGAAAAGAAATAGGGTTTAACGTCCTACTGTTATGCACCTAACCTGGGCTAATGCAAGACAGCATTGGAAAAAATCCGGAGAAAACCCACGAGGTTGGACTGGCGACCCTACTCCTAGTCAACTCGGGATTGGAAACCACGCATGTTGACTCAATGACAGGCTTTATGACACAGCACAGCGCGCACGTTGGTTTACATGAACTATTTCAACCCCCGTAGATTGACTGAAATCGTCATTATATTCATTTTTTTTCATTATCTATTTTTGAACGTCCATAGGAAGTAGACTACAACCAGCTCTTTCTCTAAACCTTATATAATGGATCTTTAAGCGATTTTTAATCATCAGTAAACAAAAAGTCTAAAGAAAAAGTCAATTAGGAAATGAAATTAATTTTACATTGGATACAGACTTTTACTGAAGAATTTTACGTCACAACATTTATCACCACGAAAGAGATGGATTGCTAAACAAAATGGGATAAAAGAAATTAATTGAAACGACAATCAGAGTTCCTAATAACATTTCAGTAGTAGAATAATTTACTAGGTTAGTTCATTAGTAAGTAATTAAATTGTCTGTATAATCTTTGTAAATGGTCAATAAATCGGGGGATAGCCTTATTAAGATAAACTTACCTTCCTGTAATCGATAAAACGAAGACGAATGAAATAAAATGGGGTTTAACGTCCTACTTTTTCATCACCGGCAGGACTAGTGAAGTGTGCTGAGGGGAATTGTATTCTGTCCGCTTTATATCCAATCCAAGGGTTCTTTAACGTGCACATCAAAAATATGAATCAGCAGCGAATGCAATGACGGTTACAAGAAGGTGTGTGCCTTACAAAGTCTGAATTTGTGCCCGACAGGTGCCCTACAGAGGCGGATTCAAGGGCCACCCCCCCCCCCCCTTAATTTTCGACAGTGCCCTTTTTATACGCCCACATTTTCATGTGGACGTATTATGTCGTCGCCCCTGTCCGTCTGTCCGTCCGTCCGTCCGTCCGTCCGTCCGTCCGTCCGTCCGTCCGTCCGTCCGTCCGTCCGTCCACAATTGTTTGTGGACTCTCTACAGGTCACAATTCTTGTCGGATTTTAACGAAACTTGAAATATAGGTTTATCCCCAAAAGATCTCGGCTGCTTTCGATATTGGCATGTATCGGATCAAAACTTCATGGATTATGGCCCCTGATTGTACGAAAAATCACGTTTTTAGCTTGTGGACCCTATAGAGGTCACAATTTCTAACCAATTTTGATGAAACTTGACATGCATGTTTATAACCCAAAGATCTTGGTTCCTTTCGATATTTGCGCCTATCGGAACGTAATTTCCTGAATTATGGCCCCTGATTGTCCGAAAAATCACCTATTTTAGCTCGTGGTACCTCTGAAGGTCACAATTATTATCCGATTTGAAAAACCGTTCGATTATATCACCGTTACACCCTAAGGAGGGTTGAGTTCAAATTTCGGGACAATCGGACCAAAATTACCATACAAAATGGCCGCCATTCGTACGCAAATACTGTTAAAAAATGGTATATCAAGGTTGTGGACCCTGTGGAGATCACAATTTTAATTCGATTTTGATGAATCTTAAAATGCATGGTTATAACCCAAAGATCTTGGTTCCTTTCGATATTTGCGCATATCGGATCGTAACTTCCTGAATTATGGCCCCTGATTATACGCAAAATCACCTTTGTTTAGCTTGTGGTCCCTCTGGAGGTTACAATAATTATCCGATTTAAAAAATCGTTTGTTTATATCACCGTTACACCCTAAGGAAGGTTGAGTTCGAATTTCGAAAAAATTGGACCAAAATTGCCATACAAAATGGCCGACATTCGTACGCGAATATGGTTAAAAAATGGTATATCAAGGTTGTGGACCCTGTAGAGGTCACAATTTTAATTTTGATTTTGATGAAACTTGAAATGCATGGTTATAACCAAAAGATCTTGGTTCCTTTCGATATTTGCGCATATTGGATCGTAACTTTCTGAATTATGGCCCCTGATTATACGCAAAATCGCCTTTGTTTAGCTTGTGGTCCCTCTGGAGGTCACAATTATTATCTGATTAAAAAAATCGTTTGATTATATCACTATTACGCGCTAAGGAAGGTTGAGTTCCAAGTTTGGAAAAATTGGACCAAAATTGCCATACAAAATGGCCGCCATTCGTACGCGAATACTGTTAAAAAATGGTATATCAAGGTTGTGGACCCTGTAGAGGTCACAATTTTAATTCGATTTTGATGAAACTTGAAATGCATGGTTATAACCCAAAGATCTCGGTTCCTTTCGATATTTGCGCATATCGGATCGTAACTTCCTGAATTATGGCCCCTGATTATACGCAAAATCGTCTTTGTTTGTCTTGTGGTCCCTCTGGAGGTCACAATTATTATCCGATTTAAAAAATCGTTTGATTATATCACCGTTACACCCTAAGGAAGGTTGAGGTCGAATTTCGCAAAAATTCGGAACAAAATTGCCATACAAAATGGCCGCCGTGTGTACGCGAATACTGTTATAAAATGGTATATCAAGGTTGTTGACCCAGTGTATAGGTCAATATTTTGATTCAATTTTGATGAAACTTGAAATGCATGGTTATAACCCAAAGATCTTGGTTCCTTTCGTTATTTGCACATATCAGATCATAACTACCTGAATTATGGCCCCTGATTGTCCAAAATATCGCCTATGGTCCCTCTGGAGGTCACGATTATTATCCGATTTAAAAAAATGCTCCACTCTATCACCTTTACACCATAAGGAAGGTTGTTTGAATTTCAGGGGAATCGGACCATAATTGCCAGACAAAGTGGCCGCCGTTTGTACGCTTATAGTGTTAAAATATGGTATATCAATTTTGTGACCCAGTATAGGTCACAATTTTAATTCGATTTTGTTGAAACTTGAAATGCATGTTTATAACCTAAAGATCTTGATTCTTTTTCGATATTTGCGCATATCAAATTGTAATTTAATGAATTATAGCCTTTGATTGTAGGAAAAATCACTTTCGGTTTTCCTTGTTCTCTATCCATCTCTCGAAAATGTGGGCGTATCCTGCCTGGCAGTGCCAGCTTACTATCTTTCACTCCTGAAAGTGCTTTTTTTACTTCTGAAAGTGCCTTTTCTCAGACCCGAATATGTCCGAAAATATCAGCCAAATAGATCTTGGAATTGCTACAGATGCAAGGAACATGGATGTTGCCACGCCAGTCGGCACAGTTTTCTGCCGCCAAGCACAAAGAAAAAATCGAAAAAAGCCGCCCAGTTATATTTAAACCACCTCGACTTCGTCCTTCTCTGTACAAAAACTCAGCGCTAGAAATTTACCACGGCAAACGGCAAAGCTATGATAAAAACCCACACAAAGCATGTCTGTCACGGTATAATTATTTTTGTGAGCCGTAGTAGACCCTATCATCCAAATTTACGGCACTCCAATGTTAAAGGTTTAGATGTCGTTAATGGTATCGTACGTTTGGTTTTCCGATCAATTTTGAAGGTACTGTTTTAATCTACGGTTAATCCTAGCCTATCCACAATGTCAATGTTTCTTATTTTATTTCTTGTCTGTGTTGATCATGGATTTGCTACGGCCGGGAGTAGGGCTAGGAGGACGATGAAAGCTTTCTCAACTTCTGCCTGGCCTGATTGTCATTCCACCGTAATAATAATATAATTTGTGAGATAAAACAACGTGTTTTAATTATCAATATCTAGCTATACTCGTTGTACTCAAATAAAACACAAACATCGTTTTAAGAAAAGGCCTATATAAATTTGAATATATTAATAGAAATTGATTTGCACTGAAGCAAGTAAGACAGCAAATGCTCTAAAAAAAAATACACCAATAAGGATTGAATTTTCATAAAAGACCACGCACCCCACCCAAACAAAAATTTACCTCGCTACGCTCGCAAAGGATTGTTTCAACCACTCACCTCAGCGGCGTGCCCTCATTTTACGGCGCCCCCCTTTCGAAATTCCTAGATCCGCCCCTGCTCTATATCAAGAACAGGGGATTCCAGCATCTAATGTAACGTGGGGATTAAGAACATTTACAGACAGCCATGCATCACAAAAAAACGTCCACAATGAGCTAAACGATGTCAAAGAAAAGATAAGAAAGCAATACTAGTATATTCTTATTATTGTACTGGGTTGGCAGTGTGACGACTACATGCGACTTATTTATTACGGAAGGAGTAGAAAACCAGAAATATAAAACTCAATAAGACAATATTTTAGATTTCCCTGGTAACCTAACTGTTATTTTATCTTGACTGACTACATGATATCATTGTACCAGAACCAATCAGATGCAAGAAACCAGGAAATTAGTCTGCGTCTCTCTCAAATTTTAATATCAAGAGTTTCAATAATACCAGATACATCCACCAGGGATTTTGTTTTGGAGAGAGGGATAGACGAACGGGGTGTAACGTTCACTCGACACCAACTAGGTTATTTCGGGACTAACATATGGTTTAATTTTATTTCAATAATTCGCTTGCGTGTAAGGGTCTTTAGCAGTGGGAGGAAACCGCACGACTGGAAGAAAACCCACGAGGTTGGACAGACGACCCTACTCCTTGTCACGTCAACCTGAGATTGATTTTGTTTTGGAAACTCCTTCAGAGAACAATAACTTTCCTAAGTTACTCCATAAATAACTAGCCTAAAAAAAGAGTTATTGATTTAAAAATCAAGCCAAACCAAAATGCGAGAATAGCTAAAGATATGATTTAAGTGCCCTGTAAACCTGAGAAGTATTGCTTGCTCAAGTACCTACATCATGTCACTGTCGGCATACAATGTCAGAATATCTCTATTGAACTTTTTTCATAAGTTAAATGGATGACACATGGGAAACAATCGCTAAACTTCAAAACCTTAATGTAAATCATCAGCACTCCGATATCTTTTTTACATAGACAATTTGATATCGGTAGAAGGGGAGTACCATTATCACAAAAAGTACCCACTTCTTGTTATGGATTCTTTCGAGAGCACCAAGAGAATAGGCCGAGTCGACGTTTGATAACTTCATGTCTTGTTCTGTCAATTACTTCCGTTTCCTAAACATGTTACATCGATTCGCAATTCTTTGATTAGTTAGAACTTCTTGTCGATTTCCATTAAACGGATTGCCGAAGAAAAAAAAGATTTTGATACCGCTAGAAATGATTTTAATTGGAACCTAATTGGCCACTAGAATAGGTTAAAGTATAACTCGGTTTAAGAGCACTGCTATGTGCATGTCAAAGCAGCAGATAACCGGGTCAAACCTTGGGATTTTATTTCCAGTCAAAGGTAAAGTTACTTCTTTTAAAAATTGTTCTTAACACCACATTCTAGATAAAAACCAATAGACACAGCCAGTGTGACGTTTCAAATTATATGATCTAGTTTTTATTGAAAGCGTGGTTAATTTCTTCTGAAACCGTTATACATCAAATCATGTAAGACTATAAATCACGTGAGAGATGTTGGAAAGTTTATTTATTTTGCCTTCAGAAAGAAAAAAGCCACCCAATGCAATCATTTTATGCCTGTATATATACTCTAAACCCAAATTATGGCAAATACGTATTATATTGCACGTTTCCATTTATATTTTCACTTTACCTCGATGAATTAATTGATATTTTATTATATTAATATCTTTAAAGGGACAATAACACTCTTGCTGGCTTGACAGGTCCAGAAATTTTTTGTTAGCCTTATTCTAACTACTAGATGTTTAAGTGTCCTACCTGTTGTGTAAATTATCAATTACAGCCTATCTTACTTCTCCAGAGGGTTCAAAAATATGTTTAAATCCAAGTAGGATTTGAAAGTGCTTACGGGAGGCTTTTCAAACCATGTTACGGCATGTAGTTGAATTTTTCCAATTTTTAAAATTAGGTGTGTTAAGATGTAATTTGTATCATTTTTTAATTGAAATATTGTAAAATAGTACAAATTGTTGACCAGAATAGAATAAAGATTGGAACATATTATTCAGTTACAAGAAGAGTGGTATTGGGGCTTTAAATTAATAAGATATACCTAGTACATGTATATTATCTCATTATATGAAAGTTTATGTCAATTGTGCACATTGTATGTATGTTCTGTGGGTCTCTGACCTTGAAAATGAAATTAAACAATCTATCTATAAAAAAAAATAGTGGTGAGAGGATATCGACTTTTATGTAAATGGACAGTTACCACACAAAACGAGTACTGTATTCCAGTTCAACAATTTACTAATCGGGAATTCTAAGATTACCTCTGGTAAGATTTGGGCTGTTATGATAAGATCTGGGCCCTGTTTCTCGAAATCTTAACTGAAGATACAATCCCAGTTTTAGTAGATACTTCAATTTTGATTGGCTAATCACTAAAATCAATCGGAAATTACCCAATAAAATGACTAAAATTTGGATTTTATCTTTGTTAAAATATCGTGAAACAGGCCCCTGGTTTTCACCGTATGAGGCGGTCTGTTCCGTGGCCATTTCGTCGAATATTTTCTGGTTTATAGTCGTATTCCGGGAAAACATGGATCCTTAATACCCCAGAAGAGCAAATGCGCCATTAAACGTCCTTCTGGCAAAACATAAACATGTGTTACCACTTCACAAAGAAAATAAACGTAATGTAATTTTTAACAATATCACATTGTATACATTGTCTAATACAATCCGCGGTGTGAATTACCGAAAATTACTCTTTATCAAACTCTTTTAACAGTTCCCCTGTTACCAATTTGTGTTACAAACCTTTGATTAAAGTGATGTTAGGTATGGTTTCCATTCTAGTTGTTAAGACATCCTCACATGGACTATCAAGTTAGTTTTACTCTCTATCTGCCCCCCCCCCACCCCCACCCCCCAGCCCCGTTTGAAAAAACGCCATATCTGTTTCGAACTAGTGCCCTATCTTCTGAACCAGTGTCCTCTTTTCTGAAAAGGTTGAACAGATGAGATTAAGAGCACTTTGCTGTGGGTTTGGATATAATCTGGAACCGAGGATTTTGCATAAATCTGTGAATAAACAAATTGGGTTTGCCTATTTGAATATCATGCAACCTAAATTATCTCCTATCCAAGTAACCAGTCATTCATCGAACAGTCCACGCCCTTTATAAAGTAACGTTTTTCATCCGTAAAGCATCGATCCCCTCCAAAACAACACCCTTTCCCATAAAGAAACACCGTCCTTCATCACAACACAGTACTTCACTCTAGAACCCCAGTGGTAAATGAACATTCGCCCGTAACAACAGCCGTGATCCTTTATAATATTAATTCATAAAACGACCCAGATCCCAATCATGTGCGTAGCGTGGCCCTTTAAAGTTACAATTACATATTTTCTAAGAAAGTTAAAACATTATTATGTCTATGTCTTCTGCTCAATAGGTTGTCAACTCACTATTATACGGTCAAAATTCTGACACCGGAAATAACACAATTACTTCCCTTGATTTCCCATTCTTCACTATGAAAAAGTTATCTTGAAACGTTTGAGTTTGAAGTTGAAAATTATATTTTTGACAATTTCACAGCTGGGAATAGTGAATTATAGGATTATTCTTTAATAAGGTAATTGATACCATCTATTTTAGGGCTTTATTTCAATACATTTTAAAAATATGAAATTGTAACTTTAAAGTATACAAATCAGGCTGTTGTTGTTTATTACAATTTTAACGTCCAATACATGATATATGATATTATGGACAGGTTGATTAATGAGTTATTTACATATGAAGGAGTAATATACAAAACACTAAAAACACTAAAAATGAAAAAAATTATTCTTGTATATAGCTGTCGTGAGAAGAGAGGGTAAGTAAATTTCTCATTTTGTCACAATGAAAACATGTTAAAATAGGGCGTCTAGCTGTTTGATGCCATCGATGCGGATAAAACAAAACGCTGTGGAAAAAAATCTGCTGTTTTAATGTGAAATATCAAAGTTCTCGCAGTAAAACCCAGATAGCTTGACCCGCTGAGTATTTACTTATGGGAATTTTCGTGCAGTGCTTTCCATATAACTAAAAGTTAATTAAAAATCCTTTGATACAGATCACATATTCCGTGTTTAACATCATTTATTGTCTGAAGCCCATTAAAATAAATTATTTGTGTGTGACTCGTCCCAGATAAAAGTTACCTAAAACAGGAAAAAGGAGCCAACATCAACACAGATCATTTTTAAGATTTATAAGAATATAACATTTCACTGGATTTTTTAAAATATAAATTATATAGAATTATATGCACTGTCATTGTTAATAAAGGGTTGTATACGTCCTTTTGTCATTATTATTCGGTGATATACTATTATATTAAATCATACAGTAGACTGAGCCGCCATACTGTCCTACCTTAAAGCGAGAATTTCATATTTTCTAAGAAAGTCAAAACATAATTATGTCTATGTCTTTTGCTCAATATGTTATCAACTCACTATTATACGATCATGGGCCTTATTTCCCACCCTTAAAAATCTTTGACACAGGAAATAATAACACATTTACCTCATTGTTTCCCTATACCCTGCACCGTTAGGTATGTTTAAACGTTTGGATTTTAAATTAAAAATGATATTTTTTCAAATTTCTTAGCTGGCAATAGTGAATTATAGGAGTAATAGGATTATTCTTTAAAAATATAACTTAAAAATATGAAATTGTAGCTGTAACGTTAAAGGGGATGACTAACGATTTTCAACAAGGTTTCCATAAATCTCAAATATATATTGAAAAAAAAATATCCTCTGTCTGTAACACAAACAAAAAGGTTGTTGTAAGCCAGAAATTAACTTTAAAACCGGAAGTGATGCAGTTGGTTCAACACGCCAACTGGTCTCCATACTATTATAAAGCATACAGATTTGGCATATGTTTGCTGTTGTATTTTTGTTCAGTCGTCGTCGTATGGTTGCGAATCCGACCAAAGGGACTGTTTATTTTGATATACAAAAAAGAATTATGGGAGAGGGGGGTGTTAACATTTAAAACACAAATCCGACGTGTATATTCAGTACTATGTGAACCAATTCACGCCACATGGCTTAATGTTTACATCACGTGATTTGTTTGACACAAGGCAAGTGAGAGATATTTCGTCCGCTTGAATGTTTTTGTGCGTGCGGTGTCTGTTCAAAGTGTTTGTATTTATTTCAACGGATGTGCAGCACATATATATTCACATAAATATATAAATTTCCAAAGTGGGTCATCGTCCGATCAGACACCAACGTATCGGAAAATATGATGTTGCTTTTTATGGGTCTACAGATTCGAGCCTAGCCATTCTAAAAAGGAAGTTGAAGAAAAAAAGGAAAAGTCGTTCAAGTCGACATTATTAGAAATTTTTTCACTACAGATGTCTTCCGTCTTGCTACAGCCACAGTAGTGGAGCGTCATAAGGCCTTCCCTTTAACAGGTTTTTGACTACAAAAAAGGTACTGGTCTATAGCTCCAAATTTAACTGTACATAGCTAAACAATAATAAACAAATTCCCATTGAGATAAAGGTGAAACCTTACCGTATAATTATTTGATTTGATTAAACCCAACTACTATGCGAAATTGCTGTTCATTTTAAAATGGCCGCCGAACCAGAATCACGTGGTTTCAGGCCACTCGAAAATAGAGAATAATGTTCTTCTTTTCACTATTTGTAACATAATTATTTTTTTTTCGTGCAAACTGTGATGATATGTGCTGAATGAAAAAAAAAATGCAATTGAACCTAATTTTACTTGCTCAGAGGCTCGAATAATGTATTATTTGCAGCCGTGAATAAGAATTATCACGGCAACAATTTGCAGCCACATCATGTGCAAAAATGCACAATATTATTTGTCTCGCGTGCCAATAATTTTGGTCTATTTATGTCACTTGCAAGCTGTCAAACAGACCACCTAATGTAAACAGCGTGGTTGGCCCACGGCTTACTGTTCCGAAGGAGTGAATTTACGTGACCGCCTTGTGCACATAACTGTTTAAAAAAAACATAAATTCGTGTTCATAATATCCTAATAAACAGCCAATTTGATCAGACTTACAGCAGTAAATTACGCGTTAAACCAACTACGTCACTTCCGATTTTATTAAAATGAATTTCTCTCTTACAAACACATATTTCCTGTTTTCAATAGGGGTTTAAATATATATATATATATATATTTCAGATATATGGAAACTTTGTTGAAAATAGTTTGTCTTTCCCTTTAATGTACTATCACTTTCGCTGTTTAAAATAACTAGTATATCAGAAAGCGATATTCATACGGAAGCTGCTGGTTTTTGTATACATTAGACCAGTGCTTCTCAACCGGGGTCCATGTGCACCCCCAGGGGTGAATTCGGAATGCTCGGGGTGAAATTTGGAAAAAGGGGGAATTGGGGATGAATTTTGTGAATAGGGGGGAATTTGAATTGAGTTTTCAGACACCTGACCGGGAGCCATTACAGAATGTTACCAAACACAAACCCGCGTAGCCATTGGTTGGAAACTAAATGACTTGACTAGCTGTAAGTCCATGGCATCTGTTCATTAAATATATGTTTGAAAAGATACCTAAATAGCATGTTTCAGATTTAAGTTTTTAGTACCGTAATTTGATGTTTTATAGTGGCAGGGGTGAATAGCGGAGAAAATACTTCTCAAGTGGGGAATTGTATCATAAAGGTTGAGAAGCACTGCATTAGACTGTATAATTGTATGATTATGTGTAATTATATTGAATAAAATATTGTTTAAAACCATTTATTCGGATATTATTATAGCATCAAGGTGACTAGCCGCCAAACCTGGCCTACACAACCAATTATTCTCCCCATGACCAGTTATAGAGTGCTCTATTTTGAGTACCTAATTTTACAGTTTATTTGAGATTCAGCTTCATAAATATTATAGTACGTATTCGTAGGGGGGGGGGGGAGAATACATTTTGGAGGCCACCTTGAAGTAAGTTTGACATCTTCCATTAAAATTCTTACAGGGGGTCGTTGGAGCATTTGGTGGCATTCTAACGGTTCAGTCGCACAAATTAATAATGTTTGAAAGAGGGTTTTTTAACAGCTACGAAAGAAATTGTGTTGTTTTTTTCTTTAAATCCAAAATGATGCTGATTTCATATGGCATACGAATACAAAACATGCTAATATGAATATGGCTTGAATTTATATCGTTGCTTTGCAAGCGAGAAATGGGGTTAAATCGACACAAACTAGGCCATTTGGGACTAACATATGGTTTAATTTTATTTCAATAATTCGCTAGCGCATATGGGTCTTTAATAGTGGGAGAAAACCGGAGGACCCGGAGAAATCCTACGAGGTTGGACGAGGTTGGGCTGATTCTATTTGTGGTCGGTTATTAAATTTGTAGTTCTCAGTCTTGTGATTAACCCAAATCATTGTTTTAATCGAATCTAAAAGTATTTGTTCTGGTTAACTCGGTTTTCCATTTAGATTTCTTAAAAATCTAACGATGCTATTAAATTACTGAGCGCTATTTTGTCTTGCAAAGGTATCAAAGAAAATTCTACGATTCTATTTTTGTTTTGAAGGGAATGAACATTTGCACGAATATTGTGAACAATTTCTGGTCTTGATGTTGTTTACAGGACCAGGTATATCTAATAAAAAATAAATGGATTAAAAACGTAAGGAACGAATTATTTGAAATAGGATTAGGCTATATTAGGGAAAATGGAGAATCTAATAACTCATCATATTTCAAAACCAATAAACAGAGATATTTTTCGACAAACATGTGTAAAATGGATCTGTAATTCATCAGAAGGTCTCTTTTAATCAGCATTTCACTTCTAATTTTAACTTACAGTATTATTTGTCCAATTCCATTCAATATAAATATGGTCATTATCTTTCAAACATCCGTTTATCTGCACACTTATTTATACTAGATACAGCAGTGGTGCTAAAAATAGAAGATTTTGTGATAAAGATGATACGAATCTGATACGATTAAAAACGCATAGACAATGAATGTTAGCAGGTGGGGTTTAGGCCCAGTGAGAATCAACATAGGCCCTAAACAGAAATTAATTAGGCCCACGCCATTTTAAATAGGCCCTCCAGAAACTGCCGCCTCAGGCCTTTGTGGAGCTTAATCCGCCACTGGACCCACCACAAATTCGTACCAACTTTAGGATGACCTTCATCTGTACATCCACCCGGGTTTGGGGGAATTGTCGACGTGACAATTCACCCGAAAACTTCGTCCGGAAGCGAATATCGATGATATCACTGATTTCTAACGTCGCACTTTTCTCCCTGTTGGAACATTCGGCAAACTTCGACATGTTCCGGTACCCTCCGTAGCATCTAGACTCGGATGTATAACAGTAATTGATATGTACATGTACCTACGACCATATATTTCGATGCGGCTATTCGACTACTCCGAGTCTAGATGTAGGGTATCGGAATCTGTCGAGATTTGACGAGTGCCTGTCGGAAATCACGCTCGGTTCGGGTCCCGGCGGGTACCCCCTTGACAGTGGTGTAGGGCAGAGTGCCTTGAACACCATATACTCATTCGGCTGGGACGTAAAAGACTCCTTGGCAGTTGGTCGGATTCGATATAAGAGTAGGCCGTAGCGCCGCTGCCCGGGAAAATTTTCCGCATTAGACACAATATTGTCAATATGGCGGATGCTCGCCTTCATTAGCCCAGTCGGATGTTGCACCCCATTACGATACATATGTTTTAATGTAATTAACATATTATTATGAAATGGAAAATATTGCCCTTCGCCAAGACAAAAATCTACGAATATAATTTATATAACAACATTGTCACCCTTTTACACTAGGGGGGTTGGGATGGCCTAGTGGTCTAGAGAACCGCGCTTCAACCTTTAGCTGGCCAGCTACCTCTGGCTTGCGGCTGTGGTTTCGAGCCCTGGTGTGAGCGTATGTGGCATGGATATAGGGGCGCCTTCTCACCCTCGTGGGTTTCCCCCAACCACTCCGGTTTCCTCCCACTGCTAAAAACCCTTACGCGCAAGCGAATTATTAAAATAACATTCAGCCATATGTTAGTCCCGAAATAACCTAGTTGTGTTGAGCGGACGTTAAACCCAAGAAGCTTTAATGAGCAACCCATTTCTCTCTCTCTCTCTCTCTCTCTCTCTCTCTCTCTATCTCTCCATCTCTGTATTATTAATATAGCTTGACATTTACGTAAGATTTAGATAAACAGCTGACAGATCTCGCAGTAATAGTTTTAAAAAAGATAATGAAAAGGGAATATATTGAAAAATTCAGTCAAATTCTGTCATGTTTGAATTAAATTATAAATTAGTTGAAAATCAAAACCACCGAAGTTCTAGGGAGTTGATTATTGGCCTGGCATGTATATACATGTCGCATAAATAGGCAAATTTTAGCAATTAATAGTAAGTGCAGGAGGACCGCACTACACGCAAAACAAAATCTACAAGATAAACCTGCGGATATGACAGAAAAAAATTACAACAAAAAATTTATCAAATTAATGTTTCTTTAGCCAGCATAACATCCTTTGTGCTCGGTTGTCATAAAATCCTAATAAGATTTACAACATTTAGCCCGATTAAACTTTAGCAATAAAGTTTCAATACGTTTCACTACCTTCTGCATCATTTAATGTACATGGATGGTAATTTCTAACGGTTCAGTCGCACAAATTAATAATGTTTCAAAGAATGGTATTTTTACAGCTGCAGAAGCAATTATGTTTGGGTTTTTTAAATGCAAGACGATGCTGATTTCATATGGCATACGAATACAAAACACGCTAATATGAATATGGCTTGAATTTATATCGTTGCTATGCATTATATATTATCCTTTAGCAGCGGGGGGGGGGACCCGGAGAAAACCCACGAGGCTGGACAGGCGACCATACGCTTTGTCAGGTACAATCGGGGATTCGAAACCACGCCAGTTGACTAAATGGCAGGCTTTATGACACAGCGCACGCACGCTAACCATTCAGCCATCCACCCCACCCACCCCATCCCTCTATCCTTAAAGATCAATGGTAAATATAATATTATGACATACGAATACAAACCAAGGTTGTGTGAATATTTATCGAACTTAATCAAGGTATCGATGTCATGAATACACCAAGTTTCATCACTTGAACGTAATTAGAACCACTGTTATCGTGTCTCAACCAATCAAATTGCTTAAAATCAAGACTCGGGCACAGAATCATACTGCACACAGCGTTCCACCTACGTCATTACCAGAATGAAACACTGTGCTAAATGGACTCCATTTAAAACGCTCGCGTCATCATTTTGGGGCGGGGCCATTGAGATGTGGGCATGACTTACCGAACTTACGTCACTTGTGTTTACACAACAGAGTGAAAATAGACAGTAGCATATCTTTTTTGTAAACACAAAGTCAAATTTCAAGTTCTGCCACTCGGCTAAAAACGATATATAATATGCGCTATGGGTAATATTGCAATACATTCTTTACCATTGTAAACTGTCTTTAAAGTTGCAATGTGTTTATCTTTCAAAACAAGGCCTAGATACGCCTAAATTTTTCTTCGCAAAAAAAACCGCTTCTGTGAACTTGTCGTCTATGGGGGCCGCCATGTTGAATAATTAAGGGACTATTTTGTGGTTCGGCTCTTCATCAGTTTGACATCTTTCAAACACACAACGGCTAAATAAACATATTTAATTTCATTCAATATGACAATAGAAGAGAAATAAATACTTCTCAAAACTTCTAAAAGCATACTCAGTGTTATCGACTTAATCGTCGATGTAGGAATTAAAATGTCGGTTAATTAGGTTAGGGCCTATTCTCAGCCGAAGCTAGCAGTAGATATGCAGCATAAGTTTGGGATGGCGCAGAATAACACGATACTAGATCCAGTAGACATGGTACGAGGGTTAATCAGCGAAATGGATGTATGAGATGTGTTGTTGACGTTTGGGAAAGTAGACGAGGGAGTGTAGGGAGTGATAGTTAGATGTATTATGAATGGTTAGAGTGGCTGTGGTGTTACGTTGAAATACTATGCCGCCACCGTAACACCACAGCTTTATGATTTGTAAGACAGGAGTGATGTAATAAGTCAGACAATAATAAATAACATATTTCTGATTTTATTGTCGTCTTTTCCCACTTGCACTGGTTGTACGCCATTTTGAAACTAGCTCGGGCGGCGATTGTTCGACTCCGGGCTGCTCTGTCAGTTCTATCATGTCACTCGATATTCACTCGGTAATTCACGGAATTCCAGGATAAAAAACACGGTAATATCGTGTTTCGTCAAAGCTCCCCGATGCGCGTACCGTATGTTTTAACCTTGACCTATTACTCAGTGATAAGCCTCCAACGCAAAAAGAGTTCTCGCCTTTTATTATTAGTAGAATGACTTCCTCGTGTGCGGCAGGTTAGTTTGCTTCTAAAAACACTGTTTTCCGTTCCAAAAAATACAAAAGTAATTTTCTACCAGACAACCATGGTTCTATTCACCGAGACTAGATAATTTCTCTCGGTGTAAGGATATTATCGCTATGGATAAGTTCATACACTGTTGAGAGAATAATCCCATTGGTTTGCTTAGCAACAAATCGAGCTTGAATCAACTCTGTACTGCAAATTCTGTGCGTGATATGTATTGTTATATGTAGGGGGGGGGGTAGATTTAACTTATTATTATTATATCATTATCACTGATCACTGGTTATGTTGTGTACCATATTGTTAAGAACCAATAGTTACATGTTCACCTTGTTTTATTATTGAAATTGTTACTGTCTGTTCCAAACGACACTACGACTCGAAATTTGCTTACTATTTCTTCAATTTTTAATTAAAATGATTAAAACTTAACGACCTACCTGGAATTGTCACCCCATTACTTTCTGCGTCTAGCATTGACGCCTATTAGTTTGATAAAAGCCCTTATCCTCTTGTGAATTTCACATTTTTCGACACCGGCCAGTTACACAGAACATCAACAATTCCACTGCGCCGGTGCAAGTTGGGTCACTCTATATCATATAGGGGTATAAGGGTATTCCACAAATCGGATGCATTCGGTTAATACTGCTTTGTGCGGGAGGATTCGCCTGTTTGATTTGTGGCCGTGCGTGCATCTGTATATGTCTGTTTGTACGTGCGTGTCTGTTTGTGTCGAAACAACTATTTAAACATGCAATTAGGACGAAACGACCCCAAGCCAAATTATCGCCCCTGTTAGATTTGGTATATTCTTAATAACTAGGTCAAGCATGGCTGTCTTCAACACCGCGAAGTAAACAAAACACGATTTTTCACGAGAGAAGTGATATATAGCTTGATCTGAAATTAGTTAACGTGAGGTAGAAAGTTAAGGGATGGCAATTCCAGGTAGGTCGTTAAGTTTTAACCATTTTAATTAAAAATTGAAGAAATAGTAAGCAAATTTCGAGTCGTAGTGTCGTTTGGAACAGATAGTAAGTATTTATCGTTAGTATTATTACTTTCTTAGTGTTGCCTTTACCGTTGTAACTTTACCGTTGTAAAAAAAGGGTTTTAAGTGTTACTATAAATAGAACGAGACGTCGGCTCGTATTGTTTACTATTTGCTTTGCCTAAGGTAGTCTACTTATATTGACGACAGCAAGTCGTGTCTTAAATTATAGAACGTCGGCATTTAGAGTCGTATTTTGTAAGGCATGTCCCCATGTATTGGATATAGGGGAACGGTAGCAAGTCAAATGATATCCACAATTGTTGTGCAATCGAGTCAGACGCAGCGAGCGTAGTAATATGGTTGCTAGGGATAGTAACTGATAGTAACGTGATCGTTCTCACGTTAACTTCATCGTGTATTATAATAAACTCATGACCTTACAATGCTTGTTACTCTTTGTTACTTACTTTGTACATCTCATTATAATATTAGATTCATTAAGCATATTCAAGTAGGCCTACTTGCTGCTATTGTATTAGGTAGCTCCGATTCTCTATCACCTCGTCCATGTAAGCTAAGCCTTACGCTCGATTCATGGGCTAGGTGTTTCCTCATAAATGTATTTACGCTGGTCTAATTGTACATTACTTTGATTTTAGATTCAGAATAGGTTACTTATATGTAATGCATGTGATTACTTTCTCACATCTTTATTAATTTTCATATTATTGTATAACATTAACTTGTCAGGAAAACGTAGTCCTTGTCAGGGCAGAATGCGAGCCTGTGGTTGGTCAAGAGCTCTGCATGGAGTGTATAAAAGGACGTCATGTCGTCGATGTCGGCAGACAGCTCTACAGCAGCCTAGGGACAAAAGGGATTATGACGGCGCTACCGACCATCTGGGTAGAACCGTCTCCCCTTGACGTGTTTGAGTGATTATAACGTAGTTGAGCGTCAGTTGTCAGGGCGAATTTGTCAGGACTTACAGCGTCAACTGTCAGGGCGAACCTGTCAGTGCGAACTTGTCAGGACTAACAGCGTCAACTGTCAGGTCAAACATTGTCAGGCTGAATGAACATTGTCAGGCATGACATTTGACATTACACTATAGGTGACGTTATGGCTATCTCCCACCGCCCACAAGACCCATTCTTATAACCAACACTAATGTTACCTGATTAATGTAAATAATGGTTGTGTATTGATTTTATGGTTGAATTGAATAAATCGTATAAAAATGGTGAATATGATGTTACTTCTAAACAGCGCAGGCCAAACTGTTACAATATTAACTGTCTTCACACATTCGGTTTATAATTAGCGATACACAGGTACAGTGGCAAGTGTTCTACTTCCCAGACTAATACCTCGAAAATACCTCCGCGCAAAATCCCAGATTTTGGTACATGTAAAATATAAAGAAATAGTGCCCGTGCGCGTGCCAGTAATATAAAAACTAAGAGTTCGCGCATAATGCACGAACGGTACCCGGGGCGAGGTCATCTAGTCCTATGAGAAATATTTCAAATATCTTTTCGTGTTTTTACCCACAATTCTTACCCTTCAGAGTAGTTCTAGTCACAATCCACAGTTGTTACAGCTACAATTTGTACGTTTGACATGTAATTTATAAACCTAACCCGAACCTTAACCCTAACCCTAGGGAAAGATATTTCTCAGATAAACTAAGATCTAGTATTGTGCGCAGAATTTTTTTAATAGATCCCATTAACCCACATGCTAAGATATTGGTTTGTGAAATTTAATTCTGTTTTTCGGTTTGATGAGTAAACGAACCAAGGACACGTGTAGGAATTGCACGTGGTTTCCTTGGAGTGCGAAAAGTGTGACGCATAATTCTGTTATACCAGAGTCTCCATGGATATCTCTTCCGGACAAAGAATTTCGGGAGAATTCATCGCATTTTGAGGTGTAAATATTGTCGATAACTTTCAAAAACCTAAATGGATTCGTTGGATTTTTCGTATGATATACAGGAAATTGCGCTCAACCAGTTGGTACCAAAATACCTCCGAAAGAAATTTGTGTTTGGCCCCCATATTGGTGTATTTTGACTAGACCATAATATACACTAACATGGTGGTCAAGAGATTATTAAACCTGCATAGTTCTCATCATCTTAATTACTAACACTAAAATCAACGCGGCTACGTTTTAATTTCTTCTTGCATAAGTTTAAAAGTCGCGTTAACCCAACCCAATCAAAATTTTGGAATAAAGAAATACCTAACCAAAAATAGAGGTACGATGTATACCACTGCCAGTAAGTTAGGATCTCGTGACATGCCCATGTCATTGCAGTTTTGTACACGGTAACCCAATTTTGGTGTTTTTTACAGTTACACAAAGGTATTATATAATTGTATTAAATTTCTGTTAAAAATTACAAGCTGATATACAGGAAATTGCGCTCAACCAGTTGGTACCAAAATACCTCCGAAAGAAATTTGTGTTTGGCCCCCATATTGGTGTATTTTGACTAGACCATAATATACACTAACATGGTGGTCAAGAGATTATTAAACCTGCATAGTTCTCATCATCTTAATTACTAACACTAAAATCAACGCGGCTACGTTTTAATTTCTTCTTGCATAAGTTTAAAAGTCGCGTTAACCCAACCCAATCAAAATTTTGGAATAAAGAAATACCTAACCAAAAATAGAGGTACGATGTATACCACTGCCAGTAAGTTAGGATCTCGTGACATGCCCATGTCATTGCAGTTTTGTACACGGTAACCCAATTTTGGTGTTTTTTACAGTTACACAAAGGTATTATATAATTGTATTAAATTTCTGTTAAAAATTACAAGCTTTATCAATGCTAAATTGTGTTGGCATTTTTAAGTTAATAGAAATGTGTGTCCTTTTGGAATTTAGTTGAAGTGTGCGAGCTGATAACGTCATGAAGTTTTATAATGACAGTATCCAGACATCATTACTAGAGTCTTCGATCAGTCTTCCATCATCAAAGGAAGAAAGGTCAAACATGCAGCTCTTTAAAATTGAACTTATTTTCTAGAATATAATTCTCTATGGCTTAAGTACAAAACCTTCAATAAAATACTGAATGCTCTCACTAATGTACAAAAAATGCAACATCATTATTTTTCTGAATCGTTTTAAAATTAGTCTGTAACAATAAACGCTTTTGTATGGGTATTTGTTATTAATCCCCAAGGCCATTTTTAAAGAGATGTAAATTAGACATCTGCCTAATGCATGTCTTCTTCTTCTTTTTGGTGTTTAACGTCTGCTTCCACTTAAGTGATATCACAGACAAGACATAGGAGAGCCGAAGCTGCTTCCTGATTTTTAGAATATGATTTTGCAATCTTTCCATTTTGGCCTTAGGCCATGGATTAGGTTTTAGTGGGAAGTTCTTCCCTTTATTTAATAAAAACACATCGTTGGTAGATGATCTCTTCTTCTGGATTGGTAGATGTCTTCTTTGTGGGATTTGTGTTTAGGTACCAGGCCTGTCTTCTCGTGGCCTCCCCTTCCTCCACTATCCCACTGGTATTTGTTTTGGCAGAATAGTGTTTAGATGCCGAGCCCGTCTGATCAAGACTCCCTATTACTCCACTATCCCGCCAGTTTAGTAGATGTTAGTAGTAAATTAAACTAATATAGAATTAAATAAATAAAGAGAGTATAATAAAGTTGTAGTCAAATAAATTAAAGGTAATAAAATAAAGTAAATTAAAGTAAAAGTAAAGTAAAGATAAAGTAAAATGAATTAATTAAAATTTATTAGTTAATTAAATTAAAGGTAATAAAAATAAAATAAAATAAAAAAATAATAAAATAAAATAAAATAAAATAAAATAAAAAAAAATAAAATAAAATAAAATAAAATAAAGTAAATTAAAGTAAAAGTAAAGTAAAGATAAAGTAAAATGAATCCATTAAAATAAACTTGTAGAGTGGTTGGGCTTCCTTCGAGAGGACGTTTTTACTTCCCCACCCTACGTCGTATAAAAAAATAGAATAAGTTAAGATAAAAAATAAGTAGAAAAAATAAAAAATAAATTGAGGTAATAAATAAAAATAAAATAAATTTAAGTAAAAGTAAAGTAAAGATAAAGTAAAATGAATAAATTAAAATAAATGTATAGGATGGTTGGGCTTCCTTCGTGAGGACGTTTTTACTCAACCATCCTACGTTGTATGGAGAATTTATCCAGCCGTGACCCTTTCTTATTTCACTAATTTACATAGTCCAACTGTGTCCATTAGGGTGTGGATTTCTTCGAAGATTTGTAGCTTCAGATCTGGTCTAGGGAAGAGTAGGTTCTTAGTGTTGAATGGTATGTTATTGGTCTCCATCATTCTCACTAAGTCCCGTCTCTCTTCCTTGTAAACCTCGCAGTCTACCAGGACATGGTTGGTGGTACACTCTTCTCCGCACTCACAGACGATGACTTGGTGTTTGTAGTCTCGCAGCCGCTCTTTCACCCTTAGTTTCGATATGAGTCTGCATATATCTCGTCTAGGGTGATTGGTCGCTGTCTTGGTGTAGATCTCTTCATCCAGTCGGAATCTGTATGTGTCAAGTTCAACGAGATTTAATTCCCAGATTGAATTGACCTGTCTTTTGACCATACTGTAGATTTCCGTGGTGCTGTAGTCTATGAGGCGGGGTGTAGCTGTGTCCTTGAGACCCTCGTTGGCGAGTCGGTCTGCCTCCTCGTTTCCTTTAATGTTGACATGTGATGGAATCCACACGAGCTCTAATTTGCTTCCCTTCTCTAGGACCCTCTGATATAGCTGCCTGATTTCCAAAATGACTTCTGGTCTTGATTCCGAGTTGTCATTTTGGATTGAAATCAGACTGCTCAGAGAATCGCTTGGAATGACGAACTTGCCGGTCTTTTGATGGGAGATCCATGAAATAGCGTCACGAATGGCAACAAGCTCTGCAGTGTACACCGAACAGTTATTGGGCAGTTTCCTGCTTATTCCCTGTTCCCCGTTTGGCAGGTATATTCCAAACGAGCTGGTGCCCCTTTCAGGATTGCGTGAGCCATCCGTGTACACATGGTCCCAGTCATCAGACGGCCAGTTGTCTTCCAAATGTTCTAGAGAGAAAGCACGTGCAGCACTGGGGTTGTTTTTCTTGTCGGTTTTCTGTAGTAGATCTAGATTGACCAGTGGTATAGGGAGCGTCCAGGGGGCGACAACTGGAGGGTCGTGTTTATTTATCACGAGCTCCCCCAGTCGTAGTTCCTTGATCGTTTCTCTGATACCCTGGCTGAAGGTTTTCTTTTTGGGATCTCTTACATATTTTGTCTTTTGTAGACTGACAAATGTTGGGGATCTTTCACCTAGTTGTGATATCTTGACCCAATACCTTGTCGCCAGTTCTTTTCTTCTTAGGGATAGGGGCAACTCCCCGACTTCTTGTAGTAGTGCCTCTCGCCTAGTCCCGAGCCCTACGCCAGTCGCAATACACAGAGCTTTGTATTGGATGGTGTCAAGCTTGCTTAAGAGTGTTGGCGCACAGTTCATGAAGACCAAAGAGCCGTAGTCTAATACAGAACGTATTAGAGCACGATATACCATCATTAGTGTAACTCTATTGGCGCCCCACGTACTGCCCGTTAATTTTCTCATTAAGTTTAGGATTTTGGAGCATCTATCTACAGTCCAGTCGATGTGCGGTTTCCAGGTCAACCGTCGGTCAAAGATTACGCCAAGGAACTTGGTTTGGTCTTTGAACTCGATGGTTTTCCCGTTTATACACAGAGTCATTCTGTTTATCCCTCTATCCCTGCTCACAAGCATGCCGACTGTTTTCTTCTCCGAGACTTTAAATCCCCAGTCGTTTGCCCATGTCATGAATTTGTCTAAGGCTTTTTGCATATTCTTTTGTAGTTCACAGAAGCTCGTCCCATTTCTCCATATGGTACTGTCATCGGCAAATTTAGCCAAGTCAGTTTTGGAATCGAGGTAGGACGATTTGTGAATGTCATTGATCATGATGTTGAAGAGAGTGGGACTGATAACAGACCCCTGAGGTGTGCCATTTTCTAATGTTTGCTCGGCACTCAGGAATCTGCCAACATTCACCTGTATCCTTCTATCGCTCAGAAAGCTTTTAATCCACCGAAACATTATGCCCGTTATACCGATACGTCCTAACTTGAAGAGCAGCCCGTCTAACCAAACTAGATCGAAAGCCTTGGTCAGATCTACGAACACGGCACATAACAGGTTTCCCGAGAGAAGTGCCTGCGACATGACTTGCTGTAGTCTAACCAAGTGGTCCATTGTTGATCGTCCTTTCCTGAACCCACTTTGATTTTCGTCGATCAATCGGTTGCTCTCCAGATAGAACTGTAATCGGATATTAACCATTGTTTCCAAGGTTTTGCATAGTGTGGATGTCAAACTTACTGGTCGATATGACTCTGCCTTGTTCTTCTCTTTCCCAGCTTTCAGTAGAGGTATGACGTTTGCTTTTCGCCATTCTTTAGGTACCTCTCCTGACAGCCAGGGTGTGTTGAAGAAGTTTAGTAGTATCGTTTTGGCGTTTCTTGGTAGATGTTTGAGCATGGAGTACTTTACTTTGTCCTCACCAGCCGCACTATCCTTCTTGAGGGAAAGAGCCTTATTTAACTCTCCCTCAGAGAAGGGTAGGTTGATTGGTTCAGCCACTTCATTAGATTCAATTACTAATGAAGGGTGCTGCGAGTAAAAGATTTCCTTCCTCTTCAGAAACTCTGGTGATTGGTTTTCGTCTCTGCTTGCGTCAGCAAAAGTTTTTGCTAGTAGGTCTACCTTTTCCTTGCCGTTCGTAACGTACTTATCTCCATCTTCAAGGTTTGGTATGTTGAATGATCTGCGTTTCCCGCTCATGGCGTTCAGCTTCTTCCAGACGGCACCCGTTTGCGTGTTTTTATTCAACGCATTACAGAATGTCATCCAGTGCCCACTTTGTGCCTTTTTTATGGTGTCTCTTGCAGCGTATTTCAACTTAAGGTAATTTTGGTGGTTGGCTTCATTGTAGTGGCGTTTCCGTAGGCGGAGGGCCTTCCTTCTGTCGTTGACCGCCTTCTGACATTCCGGTGACCACCATGGTTTTCTAGTCCTTGGTTTTCCACCAGAAGTCTTTGGAATGGAGTCGTTAGCAGCACCTATAATAGAGCTCGTAATGTTGGTAGCGTACACGTCGATGTTGGTATCGATGATATCTTCTTCCTTCCACTCAAGGCAGCCTACACGGAATTTAACCCAATCAGCTTCTTTCATAATCCAATTGGGTCTCCCGTTATAGACTTCCCTGGTTGCTTCGGTCTGAATGCAGAATTCTATCAGGAGATGGTCACTGCCAAGTGTTTCATCTTCGTGTACTTGCCAGTCGCAGCGGTTTGCCAGACCAAGCGTACAGAACGTGAGATCTAGATGCGAAGGTGGGGCATTTCCTCCGACAAAAGTAGGGCTCTCATCGTTCAGCATGCATAGGTTGTTTGCTTCTATTATTGAGCATAGGCTAGTCCCCCGACAGTCATTCCTCGGCGACCCCCACAGAACGTGTTTTGCGTTGAAATCTCCGCAAAACACTGATTCGCCCTGTGGAAGTTGATCGAGAAGTGACTGGAAGTCAACTGGTTTTTTCGTGACATCTGGGGGTACATAGACATTCACTATTGTCAAATTCGTATTATTGCTCAATGTGATGGCTATGCCCATTGCTTCTAGAGGTCCGTCTACGTCCAGTGAAACAGAAATATAATTTAGGTTATCACGGATATAGATGGCAATGCCGCCGCCACGTGTCGTACTTCCTGGTCTGTCCCTTCTCTCACAAGTGTATCCGGGTATGTAGATCTCTTTCGAGGTTGGTAGTAACTTGGTTTCTTGGAGGCAAATAACATCCCTGAGGTTGCGTGTGATGTATTTTCTCAGCTCAGCACATCTGGGGGCCAGTCCATTAACATTAAGTTGTAGAACTTTAACCTGGCCCGCCATGATGACTGTCCGGATGGATGCCCCTCAATGTTGGAGTTCTATTGATCTACTGGTGTCTCGATTTCCATAGAAGGTACCTCATTGGTGTTCGCCTTTGGTGTTGCAACCGACAAGCAACTAGAAACACCGCCAGTGTTCGCCTTTGGTTTTACCATCGACGAGCAACTGGAAATATCTCCAGTACTGTAGTGGCGGACATGAGATATCCTCCTACGTAATGCGAGATTTACCTCTTGATCATTCTTCTCGTCTTCCTCGTCGTCATCTCTATATCTCTTTTTAACTGTGTTGATCGAGTTGACGAGGGTGATTAGGGTGTCTGCGTTTACCATATATGCACGGAGTTTGCCTAGGAGGCTTGCCGTTTTTGTAGTTTTGTCTTCGTCGGACACTGCCACCTTTAGGAGTTCAATCATGAAGCTCATGAAACCACTTTCCGTTTTGAATTTAGGAATAAAGTGAGTCTCATCAGCTTTCATTTTTGCTTGTTCCTTTTTCTTTGGGTTGTTCTTTTTCTTTGGGGTCTTTGTAGTTGGTAGTTGTTCTGATCGGGGGGCCTTTGGTGTTTCTTCCGGCGTCGATGTCGATGGAATTGGCTCCGTCCTTGGTTTATTAACCGGAGCCGTATTCCTGACATCTTTTATCGAACGCTCCTTTTTTTTGAGAATGAGTGCAGCCTCGCTGAAACTCACTTTCTCCTTCCCCTGTATCTTTAGGGCAGCTTTGGTGCTCTGTATCTTGGGGCATTCGGGGGAGTTCGCTGCGTGACCACCCTTGCAGTTCGAGCATTTTATTTGCATGCCCGCCTTGCACTCGGCCACCGCGTGACTCCCACCGCACTGGGCACACACAGTCTTTCCCTTGCAGTACTTGACTGTGTGGCCCAGTTTTTGACAATTGGAACATTGCCTTACCCGGTTGATGTAGGCGTGGGTCCTTCTGGATAAATATACTACTTTTAGTATTTCCGGTGCTTTATTGTTAAAAGTCAGGGCGACACTTCCCTGGCTTTTACCTTCAGCAACCTTAAACCGGTATACCTCCTTGACCGCATATCCTCTGTCTCTTAAATCTTCCAGGATCTCTTCTCCGTCATATTCGGAGGGAATCCCGTGTACCACCACCTTTTCAGTTAACAAGGTTGACGGCTGGGATACCCTCACTTCTATGCCGAGAAGGGATACCTGGTTCACTGCCCTGTCCATGTCCTCCTGTGATTTAAAAGCCAGTCGGACATGACCGGGGACAGTTACTCTGATGTCTGGGATATCTATAATACCCCAGTTCTTCTTTATCTCCTTCCCTATCGCCGTTAGCTTGATCCCTGTGAAAGACTTGCCTTCGGCGGGTTTAACCTGAACGACAAAGGCTTGCTCCTCCCTCTTTTTAGTCACCGGAAAGGTCGATGGTGCCGGACTGCTATTAAAAGCCTCAACCATCGACATGTTGAGTTCAGCCACGGACTCCATTTCCCTTTTCCTGCTTCGAAAAAGTCTAAATTAAAAAGAAGGATCAACAAGAGATGATTCTAGTTGGTACTAGAGTAGAGTGATGATTATGACCTCTTCCACACAGATCCACTAGTTAATCAGTTTTGGCTATACAAATTGACTATAGGATATTAATGTTTGTATAAGTCAATACTAGATGCAATTGTAATTGTTTTGGATTGATCACCTGATCACGCTACTGACCCTTTCCACACAGATCCACTAGTTAATTAAATTTGATTATACTAATTAACTATAGGTTCCTAATGTTTGTATAAGTCAATAGACAGAGCAGCCGTGAGATCGTTAACTCAACAAAGGTGGTTAAGCCTTTGTTTATATCGCCTTTGATCTGAGCGTAGTTCAATCGCTTGAGCTAAACTCTGATCGCTTGGACACTGATTGCCTAACAAAGAATTAGAACTGAAGCCTTTACAACGATAATTTAACCATGCAAGAATAAAAATAAAAATAAGTTTAAATAAGAGCAAAAAATAAGAAAAATGATATAGACTAAACAAAAAGTATATATATATAAAAAGGAATTCCTATAAAGAAAGTAAAAAATGAAGAAAAAAATAAAAAAATAAACTCAAATAAACTAGAAAAGTAGAACTAGAAAAAAAGATAAAATACCAAGTAAAATAATCTATAAAAAAAAGTAAAAAATAAACTCAAATAAACTAGAACTAGAAAAGAAAGTAAAAAATGAAAAAAGGAAAAAATAAGCTCAAATAAACTAGAACTAGATGAAAAAAAAAGATAGAAAACAAAGTAAAATAATCTCGACTGAGCAAACAGTATATAAATTAAAATAAGTAGAAAATAAAACAGAATAACCAAAAGAGCTGTCAAAAAATAAAAGAAAAAGGTTTAAGCAAAAAAAAATTAAAAAAAACAAAGTAAACTTATACCTTATTTAGGTATAAGAATTAAATAATAGAAAGACAACCTTGGGACTGAAGATTCTTGTAGAGTCTTATAAGTCAATTGGAGAGTCTTTCTTGAGTCTTTGCTAGGCTACTTTATCTCAGGATAAATTTAGACAATAGCTTAGGAGCTCTGGAGCATTAGGTGTTATCAGTACGAGTACTAATTACCAACTGCTAATGCATGTCTTTCTTTCTGGCTTTAAATGTCATTGTATAAATTATTATATAAACAACTGATCACGTGACATTGTATAAATTATTATATAGACATCTGATCACGTGTCACTGAAACCACCATAATCTACTCTATCAGCAATCTGATGACGTGATATTAAATGGATTAAAACACCAACTCCGTTTGATATTTTAACGTTAAAATGGATGATCTAGATGGACGCCGTAAGCGGAAATACAATATGACTTAAATTGTCCATAATAATATGTTCATTTTTAATTATCTTTTATTTGTAACTTATATAACAAGAACAATCAGTGGCCTGTTTCACGAATTTTTAACTCAGATAAAATCGCAATTTTAGTAATTTGATTGGATAATATTAGATTGATTTTAGTGCTTAGCCAATCAAAATTGAAGTATCTACTTTAATTTGGATTTTATCTTTAGTTAAGATTTCGTGAAACAGGGCTCAGCTCTTTATCCTAATCTCGAGCAATGCTTCTTAAAGCGATGTTTGAACACCAGTAACAATAACTCTATGTTAAAAAAAACTCAATTAGGAAAAAAAAAAATTACATTGGATACAGTTTTTTGAAGAATATTACGTCACCAAGAGAGAGATGGATTGCAAAAAAGGGGGATAAAAGAAATTAATTGAAACGACGATCAAAGATCCAAATAGTTCATTAATATTAGTAAGTAATTAAATTGTCTGTACTATCTTAGTAAATGGTGAATAAATCGAGGGATAACCTTATTAAGATATAATGTTACATTCCTGTGGTCGATAGATGTTTCTTCTTTCTTTCCTTTTTTAACAAAAAAAAATTGCGTTTCCGAACAGGAAACTCAATGAGTTAAAGTTCTGCTTTTCAGCTCCAGCCTAACTAATGAAGACGGGCATACAGCGTTTCTATCTACTTTTCATCATATTCCAACCGTCAAGGGTTCTTTTATGTGTTCTATGAGAAAAGGTTGTCTGGGTAACGGTGTTTCCACCTTCGCTTCGTCGAGTTCAAACTTCAAAGGTTTCTTCCAAGTATACGCCAAAGCGTACGCGGGAACTCGGTTTTCCGAATGACTGGAACTAGATAATTGCCAGGCCGTGCGAATGGAGGGACTTTTTCCAGGATAATTGCGTTTCCGTCTATTCGTCATCAAACCCCATCCATTTGAATGGTTCCTTTATACCATGCACTCTTGGGGACGGTTAGTCTTGGGGACGGTTAGTCCCGCAGGACAGCGACGTTTATGTATTAGCTACACCAAATTCAGTGGTTCTTTTTCGTACGAGGGTTTCATGACAGAGGGAGGCTGTTTTTCTTTACATATGATGCTTTGGTATTAATAATAATAGTGTTTATTTATACATGTAATGCGCACATTCCATTCCTGTATGCTCATGGCGCAATTGTCAGCACTTCACGAATAAGTATAATAAAATTGAAGGAGTTAGTATGATAAAGTAAATAAGTATGTCTTTAACTGTGACTTGAAAGATTCAAAGCTCTTGGAAATTCTTAACACATAAAGGAAGAGGGCTGCACAGGGTTGGTACTATACAGGAGGAAGCTCTGTGTCTAAATGACTTAAGTTTATAGGTCGGTGCAGTTAAAACGCATTCATTCTGCGATCTGAGTGTTCTTTGTAGTGTGTTAGCAAGCTACTTAGATAAATAGGTGATGTTCCATTTAGGCATTTATAAGCTATACAGATAACTTTAAAATGAATCCTGCTTTTGACTAGAAGCCAATGAAGATCTTTCAGGAGCAGAACACAGTTTTTATGGGAATCAATCACTGGTTTATTCACAAAGCACGACGTTTCGACAAGTATCCTCTTATCGTTATCAAGCACTGTGCTTGATAACGATAAGAGGATACTTGTCGAAACGTCGTGCTCTGTGAATAAACCAGTGATTGATTCCCCAAAAAACTGTGTTCTGTTAATGTGTTTCCCAATCGCTAAATGCCACTTAAAGATTATCTTTCAGGAGTTTTGTTATTTGGTGATTTCTGGTGAATTGAAAAAAAATCCTAGCTGTGGTGTTTTACATTAGGCCAGATCATTGATGATCTCTATTTTCTTTCAATTGTTTAGTTAAACGAGGGTCTGAAACATTATCGCACGGATCTACATGTATAGTAAAATGACGGCATTTAACTGACAGCTATAATGACGCTATGACACCTGCCGTCAACAGAAATGATAAGAAAGTAATATATTCTAAATATTGTACTGGGTTAGGAGTGTGACAGTCACATGCGACTTATTTAATATGGAAGGAGTATAATCTTTAACCAGAAACATAAAACTCAATAAGACAATATGTTAGATTTCCCTGGTAACATAACTGTTATTTTATCTTGACTGACTACATGATATAATTGTACCAGAACCAATCAGATGCAAGAAACCAGGAAATTAGTCTGCGTCTCTCTCAAATTCAAATATCAAGAGTTTCAATAATACCAGATACATCCACCATGGATTCTACATTCTTGTTTTTGAAACTCGTTAAATAACTAGCCTAAAGCTCTTCCTCGAATAAAAAAACATTTATATCAAGATATGCCAAGTGCGAGACTAACTTAAGAAATGCGTTTCCTAGACATGATTTAAGAGCTTTTTAAACATGATATGTATTGTTTGTTCAATTACCGACATGATGTCACCGTCGGCATACGACGTGTAAACTATCTCAATTAAAATGAGTCTTAAAGGGACAATAACACTCTTGCTCGCTTGACAGGTCCAGAAAAAAAATTAGCCTTATTCTCACTACAAGATGTTTAAGTGACCTACCTGTTGTGTAAATTATCCATTACAACCTATCTTACTTGTCCAGAGGGTTCGAAAATATGTTTAAATCCAAGTTGCATTTGAAAGTGCTTACGTAAGGTTTTTCAAACCATATTACGACATGTAGTTGAATTTTTCCAATTTTTAAAATTAGTTGTGTTAAGATGAAATTTGTATCATTTTTTTATTGAAGTATTGTAAAATAGTACAAATTGTTGACCAGAATAAAGATTGGAACATATTATTCAGATACAACAGGAGTGGTATTGGGGCTTTAAAGATGCTAATTCGCTAATATTTAGGATCTAGAAATTGACACAAATGGGTCGCAAAGCATAATAATGTAATATGAATGTAATAAACTGATTTACATTCAATCGCTTTCATTTTTACTTCTATAATTTCGAATCAGTTATGTTCCGCGAAATACGCGAGCAGTCTCAATCGAATGGCAAAATCGAACGCCTGGTTAATCCAGTCTACACCGGTAGTGTTTATTGCTCATGCTCTCCAGACAATAATTGTAGGTTGATGTTTGACAAGACTTGTGGGACATGTCTAGCCACGTTCTTCGAGTCCCTTGTTACGCATTCTGGTATACGATTCGTGTACCAATGGTAAAATTTTACTTTATCTTAAATATTGGATATCAGAAACCTAACTGTCCATGGTTCAATGGCGAGATACGTGATGCTAGAAAACGAGGGCGCAAGGCAGAGAAGTTGTGCAAATAAACAAGACCTCATATCCATAAACAAATCTATCTACAAGAAGTAAAAGCTGTTTCTAATCTGGTCAAAAAATCAAAAAAAAGAATTCTATAATATGAAAATAGCTGAGTGCGGAAACGACCACAAACAATTATTTAAGACCGTAAAACAACTTATCAACTCATTTAATATTCTCCCGGACTACAACTCTCCTGTTCATCTGGCAAACAAGTTTTCAGATTATTTCAAAGACAAAATTGCAAATATTAGACTACATATCCTCGAAAAGCAGAAGATACTCCGAAGCACTGTACCATCATATAAATACAACTCTGTTGGAGTCTTTTGAACCGTATGACACCAAAACTTTAGAGAAAGTTGGTATGAACACGAAGACAAAGTCATGCTCTCTTAATCCACTGCCGACTTGGATTCTGAAAGAACACATCGATATATTTCTTCCATCCTTGCTTTCAATTGTTAACAGCTCCTTGAAATCAGGCATATTTCCAAAGCAGGTCAAACAGGCAATTATAAGGCCTTTAATAAAGAAAGTCAGTTTGAACCCCGATCTCCTGTGAGTAAACTAAGCTACGTCGCGAAGTTGCTAGAGAAATGTGTTCTTCTTCGTCTACAACATCATGTCCACCAACAGTCTTGACAATGCTTACCAATCCACAGTACTGAAGCAGCCTTGATCTAAAATGTTAATGATATCTATTTCGAATTAGATAAACGCCGTTACGTAATATTGATTCTCTTAGACCTGTCCGCTGCATTCGACACCCTGGACTCAGAAGATCTCTTGGATACTCTTTAGACAGAAATCGGGCTACGTGATACAGTTTTCGGCTGGTTTAAGTCATATCTAACACATAGAAAACAGCGAGTTTGCATATGAGATAAATACCCCAAGGGTTATGTTTTGGGACCGGTGTTATTCATCATCTTCACCAAACCACTGAATAAAATCGCATAGAAATATGGCCTTAGTTTCCTTTTTTGCCGACGACACACAGCTTTATTTTAGCTTCGAAGAACAATCCCAAACGCACACAGTCGCAAATGTGGAGACATGTCTTCACTGGATGGCGAGATCATTAATCCCACTAGCAAAGCTAATTATTGACTCGTACCTCTCTTTTGATAACCATATAACTGCCGTCTGTTCTTCATAATATTATCAACTTTATAAACTAGGAAAAATTAAAACTTATTTAAACTCTGAAAATCTCGAACTTGTGATTCATGCTTTTAAAAAACACTAAATTGGAGTATCGTAATGATCTACTGTACGGTCTTCCCAAATCACAAATTCGGCTGCACGTTTACTTACTGGAACTCGGAAAATAGCCCATATCACCAAAATACTGAAAACCCTTCACTGGCTTCCTGTACATCAAAGAATAACATTAAAAATACTTTTGCTGACCTACAAAGCTACTAACATCTCTGCTCCTTCCTACATCAAAAATCTTATCCTAGTTTAAACAATATTTTATTCAATAAACTGAAATGGATTGAACAACAGGCAAATGCCTATATAAGTTCTCTCCAAACATATAAAATAGTTATAATTTTTTTTTACATTAATCAATGGTAAACATATGTATAGGTAGTGAATTACAAACATATATACATTTCATGGAGTGTAATGTTTTGATATACATGTATATTATAATTATATTTAAGGTTATTAAAAAATAAGAATATTACATAATGTAGACATAGTGTTTTAATAATTAAAGTTTCAAAACCGCTTGCTATCTTTTATAAATTTATGCACTATTTCAAATATGTTAAAATTGGTATCATCTGGAATATCGGTGTTGCCATATAAAATTAGATCCATTGTAACATTTAGTTTAAGCTTTTGTATATTATTTCGGAGAGTTGTTCTTGTGGCGGAGTAAGCTGGACATATGAAAAAATAATGGTAATTATCTTCGTCTGTAGAATTACAGTTAGGGCACACCTTTGTGTCACTCAGAAAATGGTGGAATAAGTGATTATTTAAGTTGCTAGCTTTATTTCTTAATTGACAATGAATAATATTCTCTTTTCTATTTCCAGTATTATAATATAAGGGTGGTCTAATTAAAGGATATACACGTGAAAGGCCTGATTTAAATGTACTTAACGTTTGTGAGTTTTTAATAAGTTCAGGTAGATCGTTCCAAAGTTTAATTGTACAGGGAAAGAAGCTATTAGAATACGAAGTGGTTTTACAAAATGGTGGATTGAGGTTCTGATATTCACTACGAAGGTTATAATTGGAAACTAATGGTTTAAATTTGTTAAAGACTTCAGACAGATAGCTGGGGCAAAGATTATTTTTTATTTTGTATAGATATATTAATTTGTGTTTTTTTCTGCGATTGGATAGTGATTCCCATCCCAGTTCATTGTATAAATTAGTTTTAGATGAATTTCTTCTAAGGCCACTTATTATTCTTCCCGCTTCAGTCTGGACACTTTCTAATAGATCAGAATCTTTCATTGAGCAGTTATCCCATACAATATCAGCATATTCTAGAATAGGGCGAATAAAAGCAAAATATATTTTGTTAAGTGAAATTCTATTAATTTTATATTTTAGTATACGCAAAATATTTAGACGACCGCAAGCTTTCTTGTATATATTTGAAATATGATTTGACCATGATGAGTTAGACTGAAATGTTAATCCCAAATGACAATGACTATTTACATTTTCAACTTTTGTATTATCGAAGATAACGTCAGGATGAATTGTATTTTTTCTACTAAAAATAATATTTTTGGTTTTATTGGGGTTAAAAGTTACACACCACTGTTTAGCCCACGATGAGATAATATTAAGATCTTTATTTATAGTGATCGCGCTACTTACAGGATCATTATGGATAATGGTAAAAAGTGAGGTATCATCGGCGAATAGCCTTATATTGTTAGTTATATTATCAGAAATATCATTTAAATAAATTAAAAATAAAAACGGACCAAGTACGCTTCCTTGGGGAACTCCAGAATCAGTATGCAAATAATTTGATTTAAAACCTTCTAAAACTACACATTGTTGTCTATTACTTAAATAGTGTTCAATCCAATTACAAAGTGTTTGACTAATTCCATATTGTTTTAATTTAGACAATAAACCCATATGCCAAACTTTATCAAACGCTTTTGATACATCACAAAATACAAATCGAATTTGCTTACCTATATCAAGATTACTTATTATGACATCATAAATTTCTAAAAGTTGATTTATTGTGGAGTCGTTTGGTTGAAAGCCAGACTGATACTTATATAGCAGTTTATTTTCTTTGATAAAATTATAAAGATTTTTGAATAAGATTTTCTCTAGTATTTTACATAATGAGCATGTTAATGAAATTGGTCTATAGTTGTCGGGGTAATGCGGGTCACCCTTGCCTTTAAACGCTGCAATGATATGAGAAGTCTTCCAAATATCAGGTAATAATTGACGTTCCAATGAAAAATTTAAAAAATTAGTGAGAGGTTTTGTGATTGACAGATTTATCTTTTTTAGCACAGCTGGGCTGATGTTATCGGGGCCAGAAGGTTTTGAACAGTTAAGAATCAGTAGCTGGTCTCTTACTTCTTGTTCGCTTATAATAAATTGATGTAATTCGTTGTTACTACGAGAAGCAAAATTTGGGAGATCAGGTACTCCATTTAGTTTTGAAATCGAGGCGAAATATGAGTTGAGGATATTTGCCTTATCAAGTGGGTGTGTGTAAACGCGTTTTTCAAATATTAATGGAGAAGTGGCTATCTTTTCATTTTCCAAACTTGCTATAGATTTAGCTATTTTCCACCATTTATTTGAAGGCAGGTTGTTATTATTTATTTGTTGTTCTAATTTGCTTTTATAATTACTTTTAGCTTCCCTAATTAATGTTATTACTTCATTTCGTATTTTTCTAAATAATAGCCAATGATTAGGATTATTAGTTTTTTTGGCTCGTTTGTGTGCTCTATTTCTTTTTCGTATTTTTATACGTATAGTGTTATTCATAAATGGCTTATCATTTGGTCTTATAGTTACTACTTTTGTTGGGATATACTGTATTAAGGCTTTATTTAAAACATCTAAAAAGCTATGGTAAATTTTATTAATATCATCATTATTAAAAACATTTTTTGACCAATCGACAGTTAATAACTCATTATTCAAACCTTCATAATCAGCAAGTTTATAATTTCTAATAGTTCTTTTGTATGCTAATTTTTTGTATGTTTTTATATTTAAAGATAATATTATTGGTGAATGTGTACTGCATATAGGGGCATTAACATTAGTATCTGATATAAGTGATTTTTTATTAGTAATAAAAAGATCGATACATGAGCCAGGTAGCGTTGTGAAATTTGTGGGAACTTTTATCAAGTTTTCGAGGTTTAATCTTTGTAATAAATTTTTAAATTTAATACAATTACTTGAAGTACTTAAAATGTTAACGTTAAAATCCCCTGTTAGAATCAGAAAGGGGCCACTATCGAGTGCATTACATAACGTGTCATAAAATATATCCCAAAATGCAACCCTTGTATTTGGAGGTCTATAAATAACTCCGAGTAAGAATTTAGTATTATCGGTAAAAATCTCTATAAAAATTAATTCAATATCAGGGTTTGTGAGATCATGCCTTATCTGAAAATGTAGGTTATTTTTAATATAAACAACAACCCCACCCCCATGCCTATTTCTATCTAATCTAACAGGACTTGTATAACCAGGCAGTAAAATCAACGAATCTTTAATAGTGTTGTCAAGATGGGATTCAGTAATACATATGATATCATAAATGGAGAATTCAGCTTCAATTATATCTAATTTTGGCAATAAACTACATACATTATTGTGGACAATTGAAATATTACCTGTACTTAGTGTATTAAAAGGACCAGGGTTTCGTTCAACGCAACCGATAATAAGCAATGTTTTAATTACAAGCAGTAGATGCATATTTATACCATAACAAAAGATAGGTTGTAAGATCATATTTAAGGAATGTTGATTGTTCCGTTTAAGAGGGCACATATTATTCGTTTTAATCGTGACTGTCGTTAAGTAGTATTTTACGTTCACATGTAAAAACGGGACAATCAAACATATATTTATATCTATTTCGGTATGCATCTATAATCAGGTCTGTTTTTAAATTAAAATTTTCGTTAAAAGTGAAATTAATACATTTTACACTCCTAGAAGTTAGATGAATGGAATTATATAGAGGTGAGAAGCAAATATGCAATATATTACATAACAATAAACAAAACATAGTATGTACAGAACGTGTCAAAATTAGAAAAGAAACATATATACAAACACATGATGGACAACAAGTTAAATAACTTGTGAACAGAGTAATCCGTATTAATTACTCCTTTTGCAGAAGAAAGTTCAGTCGACAGGTAGAGATGTGTATACTGTGCTGGTTGCGTATATAATTAATTTAAATTAACTAGTATAATTAGTGCGCAAACTTATGATTACGTCAGAAGTAATCCTAGAGATATTCGATAACTTTACACGTAGCATGGTGAATATAATATGTAAACACAATGGCAAGAAGACATCATACTTGTTTGTCCTGTCTGTTTTGGCCTTACAACCTCGCATGCCTTTAAATAATAACAATGAGTATATCACTGGGTAGCTTTACTGTGTTAGACCTATTGTGTGCATACTAGTATTAAAGCCCCAATACAACTCTTGTTGTAGCTGAATAATATGCCCCAATCATTATTCTGGTCAACAAATTGTACCATTTCACAATATTCCAATAAATTGATGGTACAAATTTCATCTTAACACATCAAATTTAAAAAATTGGGAAAATTCAACTACATGGTAACAACATGGGTTGAAAAGTTTTACGTAAACACTTTCAAATGTAACTTGGATTTAAATATATTTTCAAACCCTCTTGACAAGTAAAACAGGATGTAATGGATAATTTACACAACCGGTAGGACACTTAAACATCTAGTAGTTAGCTAGGATAAGGCTATTTTTTTAAATTTTTCTTTTCTTTTTTGGAACCTGTCAAGCCAGCAAGAGTAGTATTGTCCCTTTTTAAGCTTCGCAGGACTATAAATGGCAATACACAGGTATCTCAGTCTAGGTATATATTCATGCAGGTATCGTACTATATAATTTAGTATAGCTATATAAAATGGCAGCTATGTGGGTATGATGTATAATGTCACCATGGATGTTTCTCATGCTAATATATATATATCTAAGGGTAAGCCATCTGTATATATCATACTCGGTTTTTTCTGGAATATTTATAAAATGGCGTGCTAAATAGTTTTAAATTTATATTAACGGCATTTGATAAATACAATTCCCAGATATATTTTAAGCAGATTATGTCTAACTGAAGTGTCGCTGGTTGGTGAGGTCTGTGTGAAAAAACATCACACTGGAATATACTATACGCGGGTGATACCATACGTAGACATTTATGTTATTATTAGGTACAACTTTCTTAAAACACACGATCATAGTTCTACTAAATTCATTTATCATGTCGTTACGAAATATATGAAAAGAAAGATAAAAGAATAAGTATTTTACGGGTATTACTAAATATCTGCATAGTTTTCACTTAACATTAAGCGGAAATTACTTAACTAATAGGTCCAGAAGTTAAGCACAGTAATGGGTAACTCAAAGTAATAGACATCGAGTATGCGATTTTGATTAAGCAAGATTTGTAGATACTCTCCTGAAAATACAATGAGAATTTAATTTTTTTTTTGTTTTGTTTTACAATTAAGAAATGTCTAACAGACTTTACAAGTTTACAGCATCAGATTCCATTTCATATCTATTTGAGTTTGGGTTTACTATTCCGACAGCTGCGATTGATGCCGCCCCTTTGGGTGTTGATGTTAATCCCATATCCATCAGGGAGGGTTGTCTCATATGATGCGTGCTGATATCCGCTAGATTATAGGTGTTATGTGGGTGTTCACGAGTAGCAGCCAACGCTTCAGGACGACCTTGGCCTTCACGCTGATCTGCGTGTAAGTATCGTCTGGGGTTAACATTATTTCTGAATGGTAGCAAATCATCTTCGCATGTAATGAGATGTTTTCGGCCGTCAAAACTACTAACAAATATTTTTCCGTCGTAGGTCCAACAGTTTTTGATAACTTTGTCTTTAAAGTGATTACGTGTAATTTTGTATAATGCTGAACGGGTTTTAGTTAGCGCCTCGTTTATGTATACTTTAGTTTTGTTCGTGATATTGTACTTTTTCAGATTCTTTTTATTTGCATATACTGAGGCCCTGTCACGGTAGCTAATAAAGCGTACTATGATATCTCTGTGAAACTTGCCCTGTTTGTCACCAACTCTATGGGTACGCCCAATATGTGATTTATCTAGCTTGGTAGCACCATCAGGGAAAACATGATTGTTGAATAAAGAAAGAACAATATCGTCAGTATTTTCGTCGGGTAACTCACTGATACCACTTATTTTCAGACATGTACGCCGGGAATATTGCTCTAGTTCGTCAACTCTTGATTCCAAATGTTCAACTTTTTCATTAAATTCAGTTAATATTTGAGGTTTAATTGAGTTCATTAGGTGGTTAACAAACACATCTCGCTTTAGCAACTCAGCCAAGAAGGATTTTATTGAGTTATCATCCTGGAGCATAGTGTCTAAAAATTCGTTTATGCTGGTTGATGTGTCCTGATGACTCCTCTTTGACTTTTTAGCTTTATGATTCGTCATTTTTATTAAATTTATATAAGAAAAAACACTGGTATATAAATCAGCGAAGACAGAGTTAATGAATGACACTGTAGCACCCGGAAATGATTTCCTATGTGATGAGTAAAGTTTATCTGGCACAGTAAGAAACCTTGATAAATTGTTAATTTTAGTAATAGTATATCAATGTTAATTTAGTAATTTCCGTTATAAATTTCGAGACAGATAATTCACAGTAGATCAAAATATATCGACATGACTGTCTGTAAATAATCACTCACCCACAATTGGACGCTTGGAAAGTAGTACTCAGGTAAACATGTTTTGACAGCAGAAATTTAAATTGACACAAAAACTCACGTTTTAGTAAAATCGCATAATTGTAACTTGGTTATTTACATCAGAAATGGCACAGCATAACATATCCATAACTATCATAAACTTATATGGCTCTATACATTAGATTATCACTAATAAATACATTTTTCTTCTCTGCCAGTGGAGTGTGTCAACCTCAAGCCGCCATATTGTTTCTATCTCATCCTCACATATATTCCAGGAAATGTCTACGATCTTCTACCAAACATTAATAGTACGATCCACGAGCTTAGAAATGACCAAACGTCCACTCCAGTACTTTTCAGCTCATTTGTGGAATTCACTACCCCTTCATATAAAAAAATCAAAGTCCGTCTGCATTTTTTGCAAGCGCATTTGGAACTCTTAATACGAGTATTTATTGCCCTATATAAATTTGGATGTTATGTTATGTTTTGGATTTGTCTATGATATACCGGAAATAGCGCTCAACCAGTTGGTACCGACATACCTCCTAAATAAATTTGTGGAGGGTTGGCCCCCATATTGGCGTATTTTGACTAGACCATAATATACGCTAACGTGGTTATCAAGAGGTATTTAAACCTGCATAGTTCTAATCATCTAAATTACTATAACTAAAATCAACGCGGCTACGTTTCAATTTCTTCTTGCATAAGTTTAAAAGTCGCGTTAATCAAATTCAATGAAAATTTTGGAATAAAAAAATACCTAACCCAAAATAGGGGTACGGTGTATACCACTGGCAGTAAGTTACGATCTCGTGACATGTCCATCATGTCATTGCAGTTTTGTACACGGTAACCCAAATTTTGTGTTTTTTACAGTTACACAAAGGTATTTAATAATTGTATTAAATTTCTGTTGGGAATTACAAGCTATATTAATCCTAAATTGTGTTAGCATTTTTAACGTAATAGAAATGGGTGTCCTTTTGGAATTTAGCTGAAGTGTGCGAGCTGATAACGTCATGAAGTTTTGTAATGACAGTATCCAGACATCATTACTAGAGTCTTCGATCAGACTTCCATCATCAAAGGAAGAAAGGTCAAACATGCAGCTCTTTAAAATTGAACTTATTTTCTAGAATATAAATCTCCATGGTTTAAGTACAAAACCTTCAATAAAATACTGATTGCTCTCACTAATGTACAAAAAATGCAACATCATTATTTTTCTAAATCGTTTTAAAATTAGTCTGTAACAATAAATGCTTTTGTATGGGTATTTGTTATTAATCCCCAAGGCCATTTTTAAAGAGATGTAAATTAGACATCTGCCTAATGCATGTCTTTCTTTCTGGCTTTAATGTCATTGTATAAATTATTATATAAACATCTGATCACGTGACATTGTATAAATTATTATATAGACATCTGATCACGTGTCACTGACAACCCCATAATCCACTCTCTCAACAATCTGATGACCGTGATATTAAAATATGGATAAAAACACCAGCTCCGTTTGATATTTTAACGTTAAAATGGATGCTCTAGATGGACGCTATAAGTGGAACTAAATCTGACTTAAATTGTCCATATGTTCATTTTTTTATTATCTTTAATTTTTAACTTATATAACAAGAACAATCAGTGGGCTGTTTCACGAATTTTTAACTCAGTTAAAATCCCAAGTTTATTAATTTGATTGGATAATATTAGATTGATTTTAGTGCTTAGCCAATCAAAATTGAAGTATCTACTTTAATTTGGATTTTATCTTTAGTTAAGATTTCGTGAAACAGGGTTCAGCTCTTTATCCTAATCTCGAGCAATGCTTCTTAAAGCGATGTTTGAACACCAGTAACAATAACTCTATGTTAAAAACTCATTTAGGGGAAAAGAAATTACATTGGATACAGTTTTTTGAAGAATATATCGTCACCAAGAGAGAGATGGATTGCAAAAAAGGGGGGTAAAAGAAATTAATTGAAACGACGATCAAAGATCTAAATAGTTCATTAATATTAGTAAGTAATTAAATTGTCTGTATTATCTTAGTAAATGGTGAATAAATCGAGAGATAATCTTATTAAGATATAATGTTACATTCCTGTGGTCGATAGATGCTTTTTCTTTCTGTCTTTTTTTATCAAACAAAATTCGTTTTGAACAGGAAACTCAATGAGTTAAAGTTCTGCTTTTCAGCTCCAGCCTAACTAATGAAGACGGGCATACAGCGTTTCTATCTACTTTTCATCTTATTCCAACTGTCAAGGGTTCTTGTATGTGTTCAATGAGAAAAGGTTGTCTGGATAGCGGTGTTTCCGCCTTCGCTTCGTCGAGTTCAAACTTCAGAGGTTTCTACCAAGTATACGCCAAAGCGTACGCGGAAACTCGGTTTTCCGAATGACTGGAACTAGATAATTGCCAGGCCGTGCGGATGTAGGGACTTTTTACAGGATAATAGCGTTTCCGTCTATTCTTCATCAAACCCCATCCATTTGAATGGTTCCTTTATACCATGTACTATAAGGGACGGTTGGCCCGGCCGTACAGTTACGTTTTTGCACTCTACACCCAATTCAATGGTTATTTTTCGTACGAGAGAGAGAAAAAAAGGGTTTAACGTTCACTCGACACAAACTAGATAATTTCAGGATTAACATATGGTGCAATTTTATTTCAATAATTCGCTTACGCGTAGGGGTCTTTAGCAGTCGGAGGAAACCGGAGGACTCGGAGAAAACCCACGAGGTTGATATTTTTCGTACAAGACGAAACGATGAGAATATAGACCGACATGAATTAGGGAATAAAGTCGAAATTGATGATTCCATTAAAAATTGGGAACATGGAATCAAATTTCATTGACCACTTCTTACAAGCATTAAATGCCTAATTTGCATATCAGAATGGTTGATTTTTTTGCCCAATTTCAGATACGCTCAAATAAATGAGAGGGGCCCTCAAACCTTTTTTTTGAGCGCATTTTTCGGATAAACAAAGCACTTTCATTACAAATTCTGCTAACACTGTTCAATGATCTTGAGGGTTTTATGACAGGGGCGCTGTTTTTTTTCATATTGAAACTTTGGTTTTAATATTAATAGTGTGTACATGTATTTTTAATGCGCACATTTCGGGCGTATATGCTCATGGTGCAATTGTCCAGCTCGTCACATATATATATAATTGAAGAAGTTAGTATGCTAGAGTAAATAAATATGTCTTTAACTGTTATTTGAAAGATTCCAAGCTCTTTGAATTCTTATTTCTTAAACGAAGAAAGTTCCGCGGGGTTGGTACTATATTTCATATTCCTGAAGCAATAGCCCGAGAAATCCCTCTCTGGCCATTGCTGGATTGGCTTCTGATACTTGAACTTTTGAGGGAGTTGTCTTTTCTTCCCGTTCAATCGAATCTACCACTTGAGTACAGCAACGTGGCAGTCCTTCGTTTAGTCTGGGGTCTTCCCTAAAACTTTGGACAGTGATTTAAGGTATTAAAAACGATGAAAGTCTGTTCGTCCCCATACAGTATTGTTTACTTATGTCAATGTTGATAGACTCTAATATTCTGCTATGCACTGGTTAATTAGGCAAACTAAAATCGTGAGCCATGACGTAACGTTATGTGAACATATTTGGTCCAACTTGACGCCCTGTGTTAAGGCTAATGCCTTTGTAACGAAGTTAGCTATTGGTAGTTAATCGGACTATTGACCAATCATAATTTAGAACAAGAATTTCCCCTCTTTTCAGCAGTGGGTAGTGGGTTAGCTCTAATCAAACAGAACACTGCGGGGTTATGGTACTATGTAGGAGAAAGCTCTGTGTCCAAATGACTCAAGTTTATAGGTCGGTACAGTTAAAACGTATTCATTCTGCGATCTGAGAGTTCTTTGTCGTTTGTAGTTTGTTAGCAGGCTACTTAGATAAATAGGTGCTGCTCCATAAAGGCATTTATAAGCCATACAAATAAGTTTAAAATTAATCCTTCTTTTGACTGGAAGCCAATGAAGATCTTTCAGGAGTGGTGTTATCTGGTGATTTCTGGTGGATTGAAAAATAATCCTAGCTGTGGTGTTTTACATTAAGCCAGATCATTGATGATCTCTATTTCTTTCAATTGTTTAGTTGAACGAGGGACTGAAAAACATTATCGCACGGATCTTAAGTAAAATGATGGTATTTAACACTCGGTAAACCTCGACAGATTCCAGTACCCTACATTCGAGGTATGCCGAATGGGCATTTAGCTGACACCAAAATGACGTCATGGCTACCTGCCGTTGACAGAAAAGCAGTCCGTCAAAGAAAAGATAAGAAAGCAATATATTCTAAATGTCGCGCTGGGTTAGGGGTGTGACAATCACATTCGACCTAATTAATATCGGAGGAGTATAATCTTTAACCAGAAATATAAAACTCAATAAAGATTTCCCTGGTAACCTAACTGATATTTTATCTAACAGAGTGACTATTGTTACGACGAGGTTGAGCAAAGTTTAGAAAGAATTCCAAAATGGCTGCCTATCTTCCCAAAACCAGCTTTGAAAAAGAAGCCGTATTTTCAATTTTTTCAGAACTGAAGGCAGCAATTAAGCGATGGCAAGGTGTAGGGTTAGGACTATTTTTACGACTTTTCAGTTTTTAACTTCTCCGATGGAGGGCTTTGAAAACATCGTCGTAACAATAGCCACTGCCTTTATCTAATCAACCAGGTGGAAGGGAACAGGAAATTAGTCTGCGTCTCTCTCAAATTTAAATATCAAGAGTTTAAAAAATATTGGATATATCCACCGGGGATTCTACATTTTTGTTTTTGAAACTCGTTACATAACTAGCCTGAAGCTTCTCCTCGAATAAAAAAACAATTATATCAAGACGTGCCAAGTTCGAGAATAACTAAAGAAATGCGTTTCTTAGTCATGATTTAAGAGCTTTTTAAACATGATATGTATTGTTTGTTCAATTACCCACATGATGTCACCGTTGGCATGCGTCGTGTAAAAACATCTCAATTGAAATGTGTTTTAAAAGGGCTAAATCGCTAATATCAAGGACCTAGAAATTGACATAAATGGGTCGCAATGCATATAATAATGTAATATGAATGTAATAAACTTATTTACATTCCATCGCTTTCGTTTTTACTTCTATAATTTCAAATCAGTTATGTTCGGCGAAATACGCGAGCAGTCTCAATCGAATGGCAATCTCGAACGTCTGGTTAATCCAGTCTACACCGGTAGTGCTAGCTCTCTAACTCTAGACAAGAATAGGGGGTTACCGTTTGACAAGACTTGTGGGACATGTCTAGCAACGTTCTTCGGGCCCCATGTTACGCATTCTGGTATACGATTCGTGTACCAATGGTAAAACCTTATTTATCTTAAATATTAGATATCAGAAGCCCATATTTTCGAGCTTAGACCCCATCATCAATGTTGATTTAAATTCGTGTTTTAAAGTGGAAGACTGTGGATGATATTAAATGAGCTTAATCGCTAACATTTTGGACCTAGAAATTGGCACAAATGATTCGCAACACATATAATAATGTAATATGAATTTATATAAACTGTTTAACATTAGATCGTTTCCGTTTTACTGTCGCAATCGAAAGTTAGTTTTTAGCGTCTTGTTATTCCAGTCAACACCGATATTATTTAATCGCGCATGCTCTCCAAATACGAATATGGCATCACCGTCTAGCCTCATTCTTTGAACACCTTGTTACAAATGGCGCTGAAACGCATTATGGTACACGATTCGTGTACCAATGTTAAAATGTTTATTTTGTCTTAAATATAGGATAACAGAAGCCAATCTTTTCAAGGTAAGATCACAATACCAATGCTGATTTAAATTGCAAAAAAAATCGTGTTTTCAATGTCGAAGAATTTAATGATATTGAGTTACAGACTTAGCTACTTAAGATGAACTAAGGACACATTTCATTTTTAAGATATGATTTATGTAAAAGCTTCTTGTGAAAAAAATCGTTAAACTCAAAAACCATAATGTAAATCATCATCATCTAGACTTGAATATCCTTTTAAGACAATTTGATATCGGTAGACAAGGAGTAGTATTGTCACAAAAACTCCCTGATATATAGATTTTTTCGAGAGCAGCAGAGAACCAAGAGAATGGGTCTAGTCGATGTTCTCTGCATTACTTCCGTTTCCTAAACATGTTACATCGATTGCCAATTCTTTAAAACTTCTTGTGCACCGATTTCCATTAAATGGAATGCGGAAGAGTTTTATAACGTTAAAAATAATTTTAAGTGACATCAAACTGGACCCTAGAATAGCCTAAGGCATAAATGGTTTTAGACGCACCACCATGTGCACTTCAAAGCAGTACGTAGCTATGCACGGAATCCATGTTTGAATTTTCTTTCCATTTAAAGGAAATTGCTCTTCAGCATTCATTATGCAAGAGTTATATTCGCCTATTGCAGGTCTTTCTTTCGGCCTGCAGTTTTATATTAACTATTAATTAGACATTAATTAACTTACCCCGACCATAAGCAACTCTCGATGTCATCGTATGTGTCTGAATTACACTGCATTTTAATCCGATCTGTTGCTCAATGTCATTGGTGATTAAATCAAAACATTTATAATCTAGTATTTAATGAACGCGTGGATACGTTCCTCTTGTTAAGGGACGTCACGATTCATTGGACCTTCAATTACATCTCAAAACAATAATCATTGGTCTGCGATAATTTATAATCTAGTTGGTTTTTTTTATTGAAATTATGGTTACTTTAGTGAGGGATATTCGGTCTCCCGTCCGATCAGGCAGGTTTCCCCCGAGTTCTTCGGTTTCTTCCTGCAGTAATGATCGAAATCATTCGCACGATCTGTGCCAAGGGCCAAATTGAAAAAAGGCCTCAGGCCTAATTTGATACCCTTGTAAAATGACGCGATTATTATTATTATTATTAACTTAATACTCACCTTCTTGCTATCTGAATATCTAGGGAAAATTATTCTTGAAAGTCCCAAGGTATTTTGTCAGGTAACATCGGGATGTTATACGGAACCCCCTGGGGAGATAGGGGGAGGGAGCGAGACGGGTTCAACGACCACTGGACTCAAACTGTCATTTTGAGACTAACATATGTTTCAAATTTTATTTTAATAATTCGCTTGCATATATGGATCTTTAGCAGTGGGAGGAAACCGGAGGACCCAGAGAAAACCCAGGAGGTTGGACAGGCGACCATACTACTTGTCACTTACAACCTTGGTATCGAAACCACGCCAGTTGACTCAATGACAGAGCTAATGATACAGCGCACACGTGCTACCCATTAGGGCATCCAACCCCCTAAGGTAGATAAGAAACTACTTTTCACGTAAAAAAACACCGTCTAACTTTTAAAAGAGGTGTACAGGTTATTTTCTTTGCAATCGTGTACTTAAATTCATCAGTATGAATCACATATCAGTCGATTAGTCTAATAATTCCACGGTAACGATAAACATCAACATTCCTTTCAAAATCACCGGATTTTGACTTCAACTGTCGTTACTGTGGTTGTCATATTAAAATCTAGGACTTGAGTTGACTGGCAATGATTGACAGTATTATGAAGCAGCATGTGAGCTTTTCCTGTGTATAAAAGCCGCAGATTCTTAGCGAGTTATCTTCGCTACTGATTTTTGTCAATGATAAGACGCAGTAAGACTACTTAAAAGAATTTAGCTCGACGTGAGATCACAGAAGCCAGTTCAGTTGAAATAATCGGTCGTCGATTAAATCAACATGGTCGCATAATTCCCATCTTTATTTTTCAAAGAAAATGATATAGCATTGTATTGGCAAAAAATTTCGGAGTTAGTATTTTAACACTGTGACGTCTATGATAAATAATTCAACTAAAGCCTAACTTAAAGATGTCAAAATTATGATCACGTTTAGAAGTCCTGCTCCTATTCTGGGCTAATGAAGACGGGCATACGCCATGCAGTGTGCTATGAGGGAATTTTCGTACGGGCAGCGGCACTATGAGCTACTCTTATATCGAATTCCAACTGCCAAGGTCTATATCACGTACACACCAATCTATGCACGGGACCTCGGTTTTCGTACTATCAGAACGACTAGACAGCTGTCCTATCACCCGGCTCTCCGTCCTGCAACACAGCCATCGTCTTACCAACTAAGACACCGTGATCCCCCAGGACAAACTACACCAATAATCATTTTCCGACGTGGTTTCCTCTTGTCAGTGATGCAGACGGAGGGCCTGGCATAGTGACGACACCTGCCTAGTGGTTCGGGTGGTACGAAAAACCGAGGTCCCGTGTACACTTCGGCGTGCACGTAAAAGATCCCTTGGCAGTTTGAATTCAGTTGCTGCCCTGGCAAAATTTCCCTCATAGCACACTGTATGGCGTATGCCCGCCTTCGATTAGCCCAGGTTAGGTGCAGAAGCGTAGGACGTTAAACCCCATTTCATTTCATTTCGTTTACACCAATAATCAATGTTCTTGGTGGCCTATTTTTTTGGATATCTATTTTGATTTAATATTGAAGGTAGACGTAGACTGGACCCCAGCGTATAGATATGAAACTAGTTCTTTCATGATAAAAGAACATGAATTATAGAGTGAAGGGCGCAGAAATGAGATCTTAGACTCAATTCTTAATAAGGTTACCTACCAATGCGTGTAACTATGCCAGAGACTGTGGAGACAGACCGTCAATGTAAGCTGTCTTTCAGATTATAATGTCGACACCGAGGGTGGGGGGTATATATGCTTTTAATTTGACAGCAACCTTATTGAAGATGGTCTATATCTTTCTATATTTTAACAATGTAGAACTAATGCTATGTTCACACCTAATGCGCTTTCAAACCGCTTTCCGTAAAACGCCCTACGGAAGGCGCTTTTGTTACCACGGGTGGCGTCAAACTACAAATTAAACCGCTTTCGATTCGCATTAAAACACGTCACACTCAATGCGCATTAACAGCTTTCCCCATGCGATAAAACGGAAGTACTGCACTGCGCAAGCGCTGTTCGATCTCAACGCTTGACGCGAATTAAAGTGGGTCACACTTGTGATTGTGATGCGCGTCAGTTTTATCGCTTCAGCCAATGCGCATTAGAAATGTGGTTTCGCTAAAGCGGCTTAGTTTTGGTTTAATGCGCATTGAGTGTGACGCGTTTTAGCGACTTAAGGCTTTAATGCGCATTCGATGCGTATAAAAGGCTAGTGTGAACACAGCATATGACAGCTACTAGAATCAGCTTTTAAAAACCTTCTAGACGCCTCCGTTCAAACGCTGTAGTAATATTATTGTTTGTGTATTTCGTGTTTGTAATATTTCTCCACCTTATTAATGTTAAGCTGGATTGACTTCTCAATAAATGATAGCTGTTCGCAATACCTAGGTGAACTCTTAATACCCTCTTTTATAACCCCCCAATTTCTGCACGTCCTAGACTGACCTTGACGTTAATTTCCATTCGAAATATGGAATAAACCTCCTAATTTCCCAAGACCCGAGAGGGGGGGGGGGTCATTACTTTTTTTGGTCTGAAGTCTGAAAATATTTCGTATGTTTCGTTTTATTTATACTTTTGATGGTCTACACTGCATGGAGATCTGGTCCCGAGTTGACAAAGCATTCTCAGACTTCAGTTGAGAATTTACTCAAAATTGCTCGCCTTATTTAAACTAAAATAAAGTCCTTTGTAAAAAAAAATGTGTTGTTTTAATATATTAAATACACCAATAAGATAATATGTGCAAGTTTTGTGTTTCTGAATCAAAGATGTTTTTCATAAACAGTGATTGAAAGTTGAGTACATTCTCAACTTAAGTCTGAGAATGCTGTGTGAACTTGGGGCATTACCAGTTGTACTGGAAGTTCGTGTCAGGGGTCGTACGAGCGGCGTTTGACCTATGACGTCAGTCATTAATTAATGAATCAGCGTTGATGTTTCTAGTTGTTTACCCACCGATTCGTGCATGGCACGCCAGGAAGTCGCCGTAACAGACCGTTTCATAGCTTGGTCGTCGGGGAGACTTTCCTCACGGGGTTAATCACTTTGAATTGCACATGACGTTAGAATTTTTGGATCAATCCCAACCCTAACCATAACCCTAGCACGTCGTGCCAGTCGGGGTCGCTAAAAATAAACCATCATCAAGTTTATGAACGCGAGACTCCGTCAATTTACCACGGCCGTTGTTGTAAGTAGTAGTTATTAGCACCCTTTCCGAGGTGTATCGGTGAATATCAGGACAGTTTTGGTCGGGGGATCAGCCGAGGCGAAGCCGAGGCGGTCCCCGGCCAAAACTGTCCTGATATTCACTGATACACCGAGGAAAGGTGCTAATAAGTCACTTACATCACATTTCTATCGAGTATTTTGAAGCGATATGTAAAAAATAGTATTTATTATCGAGTCGTTTCAACCGAAAAGTGACAAATGTTATTTCATTTATCCCTTTCTGAGCCTCACGTTACATTTCATGGTAGAATGATTTCGCAGTCGAGAGACGAGCTGAGTAGTATTTACACGTGCGTCTAGCTATACCCTGGGCGTAAAACAATCACGTGTTTGTTTAGACCACATCGTAGAAGACCGCAATATTAATAATATTATTATTAAAGGTAGTGTGAAGGAAATGCGAAACGTGGGTCATTCCTGGTGAAGGTATGCATCAACGAATTATTTGTAATAAAATAGATGTCTTTCTAGGCGTTTTTGTTTTTATCGAGCTTATTTTAAATGTCTGTGAAGTGTCCAGCAAGAGAACTGCGCCTTTTATCATCACAATTACAATAATTATTCAGTGTTCTCATTTATATGTTTTGCATATTAATATAAATCAAACCAAATTATGGAATAGGTGCCAATTGACATGTATAATAATTGATTTGTGTAATATGATGTTTAGTTAATTTAATGTCATTGTATATATTTTTGAACTGCCAGTTTCTTCCACCCGGTTTGTTTTGTTACTGTGATTTTGACTAGTTGTTTCATGTAATTTGTCCGGCTGCATTGTATAGAGTCATAGCTATCATTGCGATCTGGGCCGGACTAAACGTCCGCTACTTATTGCTTGAATGGTATCTTAAACAGTGTAGAAGTGTTCGTTTGTCGGGAATGAACAGTACTTATTTTCAAAAAGTGTACTGTTCATTTCTGATACACGGATAATTTTAAGCCTGTATTGGAAATAAACAGGCCAGTTTTATCAAAGGTTGCCAATGACAACGAGGTAGAAGTGGGATGTAAGTATTGTGAGGAATGTCTCCCTTGTTCAAAATTTCCGTTTCATTGACTTTTTCCTCACTTAAAGCTGAACTCCGGTTAAAAAACTACAGAAATGATTAAATAAAAAAAAGGTCACGCCCAAAACAACCGCCATACTTGTTGTAATTTCTTGAACAATGGCCGTTGCTTTGGGCGGACATACACACAGCAGGCAGGCCCCGCCCACTTCCAGTGTAAACCGTGACAAGCGAAGTATCCACATCCGGTAAGAGATATGGCCAGCTCTCTGAGTGTTGAAGCTTTTCCACTATTAGCTCACCGAAAATATTATGGGTACACAATTTATTATGTCTGATCAGGTATATATTATTCTATATTATTTTTACTAATTAGACGAAAAAAAGTCAATCACGATGTACCTTTGCTCTATAAATAACAGAAAAACTTTCTTACCTCAAACAAAAACAAATCTGCCAGCAACATACATTTATGTCTTATTTCGTGAAATGTTTTGCACAACAGAGTAGAAACACCAAATACTTTTCTGCGTCATAAAGTCTAGTATTATCTTTCCAAAATATATTCAAAGCAGCAATAAAACTGTAGTCCTCCCCATCAAATAAGTATTTTTACACTTTCATATTCCATTGTTGTTATAAATATAATGACGATAAAGGGACGTTACTCCGATAAAGGATTAGTAATGCCCTTTATTGAAGTGTCCAGAAAAATATATGTTACGTCCCTTTATCGCCATTATAAAACATCAATTGAAAGTCTAAAAATACTTATTTGATGGGGAGGACTACAGTCTTATTGCTGCTTTGGATATATTTTGGAAAGATAATACTAGACTTTATGACGCAGAAAAGAATTTGGTGTTTCTACTTAGTTGTGCAAAACATTTCACGAAGTAAGACATAAATGTATGTTGCTGGCAGATTTGTTATTGTTTGAGGTAAGAAAGTTTTTCTGTTATTTATAGAGCAAAGGTACATCGTGATTGACTTTTTTTCGTCTAATTAGTAAAAATAATATAGAATAATATATACCTGATCAGACATAATAAATTGTGTACCCATAATATTTTCGGTGAGCTAATAGTGGAAAAGCTTCAACACTCAGAGAGCTGGCCATATCTCTTACCGGATGTGGATACTTCGCTTGTCACAGTTTACACTGGTAGTGGGCGGGGCCTGTCTGCCGTGTGTATGTCCGCCCAAAGCAACGGCCATTGTTCAAGAAATTACAACAAGTATGGCGGTTGTTTTGGGCGTGACCTTTTTTTTTATTTAATTATTTCTGTAGTTTTATAACCGGAGTTCAGCTTTAAACCAAAGCGTATGTAAGATAACAACTCTTCCGGTCCTAGTTAAGTGAAGACAAGTAAAACGAAATCTTGAACTATAAAAAAAAACGAAACGAAATAGGATCTGTGTTTTAATGAGATTGCTCAAATTCCTGAAAAAGACCCTACAGATGTAATAGGACCTTATAACAAAATTATAGACTTATGAATCTTATTCTGTGCAGTTCTCCACTACTCATGCACATTTTGTGCAGCAATACAATGACACTATCGAGAACACGAATATTTTTTTTACTTAGGAAACCTAAATCAGAACTTTAGATATAATTGTTTTGCGCTCGAAGGGTATTTATTTATCATTTGTCAGTCTGGCACTGGAGTAGCCAACCCTAATATTCTGGGTATGAAATGTGTATTAACCTTGTTAACAGATATACAAGTAATTACGATAATATTGGTGAAAGTATTTACATCTATCACTAAACATAGATTATACAAGAGCTAACTCAGCCTATTGCAAGTCTTTCCTTTGGCCTAAAATGTTATCTAAATTATTAACTAGACATTAATTAACTTATCCAAACCATAACCAACACTAGATATCAACGCTTACTAGCGATATTTACTGGATTAGGATCCGATTAGCTTTTCAACTTTAATTCATGATTTAATCGAGACTATGTTTTTATCGTACAGACTTCAGGAGTGTTGATCAAGGCTTGGCCGAATATTCAATTGCTAAAATCGAGTGGATCAATTTGAATGAAATTATCAGCAAATTCCCTTTACATTATCTAGTTTTTACTATTATAGCGAGAACTGTCAGCTTCTAATGTAATCTCCCATATTGTATCTGTAAGTGACAAAAGAAAGATGCGTGGACTTTAAGGGACAGTTGGGTTCTTTAGTGCAGTTGTTCGGTACAGATATGTTGAAAATATTAAGCTGCGTAAGCATAGTACGTATCATTCAAACCCTCTGTTGACAATCATCTCATTTTTTCAAAGTCATAACTCGAACAGTGCATAGATGACATTAAAAATTGGATGACCTCAAACTTTCTTAAATTAAACGATGAAAAAACTTAATATCTACAAATTGGTTCTAAAATGTGCTTAGTAAAATTGAATCCGATCCTTCAATTCGTGTGTGTAAAACTGTTATATCCCCATCACTAACTGCAAGAAACATAGGAGCCATCTTTGACTCACATTTCACAATGGAAAATCATGTTAATTATATTTGTAAGAATGGCTATTGTAATCTGCGCAATATCAGTAGAATACGTAAATATGTATCTGTTGATGCCACTAGAACTTTAATTCAATCTCTTGTTATTTCACATCTTGATTGTTTGAACTCCCTGTTAACTGGTCTACTGGTTAAGCTTCTTTCAAAGCTACAAAAACTGCAAAATTCTGCAGCGCGACTGGTTACTGGTGTGGGTTATCATGAGCACATACACACCTTCACGGTGTTTTGTCTTTGATGTTCCATAAACGATACTAGAGATATCGTACCGAGGATTGGGTGATCAGAGGGTGATATGTGATATCATCCCTGGGACGATATCACATATCACCCTCTGATGACGTCATATTAAGCAAACACAGTAAAAATAAATTTTATTTAGTTATAAAGTTAAAAGTACAGTTAATAGGATTAGAAATCATTTTCTGCAGATGTTTGTAGATAAAGCGGTTTTGAAAAATTTTCGGTCTCGTAATTCTTTCTGGTGTCTTCCTCGTCTTTTACGTTTTTGCCCTCATCACTCTTACTGACACCATTCTTACCTTTACGTAGTGAAAAATATCCAAGTTTTTCTTACATTTAAGACGTAAATAAGACATTAATCCCATTACCAAACTGAATATTGAATTCATACGGTATTTCTCGCCGTCCTTTTTTCTAACTTCAACCACGAAGTGTTTTAACCAAAAGTTTAAATCACTATTGTCCATGTGTTCAAGATCTTTAGTTATTATCCTTTCTTCGTCATTATGTTGATTGTTTTGCCACATCAACCATGCTTAAAAAGCATTAAAAGCCCCTTTATTACGCCTTAGAATATATTTTGGTACAGCGTTATTTGCAACGTTTAAAACCGTTTCCTCTTTGACAACATGAAAACGTTTGTCATTTTCAGATCGATTTACCCCTACATCCGAAATATCGAAATACAGCGCTGGATTTCCAACATCCATATCGAAAAATATACTTCGTCTGAATCAGTCATTGACAGCATTTTACTTGTGAACTGGTCGATGTATGGCTAAAATAACGCAGGTGTAATGGGCAGTGGTGGACAACAGTTCACTATTAGTATACTCATTCCAACAGTGACGTTGCCCTGCCCTTCATCATGCTAAAAACAACACGGGACGATATGGATGCGTTTATGTTGCTATATGGGGGTATGCTGACCACTCTGTCATTGACGTGATGTCAATGTGTATGTCAAATAATACCCCACTAACCCTCGGTTCGATATTAGAAATAGCCCTCGACCTTCGGTCTCGGGCTATTTCTAATATCAACCTCGTAGTAGGGTATTATTTACTACATAACTCCAAATCTATACACCCTTCATTGGCTTCCTGTATCATTCAGAATTGATTTTAAAATATTGTTAATCACTTACAATGGTTTAGCACCCCCATACCTATCTGTATTAATACAAATCCTCACTACGGTCAGAACCACCAGGTCTTCTAGCGAAGATTTACTGTTAGAACAACCTCGAGCCAGACTAGCATCCTATGGCGAGAGGGCCTTTTCATTTCATGCACCGTTACTTTGGGATAAATTACCTTATGTTATTCGGAAATCACCTTCCATCATTACATTCAAATCAAACCTGAAAACTCATTTATTCAAACAGGCTTTTTACTGATTTTACACATTATATCATTTTCACATTGTCTTTTAACTTTTTAGGAACTGTTTTAGGAACTTCTTTTTATTATAAATTGTATTTTTAGGAACTTCTTTTTATTATAAATTGTATTTTCAGGAACTTCTTTTTATTATAAATTGTATGTTTACTTTGTTATTGTTAAGCCCATCTGAACACTTCGGTGAAAGATGCACTATATAAATGTATTAAATAATAATAATTATAATAATAATAATAACGGCACCTGTATTGAAGGACGTCTGCAAGTTAATGGCGAAAATTCTACATATTATTGAATATGCTGGTGGAATTGCCAGATATTGTTCAAATACCAATACCTATTTAAAAAAATTCACTCCAAATCAGAGCTAACAAATTGAGTGGGATGTATGTTTGGTGGTCTGCATCCAAATACGAACAGTAAAATATATAACCATTTCGTAATAACTGATGGTAAAATCTAAGAGTAATATTGGCGTAAGCTCGCGAGGTTTCTTATAAACATGATTCAAGACACTGTTATTAGATATATATCTTAACTAAATTGCCCGGGGGATCTCAGCACAACACATCTTTATTTAATTACTTTAGTAAGAAAACACAGATATTCCTATCTACGATTTCCAGATGTCCGATAGACTTCATATTGACGAGGAATTATAACTCTCATCGACGAAATAAATGTAACATTTAAAGAGTAATTACTGCTCTAAGCAAGATTTAAGAAAAGAAATGTGGTTTGTGAAAAGGGGTATTATAAATCTCGGCAAAAAAATAAATGATACAATATTCTATTCAAAATTCTTCATTGGACTTCCCAAATTAAAAGAAATCCAAGTAAGAAGTTATATTTTTTGCGTAATGTAATTTGAATAACATAGCCGAAACAACCCCAGGCTCCAACTAATATCGAGAATGACAGCACCAAATGACTTATTGTATTTGACAAGAGCATTCGTCGATTACCGCAAAACACAACTTAATTTATACATCTTAAATTGAAAATTATATTTCCGTACATTAAAAATGTGATGACTATAAATACGATCTGGATTTTTTTTTCAATTACAAGAAATCACACGCGCATCACGTCATCTGGGTATCAACTTCGTGTGAATTAAAGGTGAATACGGGATACCGGCTTTGCCATATGGTTACAGTTATTTTACCAGGGTGTAATGTTATATAAAGATAGGAGATTTAGTTTTGACTGTTGAGATATTTGAGTGTCTTTAAGAATATACTTTTGCGTTTCTTATAAAAAAAATACCAATTTGCTTTAATTTCCTTTTATACATTAATGGGTGGTTACGTTATACTAATTTGTTTGTTTAAGGACCTCAAAATGAGATTCTGACATTACGCATTAAACTCTCCACAGATTGAGCATGGGAAACAGATTGATTCGGTTATCCGCTCGGATATTTGAAAGTCCAAATATCGATTATCCGACAGAATTAAAGTAAGGTGCACTTGTAATATCTTATGATAGTTATACAGCATAATACGCCAGTATTGTTTTCGCCGTACAGATAGGAGTCTCGCTGGTGTTACAGACAACTCTGCTGCAGTAAATGTATTAATATCGGCGTAGAAAATAAATTTCTTCTGAAATATGTCCCGTGATCTTCGCAATTAAATATCACAGCTCCACCCTCTCCCCGACTTCAGCAACAGTTACATTAAAATGTGAGTAAGCTCGCCCTTTCCATATTCCTGAAGCAATGGCCCAATAAATCCAGCTCTGTCCATTGTTGGATTGGCTTCTGATACTTGAGCTTTAGAGGGAGTGTGTCTATTCTTACAGTTCAATAAATCTATCCCAAGTACAGCAACATGACAGCCCTTAATTTAGTCTGGGGTCTTCCTAAAACTTTGGACAGTGATTTAAGGTATTAAAAACAGTGACAGTCTTGTTTGTTTCCATATCCTATTACGCACTGGTTAATTGGGCATAATAAAATCGTGAGTCATTACGTAACGTTATGTTAACATATTTGGTCCAATTTGGAGCTTTGTTTAAACACATGAATCCGACCTTCTATCCGAATATATATGTGCATTCCCCATGTCGTACAACACAATATATATATAAAAAAAACAGGAATGCAATGCCTTTTGAAGACTCGATTTTATCTAATCTCGCTTTAGCTGGTTTTTCTTTCAAAATTCTGTCAGGCAATCAGACCTCTGTCGATTCACTCAGATATTTTTTTCTTCAATCCAGTCGTTTTGATTGGCATATATACCCACACAAAACGATATCATGGCCATTTGTTTCCAATATTTACATTATTTTCGTCCTTTTCCATTTTGTCCTCAACTCCATGCGCTGATGTCACACATTACACCGAACACAAATTAGCACCTTTTCAACCGATACAGCTGGCAACCTATTCAGAACAAGGACAATAGTCGCCCAAACTAATAAAATCCAATGGAAGTAGACCATTCCTTTGTTCTGAATAGGTTGCCAACAAACAGGTTAACGAACGGCAGCCTCACCGATCCATTCATAATGTCTTTCACAGAAACGGCTCGGACAATATAAATGAGCAAACTTGGCAACCTATATCTTAAGGATCTGGAGCATTCTGACTTCCAAAATCTGACGGGATGTTGACCTTGCCAGCTAGGTGGCGGTTAAAAACTTGATATCGACTGACAATGAATAAAAATAAGCATCAACACAAGGTTTACTGTCGGTAGGGACTTGAGCTACTTTTCCAGACTGAACGATATAAGGAGCAAAGTGTTTGATGAAGACAACAATAGATAAAGTCTCCATCTCACAAGGACATCATCTATGTTTTCGTTCGGGGAGCTTCGCGCTGTAGAAACCAGCTAACTGTAGTTTGTCATTTCTAATGAGGTACAATGTGGAAGCCAAGCCAAAGCTTCTGACTGATCACTTGGTCTTGCTAAGGTGATAGACTTTGCATCTTTTAAATATGCCTGTGCCGGGTGGAATGAAGCAGTTGTGTCATCCGTCCACACGATTATATCTTTAGATTGAGCTCCTCCTCCCACTAGGCTATCGAATTTAGAACACTGCGGGGGTCCACGGGAGAGGAACTTGTAAATCTTTAATAGTCTTAGGGATTGCACACGTCGATAGGGTGGCGAATCTGCGAGGGCTTGCAGTTAAAGATCCCTGACACCAGATCCATCCAAGAATAGTGGTTTTTCTCGGTGCAATGATTGTTTTAGAGGCCTTTACGTTGGGAGAGGCTGTGTGTAAGGAATTGAGAACAGTCTGCTAGTTCTTTGGGAGTTCTTCAAGAGTATTCCCCCCACAGTACAAATCGTCGGCAATTTTGGCGACAAATCACTGTTGTATAAAGTCTCCCAGCACACGGCACATTAACTCTTCTAACGCTGTCTCTGACCCCGGCATACCAATGGCACACTTAGTATATACCCAGAGACCCTTAAATGGGATTGTGACACCACAGTACTTCATTGAATCCACGGATAAGGGAATTTGGTAGAAGGCATTTGACAAGTCTGTAGCAATTAGGCAATTCCAGCCGGCAGTTGACCGTAAAGTTGAATCGATGTCTGGCATCAGGAATGGTTGTGGTTTGGCATACTTGCCAACTTCGCCAAACGCCGTCACCAGTCTGTATGTGCCATTGGGCCTTTTGGTCAAAAATGACGGATTTAAGTCTTCGACTACCATATCCAGGTCCTCGGGTTTCCGGAAGACTCAGATGCTCTCAAGCTCATCGAATTTTGATTGTAGGTTGGAGTATCAGTCTATTGGTATCGGAAATGATATTTGTATTATCATCACCGCCAGAGTCTACGATAATCTGCCTGGCTCGTGACATACATTCTCTGTCGATCTCGGGCAAATATGGACATAAACTGAGGTAGAGGTCAGTGGAACCTCTTTTTGACAGTAATAATAGGAAATAAATTGTAAGCGATCTGTTTGTAACACGTTGTGGCTTTAAGGTTTGCGGCCTGGATCTGGCGAAGGGTTAAGCAGTCCAGGGTCTGGATGAAACGCATGCAACGAACTTCTTTTAAAAGGGATGACAAGGCCATTGATATTTCTGGCTTAAGTGACGTGATAGTACATGTGCGTAATTGGAGTCCATACCGTTGTTTAACTAGCTTGGGAAGGCAATCAGTCTCTGAAATATGTCTTCTGGTTTTTCATCCATTTCCAGTTTCACAGCACAGATTTCAAGGAACTAAGTGAGCACCACTATTCTGAAATCCATATTGAGCACGGACAGACTGCCAAACAGAGCTTATACTCACAGACTTTGGAATAATTGTGTTGCGGGCTATCACCGGGCCGAAATTTGCAATTTGACCCAACATTAGCTTAGAAAAAACAACACGTTTTGTGCTGCAGTCTTCCCTAGTTCACGACAACTGTTTATAACTTTAATTGACATGCCACCATTACAAAAATAACCCGGAAGTCATATTGAACAAAGGGACTTGTAACCTACAGGGACATGAACCATACAATTAACTATAATGGCGCAGAATAAAGTAATTTGGCTAAAATATTCATTATATTCGCTATTCTCCATCCCATTATATATTTTGGGGCTAATCTTACATTATATTGCATTAAGTGGTCGTTGAACATGTATTGCAATCATCAATGTTTGTTTTTTAGAACAGCCTAGTCATTATTTTGATATACTGTAGTTATATCAACAAATCGCAATCCAAACGGAAATAACTAGAAGAGATATTTGATGGATTAATGTTATGCCTATTTCATTTTGAAGTGATGTGTAAAGTAATTATAAGGTTTCTCTGTTGATCAAACAGATTTTGTAATAAAATCTTCCATTAACAGTGATTTGTTTGGAATCCTGAATGTTATTACTTAACAACGTGGTTGAGCTATTAAAACAATATAAATACCACCCAACAAACTTTGAATCATCATTTCTATCAAGTGTTTGAAGTCACTATGGTTTGTTTTGGCTCAGCATTGTGTGTCTTTACGGTTCTCTTTTTTCCACTCACAGTTACAGGTAAGTTTTTTTAATTACATGATTATTATCCGATCAAACAACACTTTTTGTGCTGCAGTCTTTCCAAGTTCACGACCCTTAACAACATTAAAACAATCTCATTAAAATAAAGATCTTTATTTCGTTTCGTCTTTTTTTATAGTTTCGACGGCCTCAACTACACAAAGACCAGATTGGTGGTTGTGAAGTGTCGGTTTAAGAGTTCCATGAGCGACCGTCTTCCAAGAAACTATCTGGAAATACAACAAGTTTTGTTTTCTGTTGTTGCGAATGTCTTTACACAGTTCCGCGCACGATAATTTATGAGCTAGAAATTGGGTGTAACGTCAAATAGATCCATGTACGTCATATGGTTCAATTTTATTTCAAAAATTCGCATATGCGTAGGGGTCTTTAGCAGTGGGTGAAAAGCCACGAGGTTGGACAGGCGACCTTACTTCTTCTCAGGTACAACCTTGGAATAGAAACCACGCCAGTTTACTCAGTGATGACTATTTTGAGCTACAAAAAACGAAACGAAATAGAATCATTGCTCAAATCAGATTGCAATTTAATGTAACCAAACTTGATAAAATCACGAAACCCACCCAAAGTAATTTTTGTGTGTATGAATGAATGAAATGGGGTTTAACGTCCTACGCTTAAGCACCGTATCTGGGCTAACTGAAGACGGGCTTATGCCATACAGTGTGCTATGAGGGGAAATTTTTCCCCGGCGGCGGCACTACGGCCTACTCTTATATCGAATTCCAACTGCCAAGGGATCTTTTACGTGCGCTCTAATGTGTACACGGGACCTCGGTGTTTCGCCCCATCCGGTTATATTCTATATTGCTTTCAAGAATGATTGTCCGGGTTGATGATGTACAATGATGATAGTCTCTTCCGAATTAATTTTGCAGGTACCATTTTACAAAATTGTAGGGATGAAACCTGCAATGGACGTTGTAGCACTTCGGTCAAAAATTCGAACTGGCCATATCGATGTCAGTGTGATGCCGACTGTATTAATTTTGGCGATTGCTGCCACGACTTCGAGGAAATGTGCAATGTAAATACCACAAATGTCCACTTGAATACAACATTGTCACATGAGTTACAATTACTTAAAGATTATGGTGTGTGCATGGAGGGAGATTATTACTCCAATCCAGGAGGATTTTGGATGATCGGTAAATGCCCCGATGGTTATCTAGAAAAGGGAATTCTAAAGAGATGTGAAATTACAAGTTCTCATCCCATGACAAAACTACCTGTGACCATAGCTGTGCGACGTAACTTAACTTTCGTCAACATATTTTGTGCTTATTGTCATGGTATAGAGCATTTTAATAAAAACATTATAATTTGGAAGTCATCCATACTTTGTCCCCCGTCTTACCTATTCAATGATAACATGACATTTACGAAAATTACGGAACTCTTACGAAATGACACATGTAGAGTCAAGATAGATGAATCGTTTAGTCCTCGACAATGCCTGCCGAAACAAGTCATTCAACAATGTCAACGGTATGATGCCATTTCGGAAAATTCCACCAACGCCAAACAATGTTCACGTTATTCACAAGTTGGAATAATGGACAAGACAGATGGGAACATTTATAAAAATCCCGATTGTGCGTTATGTTCATTGGATGAGGATGTTCGATTAGCCAACACCGACAAAATCTTTACGTGTCTGACAGGTTATATACCAATGAATAAACCGCTAAACGTAAGACCCGTGGATGAGATTCCTTTTACTATCATGTTTGACTTCAATTTGAAAAAAGTAGGTCTGAATATCGGGAACACAAATATTTTACCAGAGAAAAGAATATGTGAACACGTGTATGAGGTATATGACACCATCTTAGATGTTTGCACAAGACTTTACTGCCCGCTGAACCACACACCATTCAATGGAACATGTTTACCACAAACAGGTAACATAGAGACTTACCGGTTGAATTTCATATTTGCTGAATATCCTAACAATTCCATAGAGTTATACTTGGAGTCATTGTTTTATCTGAGCATCGATTCCTGTTTCATGGAAGTTCATAATATTACTAATAATATATTTGACCAAATAAAAACCAATACCACATACGGCAATCGACCTGGGCTATCTCTAGAAGTAATAGTTCTGAGCAATTGTTCGCTCTCAGCTTTATTAAACCGTTGTTATGATTTCCTGGAATCCGAAATTTTGACTACCGATAACCCTAACTCAATCAACATCACGCTAGCTACAAGTAAAGTGTTCCAATGTCGGAACCAGAGACATGTTTATGTGACTTTTGATAAATTTAAATCAGATATAATTGGTCATAAAAATGTTTACTCCTTAAGTGTTACATTCTTCTCAAATATCGAGAGACTTGTCCATGTTGTTATGTGCAGAACCTATGCTCAGTGGATGCTGAATTGTTCGATGGCTTCATATCTCCCGAGTCAGTATGAGGTACGTGGCAGTTCTTTGCGGATAATTGGATCCACCGAAATTGTTCCTTCAAGTCAGTTCATCATCCACGATAAAAAAGCTTTTGTCTGCCGAAATTACAGCAGAAATTACTGGATACGTCAAAATCTTAAACAAAGGATGCAGTTCAAAATATTTGTGTTCATCATCATTGGCATTTCAATTGTTTGTTGTTTGCTAACCATAGTTGTTTACTTCTTGTTGCCACAGTTACGCAACATACCTGGGAGGATTATCATGTCCTTGGCTGCTTCTACCGCTGCTGCTCAGTGTTTATGTATAAATGTAATTGAATTCTCTGGAATAGTTTGTGTTCTTGTCGCGATGGCAGGACACGGTTTATGGCTCTCCGTGTTTTTATGGACGTCAGTTATGGCATTAGATTTGACACGAACGGTCAATCAGAATGGCAGTCTGTCTACACCCGAACGTAAAAGATATTTACTGTATGCTTGTTTGGCCTGGGGTACACCTTTCATGGCTGTTTGCACATTGGCAGTCCTTGGAAAGTTAGGTTACCTAAATATGGAATACGGAAACGACCGCGTTTGTTGGATCGGTAATAACGTCTTGATGATTTATACGTTCGGGTGCCCTGTGGTCTTGTGTTTTCTGGTGAATTTATGTTGCCTCATTGCAATTAGTATTGCTGTAAGTCCAAGGGACAAACGTCTCGGAAAGACACATTTCACAAAACGTAAGAAACAATTTGTGAAAATAGTTGCAAAACTGCTGTTTCTGACCGGAATGACCTGGGTGTTTCTGATTTTGTCTGCCATATTTGATGACTATATTCTGGTGTGCATGAACGTTCTATTTAATGGTTCTTCTGGTACTTACATATTTGTTAGTTTCGTGTGTAATCAAAGAGTCTATATAATGTTGAAAGAAAGATTTTTAGTTAAGTCGAATAATCCATCAATCTATAGGATTAGCAATACCACCACATAAATGGAGTAGCCATAAGACGAATAATCCATCAATCTGTATGATTAGCAATACCACCACATAAATGGAGTAGCCATGGTTTAAACCTAAACGTGCATGTATCTTTAGATAATGTCGATAAATGACCTGGGAAGCAAACTTTTAATAGGCGGTCATTGAGAACTTAACCAAAAATCGAATTGGCGTGGCCATATTCGTGTAAACATATAATAAGCATGTATACTTTACAGATGTGTTTGTAGTATAAACACCAAGAACAGATAAGAGTATTAAATACAGACCCTTTAAAACTGGAACTGCGAAAAAGACATGACATATATATATATATATAATTATATAGGAGGAGTTACCTATTATATCAATCTATCGTATTAAATTAATAAAGTTATAGATACAGTCAAGCCCCTGTTACATAGTACCGAATAGAGCTCTAGCGTACTGGGTTTTTTTCTCGCCCGGGTAGACTAAAATCCGCGGCCAAAATCTGTTTATTTGTGAGATCCTGGTGTGTAAGACGAATTCTCAATGAAAGGGGGTCCAATGTTGGGCGTTTATGCAACGAATGCCTAGTACGCAATCGATCGTCCCCGTCGTAACATTTCACCGCGCAACTCCAGATCCCCGTCGCCACATTTCACCACGAAACACCAAACAGTCAACATCTGACCACTTGGGAGCATAGACGTGGGAGCCGGCATTTGCGCCCCCCCCCCCAAAAAAAATATATTATAAAATTCGACGACATATTTATTCTATTAACGTTAAGAGAAAATATATAACTAACTTATTTCTATGAGATCCACACTGCCCGAGAAGTATTTTCTCGTCTTTGTCTTGTCCAGTGCATGCCCGAAAAAATGCTTGAAGCTCTCTTATGATAGGTATGCCCAAAAAAAACGGTATTGTCCGAAAAACGGGCATCGCGCTGGAAAACCGCAGAGGAAACTAGCAGTAAAACGCGTTTGAGACCGTCAAATAATCCAAAATTTTCTGGGAGGGGGGGGGGGTCATTCGCCTCTCAAAGAAAACCGGCGGTGCTGTATATAAACCCAAAATTGTTCGGGCATTTCTAGTTTTGCTTCCCTAACTGTCATCGAGCCCTAATAAAACACTAATTTTACTTTCCTTGTAATTGAAAATCACGAATTGACTATGGATTAAAACAATTTTGTCTGGAGCCACTCTACTTTGTGCAACATTTTTCAGACATCGATTAATGTTTGTGAATGCAGATACAACAGTCTGATTGGGTGGTTGGAATTCAGTTACAAAACCATTGGATACTTTTCGAGTTGCTTACACAGGCTAGAATAGCGGAAAACGCATTTGCGGTGATTAATTTTTTAAATTTTTCTCCAAGAGGGTGAGGCCTCCATACCGCGCGACGATTGATTGGTTGTTTGGAATATGGGTCAGCCCGGTAGGCTATATTTGACTATATTGAAGTTGCTGTATTCACAGACTGGAATAGCAGGAAAACGCGTTTGCGGCACTTACATTTTCACAATTTTCTCCTAACAGTCCCGTCTTTGAGGACTTTAAACTGATTGATTGGAATTCGAGTCAGCCACTTTAATTAGGCTATATTAGACCACTTTCAAGTTGCTTTGTTCAACGGCAGCAATAGCAGGAAACGTGTTTGCAGCCGTCAAATATTCTAGAATTTACTTGGGGGGGGGGGGTATACTAGGTCGCTGCTGTCTATAAACCTGAAATTTTTTCGGCCATTTCGGGTTCTGCCCCCCCCCCCCCAAACTGTCATCGAGCTCCTACGCCTATGTTTGGGCATCTTCCTGAAGCAACGGCCGCGAGTTTAACAACATCTAACCCTTGCTCCAACACTTTTACGCTTGCTGTATTTACAAGTGACTAATTAGCATTGTCCAATCAGAGGTCGTGACACATAAAACAACCTGTCGCCGAGATCAAACTGGCACGCAATAAGACCACTCACCACACAATAAAGGACAATCAGCTCAGCATGCAATAAGGAATTCGCTGATCACGTGCTCTGTATAAGCTAATCCCAACCTTTGATAAAAAAAAAGGAATTGAAAGTAGTCTATTATTAGTAACCCATTTAACGAAAAAATCTGATTGGATCACGGTTATGGCCTATACCCAATCAAATTTAGTGCCGAAAAATGCGGTGTTGAGTGAAGGGCTTGATTAGCTGTATGTAGTTAAGGCGAAATCAAGCCTTCAATTGAAGATGATGTTTGGGAGGCCAGAAGCCACTAACCGAGTCAATAGTTCATTAATGGGGGGTTGTGAACATATCTCGATATTCTAACAATAGCTAGATATCAACAACTATCCGAATCAAGTTTATAAAACGTTCCGCTTACCGCCGTTTAAACTCCATTCTAAATTAAAGTTTTGTTCAAAACTCCACTGGCTGAAGCAATACTCCCAATACTAGAAATATTGTCCTTTTAGCTATGGGATGCCATATTCAAGAATTCGGCGTTATTGATGACGTCACTAGCACAATTTTAATAAGAGTAACCTCGAGACAACGATCACCTGCCAGTTGTATCAGCAAGGTAGTTTGGTGTTAGGTGCGTGGATTCGATGCTCGTTAATAACCCTTAATACTATCTCTTTCAAAGCATATTTATGACCATGAGACTTGGGTAAGAATAACATATCCGTGCAGCAGTGTATTCATTTGGTAATATAACCTTTATCCTACAATAAGGCTTTGTCCATTATGAGTAATACAAAGAAAACACAGCTCAGCCATCAGATGACGAAACGGCAACAAAGGTATCCACATTTCGTATAGATCATATTTGGTGAAACGATCGTTTTGTTTAAAGGAAGGACTTGAAATAATATACTAGATCAAAGATAAACACATTAAAAATCATGAAAGGAAATAAAACGTGCCAACGACACTGGTTTCTAATTCCTAAATGGTATTTGATTCGATTTATTTCACGTGTGAAGCACGAAGGTCTACATCGTATTATCTTCAAAGTATTTTAGTAGCTCTCTAAATTTAACTGAGTGCAAACAATTTATATTAAATTCTATCAGTATCGTGATTAAGCTATTGATCACAAAACGCATATAAAAAGTCACTACGACTCATTTTATTCAGAAACAAAAATCACCATGGCGGATAGAGATAGTACTAAAGATAAAGCTTGGTTCCTGATATTATGTGTTGCACCGGTCATTGTTTGTGGTAGGTATATGAGCAGGAAACTTTGATTTACCGAATTTGGTACTGAAATGAGTTATACCTCTAAGATGTTTTATTTATTAAGGGTGACGTGTTAACTAGACTATCGATATGACAATCACTCTGCGATTATATTGTTGTTAAGAAAAAGTATGTATATTCACTGCGGCAGTCGATCTATTTACTAACACCAACAGCTTTTTTCGCTTATAGTCGATTAAAACTGTTGAATACAAAACATTTATTGCAGACAGATGCGCACTTCGCAAAGCAAATCAGGATATACCATGTTATTAAACCGATGCTTGTTGTTTACTCTTTCAGGGGAGGGGGGTCAATATGGCTAAGTGGGTAGGGTGCAGGCTTCCTAGCCTGGAGGTCGGGTGTTCATAGGTACCTCCGTGGGTATCTGTGTAGAATTTGGGAACATTGAGTCAACCCATTGTCGAGATACAATTGTTTTTGTGGAGCCATTATGATATTTCGTAATTAAAAAGATTATACCAATGTATTGGTTTGGTATTTCAGGTCTGGAGATTACGCAATGCTGTAATGATACTTGCAGTGGGCGATGCGGAATTCCAATTCTAGAACCCGAAAACCCTTACAGTTGTCAATGTGATGATAGTTGTGTGGTATTTGGAGATTGCTGTCAAGATTTCAAGGATCGATGTTTGGAGAATATATCAGAGCGATCCCATACAAACGGGGATTTGTCTATTGCGTCAATCATGATGGCATTTCAAGATTACATGGTCTGTCGTAGAGTCGGAAATTATACCCCGATTTGGATGGTGGCTAAATGTCCAGAGGAGTTTTCAGACGCGGACATTTTAAATAAATGCGAGTCTTCATCTTTGAATCCAATATTGAAATCACCTGTGACCATAGAATCACTGAACTTAACATTTGCTAACATTTTTTGTTACTATTGTCATAACATTTCACATTTAAATAACAGTACAATCGTCTGGAATTCTTCGATCGTTTGCAAATCAGAGATTGAGGTGTCGACGCTTTCAGATGTTGAATATTTTCTGACGAACCACAAATGCTATTTGGATATTCTGAATCCATCATCTGTTACGCCCAGATCGTGCTTACCACCCACTATTATCCAGAATTGTACATCCAACTACACTACAATGAACGGTACCAACTATGGAGGAATTGTTGAACAATGTTCTAGTTACCAACAAGTTGTCGCGGACGATCTGTTAAATATGTATAAAAACCCACACTGCGCTTTATGCTCATCTTTGGAATACAAGCCCACCAATGCTACTTACCATCGGCCAAGGTTGTATTTGTCTAATCCTTTTTATCATCACGTTTCTCTTGATATTCCCTATAATCTGATGTTTAAATTTGATATACGTGGTCTGCGAACCAATCTTGGAGAGGTGGAAGTAACTGCAAACATAAGGTATTGTCCTCAAACAGATGAGGTTTATGACCTCATCCTGAAGTTGTGTACCAAACTTTACTGTCCGTACGGTTCTAGGGCTCAGTATGGTGAGTGTGTTGTACACAATGAATCGATGTCAAATATATCCGAACCGTGTACCCAAGCAGAAAGGCTTAAATTTGAGGTAAACTTAAAATATCCCCAAAATAAATCGATCGACAGCTTAACAACTTCACCCGTTGGTGGGTTATTCCCTTCTTTCCCCGATTTTTGTTTCCTCATAATGGATAATAATAGTAAAAAATCATTACCGGAACTAACGACAGATTACACATCTACCGTCATTGATCAAAACTTCAACACTAATTGTTCGATTTCAGATTTAATAAAAACTTTACATCATCAGCTACAAATTTTGTGGGTGGAAGATGCCGTCAACGTTACCATTAAATCATCTGGCATGACCACATGTCTAAATTTTACCAACAATTCGATGACTTTCAGCGAATTCCTGGCTAAAGCGTTAGACGATCTAGTAATTAAAGATTTTGCGGTAACTTTTATTCCAAATGAAAACGGACATCTAGAAGTCATAATGTGCAATGATTGTCTGTATCATCAGAAGTCTCTCACCTGCCCATCTGTTGCGTACTTTCCGCATCAATACACGATGCATAACCAGTCTTTATGCATTATTGGCACGGGCGATATGATACCCCCTACACAGTTCCAAATCTACAAAAACAAGGCCTTTGTATGCAGAAACTACAGTAGATCTTTCTTGGTAAATCGAATGGATGATCTCTTGAGCAAGTATCCAGTTTTGAAAATAGTAGTCGTTGGAACATCAGTGTTATGTTGCATTTTAACTTTGTTCGTCTATTGTCTGTTGCCGCAGCTACGCAATACCCCAGGCAAGATTGTCATGTCATTAACATTTTCTATTGCCCTTGCTCAGTTGATCTCTGTGATCGTAGCACTGCCATCAGCTGGGGTAGCCTGTGTTCTCATCGCCATGGTAGGACATTCCCAATGGTTATCAGTTTTTCTTTGGATGTCAACAATGGCTATAGATTTAGCACGCACTTTAAACCACAAAATGATGACAATACCGAAATCAGGAACTAAAAGCTATGCCATATATGCTGCGTTGGTCTGGGGACTTCCCATTTTAAGCGTAGCTACATTTGCTCTGCTGGAAAAGATGGAATATCTTAGCATGGGGTATGGACAGGGTAAAATCTGTTGGATTGGTAATTATAAAATGTTATTTTATTCCTTAATATGTCCGATGGCGGTGTGCATTACTGTAAATATAGTATGCTTTGTTGCGATCCTCGCTGCATTGAGACCAAAGACAAAACTGCTCGGGACGACCGGCTACATGGAACGCAAACGACAATTGGTAAAGGTCTTCGCCAAATTGACTGTACTGACTGGTACCACTTGGATATTTTTATTTTTGGCCGTGATATTTAACGATGACGTCCTGTGGTGCATGAATATTGTGTTAAATGGTTTGCCTGGTGTATACACATTTGTCTGCTTTGTGTGCAATCAAAGAGTACTCACGATGCTAAAAGAAAAATTCTTTCTGAAATCGCGCAGTCCCTCCATTTACTTTAGTAGTAAACAAACTGTTTAAAACATAAAACCCTAAATGTCGTATCATTAAAAACGCCACGTAGTTTAAATCAAATATGTAAATAAAGAAAGACTTGGATTGAAGTTACAAAGTTTTGGTCTATTGAAGACCTCAAAGAACATCTCAAATATAAGAATGTCGAGTGAGATGGGGAAGCCGGTGGGGAGGGGTGTCTTGAAGTAGGTCAACTAAATACAAACTATGTTATTTCGGTACTAACGTTTTGTAATTCCCTATGCAATTATTTGCTGAATTGCACGGAATGATGTGTACGGTAGACGGATAACTGGCAAAAGTCATCGAGGTTTGCCTGGCGGTTATATTATTATTATTAAAAGTTTTTCACAGCACAGCTGGGATTTAAATGTGCTCAGGTGCCCTCTACAAAGACAGAATGAGTTGAAATGGATTTAACGTCCTACTGTTCTGATCCGACTGCGCTAATGATGACGGGTATATGCCAACAGTAGAACTATTGGGAAAATTTTACCCAGACAGCGGCGCTACGACCTACTCTTTATATCAAAATTTAACTGCCAAAATATGGTTTACACGCAGACCAATATGTGTACACAGGCCGCTAATAACAGAAAATGTAAGAGCCAAAAGACTTTTGTATAGTTGTTGTATGCGCTATGAGCACGATTTGTAGATTTGACGCTATATTAATGGACATATTATTATTAATTTTGAATGGATCTTAGTGGCCATTTCACCGCTATATAGATTATTTGTCACACACAAAAAAACTGTATATAAAACTAATGCAAAAAGATGTCAAATGCGCCCTCACGGAAAGAGGTTCAGGATATGGCCTGTTTACGTCATATATTCTTGTTTAGACAAACTATATGAGAATTCTCCACCTCTCCAGGTAGCACTTCCCTCAATTATAACCCGGACTAGAAGAGATATTACAAATTTAATCCGTATTTTTTTTTCATAACAACGGTATTTGTACACAGAATGACCTGTTACCATATGATGATGAATTATCACGTCGTTGGATAAAAGTAATGATGCACGGAATTCATGAAGCTTAGAAAGATATTACTTGTAACTGCAGACATGGGACAAACTTTACGTAGATAAAAGACCGCGGCGTGTAGAAAAAAATTCAAAATGCCATTCGATTGCAGTTTGGGTTAGAATGGCTGAACTGGGGGTGTATCGTCCCGACTTAGACCTTAATTAGGGCACTAACGTTTCATAGCCCAACTGCAATTTGATTAATATCGTGAATCCAAATTGTTTGTCACATTGGAACAACTATATAAGTACACTGTCCGCGCTAGTAGTAGTACCTTTGTACTTAAACGTCTTCTCCCGCATAAATTTTATTCAAGACAAGAAATACGTGCTTCTGAGTAATAGAATACGATTTTAGAATATTTTCATTTACAGCTTTAGGCCATGGAGTGGTTTAGTGGGAAGTCATTCCCTACTGTCCACGCTTGGAGGCGATTCCATAATATAGTCAAGATTCAAGCCTCATTGAACCCTCCACAGCCACGACCTGAACTGAACATGAAAGGTTACTGAAGCCTGATAATGTCCACAGATCAGCACTCTTATTAGTAATGATAATCATGTCGATGACGTCTTTTATCTAAAAACGCATGACCACTGCTATTCCATCATTCGCAAAACTCGATGATATTTTCCGGAATGAAAATCGGAACCTCGGGCAGTCTAATCGTATTACACATTAAGTAGGTACTTTGTACAAGAAAACATTATTTTCTCTCCTGTCTAATATGTGTACATAGAAACGCATCTAACTATTCTGAAATCTTGAGATAATTACACATAATTCCAAATTGAATGCATCCAGCAAAAAAAACCTAACTGTTATCGTTGGCTTAGAGTAGTTGCAGGTAACAAAACAATTTCTAGGACGTATAATCCGCTCTTAGGTTTAATTCAGGGAATAAAACATGAAACTCACCAATCGTTTTCAGTTGAAAAGAAGTTTTCAAATCAATGAACAATTGATTGAATTTGAAAATTACTTTCTGCTACCTGCGGCGATTGCTGAATTTCTGAGAAAAAATCCACGAGATGTCAACCATGATGATATTGATTAACAGATACTGTCACTTTAAATCGTGAGATAAATGGAGGCGACTGTAGGCATCTTCCGCTTGTTAAGTTTTTTAAAAAAAAGTTTTATTCAATAAACTGAATAGGGTTGAAAAACAGGCAAAAGCCTATATAAGTCACCTCAAAATTTATAAAATAGTTAAAGATGCATTATGTAAGATGTATATTGTTCAAAAAAAGATAATGAAGAATGTATATTGAAAATTTTATTCAAATTATTTTATTCGGGGCGTAGATATTATAACTGTTTGGTTGTGAAGCTCAGATTATTTATTGTCTTAGAAACGGTAGTTAACAACCGAGACTACGCCGTTAAATTTTCAAATCTCGCGGTTGTTGATTTAAGGCTTGCCATGTGAAGCAATGTCTTACTAGTAATATATAACATTTAAAGCCAAAATACGACCTGCATCTTTAAATCTATTATTTACTATCTTTTGCTAAGTTTTTTGTATTTTTACACTATTTCGAATATGTTGGAATTGGTATCATCTGAAAGATTGGTGTTTCCATATAAAACAAGCTAACAGTGAGGCTGATGTCCCCCGTCGATATCCCAAAAGAAATAGATGACACATATTAATTAATTACACGTTTATCTTTTTATCGAGCAAACAAACTGATTACCTAATCCTAGTCTCAGTAGAATAATTTGACGATCGAACTCAGCCACAGTTAGGGGCGCAAGAACCCGGGTACCAGGGTATACAAATGGTACTCTGCCCTTTTCTGGGGTATACATGTATACCCATGCCCTAACGATGAAAGTTTTCAAAATTTTTACTAGTCTATGTATTTTTAAATGACAGATATGTAATTGCTCTCTGGTCGGTCGCGAACCGGCTCTCGCACTTATGATACGAAAATTGTGAATAATCAGGTACTTGTCTATTTCATTATCATGTATTTTAAAGGGTTTTAGATTGGAATTTAGATTGCTAGAGGCGCTCTAAACAGCGTTCTCGGAATTGACAACTTTCAAAATTTTCTAGAGGCCGGGGGGAGGGGGATTCCCTATGTTTTGGTACCCTGGTCCTCGCGTCGTTTCGGTGCACCTGGTCCTGACTCAGCACTCTCTATCAAAGCATCGACCAATGAAGATGTTTAACTCTGCTTATAACTGTAGTGGATAATATTAATCATTTAACTCAACCAAGACATTCACATAATGGATATCAACAATAAGTTTAACAAATTATATCGTAATTTAAAGCAGGGTGGTTGTGTTCTAAAGTCTGCCCAATTTAATTGCTTATTGCTGAGTGGGGGTTGGGATGGCCAAGTGGTCTAGAGTGCCGCGCTTCGACCTCAAGCTGGCCGGACACCTCTGGTGTGCGGCTGTGGTTTCGAGCCCTGGTGTGAGCGTATGTTGCATTAAGATAGGGGCGCCTTCTCAACCTCGTGGGTTTCCTCCGGGCACTCCGGATTCCTCCCACTGCTATAGACCCCGACGCGCAAGCGAATTATTGAAATAAAATTAAACTCGAATACACTCAGTTTTATGACTGTCACTTTATTATAAGTTGTCGTGTCTCGAAGCATCAACTAATCAAATTGCTTACCTCCGCGAAGCCTAAGCAGACAATGCTACAATGCTCACCTTCGAACGCCATCCAAGGCACTTATAAACTAACAAACATCTGGACGTTCTAGCTCAATTAAAACAAGAGTTTTTGTGTCCCAAAAGTGTGACAAGCGGGCAGACGGACAGACAGGCAGGGAGACAGGCACGGGGGGGGGGGGGGGGGGCAGAAGCTGCAGACCATTTTATAGTCTCCTGCTTTCTTCGACAAGCGGGGGACAATTAGAGCTTGTCACACTGCGTGTTTTACCACATCTAGCTGTTGCTAGCCTGAAATTCTTTTTGGTAGTTGTCCCTCTTTACCACAGGCACGTGAGACAAACACGTAACCTTTTTCTTTTTGAGGTGAATTGGTATTCACTATTTTCTATCGAGGAATCTGAGAGGTCCCCACCTGGGTCAGGATCCAACCCAAACTAGTGCCTAAAAATGTAGGTATTGAAGCGAGATCAAGCCTTTTATTGATGATGGTAACATTGGGGAGAAGATTAATTTCCCGGAGCATATATTTTAAGGAGGGGGGGGGCAATTCTTGGGGCACCTTATTTTTTCTTGGGGTGCAATGAACCACCTGCACCCCCGCTAGAAACGACAATGAATACATCATCGTGAACATGTGGGCGAATAAAAATATAATACATGTATGTTTTAACATGTTTTAATAAAGGAAGTTTTATGATTGATCTTCTAGAATACTTCTCCACGTTTTTGTTACTGTTGATGGATTATATGCCGGTACAAATGACAGGTTTAGAGGTTGAAAGAACTCTAGTCGATGACTGGAAAAAAAACAAAAAACAAGGCAATCTTAGATTCCATAAAAAAACAAATATAAAACAGGGAACTTTATGTAAACAAACGGGTTTACAATTACACAGTATTTATAATTTTGCTCTTTTAATTGAAAACAAATACAAAGATGCCATGTTAACACGAGTGTTTTCATGTACAACTGCACGTTAATAATACCTGCTTGGCCTCAGTTATTTCAGCAACAATATTACTTCATTATGGATGACAGATGGATTATATTTAATCCTAATAGCCTGAAAGTGATCCTCCCCACCCCAATAATCCCCTCCCACACCATACAGCTCTCACTGGTCTGCGCAGGGATCTTGAAAGTGGTGGGTCGGGTGTGCACAAACAATTGGTCCGTACAAACGAATTTTCGGACCCAAGCGCTAGCTGCCGTCTTGCTGTTCTTGTTCTTTCGAACCACGCCTACAAAGAAAGCCACCAGTTCATGTACAATCGACACCAACCATGAAACGCTTTGATGAAGGTCTTCGATTTTTGGTATGACGTCAATAGTCCAAGATGGCTGCAATGACATCAAGGCCAGTTCCTGGGGCCTGTTTCACGAAATGTTAACTTAAGATAAAATCCAAATTTTAGTACATACTTAAATCTGATTGGCTAAGCGCTAAAATCAACCTAATACTATCCAATCGAATTACTAAAATCGGATTTTATCTTAGTTAAAATTTCGTGAAACAGGCCCCTGGTCTATAGTACGAGGGTACTTGATTGCAATTAGATAATACTCTAGAAACGAATTTTTTCGGTTGATTAAATTAAAATATGGGCGCGTCTGGTAGAGCACACCGAATGGTAGGTATGGGACGGGGTTCATGGACCGACCATCGCCTCAGATATCGAATATGCCGCAAATAGCGGATACATTAAAGATACGTTATGAAAGATTTAGGTAATAATAGTTCGAAAATAGATAATGCAATTGAATAAATACTAAACATTTCATTCAAATTGCTCTATTGCGAGTAACAATTAGCCTTTGAAGGTTCGACAAAATTTGTCCATTAATTGTAACCACCGTATTGGTTGTTTGAAGCTAAGCCTCGCTTCTCCATTTTAAAATTAAATCAAAGCATTTCTGAACCGTTCTAATATCAGAAGTCGATTATGGTCCTGCATTAGGCAGATTTGGCAATGTATGTTTAATATTTCTTAATTTGCGACTTCTTTATTTTAAAAATAAAATCCCTTTAGCTGTCAGGAATTTTTTTTTCGGTAAGTGGTTTTCAATCTATGTTTTTGTATTTAATATCGGGACTGTCTAGAATAATATCGTTAGTAGGGAAACTATATATCTATATAGCTCGCCATCTTTCAGCAAATACAGAGTAGGTCGCATTAGGTTTTTGACATCAAACATTGATCTTGGTAGACAAATTCTCGTTAATTTATAACGTATCTAGTTCATTAGAATCTAGCATGGATTACTCTGTCTCGTGTTTATTTAAAATCTTTAAAGACGATACCAATATTACGAGGGGGGGGGGGCAATATGGGTCATATCTCGTTGATTTATAACGTATCTAGTTCATTAGAACCTAGCATGGATTACTCTGTCTCGTGTTTATTTAAAATCTTTAAAGACGATACCAATATTACGAGGGGGGGGGGGCAATATGGGTCATATCTCGTTGATTTATAACGTATCTAGTTCATTAGAACCTAGCATGGATTACTCTGTCTCGTGTTTATTTAAAATCTTTAAAAACGATACCAATATTTCGAGGGGGGGGGGGCAATATGGGTCATATCTCGTTAATTTATAACGTATCTAGTTCATTAGAACCTAGCATGGATTACTCTGTCTGGTGTTTATTTAAAATCTTTAAACACGATACCAATATTACGAGGGGGGGGGGGCAATATGGGTCATATCTCGTAAATTTATAACGTATCTAGTTCATAAGAACCTAGCATGGATTACTCTGTCTGGTGTTTATTTAAAATCTTTAAACACGATACCAATATTACGAGGGGGGGGGGCAATATGGGTCATATCTCGTTAATTTATAACGTATCTAGTTCATTAGAACCTAGCATGGATTACTCGGTCTGGTGTTTATTTAAAACCTTTAAAGACGATAACAATATTACGGGGGGAGGGGGCAATATGGGTCATATCTTATTACTGTCTTATATCTTATCGACTTCTTGGGGATCACGTGCTTAAGTGGGTAAGGCGCTGGAGGTCGAGTGTTCGATCCCTGCATTGGTCGAGAAAGTTTATCTTGACTTTCCAGCGTGCTTTCCCCTTGTCAGTGATGCAGAATGGATGGCCTGACAAGAACAGCTGTCTAGTCAGATGTGTCAAGAATGACTCGTATAATCAGACAATAATAATAATAATAATAATTTAATACAATTATAAAACTTATAATTATTTTTTTAAAAAAAAACGATTTAAACAATTATTAATAAAACATACAAGGCTTAAAATTACTCAATTTAAAATAGGTATAAATTGAAAAGTTAAGTAGCAAACAAAATCATAACATTAATAAAGCAATTTAAACACGATTTACACATTATTTAAAAGCTTGATTAAATACTGCCTAGTTTGAGCAGGATTTGGTTTGCTGGGATAGTTTGTTCCACGGCATTGGGGCAGAAAATGGAATGGGGTTTAACGTCCTACTGCTCCTAACCTGGGCTAATTGAAGACGAGGTGGGGGTGGGGGGCAGAAAATGAGAAGGCTCTTTGTCGAAATTGGAATTTCCAAAAGATTTTGATCACTTGATCTTAAAGATCTTGATGGCCTGTACGGTTGAATTCGGTCTTTAAGATAACAATACTTACAAGTCAGGATCAGTGAATGATGTATTCGCCGGATGAAGGGCTTCATAAACTCGATTATTTTCAGAGCCATGTATAGCAAACGCATTCATTCGGTTCACATTCGGTGGTAAATAATCTAGGGGAAGTAGAGCCTCTCCGGACCACCTGCTCCCTTCAATGGAGGCCTTATATTGAATTGGCAATTCATCCTATAAAAAAATACACACATGAGTACTGAGGACTTCATTTGATCGCTGTTGGATATAATCCCCTTGAAACAAGCTAATGATAAATATTCTTGACATTATCGTGAGGTAGTCGTAGACGTATTAATGTCTTCTACTAGAAGGTCTGATCATTCGTCACCCAACATGGAGTGGTGTCATTAATTTCCGGAAGGTTCACAATTTATGTGTGTAGCTGTGTTTATAAAAAAAAATAATAGAACGAGGCGATCTTTTTGTCAGAGTAAGCTATTATGTCGTAATGTTGAGGAGAGACTTCAACCAGACGATCACAAGTATCTGTTTACATTAAACTATCATTACTAAAGTTTACATACCCAAGCAATTTAGTTCAAGAAGAATCCGTTTGGATGCTTGCTAGACTATGTATTTCATAAGTTAACATTGTATGGTCTCTATGTGTTCATTAAAACATTCCAATTTGCTTTGGGGTTCAAGGAAAGATAGGTCTCATGTCGAAACATCTTGGTCTTTACGGTATTGAAATCTGCTCTTTATTTAAATTGGGTATGGTAATAACGTTTTCTGAAATACGCGAAAGAATTGGGGCTTCTGGGCAATGACTGAAAATACAGTCCTTACCATTACAAAACAAGGTCACTGTCTGAACACTACTAAATTTGAAACGGATTTCTTCGACTATGGCTGTTATAAACTTGCCTATGCGTTTCAAATCACCCCCGGACCTCCGGTTAAACCAAATCCATTGAATACAATTAAATATTCCAAGGAATAAAAAAGTTTTCTCTTGAAAAATTGAACTCATAAATTTATACATCGAAAAATACCATTATGGCGTGTGTTTAATAATGTGTGTTAATTTGTAAATTTAAGCAATACAGTTGCCTATTGCCAGGGCTGTAAAACTAGTTTATAAAAATATACATAATATTCTGGGTATTTACATATAAGAGGAGGTGATGAACACGTGATAGGCCTAAGCATTATTATATTTATAAGTATCTGTGTAATCAGTTTTATAATTCAATGTGAATAAAATTAAACAAACAGACAATCGTTACAAAATGAATTTCCAGTAAAATTGCCTTAAGTTGATACTTTTGGATGCCCACACTCAAACGACTGAAATGGTCTCGCTTTGTTTGGACTGCAACACACGCGGTTAGCGGTTTTGCGGTTGTCGTTCGTTCGTTCCTAGAGTTCCTTTTACGTCCACTTCCACCCAGGGTGATATCGCAGACAAAGTAGGTTGTCAAACAAAAACTGTCAACTTTTACCCCCCTTCAACACCTTCCGGTGGTTCGCGGATCACGTGACATATGCTACATTTCGATGGGCTTTGTCGAAAAGACAATTAAAAACATTGACGTTTCAAGAGATAACTTATACGTTGGAATATTTAATGGCACAATGGAGTTTATTTAACCCGATATAATTTCAAACACATAGGCAGGTATATATATAATAACAATAACAATAATTTAGTAGTTTGTTCATAATCGAAGAGGGGGGTTGGGATGGCCTAGTGGTCTAGAGTGCCGCGCTTCGACCTCTTACTAGCTGGCCGGCCACCTCTGGCTTGCGGCTGTGGTTTCGAGCCCTGGTGTGAGCGTATGTGGCATGGAGATAGGGGCGCCTTCTCGACCTCGTGGGCTTCCTCCGGGCACTCCGGTTTCCTCCCACTGCTAAAGACCCCTACGCACAAGGGAATTATTGAAATAAAATTAAAACCATATGTTAGTCCCGAAATGACCTAGTTGTGTTTAGTGGACGTTAAACCCCATTTCTCTCTCTCTCATAATCGAAAAAATCCGTTTACAATTTACGACGGTTCAGACAGTAGTGTTAGATTCTCTCCAAAACGACAGTTGACAGATTTCAAATTTTGCTATCTGGATATTTATTTATGTCGCCTTTATTTAAGTATTAAGAAATCAGTCTGAACCTTTGATTGCATTAGACAACCTTCCCTACGGAAGTAGTATAAATACATACAAGGAAACTGGGCTTATCAAATCAATGACGGTGCTCTTACAAAATAAATTATAATCCGAGGAACTAAAGGTTGGCTTACATAGTCAGTTTTTTCGTCAGTAAATCATAATTCTAACTTGTTGACTTAAAATCAACAGTTTAAACCAGTGGTTCTCAACTATTTTTACCAATACCTTGGAACATGGCACATGAAAAATTAGCGGCACACTTGGCTAAACACATGTATATATATGAAATATATTTGAATTTGACAGACAAAGTAAACTACATCATACGTCCATAGTCATAAGAACACAGCTATGTTTTTCTTTATTTAGTTTGAGTCATTCTGTGTTCTTATGACTATGGACGTATGATGTAGTTTATGACTTACTGGTGTAAGTTCATAGCTATGTTTTTCTTTATTTAGTTTGAGTCATTCTATGAACTTACACCAGTAGACACCAATGAATACTCATTTGGGATCACATGGTATTTCGCATCTCGTTTAAAATTTCGCGGCACGTTGGTTGAGAATCACTGGTTGAAACACTGCCGTGCAGATAACGTGACTCCATCGTTGAGGTAAAAGTGGGTGAAGACGAATAATATTTTTAAAGTGGAAGTTAAAACAGAATAGTTCAGATTGTGTAAACATTGGTGGCAATCGGTCAGTAGGATGCCCTAAAAGCCGAGCACATGGTGATACAAATAATCTTACTGTTTTTCGTATCATTGTGCCGTGATAAATAAAACCTTTAATAAAGAACCGCTCAGCAAAACAACAATCATGTTAGTTTGTTGTTAACCTTAACGGGACTGTGTTGGACGGTCATACGCGATACAATGTGCTATGGAGGACATTTTGCCCGGTCAGCGGCACTATGGTCTACTCTTATATCGAATTCCAAGTGACAAGGCTGTCCCCCAAAGTCAAAGTGACGTATCTACTAAATTTGCATTTTCCCGCTTTATTACACATAACGCTATTCCAAACACTTTTCTAACATCTGAAAATCTCCAAGCAACATACCGACGTAGTACAATGCTAACGGCAGACAACCGAAAAACGTTGTACTGTTGGTTACGTCGTTTTTCTCTTGACCAAATGTTGACCTTGACTGTCCTGGAAGTGACTTCAGTATCTTACGTCATATTGTCCCGCGGGTTGTTTTTTTTAAACCTGTTGGGGTTTGTTTCTACACGTGAACATTTGAAGTATTAATTATTTGAATGAATGGTGACTCTCGACGATTTAGTAGATATGGATCATCTACGTTAGTTGAACATGGTATAAGTTCTAAATATACCTGGCAAAACTACGTATCTGAATTTCTGGCACGAGGAACTCGATATTTCCAATTAAGTTTAAAGTCGATTTTCTCGGTTATTTTTTTTGTGTAGTAACGTCACTTTGACTTTGGGGGGAAGAAGGGATCTTTTATGTGCATGCCAATGTATTAACAGGACCTTGGTTTATTCGTCCAATCCGAACTAGACAGCTTTCCTTGTCAGGTCCTCCGTACTGCACCACTGACAAGGGGAACTTTCTCGGCCAATGCAGGGGTCGAGCACGCGACCTCCAGGCTAGCGAGCCAGCGTCTTACCCACCTATATCTAACAATAAAAGAGAAACAAAGGCATTGACAGCTAGTTGTAATATATCAATGTCGATAAAACAGATGTGTGTTTATCATGTACTACGACAGCGTTGAAAGAGAGAGAGTAGAGAAAAGAGAGAGAGAGAGAAATGGGGTTTAACGTCCACTCGACATAAACTCGGTCATTTCGGCACTAACACATAGTTCATTTTTATTTCAATAATTTGCTTGCGCGTTGGACTCTTAAGTAGTGGAGGGAACCCGGAGGACCCGTAGAAAACCCGCGAGGTTTGACAGGCGACCCCACTCCTTGTCACGTACAACCAGGGAATCGAAACCGCGCCAGTTGACTCAATGACAGACCTTATGATACATTCGGCCACCAAACCCCCCTGTAATGGTGTATTGACACAATGGCGTAGTAATGGTGCATTTATATATACTAGTATTCAATTCACACGATTTGACATGATTTGGTCGTTAACACTCAGGTTCAAGAGTTATGTGAATGCACTTAAAGGGGCATTATGTTAGATATAGATAAGAACTAACCATTCTTGCTATAATAGTTCCAAAGTAGATGATGTAAAATGAATAATTTGAAAATTTCATTCAAATTACTCTATTGCAAGTGATGATATTTAATTGGCCTATGGAGTTTTGACAGACGTGTGCAATAATTTCAACCACGGTCCTGGTTGATCGAAGCGAAGTCTCGAAGCTAAGTCTCGAACCGCCTGGAACCCGCCATATTGATTAAATCAAAGTATCGCTGAAACGTTTTAATCTGTTTAATATCGGAGAAATCTGATGCCATCCAGAGTTGATTAAGGCCTGGCTCAGTTAATTAATGTCTTATTAATACTTTAGAAAACATTTCAGATCCAAAAAAAAGACCTGATGTAGGCCGATTTAGCTCCTAACTAATGTATCTTTAATCCTACTCACCTTCACAATATTTCGTATTCCATTTAACAACAAAACAAGGTGTTGCCCATGCCTGAAACGAAAAGATCATAAGTGATATTTTCTGGGGTCTGCTTGTTTTAATGAGAGGCCATGGTGGCTATGTGAGATAAATGTTGGCTCGCTAGCATAGCGGTTCCGTGTTAGATCCTTTGGGGTTTCCCCGATGTGTTTCCCTCCTTGACACTGGTGCAGGACAGAAGGTCTGACACGGTACAACGTATAGTCGTTCGGTGGGTCGAAGCGCCCAGGTCCGTGTATACATTAACGTGCACATACAAGCGGCGGCCATTTTGTCCGGCAGATTTGGTCCGATTGTCGCGAAATGCGAACTCAAACTTCCTTACTGTATAAGTTTGTTTGAAATCGGATAATAAATGAGACCTCCAGAGGGACCACACCACAATCTAAAAATAGCGATTTTTCGTACAATCAGGGGGCATAATTCAAGAAGTAACAATTCGATATGCGGAAATATCAAAAAGAACCAAGATGTTTTGGTTATAAACATGCATTTCAAGTTTCATCAAAATCGAATTCAAATTGTGACCTCCACATAGGGTTCACAACTATACCATATTTTTACACTTTTCGCGTACAAACTGTGGCAATTTTGGCCCGATTTTCACAAAATTCGAACACAGCCTTCGTTACTGGATAACGGTGATATAATCAAACTTTTTTTTAAATCGGATAATAATTGTGACCAGCAGAGAGTCCACAAACAATTGTGGACTGACGGACGTCCGGACGTCCAGACACACGGACGTCCGGGCGATACGAAATATCGATTTCTCCCGCCCTATATAGACTTCCTGTATCTGAGTTGGATGTTTGAGTCTTCATTATATAATGATGAATGTCCCGGAAACCAAACCTTCAATTACTTCGACAGCGAACTCTTTTATTAAACTGTATCTACTGTAAATACGCGTGTTCTGTTTCAAGACTTGCTTTTATTCTGACGGTGATGCTGCGCTTATTGGAAGTGACGTTATTTACTGTTTAGTCTAACGAGTGTCAAGCAGCATCCATTGATTTCGTTGAACCTAAGGTACAGATCAGTCGGATAGAAATAGGATTGCAATGGGCGTTCAATATAATACAATATAAACTTGTGGACAGATATACAACCATATAAATATCTTAATTTAATAATATACAAAGATTTGGAATAAATATACATGGACCACAACATCAACATTTGAAAAATATACCACAAAAGAAATATTAGCACAATCTTGTATTGGTTTGGATTGCTTACTCTTCGACAGAGCGAAAGAGAGAAATGTGATTTAGTGTCGAATCGACACAAACCAGGTCATTTCGGGACTAAGATTTGGTTCAATTTTATTTCAATAATTAGCTTGCGCGTAGGGGTCTTTACGAGTAGGAGGAAGCCGTCACTGTTATTTCATGACATATATTGTGTTCGGGCTTCGATATAAGCCTACTATCTAATAAAACCTTGAGCTCGCCAGTTTTTTATCACATGGTTAGTGAGCTTAGAAGTCCACAGATTGGGTTTTAGCCTCGTGTTTGATTAAATGAAATTGACTGTAAGCCCAAGTGTCAACATCAACAACTTTAATCTCTGTTTACACCAGTAGGAATATTAAAACGATTTGATAAGACGAGGTTAACACGACCGTTCTATTTGATATGTCAATAGTAAGTGCAGGAGGACCACACTACACACGCAAATAAAACCATCAAAATGGGCCCTGAGGACAATATTGTAGTATCGATCATGCTTTAGAGAGAGAGAGAGACGGGGTTTAACGTCCACGTCCACTCGACACAAACTAGATCATTTCGGGACTAACATATGGTTTTATTTTATTGCAATAATTCGCTTGCGCGTAGGGGTCTTTTCGCAGTGGGAGGAAACCGGAGGACCCGGAGGACCCGGAGAAAACCCACAAGGTTAGACAGGCGACCCTACTCCTTGTCACGTACAGCCGGGGAATCGAAACCCAGCCAGTTCACTTAATGACAGGCTTTATGATACAGAGCGCACGTGCTTTACCATTTGGCCAACCAATTCCCCCAACCCCCCGATCATGCTTTAATCGAAGCGATGGAAATATGGACTGTTATAATCGACAATAACACAGTACCAAAATTGGGAGAAAAAAAATTTGAAAGTTAACATTTCGCTGAAGTCTGAAAACAGGCGAAATATCGCTTTTCTTGGCCTATAAAATAATGAATATTATTTTTCAAAATATCTCGTAATACCAGATATACTATATTGTAATAAGATGTCTACACGTTGTAAATCAAAGCATCATATTTACTTTCCTATTCTACTTAAAGCTAGAATTTCATATTTTCCAAGAAAGTCAAAACATAATTATTTCTGTCGTTTGCTCAATAGGTTATCAACTCACTAATAACCATAATGGGCAATATTTCCCACCATCGAAAATCAATGACACGGGAAATAATAACACAATTCCCTCCCTTGTTTTCCCATTGCCACCCATGCATTAGCTATTTTTAAACGTTGGAATTTAACGTTGAAAAATTATACTTTTGCCAATTTCTTAGCTGGCAATAGTGAATTATAGGATTAAAAGGATTATTCTTTAACAAGGTAGGGCTGTTTATGGATATCATCTATTTTAAGGCTTTATTTTAATAAATTTTTGAAAATATAACTTAAAAAAATGAAATTGAAGCCTTAATATAATAATTTCAGTATATAAATCTATAATGTAATTGTAATGAGACAAAATGAAAGCCAACCCCTGATTTGCCTGGAAGTGCGAACAAGAAATAATGTAGCTGAAATGCGATTTTTGACATTGTTGTATAGCTGGACATTTACCGACACGAGAAAATCAACACTAAACCACCAAAGCCATCACATCTTTACTTAACGGTTAAGCGTTGCCACAACTGAACAGTTATGCGTGGGTCACCTCTACCGACCACATACCACACAGATCAGCCGTGAATATTCGATAAGGTGCTATAATCACTAATAGGGATGTCATCGGCGCGGCTTATTTGGCTCAATATATTAACTTTTTTTCCTTCTGCAAATTGAATTCCAGGAATTATTTTTTTAATTATTGGAAGTATATCTAGATTAAACCAGCGGCTGCCAGACAGGATACACCCACATACAAGAGTTTGATAGAGAACAAGCTAAAAAGGCAGTGATTTTTCCCGAAATCAAGGGCCATAATTCATGAAGTTACAAATCGATATGCGCAAATATCGAATGGAACCAAGATCTTTAGGTTATGAACATGTATTTTAAGTTACATCAAAAACGGATTAAAATTGTGACCTCTACAGGCTCCACAATTTTGATATACCATTTTGTTATACTTTTCGCGTACAAGCGGCAGTTTTGGTCTATTTTTCACAAATTCGAACTCAACCTTTATTACGGTGTAACGGTGATGAAAACGTTTTTTTAATCGGATAATAACTGTGACCTCCAGGGAAACCACAACCTAAAAATGGCGATTTTTTGTATAATCAGGGGCCATAATTCAGGAAGTTAAGATCCAATATGCGCAAATATCGAAAGGAACCAAGATCTTTGGGTTATAAACATGCTTCTTAAGTTTCATCAATATCGGTTCCAAAATGTGACCTCTACAGTGTTCACAAGCTAAAAACGTGATTTTTCGTGCAATCAGGGGCCATAATCCATGAAGTTACCGTCCGATACATGCCAATATCGAACGGAACCGAGGTCTTATGGTGAAAAACCTATATGTCAAGTCTCATCGAAATCGGATAAAAATTGTGACCTGTAGACAGACAGACTGGGGCGCCGGCAATATACGTACACATGAAAATGGGGGCGTATAAAAATACTTACTTTTTAGTGTAAAGGGGTAAATAAAATAAGTAAGAGGCGCCATTCTGCCCGAACCAGTTACAACGGCTAATGTAAACAACGCACGCGCCATGCCCATGGATCCAATGATTGACGCTTAGAGATCTGACGTCACATGTTGAACTTTTAAATGTCAGTCATCTTGACAGAATTATCAGCAGGCTTTCGTAATAGGTTTGTGAAACAAATTGTCAACATACGCCATGGGACGTCACCGCATTGCTGCCTGTTGTATCCTTGTACTACGCCTATTCTCATTGTCGCTTCCAGTATTCGGATATTTTAACGTTAGGGAGGGATCCTGTAAGTGACAGTGACAAATATTGTCCCACTTTTCAGAAATCATCACGGATTCTACATCAGATATTGATGATGTGTGAAAGGTGCAAAGATACTGGTGTCCTCGTTGATGCTTTCCAGAAAAGATTACTGTAATAGATTACTGGCTGGTTCTCCTACTTCTCTTGTTTCGCGACTCCAAAAGATCCAGAACACAGCAGCTAGAATAATATCCCTGGCGCTGGCTCTTCGCTACAGTCATATAACTCCAATTCTTAAAGAACTCCATTTTCTTCCTGTTAGTTACCGAATCAAATTTAAAATTCTGTGTTTTACATTTCGATGTTTAAATGGCACTGCCCCAAAATACCTGAGTGATCTCTTACAATTATATACTCCTGCAAGGACCTTAAGATTTGAAGATAAGAAACTGCTTGTAGTGCCTAAGCCTAAAACGGTCAGTTTTGGACAAAGGACTTTTTCCTACTCCGCCCCAACTGAGTGGAATGATCTGCCACTGGAAATAAAGAACTCTCCAAATATTGTTGTGTTTAGATCCAGACTTAAAACCTTTTTGATTAAGAAAGCATTCACTTTATGACAGTTGTGATCATTTTTGGCTGCGCTTTGAGCATGCTCATGCATGGATATTGCGCAATATAAATAGACTATTATTATTATTATTATTATGTTAAGTTCAACGCAAGGCCGTTGGGCAACATACTCCATATTACCAAAACGTGCGTGATCGAACTCTAGACACTAGTATCAACGACCTTAGAACCTTGCAAAAAATATGATCCCATGTACAGTAGGCATACTATGAATCTGGATGCCGTCCCCGAGCCGCAAGTCTTCTGGTTCCCCAGTCAGTGAGTGTGGGTGGGTGTGTATGTGTGGCGATGAAGGGGGTATTCATTACCTCGGACGTTGGGGGGGGGGGTCAACTTGTCAGAGCTGAAGGATTGTAGTTCGTACCAGCAAGGTATTCCAATGTATTCTCGATTGTGGATTTCACATACCTCAGCTGACAAATGTGTGGTGCTACGTTTGCATGACAACAGAATGATAAAGTTTGATAAATATCAGAGTGAAAATAACATCTACGGAAATGTCAAAGCTAACAATTGATAGTGAAAAAATACCACGTCATTCTGAATTGCTACATTGTGAAATTACAGTTATGATGAATCTTCTAATATTTTTATAAGTCAAAGAAACAAATAAAGCGGTTAACCGTTCAACAGGAAGTTTTCGATCACTTCACATTTTTTTACTTTCATTTTCAACAGGAAATCGTGTAAATTACTAATGGACGATGGTTGTCAGTCAAAACATTTTAAAGATTCACATCAAGGAAGATATTTTCAAGATGACGGGAAATTTAAAGAAATATCTGAGAACGGAGTATTTTCATAATATTTAAAATATGTTTCCTTTCGTGCATTACTTTCTGATCTCTTTCTCTGCGATTACAATAATATTAGAACATCATATTGGTAAATATTAGAATTCACCGGATTACACCGGAACGATTTAGTGCAGATTTTATGGGATACGGGACTTATTAAGAGCTCGGGAGTCGCGGTGGTTCAGTGTAGAGAGAGAGAGAAATGGGGTTTAACGTACACTCAACACAACTAGGTCATTTCGGGACTAACATATGGTTTTAATTTTTTTTTCAATAACTCGCCAGCGCGTAGTGATCTTTAGCAGTGGGAGAAAACCGGGGTGCCAGAATGAAACCCGCGAGGTTGAGAAAGCGCCCCTATCTCCATGCCATATACGCTTACACCAGGGCTAGAAGTCAGAGGTGGCCGACCAACTAGAGGTCAAAGCGCGGTACTCTAGACCACTAGGTCACCCCCCCCCCCGGTTCAGTGTATAACGTACTGGTTCACTAACCTGGACGTCCCGAAATCGATTCCTATATTGGTCGAGAAAGTTCCCACGGAACAATCCCGAGAGTTTGGGGGTTTCCGGAGTCCAAAATTGTTGCTTTATATAAATAAGATTTTTTGGGAATATTAACCCTCATCCTAACCCTTTTTTTAGAGTTATGAACATGGGTCTAAATTACCCTTTACACCTCTTAAAAGGGTTGGGGTTCGAGTTAGTATTCCCCAAAAACCTATTTGTATAAAGCGGCCATTATGGACTCCCAAACCGACCTACAATTAACATCTCCCGCGCAGAATAGAGGGCCTGGGAAGGAACTAATCGATCCAATGTGACGAAAACGGAGTACCCGTGTACAAAAGAGAACCTTTAACAGTTGAAATTCGAAATAAGAGTAAGCGGTAGTGCCGCTGTTCGGGCAAAATTTCCCTATTACCGCACTGTATTGCGGATGTCTGCAGAATTAATGTGCGGCGTTAAACCCCATTTCACTTCATTCGATTAAGAGTTTGACGAACGTTATTGAACATGCCAAAGCTACCTACATGTATATACGGGCATATTATTGTACATCAAATGATGACAACACTCTTCTCAAATAAGACACACATAGAATTCCTGAAAATTCTTGCCTTTCTCTCGTTGACCTTTTATCCAGTAAATCTACAGATGCACTATACATTATTTTACCACTATAGATATATTCACATATTAACAAATATTCCCCATATGGCCATATTGTAATTGGAAATAATATTTGAAATTCAAATGTCCTTGTCGGCATGACGTCCGCTCACACTTGTCGATTATATTAATGTAAAATATACAGATATATAGCGAATCTCCAGGGAGTTCATCAACAAGACTAGATATGGTCACAATGACCTGTGTGTATATCTTGCAGGGTCGTAGTAGAGTGGTGGGTCGCCAAGTTACTGAGCGCGCAGCGGCTTTATATTTATTTTATATGGTCGATTTTTTCAGGGGCGGCGGACGTGTAGAAGGGTCATCCCCCCCCCCTCCCTGGATCTGCGCCCTGAAAACCAACCGACTGATCAGCGGCGCTCCATATATACCTACTTGATGTGGGCGCCTAACTAATGTCACTCGGCTTTATGTGGGGCTCGTATTGATATGGGCAGTGTTTGGGCACGTTGGTCGTTAGATTCGTATTGCGTCTAATGGACAAAGGACGCATTATGGACGCCGAATTTTTCCTAAGCCCCCCCCCCCCCCCGCTAGCTACGGGCCTGGTTTGCAGACTATCATCTAACAAAGCACCGCAATTTGAAGAACGAGAAAATTAGCATCATGATTATCTCGAGTTACAATTTCATTCAAAAGGTTGAAATGCGGTGGAACAGAGTAAAACCAATTTTGATTACAACTCGAGTCAATTGGCTTACAGACGAATGAAGAATAAAAATGCATTAGAGGCCATGACGTATCTATAGCTTTACAACAATTAGATTTGCTTTTACATACGAGACAAGAAACTTACGGACATAATTCCACTTCCATGTATCTATCGTCATCATTGAGGAGAAATAATTCGACAACTGAAAAAAAAAGAATTATGTTGTCAAAGGAAGAGTTGTAAGGAACCAACAATAATCTTTAATTTATTCATAAATCGATGCGTGTCTTACTATATTAACTCAATACTTAAAATCAATAGAAAATGAAATGAAAAGAAATGGAGTGAAATGGGGTTTAACGTCCTACAAGTCTGCTCCTAAACTGGGCTAATGAAGACAGGGAATGAAAAGAAGGTTTAACCTACAGCTTTTCTGCACTGACTTGACGAATATAGAGAAGCATACAACATGGAGAGTGCACAGGAGGGAAGTTTTGACAGAGAGCCGCACTACGGCCTACCCTACTTCGAATTCCAACTATCAAAGTCTTTTTTACGTGCACGGCAATCTTTACCACTGCTCTCCGTTTTATTCGTGCCATCCCAATGACTAGACATTGTTCCGTTACAGGCCTCCCGCTGTGTAATACTGCCAAGGGGACCGACGACCAACACTAGTTTTCCGTCTCATTAGAACGATAAGTCACTGTTCCGTGAAAGGCCCAACGTGCTGACACTGGTTAGTGTTTAGCTACACAACGCACCGCCTATAATCAAATAAAGACTGGTGACTGCTGGTGGTCGATTAAAATGCGTCTTATCATTAAAGAAGCTTTAGCGCTCTGTGGGGCTTTAACGGTTAGTAGTAAAAAATAAATTTGGATTTGGCGTGACTTGATTATCCAGTTACATGGAGCATAATCCAATAAGACTGTCTGTAAAAATATCCTAAGCCATTGCCGAGATATACACGTTTTACCTTATTACATACATTTTGATTAGGTAAGTGGTGTATTCTGGGGCAAGGGTGTATTTTGAATTTGATATTTTTGCACATAATTTACATTTTATTGGTAAAAGTGGTACTTTCTCTAATTTCTATAAAATCATGAAACCATTATTTAATAAAACATAGTTTGCCAGCCAAGGTAACACATCTCCCCCACCAGCTTCCTTGTCCGGACTTAAAAACACATAGTTTAGACATAAACGGATTCTAATATAAGATGACAAGTGTGACACTATGCAGGCTGCGCTCGTGGGATTCCTTCGTCTTTCTTAGACCTGACTCACGGCTCTTGCTACCAGCTATTCCTGGAAGAGGGCTACTGTTGTGTCATTGTTAGTTAAAAATGATATCATATTACGTTTATGATCAGACACCAGGTCAGAGGTTGCCGCGTCGTTAGTACAGTACAAATTAGGATTGACGTAAAATTAGGGTTGACGTAACGGCGTCTTGTAATGCCGCACCTGCAAAATATAGTCAAGGATCCGCCCTGATAGCTGACGCCCCTTACTTTTTTATATAAATTAAACTAGCGCGTTTTCCCGGGAGATGGTTGTTCGGAATAGCCAGGGTGGACATAAAAGTTGTTTTTTTTTACCGTGGTTAACGTTTAAATACCTAAAGAACCATAGCTGTCTCGATGTTGTAAAATATATAGTAATATAAAATCTTCAGAGAACAGAAAAGAGTTTGAAGTCTTATTTAATAACACAACGTTCAGTCCTATCTAGACCCACGACAGCGTGACCCAGACGATTTAGCCATCCGGGCTCAAGAGTGTCACACCAGGAGCAACTCTATAGATTTTACTTTTAACTTTCAAATGCCTTCATAATTTAGCACCAAAGAACTTTTAGAATTATATACCCCAGTCAGAACCCTACGTTCATCTGATAAATTGCTTTTTAAGCAAAAAATTGTAAACCTCTCTAGTTATGGGGCACGTTCTTTTAGTTATCAAGCGCCTATTCTATGGAATCAATTACCTTTAAATATTCGAATTTCATCATCACTAGTTAGGCCTACTTTTAAAAAACAGACAAAAGCTTTCTTATTTTTAAAGGCTTATGATTATAACAAATTGTAACACCTAATATTTTGTCTATCATAGTTCTTTTATGCTTATTTAATGTATTTCTAACGCTCTTGGTGTTATTTACGTTTTGAATGTATGTTTTTGTTACACTGTAAAGTGCCCTTGAACACACCCGTGAAAGGGGCGCTATATAAATTTTGTAATAATAATAATAACAATAATAATAGTATCATTTAATTATCAAATCCAGAGGACCTAAATGGGTTTTGAAATTAATTAGTACAAATACTTATGGATGGGAGGGCGGCGATCGTGGGCGACGATAATATACAGGACATCATTAAATATGGTGTCTGAAAATCAAATGCGGGAAGTAATTTTTGTTTGTGTTTCGCTTAGAAATCGGAGTAGTTCGCTTTCTTCCTGGTCTGTGTGTACGTATTGCCTACCCAACATTCGACAATCATTTATTTTATTTCCACATCAAGTCACGAGGATATTGTAAAAGGCTACATTATTTGCTTTGGTGATACATGTAGCTGATTTGTTCCAGAAAGACAGGTAGACCACGCATTCCATCCTGTCTTCATTAGGGTTTATCAGTGGGATGATAAACCCTATTTCATTCCGTTCCCCACTTTCCAACACGATGAAAAGTACTAAAAGTTATCGTGAAAGACCATATCGTAATGAAATGGGCAGCCCCCCCCCCCAATAATTTGGCCGAAAGTTCTCTTTTCTCCAGTTTATTGCGGCCCCTGGACCCTCGCCTATAGGGACCTAGGATAGGAGCGTGAAAGACCATGTCGTGATGAAATGGGCACACGCTATAAACATGTTCGATCCCTGCATTGGCCAAAAAAGTTAATCGGGATTTTCCGGTGTAGTTTACCTTGTCAGTGGTGCAGTATGGAGGGCCTGGCAAGGACAGTTGTTTAGTCAAAAGTGTGGGACAAAACACCAATAACCCATGTATACTGGCGTACACGTAAAAGATCCCTTGGCAGTTTGAATCCGATAGCAGAGCAGGCCATAGTACAGCTGCCCGGGCCAAATGCCCCTCAAAGCACACTGTATGGCGTATGCCCGTCTAAATTAGCACAGTCGGAACAGAACAGTAGGAAGTTAAACACGATTTCATTTTTAAACCAGCAATAATAAACAGTACATTTATCCCACAGTCTTGACTGTGTATTTCCCGTCCCATTTCTAAATTCTTTTAGGACAATTTAAAGCTAATAAATTATTAATAACAACATTCGCGAACTCTAGCCACTATCTAACCAGAAATCAAAGTTGAGTAGCCGATTGTTCAGACATGATGGTCGCCATCTTACATTCACTGTGTAGGACAATGCCCTGTCAATTGTAGGACAATGTCCTTGAAACTCTGATCAACAATATAAAGGCTCACTGTACTTCTTAATCAATCCTTAAAAGTGTACAATAATAATGAAAAAAAATTTATATAGTCAATGTAAATACTTGAAGAGAGACCCCCAATATTGATACAGTTTCCTAAAATACTTTCAGCATATTTCAAAGCTCGTTGATCTTTATTAAAACAATGGCGCAAATTTACATAGTTGCTAACAATTAAGTCTCGAATAAAATACACGTGAAACGAAAATAGATCTTAAGAAGTTATTCTGGAGTCAATAAATACTATCATTAAAGTAACTGTCCGCCATATGCATTTTTGCTAAAATGCCGAATTTCTGTCAATAGATTTATCTTGTAAATTTTTGTTTTGCGTGTTGTGCGGTCCTCCTGCACTTACTATTAGTTAAGAAAACAAAATCAAAATACCAACGCTAGATAAGGTTCCGGCTTGGATTTAATCTGATTTAAAACGATCCACTTATAACTTTTCACGGAGAACAAAATGGCGAGCTTATTACATAGCTAAGCTCCATAGACCGAAGAAATTTAAATTCCATATTCGGACGATGTATACTATTAGAGAGTCATCTTTCACAATATTATAGTATACAGGGGATTCATATAACGCTAAAATTGCGCATCGGGACTATAAAATACACGTTCTTGAAGTTCTAATCGGAGGTTTGAAACCCGAGTTGTGTCTTTTTTTATATTTAATGTCTTTTCACTTGTGTTCAAAACACGCTAATGGCATTAATATATGAAATGTCTTCTTTAATTTAATTGAATTTTCTGCTTTGTTCGAAATATTAAACATACTGAAATTAATGTTAAAACAATCATTTTGTTTTGTACAATGCCACCCTTCATGTCCGTAGATAAAGTCAGTGCTCAGCTGTCGACAACAATTAAACTAAAATTAGCAAACAATGGAAAATTAAACAGTCTAGAGCTTGTCCCGTTACCAGGATACCAATCTAATTAAAACACAGATCCTGTTTCGTTTCGTTTTTTATTGTTCAAAATTTCCCTTTACGAGTCTTCACTAAATTGGGATCTAGAAGTCGTGTTACATTAACGGTATTTTTTGTGACAGAGTGATTTATACCTCTCGCCAAACTGAACAATATCATTTAGATACACAGAACTTAATGAACTAATTTTGACAATTATAAATATATGATGTTGCGTTTCAACTCTCTGTAAACCTCTGATAAGACACGATCTTATTAAACATCTTATTCATTCAATATGTTCATTACAAGCTATACATGATCGGCGTACAAGATCCGCGTGACTTAAAAGGAATATGCATTGTTCAGTAGGCATGACGCGACGAGATAAAAGTGACAATTGCATGTATAACCTATGTGCAAGGGTATTGTTGAGGAGTTCACTGAGGGAGAGAGGGGCCGGGGTGAGAAGAAATGGTAGATTTAATATTGTTATATGTGTTCCTTTAGAAGTCTAGTTCCCGATGTAGATTAGTTCGTGTTGTATGTATGTAACTAAAGCTGTTTTAGATACCTGATGTAAATAAACCATTTGTTATCTCTACAATAGTGTTACATTTGGTTGAAGTGAGGCATTAGCCACTGAAACGGTCTACTACGGCGACTTCTTGGCGTGTCATGGCATGCATGGAACTTTGGGTAAACCACTGACGTCATAGGCCAAAAGCCGCTCGTACGACCAATGAAGCAACCTTCCAGTACAACTTGTCAAATCTCCATGTATAATGTAGGCCATCAAAAGTATATAATAAAGAAAAAGATCAGTATTTTAATCAGATGGACTAAGACTAGTAATTATTTGCCTATTTTTTCATGATGGGTAGTGCGAGCTATTAATAGAGAATTTTTCCCTTAATTTTTTTCTCCCCTCTTCCTGCATTTTTGGGTTGACTTTTTGGTCTAGAATAGGAGAAAAGGGATCAAATTTGCAATTTTATAGCAGTTTTGGGTAATACTGGTGATATTACAGCGGAGGGATGGGGGTGTAAAATGTCTTTCTGCGGAGCAATCAAATGTATCGAAAGTGAGATTTTCACCCCAGTCAACTTCAAATCCCTGTAGCAAAAAATCTAAACCATGAAAACCCTACAAGTTTATGATGAGGAGATTGCCAAATGTGGTTCCCACTGTGCCTAAAAAGATTGGAACCAACGGAATTTTAAGCCAAAAATTACAGCCTGTGATGTTACACCCATTTAACATTGAAGTCAATGGGCAAATAATTACTAGTATGAGTCCTTATTAATCATCACACCAACCCGATTTATCTCCCTTTTCAATATCACTTGCATTAAATATTATTCCACGTAAAAAGGATAAACTCGCTGTAAAAAATGTATTCTTTATTCAAAGAAATTTGTTAAAATACCGGGTAGAAGCTAATCTTGATTTATGGACCATGACAGACATATATGCCAAGTTGACTGATACAAAATGACAATCGACATTCGTAGACGTGTCAACCCCTCTTTAATATAATGAAAGCATTTTTAGGAATTAATTATTTATAAATAAGTAAAAACCAAGTACGAACAATCCAAACCATTAGACTAAATTCGAAGTTCTCAAAACACGAATAAAAAAAGGTAACTCCATTTAAATCAGATTATTTATGACTATTTTGATGATGCAAAATCCAACAGACGCAATAAATATGATAGTATTCTTAAAATGGCGAGATCTATAGTACACTTTTAAATGTCATTTTCATCGACAGTGTGGACTGAAAATATATAATGCCTGCCAAATATGGGGTTTGATCTGTATCATGGCATTTCTCTGGTAGCTAAGGACACCAAGCATACTCATAAATTGGCACCAACAGTGCTGCCTAATTGGTCGTACCATTTAAATTGGAGAATTAGCAATGCAATTGCCGCTTTTAAAATCTGTTTAGTCTAGGCCACCATGACATTTTGTGTGATTCGTTACCAAAGACCATGGCCTTGATGACCAGGTTTAAAGAGACATTGGTAACCTTGGCATTATACTATGTGGACCGCTGTATACCTTGTAAATTTCGTTTCGATGCATCAACCCTTTAAAATGAATTAATAATCTCCATAACAAGTAATAGTAAGTGTTACAATATATAACAATACTAGATACTGCACTATTGCACCAGACATTTTAAGGAACATTATACTAAATTGTCAGGTAATATTATATACGTATTCAGGGGCGGATCAAAAGGGGGGGGCGCAATCGGCGCACGCCCCCCCCCTTATTCCGGCAAGCTGTAAAAATATTGTACCGACAAAACACACTGAAAATAGGGTGGGAGTTGTGTTTAATATTTGAAGATCAGATGCCAGGAAATCGCATATTATGGAGTCTTGTCTTAAAAACAATTCTGGGGGAGGACCCTCAGACCCCCGCAGTTGCTTCGCACATGCGGCGCTCAAATTCGGGCTTCGCCCTCAAAGTCGCCCCCCCCCCCTTCGTAATATCCTGAATCTGCCCCTGGTATTTTACTAAATCCATTATGGAAATTAAAGGCACTTTGGCTGCAATATCTAAACTAATGAACCGAAGACCACTGGAATTCGGTCCAGCCATAAAGCCTTCTTAGCATTCTTCCATCCTGGCATTAGTCTGGCTATGCCACAATCAGTGGCGTAACAGTAGGGTCAGGGGATTTTGGGCGAAAGAACTATAGGGGCCTTTTATAATTTCTTTTTTCATTTTTTATTTTCCACCACAAAATTATCCAGTAGCGTTGCGTTGTATATGTTATCACGATTTGTATTTAAGCTTTTCAAATGCTTTTTTCCTTTTTACTATAGAATTGCTTACTCAGCGCTTTAGCTTTGCCAAATATATCAATAATATTATGTATATCGATCGTTTTGGTGGCCTCAAAAATGTCCAGAGTATTATGTCTTTATACATTTAAGTTTTGAATTGGGACGCAATACAATGTATAGTCCCATAGTCGTGGCGACATTGTAATTATAGGCAAGGAATGGTTAAATTAATGATGACTTTATATTTCATTATTTAATATATTTGGCACGCTGGTGTAAATAATATTTTTATCATTACAAATTTTTCTCTATTGTCAGTATATTAGCTATGGTATGAGTTTATTTAAAACGCAAATTAATTGTTTTGAAATACTGTGAGAATAACAGGAAAGGGGGTCTGAGTTCAAGAATAGATTGTGTCGAAATACACGTGCCGAAAATCACCATTGCATCATTCGACGTGTTTGACCAATCTCTATACTTATTTACATCATATTTGACCAATTAGATAATTGAATATCCAAATCCAGCAGATACCACATTATGCTACTGGAGAGAATTCGCCAGACAACATTTGGTTCCAGAAGGAGGAACTACATGAGGCTGTCTGGTTAGGGTTGAGTTAGACTAAGTATTGACTGTATTGTAATATGTACTATGCTTGTATGTATATCTATGCTACATAAAAGGTAAAATGGAACTGTTGCATTGTTATAACTGAAGAAGACAGACGTCTTAAGGACCCAGTAGAAAAAAATACACAACGTGAAGTAGAAGCAAACACAGCTAGAGACAAATTCTAGAAGATCACAGATATATGCAGCAAGAAAATATGCATGGGTCGCTTGTAGGGTGTGGTGACCGGTTTCCTACACGACTACCGCTCTCCATGTCAGACAAAAAGATCCATGATGCTACAGTCCTGTCGTAGCAAGGCTTACAGACAAGACAATTAACAATGCTACACAAGGTATACATGGATATAACTACTCCTCTATTATTTAATAATAATAGATAAACACTTATATCCATATACACCTTGTGCTGTGTTTTGTTATGAATAGTTAAATGTGCACGCTTATAGATGCCATTTAAAGAATTGAATGCACAATCTGTTGCCAATTCGGGCAGTGAAGACATTTCGGCTTATTTGTTTACTTGATTGAATACGGGTATGTAATTTGTGATTTCAACGACTGTCGAATTAATATATAATGTTTCCTTGTAAAAATGCTTGCCATCCTTGGCACTGTCAATCTGATTAAAACGCATCCTTTTATAGTTCAAAATTTCGTGTTACTTCACAGCAGGTGTTCTAGTGATCGGGGAATTAGCCAATGAAACGGTATGTTACTGTTACGGCTGCGCTGATTGATTAATCCATAGAAATATACAAACTTATATAGTTCTATGTATTAATGAATGGCTGACATTATAGAGTTAAAGCCGCTCATACGAACGCTGGCGTGACCTCCCAGTACAACTGGCCACATCTTCATGTAGTGTAGGTCATCGAAAGTATAGAAAATATAGATCTGTTTTTTAATCTGATTGCGTCACTTTTACTAATTAAAATCCTAATGATTATTTGAATTCTAAAAGATATAAATCTGTCAAACTTATATGAAATGGGTTATACCTTCATAATTCCACAGTTGAGGAAAGGGTAAACCACTGGGCCCATCAGGTGCTGGTGGGTCTCCAAAATACGGTGCATCAACTGAAAGCTTTAGATCATTTGTAGAATTTGGTGCTATTTTAACTTTAACCGGTGCATGGTTTATATTTTCGCCATTCCAGGTTTGTGTGATGCAGAATTCCCTTTAAAGAAAGAATAAAATTGTCTTGATAAAATATACATGTATTTCAGAAAAATGTTAATTCGAGATAAAAGACAGAGGGACAGATGGGGTTTAACGTAAATGAAATGGGGTTTAACGTCCTACTCTTCTGCACCTAACCTGGGCTTATTTAAACACGGATATTTAACGTCCACTCGACACAAAATAGGTCATTCTGGAACTAACATAATGGATCAATTTTATTTCAATAATTCGGAAAAGTTCAAAGGGAAATAACTCTTTTATTCCTGTCGTTCAGTTGTGCTCATAGATTTATATATATTTATAACTCTATGGTTGTGCTTTATCAACTAACTATTTGGCCCGCAGAGATTAATTACGTGGTGTCGTGGTTTCGCCCTTCATTAAACATGTCGTAATGTCGCGTAAAAATGTGTCGTGATGCCGGATTGTCGGCCATATATTCCTCTCAACACTATGTATTGGTCAAGAAAGATCCCCGGGATTTTTCATGTGTGGTTTCTCCATGTCGGTAGTGCAAGACTGTGCACAGATTGGCGTACCCAGAAAATAATCCTTCACAGTCGAAATACGATGAAACAAAGCCACGGTTCATTGAATATTGCTGTCATATCACTGCATAGTGTATACCAATCTTCACTAATGCAGAAAAGTAGGAACATGAAATGAAATGAAAGAGGGTTTAGGGTCCAACAGTTCTACTCCGGGAGTGACAGTGGTTAAGTGAGTAAGATGATGGCTCGCTCCCGATGTTAGACTAGAAAGTTCATCGACATTTTCCGGCGTGGTTTCCCCTCGTCCGAGGAGCAGGAAGGGGGGTCTGACAAGGACAGCTGTCTAGTCGTTGGGATGGGACGGAAAACCGAGTTTCCGTGTATACATTGACGTTCACGTAAAAGATCGGTACGGCCTACTGTTAATTAATTCCAAATGTCAGGGGGTCCTTTACGTGCACACCAATATGTAAATGGGGCCTCTGTTTTCATACCATCCGAACGACTATACGTATCCCGTGCCAGGCCACCAGGCCTGCACGACTGTCAAAGGAATCACTCCGGAAATGGGGTTTAATGTCCTACCTTTCAGGTAGTCACGGACACGGTGACCCAGAAAGACGTTGGCTCGCTTTCGTTGAGGTCTCGACTTACAGGACGGGGGGCCTGACGGGGCCACATGGCGTCACTAGGGGGTGGCACAGGGGGCACGTGCCCCGGATATTTTAATGTGTGCCCCGGATCTATTTTGAGCAGACAAAATCGATAATTTGCAATAATTTCACTACTTCTCCCTATCATTATTTCGAATGTCCCGAGTAAGGAAGAGAAGCTTTCCAGTGCGAAGCTTTTCTGGATTGTCCTTTCTGGCCCACCGTAGATTTCCTCAATTGCCTGCACGTGCACAGTTTAATACAGTATTATATAACTTTTAGTTCGTGATAATTTAGCTCACAACTTAACAAGAACTCGTACATATTTTCCATCTAATTGGCTCCTAGTGACGCCTCTGGGCAAGGGGAAAATATAGTATTTTGGATGGGACATAAAATCGAGGTTCCATGTACATATTAGCCAGCACGCAAAAGAACCCCTGACAGTTGGAATTCAATATAAGAGTAGGTCGTACTGCGACTATCCGGAGAAAGTTTCCCTTACAGTACATTGTATAGCGTATCGAGGGCTGAAAGCCAGAAGTGTCTATCTCCAAAATTGCCAAAAATGAGTTAAATACACCAAACAGTTCGAAATTTCGTGAAGTTTCCCAGCAAAAAAATCTAAGTCCTATCTTTATAAATAATGACGCAACAAAGAAGTCATATATTGTTAAGTACAGAACCACTTATTTTTTTTTCGAAGCATAAAAACGTACCTCCAGATAGAGAGTTCTTGCTGCCATTTTTTTTTGCTAAATGATATGTATTTACATATGGAACTTAATGCAAGATATGTATATATCCCACTTGTACAGTTCTTGCTGATAAAACACTGCCGAAACTGTCTTGTTAATGTGCCAGAACAGGATGTCTCCAATGCTGACTTCCCATATTGGGTGAATTTATATCGACCAGAAGTGTCTATAATCCATCATTATGAAATAAATTGAAAACTACTGCAATAAGCCTATTGATCATTCAGCATTTGTTTTCAGCTATTAATACACACGTAATTACCAAACATCATCTAAATCCAACAATTACCTGATTTTTAAAATTCAGCCAAACTTTAAATCTTCATTTTCTCAAAACGCCAATTTTGGAGATAGGCAGTTCTGGCTTTCAGCCCTCGGTATGTTCGTCTTCATTGCCCAGTCAAAGCAGAACAGTACGACGTTAAGCTATTTAAGATACAAGGCATACGCTCATTCAGATTGGGCATATGCTATGCAGAGTGATATGACGGAAATTTTCAATGGACCGTGGCAATGCACGCCAATGTTTTTTTTGTCTTATCTTCACAACTAGATACTGTGTGCATAATCATAGTATTGCGTGGAGTATGGCCGATAACACCAGGGGTGCCGGAACGGCGCGATGGCCAGCGTACCAACAAATAGGGGTCGGAGGGGAGGGGGGTCCTCTCGAAAATTTTCAAAATTTATCAATTCCGAGAACGCTGTATAGAGCGCCTCTAGTATTCCAAATTCCAACATTAAACCCTTTAAAGTACACGTTAATGAAAGAGACAAAAGCCTAATTATTCACAATTTTCGTATCATGAGCCGGTTCGCGACAAACTAGAGAGCAAATACATATCTATCATTTAAAGGAGCTAAATCGCTAACATCTGGGACCCTGAAATTCACAAAAGTGGGTCGCAACGCATGTGCTTCTGTAATATGAATGTATATAAACTGATTTACATTCAATGGTTTCCGTTAAAATATATACTCCAGTTTCAAATCAGTTATGTTCGACGAAATATGCCAGCGGTCGCAATCAAGTGCACATTTATAGCGACTAGTTATTCCAGTCTATAACTCCGTTTGGTTTGGTGCAGTGTGTCTAGCTTCGTCCCCCGAGTCTCTCAATACAATTGGGGCTGAATCGCATTATGGTACACGATCAATGTTAAAAAAATATTTTATCTTAAATATAGGATTTTAGAAGCTCATCTTTTCCCGGTAAGTTAACTTCATCAATGTTGATTAAAATTGACCAATAATTCGTGTTTTCGATGTCGACTTACGTTGAAAACGTTCAATATTAGGGCATGGGTATACATGTATACCCCAGAAAAGGGAAGGGTACCATTTGTATACCCTGGTACCCGGGCTCCGGTGCCCCTGGATAACCCGCCACCACGACAACTCGACATCACGACAACATAAAACGACATTCTATCCCGAAAATACGAACATGTTGTCGGATTAAAAGATGTAACGTCGTGTTGTCGTGTTTAAATGTCGTGATGTCGAGTTGTCGCCACGACATGATAATTACCAATCAGCCACCATATTTATAGGTCAAATTTCTTAGATTAACCATGTCAGGAGCGAAAGAGAGAGAGAGAGAGAGAGAGATGGGGTTTAACGTCCACTCGAAAAAAACTAGGTTGAACAGGCGACCCTACTGCTTGCCACGTACAACCGGGGATTCAAAATCCACGCAGTTGATTCAATGACAGGCTTTATGATACAGCAATAATACAAACACAATGCATGCATGGTTATCATATACTGCAACATTATCAAATTCCCCGCCAATTTTAGGCATTTCAGGTGAACAGTGCTGGAAATTTACGTTTTACTTACTAATCTATAATATGCAGATGCTTATCGATTCCATTAACTTTAATTACATTTGAAAATCTTTTTAGCCACTCTAAGTGTCACAGTCTACATGTATGTATACTTTTCCTTTTTTTGCGGCGAGACAACTGCTATGTTAAATATGCTTGATGTTTATTATCTTTTATGTGCCCACGTTTTATTTTTATTTTCATATAGGCCTCCTGAATATAAATGTAAGTTATATACTTAGGCTACTATTTGTATGAATCCTCTGAATTTATGCCCGTCCATATTTGTGTACCCATCAGGGGCCGCGGAGTCGGGGGGGGGGGGGGCTAGGGGGGCTTTAGCCCTGGCAATAATTTTTAATAGTGAAAATAAAATGTCGCCAAAAGCGAAAATTTTTATGGGGGGGGGGGGTATGGTCAGTAGCCCCCCCGAAATCGGGCCCGCTCCGCGGCCCCTGGTACCCATCCTTATTTCTGTGTACTTGTTTATTAAAATACTTTGTATCTTGCATGCTGTCCTACAAGGACGTTTCGATGCAATTAAATTATATTCTATAATATAACATTACATCATCACATTTCCCGTCAAATCTAGGCAATTATGTAACCATCCAAATACTGCATGATCATGGCCTTCTACATATTTAACACACCGGGGATCGAGAGTGAAGGGTGTCTTCAATGGATGTGTATATTCCGCGGATCTAGAAAAGCTTGTCATTTTCATCTCAGCATTCTACACGATCAGACTGGTAGCACAGACAGAGTTAGAATTCTGTGCTAGTTAGTAGTAGCCTCCTCTATTAGTATTACGGAACCGCGCATCGTCATGCACAGCATCTATTTATAATAGGCCTCTATAAGAAACAGCTAAAGAATGTGAACTTCGGTTTTAATAGCAATATCGAGAGAAAGCTCACGCTATCATATCAATTGACATGACAAGCATGACACTCTTCTTGAAATTTATAGCTAACAGCTTATGTTGTCTAAAAACAGAGTCAGAATGTCCACGTGTTGACATTATTTCTGCCCCGCCCCTTTTTGTGTCACTTGGTAAAACTTGTTAGGTCGGTTTCTCTACTACTTGCCATGTCCATCGTCGCCTGTTTGACAAGGACGATTACACTGTTTCATTTATAGGTCCCAAAACAAAATAAAAAAGATCATGTAACTCTGCTTTGCATAATGAATTGACCTACATTGTGATGTCTACAAATTATATCTTCAGATTGCTTTCTCTGACGGCCGCTTCCAACAGGTGCGTGAAAAGAGGGGCAGTCACATGATCAATTGACCTCGTTGTCGCGCTCAACGCCATGTTTGTTGTGGTATGAAAATTGAGGTGATCAATCTCTACGAATATCGTTATAATTTGATAGAAGTAAATCCATCTTTTAAATTGAGTAGTGTCTGGTAATACCCAAGTCCGCACCGACAGATGCTCGTGTCGGTAAGATATTGATTAAATAATTATTATCGTCATTTTAATATCTTTTGACATTTTTGTAAGAAATAATAAACAAGTCAAAGTTTTAATAAGTGAATCGAAGAAAAGCAGACATAAAATTGACAGTGTAAATTAAGAGGATATACTTATAAATGTTTTGCATGTTATGTAATAAAGAGCGGACTCACGTTTATATTCATAAATAAATTCATTCTTCAGTGACGAATACAAAATATTTATTCAGTCAAGCTTGTAAGTTGTACAAAATTGACATTGCTATAGCTGATTAATTGTCTTCTATTGACAATAGAGGCCTGCATAGTGCATATGCATAATGAATATGGAAATTGGATCTGCAATGATTAAAGAAGTGAAGTCTTTAGTTCACATAAAACAAATAGCCTGTTGTAATACATGTTAATGAAACTACATGTATAGTATATTACAATCAGTATTCAGTGACAATAGAATAGTCTGAATAGATGTATGCGGATCATGTATACATATGATATTATAAGTTACTATCATCTTTGTCTGTACCAGTATAGGCCTACAGTATTTAGTATATGATTTTAAATAACTGCCCATGCAGGCTCTTTAAAGATGTCCAAATAATCAATTATTCAAATTATTGGTACAGGTAGTTTCCTCCCCCAAACCTTTTCAGCCCTGGTAAGTTTTATCCTATGTGTATTGCTTTACACTGTACTGTTATTTGGCCTACCTCAGAATTATATACATGGGGGCATGAAAAGTCTACCCATTTTCAAACTTGGCATAATAATATAAATAAATATGTCCAGAGTATGTAGCAAGTGTACAGGTTTATGATTTTACATTAATTTTGGATACTGTAAGTAAATGTTGTTAATTGGTATTATGATAGGTCTGGTACATTAAAGAAAAATAGCAGGTGATTTGACACCATACCTGTATATATGTAAAAAATTTTGACTTGGAATCTACCAGTAGGATGTTTAACTTAAAGAAAGATTACTGTTGACTAGGTTAATATACCTGGTGTGTAAAGGGAAAGGATGCTGCCATGGTGATTTCCTGTATGGATATTTGCAGAAAGGCTGTACCCCATGTAAACTCCTTCAATAAAAATCCAACTTAGGGGATGATAAAACCCCCACACTCGATATGATAAGAAGGGCAGAAGATTCCCGAAGACAGTGCAGGAAAGTTTGTATCTCAGTGATGCATCCAGGGATAAGCAGGAACTCCTTCAATATGGGTGTATGGAAGAATGCAACAGCCCTAGTTGATTCTTTTAGTATTGATGGTCTCATAAGGCACAAATCCATTACTTGAATTATGGGGAAAATGCAGTGATGCAGCTTAATTCCCTCATTGCATTTATATGGAAATTGTCCTACAAAATTCTTTTATTGAGTTGATGAAAGCATGCCACTGTCCATCTAAAATTCTAAATCCCCCAGTCCTTTGGTTTTATGGAGTATATTTTGTTTATAAGTCAACAGTAAAATCCAGCCACATTAAATATTAGATGAACTGAAATAGATTTGCTTGGTTTCCCCTTGTCAGTGGTGCAGAACAACGGACCTGGCGGTTACAGTGTTTAATTGTTTGGATGGACCGGAAAACAGAGGTTCTGTTTAAGGCTACACATTGGTGTGGCTGTAGAAGAACCTTTGACATAATTTAATATAAGAGTAGGGCGTAGTGTCGTTGTCCAGACAAATTCTCCTTTGAACATGTAGCACAATACAAGCCCAGTCGTCAGTCGGTGCAGAAAAGTAGAACATTAAATTTCTTTTCAATTCTGTATCATTTGCAATGACTAACTGTATAATGTAGCATGTGTTAAAAGATCAATTCTGTTACAAATTAAATCTTTTATACAGCTATACATATACTTGTACTTGTACACATACATGCTTGAATATCTCTCTAAAATGTACATCGCAAAATTACTTCTACAATCACACAAACCATTGTAACGGGGCAGATAAATGGAGGTTTGGTTCCAGGATGCATCTCTTGTTTTCCAACCCTCCAATCTGCTTTAATTGCTTGTTATTATTACTCTAGTTCGGACAATATATTTACTGGTACTGGGATCACGTTGGGTAAGTGGGTGAGACGCTGGCTCGTTAGCCTAAACATCAGGTGTTTGATCCCTGATTGACTAAGAAAGTTCTTCCCGATTTTCCGGCCTGGTTCCCCTGACAAACATAGCTGTCTAGTCTTCTGGATGTAACGAAAAACAGAGGTCCAGTGTACAGGACCCGCTGGTAGACGCCATTCATGAAAGTTGTAGACCTAACATTAACTTGTGGGCCCAATAAATATTAACAAAACATAAATACACTACCCCACCCCAAACGCCTTGAATTCCGTAGGTCTCTTTTACAGCCATTTGGGACAGGTTTAAAAGTTAAAATATTTATTCAATATGAATTGACTGTATGTTCAAATTACAATTAGAACTTTTGAAGGATTTAATGTTTATAGTTCGTGTATAGAAAGAAAATATCGTTCCACCCCAGACGTGATATTTTTTTTTTTCTGTCATAATAGATATTCACATGTAATAAACTAACAATCTTAGTGATTATATGTAAGTCCTGTTATTCATCGGCGATGGACCATCGTAAATTTTAAGCACTGATTGGTGTGCATGTATGTACAGTTGGAATTTGATACAAAAGTAGGTTATAGTGTTGCTGCCCTGGCAAAATTTTCCTCATAGCACATGCACTGTTTGACATATGTCCGTCTTCATCAGCCTAATTTAGGTGCAGAACATTAAACCCTATTTCATTTCATTTATTGGTACATACTCTTAACATTTATTAACTTATCCAGACCATAATCAACTCTCGATGCTTACGCTAGCCTGCTATATGTAGTGTTTAAAAAATAATTGTCCCCTGTCTTTCAAAGAAAGCAGGGGACTATTAAAATGGGTTTGTCCGTCTGTCTGTCACACTCTTTGGGACACAATAACTCCCTTCCTAATTGAGCTAGATTCTTCAAACTTGGTGTAGGTGTTTATTATGCCAATGCCTTGATGGAGTCCGAAGATGAGCATTTTCTGCTTAGGGTAAGCCAAGATAAGCAATTTGATTGGTTGATGCTTTGGGACACGATAACTTTAGTTCTATTAAAGATGGGTTCCCAGCAAAGTATTTATCGGGTGGTCATTTCCAATAAAAGTATGGCAAATGTGGTATATATGGAAAGTAAAGACACACATCCTTACTAGAAAAATACTAGATTACGCGAAAAACGCCCATGTGGCAAGCACTGGGCAATATTTTCAGGGAATCCCTAACTGTCAACCTGACAGGTTTTTCTAGCTTATTGTCTGCTGTCTTAGGTCAGGGAGCAGTTGTTATTTCTTGCTCAAATGGTTAGGCGGTTTTGGGAACATTGAGGGTTGTCAACGTACAAACGACTCTACAATTAAATGGCAGAAAAAGAAAATTAAGAATTTACTTAGGCCTCAATAAGTATGGTAAATGTACAGTAATTGTTGATAGATAAATTCTGAAAAATGGACCCTCCCACAATGAAGCTAAGTTGGCAAACATTGCGTCTAACAACAGCTTACTTATAGCTATAGGTATCCACGGTGAAAACAAAGTTTTAAAAGGGAAGTGAAGCAAATTTTTGATAAATTGGTTACTTTGAATATGGTTTTAGTACAAATATATCATCCAATCACAAAGTTTGTACCCGGGAATGCATCTTTAAGTGAGAGTGTTTAAACTTGGTGTATAATTTCATTATATCAGTACCTTGACTAAGTTCGATATTGAGCATGTTCTGCTTAGAGTAAGCAAAGCGATAAGCAATTTGATTAGTCGAGACTTTTGAGCACAATAACTCTCCTTGTAATTGAGGTAGGATGTTCAAACTGATAGAGAGTGATGATACTTTGTGTATAGTTTGATTGCTCAATGCTTTTGAGAAAAATAAATGTGCGATTAATTGATATGTGTCATCTATTTATTTTGGGATTTTGGCGGGGGACATCAGCCTCACTGTTTGCTTGTTAAAAGTTTAAATAAATAATCGAGACTTTGTTTTTTATCGTACCGACTTTAGTAAAATTCAATCGCTAATATCTCAGTTCAGAGTTGAGCAATGTGGCTGACATTTTCAGCATATTCAATTTACGTTATCTATTTTTTAACTATTATAGTGACAACTTTCAACTCTTTATTTAATTTCCCACAATGCCCCTTTGAATGAACAATTTGATTACCATATTAAGTTGAGAAAAATCAAAATTAGTTGTTGTTTGAAAATATACACAGTGGCTTTAAGTATAATGACCCCAACAAATCCAAATAAAAAGTTAATATGACTATGAGTCAGACACATTAAATAATTTACAGCTGATTAATAATTTATAAAATTGATTGATTAGACAGCATACATGTAGTATAAAAATTAAAATAGTTTCATTTTTAGAACAGATAACTTGAATTGCATTATAATTATAAGGGTTGTTATCTCTGCCCTTAAGGCAAACTGTAGTGAAATACATCAATCATCGTTCGTTAGTCGGAAATCTTCATAAAGCTTATCATTTCAATTTTAGCTAAATCTGTTTTACTAAATGATATATTATTCAAAAGATGGGAAGATGGTATACACGCATCATGGAGTCTTATTGTTAATTTGAGTCAAATTGAGAAAGAAATGCGTTCATAAAAAAATGATTTTAAAGGACCAAACTAAAAAGGATTTTTTTTTCCAATGTTGATTTTGATATTATACATAAACTACATGTACATTTTAAACGGAGTTGTTCAGATTTCTGTAATGGATTATCAGTCTTATCAAGTGTAAAGAGAGATTTGAATTTTGATGAAGGAATACCCCATTGAAGTCAAATCTCTTTGCTTTGGCGTAACCTGTTTGCCTACTCAGTCTAAATGTGAATATTAATGGATAATTGTTTATATAATTGAATAACTGATTTTGTACTTGAAGGTGGAAATAAAAGTGATTAGTAAGGATGTAAGTAGGAACTTGGGGTTTTGGAGATTAAATGTAAAGAGATTAATACACCAGTCAGTGAGTGGTCCAGAACAGAGATGGCTACGTCATCCACGGAAATAGAGACTGGTGTGACGGAAGATGACAGTCGGGTGGATCAAGGTAGGTTTTAATAATTATTTTTATGTGTTGGGTTAGGGTTATGATTGTGTTTCTGTTCCTGTCTATTTTTAGAGCAATCGAATACCGTGGTTGACTTAATTTGTCTTATTAGTAAAATGATATAAAATAATATAATACCTGATCAGACATAATAACTGTGTAGCATTAGCAATAATATTATCTGTGAGCTGATAGTAGAAAAAAATTCAATCAGTCAGGATGTAATTGAGAGCAGGTAGACTATATCTAACCGGATGTGGACACTTCAGTTGACACAGCAAACACTGGAAGTGGGCGTGGCCTGCCTATGTGATTATAAGTAAATGGCTACGATATCTATGGTAAATGGACAGCGAGTAATGACAAATACAAACCGAAAAAATGGACCTTCCCTCAATCAAGTAATGTGACAAACAAGGCTGGTTCTAATAGATTTTTACATTTACAGCTAAGGGTAGTTCCTTGTCAGTAACATGCTTTAAGAGGAATTTGAAGCAAACTTTTCAGGGATAAAATCGGTACAATATGTTTTTGGTCCAAATATAGACAAATGACAAGTGTTTATACTTGGTGGGAAGGCATCTTTAACACTGTAGAGTTAAATAATAGCTGATGTATTAATAATGAAATGTTTAAACATACATGTATTGATTTCTGTATTATTTGAACAGTAACAATCAATGAGCTAATTCAACAATTCACTTGTGTGGTTGTTTACATGTATACATGTAGTGTACCCTTCCCCACATATAAATTGGAAGCATGACAAATGGCATGTATATGAATATCTTAGATAAATTCTTAGACTTCATTTGGATATAAATGATGTACATGTAAAATACCGGTAGTAATAATGAATTTTATGGAGAGGCTGATCTCCAAAGATTGATGTTCGGCTCAGTGGCGCTATTAAATTTTATATAACTTCTCAACAAGCAGTTACATTTTATTGATTTATTTTCATTTTGTTTCATAGTTCTCAAATTATCATACCTCGGTAAGAATAGTTTCTTTTGTTTACTGTTAGGATTTATCATCCAGATCTTGTCAAAAGTATGCTGTTACTTAAAAAAAAATTACACTCTATTTAATTGATATCAGCACAAAAAAAACACAGATTTTATTTAGAGGCCACTCCCGTTAAGTGGTCAGTCGTGAAAATTCCCTTGGGTGGCTGCTTATTACAGATTCTACTGTATCTCAACATGTTTTTGTATTCATTAGCCCAATCTAGTAGGACCTTAAAACTATTTTATTTCATTAGACAATCCGGCATCAATTGACACGCTTGGATTTATGATATGTTCCAAATGTGTATGTAGATAAACAGTTATGGTTTAGTTCAAGGCAGTGCTTGATTTTTCTTAGTTGATCAAATTGGTTTTGGTTGTACTAGTATGATACTCAGTTGGCCCATCGCATGTTGACTTGATTGACACTTTTGGAAGATTCAAGTCTAGAATGATCTATTGTGTACCCCCACTTAAGGGAGATAATTTCTTAAAGACAAGTTGTTCAAGATTCAAGAAAGAATACTTGCTAATAGTTTGGTTTTTAAAATTTTGTATTGTGCATCAGTTTGTTAAATAAAAGTCAGATAAAAATCAAATATTTCAGAATCATCAATTAGATATACATGTATGATTAATCATGATAAATTATCTAAATTTGTTTTTAATGTGAAATCCGATCGGTTTTGTTGTAATGATACATTAAAGGACTCCAAGGAAACATCCCAGATATATTTCAGTAAATAAACTGATTTATTCTGTATGAAAGACTTTATTCTAGATCCAGGGCCAGGGGGGTTGTAGCTGTATTGACACTGGACGCAGATTAGAAAATACCGGGTTTCAATCCTTTCAATGTTGTCTAGTAATTCAGACGGGACAAAAAAGTGATCCACTTGTGTAGTCAGTGGTGTGCATATGTATGATCCCTTGACAGGTGGTAATTTGATGAAGAGTAGACAGCGCAACTATTCACAGCTTTGTTTAATATTTATAAAGAAATACCACCAATGTCAATTTGTCTTTTTGAGATGAGCTTCTTGACGAACAATCACTATGTGCCTGGGACTAAACCTATCTAATATCAAATGTGTTTGCAATGACATCATTGTGCTATTACTTTGTTGTTTCGTCTTTGTCACTGATTAATACAATTTTGCAGGTCATTGCTTTTTTAATTACCAAAAAGGAAGGTATAAAATACTTCGAGTTTATCAGGTCACTTAATGGAGAAATAAAGGCCATGAAGGTGAAGCAGTTACATAACTATTTTAGACTGTTTTGCTGATAATTTGCAAATGACATATTTTCATCCAAAACTGCAAAAGCAAATAAAGATGGTCGATTAAAGATGCATTATATGTAAGATTTAGATAAAGAGCTTGCGATACCAGTTCAAAATTAAAAAGATAAAAATAAATATGTATCAAAAATTTCATTCAAATTACTCTATTCTGAGTGAAGTTATAACTTTTGTTTATTGTAGCAATGGTTCTTGACAATATACATGTAGACTTAATCTTGATTATCCATTTATTTGTTGAATATGTAAATCGCACATTTTGTTCTAATCCATTTAAATCACAGCCATCTGATTATCTAAAGAGTTACTAATTAAAGACCTGCAATAGGCAAATTTAGCTTTTACAAAATACATCTGTAATATTATCAACTATGTCTTTACATACCAGTGGTGAACCTGCATTCTCGAAAAAACTTTTTGAGAGCCTAAAAAAAAATGGGACTTTCTCTTTAATCTGTTAGCTAGAGGATATGTATTGTACTTTTCAGTGCAGAGCTTAATGAAATTCCCCCCCAGGTTGTCTTTCACTATGTTACATTATGAGAGATTAATCAATAGATTTCAGGTGGATTGACAATATAAAACTACGCCATGTCAATCATTCAATAAATGATACATGTATTTAATGAATAGATTAATACATAATGAATAGGTCAGTAGTATTGCATGACAACAAATAAATATACACTTATTAATACAGGATCTAAATTACAGATTATTGTATTGAGACAATGGAAACAGAGATCCGGAGTGATCAGAGATCGGATGTGACAAGAGTGCACTGTATTACTATTATTATTTAAAATGTTATTGATATAAGTATAGATAGTATAGAAGATAAATTGGGTCTAATGTACAGTTTTATTTCTTTTCATGTACATGTAATAAATGATTATTAAACTGTTAATGTAATTGACAGTTATTCATGTCTAAACATGGAAATTTAATACATAACTTTTTTCTTTTGTATTAGAATGTCAGTTTAAATCCTTGTGGTGTTAGCTGGGTGGGTTTTTCCTTTCACAATTTACATAAGCTATATTATAAAAGCCCAAAAATTTGCAGTATAATGAATAATGGTTGGAATATATGGTAAAGATTATAGTGCTGGAAAAATTAGAGGGGTTCTTTAATTACTCATTATGAAGAGCTACATTTTGTGGTCCCTAAACCGGTATTATGCATGAGCTAAAAAAATCTGCCAATTACAGGTCTTTCTTTCGGCCTTAAATGTTGTAAGACAATTAATTAAGACATTTTTTAACAACTCTTGATGCCTTTGGATGGGTCTGATTTTAAGTAGATTACAACTGTTTGGCCATTTAATGATTTAACTGTGGGTAACCCACTAGAAACAGCGAAACTGATTGGTTAATCAAATGTCACAGTATCAAAAGCTGCTCCTATGACCCCTGGTGTGACCTTCCACTACAACCAGTCAGAATTCATGTAGTTTTCATGTAGGCCTTCAAATGCATAAGAAAAACTAAAGCGAAATATAGATCTGTATTTTAAAAATGGAATAAAATGGGGTTTAACATCCTACTGTTCTGTTCCTACTGGGCTAATGACAGCGGGCATACACCATACAGTGTGCTATGACTCTATGAGGGACATTTTGCCCAAGCAGGGGCACCATAGCCTACTCTGTCCTGCACCACTGACCAGGAGGAAACCACGCCAGAAAATCCATTTAGCCACTTTGACTCCGATCTGATTCAGGTTGTCAAAACCCTAAAGAGCTGGATTTTTTAGGACCACAGTCATCAAATAGCACCTATGTATAGCTTGCTTCTAATTAATTTACCCTCTTCATAATGACTGTAATGTGTGAAATTTAAAGAATGCTATTTATTGAAGTTCCATTTCTGAAATATTGCCTGTAGAGAAATTTTAGATTCAACGTCAACGAAGTGATTAGAAAATACAAGAAAATAAAAGATTGTCTCGAGATTGAAACTGTAGATACATTTTGAAAGTGGAGAGGAATACATTTCATTTAATCAATAGCATTTGAAGGATTATGTCTGAATAAAGAGTTTTTAAAAGAATAGTTTGCTTCCAAAGAATCTGTCAAAATGTATTATAAGGGATGAGTCATACTTGTTGGAAATGTTATTAAGTTGTCTAAATTCAGCAAAGGTTAAGATCATTCATAACCACTTGTCAATCTACTGAGTAGGATGCAGCCATTGAAAAATGTTAAGACTTGAGACTGGATTACCCAAATCTCTTTCAAATGCCAGAAACTTGTCATAGGGTGGCACTCCCAGGCATGGATTCAAGATATTTTTTTAAAAACAAGTAAAATTGGTTTACGATCCCATAACAGACCCTGAGTAAACGTGGAAAATAAACAGTGGTTCATTGAAGGCCAGTATCTTACTCCACGCTACATCTTGACTCTGACTAAACACACGACAAACTCGAAGCAAGTCGTAGCTTTGAAATATATCCTCGTTGATTTTGGCAACAAGTTCTGTGTACATGTGTTTGTACTGCTAATGGACACTTTTACATTGAGAGTGATGTGTGGAAGCTGTGTTTATCAATGAAGTGGCTAAATTAGTGTTCTGTCATGTGTACTTATATTTAATCATATAGACAATATATATTACTTATACTCCTTGTATTACTTATGTTCATATTAAATATGAATAATTGTTTTAACTGTTTACCGATCTTACAATTCAACGTCAAATATTGGATATGCATCGTCCTTGGAGATTAGAATTACAAATACAACCGAGACGACCCTATGACAATGAAGCATCCGGGGAATCATCCGAGTCAGGTAATGTTTGACTTTCAATTTGACAAAAGTTAGCTATTGTCTAGGAATGAAAGGGAAAGATAATTTGAACAAATTCAGCCAACTATAATATTATATGTTATAACTTTTGTAATTGCCTTCCTCTATCCTAGTTTTTTAGGAATGAATGATTCTTGTTCGCTATCTTATATTTAAAATTTTGCAAAATTCATATTGACAGTTAAGCGTACTAAACGTTATAAATGAAGACCCAAAAAAAAGAGTTTTCTGGTTCGTCTGATATCATGACAACATGTTAGATGTTATTTTGATGTGTTGATATTTGAAGATAGATTTTTTACCTTTATATGTAAATAGTTGGGACCCATCCTGAAGTTTCTTTTATATACCATCAAGGTTACATTGAAACATTTCAAAGTTTGTACCTTCTGGGCAATGTCATACATACATGCATACAGCTTGCTTCCACATAAAAAAAGGAATATATAACATTGATAATGCTACAGGATAATGTCATTCAGTTCTAGATGTATTGTTACAAAATATGTGTATGAAAGAGATTCACGTTGATATCTAGAATTGAAAAAAAATCAAACAAATATTTTAGTTTTTTATTAATATGTTGTCTTATCCCTAATACTTTACCACATTTAAGTATGCTCGGTGTGTAGCTTTGGTGTAGGCCAAAGTGTTCAAAAATTATCTGAAAATATTACAAATTAATTCCTAATATTTTGAAAGAAATATAATAGGTTAAAGTTGTATTATGGTAGATTTAGATAAAGAGCTAGATGTTCTTTCTACATGTATAATAGGTCTAAAATAGATAATGCAAAATGAATATATTGAAAAAGTCATTCAAATTACTGTTTAAAGTTTTGACAAGATGTGACAATCGTGTTTCAATCCATTTTTAATCTCTGCCAACCGATGCTCTAGACACTAGAGAGTTGATTACAGGCTTGTCATGCAAATAAGTGTCTAGTTGTAGTTGATATGACGTTTGATTGAGACAATAATAAAGACCAGCCATGGGCAGATAATGCATCTTTAATTCCTTTTATTACCGGTAATATGGTAGATACATACATCTACAACTTTATTTGTGCATGTTAATGTTAGAAAATTCAATTATTTGTTCTTTTTGACATCCTGGAGTTCTTAATTAACAGTTATGTGAAGATAAATTATTGCATAACCTTACATGTACATAACCCAGTGATCATTTCTGTCTACTCTGGTGGCTGGAAGTTGTCAAATGCTACATCAAACCAGCTAATTATGATGTGTTTGTTTCTAGGTTCTATTCCTGGATTCTGTTACAAAACAGAGCCTATTTGCCAATTAAGAATCTCGATAGAATGCAGACTCTATGTTTTATACTCAATAAAATAGCAGAAAGAAAATAAGTGTAAATTAGCTTTTAGATACATTTGATTATGATTAGAGCAAAAAAAAAACCCATCTATGATGTTATTATTTAACAAACTCTTCTACGACATTACAAATACATTCTGTGCATAATTGTCTGGAACCCTATTTATAAGAGATGAGGCATGTTACAATGACCTGTCTAGCATCAGATAGAAGAACATAGAATTGTGTGGGCAGCACTGCATGTGTTATTTACTTTTCTAATAAGGCAACCAAATATTCCAAGGAAATAACCTGACTTTGACACGGCTTAACTAATAATGCCTTTCAAACAGAGCTTGTTAGTCATATATTTATATTTTTATGGGCCTTTTAATTACATGCATTCAAGAATGAAATGACACTTGGCAGTTTAATGCGGTGATCATATAGGTTTTGGCAAATTATCACATGCGGTCAAAATTTGTATGGACATAAAGATACCATGCATTGATATCTGGGCAGCCAGCCAGTTGGGAATGTTTTTGATTTTACATTGTTTATTGTTCTGTATTTACATTCAGTGTAAAAAAAAAACAATGTCTTAGATGTTTTGTACATGTACACCTCATTGTTTGTTGACATTAGTTATATAATTTATTTATAGAAATATAGTATCTGTGCATTTTATTGTATTTTGATTTAGAAACTGTTTGTGAAAATAGGTACATGTAAACCATCATTTATTGTGCAACATAAAAGTGACATATTTCTTTTATATCTTATTTAAAATAATATAAAATATGATAACAGTTTTGCTCTGTTAAGACATTTATTTGCCATTATTTCTTTGAACTGTCATAAGTACGGCAAACAATTTTTGGATCTAAATTCAATGGATTGTAACGAGTTTTTAACATCCTACTTTTTTGCCCCCTTCGAACAAATGAAGACAAACATACGCCATGCTGTGTGCTAAGTAAGAGGGAAAATTTTCCCAGAGAGCCTACTCTTTATTTGGAATTACAACTGTCAAGGGTTCTTTATTGTACCAGCAATGATTACACATAACCTCTTTAGCCATCCGATTGACTTCGTTCACCATCGACAAGGTGAAACCTGATGTGTTGTCTAGATAAAAGTCAAACACTGTATGGTGTAGGCCTTCATTATACCTGTCGGCTCGGAACAATTGGTCATTAAACCCCATTTCATTACAGGGGTTTGTATGGCTGAATGGTTAGCATGTGCGCGCTGTACAACTGTCAAGGGTTCTTTATTGTGCATGACAATGATTACACATAACCGCAGTTTCTTTACTCATCTGATAGACAAGACGCTGTTCCCTACCAGGTCGTCCATTCAACACTGACAGCGTGAAACCTGATGTGTTGTCTAGGTAGAAGTCAAACACTGTATGGTGTAGGCTTGTCTTCATTCACGGGAGGGATTTGGTGCAACAGTTAGAGAGTAGGATTTGTGACCTAACGGTTACAGGTTCGAGACCCGAATTGTTCGCCGAGTTCTTGTGTCCTTCAATAAGACACTTCATCCCTGCATTCCAGTCTACCCAGCTGTAAATGGGTACCGGTAGGATGGTGTATGTATTACACACAAAACTGTTACGCTCCTTGAAACTTCAAGTTGTAGCTGCCTATGTTGGGAGCTCTTTCAATGAGTTGTAAAGGGAGGTAATCAGGCTTACCTGTATCCTAGAGACCGGGATAGTAATTTTGTCGCACTATGAGCATGCTTTGTGGATTTGGCGCTATATAAATGGACATATTATTATTATTATTATTATTAGACCTGTCAGCTCGGAACAATTGGTCATTAAACCCCATTTCATTATGCGGGGTTGGATGGCCGAATGGTTAGCATGTGAGCGCTGTATACAGTCAAGGGGTCTTAATTGTGCATGCCAATGATTAAACATAACCATGGTTTTCTTTACTCATCCGAATGGCTGGACGCAGATCCCAACCAGGTCCTCCATTCAACACTGACAAGGTGAAGTCTGATGTACTGTCTAGGTAGAAGTCACACACTGTATGGTGTAGGCCTGTCTTCATTAGACCTGTCAGCTCGGAACAATTGGACGTTAAACCCAATTTCATTACAATACATTTCAAACTGGGCTGTAGTGGGTTTCATTATAGTAACTGGGTAGGCATGACATGTTTCAAATGATTCAGATACATGCTGTTGCACTTATATATTTATTTTGTTTAAATTAGATTTTGAAACAATCTCTGTGATTAATTAAATGAAAGAATATCTTTGAAATTTGATTGAATCAAGAATAAACAGGCCTAATAAATGTCTGCATTCGTTTAATGCATTATTATAACTGCAACTCCAGAACACAATTTGTGAGTATAGACCCTGTTGTTGACAGTGATACACAGTACCTCTGTTTTATCAGCTCTCTTCATATTATTAGATGACAAATATTTATAGTGGTGCATTAAAATTACTTCTGAAAAAAACTTTTTATAAGCTCTGTTATTATAAGAGTCTAAATATCATATTTGGTTATTGTCAATTGTTATTTTGATAATGGAAAGAAAACCGCAGTTGAACGTAGTAGAACCTTAGTTTGTTTTCCTAGAATAAAAACATCTTGAATGAAAATGCATAAAGACATTCATGTTAAACTCTTTTTGAGTTAAGAAATATTTTTGGAAATTTTTTCAATTCCAGTCTTCAAAACATATGTGCAAAAATGTTGACTTTCATTTATGCAAGGATGTTTTTAATGACAACAATGTGTTAAAGCAACAATTAATCACATGGGAAAAACGAACAAGTTGTGTATGATATATTGACACTTTTCTTAATGATTCCAAATAAAATAGTCTGATACAAGAAGATCATGTACATGTACATGTACAGTGCTGAATTGGGTTGATCTCATGGATTATATCAATTAGTGATAGGGCAAGCTCTATATAATTTTATTTTTTGGGGCTTTGAAATATTGAAGATGCATTATGTAACATTTAGAGCTTATAGTTTTTGCTATAATGTAATAGTTGAAAAATAAATAATAAAAAATTATTATATTGAAAATTTCAGTCAGAATATGTAGCATACTGTATATATCGTTTATTATTGTACATGTAGCAACCGATTGAGTCTCGATTATCCATTTTATGATGAAATCTCGTTGATATCAAATCCATTTAAATCTCAACCATCTGATTGATTGATTGAAATGGGGTTTAACGTCCTACTGTTATGCACTTAACCTGAGCTAATTGAAGACGGGCATACGCCATACAGTGTGCTATGAGGGAAATTTTGCCCTGGCAGCGGCGCTACGGCCTACTCTTATATCGAATTCCAACTGCCAAGGGATCTTTTACGTGCACTCCAATGTGTACACAGGACCTCGGTTTTTCGTCCCATCCGAAGGACTAGGGGAAATCACGTCGGAAAATCGAGATGAACTTTCTCGGCCAATGCATGGATCGAACACTCGACCTCAACCATCTGATGATGGTATAGAAAGTTGATTATAGGCTTGACATGTGAATAAATGTCTAAATGATAATTTATATAAGATTTAAAGCCAGAATAATAACCTGCAGTAGGAAGATTTAACCCTTACATAATGCATCTTTTAGGCAGAAGTCGGTTTGTTTACTAATTTTGGTTTAAACTTTTGACATCAGAACACAAAATCAGCTGTATCTCATTATTAGATATATTTGCAACATAAAATGTTAATTGTAGACAAATAAAATGAAATGGGGGTTTAATGTCCTACTGTTCTGCTCCAACTGGGGTAATGAAGAAGGGATAATTTGGTCCAGTCAGAGCAGAACAGTAGGACATATACATGTACCTGCTTCACAATACAAATCAACACATTATTTTGTAACCAAATCAAACAGGTCCATCGCTGTAGTTATTTTAAAATTTGATAAATGCCTTGGAAAATGGTCCAATAATTCTTCGAAATTCTTTCCGTGTCTTATGGGTCTTGCAGTGGCCATTCTTGTCTTGTTATCACATTCCATTACCTGTTTATTTTATTATGGTTACCACGGACTCGGCAAGGAGTACTAGATCTTGTTTACTAGACTATTGTCTGTTACCTTCAACACGGGCTGATTAATCAATGAAATCATTCTCAGAGCTCAGGAAGTTTCTCACATTTTACACAATGTTCGGACATGAAGATCTCCCCAACTATCGCTTAGTATGGCCACTAGCCACAATTGATTGTCCTGTTGACTTCATTATTGTAGTGTCCTACATTTTCCCAAAACTTTGATGTACATGTAATTGATTGGAAAATATATCAATTAGTGAGCATTTTTGGGTGTTTATGAATTGGATCACATGCATATTGGAGCTCCGAATTGCAAAATTAGTCTAATATTCATGAGCTACATGTATTTACTTGAGTAGATCTTGTGGGACAGACCAGTAAAGTGTTGGATAGTCACTTAAATCAAAATAATCCTTGACAGTTGAAAATCAATGACTATGCAAGGCAGTAGCACAACTGTCCTGGCAAATTTCTCCTCTCTTCATTACACAGATGATCGCAGGATAAAAATAACCATATGGTAGTTTCATAATGACAACATATTTGGTAAACAGGACATACATGTACTAAATCTATTATTCTGCTCTTTTCTTTTAATATCAACAATGAGCAGAGTTAGGTTTGTCAGATAGATTAAATATTACTAAATTATGGATTAAGATTGTCTATCAAATCTAAACATATTGTATCATGTACGTCATAGAATGAAGAAGCCAATTAATTTGCATGCTTACTATCTTTGTTACAAAACTCATACATGTACGTACATACCGGTACACCCCAGAGACTAAAGTTATTATTCAATTGATTTGTAATTTATACTTGGTATTTGCATGTCAATGTTTGTTCATGAGACAAAAAAAAAAACTATTGATTTTGAACATTTTCCGATAATTATTTCAAGACTTTTGGCATTGATATCTGTCTAAATGTTTATCAAATCAGTTGACTTATTTATACACAATATTTATAATTATGTTAATGGGATGAAGAAGGTAGTTGATATTAAACAAATTCAGATGCATGTAACCCATCTGATGACAGATTATTGAACTCAAATGATTTTCTTCTTCCTTGGTGGGTGGCTAAGTGGGTAAGACGCTAGCTTGCTAGCCTGTAGGTCGCAGGTTCGATCCCTGCTTTGGCCGAGGAAGTTCATTGGGATTTTCTGACATGGATCCCCCTTGTCAGTCGATAGTCGTTCGGATGGGATGAAAAACCAATGTCATATGCACACAATGGCGTGCACGTAAAAGATTCCCTTGGCAAGGATAATGCCACTACCCAGTCAATATTTCCCTCATAGCACACTGTATGGTATATGCCCGTCAGGTGTCTTCATTAGCCCAGTTTGAGCAGACTGTAAACCCCATTTCAATTCATTTCCAAATCAGTTGGATATGGAGTTTTACAAATTTTGTTATTTCTTAATTTTGCCTTTTTGCACATGACACATTGAAAACTTATACTTGCGTAGTTAATCCCACAGCTTTGTTTGACACCTCATTATTAAAACTCTTATATTTTAAAGCTTGTGAATGCAGAACAGAACACAGTTCAGAATGACATTGGCAATGCTCAAAAGAACATAATATGTAAAGGAAACCATTATTTATAGTGAGATATTGAATTTAGCATAGTTTGTTGTATAATGGGGCCCACCCTCATCTATATGTTTAAACAAATTCTGTTTCAATCTTTGTGTTGGCACAAAGAGCAATGCATGGAAGTAACCAATAACTACAAATATTGGTTTACGATATGTTTATTGGGTGAGAATAAAATACATTGACAAGTAATATATTTCATAAACATCAAATAAAGTGAGTCTATATTCGATTATTACATTATTTGCACAGCTTGCATACATGTCTGTTTTCACAAATAGATCATACATTATTTATAACAGATACATGTATGGAAGGGTATCACCCTGCCAATATTAAATGCTCTGCTAAAATGTCTTTTCCATTGATCATATGTAAAAAAAAAAGTACAATGTACAAAGTCCTGATACTGGTTATAATAAAGTCACAATACCTGTAAGGCCAAAGTTAGATGTAAAAAGTCAACTGTAATGTGTCAAACGACAAATGTTTTAGTGGAAAAGGATGATTTTTGACCAGTCTACATTTTACATTTCCGTCATTACATTTTACATTTGCGCTCTGTCACATCTCATTTGTCGTTCACGCTTTCTACATAGCATCTTACGCAGAGCAATAACTACGACATGCAAATGTAGATATCACCTGACTTTTTAACATACTTAAACGAGGCTGAAATCAACCTGGTACACTGTGAGCCAGCACACAATAAGATAAAAAAACAATCAAATTTGGATGGCACTAAACTGTATTACCATGATTATATATAGAGAGAGGGGAGGGTATGCAATGTCAAAATACGGGTCATAATACGATATTGAAGATATCTTGTTACATCTTACATGTCATGAAGAAGCACGTTTCATTCCTTAATTTAACTACATGTATATTCATTATTTATTGAACACAATGATTATACTTTTTTTAAACAGATTAAAGTTAATTTAGCCTGTACTTAAATTTAGATAGAGGGTGTGGGCGGTGATGAGGGTTTAAAATGTAAAAATACAGGTCTTAATACAAAATTCCAGTTATCAAAGGAAAATGTGTTTCTATGGCTCTTTGAATCTATCAGTTATTTCCTGGCACATTCATAATTATGTACTGTATTTTGTCGTAAGGATTGTGTCACTGTCCGACAGTAACCTGATTACTAAATATTGACTATGTTATTCAATCTATGTTATTTGTCTAAAGATCAGATCTGCCATACCAATCACACGGTTTTATTGCAGGCACCTTCGTCCAGCGAATTTCTTAATAGTTTTCCATGTTGATTACCTCAATATTATGTGGTAAATATCTTGTGTGTGGGAAATAGCTCTATTTAACGTCTGCTTCTACCGAGGTGATATCGTGGACTATGTTAATATCTTATAGTGTGCTGGCTTAATGTGTGCCAGGTCACATGATATCTTACATTTGCATATCAGACGTAGTGCTCTGCGTAAGATGCCATGTAGAAGGTGTAGTAAACGACAAATGAGATGAAGCAGGGCGTAAATGTAAAATGTATTGAGGAGAATGTAAAATGTACAATATACACACGTCATTAAAAACTTTTGCCAATAAAACATTTGACACATTGTATTTGACGTTTTACATTTAACTTTGTCCTTCGAGTTATTTTGACTTGATCATTACCGGTATTAAGACTTTTTACATTGTACTTATACACGTAATCAATGGAAGAGGCATTTTAGCAGAGCATTTAATATTGGCAGCGATACCCTTCCATATACATTGTGTTGGATAGATGAACCTTTTCACCATGTTTAAAGTGTAAGGAGTTATGATCCAATATGTGTTGTATCATATTGTGTGGATATTTTCGAGATGGGTGGAGTACATGTATATCCCCACTGTGTCGAGGATTTCAATAAACTAACATTTATGAAAATTTTTATTTTAACACTGCCACTTGCCATTATTCATAATTCTAGTGAGCACTCATTTTATGTGGCCCTTTATCAATGTTTTAATGCTTGGATGGTAAATTTCTATGGACCTATATTGCTATAGGCTATATCTATGTATTATGGTGTAGGTATTCACAAATCGCCCATAGAATTTAGGCTTATATTATCCATTTGACTAGAGTATTTTTAGCAATCAGATGTGATTGATCTATTGAAACTCGAGGAGACTTGCATTTAATTTCCTCCTTGTCTTTCATCAGTAAGACTACTTTAATTGTATCCTAATTCCTAGAAAATGATTTAACGTGTTATATGTGACCTATTCATTTTGTTTTATTTAAAAGTTCAATGTAGACCTCTTAACAAAATAAACACGAGTTTTCTAAGTGGCATGACATACATGTAGACATAGTACAGTGTATAAGTTATAAGATAAGTCAATATATAGATTTACCTATAGCCCTCCATATAGCTACCCAATCAATCCATTTCATTGTTCAACTTGTAAATTATTCAAATATTAGAGTCACCATTAGATTGACTTTTAACATTATATCTTACCATACTCCAATACTAAATGACCTTAAGGTCAACAAATCGTCTTGTTCTAGGATATGTAATAACATAAGTACCGGTACGTGGGATGTTGAATGTTGATAAAAGCCTGAATATTCAGTTGGATCCTCAATTTAAAGGGTGTTAAAATTTACATTAATTGATTCAAAACAAAATGAGTGAGTACTACATATTGTTTGGACTGTTTAATTAATAAGCCTTTCAACTTGGTTTTTTTTTCTGTTTTTTTTTTCTGCTTAATTGTTTTGTTTAATCTTTTACCCTTATTTTGTTATTTAAACCCTGTAAATGGCATCACCATGCAACTCAAATATATTTGTCCTAAGTTTACTAAATGTCATTTTGCTTGATAACGATAAAAGGGAGGATTCCCATAAAACCTGTGTTCTATTACATATTGTTTATTGGCATTTAATTTAAATCCCAGTGAAGATGATTTGAATGGTCGACTGTATTTTGTAAAACTGTCCTATAATCATTGATGTAACGTTAAGCAGTTTGACTTCCTTGATAACATTCCTTATATTTGTTTCTGGAAGAGAAATCAGATGAATCTGTTTGGAATGAATGTTTGTCATAATTCTGTTTAAAGAAGCTGAGCTGAATCGTGCAATTTTTGGACAATATCAAATTTTTCACAGCTTTATTCTCCCGAATATTTTAACATTTGATTAAGAAATCAAAGACAAAATGTCGGCATTAAAAGTTGGAGAACCTTGTATCAAGGATTCAATCGGATAAAAAAGATGATCATCAATGGTTATTCCCCAACACTTATATATAAGATGATCATCAATGGTTATTCCCCAACACTTATATATAAGTGATACTAACTTGTTTAATTCATCTATTCCTGCGTTGGCTGAGAAAGTTCATGGGAATTTTCCGGTGTGGTTCCTGGTTTTCAGTCGTGCGGGACCGAGGGCATGGCAATGGTCAGCGTATAGTCATTTGGATAGGATGAAAAACCAAAGTCCCATATACACATTGGCTTGCTCATTAAAGATTCCTTGGCAGTCGGAATTTTTTTTATAAGAGTAGGCCATAGAGCCACTGTCCGGCCAAAATTTCCCTCAGAAAGTGTACTCAAAATGAGTAAATTATAACGGGGTGAAGATGAGAATTAACACACTCATAGATATTGTATAAATATATGACATGTATGTGAGTGTGAAATGGCTTTATTCAATATCTGCTCCCACCGACATAAAGTAGATGTATATTGTCACAGCAGAGATTTTTCGCTGTATAACACTGTAACCAACTTGGTTCCTAGTACTATTGACATTGTCAATTCTTCATTGTGGTCTCTTCTTGTTCATAGATCATAAACACATTATTTAGTTAGTTGTAGTCCTTTATATATGTAAATACAGTAATAACAATTATTACAGATATTACACAGAACTATATTATAGGTATACAGAATTATGCGCAACTAAAGCGGTATAATTTCAAGAGTTGGCATTCGTTATATGTTAGAGTTTCAATTTTGCCAATATTGTACTTTGCAAGCAATTCAAAATCTCTCAAATGATGGTCTGTCTTAAAGATATAAGGGAAAAATGGCCGTTTTATTTTCATTGAGAACTGATTTCGTAGACTAGTTATTCTTATACTTTCACTTGACTAATATAGAACATGCTTATGAGATGCAAATTACACAGCTATGCAGCTTTTTATGCGTGTAACAAAAAGAACAATAGAAGGTGTGTATTTAACTATGCTATATATATAATAATTAAGTATTACTTATTTCCTCTTCTGAGATGGTTTTTTTTTTCCCATTCTGCACACAAAGATCCATATACTTCATACGAGAATAGATCTCTGTCCGAAATGGCCACCATATCTAAAAGTTAGTATACTGTTTTGTATTGCGGTTCTATATTCTGTTATATATGTGTCATACACACAAAGACTAAAGAAACTTTTGTCAGTTTTATTAAATAGAAGTAGAAGAAATACTTCACAAAATTCTAGATGTATTCATAGTGTTTTAGACCAAAATCTGTGATTTAGGACTTAAAATGTTGGTTATCTAGCTTAGTAACTGTTCTCAATCGGAGCACATGTAACTGTAGCCAGACAGCCAAAGTTTTGTATGGGTATTATCCGCTATATGTAAGTTGAAATAATCTGGTATCCTGATGCAGCAACTGCGAGTTTTACAAAATCTGGACGTTGCTAGATCACTTCACAATTCTCAAACTTGTAGCTAAGTTATGTACAGAGATGTGAACAGTAGCATCCAATCAGAGGTTGTGACATTGAAACCTCCGCGGAAACCTTGACGTTGAACGAACCTTGAACTTTGCAACTCGATATCACAGGTAGACATTTTAGCTTAAAAGCGCTAGACTTTGTATTTTGACATTTGAGCAATCTGATGCTCCCAAACTGGGCTTGAACCCAATTGAAATTAGTGCTGAAATATGCAGGGCATTATGTAAAGGACTTATAATGAGATGAATGAAGTTAAAGCGAGATCAAGCCTTCTATTGAAGATGGGTGGTTATGGAACAGAACTTTAACTAACCTTCAGTCAAGTTTCATAAATACATAATTTATGCGGAAAGTTTGCATAGTACATTATCAGGAGTAATTTTAAATCTGGATTTGGGTACATGCCTATTAATGTCAAAAAGTACATAATGCTGAACAACTAAGGAGTGGGTTATTTTGCTTGAAGTGTCTGATGTGAAGAAGGCACTGTGGGTTGGGGTTCTTGTGGTCACACAAAATTTGTATGACTTAATTGACATTATATTTTCTGTAAATTGCACTTAAGCATTTTATTGATGCATATGTATAAAGATGGACTATTTGTAAGTGGCAAAATACTCTTTTGTCTTTGTTGCATTAATCTTTAATCCCATTTGTCTCTATATACTGGTAGTTCTTTCTGAAATGGATAGCTTTAATTCCGAGTCTGATTTTTAAAAACAAAACATGTGGGTATATTAAATTGCTTCTTTTATGTTTTAATTCTCTCCTCCCTTGATTGTTTTTTTTATTCTTTCTCTCTTTTTCTGTTTGACATGAATATATATCATTAAGCCTTTAAAGTTTCTGGAAAATAAAGTTTATTGAATTGAGATGATACATGATGAGTCATCTAACTCGTTGGCACACTTACTGAATTTTTAAGACCCCATGTTTTCTATTTTCTATCACAACACTGGCATGCGGTCTTGAAAATCAATGGATCTTGAATGTTCTTCATTCGAAGGATATTTTAATACTGGTCACAAATTCCTCGCTTGCATGAGTAATCAATATCCTTGAATTGATAAGTTACGTACTTGTCTTGTCGAGGTGTCATAACCACTTTGATTAGTCTGTGCTTTTAAATGGGATTTAGACACGAGCAAAAAATAAAAAATTGATTAATTTGTCAGAAAAGATGGATAATTAAGCTGAAAATCATCCATTTATATAGTTCTAAAAACTGCTTGGAGATTCAGAAGTATCTCGAATCAAATCAAATTGCTCGACAAACAGAACATTTGTTCAAACACAAACATAGTGATAAACTGATAGTTTGGTGTTGCTTTTTGCACATTTTCATTTTGAATGAGAAAAATGTGACAAATGCTAGCTCAGAAATGAAGTGAACTGAAGACATATTTTAAATCACAGATTTTGTAGTGTAAACATAGAGGAGAGTTTTAAGATGAAACACCTTTTTGCTACCAATAAAAGAGAACTGGGGTTTAACATCCACACCAAACTAACTTGGTTACATCTGGACAAAAATCTTTATTTTTTTATTTTCTCATTTTTTTAACACACCATCTTTAGAAATGTACGTAGTACATGTACATGTGAGGGAAATGGGGTTTACCATCCACTCAACTGAATAAATATTGTTTAGAAAGAAAACCCACAAACTGTCATTTTGTGACTTAAACATTCAATTTTATTTGAATAATTCGCTTACGCTTATTAGTGGTCTTAAGCAGTGGAAGACCCAGAGAAAATCCCCTATACGAGAGGGAAAAGAAGAAAGATTGACAGATACTTGATAGTTCTTGTAATATAGAGGGGGGGGGTCGCAAAATTTGTGGGCTATAAAGAACATTGAGGTGTTGCTTTGCCAAAGTAAAAGAAAACTGGACATTTGGAATTTGATAAAGGGTAGGTGAAAACACTTGCTGCCTGGGCAAAATCCCCCTTCCCTAGCATTGTACACTTAGCTGCAGCAAGAAAAACAAGGAACCCATTGTATGTTAATCTCCACATAAACAAGGTATTGTGAAGATCTTAAAAATTATAGTTTAGGTCATTAATTCGCTTCATCTTGTACATTTAGATGACCAGGCCTTGAGTTCACAAAGCAGTCTTAGACTTAAGTTAGCAATTTACTCAACTTTCAATCACTGTTTATGAGAAATATCTTTGATCCAGGAACACAAAACTTTGCACATAGTTTCTTATTGATGTATCTGATACCTCAATACAACAAAAGTTTTATATAGGGCAATATTTTAGTTAAAGATACATTAGTTACATCTAAGAGCTAAATCTGCCTATAGCAGGTCTTTCTTTGGGCCTGAAATGTTTTCTAAAATATTAATTAGACATTAATAAACTGATCCAGGCCTTAATCAACTCTGAATGGCATCAGATTTCTCCGATATTAAACAGATTAAAACGTTTTAGCGATACTTTGATTAAATCAATATTGTGGATTCCAGACGGTTCGAGAATTAGCTTCGATCGCCAGGACCGCTGTTGAAATTATTGCACACATCTGCCAAACCTTTTCAAAGGACAATATCTTCGCTTGAAAATTATTCATTTTACATCCTTTTCTTTCAAACTATTATAGCAAGAATGGCTATTTCTTATCTATATCTAACATAATGCCCCTTTAAAATTTTGAGTGAATTCTGTCTGAGAATGTTTTATGAACATGGGGCCAGGTGTCTCCCACTGCTAACGAGAAACTGTGCAGATTCTGACTACTTGCTTGTAAACAAAAATTTGAAAACAAGAAGGCCAGTATCAATAACATCTACTAGATGGTGAACCCAGTTTTTTTCTCTAATAGAAATATTTAATTAAAACTCTTTAAAAATACAATGTAGCTTATTTAATTTTGAAAAATAGTCACTATTTTGCAATAACTTGACAGTTTGAGATAGTAATTTGAGATAGTAATACAGGTTTCAGTCATTAGCATACAGGTTTCCATAATATGTATAGAAGAGTTTTCCCCTCTACACCTCCACACTATGTCTTATACATGCAACTTTTCATTGGTTGACAAAAACGTAGTGTCATTGCGTCAAATTTTAGGACAAGCCACTGAGGTTGTGTAATTTTTGGAAAGAGAACATAATCTTTTCAATCTTCTGACTGATCACAACTTAGTTTACATGCAGACACCTTTTTTTAAAGTCAAACTTTGCAAGTTGAAAAACAACAAATTCGTGTTTGTGAGCTGGATAATGTGTTATTTGTTGAAGACCTGTGTAGGAAAGAAATACAGCCCGTTTCAAGGTGACCAAAATTGACAAATTTTCTTCTTGACTAATTATTATCTGGTGAGCAGGTTTCAGCAGATAGGTAATATTATTAATGTGTACACGTTTTAAATTCTCGGAAGTGGTAAAATTAAAGTGTACACATTATTTTGTGAACCAAAAAGGACAATAGCACCCTTTCTCCTGCTGGAGTAAATGTGTGTCATTAGTTTCCTAGCAAATATTTTTGTAAATGGAGAATAACATGTTTTTTATTTCCCCTCCCCCCCCCCCAATTTTCATGTTGACATATATTCTCGTAGCCCCTGTCTGTCACTCTGTCCGTTCACATTTGTTTGTGGGCACCACTCAACAGTTCACAATTTTTATCCAATTTTGACAAAACTTCAAATATAGGTTAATATCCAAACTATCTCGGTTCCTTTTGATATTGTCATGTGTCAGACCATAACTTCATGGATTATGGCACCTGATTGTACAAAATAATCATGATTTTAGCTTGTGGACCCTCTAGATTTCACAATTTTTATCAGATTTAAAAAAAACCTTTAATTATTCCAATATTACACCATGATGACAGATGAGTTCAAATTTCTTGAAAGTCACACCAAAGCTATCTGAAAATAATGGCCGCTCCCAATATGCTTATAGTGTAAAAGTATTTAATACCAATGTTGTCAAATTTCTACAGGTGACAATTTTTTTCTGATTTTGATAAAAAGTATATGTTCACTGTGGGTGTATTTTTCATGACAATTCTGCTTGTTTAAAAGGTTTTTATTTTTTTCCACTATATTTGGGTAAATCCAACTCACCATTAGTTTTGGACAAATATTTTCCAAGTAAATGTTTCATGTTGCATTTAATTTCTTTTCACAAATTTTGCAAGTGAAAGGTTTGATAATGAGGAGGAAAGCAAGTTGTGAGTAAATAATGTGATGAAGGGCCTTTCTCTACTATTATTCTCTCAATATTGACGTAACCTCAAATATTTTTACATGGAACACTTACTTACAATTTACAACTCTGTTAAATGTTGTTTTATTTGGTTGTAAGAAAAACTAAGCTGATCAAGATTTAAGGGGTTTTGGTATTGGTCAAAATACTTTGATAGTAAGATTAACGACTATGGACCAATGATATTCCAGGATTTTTCATGTCTGTTTTGAGTTTAACCATCAGAGAAGGAGGGTAACATTTAGGGTTCAACAGTACTACAAAAGTTGGTTTAAAGTGGAGAAATCTCCTAGTCGAAAGACAAAGTCTCAAAACATCACAGCCACACCAGGCTGCTCTACTGAGTTCAACATCTGACTCACACAAACCCAAGTTGTCTGCAGGCAGATTTCCCTGTCCTCGAAGTATACACACCAAGTCACCAACCCATTTAATGCAAGGGCAAAAGCAAAGTTATGGCCTTATAGTTGAGAGATGCAGACAGCTTTTCATTCAAACCAAAGGAGACAATTTTGGCTGTTCAGATCGAGCAATTCACATGAATCTCAGAATCTGATTCTCACAATAGCTTACGCGCTGAAAATCTACCCAGATTCACATAGAAACAAAATTCGCAGAAAATCTTTAAGTGTAGAAAGATCACAGTATTTGACTGGCACAAATTAAGTTAATAGATATATCTTGCCATTTATGAAATTGAAAGAAATTTTTTTTATTCCCAATAGAATAGCCATGTTGATATTAAACTTTGAGTACTAGTAAGGTATGAATCCATTTATTAGATTGCTTTATACATGTTACATGTGTATGTCTAAGTAGGCTTGTACCCAATACCCTATTTCCTTGAATCTCTCTGAGTATGATACTTGAATAGAATGTGTTATGGGATATATCCTGTCATTGAAATTACTAATCTTATTATACTGACAATAGTATTATCACGGTACTAGATAAGATGATCATAGCTCGAATAATGTGGTTGCTTTAGTACCAAATCAATAGCTACTTTTCTGTATTGTACAATATCAGTGTTTTGATGCCACCATCTGTCAACGCCATTAATGTATTGTTGGAACAGTGCCCATGGGTGTACATGTATAAGGTCTAGACTATTTTCCTATGCTGATCGGGTTGGGTGGCCGAATGGTTAGCGTGTGTGTACTGCATCATAAAATCTGTCATTGAGTCAACTGGTGTGGTTTTGATTCCCCAGTTGTACGTGACAAGAAGTAGGGTCACCTGTCCAACCTCCTGTGTTTTCTCTGAGTCCTCCAATTTCCTCAGACTGCTAAAGACCCCTACATGAAAGCGAATTATTGAAATAGTGTCGAAATGACCTTGTCTGTCGAGTAGACATAAACTCCATTTCTCTCTCTCTTATGCCAATCAGTGCAACCTGGTGATCCTAAATATATATGATTTTATCCATATTTGGCAAGATTACCCGGCAAGTGATTTAAATGTCATAAATCTAACAATATATATATATCAATGTAAAACTTTCTATTGTCATTAAACATATAAGGCCTACAAGTACATGTACGTAGAGGTTACTGTTGTCAGACAATACAGCACCCACACCTGGGGTTCTGTGTTGGAAGTCTAGCCTGGATTTACTATGATATCATAGGTTTCTATATTTAACGTCAGGTTTCTTAGTCAATATACACATGTGGAGCTAGGATATTTTTCATTGTGTCAAAACTAGACTGAAGTCAATACAAATAACTCATAGCAAAACCAAACGAGATAATAAAACGCCTTCACATTTATTCAAATTCCCCAGTGTGGTTTATTTTAGAATAACTAGATTCTGTCTTTCTGGAAGAGGTCTTTGATATTGCAACATCCAGTTCCATGAAGTTTGGGATAGAATTGTGCATGATGCAGAGTATGCTTTTATTTAATAAAACACTAGATATCTTTTCTTCTGTGAGGTGTTTATATACTTTAATGTAAAAAAATTGTGTTTTGATTTAATCAAAAGTGATTGGACTGTTATTAAACTTTTTTGAATTGAGCAACTATTCAAAATAGGTGGTCAACTTTGCCTTGTTTATTAGTGTGGATCCCACTTGTCAGTGATGCAGAACACAGAGCCTGACAAGGACAGCTGTCTTGTCATTCAGATGGGATAAAAAAAAACAAGGCCCCGTGTACACATTGGCATGCACGTAAAAGATCCATTGACAGTTTGAATTCGATATAAGAGTAGACTGTAGTGCCGCTGCCCAGGCAAAATTTGCCTCATAGCGCACTGTATATGTTTATCCATCTTCATTAGCCCACTTCGGAGCAGAACAGTAGGACATTATTATTAAGCTCTATTTCATTTTGCTTTGTTAATTGGTTCTCTGTTGATTTTACCTTTTATTGGTTCTCAGATCAGTTTGTGTATTTTCTTCAAAATGTTTAATTATTGTACTTTGTGTTTTGCAGACGGAAAGGATAAGAAGAAAAAATTAAAACCATTTGAAGCGTTTCGGAGACTGTTTAAGAGTACAAGGAAACGTAGCAGTAAGTCTAAAGACGATCCCCAAGTTAGCATAGTATCAGTGAAAGCCAAGTCTACCACTGCATTACATTCAGGAAGTAATGAAGATGATGATGATGATGGCGGGTAAGACTCTCGTAATTTTGATTTATTTCATTTAGCAAGTAAAACGACTAAAAGCAATCTCCTGTTATATTGTACATCTGTCTGATTACATTGTAAAACATGTCACCCACATTCTACTCTTAATTTCATACCACGCTTTTTTCTTTGTCAAATGAGATTGCTTTGCTCTTTATAAACTTTTAAAATGCACAAAGTTAGGGTGACCCACCATAAATAAATTACACCACAATATTTATATATATATGCCAAGCCTTAAATCATTTTCGCACATTTGTAGTGAATAAATAAACAGTCATGTACTTAATGAGCAATATGACCATTTAACCATCTATAATTATTAAGCTGAAAGTTTACGAGTGTCGGCCGTAGGCCCATAACATCTGGGCACTTATGAGTAAAAAATAGGTTTACATGTCCTTTTTTGAAATTAGGCTCGCTTAACCAGTCCACCGACCATTCTACGTCTGATTGACAGGCTGGGATAATCAAGACTACTTTTTTTTACGAAAGCTGGAATAAGAAATTGAATTAAGACTACCTTTTTTATAAAACATAACAGGAAGCTGGAATAAGAAATTGAATTTAGAAACATGCACGTAAGGTAACTCAACAATTGTTGTAACCTGACAAGGACAGCTGCCTAGCCGTTCGGATGGGACTAAAAAACCGAGGTCCTGTGTACACATTGGACTGCACGTAAAAGATCCCTTGGCAGTTGGAATTCAATATAAGAGAGGCTGTAGCGCCGCTTCCCGGGCAAAAATTTCCCTCATAGTACACTGTATGGCGTATGCCCGTCTTCCATTAGCCCAGGTTAGGTGCATAATAGTAGGACGTTAAACCCCATTTCATTCATTCATTCAAGAACCTCGTAAAAGTAAAATGAAACTACTGCTAGTATCATGTTCTTACCTAACGAAAGTGTTTCAGAGATATTATTTGTACTAATCAAAAAGATGCTGCTCCTAACGGCACTGTTAATGATAAAGCAATTTAAAAAATAAAACAAACATTATTTCTAAAGCTGCTGTACTAACCAAAAAACTAAATTTTACAGCTATTTAAAATCGTCAACAATAGATTTTTTACCACTGTAATAGTTGATAGATGTGTAGAGAATTGCATGTGCGATGGCTATTTATAGTCTCATATGTTGCTTATTACTTTAATGAGTAAATTAGAACAGGTGGTCACTAGTATTGTCAGATTGAATATGGTAGTGCTCCCACATATATTCAAATTTTAGGGGGGGGGGGTGATGTCTATTAAAGATACATTAGTTAAAAAGTTTAATAAAGACTTGGCCATTCTTGCCTTAATGATTCAAATATAAATCATAATAAAAAGAGAAATTATTGGAAATTTCAGTCAGTAACTTTATTCTGAACTGACTAGAAATAGGCATCAACTATCTCTGCACCAAGTCAGAGAATTGCAATTGTTGTTTCTTTAGGTCTTAAATTTCTAAATAAACTATTAATTAGATATTTGATAAGATTACAAACAAGACCATAATCAACTGTCGATACTATCTCATGGGTATGATTTTAAACAGATTTGAATCCAGTCTGTGGTTTAACAGCTGTTCATGATTAATAGATAATCGAGACATTGTTTATTATCCTAACAATGGTAACAAAAATAATCAAGGTTACAGTGTTTCTGACATTAGGTTTTCTCGGCTCAATATGAAATAATTTGACTGAATTTTCAACATTTCCCTTTACATTATCTATTATCATTTTAATCCATTGTTCAAATAGGGAATTCAATATAAGAGTAGGCCGTACCGCCTATATGCCCGGGCAAAATTTCCCTCATAGCCCAGGTTGGGAGCAGAACAGTAGGATGTTAAATAAAACCCATTTCATTCAAATAGGGAGGATGTATTTGAAGTTGTATAATTTTTTCAAAACTGTGAATATAATTTTGGACTAATATCAGTTAAAACTAATTAAAGTTTAATGAAATCAACTACATGTACAATGTATGAAATAAACCGATATGGAAATATATTGATTTGAGAGCGTCAAAATTTCTAGAAATCTTACAAATTAAATGGAATATTGAAATAATGTTTGAATTATGACTTAAAGTATTGATATTGTACAATTAGTTAGTATTTATTTTGACAAAACTACTTGAATGTCTTTCAATTAAGCTTATTTCTGTAAAAGTCCTTCACACACAATATAGAATCGTTCCATCACTGTCTTGAACATTGATAAACTATAAAGCTGATATTGATTAATAATCAGAGGTGATAGCTTTGTAAACATGATTGTAATGAGTTCACAAAGACTAAACGGAAACTCAAAATGGTGCCATACCATCAAACATGATGAATACATTAACAAGCTTTAAGTAAGTTACTTATTGATGTGATATATATATTTAATAACTTATTTTCCAGAAAAAGTAATAGCATGATTCAGATTAGTTGACTTGTATTAAAAAAAATATATAGAATCCAAACATGTATTGCAAGAAATATATACTTTCTCTCAATGTAATTTTTCGGGTTTGGGTGGAAAATGGTCTGTCACATTCGCTTTAAATCGTAGGTCTGTTATTGAGTATTGAGTCAAGTGGTGTGGTTTCAACACCACACTTGTAGTGACATGTAGTAGGGTCGCCTGTGTAGCACATGGTTGTTCTCGTGGACCTCTATGTGCAAGCAAATTATTGAATTGAAATCAATCCATGCATTAGTCACAAGTGACCTACATGTAGTTTGTGTTGAGTTGACATTAATCTCTATCTTAATAAGGCGCTGGTTCGCTAGCCTGGAGGTCGGGTGTTCGATCCCTGCATTGGCCGAGAAAGTTCATCTCGATTTTCCGACGTGATTTCCCCTTGTCAGTGATGCAGAAGGAGGGTCTGACAAGGACAGCTGCCTAGTCGTTCGGATGGGACAAAAAACCGAGGCCCCGTGTACACATTGGAGTGCACGTAAAAGATCCCTTGGCAGTTGAAATTCGATATAAGAGTAGGCCGTAGTGCAGCTGCCCGGGCAAAAATTTCCCTCATAGCACACTGTATGGCGTATGCCCGTCTTCAATTAGCTCTGGTTAAGTGCATAACAGTAGGACGTTAAACCCCATTTCATTCATTCATTCTATCTTAATAGTCCAGAAATGAACCCTCCTCTCTCTCTCTTCTCTCTTCCCCCTTTCTCTTCTCTCTCCTCTCTCTCTCTTATCTTTCTCTCTTTCTCTCTCTCATATATTTAGATGTATATGTAAAAAAAACTATAATGGAGGAGATGATGGTTGTGTTTAAATTTTGTATGCCTTCATTATGAAAATTATTGAAGAAATTAAACTAGACTATGCTTTTTGTTTAAAATCATGGCTTCATGGCTTCACACATCGATGTTACATTTAATACCACAACTTGTACATGGCAAGGACTAGGGTCACCTGTCGAACCTCTTGGGTTTTCTCCGGGTCCCCCGGTTTCCTCCAACTGCGAAAGACCCCTACGTGCAACCAATTATTGATATAGAAAATAAATCACATGTTAGTCCCGAAATAACCTAGTTTGTGTCGAGTGAACGTTAAACCCCATTTCTCTCTCTTTCACTCTTTCACTTCTTATTTATTTGTACAAATATGATAGCTATCAACTTTATTGTACATACTACATACATAAATGTATATCTTTACTAAATGATAATACTGTATTCTGAAGTGCTTCGTAAAAAATTAAATATTAAATCATAAATTTTATTATCTTGCATCAATACAAAGACTATAATTTATCTCTCAGTTAACAAAAAATATCTTTGAGAACTCATTTAATTTACGCTGTACCAAGGGATTGGATGTACAAATGAAATACAGAAATCAATTAACTGGAAAACTTTGGCAAAATTCCATACGATTTACTCCTTTTATGGTGTTTCCTGTGGGTATAAACTATAGTGTGATTACCTGTATCTAGATAGGTATATAGAGATATATAATATGTATATTGGATTACTACCTATATCACACCTGATATTTAACACATAGATGATATATATTTAAACCAGCAGGTAGGCATTGTTATATTTTCATCAAATTTGTTTTAACATGTACATGTGAACTTAGTAAAAAGACTTATGCAACAATCATAGTTTTATTTGTCATTATATGTGTTTGGGTCTTACTGATAGAAAGATATTTTTGATCCCTTTAACCTTTCAACTAAACATTGTTTATCATCAATTATGACAGTTCTGTTTTCTCTGCTGTGTTGTATATAACATTATTTCTATGAGTTATCAATGACAGTGCTTCAAAGATTTTATGTGAAGAATTTGATAAATTCTTAAAAATATATATGTATAGGATCTGTCTGACAGTTTTGAGAAGGTAAGCAATACCATGACAGTATGTTTAAGGAGATTAAGTCTATTTCACCAACATTGACCACAGGGGTAGTTATTATTTTATAATGGATGGTGTTTCCCAAAAACATTGGCATACTGAAATTTCTACCAATTTCTATAACAATGACTTAACGTAGATAAATCTCTTAACTCTTTGACATTAAAAACACAAATTAGAATTTATTTTTTTGGTATATTTCAATCAATATTGATGTTGTGATCTTACTGTGAAAATATTGGATCCTTATACCCAATATATAAGATACCATGAACATTTTAAAAGCGGCCTGAAATATTATTTTCTCGTAACTCGTGAATACTGAGTACCATTTATAATGGCATCACGTTAGTGCAATAATGAAATGTAATACTTCACTCTGGATGTAGACTGGACTGCCATGAGCACACGACCGCTATTCAATTTTAACTGCTCACATATTTTGAAGTACTTAACTGATTAAAAATTACACTAAATATTTTCTATTCAATGTAAATCGGCTAATATACATTTATTTTACATAAGTATTTGCTTTGCTACCCATTTTCGCAATAGTTTTCCAGTGTGGTTCCACCTTGCCAGCGATGGCGGACCTACCAAGGACAGCTGGCTAGTCATCCAGTTGGGACAAAAACTGAGGTCCTTTGTATTGGTGTGTACGTAAAGGAACGCTTGACAGTTGTAATTCGATATAAGAGTAGGCCGTAGTGCTGCTGTCTAGGCAAAACTTCCTTTATTGTACACTGTATGGTGTATGCCTATCTTTATTAGCCCAGTTTGGAGTAGGACATTAAACCCCATGTTGTTTCGTCCATAGAGATTTAGATCATTTAATCTGTTGCTAATAATCTAGTTACTGCCTTAGTTGTGTTCATCATTTCCTTTAAAAATGTCAAAAATGTGCACTTCAAATGCCTTGGTTGTAAAAGATAAGGAAGAGATTTCCTTCAACAACTGCTACATGTAGCTAGACACAATGCATGTGTGTTTGACAAGGATGAAGTTCTTAAAATTCTAGGTCAAAATCCATCATCTTGTCTTCTGAATAGTTCTTATAAAACTAGATCAGTAGAATTAACAATAACACTACAAGACATGTAGATCTACCATTGTTAAAGATTGGATGTTCATGACAATAACATTCTTTACATAGCATCTTTTATGTGTTTATCTTTTCCAAGTAGTAACCTATATAAATGTATATACTATAAATTTATGGGTTAAATGTTTTAGATATTATCTTGAACAGTCTTGACAGTATGTCAGACATTCTGATATTTATTTCCAAACTACATGTATCCACAAATATTGGTTAAATGTACATTTCACATATATACCTGTCCTGTCAGACAGTCAATAAATTTAAAAAATAATGATAACTGCAAAATCATGATATTCAAGTTTATGGTGTCAGCTGTGCAGGAAATCTTTTGACAGCTACATTTAAATTATATATTTATAACATGGCAAAAAAGTAAACATTAAATAAATCAAAATAATTTCATCTTTAAATCAAGTTGATCTTGTTTTTTTTCAATTTCAAACATTTTTATTACCACTCTTACTCAGTACGAGTTTCTTTACGATTATACTCGGTTATAGTTTATTTTATGTACATGTACCTGTGCATTTTACTTTTAACGTTTGATATTTTCCTTGTTGTGAAAACAATGGTGGGTTTGTCCGAAAGATGTTTAATGGTTGTCAACAGTTCCACACACTTCTTTAGCTAGTTTGAATAAACATGACGATTTACGTCTGACTGCTTTTCACTGACTGCTTTTCACTGACAACCGTTTGTTCTGTCATAGTGTAGTTTTAGAAATGTATTAAAGATCGAGACTAAATAGTTCTAAATGTAGTTCTGTTTACAATTTTCAGATGCCTATGAATACAATTAAATGAGAGAATGTGAATATGGTAGTTCACCCTCTATGCTTGGTGTTTACAGTACTTGATATAAAGAATTACATAACATTCTTCTTAAAGGCACAAAGGATAGTAAAATTTCCGTAATATTTTAGTACAATTTAAGTGTAAAGGGCCTGTGTAAAAGATCCCTTGACAATTGGAGTTCGATATAAGAGAAGGCTGTAGTGCCACTGTTGAGCCAAAATTTCCCTCATATCACACTGTATTGTGTATGCCCGTCTTCATTAGCCCAGTACGGAGCAGAACCGTAGGACTTTACACCACATTTCATTTCATTTCAATTCGATTTTTGTTTCCATTAGTCATGGGCAAAGCTCTATATGTTTAACTTTGTTTTGAAAAATTAAGCAGAAGAAGGCTTGTTGTTTTGTTTTTTTAGTTTTCAATTTTGGCTGTTGTGTTCACGGGGAACATACAGTTGATTAATATATCTCTATAAGACATTGTCTTTTCATTAAACAAATCAACATAAAACATTCAATGATATCAACATTTTTTAACCCAAATCAAAGGGATTCTTTTTTAATTGGATCACTTGTCAGAGCCAGGTGTGAGCAAATAAAGAGAACAAAAAGGAAAACCTTAAGTCAATGTAGAGTCTGCATTTTAATCTGCCTACTTGTTTTAATCCAGGAAACAAAAAAAGTGGTCTAGGGGTCTAATCATATTCTCTATCAGCTTCTTATTGTTTCATTGGTTTCGATCGAGTGGTGTTTCTGATTATTATGTTTCTGTGAGTTTTATTTCTCATTTGACATAGAGGTAGGCACCAAAAACAACCATTGTTCTAAATTTGCCCAAGATTTTTCCCCCCCCACACACACACACACACACTGTATATGTTGTTATGACTTGATACAGTCTTTTCTACATCTCAATTCGCAATTTCTGGGCTAATGCAGCTTGCATTAATATTAATTCTGAAAAGCTTGATTGATCACTGTTTAACAGTTTCAGGATTGATGGAAACTGTATAAAGTAAAAACACTAGAGGATGTATCAATGTTGGACTATTTGATTACTTGACAAGAAGACTTATAGACCAATAAAAACAGTTGCCTGTAAATGATGTTGTAATGGTTAATAAGCTGACAGTTATCGTTACAATTATTTTAGGAATATTTAAACTAATTTGTTTCACAAATGCTCTATTGTAGAGAACATAAAATATACTACTAGTATTCAAAATCAGGGAAAAAAATATTTGATCCAGTTCGGTCCATCTTTAAGGATGATCTCTTAGAAGAAGAAAACATCTAGATATAAATTATATTTGTGAAAGTGAACCTTTTTGCCGGTAGATTGTAACAACTTACTCAGTTAAAATCTATTCATTAATTATACATACAGTACATAAGGCGTAGCATCTGTTCTTGCTTATTGATCAGATGATTGGGAAGATGGAACTCAACGATTTCGTTTCTGATCCGACTTCTTAATGGAGGAAAGTACATGTGGATAAAATAAAAAAAAGAACTTGTTTTTCTAAACTTAGGTAATTTAAGCATTTGGCAACAAATATCACAGAAAAATGTTACCACTTGAAGTTAACCAGCGGTATGGCTGAGACATTTCATTACAAAATCATGGCAATCTGACCCAGGGGAGATAACTCTCATAAGACTAAAGAGATTAATTCAGCAGACACCAATTACATTATGCAGATCAAAACAATCTGTTTGAGGACATCATCAGTGAATGGATGCAATCTCGTTGACTGGATGCAAACTGAGCTAACATTATTGATTTGGAATTGAAGGGGAAAATTCTCTTTGCTTTTCATAACATATCTATGATAAACTAAAGAAGAAAAAAAAAGCCTGTCATTGAATATTGGTGTAACCATATGTAGAGTATACAAGAGAACTACCATCTAAATATTTGCAATTTCAATCAATATAGAGTGAATCTGGATTCTTACTGGACTTCTTCTTTTTTTAAAAACATTTCTAAATGTGACATGACCTTATGCCACAACACGTCATAATCTCTGTAAGGAAATGTTTATTAGTTTGACTGGATTAATGTGATTTGAGTGATAGCTTGTTTCTTCTGTCATGGTATGTAGATTGATTTTTCTTTGATATATTTTTTTCAAAATAACAGTAGGCCTATTAGTTCATGAATTTAGGTCTAGTTTTTGAGTTGAGTTATGGATTTCTGTTCATATATATTAATCTGGAGGCTCAGCACAGAGGGGTGTGCATCAAATGAGCACAAACCAGACCCAAGTAAAATTTCGCGTAATCAGTCCACTGTTAGGGCGTTTTCGAAATATTCTGTGTCAAAGGTCAAATGGGTTCATTTGCACTAATAGTAAATGAGCAGCCATTCTTGTATCATGAAAATAAGCTGAAAATGACCGAAAGTAATCACCCTTTCAATAAAAATTGTAGACTTGCTGACATGCAGGTAAAATACTCCTGTGAAGAAGAGTATGCTGGCGGGCGGGGGGGGGCACTTCCATGGCAAAATTATTCATCAATTTCACACATGTGGCCATAGAAATCAATTTAACCAATAATAATAATAATAATAATAATTTATTTCTTATATAGCGCATTACACAGAAGTTTCAACGCGCTTTACATATAAACACATGCTACATTAAAACTGATATAATAACAATACTGTGTTGAAGTGTTTAAAAATATGATCATAACCAATAGCAGAACTAATGTTATTGTGAGTTGTTAATAGAATTTTTTGCTCATTTTGCATGCTTTTTGAACCAGACCGACACTCTTCGAAAAGGCACTACCAATTTCAGTACGATCGACATGATTGTTCTTTTGGACAATTGAGCATCCTGGGCCAGACTTCAATTTTTAAATGACATCGCAACTCTAACATGACTGCAGTGACATCATTGTTGGTTCCTGTTTCATTATAGTGAGCTTTTACATGCAGTTTTGTTCATATTCTGATCTAGAAATTTGTTTGAATTTTGATTTTAAAGATAAGGATTTAAACAGATGTCCACCACATAGGGATTTAATGAGATGTCCGTTTGGAGAATTGCCTATTAAAAACAAACTTTCGGCTACATATAGCTTCATGTGACATGAAATTAATATTGAAAGCGAAACTTCCAGGTTAACAAGCCAACATCGTACTCACTGAGCCCCTGTGGCTTGTCATATTCAACTCTCCATGTTGTTTACATATAAGAAATAATGTGATAGATTGATTGATATAGGTAAACCATTACATTAATTGATGTTAGCACGATTATCATAGCTCATATCAATTTAAAACTAGTAATTAATTATATTCTACCTGTATATAGGTATATTTAATTAGTGTTGATGTGTTTTTATAATTAGTATATACCTACCTTTTACCTGTTTCTCGTCATGTATTATTCATAAAAAATAGTAAGTATATATGTATTTTGTGCAATATTTGTTTAGAAAAAAAGCTATTATTTCTTGAACAAAAAATTGTGATACGTTTTGTCATGACAATGTACTGTGATGCAAATTCTGAAAGTCGATATATCACGACAATCTAATGCATTATTGGGTTGGCTTTATTTTTTCCCCCCATTTCTGCAAGTTTTTTATTTTTTAATTGTCATATGTTTTTAAATTGTGTAAACACTGCTTCTTTAGATGACAGAAAACGTTAATATCCTGTCTGTGATTTATAGACTTTTTAGAACAGTCACACTCAATAGCTTAGATAAAATAAAAGGTTACATGTTTTAGTTCATTTCTGAATGAATCTAATAAGAGAAATAGTTATTACTTTGCTCAAATAAAATAGAATATATACCGTATATATCTACCTACCGTATACTAAAGATATTTCAATTACAGTGGTTTTAGAGAAAGACATTGTCTATAACTACCATAGTTGAAAATATATTATCCCTAAAGTACTTAATTATCAGGTGGTTATTTCAAACAAAGGTCTGGCAAATTTTGTATAAAGTATAGACGTCCAATCTTACTAAAAGAATACATGAAAAACACCCACGGGGCAAGCAGTGGCAAAAAATGTCAGCACATCACTAGCTGGCAACCCCACTGTTATGTGCTAGCATGACTGAAGGAGCGGCTGTTTATTCTTGATCAAACGATTAGGTGGTTTTAGGAACATTGAGTATTGAGGGGTGTCAACGTACTAAAGACTGCAATTAAACTGCGGGAAGAGAAGTGGACCAGCATTAATATGTATTGTAAATGGGCACACTTTGTACGTGGGAAAGTATAGAGTGGTAGTTTGGACATTATTTAGACGAACTGCACACAGCGATCCATGTAGTCTACATCAGAATGTGATCATAGCGCTAGTTGTCCTCCATTTAAAACGCATGTCATTGGCACCAGTAAAAGTGATATATAATATGTGCTAGTGGGTAATATTGAAATACATTCTTTGCCATTGTAAACTGCCTTAGGTTTCAATCTGTTTATCTTTCAAAACAAGGTTAGATACTGCTAAATTTGTCTTCGAAAAAAAAAACGCCTCTGTGAAATTATCTTTTAAGGGCGCTGCCATATTGAATAATTAGAGGACTATTTTGTGATTCAGCTTTAATTAGTTTGACATCTTTCATACACACAACGGCTAAATAACATTTTTAATTTCGCTCAATATGACAATAGAAGAGAAATAAATACTTCTAAAAATTGCTAAATGCATACTCAGTGTTTTCGAATAAAATCATAGACAGCCTAAGTTTGGGATGAGCGTTTTTTCAGATTCACTGTGTAACCTTGTAACAAACAACTAATGAATCTTGTCACTAATTTTTATACGCCCACATTGATTCCTTTTGATATTTGCGCATATCGATTTGTAACTTCCTGAATTATTGTCCCTGTTTATACGCAAAATTGCCTTTGTTTAGTTTGTGGTCCTTCTGTAGGTCACAATTATTATCTGATTTGAAAAAACGTTTGATTATATCAACGTTACACCCTAAGAAAAGTTGAGTTCGAATTTTGGGAAAATCGGACCAAAATTTCCATACAAAACGGCCGCCATGTGTACGCGAATACTGTTAAAAATGGTATATCAAGGTTGTGGAGACTGTAGAGGTCACAATTTTAATTCAGTTTTGATGAAACTTCAAATTCATGGTTATAACCCAAAGATCTTGGTTGCTTTCGATATTTGCGTATATCGGATTGTAACTTCCTGAATTATGGCCCCTGATTTTTCCGAAAAATCACCTATGGTCCCTCTGGAGGTCAAGATTAATATTTAATTTTAAAAAAACGTTTGACTTTATTACCATTACACCCTATGGAAGGTTGAGTTCGAATTTCTAGAAAATCGGACAATAATTGCCAGACAAAATGGCCGCTGTTTGTACGCGAAAAGTGTAAAAATATGGCACATTAAAGTTGTGGGCCCTGTGAGGTCACAATTTTAATTTGATTTTGATGAAACTTGAAATGCATGTTTATAACCTTAAGATCTTGATTCTTTTCGATATTTGCGCATATCAAATTGTAACTTAATGAATTATGGCCTTTGATTATAGGAAAAATCACTTTCGGTATTGCTTGTCCTTAATCCATCTCTGGAAAATGTGGGCGTATCCTGCCTGGCAGTGCCAGCTTACTATCTTTTAAGTCCAAGTAGAATTGGGTTTGATATGAGATATTAATCTGTTTGTCAGCTGTTTCTGATGTATTCACAGTAGTCCTTTAGAGTTGATTGAATTGGGTAGTTAGATTGGTCCAAATTAAGGATATAATTGAATCATTATGTAATGTTCAGCTGGTGTAGGACTGAGAGTAGGACGAGATATTTGGTAATCTATTATCAAAATATCCTTCAGGTACAATATACCTGTATATACTTGTACGTGACAATAGTATTATGTCACACTTATTGAATGATAGTCAATATAAATAGTAATCTCATCTCTATTTGTCAATTATGTATCATATTATATTCTCATCTTTCAGGTTTAAAGGTAATAGGACCTTACAAGGGACTAGGAGTATATCAGAAGACAGTGTTTTTAATCCAGAACTTAAAGAAGCTAATCCAGAATCGTTGAAGAAAACAGCTGTATCGGAAGAAAATATCCATAAATCTACATTCCAGGTAGGCTTATAAACCGCTGCCTTAACGGTATTTCATATAAATAAATGAACCACAGAAATATATATTATACATATGTAGTACTTAGATATTGATTAGAGAGCTTGAAGTTTGTATAATAGAATTCTATACCAATATATACAGGTTAATTATACTAGTTTCACTTAGTTTTATCATGTAAATTGTTGGTGAGTTGGACTGTGTTTATCAGATTATTTGAGTAAGTGTACCAGTAGTATTATAAACATGGAGTTTGGTAAAAAGTTGTATTCTGATCCATGTAATGTAAGTCACAATCTTTACTTGCTTCTTTCTCGTTCAAATTCTCACATTCTTACAGTTAATTTCACTAAATTGTCCACAGGGGCTTGACATTCTAGATACCTTCCCTGTTAAAGCGTAAGTTTTTCTAATGAAAAGGTCAGCCCCCGAGTTCACAAAGACTTAAGTTAAGAATTTACTCAAGTTTCAGTCACTGCATAATGAGAAATATCTTTGATCCAGAAACACAAAATTTGTGCACATATTTTCTTATTGATTGATACCTTTGATATATTAAAACAACAAAAGTTATATAGATGGTTGTATTTAGTTTACGTGAGGCAAGGAATTTTGAGTAAATTCTTAACTTAAAGGAGCTAAAGTCGCTAACATTTTGGACATAGAAATGGACACAAATGGGTAGCATATAAGAATGTAATATGAATGTGTATACCTGATTTGCATTCAATTGTTTCCGTTTTTACTCTTAATTTCAAAAAGTTATGTTCGGCGAAATATGCAACGTATTCCAATCGATCGGCGAATGCTAGCGTTAGTAATTCCAGTCTAGATAATGGTGCATTGTTTGGCCATGGACCATGCACAATACTTCTTTACTACAAAATATGTGTATAATCCATGTCCAGGATATGAACAATCGCATTGACTTGATTCTGAGACGCACTATTGTACACGACTCATGAACCAATGTTAAAAGAAAATCATTTTATCTTAAATATCGGATATCAGAAGCTCATTTTTTCCTGGTAAGTTTAGATCATCAATGTTGATTTAAATTGACCAATAATTCGTGTTTTTGATGTTGAAGATTTTGAAGGATTGTGAGTAACGACTTAGGTGCTTTAAGCCAAGTTTCTAACTCAATATCATCCAAAGCCTTCAACATTGAAAACACAAATTATTTGTCAATTTAAATCAACGTTGATGTTGTGAGCTGAGCTGGAAAAGATGGGCTCCTGGATATCCAACATAATGCATTTCAGCGCCATTTGTAACAAGGGACTCAAAGACTGATCCTAGACATATTCCACTAGTGATCTCAAATGGTGACCCCATATTCTTATCTGGAAAGCATGCACAATAAATACTATTGGTACAGACTGGAATAACCAGATGCTAGAGATTGCCATTTGATTAAGACTTCTGGCATATTTTGACGAACATAACTGATTTGAAATTGGAGTAAAAATGGAAAGGATTAAATGTGAATCAGTCTATATACATCTATATTACATTATCAATATTATATATCATATACGTTGCGACCCATTTGTGTCAATTTCTATTCTCAAATATTAGGGATTTAGCTCCTTTAAAATTAAGTCTGAGATTGAGAATGCTTTGTGAACTCGGGACCTGTTGATCAGAATAAATCTTCATATACAGCAGAACTTGTATTCAGCAGGCACCCAAGGGAAATTTCAAAATGCCTGCTTAATGGAGGTGCTCTTTGAATAAAGGTGTACAATATTGCCCCAACCCCTACCACAAAAAATTAAAGATATAGACTGCATATATTTTTTATTTATGTAGTATTACAATAACAATACATGTACTTTTTATCTAGTTGTGAATTCAAAGGAGTCTCGTATATAGACTGCATATTCGTGTAGTATTACAATAACAAAACGCGTACTTTTTATCTAGTTGTGAATTCAAAGGAGTCTCGTATACATGTTAGTAATACTGGAACTCATGTCCCCAAATATTTCTTTTACTTTCATCATAGCGTCTAAAAGCGTTTCAAAATGCCGTGAATTTGAGTATTTCACACCCCAACTATTTTAGCTATTACGCGACCAATTAATAAAATCGGGAACGAACATCAATACTTGCATCGATAAATTTGACTGTCGCTGAATCTTGCGCCAAACGAAGATTCTTTACTAAAATCTCGAACATAACTACGGTAAACTTGTCATTCTGTACCAACCTTAGATACTACTGTCTACCATTGTGATGCATTCGATAATATTTATCCATTTTTGTGAAGAAAATCGATGAATTAATATTATTTTATCATGGACAAAAAACATTCGCGGATTTTATCCCCGATTTTACAGGGGATGTAACTCTGTATGTAATATTATAGGGGGTGCTAAAAACGTCTGTTTAATAACTCGGTACCGGGGTATCCTTTCATTCAATCAGTATCAATCAGTGTCGTTACGCGTGAAAACTGATCAGGTTGGTCGTTTAATAAAACAAAAGATTAATAAACAGATAATCCCGGGTTGATTGTTCTTTTTACATTTCTTTTTACCTAATCAGTGGGGTTCCAGTTAATTAACTACTACTCACGGGATTAGCGGGAGTGTTACAAAGAGCGAACGACAATGGCCGTTGAATAGCCGATGTTTTGTTGATTTTATTAGTAAAATCGTGACCGTTGAAACAAGAGAATTTTGACGGGGGGAATTAATCATGATGCCCGTTGCACGCGTTATCAATTCAGACCCTTTCTTAGTGTTAATTAGTGATAGTAGTTATTTCAAGCCAAGTGAGTAAGTCATGTCAAGACAGTTCAGTATCGTTCGCTTAAGCGAGAACGTGATTGTCCGTGACAGTTCACCCTCGTTCGCTCAAACGAGAACGGGATTCTCCGAGATGTGCTCGCTTAATGGATGAAATAGCATGATCGGGAGCTAATATATGTGCCCGCTGCACGCGTTGAACAGGTGCGTGTTTAGTAGAGGTTAAATTACTTAAAAAACGCTCGGGGGGATTTTTTGGTGTTCGTTGAAGCGAGTGTTCGCTGATTATGAGTGCACGCCGTAGCAAGTTCTACTGTAATGAAATATAATGATATGTACCTGTCTAAGAGGATGGAAAATGGAAGGGGTACCTGTAGGTAGAATAAGAATTTGCTTACAAATATTTAGATGTTATTGAATAATAAATATTCATGTAGTAGAATTTGTTAACTGACACACTTACAGAATTTATAATGGAGATTTGTTGAAAGAAGACTCTGTGATCAGAAATTCTATCATGTTTGCCCTCAATGCATCAATTTGTAAAAAAATATCACCAGCAAAATGCCTTTTAAATAAAAAATAACATATTTTCAGGCAGTAATCAGTAATTTTGTTCAATTTATGTCAGTAAATTACAGCTCCGCTACATGATAATAGTTCAATTGTGATAAAATAAAAACATTTGTAGTGAAGTTTTATTGAAGTGCGTTGTGCTCAATTATTTACTACAAGACTATCTATACCTGGTAGAAATATCTCTTTTATAGGCTAGCGTAAATATTGACTTTTCATAACAATGATACAACAAATTATTACACTAATGAATATAGGACACTTTCAGTCTTGCATCGAGTAACATAAATATTATCTATTTGTTTCATTATTTACCAATTTTACACATCCATTAAATGAGTTTTAAAGGGATGTAGTCGAGTTTTGTGATCTTCAGATTTTTCAGTATTAAATTTAGGCTATGCGCCATGAGCAGGATTTGTGTTGGTGCTATATAAATGGACATATTATTATTATTATTTATTTATGAATTTATTTATTTATCGTGCCAAATAGTGTTAAAAATATACGTCTTTCAAAAGTTTTTGACAAAAGATGTCATTAATGTGTAAACTTGACACTATTTCCATGCATCATACATGTGTATTTGAAACTTAATATTGCTTGGACTATAATCTATATTCATTAAAGTAAAGTTATCTTTGTTAACTTGACACTTGACCTAGCATGCAAGTCTCTTGCTAGAATTGGCTTTGAAATGAATAACCATGACAAATATACCAATACTATATTTAGACATTGACAAATATACCATGACAAATTGTATCATAAAACACAGATATTATATCAGGCAGTACCCCCTTATTTCATTTTGGGGGATTGTTGAGTGGCCGAATGGTTAACGCGTGGGTGTTGCATTATAGGGCCTGTCCTTAAGTCAGTTGGTTTGGTTTTGATTACCCACTTGAAAGGGCGAGGATTAGCGTTGCCCGTCCAACCTTGTGGGTTTTCTCTGGGTCCCTCGGTTTCCGCCCACTGCTAAAGAACCCTCTAAGCAAGCAAATTATTGTAATAAATTGAGCCATATATTAATCCCGAAATGACCTTGTTTTTTTCAAACAGACATTAAACCCCATCTCTCTCTCTTTAATACATTATGTAAGATCAAAGGCAAAAACCAATCTTCCATTAATATCTAATGCATTTAATCATGTTGCTATTACAGGCTGAGCTGTTTGCTAAATTAAAAAGTCGTCAATCTGTGTGTTCTGATGATGATGATGCCGGTCTACCTCACAGCCCCACCCCACCCATCACCACTGCTGATATAATAATGGGTGGTGGCCTTAAGGTTAGTTTGTTAGTTGCGTACTTGAGGCTATAGAAGAAGTCAGGTTTAGAAAGGCTGAATAAATCAACAACAAGCTGGAGCATTGATTTTTATTATCCAACTATATAAAAGAAATGTGACAATATTAAGTGTGAGTGTGTACATACTGTGGACAAATACTTAGCTTGTTTTGGCACACTGTGATAGACTAGTAAAATTTGAAAGTTATTGTGTTACATGTTGAATGGACATTTGACACTGGTGTATCGAAAGAACAAGTATGTTATTTGTTCCAGTTATCTAAACCTATCTCTTGTTCCTTGTTCGGTAGTTTTGTTTCTCTCATGCATTGAGCAGACGACATCAACTGGATGAAATTTGGCAGACGTCATTATACTGTTTGTTTAAATGTTTGATGTTATTTGATTGCAGCCTCTGCCAGTGTCCGGTAAATCAATGAGTCGAGAGAGTGAAACCAGTTTAATAAGTGAAGATGGCTCCAACAATGACGAGGTAAGTGATTGGCATTTTTCCTTCTTTTTGTCTTGTCTTGTATTAATCTAGTGATGCCCTCCACTTCTAGACATTATGGAGACTTGTCTGATCCTTTATTAGATTGTCCCAATAGTCAACAGTTTATAACGTGATCTAAAGATGTTTCCCATCAAGGCATTATCCCTTGATTTGGTGCTCTTTCGTACACCTCAATGATCTAAATAGATTATTTAGGGGCATAATTTGATCTACCTTTAATTGCAAAACTATATTTTAAAAAAAAGCATTGTTTACTCTGTGATTTAGGCAAACATATGTTTCTTTTTTATCAAAGGGTTGTTTTCAAATAATAGCCTTAAATATGGGTTTATTTATTTAAAAGCTGAAGTTTACAAGTTCTATGTTAATAACTTCATCATTCTTGATAAATGATATACAGATGTTATTATGCATTGGGGGGGGGGGATGACCTAGTGGTCTAGAGTGTCCCGCGCTTCGAACTCTAGCTTTTCGAGCCCTAGTGTGAGCGTATATGGAGATAGGGGTGCCTTCTCAACTTCGTGGGTTTCCTCCTGGCACTCCGGTTTCCTCCCACTGCTAAAGACCCCTACGCGCAAGCGAATTATTGAAATAAAAATTGAAAACCTTACATCTAGTTTGTGTTGAGTGGATGTTAAACTCCATTTCTCTCTCTCTCTATAATGCATGGCATGTATGATATATAGATACTGGATTGATAGATCTATAAGTATATAAGCCACACCCTGTTATTTACTGATAATGTTGGGTTATGTCTCTTAATCAGTAATTTTACAATCTAAAGTAGATTACCTATTTGTATTATTGTTGTTGTCATGGAAACATGGTGTTAATGTTACACAATATGTCCCTTTTAGAAAGTGACATTACCATGTTACCAGATACAAGATTGATTTTAATGACAAGCCAAATGTATTATTTCGCCGGATGATTTTATCAGCTCACTGATTCAGATGATACAATTTTGCGTAGTTCTTTAAAAGGCCATATCTCCATGGAAACCATCTTTGATTTTTTTGGCATCAAAAAATGAGAAAAAAGCTGTCAGTCAAGAGAAAGGAAAAATATATAGCCTTGTGATGTAGAGTAACCTAGATACTAACTGTAACCTTTAATACAATACATAACGCTTCTGTAATATAAAAGGAATATAACGACTAGTCTAATACTTTGTTAGATTACATTAGGGAAAAGATTAAAATGGTATATAAAATATTAGTGACAGCATCAGCTAAAAAAATACAAGAGATTGACATTTATATATCTGTTCCCTGAAGGCGTGATATAATTGTAATTAAATTTTATATGTCATATTATATTCATCAGTCCACCCATAACGCTTGTAAATACTCTACACATATAAGTTTGGGATTAAAACAATGTCACTTTATTCAAACACAGACCATATGACTTAAAGTACACACGCTAGACCACTCAATCACCCAATTCCAGCTTAAAGTTCCTCCTTGAGGTCGGGTGTTTCGATCCCTGCATTATCTCAATTTTTCTGTGTAGTTTCCTCTTGTCAGTGATGCAGAACAGAGGGCCCGACAAGGACAGCAGTCTAGTCGTTCAGATAGTACAAACACAGAGGTCCCATGTCGAGTGGTCGTTAAGTCCCATTTCTCTCTCTCTTTCCCATCTTGTCAAGTATTTGTTTTCAGTGGATTTTTATCATAGGAAATATTTAATGACAAAAACAATTTTTTGAGAACTGATGTCACCAATTGGATATATAATTTTAATATAGCTTTTGGCAGACCTAGAACATTCATTTTGTTTTGGAGTTGACTTGCTCAAAGCAGCATTTATTCATGTTGCTCTGACAGTTCTATCAAATGATAAAACTTTGTTATGTTTTATTAACTTGAATATAAATAAGAATTTATCAACCAACTATTTTCCAGGAGGATGCCTTTGACCGAGAATGGAAGAGTTCTGTTGCTGCTGTTACAAGTTCTAAAGTAAAATCTCCTGTTAAAGGTATGTATAAACAAGTTTGTGGTAGTCCAAAACTTCCAATTCTTTGGCTTAAACTTTATTTAAACGCCCATGGCTCACATTGAAATGTGTTGATATAATGTTGTCACCATGTCTGTAGTCTGCAGACTTATGAACACTCTAGAGGATGAAGTTATCATCTTGGGGAGGAGGGGGGGGGGAGATAGCTGAATTGTATTCATTCAGTCAACTGGCATGGTTTTTAATTTCCCTGTTGTATGTGACAAGGAGTAGGGTCGTCTGCCAACCTCATTGGTTGTATCCGGTCTCCTCCCACTGCTAAAGACCCCCTACGCACCAGCGAATTATTGAAATAAAATTAACCATATGTTAGTCCCAAAATGACCTAGTTTGTGTCAAGTGGACCTTAAACCCCATTTCTCTCTCCCTCATGAGATTAAGAAACGTATTGATTTTTAATAATTCCGGATAATTACTGTTTTGGCATCTATTGTGTTCGCGAACAAAAAGTTACGATTTCCTTCAAGTGATTCATCCCTGAAAAACCGTACATGACATAATATTGACTGTCATTAAATAAGAGAAAATGAAAAAATAGAAGAAGTCTGTGCATTACCATGTTTTATTTAGTATAGAATGAATAAAAAACAAGGGAATGTACGGACTATAAATATTTTTCTCGCATTCCCTTATCTACTGACATTCGATTACTTTTTGAATTGTCAGATATCCTCTCAAGTCTCATATAACAACTTTTTTCTTTAACGAAATTATCAGTGAGCTGAAATTCGACCTTGTATCTGTTATCACTGTTCCTTCAGTCAGCTATATATATATATATATATAAGGATAACTTGTGTTTCTCTTCCCATTTCTTCATATCTTCATTACGCATCTACTGTAGCAATGATCTATATTTGGAATGTGTTCTATCACATATGTGGTAATGACTGACACCAGTATTGTTCTTTAAAGGTACATTATGTAAGATTTAGATAAAGAGCGGACCATTCTTGCTATAATAGGTCAAAAATAGATAATATAAAGTAAAAATATTGAAAATTTCACTCAAATTACTTCATTTTCAGCCAAGTTATCACCGTTCGTAGCTTTGACAAGATGTGTGCATAGTCGTAACCAGGGCACTGGTATATTCGAGACCTGGCCTCGTTTTCCAATTTTTGAATTCAAATTTTAAATGGCGAAACGTTTAAATGTAGTTAAAATTTTAAAATCTTGAGTATTGAGAGTTGATTATGGTCTTGTTTTGTTAATAGATGTCTAATTAATATGATAGTTTATATAACATTTCAGGCCAAAAGAAAGACTTGAAATAGGCAGATTTAGCTTTTACATAATGCATTGAAATAAAACAGTATATACATAAATAAATTTTAAAAATATGTCCAGGTAAAAAATTCTCCACTTTATGTGTATTTTTAAAACTTTTATAATGGTAAAAAGATGGTTATTAAATACGCTAAGTGAAACTAATTTTAAAATGTGGACTTGTAAATCAATAAAGATAACAATATACAGCTGTTACACAATGTGTAGGAAGGGATATAATCATTTTAAAATTATCTTCATAGAAAAGAATAAATTGTAACATAGTGTAAACCAATTAGTTATTTGATAATGTGATAGATGGCCGTAATCGACACTGATTAAATAAAAGAAACATTATGATATATATACAAGTTTTATTAAAGAGTATTTTCAGGTTTAATTGAATATTTTATGCCTCTCGTGTATCTTCAGTAAATGTTGTTTCAAGTATTTGAAAAAATAAAATCCCATGAATAAGAATAACCCATACCTATAAGTGAATATTTCAGAAAGGCATCTTGTAGCTTTTATTAGGACTCGGTCTGTTACGCAGATAGGCTCGAAGGAGTGATATATGTTTTCACCACAAAGTTCCTTACAATCTAGAGAGATAAAAAATTTTTTTTTAGAAATATGATTGTTTTATGTCATCTTGAATATTGTGTTAGATTCTATATCATCTATCTTTTTATATTAATGAACCTCAAATTTCGTTCACTAACTGATATCAACATTCACATGAAAATACAAACATATTCTTTTAATACCGCACCAACCCATCTCAGTAAAACGTCTTCTTTAATAACAACCCTCAAAAATGAACTATATATTGAGGAATGTTCATAAGCATTCGTTTGTTGCTGCATTTTTACGTCCACTTCCACTAAAGGTGATATTGTAAACAATTCATAAAGGTTGAACAGCCTTATTTTATATGCTTGTGTTTGATATCTGGTTGGTTGATCTTAATCTGTTGTACATACAGTATTAAATGTTAGTTTAAACTTATTAGTATGAAATCTTGCCAGTTATAGATAAACCCTGTCCTCAAAGATGTAATTGATACAATAAAAGATCTAGTTAGAAACTATTTGATTTAGTTCTTGGTTTAATCTCTATTTCACATACAATTGGCATTATACCAAATAACCCACTTTTTCTTCATTGTAGTAAAAAAAATTCACCTTCAGTTAAAGTTAAAAAGATCTCTTGTCTGCGATTATCACTTCAGTGAATGTGGACGTTAGATAAAGCTATTTCACACACAAAAAGATCTCATTAAAGATACATAATGGGGGTGAACGTATAGGGCTGGCAGTTCTCACTGTAATAGTTAAATTGATCCACTCCGAACCAAGAATTTGGCGATTGAAGTTTGGGCCTAGCCTCAATCATCATCCCAAAGATCTACGCAAATAATGTAAAAGTATGTAATACCAAGGTTAAGACCCTCTAAAGGTCATAATTTTTTAATTGATTTTGATGAAACCTAAAATATAATGTTTATATCTCAAAAATCTTGGATCCTTTCGACATTTGGGCTAATCGGGCCCTAACTTCCTGGGTTATGGCCCGTTATTGTATGAAAAATCGCTTTTATGTTTAGCTTGTTAGTTACATACATAACTTAATTATACATCGTGAGATAGTTTTCAAATTTATAAATTTTCCATAATTGTGGAGGAAAGTATAACTGTTTACAGAAGCAACTGTTTGTCTTTGAATGTGTTGCTTTGTGAAGTATAAAAAGTCTGTTGAGGGCACAATGTATATCAAGAATATTGTGTAAATTTGTAATGAGAGGGTAATGAACTGTGTATATAGGCTAGTATGTTAAACACAACTTGTGACAACTTATTGGGTAACCACATAAACCGGAATTTGAATAAGAAATTGTTGAATTATTCAGCTTGATAAAATATAGTTTTATCTTATTCATATATATAGTGACGCTTTTTCTCCTGAGAAAACAGGATGTAATCCTAACAGCGATGATCTTCTGCTAGGATAATTCTAGATTTCCTTATTGTAGAGATACTAGAGAATCAGATTCAAAATAATGAGATTAACATTTGATTGACATTTTACTTGGATTATTCTGGGACATGTCATAGTTACAGTAAATATATCATTTCTGTAGAGGGGTGGATGGCCAAATGGTTAGGACATGCAGGCTCTATCATAAGGTCTGTCATTGAGTCGAACGGGTTGGCTTTGATTCCCTGGTTGTACAGGACAAGTAGTAGGGTCACCTGTCCGGGTCCTCTGGTTCCCTCCCACTGCTAAAGATCCCTACATGTAAGTGAATTACTGCAAATACAATTGAACCATATGTTAGTTCTAGTTTTTGTTGAGTGGCCGTTAAACCCCATTTCTCTCTCTATCATATCTGTAGCTCTAATCACATTACGTTACAAGTTAGAGCCACAGTGGCTCAATGAGTATAGCACCAGCTTAATAACCAGACATCCTATGTTTCATCCCAGTCCAGCCAGGTTTCCCGTTTGGACCAATAGACAAAATATATGGATATAATTTCTTCTGTTATTTAATATTTGATTCTCTGTCTTCAATTAGCCCAGGTTCGGTGCAAAAGAGCAGGACGTTAAACCCCATTTCATTGCATTTATTTAAATTCAACTTTAGAGGTCTAAATTGTCACTGCAAGAAAAATCGGGTACCGTAGTTGTTCAGTCTTTTATTAGCCTGGTTGGTGCAGAAAAGCAAGATGTCAAACACCATTTCATTTACATCACATTTACTCACAAATTATGATTAACTGTAATGAAAATACTGCCCATAGTTTCATGCATCAGACACAGTCTAAAATACAGTCTTTCAACATTTCCACCTACTTATAAGATTTTGGTTTCATATCAGGGTGGACTCGGGTGAACCTTGCTTTTTGTCCCGTCCAAACAACTGGAAATGCTTATTTTGTTTCATTGTCAACAGAGCTTCAAAAGTTGAGAAGATACTTCCCATGATTTGAACTGGTGACATTTTAGCAATGGACTAATGATTAGTGATGATGCAACAATAACTGTATTTACTTCTCTTTGGCTGTTATTAAATATGGTTTTATGATATTACTTAAACAATGATTTCTTATTTTTACAGAGAGAAACAGTTTAGATCTTAGTTCTGTACAATCTACGGAGGTTTTAAGTAATAAAGTATCTCGGGATAAATTAAACATCAGTAAAAACCGACGATCAAGAGCACCTTCACGTAAGAAGAAGGAGGTAAATGTATGTATATCTTTATTAAATAAATTGCACGTTCTGTTGCACATTCTGTTGCACGTTCTGCATGAGATAGATTTTCATGGGTTTGTAAATTTTTTTTATTTAATTTGTATTCTAACTTCATTAAATATATGTGGCCCTCTGAATTTATCTGAGTGTGTGATCTTTATAAATTAAATAAAGGATCCAAATTGCCCTTAATAAGTACAAAATAAATTAAATGTGTAAATTCTTACTGGACATCAATCACTGACGATGTTATCTATAATGGACCTATATATATATATATTTGGTTAAATCAGTGCTTTTCAGTTCATTGACAGTGTTATACATGATGATGGCTACATTAATATATATAAATTTAACAATAGCATTGGGTATTATTAATTCCTGTAGCATGAAGTTTCTTGTTAAAAGTTTGACAATTTTGAGATATTATTACTAACAATCTAATGAATACTAAAACTATTAAATATGGAACAAAATTGGAACATTTTTGGAAATGCAACTTTTAAAAATATGAAAGTTTGCCAGTGATTCAATATTCTACAAATGACAACCATCAGCTTTGACATAATATGGTGAATTGGTCATCAATATATTCATTAGGGTGGTCCTTATTTTGCAAAATTTAAAATGTTAAGGGGCTACCCTAAATTTATGTGGGAATTGATAAGTGAAAAATGAAAATACAGGCGTATATTTCCAGACTTTTAAAAAATCAACATTGATGAGAAAAAGTTAATAACCTTCAAAAAATGTTGAATGACTGTACACATGTGAATATGTTTAATATGACCAGATGACGACACTTGATGCTTCAAACTTCTGTATAAAACACTGGAAACATTTCTATAGCTGAATAAATTTTTTTTTCATTTTGTTCACATACTAATTAACCAGGAAACATCATTTCCTTTTATGTATAACTTTTTTCCATAAAATTACAAAATATTGAGAAAATGCCCCAAAATGATGTTTTGTTCGAACTTTTATTTATTCTTTTTCATTTTTTCCTCATCAATTCCAACATAAATTGAGGGTGGCCCCTTAACTTTTCAAAATTTTGCAAAATAAGGACCACCCTAATATTCATTTAAAGTTTCAAGGACAGTATTTTATTTATTTTTGCATTAACGTCTCTTGTGCTTCTGTCGCTTCACTTATTCACATAATTTTATTGTATACATGTAGACATTATGTAAACTCGTATATCTATAAATAGAACAGTTATTATATGTAATATATTATAATAACAACATGGGTGTGGTTTATGTGTTTATATTTTATTTGTAAGTAATTATTTAAAGATGCGCTATATCAGATTTAAATAATTAGCTGTTTGTAATGGCTATTATTGTTTAAAAATAGATAATGAACATAGAAAATTTTAAATTACTCCATTCTGAGCAAAGTTATGAATGTTTAAAGTTTAGACAAGAATAGCGTAGACTCCATTGTCATTGCTATGATAGTAAAGTGGTGCGGATAGTCAAATCCACCATATGATAGTTTTAAAATTATCAGATGTTGAATTCCTTGTTTAAACTGCGTACAACTGTTTTGGTTTCTAAGAATGTGGTTCTCGTCATTTACCGATAGAAATATCTTGCTCAAATGTTAATCTGGGGATGCTTATTTATCAGAATCTAGATTCATGTTCAACTATTAAAAGTCAATTCTCTTTCAAATTATGCATTCATAGAAAGAGTACCTCTTATAGATTGGGGATATGATCTGATATAATCAGTGATATATATATACACAGACTATCGATAGTGAACTTTTCTCACTCTTATCCTGTATAGATTGGGCTGTGGTACCATAGTATTAGATCCCCTACTAGAATCCCAGTATAGGTCAATAACATTCTTTATAAAAAAAAGGCAGGTTGTCAGTATTTGACTACGATCAGATAAATACTGCATGACTTTCTTGTCAGTTTTGTACATGCTATAAGATGTAGGTAGATGCCACTAACATATGAACTGTGTTAAGCTTCTATCATACGATATTTTATTGATTATGATACAGAAGAGTTTTTCATGATTTGGTGGCTAAGACTGTAGACTGTGTTGGCTGCTAGTTGTTTGAATATTAAATACTTATAGAGATACAACTAATTTCTGTTATTTTTTTGTACAGGATAAATCAGCTAAAACTCTTCCAGGGGTAAAAGAAGAATCTCCCACAAAGGCTCAAACAGAAAGTATATTCTCAGAAGGTAAGTTCAGTAACAGTTTGCAGTATTTGTTTGTCTTTTAAGAATATCCTTATTGTCTAATTAAGTGCTTACTATGGAGAAATGTACCCAACCCTCCTTGATCCTTTGGACTGGCTTTCAAAATGAGTAAACTCAAATGACTTTCTCTATGTTACCAGAGGGGGGGGGATGTTTTCGATTCCCCGGCTCTACGTGACAAGGAGTAGGGTCGCCCGTCTAACATCATGGGTTTTGTCCAGCTCATAACATTGATCAGGAGTAACTTGATCCAATCTAAATCTGAGTATTAGAATTCCAGCTGATAAGAACAGGTATTTTGTGGCTAGCTATCAACCCTGTGTCTGATTCAAAAAGGAAGTCAAGACTGTTGGCAGAGGTTTGCTTCCAAACAAAGTTTTTATACATGTGTCTAAGACTGAATTTATTGGCTTAGTCTGTATGGTTCTGCGTCCAATTTAAAATTCATTTTGCATTTCTGGATGATAGCTTCCCTGTTTGTCCTTATAGCATGTGACATCTAGAAAATGGGCATACTGTTACAAATAGAGAATGTAGAGATATTTATCAGTTTATCTCACTGGTTTTTACATCTATCTTTTCAGAAACACCAAGCATCAGCCAGTTATCATCATCTCTTCCAACACATCTATCAGATGATAAACCCAAAGCGAAAATATCACAAGCAACTTCTACTAAAGTTATTACGGCGCAAACTTCACAAAATAAAACAGTTGAGCTAGGACTTAATAAAAACAGTGAAAGTGCAAATAAAAGTGAGGTTATTTTGAGATCTGTATCTACTAAGTTAGATACAGATGCTCCTAGTGAAAAACATAATGAGCTATCACAAGCTTTTGGTAAACTTAAAAAGCAATCAAGCACGGACAATGAAGCCAGTGCTAAAAGTGAACAAAAGACAGTTGAACTTAAGCCGAAAGAACAGAAATTAGAAAACACAGAAAATAAAACCAAACCTGAAGAAAAAATAAAGATTGAAATCGATGTAAAGAGTGTAGATAAGTCTGAAGAAAATAAGCAAAATGAAGATCCGACAAAGAAAAGTGGGATTAGTTTACGACCCACTGATTCTAAAGACTCTGTTAGTTCTTCTCCCAAAGAGGAATATCGACTTAGGCGACAGAATCGTAGTAAAACACTGCCAGTGGCATCTGATGATGTTAAAGAAGCAGTTAAAGAAGAACAAACCACAGTTAAAGTACAGAGAGCCAATTCTCAACGAGTGGATGCTGAGAGTTCTCCCAGGGGTGAGGTCACAAAGAGGCAATCAGTGATGTTACCTCTAACAGCAACTACGAAACATATTGAAAATAAACGACTCTCGTGGGTAGAAGAGCCTAATAAATCGACTGGGGAACCAGATTGGTTAGCCAACTTGAAGAAAAAGAAGTCAGTCAAAGATGAAACATCTCCGACAGAAGAAGTTAAGACAGTTGTACCCGAAAAAGTAGAAGTGAAGAAGGCTGAGAGTCCAGTTAAACCTCATACATATGTTAAAACATCTACTGTAGTTAGCGCCAAATCTTCAACTAAACCAACAGAGACAAAACCCTTGGAGACAACAAGCGATAAAAGTGAAACAGAGATTAAAAAGACAATAACATCGGCTACTACAGATCCCAAAACTACATCTTTTGGTGGTAGTAAAGTTTCCAGTATCAATACGCAACATGCTAAAACAAATACCAGCACCACTAAAATGGAAACTAAAGTGGTAACTTCCTCTATTTCAAGTACAACACCCAGTCCTACCAAGTCATCTATAGCAGATCGAATAAATAGCTTAAAGGGTACGTCTGCAAGTGAAACACCAAAATCTGCACCAGAAAAAAATGTGACAGCTAAACCAGTAGCAGAAAAAAGTGTAACACCAAAACCAGTAGCTGAAAAAAGTGTTACACCAAAACCAGTAGCAGAAAAGAGTGTTACACCAAAATCAGAACCAGAAAAAAATGTTACACCAAAGCCAGAACCAGAAAAAAGTGTAACATCAAAGCCTGCATCAGAAAAGAATGAAAGAACGACAGTGGCGACTAAACCCATGTCTACAATAGCTTCCCGTTTTACTCCTACTGTGTCTTCTGTATCCACAGCTTCCAAATTTACTTCTTCAGCACCTTCCACAAAATCAGCAGTCAGTCGAACAGTTAGTATTCCCACTTCAAGTAAAGCTGCAGATATAACCAGTAATACCAAACCAGTGATCAGTCAGACTAGTGCAAAACATCAAACGATCAGTCAAACTAAATCAGTATCCACTGCTACATCTAAAATGACATCTGCTACCACTAAAAATGGATCAACAACAGCGAAAGAAACAAGTTCATCAGCTACATCAAATTCTGATGTACCAAACTGGAGAAGAAATTTAGGTCAGAAAAAGTCGGAATCAAGTAGCACTGTTGCTCCAGTATCGAATTTTGCACCAATGAAAATAGAGTTGATAGAAAATTCTGCTCCAGCAACTAAACCAGTGAAGAAATTAGAAAAGAAGGTTAGTGTTTTTAAACTTGTTTTGCTGATTCTCATTTATTGAATCTATATTTTACAAGACTGTTGTACTAGTAGAGTGGTTTTAAACTCCTGCTACTATACAGTCTTGTCAAGCTCATTGTTTGGGAATATTATCTTACTTTTGGTCCCCAACTGTATCACTGAGATCAGATCTTAACTGCAATGTATAGGGTTTCTTCCAATTATCGGCTGTACTTTCAGGAAAGAGTTCATTCGTCACAGTCTTGGATTTCAATTAGATCTATATTTCGTGTTAAGGATCCCCGAAGCAGAAACCTATATAATATTCAGCCACTCATCAGATTTACTTTTTATGCTGATTTTGTTGATCAATATGATCAACCACATGTATAAGTGATTGAGTTATTTCAAAGCACAGCATGATAGCATATCTTACATTAAATTTAATTAGTGTTGATTTCGTAGCCAGCAGGTTTAAAAACAGAATTTTGCAGGTTGACTTCAAACTATCAATCAGTCGGGAGCCAATACTAAAAGCTATATAGTTCTTATTTGTTTTCCAAAAGCGGGACATTGTGTCTACATGTTATAGAGAAATTATAATCGCCAGATATTCACAAAAGAAAACTCAAAATATTTTGATTCTTAAACCTACTGGCAAACAACTAATAATAGCTTCAGGAGGAACCACCCCACACATAATCAAATTAACAAACTTAATATTCAGTCAAGAAATTGAGACGCCATATTCACAGGAGATAACATAGCATTTAATTTCTGTTTTAGATGGACATGATTGATATAATTTAGGCCATTGCCTTTCATATTTTCTCATCATAAAATTTAATTTTTTTTTATTTATTTACAGAATTCAGGTTCAACAGAGAGTGAACTGGCAGCTGAAAAATGCTCAGATAATGCCAACAATAGAAAATCGTCTGTCTTGGATATGGTGAAAAACTTTCAAAAACTAGAAGTCACATGAATATAATTCTTGTAGCCAAAATGTAGACAGTGATAGTTTAAACTATGTAGAATTTGGCATACTTGAATGTGGTATTCTCTTAGCCCATTATTTTATCAAATATTTTAGAATAAAATTTTATTTTAATTGATGATTTAATCTAAATATGAAGTAATTTAATCATCCTTCTGTTTTAACAATATTAAAAAAAATAAACAGTTTCAATTTATATGCAATAATGTACTTATCTGAAGTTATTCAGTTATATGAATGCACACAAATTAATTTGTTAAACACTTGTTTGCACTTCAAATGTTCAAAGTATGTTAAAAGATGACACTGTACTACACAATACCGGTATATATATACTATTACAGCTCTTCTAAAATACATATATCGTTGACTCTTCTCTGCTCTAAAATACATATATCGTTGACTCTTCTCTGTTCTAAAATACATATATCGTTGACTCTTCTCTGTTCTAAAATACATATATTGTTGACTCTTCTCTGTTCTAAAATACATATATCATTGACTCTTCTCTGTTCTAAAATACATATATCATTGACTCTTCTCTGTTCTAAAATACATATATTGTTGACTGTTCTAAAAAAAATATATCGTTGACTCTTCTGTTCTAAAATACGTATATCGATGAATCTTCTCTGTTCTAAAATACATATATTGTTGACTCTTCTCTGTTCTAAAATACATATATTGTTGACTCTTCTCTGTTCTAAAATACGTATATTGTTGACTGCTTGTGTTTTGATAATGGCTTTGTTCATATTTACTGCATTAAAAGTGGATATTTACAACAAAAAAAGTCGGACAGAGATGGTTATTTAGAAGTATTATATATTTAGCAGTTTGAATCAGTATATTAATATATAGACATGCATTGTCTTCCTTATATATATTCTACCTATATTTAATATACCTTATATATCAATATAGTGTTTGATCATAGTTTAATGGTAGATGTCATATATAGTGCAATTGTAGTCAACTTCCTGAAATTCTTGGTTAAAAAGTTTATTTCAACTATTGAACACGGATACAGTAATTTATTGTTGCTTTATATAGAATGATTCAATGGATCTGTTTAATTATCTGTTGATCCACATGGTGAATATGAGTTATATATTAAATATGATGGATTGTGCCATGCTGTATTATATCATATTGAAAAATTATCATTTTTATATGCCCACATGAAAATGTGGTTGAATATTGTCGTCACATCCTGAATTATGGCTCTTGATCATTTTGGAAAACCTTTTGGACCCTCTGGAGCCTGGACTGTCTGAAGGCTAAAATTATTATCTGATTGACTTGGAATTTATATACAAACTGAAACAGTTAAAATTATCATCTGATTACCAGTATGGTAAATAATTTGTATGATGAATACGTAGAAGCCAACTGAGCTGCTGTGGGCATATTTTGTAGCCTGGCAATGTTTCTTATTTACCTTCCATTGAGAATCTTGAATAAAACTGTTAACATTTGATATTGCTTTCATCTATTTAAACTTTGAACATAGTTTTTCTGGGGTTAAAATGTTCGTAGATTATAAGGTTAATACAGACGCATGAGGTATTACATAGTTTTTCTGGGGTTAAATTGTTTATGGATTATAAGGTTAATACAGACGCATGAGGCATTACATATGTTATTAAATGAAATCAACAAGTAGAATATTTATTTACTATATATATATATATATATAACAATAGATGTATTACATATTCATTATAATCACATTCCTTTGTTGTTATTAATATTATACTAAAAAAACTAAACTATTGTTTATTTCTGTGTGTATATCATTATATCTAGGTAGATTTAGTTATTGTTAAGTTAAAACAATTGCTCAATGTTGTTCACAGTAACTTAGACTATAGCATGTAACTATCTATATTCCTATATCTATATAATATATTATATTTTAAAGAGTATATGTCTACACTGTTATTATCTGTTATCAATCATTTGTAGTCTTCTTTTTTTCTTTTTTTTTATTCCCAAATACATTTAACATTCCATTGAAAATAACGAATAGCAAGAAGTGCATAAGAATTGATGCACAAGGCTTAAGTCCATTTGGCCTAACAACTGCCCCTGTCACATTACAGAAACATTCAACATACTTATTTTGTGTTTAAGATAAATTGTATTTTGTCTGTAAAAAGTCAACATGCAGCGATTATAAAGTTGTTAATTCCAATTGTGAAAGGCAGTGGCTGAGGAAATACATGTAGATAATAACTATCAAATTATTTGAGAATGTGAACGCTTTATATGATTAGACATATTTCTCAAGATAGCTAAACAATTATAGACGTGCTAACTTTTTTTTTTTTTTTTTAAACATTTCTTAACAGTATTTTATCATTCTTATATTTAAAAAGCATAGCCAGGTTTTGTGTTCTCTGATTTATAATTGTATACTAAGTAGGTAGAATGTAGTCAATCTTGATTTCTTAATATATTTGATTGAATTTATTTCTATGAAGTTAAATATTGTAATGTGCAATTCCTAAACTAAGTTAATCAAGAACAGATTATCATCAGAAAAATTTATTTGTGATAACTGTATAAAGTATAATTCAGAGTGTTTTAATTAATGAATAAATAATTAATTGAAGTAGTGCAATATAAAAAAAATAAATCTGATTTCTTTTTGTTAAATATTATTTATTTCTTGCTTTTCTTTTGAATTTTACATAGCAGAAATAATTTAATGTGTGCTTCCATTTGTATGAGCTTATACAAGTAGTAATTTAGTAACTATCAGAATGTGTTCAACTGTATGTATAAATAAAGGAAGAAGTTAATGAACAAGTTGTACATGTTATTCGTGATTTGGGTTTGCTTCTTAACACTTTAACCAAATTTAGTTTAATCAGCATTATGTGATTATATAATTTAGATAGTTAAAATATGTAATACTAATGATAACCATATTATTAATAATACTTGAGATTGTTATGCTGGGAAACATACCGCAGCTATATTTTTTATATTTTGGTAGGATGTCTAAATTTATTTATCAAACTCGGATTTTACTCCGTAGTGCTAGCATCATACAGGGTGTAATCACTGCTTGCGATCTCTTTATTTCTTTTTGTGGAAAATCAGTTTGTGACCGGAATTGACTGTTCAACGTCGCAACTTGTTGTCCAAACCACAGGATTGTTCCAGATGGAGTTGAACTTGCTTTTCTTAGCACTGTCTGTACTGACAGACTGGTACTTAATTTATTTTAGCTTTTTAGAAATTGAAAAATATGTTTTATCTTGAAACATTAACCTGTCCATGTCCTGAAGTCTAAGGATAGGTGTACTCACATCATTGTAAACGAAAAATTCTAGCAGATTCATTTTGCCTTCTGTAACTGTCTGAATATTTCATTGTTTTTAGTTGATTCTGTGCTTTCAGTATTGTTATAGTTAGTATTTTGTTAGTTCCTATTGTTATTTTATTTACTATATATATATATATATATGTCTTACATGTCTTATTTCTATGTGTGTATATCATTGAAACTCAATCTGTATATAAAGTTTTGTACATATATTCGTGTTAATTATTATCCGTTCTCTGTTGTAAATATTTCATTATGTATATGTTTGTAATCAGTGGTATGGAATAGTTGCTTATTTAACTTGAACGATGTGTGCTAGATTCGAAATCTGAAAAAATTGCAACTCAAAATACAGATTAAAGTTTAGTTTTTTTGGCTACTGCTTTCGTAAAGGCATTCTGATAGTTGTTATCTTGAAAATATAATTATTTTTATATCATTATAGAAAAAAATAGTTATTCAATGATTTTCATGGTCGGCTATTCTTAAGGTTTGATGTTTAATGTGAAATGATGTCTTGAGTGTGCCTTGTGGAAAGATTTTCTATTTTAAGAACATAGATGCATGCTGATGAACAGAATGAAAGATTTATTTTTGTATTGGGTATCAAATTTTCTGGATTTGTTTTAAGTTTCTTGAAATAATTAGAAGAGAGATGTGGGGGCCATATTTGACATTCATTTTTAATCTGGACCAAAATAATTGTTTCTCTGTCCGCAAACATGTATTGTGGGCAACATAAGGTGTTTTTGATAACTTTATGTAGCCTTAATTATTATTGTTATATCCTTATTTTAATTTGTATGTGCTTTTATTTGTAACATTCCATACATGTTTATTGTTAATGTATTGTTGCCTTCTATACACATGTAAATCCAATAATATTAATATTCATCATTAAAATTGTCATTCATGAACAACATGTCTTATTTAGTTATATTATTGTATTTTCTTCAAAAACAAATTAATCATGACAAGTGGACAGGCAAAGAATTAAGAAAAATTATTTTTACAGAACTAGAAACATGCGATTGCTGTTGGGATTTTCTTTCTCATTTTGAACAAGGCCTACATGGCAAGAGGTGAAATTGTACATGTGTACCCAAGTTAGTTCATGGATAAAGCTGGTGCAGATCTTTTAGCTTGCATGTAAGCATAACAGTGTAGTGTCTAGCTGGACTAAGACTAGTAAATGCAGGGGCAGATCCAGTAATTTTGCAGGGGGTTTGCCAGGTTCCTGAGCTTTTAAATTGCTTATGATGATGGACAACATGTAGTCCTTCTATTTAATCCGTCTTCATTAGCCCTGTCGGTGCAAAACAGTTAAAACCCATTTCATTGCCTCTATTTATAGCAATTTTCTTGGGTCTCCCTTTACCCCCCTTTTGTTTGCCTTTACGTCTACAAAGATCATGAATTAATTATAAACAGACGAGACTTATGGAAAATTGCTTACTGAAATTACGTCACTGCCTATCGATTCATTTGACCCGGCCGATCAAAACATTCCAGTCCCTTCAATACTTTTATCAAATGATCATTGTTTGAAAGATCCTTGGAGCATTCAAGAAATTGTTATAGCCCAAAAAATGTCATGAATTTTACATTAAAGTCAATGGAAACCATTCATTTCTCCATAACATGATATAATATATACATTGTAGTAATTTAAAACCGATCATCTCCCCATAACATAATGTATATACCTTGTAAATTATGACTGTAAATTTGTGTCGATGTTGTCCTTACTCTGATCTAGGTATCAAAACGCAACTAAAAGACCTTGGTCCAAATCTCTGTGTAACATGGCAGAAATATAATTCTTGGAACTGAAAATTCAATAGTTTTACTGAGGCAAAACAATAACCTTGTTCTCACCTGCCGATTGACAATGACTAGAAACTTTTAGCAGTAGGAATTCAATAGTTTTATGGGGAAAATTCTGCCCCATTTAAAAATGTAAACCAAAACCATATAAGCATTATGAAGTGGTGAAATTATCTATAAAAACAATAAAGATCAGAATAATTTGATGTAGCCTTTTATTAAAGTTGTACCAGGGGAGATAACTCTTGTTAAAACAAGAAGAGAAAAGGGATATTATATAATTTGAATGCAGGTTGATTAGAATAAATAGCAATGCATCAGATTGGAAGTGTGTTGAGTATAGATAATCTCAAATACAAAAATAATCATTCTTTAAATTTATAGGCTACAAGTTCGGCACATATAATAGGTATAATAATATATCACAAACAAAACAATATTAAACTTATGTCACAGATAACTGACTAGAACTCTATGCTTAACATCTTCTAACCATGATGTAGGTATTACTGTTGGGAGATGCTAATTATAGGCCAGTTGGGGAGGTTCAGTAATGGTCGCTTTATACAAATGAGTATTTTGGGGAATACTAACCCGAACCCTAAACATTTTAAGAGTGGTAAAAAGTAAATTAGACCGAGGTTTAGTCTTCCAAAAAGGATTAGAGTTCGGGTTAGTATTCCTCGAAATTCCCATTTATATAAAGTGGCTATTTTGGAGTCCGGATAGACCTGAACCTCCCCAACCGGCCTATAATTAGCATCTCCCTGTTTACTGTTACACAAGAAATTAATATGCAAAATCATGTGATCTATCACAAGTCACATTAATTTAAATAAACACATTTCTGTTCTATAACTAACAAATCAAATATAGCACCCTTACAAACCATAAAATAAAATAGTCATCTGTTATGGCTGTGTATACATTGAGATGTCATGTGGTCAATTATTAATATTCTTAATGTGAAAACATAGGTTGAAATTTAAATACTTTGATAAATTGTAGAATTATTCCCCACACTGCATTTTTACGTCACCAATGTGAGCACAAACAGGAACTTATGAAATTTCATTCTCTCATTAGCTCCATTAAACTGTTGAAAAAATCATCAAGATGTCGTTTTAAGTACTTACTGTTATTTAATTGGCAACACAATTAAATGATGTAGTAAAAAAGGTTTGGATCTCTTGTTTTGTCACACCTGGGGGTTGACACTTCTAATATAAAAACACAGTCTTATATTAACATACAATAAACCCCTTAGCTGTCATTTTAGAAAAAAATGCAGAACACAGATGAAGTCACATGAATTTTATGAAACACATTAATTTCTTGTCATACAGTATACCAAACTTACCATTACAAGAATATCATGGCGGTTTTTTTACCCAAATAGGATAGGTTATATTACTTATATAACCTAATTCATATAATTGGAAGTCAACCACATTAAGAATTCAATAAAGGCAAAAGATACAAAAATACTTACAGGTATATAAACATACTTATACATATATTGTACATATATCTTAACAAAGCATTATATACTATAAACAAGTACCCTATTATCTACTGTAGAAGGTGTACCCAGGATATAAAAATAGCAACTGTTTCATATTTAATGCATAAATTATCACATAATTTCCCTCTTTTTCTTCAGCTTTCAAACAGATTTATTCTATTAATCAATTACAATTGAGAAAAATCTACATACCATGAAAGAAGTCTGACTTTTTAAAATATTCTGATCAGTATTACAAAACCAACATATAACCATTTAGACAAATGAATCATTCTTCTATATAACATATAACTGAAAAAATCTTCTTAAGATAGATAGATAAGTTAAACCTTACATTCATATTATATAAATACATTAAGTATTGTTTTCATATTACATAAATGAAATACACTGTATTCATATACAAATAAATCAAGTGTTCTATTCATTTTATATAAATCAACCAAGTGATCTATTTATATAATATAAATCATACAAGTGTTCTATTCATATTATATAAATAAATCAAGTGTTCTATTCATATTATATAAATAAACCAAGTCTTCTATTCATATTATATAAATCATACAAGTGTTCTATTCATATTATATAAATAAATCAAGTCTTCTATTCATATTATATAAATAAATCAAGTCTTCTGTTCATATTATATAAATAAATCAAGTTTTCTGTTCATATTATATAAATAAATCAAGTCTTCTGTTCATATTATATAAATAAATCAAGTCTTCTGTTCATATTATATAAATAAATCAAGTCTTCTATTCATATTATATGAATCAAGTCTTCTGTTCATATTATATAAATAAATCAAGTCTTCTATTCATATTATATGAATCAAGTCTTCTATTCACATTATATAAATATATTAAGCCTTCTATTATAACTAAGGGGGAGATCAGGTTTTGGTCATCAACTAAACTTTGTAAGTGGAAGCTGATTACCCTTTGATTTGATATTTATTAACATACACCAAAAACATTACTACATCACTGGGCAAACTGTTGAAGTTATAATTATTAGAGACTCAACAAAATACATTGTCGCTATAGGCATATGGTAATATTATATGTAAACATATAAATGGTTTTACTTAAAGGTCACACGTGCCCTGAAAGTTGCTTGTGTGGTTCTGGCTTTCAATGGTCATTGAGTTCTGTTTTTATTCTATAACCACATGCAAATCTCTAAATGAACTGTACTATCCAGATTATCAACAACAAAAATCATCACCAATAACGTTAGGTTTCACCCTTTTTCCTTCTTTTTTTTACAAAATTGTGGTTGCCTTGTGGGGGACGTCATAACAGTTTGACGTTATTCTGAAAGTGACGTCATTCTGAACAAATGTATTACATGTCCAAGCCACTGAATACAGCCATAGGTTATTCAATGGCTGTTTTTTAATGATTGTATTCAATGATATTTGCTTGTATTAGCATGCAGTTATAGAATAAATACTGAACTTTTATAATTTGGGAATATTTATTGAATAAATCAATGAAAAGAATATATATCAGTTACAAAATGGTTTAATTTCATTTCAGTAGGGTATTTAGAAACAAGCCTTAAAATGTTGGGTATGTCTTGTAATGAAACCGTTTTAATCTGATTGAATCCAAGCAGATTCCTTAATTATAATGGAATGTCAATTAATCAATATGAATACATTTTAAGGCATGGAAACTTAGATATTGTCCAAAAATTGTTAATGACCATGAGTAGCTGTAATTAATATCTCGGTCTTTTTGTCATTAAAGATTACGTTCAAACATGTAAACAAAGCAAACATATATACAACTCATGAACAAAATTTATAACATCAGTTGAAATTGTCATTTCAGCCACAAATCCTCACAAAAGTCATACAATATATTGAACACACTTGGTCTTCGGTCTTTCATTTCCAAATTATTTTAATGATATTATTCTTGTTGTTCCGGCACACATATCACATCTCTGGAGTCCATTTTCATCACACTGCATACAACGTAAGGCACAAAATTCTTCGGTAAAATGATTTCTATGAACTGATTTTTTACTACCGTGACATATAAGACAGGGAACATACCTGTAGCCACCACATTTAACACAATTCGATGTTACGACAACTTTCTGAAAAATACAATAAAAAGTATTTAGATACATAATCATATTAAATTTTTCTTATGGCCTGTTTCAAATATTGTCATTAATCAATCGAATGAATGAAAGGGGGTTTAACCTCCTACGCTTCTGCACCTAACATGGATTAATTGAAGACGGCAGGGCCTATTTTAACGTGCCTACAGGCATGGACGTGCCTCAGGATGAAAAATCCGTGCTTTGAAAATCTAAAATATGTGCTCTGAAAAAGAGGTGTGTCAGTTCCTATGATCGGGTCAAAGATGACGACAGATGCAGTCTAAACAGCGAAACTGTAGATGCATATTTGAATGTCCGTGTAAACATGCCAGTTCTTTCAAATTTTGATGTTCAACCGGCTGTGCAAGCGTGGATGAATGCGAAAGACCCACAGGTAAAGCTACTAACCAAGCATGGTTCACTGGTTGTTTCTTTCGCGGCGGTCCTTTGCAAATCCCCCCCCCCTCAAAAAAAGCATTGACACAGAGACCATGCTTCGTCATAAAATCCTTAAAATAGGCCCTGAAAGACAGGCATACGCCATACAGTGTGCTATGAGGGTAATTTTGCCCGGGCAGAAACTGAATTCCAACTGCCAAGGGATCTTTTACGTGCATGCCAATGTGTACATGTGACCTCGGTTTTTTGTCCCACTTAGCTTAATCAATCGAGCGTTATTCAAATTATAATGATTACATATAGCAAGTGCAGAAGGACCACACTAAGTACATGAAAAACAAAACCTACAAGATAAACCTGTGGATAAGATAGAAAATAGACAATGCAAAAAATAAATATCACATCAAGTGAATTGATCCGGGGGCCAGCCGTAGGTATGGTCAAACTGATTTTAGAGCTTTTTCAGATTTCTGTAAATAGTGAATCTATTACATCAAGATATATTCCTTTATCTGTTCATTTTTGAATATTAGTGGATGTCACCAAATTATCATTATCAATTCCTATTAGGAGGCAAAAAAATACCCAAATTCAGCTTAAATAGCCCTCCCTGTAAACCTACTGAAATTAATCAAATGTTTGTCTGAGCACTATAAATTAAAGTCTAAATATATCATGTCATAGTAAAAGGTTTGTGATGTATTAAGCTAATTAACAACCTACATGTAAAATAAACATGTTTCAATCAATCTAGTTGGTTTGGATTTACAGAAATAAAAATCCTCAAAAAATATCCTTACTTGCAAGTTTCAGAAAGACATTTCAGGACTAACATATATGGTTCAATTTAATTTCAATACTTCGCTTGTGTGTATGGGTCTTTAGTAGTGGGAGGAAACTGGAGGATCCGGAGAAAACCCACCAGATTGGACAGGCGCCCCTCCCTTGTCATGTACAACCAGGAAATCGAAACCATGCCAGTTGATTCAATGACAGATCTCGTGATAGCCTACAGCGTGCATGTGCTAACCATTCGGTCATCCACCCCCCCCCCCTTTAATACATCTGGTGTTGTCATCTGAACCTAATCCGATGACTGTCAAATACCTGTAGCCCCATTATTATATAACACATGGTCAACATAGAGACCATTATAAAAATCAAACTTTCTTTCACAGGATTACAAAGTCGAAATTTTTGTAAACAAAAATGGAGGAAATGGTATCAAATATCTAAGTTCAATATTTGTTTCCCTGTTGTTAATCACTGACTGTTGATGACAGTTTGCCATTAACACTAAACACGTGTAGAACGACCTATAAATAGAGGTTACCTATCGATAAAAACAATGTCTAAGCACAAACCATCACACTCTCTCTCAGAGTTGGTCTTGATACTATTTAATTTAGAAAAACAAATGATGAGACAGACCACGTATTACTGTTAGTAGTTATCTTTGATGTGGATTAAATTTGTCGAGGATAGCCAATCGTCTAGTGGACTTGTCTTAAGATAACATTTACTAACTGGACATTTGGTATTTGTCCAGGGTAAAACTTTGTCCAGTTCGAGTTAAATAGTGGACATGTACTTGTCTTAAGATAAATGAAATAAGTTTTTCGTCCTAGTGTTCTGCCTCCCGACCAGGCTAATGAAGATGGACATAAGCCATACAGTGTGATATGAGGGGAATTTTGTCCAGACAGTGGCACTATGGCCTACTCTTATAGCGAATTCCAACTGCCAAGTAAAGTTTAAGGTGCACGCCAAGATTAACACATGACCTTGTTGTTTTGTTCCATCGGAATGACTACATTTCCTTGCCAGGCCCTCTGTTCTGTTCCAGTGACAAGGAGGAACCATGCCAGAAAATGTCTTATAAACAATTCTTCTAACATTACTAATTGAACCACTCTCTACAATCACTAGCTAACATATGATTCAAAATATGTACCCAATTAAAAAACAATGACTTGTTCGACACATTATACACCACAACAAGTTTTAAAATACATGTATATAATAATATAAAAAAAAGGTCTACTAAGCTTTCAAATCAAAAAAGTGAACAGAAAACATTGAGGAAAAACGTTTTTGAATTTTATGATTATAAAAATTGGAAATTATATAGGGTTCTTTCTTTATGCCCCAATGAACGAGGGGGCTAGTAGCTATAGATTATTGGTACATTCAGATTTACAACTTTTATTATTCTAAGATGAGGACACATAGTGATATTAAAACAAGAGTTCTACTTACTGGATATTCTGAGAAAATATTCCGTAATTCTCCACATTCATTTAATCTTTCTAATTCTTCAGCTCCCTGAAGGAAAATACAACAATTATCTTTATTACATTACATGATATACAAAATAGTCAAGATACATTCTATATGAATATCATAATTTATTGCACTGTAAATATTACATATAGTTGCATCATGCAACTTGCATGTCAAGAAAAGAAAGACAAACTGGATCCAATTATACTTCGTCTTAGGGAAATGAAATGAAACAGAGTTTAACGTCCAACTGTTCTGCTCCTAGCTTGGCTAATGTAGACAGGAATACACCACACAGTGTGCTAGGAGAGAAATTTTGCCTACTCTTATATAGAATTCCAACTGTCATGGGATCTTTTACGTGCTTGCTAATGTGTACACAGGACCTTGTTTTTTTTGTCCCGTCCGAATACCTAGACAGCTGTCCTTGTCAGGCCCTCAGTCCTGCTTCACTAACAAGGGAGAACCATCCACTCGACGCAAACTTGGTCATTTCCGGACCAACATATTGTTCAATTATATTTCAATAATTCGCTTGTGCGTAGGGGTCTTTCTGTCTGGACATGGAGAGCGGGCGGCACAAGCCAGTCGCCACATCCTACGTATCACCCATGTATCTTCACGCATAACAGAGTGTGTTCATGGCCCTGAACCTGTGTAATTAACGATATGATTGATTAAATTAAGCCAAATGACACAATAAGTAAATGCACATGGTATCTCGTGATATTTTATAGACACATTTTTTGGCTATATAACTCTTTTTATGTGTCAACCTGTCACTTATACCTTAAGTTGATTTAAGTACACACTACATGTTATGTGAATATGTTTGAAACTACTAACATGCCAAATCATTAATGAATACAATATAATGCCATCTTATTTCTCCATTCCTTGCCTATAATTTGAAAACAATGTCGCCACGACTATATTGTAACATCTTTAGCAGTGGGAGGAAACTGGAGGACCCAGAGAAAACCCTGTGGTTGGATAGGCGACCCTACTCCTTGTCACATACAACCAGTAAAAATGTGTCAAATGAATTGTTTAAGTACTTCATTTAACTTCATTATAAAAACCTTTAAGCTGAATATAAATAACTTTATATATATTACATTAATGTGTGCTTTTAGACCTATTTTCGCCTATTTTAAGGTTCTAAATCAAAGGTGTAAAACATGCGGCCCACCACCAGATGTGGTCTGCCAAGGGTTTAAATGTGGCCAATGGACCAAATTTGAACAAACTGACGTGTCGATAATTCTTAGAAACTAGTGGTGGAAATCTATTATTATGGTTTTCCAGTTTTCAGTAAAACTCTGACTTCTGTACTGTATGTTAAAGATATCTAAGTTGTATATTATATAATTATAATACAAAAGAACGTTTGAAAACCAGTCTAAAAAATCCTGTGTGAAGGGCGTTTGGCTTTGTTTTTAGAATTTTTGTATAACCCCGGCCCACTTGATGTAAAATTTGTAATTTTAAGCATAAAACCAGAATGCAATGTTATAGATATCTAAGTTGTATATTATAATACAGGGACATTTGTATTATCTTGATATTTTTGTATATCTCATGTACATATTTTTGTAAAATTTTGATCTATGTGGCCACTGAATCGAAATAAGTTTGAAATCCCTGTTCTAAAAAACAGAGCAATATTCCCTTTAAGCATAAAACTAGAATGCAATAAAAGTAAGGAAATATGAGTCAAAGTCGAAATAAAATATAATTTTGGGGGTTTCAGTTTTATTGTAATAATGGTTACTTTTTGGAACATATTTAATGGGCCCCGAGGTGGTTATTATGTGAAATAATTTAAGCTTACTGGATGATAATATATCATAATAAAGTTTATTAATACAATCGAGTGAATGATATATAGTTATGACATTAATAGCTTGTCAACATATTAATGTATATTTTATCATTTCAAATATTCCAAGAAATGAAATGAGGTTTAAACTTGGCTTTTGAAGATGGGAGGAGGCCATACAGTGTAAACATGTGACTTCATTTTTGGGGGGGCTTAGATGGCTGAATGGTTATCACGTGCACATTTTATCATAAGGTCTGCCATTAAGTCAACTGGTGTGGTTTTGATTCCCCGGTTGTACGTTACAAGGAGTAGGGTTGTCTATCCAACCTCTTAGGTTTTCTCTGGGTCATCTGGTTTTCTCCCACGGCTCAAGACCCCTACTTGCAATCAAATTGAACCATATGTTAGTCCCAAAATGACTAACTTCGTGGGTTTTCTCCGGGTCCTCCGGTTTTCTCCTACTGCTAAAAAGCCCTACGTGCAAGCGAATTATTGAAATAAAATTGAACCATGTTAGTCCCAAAATGACCTAGTTTGTGTTGAGTGGACATTGAAGCACATTCTGTCTCTGTATCTCTCTATTTACATCTAAATTACATTGGGGAAAAGGATTTCGAAGGAAAAGGCTTTTATAAAATTTGGCTTTACAAATAAAATTTAAAACATTTCCAAAATTACAATCAATTTCCACATTGATATAAGAGGAATGTTATTTTTTTTTTCCTCCCATTATGCAAACAAATTGAAACAATCCAGATATCTCTGTAATAATGACACTTACTTAAGATATTGGCAACAAATTCAGTTGGAGATTTTATATCAAAGAAACCAATTGCCTGACTAACGATATATTTCAATTATTCCATGCATCCGCTGGAAATGTATAAATAGAATGATATAAATTATTTACCCCTAGTAGTATACCATCGGCAAAAACTTGTGGAACACGAACACTGTCTGTGTTCAATCTTTCTTGAAGTTCTCGTTGATTATCTTTACTCATGTACATGTCCTTTTCCTCGTAACGGACCATGTTTGTTTGTAGAATATTGCGTACAATTTTACACTTCTCGTGAGTTTCTCGAACCACTGACATACTGGTTGTATATATGACTATTCTATCTTTCTCTAACAAACAGTAATTTCTCTGAAAAGATCAATAGAAAAAAAATCAATTAAACTGGAAATCAAATCAATAAGAGTAGTGTGATTATCTTGGCTGGAATTCGGATCTACAAAGCTACATATTGAAATCAATCTTATATGCAATTAGACCAGAGGGAGGAGGGGGGGTATTATCCGAAAGGTGGGCAAAAAGCGTGAGTTGACTTTTCTAAAAGCATTTTTCCTCAGGAATCCGAAAATGGTGGGTGATCAGTCAGACGAGGGAGCGTTCAGGAGTTATTGAGGTCAAAACGTCACCAGAGGGTAAAAGGAGAAGGGGGTAATATCCGAAAGGGGGCAAAAAGAGGGAGTTGACTTTTCTAGAAGCATTTTTCCCCAGGAATCCAAAATGGTGGGTGATCAGTCAAGTGAGGGAGCGTTCAGGAGTTATGGAGGTCCATCATCAAAAACTGTATGGTGTATGCAGAACAGTAGGATATTTAAACCCATTTCATTTCACCATGGAATTACAATAATATTAAACCGTAATCATTGTACCACTAGATTACTATAGTAATTGTAATCATTGTACCACTAGATTACCATAGTAATTGTAATCATTTTACCACAGGTCTAGTATGGTAGCTATGATCATTATACAACAGGATTAACATGGTAACATCTTTCTAAATTATGAAAGTTGATCATGGGATAATTACAGTAATGGCCATATTTATGTACAAATAATTCATGTTACAGTCATTGAGTTTTTCCAGAAACCTTTATCTTAGCTAATCACAATTGAAAATTAACAAACATAATGCTCTTCAAAAATGAGAACAAATTATGTTATAGGAAAATACGATTTATATAATGAAAATAACAATATCAATTGTAATAACCTTTCATTCAAATATTAATAAATTATACACAAATAAAACCATAAGAGGATGTTAATTAATAAATTATACACAAGTAAAACCAAAATAGGATGTTAATTCATTTGCAGTAATGTTTGACAATGGACAACATTAACATGCTCACAACATGTTCTACGTCTATATTACTAGTATACTGGTAAATAAAAAGATAAACTGAGTCATACATAAAACAAGTAAATCAGGAATTAAAATATGCAAGAACATGTTGTATACCAAAATAAACATGTAACAGACATAATAATATGTTGTTTTATTACAATATTCATGACTAGTTGTTTTCTTTGCTATTGGCGTTTTATTACAATTTTCATATGATTTGCTGTTTACTTTGCTGTGTGAAAGTATTTTTGTGTTTGGAATAAAAATGTAAAGTATTATCTCTTACGACAGAGTGGACTCGTGTTCTCATGCAAATCTCACTTTTGCAATTTAAAGCTCCGATACCACTCTTGTTGTAACTGAATAATATGTCCCAATCGTTATTCTGGTCAACAAATTGCACTATTTTACAATATTCCAATTAATAAATAATACAAATTTCATCTTAACACACCTAATTTAGTGTTATTGTCCCTTTAATGTTATGTGGTGGTGACATTGCACGATGCCCCTGTGTACAAGGGTATACTTTTACTCCATATTTTGATTTTATTGTCATACTTTCATTGATATCATCCCAATGGTACATAGATATGTTATCTCATTATATTTTCATTATTTATATCACGTTATCCCCTATAGTATTCCATGTCAAATGTATTTTTTGTATGCATGTATTTTGGACGTAATATTCAAATAAAAAAAGTTGGAAGTTGAAACTACAAATTTTTTTCATAGATTTACGTGCAGCATTCAATGAGACTGGTTTTATTTTGTATTGTTTAAAATGACACAGGATTATATGAAATCAGATTATTTTCAATAAGGTCTTATAATGTATAATAACATATATCGAACCACACCTTAAAATTTGACATACCGGTATATACATGTGTATAGACCATCTTCATCTTGGTTGGTGCAGAAAAGTAATGTGTTAAAGAGAGAGAGAGAAAAATGGGGTTTAACGTCCACTCGACAAAAACTTGGTCATTTCAGGACTAACATATGGTTAATTTTATTTCAATAATTCTCTTGCGCGTAGGGGTCTTTAGCAGTGGGAGGTAAACGGAGGACCCAGAGAAAGCCCATGAGACTGAACAGGCAACCCTATTCCTTATCATGTACAACTGGGGAATCGAAACCATGCAAGCTGACTCAATGCCAGACCTTATGATACAACATGCATGTGCTCACCATTTGTCCATCCAAACCCCTAAGTTAAAACCCTATTTCCATGTATCCACATATAGATCAAAGAAAGAGAGTTGGGTTATTTAATCTTATCTTCAAATGTGAATCAGTGCATGATCTTAACCCCTTTCATTATATCAACTTGATATTACATATAAGTACATAATACAAAATATATTAAATTCATCTAAAACTTTCTTAATGTTATAAAAAGAAATATAGGAGCCGATGTGGGTCAGTGATTAAGGCACTGACTCACTAACAAGGTGGTCCAGGGTTCAATCCTAGTGCTGGTTAAGAAAGTTTCCACTTGTCAGTTGGTGTCTAGTCGTTCTAATGGGACCAAAAACCGAGGTCCTGTGTATTTGTAAAAGAACAATTGACAGTTGGTATTGAAATTAAGAGTAGGGTGTAGTGCCACTGGCCGGGCAAAATTTCTCGAATAGAACACTGTATGGTGTACACATTTTTTTATTAGCCCAGTTTCATATCAAGAAAATATTTAATTCTTTAAACTATATCCACCAGAGGGGCTCACAGCGAGTCCTAAATTTTAATAACCAGTCAACTTAAAAGTCTTCGGATTATTTTTGGTTTACACAAAATTAGATCAAACCAGAAATTCTAGTTTCACTTTAGATGTCATTTTTTTAATATGACATATTAGTACTTCAGTGACAATCTGTCATCAACTTTATTTGCAGTCTTTTTGAACTTAAAAAAATACAACCAGAAAACGAGCCTTTTAATAATTCTATATTTTCCCTTTAAGATGTTTAAGTGATAAACCTGCATTTACAAGTTACAGAAAGTGAAAACACAATACTTGAGACTAACATGCTAATTGTTTTTCTATGATGGTGTGTATATTGCTAGGAGGGATGGACATCTTTCTTAGAATCTAGGAAAAAAAGTCAAAAGTAAAAAAGTCACAGTAAAAAAAAACACAGGTAAAAAAGTCACAACTTATATGTCAGTGGTGCCAAATCCATCCCAGAATACGTCATATGTGCTATGATATCAAAATGTACTGATTTCTAAAGACTAAAACAGTCCAGTTACATCTGTGTAATGAACATGTGCAATGAAGGTTAAATATGTATGTTATTGTTTATATTGAATTTGAGATATAATAAAAAAAAAACTGACTTTTTTTCCTGTCTGTTTTTTTTCCTTGGCAAATTTGTGACTTTTTTACTGTGACTTTTTTTCCTGTGACTTTTTTTCCGCGCACCCTTTCTTAGAAAGCAGTGTTTTATGGGTACACAACTGTATACACAGATGGACCTGGGGTTATTTTGTAGCTAGCTTAATTAAAATTACTGACAAGTGGGTGAAAGTGAAAGGGTTTAAGAAAAGACTTAAGGCTTGGATTCACACTTTTATCCCAGCTCCAGCATTTTTTAGGTTGAACGATAAAATAATATTATTATGAACATTACAACATATTTATCAGAAATTGTTGTCAAATGTAGAATGACTTGCCATTCTTAAAGTGTTATACAGTGAGATATCATCACGATCTGTAATTTAAAACTTGCATGTGTATAAACCTTTATCATTGGTAAGTAAATATGTATATTATTGTACATCTATATAAAGTGAAATATGTGTATATTCATGTATGAAATATGTATCATGTAAATCTAAATAAAGAGAAATATATATACATGTACATTTCATCTATATCATGTGAAACACATAAGTTTCAAGTAAAATATGGTATATAAATTGACATCTATATTAAGTAAAATATCTATATTAATAAGTGATATATCTGATACGTATAAATCTACATTGTAAATCTTTTTTGACTGAAATACATTTATATCTCAGGCCCGTAGGAATGATATTGATATTGGGGGGGCTGTTCATTGGTCGTGAACGGGATAGATCCCGTAAACGGGTTCACAGGTTTTATACGAGCAGATTAACATTTCCGGCCTTAAGAAAGACCTGCAATAGACAGATTTAGCTCTTGCATAATGTATGTTTAAGTGAAAAGTACATTCATCTACATGTGTATAAACTATAAAGTGAAATACGATATATAAATTTGTATCTATATTAAGTGAAATATGTTCACTCATCTACATGTATATTAAGTGAAATATAATATTCATTTATATTAAGTGTAATACAATATCTGTATTTTCATTTATATTAAGTGAAATACGTACATTCAACTTCATGTATATTAAGTGAAATATACATATACTTTTACGTCTATATTAAGTGAAAAAGTACAAACATCTATCTACATCTATATTAAGTGATAAATACAGTAGATAATTGTGAACTTAATGATACATCTATTGTTACATCTATATTAACTATAAACAGTGTACATCCATCTATATACAACTTACCAACACATCCTCACTAAAACCACCTGTCTAGAATAAAAATTCAAATAATTAACGTTTCAAATAAAATGAAATTTGTGTAAAAAAAAACAATTTGCAATTGGTCTACTATAGTTAACAGTTTAAATTGTACTGAGGCTACGTGGCACCTTCTCATATCTTTTTAATCTCTGATTAGAATCAATTTTGTTTCCAAAATGATGACTTTTATAAGGATTATCAATTTATAAATCAATGCAAACGACACTTAATATGTATCCCTAATTACAATATTGGTGGTGTCAGTCATTATTACATATGTGATAGAACTGGTTAAATACATTCCAAATATAATTTTAACACAGAGATCATTGCTACGAGAGATGTGTAACAAACTCTTGAATAAACGATAAGTGATGACAAACACGAGTTATCCTTCTATATAACTGACTGAAGTAACGAGCGATCACAGTGTGCTATGTGGGAAATTTTGACCAGGCAGTGGCCCTTTGGCCTACTCTTATTTAGAATTCCAACTGCCAAGTGATCTTTTACGTGCATGCCAATGTATACATGGCTCCATGGTTTTCCGTACCATCCGAAAGATTAGACAGATGTCCTTGTCAGGTCCTGCTTACTTTCATAGAACAAAACCCACTGATGTAGAATAAAAAAAAACTATTTTAATCTGTCAATTTTAACGTAAGGTATTCCAAATTGTTATTTGTATGTGTTTAACATAAGTACAGCAATATTAAGTCTGTTTTCCTTTTCTACAAGTCTGCCCATTCCCCATGAAGGTTTCTCTTAATACATGTACATAGATGTGCTTAAAAGAGGTAAACCCTTTAACTCAATATTAAAAACTTGAAATTAAAAACACAAATTAGAATTCAATATTGGTCCATTTCAATCAATATTGATATTGTTATCTTGCCATGAAAATATTGGATCCTAATTCATATACAGTAGTTGAGACACAATGAAGTCATATTCTTTTATGGTTTTGAGCACTATTTGTAATAAACAAAGAAAAAAATATCCCACCAGACAATGCAAAAGTAATTAAATGTATGGCTTCTTCACAAACGACAAAATAATATTTACAAACATGTGCAGACTTAGCAGTAGTAAACGACTGCCGTTCAGTTTGGACTGTTCATATATATTACTGAACATTATTGATAAGACATTACATTAAAAGTTTTAAAATATGAATGTAAATTACTTTATATACACTCATACATTCTTTTGAAGTAGGCTACATAATTCCAACTAGTGATGGGATTTCGCCCTCATATTGCGGACATGACTAACGCTATTTTTCAAACATCTGAAATTGTCCGACCAGGAATATGCCCAATCGGACTATCATATGGTTCAATTTTTTTTAATAATTCGCTTGCTCGTAGGTGTCTTTATAGCAGTGGGAGGAAACAGGAGAACCCGGAGAAAACCCAGGAGGTTGGACAGGCGACCCTACTCCTTGTTACGTACAACCGGGGATTCAAATCCACACCAGTTGCCTCAAAGAAAGGATTTACGATACAGCAAGCACGTGCTAACCATTTGGCCATCCAACACCCCATAACAAATCGGACATCAAGACATTGTTTATAATATTCAAAATTCCAAAATTAATATAGTGTACTGAATGTATAACTACCACTCAACCCGATTGTCGTTGATAATTGGCTGGATTGATTAGGTAATTAAGTGATCAACGTACTTATCATGTCTATAAACCTACCTTGATTAACTACTTAATCTGCCATGATTGACAGACTTAATCCTTTATCGGACATTTCATCAATCTAATCTTAAACAGAAGTCACTGCTTCCCCATTGTCGGACAATTCATCAATCCAATTTTAATTTACACGTTTACCTTGTGGTTTCTCCATTGTTGGACATTTTAATCACAGCATGTATACTTAAGTCATAGATGTCACATAGTGTAAGAGTAAATAACACTTTAAATCAATGGACCGTCATTTTGTCTGCGATATCTTTTACGTCTTTTAAGACTCCATATATAAATTCTTATCCACAGTGGCACTTTCCTGTGATCTCAATTTCCGCACGAAAATTGCTTAATCTAAATAAGGTAAGCTTACTATGAAGCTATGTGGTACGAGTCCAGACGCCATACACTGAAGTTATCTATGAATTTTTACGAGTGATTTAACTATCAATGTAATTTTAAAATACTGAAGAAAAAATAACCACAAGTATTATTATTTCAAAGCCTTTCTTTCATTTGCTGCCGATAATACATTACAATAGTACATATTAAATACATTGTCATGTTTTAAGAATGGACTTGTAATAGTTACAAAGGAATAACAATAGTTATATTTTCTGTAGATAAATAAAAAAACAACAAAATCTTTGACAAACAAAATATGTGAAAAATGTCTGTCTGGTTGTATTTTAAAGTAGGATCTTGATTTGATAAATGGGAATAAATCATGTTTTGACAATATTTAACTTTAAAAACTACTGGGGCCATCCGCAAAGTTTAGATAGTTGAATAAATTTGATAATATTACTTTCCAGCCATCAAAGCGGTTATATTTTCAACTGGTCACATGTGCGTCTGCCAAAGTTTATGTAAACTAAATGAATGCTCCCTGCAACCATTGTCAATAAATTCATGTAATCTGGATCCAAGTTATAAAATTTCAGAGATTCTGCCTGTGCCAACTACTGCCAACAGTTAACCAAACGATATTCATTTCACGTCATTCTGTCAACACAACAAGCTTTGATAAAGTAACACCCTCAACTAACATAATACAGGGAAAAGCACTGCGATCAACATTACTGACCCCAATAACGTAGCAATTTGAACTATTAGATACACATAATACATCCATATTTCTGTCCTCTCCATGCATACCTCTTGTATTTTTTTGGGCCTACATCAAATATTTTTTCAGCACTTGATTGAAATTTGGTCAATTTCTGACTTGCTGCCCTCATTGGTGAATTCAACAATACGATTACTTGGTTCATAAGCACCAACAGTCAGTAATACACGAGCAAACCGTTTAAGACAAACAATGTCCTTGTACATGGCCAACATGCAGAGGTTTAGACAGCGTCTGCCAAAGCATTTACCATTTTTTTAAGGTTTCAACTTAAAAGACAGTAAGGTGTTGTCAAAGATAGCCACCCATAATCTTTATTAATATGTGTTTTTTTACAGTAATAAAAGAATTCTTCAATTGGATTTAACAAATAAATATATCTTGTGTTTTTTTCAGTTTTTGTGACTACATATTTTCTTTTGTAGTGTGAGCAAATAAAATGTAAACTGTTTTTCTGACGTTTTTACACACATTTTGTGCAATGGAAAGAACGGTCAGGTTTACTCCAATGACATTTGACCCAGAAGATGTTACCCTTTTTCTCCCATGCAAAATGTTAACCTCTCTTGCTGCCATCCTAATGGACTTTGCTGGGAAGATCTAATAAAGTAGCAACAAATTAACTTCTCTCATCTGCCTATTCTCACATTAAAGCCTCTTCCAGTCAAAACATAAAACTTGATCTATGCATTATTTTAACAAGTAAACTGCCATTAAAATGAACTAAACATACATTATGCAAGAGGTAAATCTACCAATTGCAGGCCTTTCTTTGGGCCTAAAATGTTATCTAAATTATTAATAAGACATTAATTAACTTAATCGACTCTCTATGCCATTGCTAGCCTGTGATATTTACTGGAATAGAATCCTATCTGATGATTAAATCAAAAAATGGATAATCAAGACTATATTTTTTATCGTGCTAACTTAGGTATGGAGGCTAGGCCCAAAATACAATCGCTAAATCCGTGGTTCAGAGTGGATCAGTTTGAGTGAAATTTTCAGCAAAGTCACTTTACATTATCTAGTTTTTAACTCTTGTAGTGAGAACTGCCAGCTCTTTATCTAATCTCTCATAATGTATCTTTAATATTTGATGGATAACAGATTCATCAGGTTCAGTTTTATTTTTTTAAATAAAAAAAGCAATACACATAAAAACCCAAATGACTGATAACATGGGTGTCAAGTCAATTAAGATTTTAAAAACATGTTCAAACATCCAAAGTCTGAAACAGGAAAAAAAAATGTAACAGATAACTCAAAATCATAAACTATCAAATGATAATAAATCAACGTTTTTTTGTAAGTTTTTTCAAAAAGTATTTCCTTGAGCATAATTGGAAAATATATATCTAAACTACTTGGGTAAAATTATTAAAAAAATAAAGCAATAAATCTTATGCCAAGGTCATTTCAACAAGAAGAATAGTACTATATTGATTGTGAAGCGAACATGATGTCATTACAACCATCTTGGAATTGTTATGTCAATCAATGCGCAAGTGTCCAAGGAAAATGTATGCTTAATTACATTTTGTTTGTATTTGAATTGTCAGAGCATTAGGATTTTTTCAAAGAGCATCGTCACCTCCTCCAGAAAAACAACAACATGATGAGGAGCACTCAGGGGACGAGTTCCTTGTTCAGAAATACAAATATGAATAACACTCAATAGAGTGCATGAGTACGCTTGTGTGAACTTGGTTACCATGCAGTGTTCTATAAAAATATGCACACCAATGAAATGTGTTTTTACCTCCTACTTTTTTGCACCAGCTGGGCTACTAGTAATAAACTCAAGATTATGCCATGCAATGTGAATTGTTGGCCGGACAGTTGTGCCATGACCTACTCTTAAATAGATATTAATCCTCTACTTTTCTGCACCGTGATCCCCTAAAAACTAATGAAGACAAGCATATGGCATGTAGAGTGTCATGAGGGAAATTTTGCAGAGACAGAAGTACTCCAACTTAATCTTATTTCAACTTCCATGGGTCCAGGGTTCTGTTACATGTATGTGCATGGGACATTAATTGTTCCTGGTCACTGGCCATTAAAACATTTCAGAAAAAGAGCTATTTGGGTCAGATGACACAATAATTGTGCTCTTTTAATAATGGTTTCAAAAATATGAATTTTATACCGGTAGCTCAATAAAAGCTTGCATTTTTCTAAAGCTCACTTCAGCCAATCCTGGACTGTTCACAATTTCACTACGCAATAATTTTGTGTTTACACCAACGTAAATTCCAATAATTTCAACTAAAAACATCTGAAACAAACAAATATTTCCCACCTACACAGCCATTAACTCATCAATATCATATTTACCTATCTATTATGCAAAAGGTCATTACAATCGGAATTTCTATTCTCCTGTGTATAAACCTAAATGACTAAAAGCATGTTATTATCAGGAACAGATAGATAATGGATAGAGAAATAATTAATCTATTGTATTCCAGACCATTGACCTCCTTTATATAATATTCATGTATCTGGAGTAATCTAGATGTAAATCTAACTTAAATTTACATAACATCTCATATATAAGGAAATAGCACATTACTGATGAACTATAATATCAAATTCAATCTGAAATTTCCTCATGAACTGTGATAAAGAGATTATCGTGATGCTATAGTTAACAATTTGAAAAAGAAGCCATTAATTATTAACCTAATATATAAATTGGCTGGAAGAGGTAGTGATTGTTATTGACATATTTATTCTATTTGTAATGAAACTACAAATACATGTAATCCCATAAATACCCAAGTCCAAATCAAAATAAAAGAGCGAGAGAGAGAGAAATGGGGGTTTAATGTCGACTCGACACAAACTAGTTCATTTCGGGACTAACACACGATTCAATTTTATTTCCATAACTCGCTTGCGCTAAGGAGTCTTTTAGCAGTGTGGGGGGGGGGGGGACCGGAGGACCCTGCGAAAACCCACAGTGTTGGACATGCAACCCTACTCCTTGCCACATACATGTCTTCATGTATTTTTAATTTTTATATCATTAAGATAATTATTTATAAATTATTTATAAGTGATGTCAGTGACTAAGGGTAAAGGTTAGCTTGGTCAGACATTTATTGATTTAATTTCAAAAGGACCACTGTTTAAATCCAATCTTTATCCATACCATCCGAGGGTCTACCGAGTTGATTTTGAGCTTGTCATGTAAATAAAGGTATAATTAATCATTTCTATAACATCTGAAGCGTAAATAACGACTTGCAATGGACAGAGTTAGCTCTTGCATAATGTATGTTGAAATTTAAGACCAAGAATTTGGTTTAAATCACATGTGTACAATTTGTCATTGTACAATTTGAATGACAATTGTTCATTTTTTTAAAAAAAGAAACAACATTAACACATTGTTCAAATACAGACTTACTTTGTCTCAATATTTGCTATTTTCTTATACATGTACACATTGATGTTCCATGTGTCTGAAACCAGATGCATCGCTCCACCTTTCTGCTCTATGTCTGCCAAACTTCACAACTAAAAAACAACCCCTGATGTTATGGCTTAAAGTTGTCATTTGTTTCCAAATATCACATCATTGAAGACAATGAAATCAACATTTTTTTGTGCTTTTTGAAAAATGTTTTAATTACACTTGACATCACATGTCCATAGTGCACATTACCATTGGGAAAGAGTCACTTCACATTCAGCAAACCTTGACAGATTCTACGCATCTAATCTCGGCTGTATGACGAATTCTGCCATATTGGAACTATTTTAAAGGTCCCGGATGAAAAATGGCTGCGCCCATGGAGATTTCTGTGGAGAGTATTATATAAACAAACGTTAAGTTTGGCATTGGGTTTGGGGAATTACCAGGGAATTTGATCAAACCAGCAGCCTTGAGACAATATGTCTGCTCATTTAGGTATATATACACTCTACAAAGGACGCCATTTTGGAACTTTTTTGTAAATGCGGCACGTTTTCCTGTTTTAAAGTAAATCGGTGGCCGCATCGCAAATGTATGGGTGTAGGTACATATCACTTACTGTCATACAGCCGAGGTTAGACGTAGGGTACCTAAATCTGCCGAGGTTTGCAGAGTGAGTCACTTCACCTTCTTATTTAAATGATATCAAATGAAATGGGATTTAACATCTTACTTGTCAGAACCCACTTTACAATGCAGTGTACTATTTTCAACTGCCTGTGGATAATTAATGAGCTGTCAATGGTAACTGGGCTTTTTTTTGTCCCTTGCAAATGACCAGAGATTTTTAATTGCTAAATCCTCCATCTTGCACCACAGACAAAAGAAAGCTGGCTTGAAAATCCTGAAGAACTATCTCACCCTAAACAGGGATCAGACCGATACCCAACAAACCAACATGACTCCCCAAAGTTGGATAAGAAATGGTTATTAATGTCTTTGTATTGTTAACACAATATCTTGGTTATTTTGATGGAATACATGTAGTTCACACAGTCATTTGGGGAAAGAAAGTGTGAGAGGTCGATTCTAACCCACAAGGTTGAGAAGGCGCCCCTATCTTCATGCCACATATGCTTACTCAAAAAAAAAATTTTAAAAATTAAACCTAACTTTTTCTTATCTTTTCATATAATATTTATAATTGACTATCTTATTTCATGTTGATCAGTTTCCTTATTTACTTAATCATGAATACATTTTAAAGAGGTATCACCATTTTAAAGAGGAATAGGAGAATACAACAGAAGAAAAACCAAAACTACAGAGAAAACAATATTGTTTCTTATTGTGGATATGTGATTTCAACACAAGAACCAGACACAAATCAATTCAAACAGGAAAGCCAAATGATTTTAAGAGTGGGGGCACACAGAGTACCACCTTGATAGCATTAACACCGTGTCAAAACATAAACCAACAGCATGTCCAGATTTACAAACATGGGAACAAGTTACATGATCTCGGGACCAAGTCGAGTCCCAAGTCGCTGACTTTAGTACTGAGTCAATTCCAGTTGAGTAGAGTCACGAATTCTTCACAAAGCCCAAGTCCAAAGTTCATCAAATGAGTCAGCAATTCATGGCAAATAAGGCCAGTTATTAGAGATATGTCCCCTCACCGTGACTAGAGTCCTTAGATCTTTCAAGTCGCAATAAATGTTTCAAGTAAGAAGCCAGGTCTTAAGTTTGAGTCAAATCCGATGTGCAGATTATATGACACTTCAATTTTGTATTACCTATAAGGAAAAAATCATCCAACAGATTTTAAACATTTCCTTGTCAGATTATAATAACAATAATACAAACATCAAATTAACTATAAGTTAATAATTATTGATTCTAATTAAAACATAAATTACAAAACTGTCACCAATTATTATTCAAATCTTTTAATAGATTCCATATTTATGCTTAAAGAAAGATAACATAAAGGAACAGGTTTGTTGTTAAGACAAAGAGGAAAGTTTTTAAATGACACCTTGTCACGTATTTGTCAAGTTCTAAGAGATTTATTACCTGATTGTCCTAGAAAAACAAGGTGAATATATAATTTAAATATCTATTTCTCATTATTTGTATGTTACAATCAAACACTTGAAATAGACCAAATCTCAAAATTAGAATATGGAGAGGATCAAAGTCACAATCAAAATATTTAGATTTTAAAGAGAGAGAGAAAGACCATCTTCATCTTGGTTGGTGCAGAAAAGTAGTATCTTAAAGAAAGAGAGAGAGAGAAATGGAGTTTAACCTTCACTCGACACAAAGTAGTTCGCTTTGGGACTAACACATGGTTCGATTTTATTTCAATAATTCGCTTGCACGTAGGGGTCTTTAGCAGTGAGAGGAAACAGGAGGACCTAGAGAACCCATGAATTTGGACAGACGTCGCTTTCTATGACAGACCTTATGATACAGCACACACATGCCAATCATTTGGCCTGCCAACCCACACTTCCTCCTTCCCCCTTAGATTTTAGAAATTGTCAAGATAATTGATACTAATATATTGTAATTATCTCAGAAATTTTAACCAATAGTATGTTGACAAGAAGATAAAACCAACAGGGGTGTCAGGATCTTTGTTTCAACTAGTTTGCATACATTTAAACAAGACAAACAATATTTATCTGAACCGAAATTCTATAAAAAAAATATATATATAATTCACTGTTTAAGTTTTCAAATTGCATCATCCTAGTACATTTCAGATCTTGACCCTACAATCGATTCCACTTTTTCACCCCATACAATAAACTTTTTGAATTCACCACTCTTGACATTCACCATAAATCAAACTCAACAAACAAATTGTTATTAAAGATAGGTCTACTTTTACTTGATTTATTAACAAAATTGTAAGGCATGTCCTTTAACAGAATATTTCGTTTTAAAATATGTCACATCTCTTTTAAAGTGAGAGATAGTTAAAGGAAGGTTAACCCTTTAAAGGACGTAAATTAAAATCAGACGTTATTTTTTTCAGTCAATGTATACAGATGGTCACTCTCCAAAAGGGAATGGAGAGATATAAAATTTTAATTACACCAAAGATTTCACCTCTGTGTTTAACCATGCAAATTCCTTGGAGACAAATGGCAGTCAATCCTTTTCATTCTGATTCCAATCAAACTAAATGGCAGTCTCTCGAGGAAATTTTCAATGTGAGTAATCGAGATAAAACTTTAGCGATTCGGGTTTGATTTTTGTGTTAAAGGTGAGTCTAGGTCTAGATAACACATATAGAAATGAAATGGGGTTTAACATCCAACTGTGCTCCTCCAAACTTGGCTAATGAAGACGGGATAACACATATAAACATACTGCTGATTAGTTGTTTTACTATGGGTCAACTGGTTTCGATTCCCCGGTTGTACGGGAGTGGGGTCGTCCATCAAACCTCTTGGGTTTTCTCCCGGTTCTCTGGTTCACTCCCACTGCAGAAGACACCTACGCGGAAACGAATTATTGAAATAAAATTGAACAAAGTGTTAGTCCCAAAATGAACTAGTTTGTGTCAAGTGGACGTTAACTGTCTCTTTCTCTCTATGACTCTATTGATGCGTTAGGATACATGGCAGACTGGTGTGTTGGTCACATTTGGATAGAGATAAGCATAGGGTTAAAAACCTCTAAGAGAAACCCTTGCAGTTTGGCAAGTTCTTTGTCACCCATGACCATGCCGAGGGATGGAGTATCCAACACTTTCAGGTTTAAAGGGGATGGGCCATCTGTTTCAAAATTTTTTTTAAAATAGATAATTAAATAATGTCAACCACTCAAATCGACTTTTATAAAAATTCTAGGTGTCTTCATTCAACAGCTGTCCTTAACTAAAGAATGTGTTAAGGACGTCATCAATACTGTCCCATAGTTTAAAACTGGTTACATTTCTGACATCAAAAAAGCAATCTTTAATAAAGCTAGTACTTGAGTGGATTCTGGTAACTATCATGTTTACAGGGTTGGCTCTTGGACGAGAAAAACTTGTTTTACACAGTAATCAAAAAAGACAGAAAAAAACTACACTGGTAAAAAGTAGTAATTATATAACTGAACATATAAATTTTAAATACAATTTTAAGCGAGATTTTATATTTTCAAAGAAAGTCAAAAAAAATATTTCTATGTCTTTTGCTCAAAAGGTTATCAACTCACTATTATACGACCATAGGCATTATTTCCCACCCTCAAAAATCAGTGAAACAGGAAATAATAACACAATTACCTCTCTTATTTTCCCATTGCCCTCCATGCATTTTCAACACCAAACATTGGAATTTGAAGTTGAAAATTTTATTTTGCCAATTTCTCAGCTGGCAATAGTGAATTATAGGATTAATAGGATTATTCTTTAACAAGGTAGGACTGTTTATGAATACCATCTATTCTAAAGTTTTATTTTAATATATTTTAAAAAGATAGTAAGCTGGCACTGCCAGGCAGGATACGCCCACATTTTCAAGAGATGGTTAGAGAACAAGCAAAATCGAAAGTGATTTTTCCTACAATCAAAGGCTATAATTCATTAAATTATAATTTGATATGCGCAAATATCGAAAAGAATCAAGATCTTTAGGTTATAAACATGCATTTCAAGTTTCATCAAAATCGAATTAAAATTTTGACCTCTACAGGATCCACAACCTCGATATACCATTTTTTAACAGTATTTGCGTATGAATGGCGGCCATTTTGTATGGTAATTTTGGTCCCATTTTTCTGAAATTCAAACTCAACCTTCCTTAGGGTGTAACGGTGATATAATCAAATGATTTTTTAAATCGGATAATTATTGTAACCTCCAGAGGGACCACAGGCTAAACCAAGACGATTTTGCGTATAATCAGGGGCCATAATTCAGGAAGTTAAGATCCGATATGCGCAAATATCGAAAGGAACCAAGATCTTTGGGTTATAACCATGCATTTCAAGTTTCATCAAAATCGAATTAAAATTGTGATCACTACAGGGTCCACAACCTCGATATACAATTTTTTAACAAAATGAACGGCGGCCATTTTGTATGGTAATTTTGGTCCGATTTTTCCGAAATTTGAACTCAACCTTCCTTAGGGTGTAACGGTGATATATTTGAACGGTTTTTTAAATCGGATAATAATTGTAACCTCCAGAGGTACAACGTGCTAAAATAGGTGAATTTTCGGACAATCAGGGGCCATAATTTAGGAATTTACGTTCCGATAGGTGCAAATATCGAAAGGAACCAAGATCTTTGGGTTACAAACATGCATGTAAAGTTTCATCAAAATCGGTTCAAAATTGTGACCTCTATAGGGTCCACAAGCTAAAAACGTGATTTTTCATACAATCAGGGGCCATAATCCATGAAGTTTTGATCCGATACATGCCAATATCGAAAGCAGCCAAGATCTTTTGGGGATAAACCTATATTTTAAGTTTCGTCAAAATCGGACAAGAATTGTGACCTGTAGAGAGTCCACAAACAATTATGGACGGACGGACGTACGAACAGGGGCGCAGACATAATACGTCCACATGAAAATGTGGGCGTATAAAAATAACTTGAAAATTTGAATTTGGAACTTTAAAACATTCTGTAAAATCATGACTAGATGTCAGAGTAATGATATTTACATATTGTACAGAAGACAGAATATGATAACCATGCACATGTTTGGGTGTAAACTGTTTACTCAATGTAATCCTGTTCTCAAATTCATAGCTGTTACGTAAACCCTGTTTACATTACAAATTGTAAGCGTACCAGGAACGGTACCAAGTACGGCAAGCTTCATTTTTTTGTAGTGTAAACTGGTCTGGTGCCAATCTGGCCCACTGAAATGAGTTGGTTCGGCTATGTACCAGGAATGGCTCGCTTTAAATTTTCGTAGTCTAAAAGCTATTGGGTCTGAGCACGGTTTCAGTAGTACGGATCACTGCTCATGTGTGAAACGAACTTTGACCTCCCTCCCCGCCCCCCTGCAAATTGTCATCAGCTCTGTCAAAATGACTGCTAAAACTAAATCGACCTTCATAACTGTTTTCATCCAGTAATTTGCATAGCGACTGAAGTTAACTTTTCTGTGAAGAGTTCCACATTTTGCATGCTTGATACCGTTCCAAGACCGGTAATGTTAATGGGTCAATTTCTTGAAATCTATCACAGTCTGGTACCGATCCCAAAAAAGGCCAAAATGGTACGCTTATCGCGGCCAAGTGTAAACGAGGCTATTGACTTTATATATCTTGGGATCTGCTTATTGGTTCAAAACCTAATAGTCCTACACTCCTATTTCCAGAGTTAAAAAAATTTCAAGTTACATTTGAGCAAGTTGAGCAACATAATATAACTATTTTTATGGTACACAATTAGTTTTTTTTAAAAAAAACATAATTCATCACGGTGTCAATTCAAATTTCTTTTTTAACATAAATCAGAAAGGTTTAACTAGTTCTATTTAAAGATCATCTTTCAAACATCAAAACTGATTTTTAGGAATAAATGTTCCTAAAAAGTCTGTGACAAGAAGTAGGGTCACCGGTAGCCTGTACAACCTCATGGGTTTTCTCCAGATCCTTTGGTTTTCTTCCACTGCTAAAGACCCCCCTACGTGCGAGCGTATTTTTGAAATAAAATTGAGCCATATGTTCAACCGGAAATGACATAGTTTTTGTTGAGTGAATCAATCTCTCTCCCCTCACTCTCTCTCTCTCTCTCCCTCCCTCCCTCCCTCTCTCTCTTATACAATTATGGTCTCATTCTCTAATGTTTGTGCACATAAATTGGAAATATATTGCCTGAAAAATATACGGTGCCTATGCCTATACTTGTTTTCATATTGAATCAAAGCAAATATCTAATCTTATAAAAAAAACTGATTTGAACTTGTGTGCAATTTTGTTTAGATTTTCGATACAATGCATTTTTAAAACCTTATATTATTACAATCTAAAATATCATTCTTTATAACTTGAAACTGATCTGCAATCTGCATTATTATATATTTTGTTGTGTTTTATCATACAAATAAAATCTGAACAATACGGTACAGTTAATTCGCAGGTATCAATTTCATCAATTTGAATTCAAACAATACAAAGGTAGGAAAGACTTCCTTGTTCTTAATGGTATTTATCAGGTTTTAACCAACTATCCCTCATCATTTTTTATCTATTGTTAAAATACAGGTGGATTATATTGGTATGGGTATAAAGATCAAACCAGGAAGAGAATAGTTTCATAATGAATAAGTCAAAATGAATAGGTGACCACCTAATCAAAATCTAATTCAAATTTTTAACTCTTTGTAACTGAAAATTTAAATGAAGTTATTCAGTATCTTAATGCAGCTTCACACAAATCATATAATACATTATTCATGAGATTGCAGGAACTATTTACTCTTCCTATATCCATTCATTAAAAAAACATTGTTGTATTCTATGTCACCTTCAATAAACATTAAAAATTGACACTGTCTCTATGTAACCCAACAATAGAAGTTCGTCAATAAACAGTAAATTTATATGGATTTTGGCCTTCCTATCTGTCAACTTCTACTATATGACAACAATCTAGATCAGGATATTATTTTGTTGTGAATAGTATTTAAATGTATTTAAGTAGTGTAAATTAAAAAGAAGCCATAACTCTAGAGAAAAGATTAATATGAGAAAATGGGATTTTACATTCAACAATTCGCATACATGCGTCTTAGGCAGATGACCTCCCTTCTGGTCAACTTTCAATCCAAATTTGAACCCATGACTTGCATTGATGACATAACTGTATCATAAAAAAAATACCAAAATGTAATTCAGTGATGTGATTCTCTGTCCTACATTTACATTAGATATGTATTATTGGAAAAATTATGAAGTAATTCTGTTTCTTAAGGGAATATTTTGATAATTCTGAGCCGAGTCTTGATTGTCATTGCTAACCCTTTTAAGATAATTAACAAAGTCTTGATAATTCATTTTTAAATTGAATCACTTACTGTCAATCGCATTTAAATAACATTTATAGCCTAAAGAAAGACCTACAATAGGCAGATTTAGCTCTTACATAATGCCTTTTTAATTGTCATGGGTTCTCTTACGTGCACAACATCCAAACAACTAAGCACACTTTCCTTCGCAGCTCAGAAACTCACCCCCATTGACAAGTGAAGACCTTGTTTGTAAAATCCAAAAGGTTTTTCCTGACTCTTGACGGGACTTAACAATTAGAAAGACAAATAATCTTGGCTTTAAGCTGTTCTATCTAAAGCTTCATTCACCAAACTAACTCTTCCAACTCCTTTAATCTAATTAAACACACTCCATTCAAAAATCAAGGTTAGAACTATTTATTTGCTGCTAAATACGCAACAGCACTTAGATAAGTCAATTATAAGTGCGAAATCTCTATTTGGAAACAAATCATTTAAGGAAAATTCCAACAAATTGTAAGTAAATTTTACAGCTAACTGAGCCACAATAGTTAGCAATGGCGAGGGTGAGTAAATAGACCGTCTGCATCGCACATCTATCAAACAAACACAGCAGACGACACTCAAAGCACATTGTCAATCGCTAAAACAAAGTTTATTTTTTAACTCCATCATTGATTTAGAGGATTCTGGAACAGTATTTTGTTAGGATAGTTTTTTCTGTGTGAAAACATGTAAAAATGCAGGTCCATAACCTGCACAAGTAAATGAATAGAATATCTAAACTGGGATGACGACTATGACGTATTCCGAATATGTTACCCAACAACAGATACACTTTGTTCAAGAGTCATCGAAAAAAAAAATTATTGTCTAGAAGTCAATATGAAATGGTCTATTTTTAAAACTTGCTTATTTACCAAAAGTGTAAAGGTACACGAAAATAGTATCCAGTATCTTCATCTTCACGTTGTCACCGAAACCACAATGAATGATGGTCTAGACAAAAGTGAGTCTATTGTGTATATTGTGGGGGGAGGGGGAGGGTGGAAGAGAAAAGGGCTTTAGTATGCACTCATCACAAACTAAGCCATTTCAGGACTAACTTATGGTTCAATTTCATTTCAATCATTTGTTTGAGCATAGGGGCCTTTAGCCGTTGGAGAAAACCAACAAGGTCGACAGGCGATCATATACCTTGTAACGTACAAGCAGACATTCAAAACCATGCCACATGACTCAATGACAGACCTTATGCAATGCCTTTTGGGGAAGGGGTAGCTGGTCACACAGATGGTCTCGCATGTTGGATAGCCTATACCCCCAACCTATATATTGTCACACCAAGAATCATGTACATCTTATGTTTGGCTGACAGAAATGACTTTCACCTTACAGAATGCGTTATAATTGAAAAAACATTTAACACAAGACATTGTAAGAATAGTACATGTATATGTAAACAATGAGGTTACCTTATATATATAGTCAACAGTATTTTTGTCAATCTGATTAAAATACAGATCTATATATCAGTTCGTTTTTTTATACTTACGATGGCCTACACTACATGTACATTAAGATCTGACAAGTTGTACTGGAAGGTTGTGTCAGGCCGGATTTTGACCCTTTAATGTCATACATTGAATAATCAATCAGCTTTGTCGTTTCTAGTGGTTAACCCACAGTTCCGTGCATGGCACGCCAAGAAGTCACCGTAAAACAAAATTTTTAACTATAAAAAACGAAATGAAATAGGATCTGTGTTTTAACCAGATTGCATCAATAGGATTTTTTTCATATACTTGAATAGTGTAGTACAAACAGTTCTATTGGTCCTTCCCACAGATATTAGACACTATATACACAGTATGCAACATCTACAATAAACTTACATGACATTATTAAACACTGACTAGAAAAATACTTAAACATATATTGTACAGTGTACACACAAATGTGAGTTCTTAATGATAAAATTTTAGTTCTATCTTTATTTCAAAATATCTGATGGTGAGAGTAGAAAATTCTTGTTTTTCTTATTACAACTTTTTTTTTTTGTTTATCAGAAATAGCTTGTCCATTAAATAATCACAATACATGTACCTAAACATGTATAACAAAATCTTCGAAAACCTTAATAATAAAACCTCTGGCACTGTGATTTGTAGATAATATGCCAACCATGTATAATCCTCCATTCTATTCTGTATGGGTTTTAAATAGTGTAGCCTATGTATGAAGTTAAAATCCAACTTATTATAATTAACCCTTTTAAAGGGAACAATTTGATTAAGGACCACACCCATTCGGAGGAATTATTTTCAGGGAAGAATTTGTTTCGAATGTTTATTATTGTTCAGTGTTATTTAATTGTTCAATATATTATTCTAATTGCTCATAATTTTCCTATAAAATATCCAAAACTCATTGTGGAACTTTTTTTTAATGTTCAAAATTCTGTTTTACTTGCCTTTACATCATGTAGTCAAGGCCAATGCAAGTATACAAACAAATGAAATATAGTTCAATCAGATTAACTTTTAAAACCAACTATACCCTAATATAAACTTTTAAAACCAACTATTCCCTAATATAAACTTTTAAAACCAACTATTCCCTAATATAAACTTTTAAAACCAACTATTCCCTTATATAAACTTTTAAAACCAATATATATACCGTAATATAAACTTTTAAAACCAACTATACCCTAATATAAACTTTTAAAACCAATATATATACCGTAATATAAACTTTTAAAACCAATATATATACAGTAATATAAACTTTTAAAACCAACTATACCCTAATATAAACTTTTAAAACCAACTATTCCCTAATATAAACAATCAAATGAAATACAGTTGATAACAGATGAAATTTTAAAACCAACTATTCCCTAATATAAACAATCAAATGAAATATAGTTCAATCAGAATAACTTTGAAACCCAACTATTCCCTAATATAAACAAACAAATGAAATATAGTTCATATCTGATTAACTTTTAAAACCAACTACATGTATACCTAATGCTTTATAGCTAATGACAGGCACATGTCTATCATGTCATATGCGTCAAAATGTCAATAATAGATGGATCACAAAAATGTATATTTCATAAAAGTACATGTATTATTCATCTTAATTGCTTATGACATTTGTTACCAGAGCTGACAATGTTCTATAACAAAATATATCATCCATCAATTTCTAGCTATGAGGTGAATAATTACAAATAAAATCTATAAATACAAGATAATAGCCGAAAATAAGTAATCGTATACATGTACTTATAAGTGCAAATACTGGTATTTAGTGTTAGATTTCAATATCCTTTAGTACCAAATGTAAATAAAGTAGGTAAAACTGATATACATAGATATCAATCCAAGTGTCATATATCTTAAAACTGACATCATTAAATAACTGGAATATATATGTGCCGTTTATATAATATACAGTATTAAATATAAGTACTCTATATAGACTTCTAACAATAGCTTGCAAATCACTTTTCTTAATATCATTTAGTGTAGAGACTCATTTTATTCACATTATAGAAAAATGTATATATGTATATACATAGGTCAGAATATGATAAATCTGTAGAGAATAATCTATTGTTGTTTACACAACAGATCAATATATTATACTCTTAGCAACATATGTGACAAAACCATTATTTTAACTAAACGCAATCTTTTCATAAACAAAAATATCCAATTATATACAGAATTTTGAAATGTCAACTAATTAAAATATAAGTTGCCAGCCAACATGACATAGCCCACCTGATAACACATTATTGAATCCCAAGAAGATCACAATAAAAATCTTGAAAATTATGAAACAGGGAATTATTTTAAGGGCCAAGAAAGGCTGGAAAAACTCTAAACGTTGCTTAGTTCAATACAAATGTAGGATACATGTAGCCTATTTCACAATACATGTACATGTATTGACCTGTACATTTTTAGAGGAGGCACCCACTTAATGAAAAAATAAACCATCCATTTAAACATAAAATCCCCTTATTTGCCTTTACTTATTGATCTTCTGCCTCTGAGTGAGTGTGAAATTCAATTTCAACAAAAATGTTTTCATAGACTTCCTGACGAAGCACCTTACGGTCATTCAAGTTTTAACTCCTTTTTCTCCAATAAAACAGTCAACAAAAAAAGAGCCAGCTACTCCCTGCTAACATCCGATACATGTGCATGAATTGTACTCAATGGCAAAAACATCCACACACATTTCCAGAGAATAAATTAGGTTTTTTTTTCCTTCTCAAAAATAAGAATCCACTTGCAAACAAAGATGCATTTCTTGATCACTTTAAAGATGAAATCAAATAAGCAACTTCTTTATCGCCAAGTAATCTAATCTCTTTTATCTATCACCAAGTAATCTCTTTCATCAGAGAGAGAGAAATGGGGTTTAACATCCACTTGACACAAACTTAAGGTCATTTCGGGACTAACATACGGTTCAATTTTTTTTTATTAATACGCTTATGCGTAGGGGTCTTTAGCAGTGGGAGGAAAGCGGAGGACGCGGAGAAAACACACAAGGTTTGACATGCAACCTTACTCCTTGTCACTTACAACCCAGGGTTCGAAACCATGCCAGTTGACTCAATGACAGTCTTTATGATACAGCGTGTGCACGCTAACCATTCAGCCCCCCCCCCCACTCTTTCATCATCAAGTAATCCATATTTCAAATAATTCAGCCATACAAAGTGTAAATTGTCTATGCAGCCACAACACTCACAACACCTGGGTCTTACCAATTATACTAAACTGCAGCACAATGATGTAAAAAGATATTATCTCTTAGGTAATCTATGTGTAATAAGAGTTTTGAAAAGTTTGCTCCATAAAAAAAATAAAATTCTTCAGGAATTCCTACTTTAACATATTTAATAATGAAGGGAATGTATGATGATGCAGGCCACACAGTTTCTTAACCCTAGTTCAGACCAGTTTTCTCCTATTAGCACCTGTCAACACCTATTTAAGCCCTGTGGTCGAAACCTCTCTTATTCAAAGTTGAAACCTCAGTCTTTCATGAAAATGGTATGGCAAAAAACTCCATAACATGTACTAAAGTAGGCTTAATTGCCATCATAATTAAGAAAACATCAAAATTTGCCCCTAAAAGAAACATTATTTAAGAGCAAAATGTGCCTATTGTTGGTCTTTGTTTAGGCCTTAAATGTTATATTATTTATTAATTAGACATTTACTTATTAACTGATATGAAAAGAACATAATCAACTCTTGATGCCATTGGATGGCTCCGATAATAAGTACATAAGAACGGTTTGGCCATTTAATTATTAAATTTTAAAATGCACTATTTGGATGGATCCATTGAATATCTTGCAGGGAAATAAATTCAAAAATATGTGAAGTTAGAATTTATGGTTCTCATGCCCCACCCTTAGTTTGGACAAATCTCAATAAACAGCTCTAAAGCAACATATCGGGTACTGCCAAAGTTATAACAAGAAAATGTAATCACAAAATTTCTGAATATTAACAAATTCAACGTAAGATAAATGTAAATAGCTAAATAATAAATGTAACACAATACTTATAGCTAATCAATAAATGTAACACAATACTTATAGCTAATTAATAAATGTAACAAGAAAGATTAGTTATACCATAAATCTAACATCAGATATCTAAATAAGAACAAATATAAAATAAATGTGTAACCCAAGATGGTCAGCTAAATAATAAAAATTGATGGATGGATTGGGTAGGTAGGAAGGTACATGTAGGTAGGTATGGAAAGTAAAAATACATTTAGCAAATGTTTAAAGCAAGAATTTCTGATTTTCTAAGAAAGTCAAAACATAATTATTTCTATGTCTTTTTCTCAATAGGTTATCAACTTACTATTATACTATCATGGACATTATTTTCCACCCTTAAAAATCATTGACATAGGAAATAATAACACAATTGCCTCCCTTGTTTTCCTATTAACTACCGGTACATGGAATAGCCATCTTCAATCGTTGGAATTTGAAGTTGAAAATGATATTTTTGCCAATAGTGAATTATAGGATTAATAGGATTATTCTTTAACAAGGTAGGACTGTTTATGGCTACCATCTATATTTAAGCTTTATAAATATAACTTAAAAATGTTAAATTGTAGCTTTAAGCCCCCCCCCCTCACACACACACAATCCCCCCTTTTAAGATAATCAAAAAACAAAACAAACACAATAGGCAGTATGCCTGTATGAAATGATTGCAGAGTAAACAAATAATTAACAATAATCAATGGAGAATGGGATTCTATTTATGTCCAACATTTCTTAATTCATGGACCCTGAGGCATTATTGATACAAATCGATGACAGATCTATAAATAAAACATCTTAACATTATTTTATTTTAAGTAATGAATGGATGAAATGGGGTTTAACATCCTATAATTATGTATTTTAAGTAAACATTAGCGGATAATAAACTTAATGAATGGCATATTTATAAAGTAAAGTCTGGAAATATGTACAACCATTACTGACAACACAAAATGGTTACTAGATCTTTTAAAAGATGATGGCGTATTCATCATACAATTTAAAAAAAAAAACAATTTGTTAAAAAAGGTAATTGGGTGCCTAGTTTAATAATCAGTTAACAGGTTTGTGTTGTTATACAGGACTGTCAACCATCACAAAAAATATAAGCTACGTGTGATTTTTATTAAACTTTCTTTTGGTGTTAGTCAGGCCCACGATTAACTTTTTTTTAAAATGAAGCGTTTTCTTTAGATAAAATATGGTACTTACTCTTTCAGATAACGGCTCAATAAAAGTTGCAATTCCAGCTCTAACTCGATTTTTAAATCCACGTACCGTACCCTTGGAGCTGACTATTTGCCGCTCTTCTAGGGTGCTGGGGCTTTTCACATCTCTGCGACCAGCGAAAGTGGACTCAGCCCTTTTCTGAGAATGGCCGTTGGTCACTTTAGTGTGAAAATGTTCTTTAAATTCCCCGCGTAACGACGGCTCCAGTGTAGGGTTTTCTTTAAATCCATTTTTATAAAACGGATCTTTACCGTTTATTTGAGACAAATTAAACGATTGCATCTCATTACACAAAACATTGATGTCACCGGGCATCGTGTAATTTTTATCACTAATATCACCTTGATTGTCAACCCCTCGGTGCATTTCCCGCACTGATCAATTGAGCTAATCCGGTTAAAATTCTGTCTTCTGTGAACGATTTTAACCGTAGTCTTGTCACAAGCGTCTGAGAAGACCAAAACGAGCGAACTCTTTACTCAACAAATAAGTCGCCTGAAACTCAGTGACGCTTCACCGGCTTTTCGTGAACACATCAGCACATATTTAAACACGATTCGTATTTTTTATTCCCCCGTATGCACGTATCCATTCACCTTCGGGCGTGGCAGTCATGTCACCCTTCGCCGTAATGTTATCGGTAAGTTGTCAGACTCAACTAGCAGAAATCAGCAGTAGCCGTGTTTACTACCGTCACGTGACTCGACGTCATTTTTACCTGTCATTGATTGCTACATAACGTTAGACGAGACTAATCTAAGATACCCGCATGTCACGTTCATTTGATAAGAACAGGAAGAAAATTGCTATGGCTTTGGAATATAATACATCTTTTTATGACAAAACATCATTTCATTAGAATGTACTCACATAACTCTTGACGGAAAATAAACTTTATAAAAAACCAATAATTATTTTTTAAAAAAGAACGATTCGATTACTTGTCTATAGTAAGGACATTACATGTATATGAGGAATGGACTGGTATTTTATTCCAAAGATCTCCGAATTATTATTATTTTATAATCTCAATTAGTCTACACGAATGGGGTTGTGTGAAATCAATAGAAACTGATGTACACAAAATTGAAGTTGGACTTTTTTAGAATACGTCTCTGTTTTAGTAATGAATGAATGAAATGGGGTTTAACGTCCTACGCTTAAGCACCTAACCTGGGCTGAATTCCAACTGCCAAGGGTTATTTTACGTGCACGCCAATGTGTACAAGGGACCTCGGTTTTTCGTCCCATCCGAACGACTAGGCAGCTGTCCTTGGCAGGCCCCCCTTCTGCATCACTGACAAGGGGAAATCACGCCGGAAAATCAAGATGAACTTTCTCGGCCAATGCAGGGATCGAACACCCGACCTCCAGGCTAGCGAACCAGCGCATTATCCACTTAGCCACCGTGATCCCCTATGTTTAGTAAATATTGGAATTGTTTAGTTTAGTCGTCAATGTTTTGTCTTAAATTAATCTAATATGTTGTCCCTATATTTGAGCAAACAGAAATAAAACGCGAACTTTATAACTTTTAAGGACCCCCCCACCCCTCATTTCCATGGTCGAAGTAGGTATTTTAATCGCTATCCGTTTGGTTGAAATTATAACGGAGAGGGTAGCTTTTGGTTATGTGTATTCTGTTTTTTTGGTTGAAACTTTACCAGGGCAATGACGTTTCCATAAATTCGAGATTCCTATATTCGTTTAACAAAACTACACGGGTGGGGTTTTGATACCATTTTAAAGCGGTGCTTTTGTCGAAACGTCAAAGTAATATATAAGGCCGTAGGCGTATTTTCGTATAGCATTGATAATATCTTCCGAATTTATTTTCCTATTAACTGTCAGTAGTTCTTGTGTGATAAACGATTCACTATTTCTATAAAGCGGAGATATTAAAAACAAGACACTGTCAAAATTTAAGACAGATTCTAATTAAAAGAAAACAAAAGTGAATATTATATCCAAGAGTTGAAGCCACGGGGTCTTAACAGACAATAAAGAAATAGAAATATGTAAGCCTAGTTATATTATGACCTCATTAAATAATTGAAAATGAATGTTTTAGTAGCAAAACACGACTTGCGGTGGATATAAAAAATAACTATTAAATAGTTTCACTATCTCGGCAAATTTAAGTGGCAAACACTTTCAAGGTCACGGTAAGCAAAATCACAAAATGGAAGAAGATATAGAATTAATTCATAAATTGCAATGTCATGTACCGTTATAATGTAACAAGTATCATCGTGTGCAGGGGATCACGGTGGCTAAGTGGATAAGGCGCTGGTTCGCTAGCCTGGAGGTTGAGTGTTCGATCCCTGCATTGGCCGAGAAAGTTCATCTCGATTTTCCGGCGTGATTTCCCCTTGTCAGTGATGCAGAATGAGGGCCTGACAAGGACAGCTGCCTAGTCGTTCGGATGGGACGGAAAACCGAGGTCCCGTGTACAAATTGGAGTGCACGTAAAAGATTCCTTGGCATTTAGATATCGATATAAGAGTAGGCCGTGGCGCCGCTGCCCGGGCAAAATTTCCCTCATAGCACACTGTTGGCGTATGCCCGTCTTCAATTAGCCCAGGTTAGGTGCTTAATCGTAGGACGTTAAACCCCATTTCATTCATTCATTCATCGTGTGCAAGGGTAAGATAAAAAAATACCCATGATTACAATTATTTCCTTGGTGAGAATGATACATACTAAACTAACGCTGTCTGTGTACAATTAGCTCCGCTTGAGAACAGACACTAAGCTGGACGACTGACATTTTGAGCAACGATTTTAGTCGAAATCACTAAATAGTATGTGCTGTTATAATGTATACAATTATCATCATAATATGCAAATTTTACTCTGGTATGTTGGGGGTTTAAGTGGACCAGGGGCCTGTTTCACGAAATTTTAACTAAGATAAAATCCGATTTTAGTAATTCGATTGGATAGTATTAGATTGATTTTAGCGCTTAGCCAATTAGATTTAAGTATGTACTAAAATTTGGATTGTATCTTAATTTAAAATTTCGTGAAACAGGCCCCCGATCAATATATTAAAATTGTCACGTAGTTCTACTTCTACTTTTATCTACAATAACCACATATTTTGTCATCAATAAATGTAGTATATGATTTATCATACCATGTCATTATTGTTTACTTTACCTCACTCAAATACGTGCATATAACACATTTTATATACACAGTTCTTATCAACTTATCTACATTACACATTGTGTAATAATATATGAATGAATCGTCCACGCTGTAACGATGTTCTGTTATGGCTTTAAAGAGACATTATCACGATCACTCTGCACACAGAGAACTATTTACTACTAGAATAGACCTCTGCCCTGCATAACCGCCATATCCAAAAATTAGTATACTAGTATACTCCATTTCATATCTGTCATACACAAATTGAGTAAACAAACCCTGTCAAATAATTTTTTAATAAGTGGAATAAATACTTCTCAAAATTCGAGAAATATATTTAGTTCTTTCGACTAAAATCGTTCATTTAGGACGCAAAATGTCAATCATCCAGCTTAGTATCTGTTCTCAAGCGGAGCTAATTGTACACAGACAACGTTAGTTCCCTCTCACCAAGGAAATAATTGAAATTAATTATTCGAAATAGCTCTTCTTATAAGTAAAGAATTGATCCATTCATTCACTTGCTATGATGTGTTGTTTATATTGCTTACATTGTCTGTGTATTTTGTGTTGTGTCCACAGGTTTGTCTTTTTGTTTTTGTTTGTTATAGCGTGGTCCTCCTGTAATATTATTACAGAAGGAAATTTTACACGAGTGCTAATAAAAACCCTTGAAAGCTATTAAAATGTTAAATGACAAATCTCATCTCTCATCCCTCAATGTTTCGATATATATCTCAACGTTTTTAGCTATACGTTCTCTTAGCTATTAAAATGTGTACAACTAGTGAACTGATTTGTCTCACTTTTTTTTATACAATCTAATTTTAACAAGCAGAATGTAAATCCAGTCAACTACAAGGCCAAGACTTCGAAAGTAATAATTCATCTTTAAATGTCCGTTGCCCAGAGATAAAATTTATTACCGTGGCCTCCAATGAAAGCCATAAATAGCTGATCAGGTATTCGCGACGCATTTATAGTATTTTTCGGGGAAACAATGGTGTTCTAGGTAGTGTCGACCCAGGAAGTTATGAATTCGAACTAAGGCTAGTTTTAAGCTCGTATCAAGCCTGAAATCACTGGAAAACTAATGTCACCTTGAAAATTACTGTTTTGATTGTACAAAAGGAATATATACCTATGACATGGCGTACGCTACGCCATTGTTGAGTCAGAGAGTGAGAGAGAAATGGGGATTGAAGTCCACTCGACACAAACTAGGTCATTTCGGGACTAACATATGTTTGAATTTTATTTCAATAATTCGGATGCGCATAGGGGTCTTTATCAGTGGGGGGAAACCGGAGGACTTGGTGAAAACCCCATTATTTACGTATCAATTTGGTTTCCGGTTCGATATGGCCCATGTTATTTTATAATCTGCAGTATTATTATGATAATCTTTCATTTGGTGTTGTATATTTTTTTAAATCGTAATTTGCAGACCTACCATTCTCCTCATGAGAATTATATTGTGACTGCATGGTCACATCTTCATTAATAGCCGAGGTGGAGTTAAAAGTAGGCGTTAAATCACATTTCATTTTCATTTATTGTTCGTGTGCATAATAATAATATTTCTACAATCTAAACCCGTACATCAAATATCGAAATATTAAGAACATCTAAGCACGCTCTTTTTTCAGAGAGGGGGTGCCGAATGGCTAGCACATGCGCGTTGTACATGTATAATGAGTGTCAACTGGCGTTGTTTCGTTACAAGGAGTAAGGTCGTCTGTCCAAACCCGTGTGTTTTCTCCTGACCCCCAGTTTTCCCCGACTGCTAAATCCCCCTACGCGCGAGCGAATTGTTGAAATAAACTTGAACCGTATATGTAAAGGCCCGAAATTACCTTATTTGTGTCGAGTGGACGTTAACACCCCTCTCTCTCCCCCTCTCTCTCTTTCTCTCTCTCTCAGAAACCAAAATTTCCCTTTTATTGACATGCGATTTGTGTATTTAATATTCGAATTGAATATACAAACAAATTTGCTCCATTTGTAAAAGTGCATCGGGAAACCTATAGCTCAGTGATCTGTATGTTTTGTCTAATATTGACTGATAATATCACGCATTGTTCACAATTTTGAAGAACAGTAACTTTACTGTTAAAAATAGATCGATATTGGAGATTGCTAATTGGAATCACGTCTAATTAGCGAACTGTGTGGATGAAATACAATGGCACTTACGGTCATTCATAGTACATGTATGTAAAGAAAATCGATATTGTATATTAGAAATATAATAGATTCTTCCGTTGTGGTTCTAATTCCGAAGTATTCCGGAGTAAGTAATAAGTAGTATACCACAGATTCTAAACGTTAATCAATAATCATAACATGAAAAATCAAACTAATTATCAGTACATGTCCAATTCTCTTTCAAATTAATCCATGCTATTATATTAGAAAAAAAAACAACATCAAAACAAACCACTTAATGTATAAGTAGTACCAATTGGAATCGGTATAGACCACAACATGAGACAGAGAGAGAGAGAGAGAGGAAGAGAGAGAGAGAGAAACTTCCTATCGCATTGTACACTTAACTAGAGATAAAATAAATGATAAATTAGTCTCAACATGACCCCAGTAAAGTATCGACACGACGTTAAACCCACTTCCATTCTGAATATGAATCTTTATAAAGGGAAGAATTGTATTCTAATTTCATTCTGAAAATATCTCTTTCTATTTTAATTTAAAACGAGTCGTGGTAGCTCAGTCAGGTCCCGGAATATTCTGCCCCCCCTCCTCCCCTGGCAGTGGTGCAGGGACGGAGAACATTGCAAACAACAACGTCGTTCAGATGGGGCGAATAACCGAGATCCCGTGAACACATTGGCATGCAAGTAATAGAATTAGAGTAGGTTGTATCGCCGCTGCCCGGGAACAGTACTTTCTCACACAGCACAGTGGTCAGATAGATCAGTAAAGTATAAAACGTTAAATCCAATTTCATTTCGAATTTAAAGTTGACCATAGGAATACTTCGGTGAATTATCGCATATTTCTAACTGTCTGTTGTATTTGACATGCTTCTGATATACACTTAACAACTTTTGAGAACTTATCTCACACACAACATTGACACGTTTAACAATCCGTGAAAAGAAATATGTCAGCTTAACAGAAATTTTCGCACAGCCACGGAATCTGTTGTTTTTCGTTGCGGGAAAATTGCGAGAAAGGCCGAAATTTCGATATAACGTGTAAAAAGATTGTTAAAATAAAGTTAAATAGATCGACTTCACAAAAAAAGCTAACAAATAAAACAGAACTCGACATTGTCTTGTAACTGGATCGATCTCAATTAGCTCATTCTTTAATCTGGAGTAAAATAGTGCAAGCTTCAATATCTATTTTTCTTTCTAAACAATATTTATTCAAGAAAACTGGATTGGAGAACAGGCAAAAGCCGAAAGTCACATCAAACGCACCACCCCACTCATTTTCCCGTTTCATAGACTTTTTTTCACCCCTTACATCAATACCGTTCCCAGAGTCAGCCGCGGGGCCTCTGAAGCCATGTACCGGCCATTTTTTCAAATTTGTTCTAAACCTTCTAACCTCAGATTAGTCAATCTTTTTTGGGTCGATTTCTCGAAAACTAGAGATCTGATCGTCGTCTCGTTTGTTGTAAAATGATCCTTGAGTCAAAGTCAACTCGCTGACATAAAAAAAAATGGATCATGACAAAGCGAACCCCACAGAAACCTTGACATTGGACGAACCTTGAACTTTGTAACTCGATTATCAAAGGTTGACATTTTAGCTTAAAAGCGTTAGACTTGGTATTCGCGACGACCAAGGAATCTGATAGGCTCACGAGCCTGGCTTATACCCAATTAAACTTAGTTCCGAAATATTCAGGGTATTACGTGAAGGGCTTGATGAGATGAACGTAGTCAAAACGAGATCAAGTCTTCTATTGCAGATGGATCTGGCCAGGAACAGAATCTATTCGTTTGGGTGTAACCCTTTGACAGTTGGAGTACAAAATAAGAGCAGGTAGTCTTCGCTGTCTGTTCCAAATTTCCTATTTCTGTTTTTTTTTTCCTCCGTTTTTAAGTGGGCCTTTTATGTCATACTACTACATGGGCTATTTTATATCTTTAATCCCAAGAGGAGGGGTGGGGTAACACAAGTGCATTGCACCACAAGGTATAACCCAAATATACGTGGACTATAAGGGTCGCCTGTAATTTCTAAGGAGGCTCTGGCTTCCTCCCACTCCTTAAGACCCCTATACGCGCAAACAAATTGATGAAAACAAGCCAACAGTGAGGCTGGTGTCCCCCGCCGATATCCCAAAATAATAAGATGACACATAATAATTAATCGAACATTTATTTTTTTCAAAATATTAGCTTTAGCTCAAAATATTAATTATTGACTTAGTCAAGACATTCGCCTAATGAACATCTACATCAAGTTCAAAATTCTACCTCAATTAAAAGCAGAGTTATGTTCCAAAGTCTTGACCAATAAAAGTGCTTATCGCCCCTTAGCCTAAGCAGAAAACTTGCACCATTGAACTTAGTCAAGGTAATGATAAAATGAATCTATACTCTGAGTTACATTGTTATCACTTCATTACAACTAAAGTTATCGTGCCCAAAATCAGATTGCTTATTGTTCTGCTTACCCTCAGCAGAAAAAGTTGATTATCGAACTTGGTCAATATATCGGTGTAATAAAGCTAAAGCTATACACCAAGTGTCCTCACTCTCACTTAATCAGAACTTAATAAGCATCAACCAATCAAATCGCTTACCTCTGCAGAAAATGCTCACCTTCGATACCCATCAAGGTATTCACCTAATAGACACCTAGTCACCTATGCCAAGTGTGAACATTTTAACTCAATTAGAATGAGAGTTATTGTGTTCCAAAATTTCGACCAATCAAACTGCTTATCACTCTGCTTACCCTGAGCAGAAAATGCTCATTATCGAACTTAGTCAAGGTATTGATGTAATGAAACTATACACCAAGTTTCATCACTCTCACTTAATTATAACTAAAGTTATCGTGTCCCAAAGCATCAACCAATCAAATTGCTTATCTCTGCTTACCCTAAGCGGAAAATGCTCATCTTCGAACTCCATCAAGGTATTGCCATAATAAACACCTACACTAAGTTTGAACATTCTAGCGCATAGTGGGATAGGGTTTGTAACATAATTCCCATCCGTCGGCTTTTCGGGTAGAAATCATGGAATAAGCTTTATATTGTAGGTTTTGATGTTTGATTACAAAAAACCAATGTTGACATTTTTTCTGAGTAGGTCTTCATAGTATGGGGGGGGGGGGCATTATTTGACGGTGCCATTTTGCAATAATATTCCAACTTATGTTTTTATTTTCACCTTATTTATAATGTTATCGACATATCAACTGTGATTTGACAATGTATTAATATTCGCAGGGTTCATGACTATACTTAAGATTGTTTTCAATCATTTCATGATGATATTTTCAAGATGGCGACCATTTTTGTCGGGAAAATCGGTCAATGTGTTGATTTCGATTAAGTAGTAGTGTTTGGTGTCAATATATATGTTTTCAGTGTCACAGATTCCATTCCTGGCATTTACAACCTCGTAAAATGATCGCATGTTCACATATTTAGCATATTTCCAAGATGGCGGTCATGTTTGGCGGCAAAATAGGACGATGTGCTAATATTGATTACGTAGTCGTCGTTGGTATCAATATATATGTTTTCAAGGCACATAATACATGCAGATCGGTAACAACTGTGTAAAATGATTATAAGTTCACTTATTTTGAAAATGTACAATATGACGGCCATTTTGGGCGGTAAAACGGAACGATGAGTGGATATTGGTTAAGTAGTCGTCTATGGTCCCAGGATATATTTTTCGGGGAGCAGATTCCATTTTTGCCGTTTATAACTGTGTAAAAATATCACATGTTTGCATATTTAGCATATTTCCAATACGGCTTTCATGTCTGGGCGGAAAATCGGACGATGTGCTGATTTTAATTACGTAGTCTCGTTTTTGTGTCAATATTTGGTATAAGACACCTTTACAGCATGGGTTATATTATCAACTGACCCCAAGATGCGTGTGGAAGGAATCGTTCAGAGCCCCCAAAATGGAAACATCAGGTAAACTATGAAATGTTCTTTATTGCTTGACTTTGGTTGTTCTCTGCTTTGAAAGGGACTTGGAACGGGTGAGCATGACACAGTCTCTATAGGCCTGGTAAGCACGTCACTGGAGTGCGATGAGAACGTATCCCGGTCTGACTGGTAACCACTAGATTATGGTGGGAACACTTTTCGCGCACAGCCAGATCTTGGCCATGAGCGTAGCAAGATCGTGTAGTAAGCGCTTGGCGTGGTCGTGACAGGCACATGATGGGCACGTGACGTAAGCACCATGCAGCCGCTATACTCTCTTTGCCTTTGTGTCAGGATTAGGCTTAGCTTTCCCAGGAAAATCGATAATAAATAAATAATAATGTGTGCTGAAAACGTTCCACTGTCTTGGAAATATGCTAAATTGGTAAACATACGACCATTTAACGTAGTTGTATATGACAGAAATCGAATCTGCCTCCCCGAAAACATATATATTGTCACCAAAGACAACTACTTAATCAAAATCAACCCATCGTCCGATTTTCCCGCCACCAGTGGCAGCAATATTGGAAATGTACTAAATATGTAAACATGTGATCATTTTACAAGGTTGTTAATGTCAGAAATTGATTCTGCACCTTCGTAAACATATATATTGACACCAAACACTACCACTTAATCAAAATCTGCACATCGTCTCATTTTCCCGCCAAAAATATCCGCCATCTTGGAAATATGCTAAGTATATGAATATTTGATTATTTTACAAGGTTGTAAATGCTAGGAATGGAATCTGTGACCCCGAAAACATGTATGTTGACACCAAACACTACTACTTAATCGAAGTCAGCACATCGATCGATTTTCCCGCTAAAAACTGTCGCCATCTTGGAAATATCATCATGAAATGTTAGGAAACAATCTGAAATATAGTCATAAACCCTGCCAATGTTAATGCATTGCCAAATCACAGTTGATATGTCGATAACATTATAAATAAGGTGAAAATATAAACATAATTTGGAATATTATCACAAAATGGCTACCCTCAAAAAATGGCCTCCCATACTATGAAGACCTACTCAGAAAAAATGTCAACATTGTATTTTTGTTATCAAACATCAAAACCTACAAAATAAAGCTTATTCCATGATTTCTACCCGAAAAGCCGACGGATTTACATTAAACATCCCACTATCAATTAGAACGAGAGTTATTGTGTGCCAAAAAGTGTGACAGACGGACAGACGGACAGACAGACAGACAGACAGACAGACAGACAGACAGACAGACAGACAGACGGACAGACGGACGAACCCATTTTAATAGTCCCCTGCTTTCTTCGAAAGGCGGGGGACAAAAATATGAACCATTTATTAGTCTTGAAATGACCTCGTTTGTGCCGGGGGGGGGGGGCGTTAATCCACATCCGAATTGGTTATTTCTGTCACTTTCCCAAACTCGATGAGTAGCCTACTCATTTTATGTTTTGGTTTAAGATAGTGTTAAGAAATAGTTGTGTTATTTTCAAAATATATTAACTCAACCTAAATTATATTGTAGTTTAGACTGGAAATTTGGAATGAGTTCAGTTGGTCTTGGTTTAGTTTAGTATATATCACCAATTCACATCTTTGTCTACATTTGCCCCATCCGGCCTCTTGGTGTTGTCGTCAAAACCCATTTTCTTTTATCTAGGTTTAACGTCCTTCTGTTCTGCTCCTAAACTGGGCTAATGGAGATGGGCATGCGCCATACAGTGTGCTATGAAGCCTACTCTTATATCAAATTCCAACTGTCATAGGATCTTTTACGTGCACGCTAATGTCTACACGGGATCTCGGTTTTTCATCCCATCTGTTACCGTTCCAAGGGTTTTAATTGCATTATTGTTGAGATACATCATCATTACAGGGGAAATTTTAGATATTTAGGCAAGAACATAGAAGGTACCCCCACCCCACCATCCGCCCTAATTCTCAATTCTGGGGATATTTGTTAATTGCGGGCTGCTTATAAAGTATTCCAGCCGTTAATTCGGTTTCTGGATAGTGGCAATGTATGGCAAAAACACGTAAACAAACGTCTACAGGCCGAGTAAAGCTAGTAAAAATAATATTGAATGGACAAACTGCGTAATGTCCGTGTTTAATCTCATTATTGATTACAGAGACTGCCATTGATCTCAGCTTTAACTACTACACCCAGCCCCCCCCCACAACCACATTTTTTTAAAAAAAACAATAATTAAAAAAAAAAACAGAACCCCAACTTGAACTACTACACCCAGCCCCCACAACCACATTTAAAAAAACCCCAAGATTTATAAATTAAATCAGAACCCCAACATAAGCCAACCCAAAACGTCACAAACAAGTCATATCGACCATTAAAAGGCCGATCCCGATTATATTTTGGAGAATAAAACTGCTTAATTCGGTGTTAAAATCCCTTGAAATCCTCTACCTTAGGGCCGGGCAACTAACCCAATGTTATATGTAATACGTTTTCAACAACTTAAACCCGCCATTTTCAACAACTTAAACCCGCCAGTCTTCGTCTGGAAATGGTGACCGGCGTCCTAAACTGCATTATGCGGTGTTTAGATAAACCAGACTTTCATTTTATAAAAATAAAGTGTTGGTGGAATTTACTTTTCGTTAGCATGTACAGCACATGGGTCATTCACTGTATAGACCTTTAAAGGAACGAGAATCAATTATCAGGTCACCCAACCAAAACATTTAATCTGAAAATCTTAAAAGGGTTAAGTGACCCAATAAGAAGTTTAGGCGTTCACTTCCAAACGACTCAATATTTTAAGACAGGGTAAAAACACCGCGCTTAAATTTCATCCTATACCCGGGCTGATATTCTTGAGACTCTGTTCAAATCAGGATAGCCCCTTTAACGTACTCTTTTGTGGACACTTGTTTTGAAAATAGTAATAAAAGCAATAAAATTGTCTGTTTCTTTTTTTTTTGTAGCAAAAATCCATTCTATTATGGTTTTTATATGTTTGTGTCTGGGTGAAAGCCATTAGCCGCTAAGTTCGTGACTGTTTAGTAAAAGAACTTATACTTCATATATAGTTGATATGGGTTTATGACAGCCTGTGGCATCTTTGTTTCGATAATTAATATTAACATACTTCACTACTCCAATGCTTTATAATAATAATGTAGTCACTACCGCGTTAACAAGGTTTTCTATAAAGGGGAAGTAAGTGTAGGACTGCAGGTCGCATAACGATGACTATCTATAATGTGGGTTCTCTCAAATTCTAAAAAAATAAATAATTCGCTTGCGCGTAGGGGTCTTTAGCAGTGGGTGGGGGGGCACGAGATTGGACAGGCGATCCTACCCTTTATCACGTACAACCCGGTAATCAAAACCACGACAGGCGACTCAATGGTAGACCTTATAATACAAGGCACACGCGCTAACCATTCAGCTTATCCCACCCCCACCTGTTGTAGAAGCTGCACCTTTTAAATATTTGTTTCGTCAATAGGACCAATTTTGCCTTTTTTATAATGTTTATTCGTTGAGTCAATTTATCGAATTCCCTGTGTCAAAAAATTGTGACAATAATATTGTACAAGCATGGATTCTGGTGATTAACAAACATTCTTTATACAAGGCCGGATCGTGTGAGCGACGTCATCGGAGTTACGTGGTTTGTCGCATTCTGAATATCTGGCTAGGATTACGGAGCAAAATGGCCATTCACTGTGTGCGAAAAAAAAGCTAGTGACCAATAAATTATCGTACCGTACGTTAGTTAGGTACCGGTTTGTCGTAGTATATGTATATGTTTAATATAGTACATCAATGATACACGTTTTATAAGAGAAATTAATAGATTATTCAGACTACTTTGATTGGTGATCCACAAATGGCATAACACCTCGGTAAATCTATAGAAGTCCTCGAGCATGACTACAGCCCCCAAGGCCCATGTTGGTAGGCCTGCACGAAAACCGTGGTTTCTCGTCTGTTATAAATAGCCTACATATCTATTATGTAATTTTTTTATCAGTTGAATAATGTATGTTACAGACAATTAATTGCACATAGATATATGTATATAGATATCTGATTGACATTTCATTATATCAGGAGTAAAGAGAGATAAGTCATTAGCAAATACAGATGACATTTCAATTAATTACACAACATTGAAGGGATAAAAATGAGTGGTAAAATTGCTTTTATAAAACGAACCACACACAAGAAAACAAACGAACAATAAACCATATTTATTATATTTCTTAAAATAAATTATGTTTTATCCAAACCACAAACACGAAAGGGACAGATTTAAAGGAGCTAAATCGCTAATATTTGGGACCTAGAAATTGACAAATGGATCACAACAAACCAATTTTTATTCAATCGTTTCCGTTTTTATTTTAATTTCAAATCAGTATATCTATGTTCGGCGAAAATGTCAGAAGTCTCAATCGAAGTTCAATCTATAGCGTCTGGTTATTCCAGTCTACACTGATAATATTTATTACGCATCCTCTCCAAAAAAGAATATGCCATCACGGTTTGGCATGACTTGTTGACCTCGTGGGTTTTCTCTGGGTGCTTCGTTTCCCACCCACAGCAAACGAATTATTGAAATAAAATTGAACCATATGTAAGTCTAGGAATGACCTTGTTGTGTCGAGTAGATGTTACCCCCCCCCCTTCTCTCTCTCTCTCTCGAAAATAATATCTCGAACCAATGTGGTTCGATTTCGTATGCTAGGAGCATAAAGATACGTACCCCATCCCTTTTCATTAGCGCAGGAAGACGAGATAAACCACAACGAGAGGACGTGACCTTTATTTCGAGAGTTCAGTTCCTTAAATTACTGTCCACCAACTACGATGTTGCCCACGGAAAATCGCTATTAATTCAGGCGATATATTTTTCAAGTGTCTTTGATGTTTTTCGTGCATGTGTACGCTTCGTCATAAAATGTAACATATGATCGTATTTCCTGTTGATTTCCGGAATCAGTGGAGGTTTTATTTGTATTTAGGTTGAGCATGGCGGAAAGATAAATATTGTTTCTTGTTGCTATGTGGGTTTGTGTTACAGATTAAGAGAAAGTGACACCTAATCGTGGCAAACTTTAAAGTCAGTTCAATACTTCACCCCCTTAGAAAGTAGACTATATATAATCATGTTTCGGTCTTTTGTCTTCTGATATACAGCTCTTTATCTCATCCACATTATCTTTATATGGGTCAGTACTTTTTTATTTGGGTAATTTTGCTAAGTGTAAGCGGGTTGGGGATATTCGTGAATTTCCGAAGTTTACAATGACGGCTTTATATAGTAGCTCCCTTCTTATTTGTTAATTTCTTTTAAGAATTATACGCATTCTGAAATCAGAGAACCGCTACTTACAGGGTTAAATCTATTTACTAAGGCCACCTGAAGATTTCTACAAGGTCACGAAATACAAACAAAGCTAGCGCTAAACCCTATGCCTTACCCTAACCTACAGTCCTCGGCAGCTATCACGTGCCCTAACGCGGTTTACATCTGTGAGCTAAGACTTTATTGAAGTTAACGTATTAGACGTAACCCTCACCCCCAAAAAAAAAAAATCAAACTATCTAAACGAAAGAAAAGAGGAAACGTATACTAAAAAATGCCAATTCCTTGTCCAAAGAGAAAGTGAAGCCACCCCTAAAGTTATTAGTAAAGGCTATAATCTTCGACGTTGGCGGGTCTTAATTTCTCATCCTTCGCAATCTCATTAAGCACAGATCCTATTTCGTTTCGATTTATTTTTTAAAGTTAAAAATTCGTTGCCATCGTAATATTCATCTGTATTCCAATCAGATTGTCATACTTTACGAAGGCTAGAGATTTATTCCGACTCGATATTTCAGTACGCACGGCCTAGTGAACACATACATAGTGGAAATGTTACCAAGCACAACAGAAGTAGTGGACTGATCCCATCTCAGAAAACTTAAGAATCGAAAGAGTTGTCTCCCTTATGGTGTATACCAGAGAGCTAAGTCGTTGGCCCGGGCATGACCAATCTATACTGCGCATTACTTTCCTTCTGAAAATCAGTTACGCCCAATAGATCTAGTTCTAACATTGGATTTTGTAACTTTTCTTTTAAGGATAAAACAGACATCCATCATTTAAAGACATATTTTTTTTATTTAATGTGTCATTCTACTTAATTTATAAGGAATATTTTACTAATACACAGCCCAAGACTATTAATGGTAATAGCCATAATGTTATCAACAGCTAGCCATAATGAGACCTCCAATAAATTAATCCCTCTGCTAAAATTTCAAATTTCAGTCTTTTCACCCCCGCAACACTGATGCAGACAGTATGTTATAGGTACCGGTAATATACAATCCCAGGGGCTGATCCAGGATATTTTGCAGGGGGGGGGGGATTGGATGGCTGCTTAACTAATTGCCGAAGGCGCTTAACGTTGTAATGGGGGGTTTTGGGGGGGGGGGGGACTCCCCCAGAAAAATTTGGTAAATAAGATTCAATTTGGTGCATTCCGACGTATTTCAGGAAGCTAAATTTCAAGACTACAGGTCTAAAAATCGCCAATAAAATCACATAAAGTCTTTAAAATGTTGATGGGGAATGCTCCCTTCACAGGTGAGGAACAAAATATCTTCAGATAGACGATTTTGGATAATTGCCAGAGCTGTATGTGACTATTTGTTTTTGTCCACAATGGAATGAAAGTCATAACTTAACTCAATGTATACAAATTCGCAATTTTTGGGTCAGATTCAGGCTTCTATATTTAAGTATCTCGGACGTCCTTCCTATTTTCAAGCCTAAGCGGCCGTGAATTTTTTCTCATAAAAAGTGTTGAATTTTTTTTTTTTTTTGGCTGAGCAGGGGAAGTTTCAACCCCCCAAACCCCCTCCTCTGGATCCGCCCCTGAATCCCCTTGTAGCGGGGAGAAGAGAAGTTGCAAGAAAGAAGACCTGTGTCCAGAGCTGAACTAAAAAGGAGATGGCCCAAAAACTCCTTCATATCCCTTTCTCCTTTTAATCTTGATCATCCTTCTTATTGTGTCTCTGAATGGTATAACTTACACCATAGTTGATATTTGTACCAAGACAACAAAGTGTAGATTTACCTAAAGGGACAATAACACTCTTGCTGGCTTGACCGGCCCAGAAAAAAAAATATAGCCTTATTCTTACTACTAGATGTTTAAGTTTCCTACCTGTTGTGTAAATTATCCATTACATCTTATTTTACTTGTCCTGAGGGTTCAAACATATTTAAATCTAAGTTATATTTGACAAGGTTTACGTAAAGCTTTTCAAACCATGTAGTTGAATTTTTCTAATTTTTTTAATTTGGTGTGTTAAGATGAAATTTGTATCATCAATTAATTGGAGTATTGTAAAATAGTACAATTTGTTGATCAAAATAATTATTGGGACATATTCAGTTACAACAAAAGTGTTATTGGGCCTTTAAATGTAAATATTTAGTACTTAAATTCTACAATGCGGCCAACCCCACCAAATCCTGCATTGATGTTAAACAGAAAAAAATAACAACAATCTTTGCACATTATTCAATGTTCAGTTATCTTTCTTACAATACAATTTATGACAATTTATAATATTCATTTCTCTTGATTTACGTCAAGCATAATTTAATATGCCATTTAGAGAGTGAAAAAAAAGGTGTTCTCAAGAGGGGGGTGGCCGGTGGGGGCAAAGAGTGTGAGACCTTCAAAAACTAATCAGAGGTTTTACTCCCAACTTTAATAAAGATACTGGAAAACCTCAATGCTGTTTATAACAAAATCTTGCCTAAGGAAATACTATTATAAAATTTCTTGATAACTTTTCATTATGATAAAGCTTTTAACAATGTGTTGCCATCAATGTAGGCTTCCATAATATTTTCACCACTAATCATAATAAACACATAAATAACAATTAATGCAATATTCTTGTAATAACAAAATGTTACATTATAATTATAATAACAATCAATGTAAAAAGTTCTTGATACTGCTAATCATGAAAGCAAGAAATAACAACTATGAAATTATGTTGTAATGAAATGTTACAATCAATGTAATATTATCGTCAAGGTGATATTGTTACTTCCAGTACTATTAATAATAACAAAATGTTACAATTAATGTAGGTATTGTTGGTATCAATGCAATATTGTTACTACTATTCATATAACAAAATGTTACAATTAATGTAATCAAAATAACAAAATGTTACAATCAATGAAATGTTGTTATCTAAACCAGAAATCATAATAACAAATACTGGTACATGTAAGTTCTAATCAATTAAAAATTGTTGCTGCTAATTAAATTATAAACAATGTAATATTGTTACTACTAATCAAAATAACAAAATTCTAAATCAATGTGATAAATAACAACCATTGTAATATTGTAATTACTAATCACAATAACAAAATACTAATATTGTTTCCATAAAAATCAATATAATAATGTAACTGCTAAACATGATAAAACAAATGCAACAGCTGTTCAAAAGACCAAAAGGTTGTTAGTGCTAGTGGTAATATGCACATTTACAAGTAAGTTGAAAGTTGTTGCTCCCATTTGAAAAGTCAAGATAATCCAAGCCTAAGATAGTTGCATTCAGATAGGATATGAAATTCTATAATTGATAACTTGTTTGAATTAAGTTCAATAAACCATACTCTTAAAATAATCGAATGAATATATATCAATGACATAATCATTCACCTGCAAAAGCGTAAAATTTATGATATTTTAACATAGAACACGACATTTCTATCCATGCTAGGTTTATAATATTTAATAATATTTATATCATACAACAAATAAACAATAAAAAACAATATTATGATATCTAGTATTCACATATATATAACATTATATATCTACAATATAAAAAAAATTATATACTAATTTGTAGAAAGTCATTTATTATTAATTTATAAATTTCCTATCAAATAGTGCACAAACCTAGCTAGCTTATCTAAATACTGCCCCACACATAAATCTTTATTTTTTAAATGAGATGACTTGTGTTACATGTGTTTTTCCGTTAACCAGTTTAAAATATTTCAAGTTCAAACATCACAATTCGTTTTCTCTTTTATCAATAGTTTTTCAAAAAAAGTATATAAACACACTTTGGTTAAACAGGCATTAAGCAAGAGCTAAATCTGACTACTGCAGGTCTTTTTTTAGGCCTTAAATATTATAATAAGTATTGTTTTATGGTGGAGAGCGAGACATTAAGTAATATGTTGTAACAACAAGAAGACCGTGAGGTCCGAGTGATTTTACAATATATTATGCAGTGTCTTAAGCTCGAGACCCTTGAACAACTTAAAATATGGACACTCTGCATGTGCGTTTACAGTGAAATGCGTCACGTGAGTACAATTGGCAAGTTGCTCGTACGATTATTGGTACGCCAACATCAAAGGGCGACCTAACATCTGTATTTTAAAAATTAATAATTAACTTACCAAGACAACAAGACCATAAACAACTCTCGATGCCATTGTATGGCTCAGATATTTAATAGATTTGAATACGTTTTGCGGTTGATAAAATAACCGTAAAAATGGATAATCATGACTCTGTTTATAACCTTAACAGTAGCAATGATAATCAAGGCTACAATGGTATTGTATCACCGATAACTTGGCTCAAAGTGAAGTAATTTAACTATTATAGCGAGAACTGTCAGCTCTTTATCTAATCTTACCTAATGCCCCTTCAACTCAAAGTTTAAGTTTGATGAAGTTATAAGTGAGTGTGCTTTAAAGTTCTGGACAATATTCACAGCTTATTTTAAAGCAACTATAATATCTAAATTAGACTGGTATATTGACCATTTAAAGATATGCTCCCTAAGGTCATCTGTTGAACCCTTTAAACTTTTTTCTGAAATGTGGTATACATAATAGCTAGGAAGAATTTTTGCACCCGATCACATAATTACAAATTAAACGTACTAATGTCTTAAAAATTAACCACAAGTAGTGCGTAGCTGAGTGAATTTCCTGGAACTGCAGTTTGAGTTAGAGAACTAGACACCTGGAATCAAAATCAGAAATCTGAACTCCGGTTGGGAATTGCATCGCCCCATCTTATGGTCAGTAAACGTCCACTTCATTTTGCAGGATGTAATAATTTTTTTATTTTTCCTTTTATATCAAGTACAATTTTCTTTTTTATTTCCCTTCTGGTGACCGACTAAAAAATGTAATGATCGCCCGAAATAAAATGGTTTCGCCTGAATCGTACTCCTATGGCATAGAAAGAGGTGGGTGAATAGAAGTGACTGGACGAAACCCTTGATCCGTCGCCAATACACACCTGTTTTTTCTTAACAATCTTGTTAGACAATTGGCTTAGGAAGACGTTGTCAGTTGGCCATGATAGTCGCCGCTTTGTCTGCAAAAAATCATGTGACTTTTTTGTCACCAGTTATTGGCTATTCGATTCTACAATCAGGCAAACATACGTAATTGGAATGAATTGTTCAAGCCGAATTTAACACACTAGACGAATTTCGGCAGCGATTGATTTGGCTAGTGTTTCCCCTGTAAAAGTGCAAGCAGTACTGTTTACTCTACATCATAATGTTCATTTATGTATAGGCCTATACCACAATCAGTTTTTTTTATTATGTCAAATAGCACATTTTACAGATTGCCAACACTAACAATATCAAAATAAGCAAAAATAGATATATACATTTATCTGAATATGAATGATATCGCTAGCAATAATAGTTTCATAAAGATGCATTATGTAAGATTTAGCTAAAGAGAATAATATATTGAAATTTCATTCAAATTACTTTATTCTGAGCTAAGTGATCAGTGTTTGAAGATGTAGCGTAATTGTTTTATTATTGTAACAACGGTACTTGTTAATCAAGACTATGTGTAAGTTTAGATTATTCATTTTAAATTAAATTATGATGTATTTCAATCCATTTAAATTTCAGCCATCCGATGTTCTAGAGAGTTGATTATAGTCTTGTGGTGCGAATAAAAAATCTTATCTAAATAATAGTCTATATAACATTTGAAGCCAAAACAAGTCCGGCAGATGGCAGATTTAGCTCTTACATAATGCAACTTTAAGATATAATTGTTTGAAAAACCAAAACTGAAATTATGACATTGCTTATATAAATGGGAAAATAGTTTTAATTAGGCATTCAATTAAATCCAATAACAAGAGTATTTCTATCAGTCAAGATTCAAGAAGCAAACTTCTGCCATTTTGAATCAACCAAGAAAGATAACTCTGCCTCATTTACTTTTAAAATATCAATTATTGGTCTGCTCAGACTTATTGCACTAGGTACCGGTAAATGAACTTTAAGTATGGAAAAACAAACACAGGTCCCTGATGTGCACAAGATATGTAGCCTAACTGTAAAGCTATTATGACATTTTTAGATAACGCAAAGAATGATCAATGTTTATCAATACCTTAATATTAAAAAATGAAATTCTTCTATGAATACTGTATAGTCCGTATCATATATTGATTAGGAAGGCACTGCTAACAGTTTTAAACTATATACCTAATCTGATTAAAATACTTATCAATATTTCATTTAGTTTTTTTTATACTTTCGATGGCCTACACTACATGAAGATCTGCCCGGTTGTAGCAATAGGTCTGGTAAAACGAGCAACTTTTGACCCTATGACACCAGACATTTCATTAACCAATCAGCGTTGATGTTTATAGTGGATTACCCATAGTTCTGCGCAAAACATGCCTAAAGCTTGCCGTAATAAGACCATTTCATTGGGTAATTCCTCACATTTTCTAGAACACGTCAATGATAACAACTCTTCAAGATCCTAGTGTAGTAAAGACAAGTAAAACGAAATTTTGAACTATAAAAAACAAAACGAAAAAGGATCAGTGTTTTAATCAGATGGAATAATACCGGAACTTGTACTATGATACATGTATTCATTGTCTGAACCACTGGCTACCAAAAAGCTCATATGAGTGTATAATAAATTCAGAATGATTTAAAAAGTTTTTAATTAATTTTTCTTACTCGTCTTTGCATATAAATATTGTTTCTGTCCTCTAAAATCACTATTAATTTTAATTGTCCAAAGGCCAAAAACTACGAGAAAAACATAAAAAAAATTTGTTACTGGTATAATATGGAGTGTTGTCTAATTTGTTTAAATAATTTTCCAAATAACATTTCTGCAAATTAATATCATGAGTTTACTAATATCAGTAAAGAATCGTGGACAATTGTTAAGATAAATGCATACGACACATAACAATTTAAAGAATCTTTGAAAACAGAATTTAAACTGCCAAATAGTTGTGTTTCATTTAGCCAGAGCCGCCACATTCATGCTGACACAAATCTCATGCATCTTCTGAAAAACTACTGATTACTGAAACAACTTTGCCATCTCTAAAATTCACAAGTTCCCAGTCACAAAATCAAGAGAATATTTGACAGCTGATCTTACAAACATTATGCTTCAAGAGTACAAGTTAATGACAATGATTCTAATTAAATGTCTGTTATAATTTACTTTTGCATGATCTTAGGAATTAAAACAGGAAGCAAATACCCACCAGCAGCTTTTAAGAACTGTCACCTCTATATACAGTCTTCACATGTTTTTCAGGCCAAGAACCATAACTCGGTGACTAATATCAATAACACAAGTTAGAAGAAAGTCCTTTTGGGGAGTTGTGACCACTAGGGCATTCAGATGATGACAGGGGTCATGCTCTCTTATCTAAAACGGATCACAACGATTTATTTTCAATAATATTCTTTTTGAGTCTTTAAGCTCAAGAAATATCAAGGACCTGGAGCGGCAATAATACTTTTCATAATTATGACATAATATAATCTAAACATTTCGAGTCTGGCAATTTAATAAGAAAATATTGATAGCCGATTGAACACCGGTAACTACAATATATGACCAGTTTTAAGGTTCACGGAACATAATAGGGAACATTTCATCACAAACACTGATGGCAAAATATTTTAGTTTCCTGAGCTAATGGACATTTTAACAGACACACATACATTAGTAAGAACAATACACAAGCACATTTATAAGGAAGGTGACTAAATGTCATTGATTTATATAAAACAACCAAAAGTATTGAATTGGATTGATCCCAGGTGTTGTTTTGATTATTAGAGACATTGGGGGGGGGGGGGAACTCTGTATAACATTCAATTTTCAGTATGAAAGATTAAAGAGACATTATTGGAGATTAAATAAAGAGTTGATAGTTCTGGCTATAAAAGTTAGAAAAAATTGATAACGTAATTGATAACGTAAATAAAATATGCTGAAAATTTCAGTCAACAAATTGCTCTACTCTGAATTGATATATAAGCTTTTGAAAACCAATGTCTTGATTATCCCTTTTTACGTTTGATTTTTATTCGAAAAATGTATTCCAATCCGATAAAATATCACAGGATAGTAAAACTAATAATAATAATAATAATAATAATAATCTCGTCATTTTACAGTGATGGCATTGAGAGTTGATTATTGTCTGGGTAAGTTAATTAATATCTAATTAATAATTTTGATAACATTTCAGTCCTAATAGGCAAAATACATGTTTAATTGAAAGTGTATATAGCAATTTAAGTTACAATTCTTGCTTATTCTTTTGACTACTGTATTCACAATCACCTTATGCATGTACCTCGACTCTGGCTTCATCTTTGGACTACAAATTTTGAAGGAAGGCATCCCATCATCTCAAAAATCAAATTAACACAGAAAACACAATCCAATCGACAATCTGAATTTTGACACAACTCAAAATGAGAGTGTCGTTTTAAATATGGGCAAGTTAAAAGAATATTATCTACATGTGCATTTTTCTATTAAGGAAGTATTTATATATAATAATAATTAAAAACAATTAAATAGAGTTTAGTAAGATCAGGGCTAAATCAATATAAAATATGGTACTTAGTTAGTATTACTTTGATTATATAATTATTAGAATGAAAAATAAACTATAGTATATGAAATAATCAATAATGATATATCACGGTCACTTAGGTTGGTGGACGGCAACTTTCTTGATGTTTATAAATGTAACTCGGTTTTCAACTGCAAAAAGAAATGAAAAAGACAAAAGTTTTAACGCAGACGTCAAATATTGATACATATAAACATCAGGGGAGTTAACTCTTTAGCAGTAAAACTGCCCTGACTAGGGGTATTAGACCGCCCAGTTACGAGCAAAGTTGTGATGCTTTAGATCATAAAGTCTGCAATCAAGTCAGGTGGTGCAGTTTTGATTCCACACTTGTACCTGTCAAAAAATAGAATCAGCAGCCAAACCTTGTAGCTTTCTCCAGGTCCTACATGTTGGTCTTGAAATGGTCTAGATTGTCTCAAGTGGAAGTAAGTGCAACTAAAGGTTTAATATAGGCCTATATATTTTTATCTATATACATGTTTAATATTCTAGTTTGAAATATGAGACATATAATCAATCATGAATTAGTAATTATATCAACAAGTGGTATAAATCAATCGATCTCTAAAATTTACATAATATAAAAACAGAAATGTTGTCAATATTGTCAAAGCACTTCACTTAGTGCAATAAATTTATCAAGATATTTGACAAGGAAAAAATGCAGAATTTTTTAAAGTGTACCCATTAAAGTGCAAGTGGACGTAATTTATGTCAAGATCAGAATGGTGCAATGCATTAACCCCAATGCCACACAAAACATAATTAAATGTTTGGTTTGCATGGTCTATATTTATGATATAAAAAGATTTATATTAAAAAGCAATCAATTAGACAAGTAAACATGTCAATACAAATGTTTTTCAAAGAAAAGTCCAGTCCTTTTAGATTTTATATTATATATTCAACCATATTTAATCCGATGAAACAACCTTTCTTTACCCATACTTGGTTTTGAAAGTCTGTATTATGTGTGGTTTAATGGTCGAGAGCGAGACATTAAGTAATTGTAATAACAAGAGAACCGTGAGGTCTGAGTGTTTTTATAATATTTTACGCAATGTCTTAAGCTCAAGACCTTTAAACAACTAAAAATATAGAGACTCTGCACGTGCGTTTGCAGTGAAATACGTCATGCAAGTCTAAAAATTTATAAGGTACGCTTGGCAAGTTGCCCGTATGATTATTTGAAATAATGGTACGCAAGCATCTGTATTTTAAGACAGAATATTGAAACTGGTTGTTAGTTTCATGATGCAAACATATATCTCAATCTATATAATGTAAGTAAATATATACTTTTATTATTCAAGGTTTTATATCAAAGATATCTAGAGCAAAAGGGACATTAAAGAACTTGTGATTTTATGTTGCTAAGGACGCTACATATAAAGATTAAGTAGCCTGTAAATATTGGACTTGTGAAATATGGTTGACAAATAAATATTGCACAGAGAGAGTTCATCCTTAAAATACAGGATACACATTATTCTGACAGAACTAACTAACAAGTACTTGTATAGTACTCAGGTCGACATTGTACAGTTGTACAACTTTGAGGTTGCCTTAACTCACAGGCTAGAATGGCATAAAAGCGTATTTATTGCAGCGGTTAAATTTTCTAGTGGAGGGCACGGCCCCCTTTTCTTCGCAGTTCTGTGGACGACACAATTGATTGGTTGTTTGCAGTTCAGGCCAGCCGGCTTAGTCTGGCTATTTTGGGCCACATTCAGTTGCTGTATTCAAAGGCTAAATTTAAAAATAAAAGAAAAACTTCTTGAGGCTGTTAAATTTCCTCCTGACAGTCGCATCTCAATGGAATGTAAACGATTGAATAGTTAAATGGAATACAGGTCAGCCACCTAGGTTAGCTAAATTAGACCATTTTGAAGTTGCTGAATTCATTGGCTGGAATAGCAGGAAACGGCATTAATGCTTCGGTCAAATTTTCTTGGGGAGACTCCTACATGCTTAACTTGGCGCTTCGGCTCTCTCATTTTAAGTCTAATCCCATAACATTAATTGGTCGATATGTCTATGAATATCCGAGAAACATAACATTTTTATGAGTATGGCCTTACGACATGTAATGACAAGCGATATTGACTTATCAATTATTCTGGTTTTAATGATAGTTAAGCTTTATCTCTCACATTTTATTGGTTCATTGCCAATTTTATCACTCACACAATTACGTTACAAAAAGATAATACTTACATATTTCATATACAGTAGGGTAACAGAAAAAAAACTAAGGATTATCACATATCCCATGTACTGAAATAAATTCACAAACTCCTGAAAATAGAGAGAAATATCATTATAAACTTGATGTTTGGTTAAATATATAATAATACATAGAATAAAGGATATTCGATACATGTAGCAATTTAAAATCATACATATTTTATTGTATTGATATTTTTCAAAAAATAATTTTGCCTGCACAGTGACATTGTTTAAAATTACAACCGCCCAAGCATAATTTCCTTGTACCATCCGAACATGTACCCTTGTCAATACCATTTTGGTTTATATGTGTTTTAAAGAGAGAGAGAGAGAGAGAGATAGAGAGAGAGAGAGAGAGAGAGAGAGAGAGGGAGAGAGAGAAAAATTGGGTTTAACATCCACTCGACACAAACTTGGTCATTTTGGGACTAACATATGGTTTAACTTTTTATTTCAATAATTCGCTTGTGTGTAGAGGTCTTTGGTGATGGGAGGAAATCGGAGGACTTGCAGAAAATTCACGAGGCTGGACAGGCGACCCTACTCCTTGTCACGTACAACCGGCGATTCAAAACAAGTGTCTTAAAGGAGAAGGCCCATATGTTTCTTAGCAGAAGATAGATACCTGAATTAACTTCTATTCAAGCACTACCTTTAATTAAGGTATTTGTCAGTGACGTCATCAATACTTTCAGATGTCTTTTAAGCATAAAAGTAAAAGTGACAGCTTGGTTTATATATTGGTCAAATCTATTATTTTTGTGCATCAAAATTAACTGTCTTTGACACCATGAACACAATATTCAATTACATACAGTATCGCATTTAAAAGAAGGTGTCTTGAACATTTTCTAAATAAGCCGGTTAGTAGAGTAGCCTAGAAAGGCTTTCACATTTTTATTATGTGGTCAATAATGAGAGCATTTCAAAGACATTAAAATCTGATCAAGAACAACCAGCCATGAAGTAGTTCAGAAATATCATTCTTGTTTAGGTACATGTAGTCTAGCCATTTATTATTTGTTATGAACTAGGTACAATAATTCAGTCAATGACTATGTGCCATGGGCCACACATATCTTGACCTTTTAGATATACATCATTGAAAATTCATACAATAAACCATACAATGATTAGAAATCCATATACATACAAGGAGATATCACACAACAGTACATATTTATAATATACAAGCTGTGTACATTTCATGGTGTTTATTAACCATCAGTGAAGTGAAGTACATAGTAACTTTATTATATGACTGGGAGTGGGACTCTTGCCAACAGGATACATTACATTTGGTTATATTGTCATAAAACAAAAATAGTTCTTTATAGTTCCAATCGTCATAAAACTGTCCATATGATGAACATTGAAAGAAGATAAACAAGCAGTTCTTTATCATCCTAAATTTTTACAGAAAATACATGAACAACATTTTTCTTTAAATCAAAACGAAGTTAACCATGCGTTACATGTGTGATTGCTATGCTGTTTCATTCATAGTCCCTGATAATGAACTTTGAAATCAAGTGATGTGACATGACATGGGATTGGTCAAGATAACAATGCATTAAAATAGATTAGTATTACCATCAAGAATTCTTACACTAGGTTTTAATCATATGTCAAAATTTTCAGTGGGCCAGTTTGGGGATTTTGGATAATATAATAGGTAGTCGTTTTTTAAATATATGAAATGAAATCCCCCAACACGCCACGATATTATATGTTGGGGGATTTCATTATATACACACATACATAGACTGCTGTATATTATTACTGACGATCAATAATACAGCTAATTAACCACATTCAATTTTAATGAAATGTAGCTACATGTACATGTATTGTACTATAGTGGAAAGCTGTTAAAAGCTCTGGCATTTCAAAGATTGCCTTTAGTTTATCCATAAGTCAATACAACACACACAAATGAACAGTACACTGGACTAAGGGCCAGTTTAGACAGGCAAAACAATCTTAAAATAGAAATATTAAAATCTACTTTGCCAACAAGGTCCTGTATTTTCATAAAGTTGCAACATACTATATTACCGAATGGTTATCTGCAAATATGATGAATCTAACGAACCTCCCAAATTATCAAAATTATTTGAAATTTCTCATTTTTAAAACTTAAATTGGTAACAAATTAACATATGTTTACAGAAAGTAATACTATCGAGAACCAGGTTGATTAACGTTATTCTGCATTACACAGACATATTGCTATTTTAAAGAATTTTAACTATATTATTTTAACATGTGTTGCATGATATGCGCCTTATAAAGCAATTCTATTGTCCAGATAGAAATAAGGGTTTTTCAAAATCTGTCATTCAAAACAGCTACCTGAAATAATTTAATTCTCATTATCGTGCTGAATTTCAATTAAATTTACAAAGGCCTCTACTGTATTAATGTATTTCTTTATGTGGAGTGTTTGTGAGATTAAATTCAAGGAAGTATCGTAATCAAAGAACCTAATAAGTCTTCCTCTCTTTACAATGTGATGTTTCTTTACAAGAGCGTTAGCTTTACAGAGATTAAAAATGATTGGATTATAATCATAATCTTTAGTGTGCCTATAGTAACAGGATTGGTGTGTAAAAATAGTTCAAATTGTTGTTTTTAGTTTTTTTGAATCCAAGTCATTAAAGAGGCATTATATCTCTCTTCTCACCAAGTGTGGATTTTAATAACTCTGTGTTAAAAATGAATTGAGGTTGCTGGTTTAGTAATGTCTTACTGGTCTGCTTCTATACTGGGCTAATGGGGGAATTTTGCCCGAGCAGCGGCACTACGGCCTACTCTTACAACAAATCCAGCTATGTGCGCACCGATGTAGGCCTATACACAGGACCTCGGTTTTCATCCAATCCGAATGACTAGACAGCTGTCCTTGACAGGCCCTACATGTACATCCTGCACAATTGACAAACAGAAACCACACTGGAAATGAACTTTCATGGCCAGTGCAGGGATCGATCATGCGACCTTGATGGCTAGCCAGCCAGTGTCTTACCCAGTTTCCACTGTGGCTCCCGGTGTGTTTAAACGCGACAGAAGTATTCAATAAATTATTTAATTGCAGCTGTAGTAAATAATAAAATCATCTTCACGATGATCTATTGTATCTTTTCAAGAAGACAGACGGACAAGACAATTCCCTTACAAATATAACAAAGATTATATTTACCCATATTTTATCGAAGAAGATTGAAAACAAAACATAATTTATTAACACTAATCCTTCACACAACCTCCATGACCACATCATCAACCACGTAAAACATGTATGTAGATAATATGATTGTAATGCCTGAAATAAATATAAATATAGGCTTCATGAATAAAATAATAAATAATTTCATAAAACAGGGTTTAACGTCCACTCGACACAAACTAGGTCATTTTGGGACGAACATAGGGTTTAATTTTATTTTAATGCTTTGCTTGCGCATAGGGGTCTATAGCTGTCGGAGGAACCCCGAGGACCTGGAGAATACCCACAAGGTTGGACAGGCAACTCTTATCCCTGTTACATACATGTAAAACCGGGGAATCGAAACCTTCCCAATTGACTCATTACTCATTGACAGACCTAATGATACAACACCCAACACCAACATACATGTACATGTAGGACATCATATCCACAAAGCATACATGTCCAATGTCCATTGTATATCCAACCATCAGTAAGCAAGGGTTTCAGGGTTTAACTTATAAGTGCAGCAAAGGTGTACGCATTATCTATCAAATAACCTTGCTTGGATTATTTGGTTACACTGTTTTACTATCAGTTGTAAGGACCTTTGAGAATGGGTAATACTAGAGTGGATGTATTCTTTAAAAAAAAGTTCTTGAAATCCTGAAAATTATTAGTCTGTGTTGACTTTTTAGCCAGGAACTTTGCGATATTTTTCCTATGAATATAAAACCTCGAAACACATGTCCAGCACTTTGATTCCTGCCCTTAATGAAGTTACAATCTAATTTAAAGACAATAGGGGCTCACAGTTTTAAAATATAGATTACCGGTATTTGTCATCAGTATTATGTTTTGGGATATCTTAACCAATTTTGTACATGTAAGCTTTGAACAATATTGGTTATAGTTTTAATCCACAATGGTCCTGGTATCTACACGTACCCTGACATTTTGAAATGCCAGACACATCTGATATTGAAAACGGTGCTGACCTTTACAAATTGATTCAGTCTCTATTTCTGCTGATATATATTGTTAATTTTAGACTTAACACGCCTACTTTTAATTTCTATATTTAGAGTTTTAATTAATCACATCTACATGTACCATAGCCATAATCTGATTGGGACCACATTCAAATTTGCTAAAGTAATACCATCTATATTTGGCAACCATTCTTGAAACATGTTTCTGGAATCAAGCCAGAAATTCATTAAGTGCAAATGTACTTTCATGCATACTGCATTACATGCATTAATTAGGCCAAAAAAAAATTGATTTTAGTTTTTCATGATATCTAATAATGTCCCACAAACACATTTTTTTTTTTTTTAACTTTCAAACTAAAAGCCTTAAGACAACAGTCTGTTTTTTAATAGGTTTTTCCACCCCAAAAAATAAGTAGCAAATTTTTAAATTGGAGTGTTCGAATTGGTGTGGTCTAATAGACATAAGTAAATGTAAAAAGAAACTGTTTTCCCCAGGGTAGATGGAATTGTTATGATAGAAAATGACATATAATATATCCTGGAGGAATTCTATAATTACACTGATGAACTAAGTGACAAGAATATACTGGTTCATAGAGAATATCAAATTGACATTGATAGACAAGGATAAAAGATAATATGTAATAGGGCTGTCACACATTGACGTATAGCATCAGCGTATGCCGACGTATGAGAATTTTAGCCAACACGCTGATGCACGTTGAATACGTTATGTGTACGCTTTTGACAAGTTACGAGAACGCTGAAATACGGTGGTATAAGTTGCTATAACGCCGAACGCGGCACAAAAATTTTGTTCATCCATATAATTTTCAGCGTATGCCGACGTATTGCTTACACGTCAGGCGTAAGTTAGAAGAACGCGACAGGTAAGATATGCACGCGTTAACGCACGTTACATGTAAGTTAATCATACGTTGACATACACGTCGGCTACAAGCAGGGCAACACTTTAACTTATTCTAAAGTATGAAATAATTATCCAACACGCTGGCATACGCTGAAGCAGAACGTGTCGGAGCGTACTTCGACGACCACATGTCGTCGCAACCTCTCAGGGTCCGCCATGATCGTAGACTTCTGCGCATGCTCATCTCTACACACGCTTCAAACACGTTCAGTAAGTTTTAAGGACGTCAGAATTACGTTGCCTATAGGCTAGAAATAGGTTACGCGTACGTTGCTCAATTACCCAACTGGTAGCCGACGTGTATATCAACTTATGGGTCACTTACATGTAACGTGCATAACGCGTACATAACGTATTGGTTACTTACATGTAACGTGCATAACGCGTGCATAACTTACCTGTCGCGTACTTCTAACTTAAGCCTAACGTGTAAGCAATACGCCCGCATACGCCGAAAATTTTATGCATGCACAAAATTATGGGCGGCGTTCGACGTACAACAACTTATACCACCGTATTTTAGTATGCTCGTAACTTGTTAAAAACGTACCCATAACGTATTCAACGTACACCAGCGTATTCGTTAAATTTCTCATACGTCGGCATATACGCTGATGCTATACGTCAATGTGTGACAGCCCCATAATTACTTGTGGGTTTAGCGAGCCTCAGTTTTAACATCTTACCTCACGTGATCGTCTAAGTACGCGTCAACACGTTATGCATAAGTTAGGCATAAGTTTGACTAACGTTGTGCATGAGTTCTGCATAAGTCGAGAACGCTATACATTCGTTGAGCACACGCTGTCACATACTTGTATAAGTTATGTTTACGCTGGGGATAAGTTATGAATAAGTTACTCATACGTTAAACATAGGTTATATATTCGTTCAGCGCGTTATAAGTACGTGTTATATGCGTCAAAAAAGAGCGCCCTCTTGACATTTAAAGTCAACTATAGCGTATGCCAGCGTGTTGGACCTATTTTTTCATACGTCGGAATAAGTTGTCTAAAACGTTATAGTGTGACAGGCCCATAAGGACTGTCATGAAATTTCGGAAAGCAAAGCACAATGTTCCAGACATAAAAGAAAATATAGACATAGACTATCAAAACATTTAAAAAAAAAAATGAAATGAGGTTCAACATCCTACTTTACTCCTTCGACTGGGATAATGAAGATACACATGTAGGCATACGCCATACAGTGTACTATGAACTGTGGGTAAACCCATAGAATCATAGAAACCTCAATACTGACATCATAGGGTCAAAAGCTGCTTATACACTCCTGACACGATATTCCAGTATGTACAACCGGATAGAGCTACATGTAGTCTAGGCCATCGAAAATATAAAAAAACGAAACAAAACATAGATCTGTATTTTAATCAGATAGAACCAGACCTTGGTGTTTATCCCCATCTAAATGACAACACACAGATGAAGAGCTGACAGTTTTTGATTTAATAGTTAAAAAATAGATAATGTAAAGAGAATATCCTGAAAATTTCACTGAAGTTGCCGAACTCTGAACCAAGATATTGGCTTTTGAATTTTAGGCCTAGACTTGACCATCATTACTAAAGTCGGTGGATAAAAAACAAAGTAATTATCCATTTTGACATTAAATCATTATTACCTATATTATTATTATTAAATATGGCAGACTAGAGATGGCATCGAGAGTTGATTATGGTCTAGCTAAGTTAATTAATGTCTAATTAATCATTAAGATAACATTTCAAGTCTAAAGAAAGACATATGCAAAAGGCAGATTTAGCTCTTGAATAATGCATGTTTAATATTATTATTCAACTGGGGCCTAATTTTAGTAATTTTGATTGGATAACATTAGATTGATTTTAGTGTTTAGCCAAATAAAAATTGAAATATACACTACAATTTGGATTTTATCTTAAGTTAAGATTTCGAGAAACAGTGCCCTCACCATACTGACCAACAATATATCTTACCCTGAAATAAAACACACAATATATCAAATCCAAAATATAAATAAATGTGTTACCTCCAAATTTCCATCGTTGATTTTTGTATGAAATATAGATTTATACTGGTCTATTGAATAATCCCAACACCATCCACCCGTTCCAATCATAAATCCTATACACCACATTTTCCAAAATAGCTGCGTTTTCGTATATTGAACAATTGTATTTATACCAGTGGCACCATTTCCATTTCCCCCACCATTACCGTTCTCTGTTAATTTTGTGTATGGCAATTCTTTTGTTTTTGTATCCAAAACTTTGTAGAAATAAAACAGAATACCAAATGAGAGGAAACCCCCTCCAACTGTATCACAGAAAACATCTATATAATATCCACTGGAGAGTCTTTCGGAATTATACACACGCCCGAGCCCCGCACGTTTGCGATGCACTGAGCCGTCTAAACTATCCATCCATGAACGTATCATAAAAAGAACAGCGCCCACACGGCGTTCGTTTAAATTTTCGGAGGAAATAAATTTTGCGGCTATTAAGGCAAGAAGAAGATGTCCGAAACTAATCATATTCGGTGTGATAAAATAGAATACGGTGTTAAATCTGGTTATATACTGGAAACATTCTATCGTCGGATTAAAAAAATAGTGGCTGAAATGATCTGTCATTATGAGCTTGGCCGATAGAGGAAGAAACGGTGAATAATGGCCATCTTCTGGCACCGACGGCGCCGCTAATGACGTAGTTTCTTGTAAGGTAGCGTACAGGAAAATGTCCATAACAAGGAAATACACAAGGATGCTGAATCCAACGAGGGTAACCACACTTCTTTCATCTTTACAAATTATATGTGGACTGCAGGAAGGCATTTTTAAAATACCGCATACATTAGTTATATACATAAACCTCAATCTTGTGTAGTTTAACAGTCACAACCTGAAATGATAATACACAATTAGTTAACATGTAGTCATGTCCTCAATGCATGTTTTGATGCAATAAAATTAAATCTTATCTTATCATTAAATAACTTGTACCATGGACAGGAGATCGTCCTTTGTTCTTTCGTTCAATAAGCAGATTGTTTTACCTCTACTAAACTCACTGGGCCGTAACTGTGCAATAACTTTTGATGTTATTGCACACTTTTGCTGGTTTACGCTAGTTTAAGTAGAAATCATATAAAGAAGAAGTGGGGTGGGTTTTCCGTGCAATAACAACAATCATGTTGAGTAGGTGTCAGTATTACAAGTCATTTATAGCATGCTTCATTCGTTACCAAGTTTAAGACCTCAACCTACAGTCTGTGTTAAATGTGTTCACTCATGAAAGCCGTTTTATAAATATAACATATTCGGTAGGCCCCTATCCAAATGCGTAAAATGAATTGAAAACCATGTTTTTCGGTGGTTTCTTTTTCTTTAGAAATATTTTTTAATAATTATGAATTCTTGCAGATATTGCAATAAGAGCAACTAAATCTAAAGCTATTTTAAAATATTCATAAAATCGTATACTTTTTTAAGACTTTTGTATTTTGTGTCTTTTGTGAATTTTACACCCAACTTTTAATAAAGTAAGGAATGGATTAAACAACACTAAGACGATTATCATTTGTCAACATATTAATTTAACATCCAATCAAGTCATGATACAAGTATAATATGTTTTTTAAAACAACATTATATTTTGAAACATCAATTTTTTTTTTGCATAACTGGTATCTTGTATCACTATCATATGACAAACTGGTCATAAACATATCCTTTCTAGATGACAAGGGGTAATCTCAAGGTAACTCTAAAGGAATAAAATGGAGTGTGTGAATGTTAAACTATAAGATAAGCCCTGTGATATAATTTCAAAGTAATGTGGGATTGGCCCAAGTACCCAAATATTACGCTAATAACATGCCTAGATAACTATGTCGATACTCTTACCAATAATATATCTTAGGGAATAAAATATGTGTCTGATTGTTTCTAAGAAACATTTTTCCTAGTCAAGCGCAACTATCTAAAGTTACATTCTCGCGTAAAAACTGGGTGATTTAATAGTATTTAAGGACTAAAACATATTCAAACTAATTTATTTGTCCTATTACTTTGCTTTAAATCCTTCTCAAACATTGTAATTGCCAAGGAATACCCTGCTATAAAAATCCAATCAAACCAGGTCATGTTTATGTCACGTGACTTACCTCCCTCAGGGGAGAACACATCGCATACATAAGACGATGTTGTCTTTAATAGCTTATTAGTTACTATTTATTACAAATATTGAATCCTAATTAAATTCTCGGATTATCCACTGTCCGCATCTTTTTCCGTCATTTTTATCTTAAACAGTATTGTACATGTACGCCTAACTTTTTATAAAGTTTATCAACTTGTACATCAAGCGCTCAATGTTCGTGTGTGACCTTTGACATCACGCATACAGAAATTCCTAATCATCAGGCTTTTGATTAGGGGAACCTTTACAGTGTACATTTTTGTCCTGTATACACTCCATGACTGTTTTTTGGGGAATCCAGTATTTTTCTTTAACTAGCAAAATTGGATATCTTTACTTTACAAATAGCCTACATATACAAAAATTGCCATATTTTTATTGGAAATCACCACTCGACAAATACTTTTCTGGGAACCTATCTTTAAGTGTCTGGATAACAATGTATACTCATGCAATAGTTATAGGAGGATAGATATCAAGATTATTCAGTCTGTCCTAATGAAATTCCTTACACAAGTTACGTAACTATTCATTGTGATCATATAACATAGACCCAGTATTTTAAAACTAAATATGCAGTTTCTTCACATTAATTGCATGATTTGCACACATAATTCCATTTTAACTACATGTATGGTGATGGTCTACTAAGAAATCTGGCATTGCCCCTTTAAAAGATTTTCAACGGTTCAAACTCCATCCTCTTTGAACAGAAATGAATTTTGTTAGAAACTTTACACCAAATCATGAATCCATTGATGGTTTTTTTAAACTGTAATGTACAAATCAAACACATTAATACTGTTTTTTCTTACAACAATTATGTCGAAGGAATGTCACTCATCTAACAAATTCATCCAATCTGATTGCCGTTTTTTTGCCTTGCAAACACATCTTACTTGTTGCTTTATTAGGCAAATAAATAAATTTAAATTGGCATGATTTAAACTTTTTAAAAATTTATCAACCATTAAAAGATTTCCTGCTTGAAAAGATTCATCAATCAAAATTCAAGCAGTTGTTGTTTTATGTTGCTATTACACCAGTGCTGAAAATTTGCCAATAATGTTGTTACAGCTACAGTATATTTTTAACCAAGACAAACTACCAAATGATTATACAATATGTGGGATAAAGAGGTCAGATTTCTTAATTTAATTGGAAATTTGTTGGATTTATCTATTTGTCAGGCTTAAAGCTTGTATAGTATTTCACATAGTTATAATACTTTCTTACATATACACAGTAGTCTTAATAATCGATCTGGGTAAAAAACACAACTATATTCGGTTTTTTTATAGTTTCAATGACCTCCACTACATGAAGATCTGACCATTTGTTTTGGGAAGTCGCTCTAAAGGTCATAAAGCGTTTTTTTTTACCCTATGATGTCAGAATGAATGAATGAAATGGGGTTTAACGTCCTACGCTTAAGCACCTAACCTGGGCCAATTGAAGACGGGCATACGCCATACAGTGTGCTATGAGGGAAATTTTTGCCCGGGCAGCGGCGCTACGGCCTACTCTTATATCGAATTCCAACTGCCAAGGGATCTTTTACGTGCACTCCAATTTGTACACGGGACCTCGGTTTTTCGTCCCATCCGAACGACTAGGCAGCTGTCCTTGTCAGGCCCTCCTTCTGCATCACTGACAAGGGGAAATCACGCCGGAAAATCGAGATGAACTTTCTCAGCCAATGCAGGGATCGAACACTCGACCTCCAGGCTAGCGAACCAGCGCCTTATCCACTTAGCCACCGTGATCCCCTATGATATCAGACATTTGATTAACCAATCAGCGTTAATATTTCTAGTGGGACACCAACAACTCGCTGTAACAGACCATTTCATTGGCTAATCCCTCACATTAACCAGAACATGGGTTATATACCGGTAACAACTCTTCCATCATAACCAGGTGTAATAAAGACAAGTAAAACAAAATTTCAAACAATAAAAAGAGAAACAAAATAGGATCTGTGTTTCAAAAAGATATCTTGAACGGTTTATGAGATATGCTCCGGAAACAAAATTGTACACCAAAAACTAAGTAAAATTTGTTTCCATGGAAACACAGAAAATATAAATCACAGAAATTTCTAAATAGCAAAAGGCACAGCTATTGTAATAGGTTGATATGTGTGCAAAGTTTCAGAAAGATATCTTTAACGGTTTATGGGATACGCTCCAGAAACGAAATATCCCTCCCTAACTTTGTTCGGCGCGGGATAAAATCTTATTATATCTCAGTTGAAGTACAGAGCCGAGCAATTTGACTGAAATTTTCAGGATATTCTATTTATTTTATCTATTTTTTAACTATTATTGCAAGAACTGTCAACTCTTCATCTAATCTCCCATAATGCCTCATTAACTGTTGTCAAGCCATTTTCTAGCTACATGTATTATAATTCCAAATATAACTAGTGATCGAAAGTCAAGAATTGGGTAGAATGAGCTATTATGTATTTGAGAAATAGTCAAATCAGATCATATTAGATTCATTGTTAACTTGTGTTAAAAAAACACCAAAGTCATGTTCATATATTGATTCGTGGTAGCAGACATACATCTCCCGTTACCTGGAAAAATCTAGTTAGTCTATACATTTGGTGAAAATTTAGTTAGTCACAAATTTGGACTTACTGGGCTTTACCCCAACTTTTATTAAGTTAAAGTGTGTGAAACTCTTCAATATTATCAGTTTCCCATCTGGCAGAAGCTAGTAAGTCAGCAAGTTTCAAGCAAATCAACTGTTTTCCTTTGTTTTCGTAAATTCCTGTTCAACTGACTTACTAGGTTTTTCCAGATGACATGAGACATGTAGTCTACTATCAATCTCTTTTATCCTGCCAGTTCTGTATCATACTCTAGTAGATTACTTCCTGTATGGAAGGATTTCTTCCTGTACATGTACTTGAGAATCTAATGAAATATGTTGAGAAAGTTAATTTCATACTAAACCATTCAAATGCAACTTTCATAGATTCAGTATTTTATTTAAACAGTGGACCTCTTTGAAGAGTGTGAAAAATAAAACTGTTTGTTTTTGAGTTGGGGGGGGGGGGTAGGGCTGAGAACATTCTATCCCAATTAAAAATCTGTCATTGAAGGAAAAAAAAACAACAGTGATCGAGTGAGGCTGATATCAGCTCTGAAATCCCGAAATAAATATTAAATAATTGCGCATTTATCTTTTTCAAAAGTTTTGAGCAATCAAACTGATTATCAACTAACACAAATTTTGGTTACTCTCTTTCAGATAGAATCAACATCAAGGTAATGATGAAATGAAAGTATACACCAAGTTTGATCACTGTCACTTTCATGTAATTAGAACTAAAGTTGTCGTGTCCCAAAGCATCAACCAATCAAATTGCTTATCTCTGCTTACCCTAAGCAGAAAATGCTCACCTTCGAACTCCATCAAGGCATTAACGTTATAGCCATGGGTTCTTTCACATGCATGCCAATGTGTGAACGAGACCTCATTTTTCAGCCCATCCATCCAAACAATTAGATTATGAATGTACTTGACAGACTATGGCCTGCAAGACTGACAAAGGGAACCACAACAAAAAATCTTGAGGAACTTTCTCTGCCAACACCAAGAGTGAACGGAATACCTCCTGGTTAGCAAGCCAGCATCCTGCTCACTGAGTCACTATGGCTCACCCTATTTAATGGTGAGGTATGATTAAAATGATTGACTAATGAAGTACATGAACCAGGATTTATATCTCAATTACTGGTAGTTATTACATTAATAATACTTAACTTGTATAATAAAGTAACACATAATTAAGTTGACACTAGACCCCAATAAACCCTACTGCATACATACCAAGTCCTGTTACGGTCTGGTAGAATTCAAAATGTATAAATTTAAACTATCCCTACCAGAAAAATTCTTGGTTACTGTCAGTTCAGATAACATGTGCATATGTAGGCTGATCTTGGTCAACCTATAACCAAACTATATTCGATCTCTGATCAGGATTGACTCACTTCTGCTTATATTATTGAACTGAGTAACATTCTATGTTCGGTAGTGTATAAATAGGTATATAAGTCTGACCTTAAATCTAGTTAGTCACAACTGTTGATCTATTATTATTGACCAGGAATAATAATATATATAGGTACATATTTTATGTACAATGATATGAATGATCCATGATACCAAAACATTTCTTTTCATTCTATTCACAGAACTGACTTCAATAGGAAGTATTTCAGGTAAAAATCCTAAAGGAGGCATTATACCTTACCTTAGCTTACCTTCATGCAAAGCGTTTGTCTGCCTTCAAATGTCAGCAGGTACATTGGTACATTACATTATTACTTTCAAATTTATTCACATGACAATACCATCGATATCAGCAATATTTCATTTTATACTACATTAATTCACTGCTTTGTCAAACGTAATCTATATTTTAAATTCTCCATTTCAATCATATGTTCTATTCTGTATCAATATACTTCCTATTGGTTTATCAATAAAATAAAAAGTTCTGTCAGTTTATCAAAATAGTATTTTCTATTAGTTTATCAAAATAAAATTTTCTATTAGTTTATCAAAATAATATTTTCTATTAGTTTATCAAAATAATATTTTCTATTAGTTTATCAAAATAATATTTTCTATTTATAGTTAATCAAAAAAATATTTTCTAGTAGTTTATCAAAATAATATTTTCAATTAGTTTATCAAAATAATATTTTCTATTAGTTTATCAATATCATATTTTCTATTAGTTTATCAACATAATATTTTCTAGTAGTTTATCAAAAAAATATTTTTTATTTTAAGATAAGTTTTATTTTCTAGTCTTTTTAATCCTTAAATGTATAATCCCACTGTACATAAGCCTACATATTAAGGATTATTAATTTCTCACATATTTTAATTTTACAAAATATGTGATTTATATAAACTATATAAACCCATTATGACTTTGTTTTTTGTCAGTGGATAAAAGAGGAAATCTACCTGAAATAATCTCTCCATAAAGCATGTAACTTGGAATAGGATTTAATGTCTCAATAACACAATACTAGTGGCATTTACATCTAGAATTAATTTGATGAATTACCTATACATTATCTATGCAATGCTTGTGACGAGTAAGTCGAGTATTGTGCTGAATATCAGTATATCCATCTACACTTACCATTGTTTTATTACGTGTTGTAGTATTTAAACATTTATACAAATTGTATTCCCGATGCAAAATCGATACAGGATAAAACACTTCTTTTCTTATCCACACAAAATGTTTCCATGGGAATGCATTTCGAAATTAGGGATTTGTAAATCAATGATTTAACTCATCTGAACTGAAGAATATCTACTATTATCCCACATACACCCAGAAATGGGGTTTAACATCCACTCGACACAATTTTGGGACTAACATGGTTTAATTTCATTTCAATAATCCGCTTGCACGTAGGGGTCTTTAGCAGTGGGAGGAAACCCAAGAGGTTGGACAGGCGACCCTACTCCTTGTCACATACAACCGGGTATTCGAAACCACGCCAGTTGACTCAATGACAGACCTTATGATACAGCCCGCACGTGCTAATCATTCGGCCATCCAACCCCCTTGAGGACACAATGGTTCAGAAATATGTCCCTTGGTTAAATTCTGCTTATTTTTGAGTAAAAATGACACAATTTCTACTTTCAAGAACGATTTGTTCAAATCTGCCATCTGTTTAAATCTATTATATACCATTACTAAAACTGCCCGCATTTAAGACTCTGATGTGCAGACGTTCTATCAGATCATGAAAACACATTTTCATATCGATTTCCAAAACCTGATAAGTCGGCTCTTCTTAACGTCTCCTTTATTTGTGCAAAAACAATTTGTTATTTGATTAGATCTGAAGTGATATTCTGTTAAGGATTAGAAAACCTTTCAATACTTACATTGACAATCGTCAGCACAGCAGATTTTTATTGATTCTGCTTCTTGTCCTTAATGCAGTCGAGCTTTTATAACTAGCACCAATACACTTAAATAATATTCTCCTAATGTCCATAAACTGATATATCATAATAATATAATTGTTATTGTTGTAACAGCCCAGCCAATACTAATTCACCTACTATCACTGTTCAACTGGATCTACTACACAACTCTCTATGACTATAAATATACCATTCAGAAAAATAGTAGCAATAACAAAACAGCTCTCAAAACTTCTGCTGTCTTAATTAATCTGCACTCTAAACCTACTACTGTACTATAAGAGATTTAACAATTTCATTACAAATAGTTCTAACTTAGTAAGTATTACCCTAGATTAAAATATATGTTTGGTATCAACAACTCATTAGGATTGTTAGGTGTAAACATGGGATCAACCAATTAAATATATAAGGATTAATACACAGATAAGTATAATTACCTGGACTAATTAAAGTCCATACAAAAATACAATTAGCAGATCATTCAGGTTTATCTCACATATGTACTACAAGTATTTTAATGTAACGATAATGATTATTTGTCATTTAATAATAATTAAATACATTGTACCTCTTGAGGGTTAAAAATCCTTCACAAAGACCTAATTGACCCTAATCTACCTCTTTCTCCATGACCCATCAAACAGTACATTACATACTGAATAAAAAATCGATGTTGTTTTGGACAATTTTTTTTTTCCATTCTTCACCTTATTTTTCCTTATTGTTGAAATTTCGTATCAATAGTAATATCAAGGAAAAATCCAATCAATTTTGTGGTAGCTCGATCAATTACATGAATTGTTGCCCAGTGAAAATAAATCAATTGAAAGACGACAAGAATGTTATATTGAAAGATTTGAATATTACACTCGAATATTATAAACAATCCTGGATAATATTACAATTTGGATATTTATGATTATATATAGTTTGCTATTCCAATGCAATCAATACATATAACATACTTCAAAAGGAATTTTATAACAATAAGACCCTGTCAACCAACAAGAAAAGTCAATTAATATTCTATGATGAAACCTGACTTATCCAGTATTAAGCTACCACTGCTAATAAATTGGTCCACAAGGGCTACATGTTATAAATAAAATATCTGGAGTGGAGAGTCTAAAGGTCGTATCTGGCACATTTGATGAAATTTATTTATTTATTCCATAGTTGTATTTCCATGTGGCAGATAGTTGTATTTCTAAACTCTGTCTTCATTACATGTATATCCCAGCCAGATCAGAAGTTCTTTATAACAATGAAATAGAGTTTAACGTCCTACTGTTCTGCTCCTACAGGGCTCATGAAAACAGGCATAAACCATACAGTATGCTATGAGGGAAATTTTGCCTGGGTAGCAACACAATGGCCTACTCTTGTATCGTATTCCAACTACCAAGGGATCTTTTACCTGCACGCCAATGTGTACACAAGTCTTCGGTTTTTCAACCTATCTGCCCTCTGTTCTGCACCAGAGGAAACCATGCCGGAAAATCCTGATGAACTTTCTCAGCCAATGCAGGGATGATACCAGCGACCTTCAAGCTAGCGAGCCAGCGTCTTAGCCACCCGCTCCCTTTTATAATAATAATTTTAATCTTTATAACAACAATCTAAATAGCTCATCCTCATGTCACAATTATCTTAGAAATATGTTTGAAGGGAGTGGTGTATGAAGTCGGATCCTGAACAAATATTGTATATAAAAAAAATAAGTCAAATTTGTTTCCATGGATACACAAGAATTATTAAATCCATGAATTGTCCAATTAGCAAAAAGCAAAAAAGAAAAACTATAATAATAAGTTAATGTGTTCATAAAGATATATCTTGAATGATTGATGAGAAATATCTGAAAACAAAACAAAGCCCATTTCATTATTCCTTTCTTAACTTTGTTCAGAAGATTATATCCATAGCTCTTTTACAAAACATATAATTACCATTTTGACTTTTCCTTTTTCAAAATCATCTTTATTCTTTGTGATGAAATGAAATAGGGTTGAGCGTCCTATTATACTGCTCCGAACTGGGCTAATGAAGATGGACACACATGTACACTATACAGTGTGTTAGGAGGGAGATTTTGCTAGGACAACTTTGCAACAGTCTACCCTTATAGATATAGAACTCCAACTGATAAGGGATATTTTACGTGCACGCCACCTTTGACTTGTCATAAACTCAACAAGGATAATCCTACTGTATTAAAAACCATTAAAGATGCATTATGTGAGATTTAGAAAAAGAGCTGGCAGTATATGATACTTCCAATCAATTTTGTGTAAAAATTGAAAAAAAATCTCTGAACCATCTCAGAATCTGAACAATGATAATTATAAAGGGGCATTGGGTAAGATTAGATAAAAAGCTCAAAGTTCTCGCTATAAAAGGTAAAAAAATAGATAATGAAAACAGAATATGCTTAAAATTTCGGTCAAATTGCTTTACTCTGAATCAAGATATCAGCGATTCAATTTTAGACTAGCCTTGATCGTCATTAGTAATGTTGGTACAATAATGAACAAAGTCATTACTAACATCGTTACAATAATGAACAAAGTCATTACTAACATCGTTACAATAATGAACAAAGTCATTACTAACATCGTTACAATAATGAACAAAGTCATTACTAACGTCGGTACAATAATGAACAAAGTCATTACTGACATCATTACAATAATGAACAAAGTCATTACTAACATCGTTACAATAATGAACAAAGTCATTACTAACATCGTTACAATAATGAACAAAGTCATTACTAACGTTGGTACAATAATGAACAAAGTCATTACTAATGTCGTTACAATAATGAACAAAGTCATTACTAATGTCGTTACAATAATGAACAAAGTCATTATTAACGTCGGTACAATAATGAACAAAGTCTTGATTATCCATTTTTACATTCAATTATCCATCACAAAATTTATTCCAATCCACTAAATATCACAGGCTAACAATGGCATTGGGCATGTTTAACAGGGCTTTATCATTCCGACTCGCTCCTGGAACTCAAAATAGGCTAGAGAAAGAGACTGATATAATAAACTTCTTTAAATACATACGTACATGTTAACACGTAAATTGGGTCCACATGGATCAAGGTGTCTAATTGCGAAATAATGTGTTATTTTTTTAAAAGCCATCTACATTTAGTTTATCAGAGTTCTGTTTGTTCAAATCATCATGTAGTTTAATATATTTTGAGCAAACAAATTTTACACATTGGTGACATTTGACTTAAATGAGATCAAATTGATAAGCAACTCGACCAGATATTTGTCTTAAAAACATCTCAATTTATTTCACAATTTTCTTGACATTTTCTATCGGTAATCGCCAATCGGTATCTAATTTTAGGTTGCAAATCAAGTGTCAAAATGGAAAAATATATCCTTGTCTAAATTTAAGCTTAGATTCTTAGAATGTTGGGCCTTTCAGAAAAGCATGTCATCCATTACTTTACATATTAGGATCCGTATGCTCACTATGCTGATGTATAATGACAGTCCTTCACGTTTATTAAATAGTGCGGGAGCCATGGAGTTTAATGTCCACTCGACACAAACTTGGACCAAGAGAAAACCCATGAGGTTGGACAGGTGACCCTACTCCTTGTCATATACAATCAGGGAATCGTAACCACGCCAGTTGACTAAATGACAGACCTAATCAATGATACAACTCTGACCACGCACTAACCATTCAGCCACCCACCCCCCCCCCCAGAGACCTGCCTAATGCCCCAATACATCTGTCTTATTGACATATCAATCCAGACATTACTGCAGCTCTGAGTTTGAAAAGAAGTTACCAATAAAAATAAAATTGAACATATGTAATTTGTTGATAAATTATCTCACAGCCTCAGGTAATAGTTTCGAAGAATAAGATAGTATATCTCTCACAATCTGACCAAACCAATGACCTGCACTAAAACACATATGGGACAACTGCTTTAAGATAACTATCTTCAAAAATAATGCAGGCCTAATCATTGTATCTAGATGCCATAGCAACCTTCAAAAATACCTATTGTGTAATAATTACATACATTATTGTATAACATACGTCAAGATCATGTTGATATCAGATATCACTGGCTGTGGGGGAGGGGGACATAGAATTTCTATCTTTCTCTAACTTTGTCATCTCAAGCTAGGTATGTTACATAATAACCCTTGGGAAGATACAGAAGATGCAGTTAGCTTACAAAATATTTTACAAGATTGTTCAGTAAAAAATAGCTAAAATCCTTCCTTTAAAATCAATTGTTTAGTACAAAGAAAGGGAAAATCTTTCCTTTAAAATCAATTTTATAATGCATGTGCAAAAAAATGTAGAATTTTTTTTCTGAAACTTTAGTTTTATATTTTGATAATCATAATCCAGTCCACAGAAACTTGAAGAGATTAAAATAAAACTTCTTACAACTCTTTGACTATATATTACAAATAAGTTGTAAGAGTTGTAAGAAGTTTTATTTTAATCTCTTCAAGTGGCTTAGATCCAGTCCTCCTTTAAAAGTAATTGAAACCATTGAAAAATGATATGTTTCTATTTCAAGTAACAGTCTATAAAAATAGAATTTTTCAAATTAAAATAAACTGCAGCAATAAATATAAATGACTGTTGTGTGTATTGCAATAAAACTTCATATATTAGTTTTATGTGTCAAATGAGTCATCCTTTATATCTGAGGCTATTCATTGATAAAGTAGGGCCTAAGTATTCAAATTAAAGATACATTATGGGAGATTAGATAAAGAGCAGACAGTTCTCGCTAAAATAGTTACAAACTAGATAATGTAAAGGTAATTTGATGAACATTTCAGTCAAATTGATCCACTGTGAACCAAGATATCGGCTTTGGACATTTCTGTCTAGCCTCGTTCATCATTACTAAAATTAGTACGTTAAAAAGTATAGTCTTGATTATCCACTATTTTGATTTAATTATCAATGAGCGTAAGCAGCATATAGGAATAGGATCCCAATTCCGTCTATATCGAAGGTCTGATTATGGTCTGGATAAGTTAATTAATGTCTAATTGATAATTGAGATAAAATTCCAGGCCCAAAGAACAACATGCAAAAGGCAGATTTAGCTCTGGCATAATGCATGTTTAAGCTTTGAGAAATTTGATATTTTTTACAAAATACAAATCATGTGCCGTTACTTTAAAGAAGATAACATACCTGACCAAACTAAGAGTATATTTCATGTGATCAATCAAAATCTATTTAGTGTGATTAGCTTAATTAGTAATTACATGTAGGTATATACAGTCGTAGACTTTATACTCGTGTACCTGACAGCTTGGCTATTATACAGGTGTCTCGCCCTCAGGATCAAAGTATATTTGTTCGAAACCTGAATGGCTAATTGGACATTTACAACCGGTTGCCTGTAGCAGTGGGTGACAACAACCCAGTCAAACATGACCATATCAACATAGATTGAGACAACTATCATTAACATTCAAATCTCATTCAATCAAAACAGCTCTAGTGCTTTGAATGCAAACCATTAACCACAGCCTCTCACCTCACAGGGCAAACAATGGGCATAATGGTTACTGAATAAGGTTGTTGACTGTTCAACTTCCAAACATATCTAAAACCCATGGGCAAAGGGAGAGAGAGAGAGAGAAAGAGAGAGAAATGAGAAATGGGGTTTAACCTCCTCTCGACACGAACTAGGTCCTTTCGGGACGAACATACAGTTTATTTTTTTTTCAATAATTCGCTTTAGCAGTGGGAGGAAACCAGAGGACCTTGAGAAGACCCACAAGTTTGGACAGATGACCTTACTCCTTGTCACGTACAACAGGGAATTCGTAGTTTACTGGTTAGGGTACAGGGGGGATATAATATGCCATTGACCATTGTTAAAAATTATGGTTTTAAAAGCCTACCTCCTCTTTAAACAAATTTGAGATTAGTTCCAATCCCCACAAAATGAAAAACAATCCTACATGTACGTGTATGTTCCTGTACATTTATGTCTTTTTAAAATGGACCAATGTCTTATTTTCGTCTTCAAACAATCAGATTCCAATTACATAGTATTGATTCTAAAGGCGAGTATTAATAACTGTGTGCCATTTGATCTGAATCAAAGATCAAAGAAATACTTCATGTAAATTTCAATAACTAAGATTGCATCCATTCAGCTGTTTGTGTACATTGTATTTATGAATGAAATGTGGTTTTACGTACTATTGTTCTGCTCTGATTGGGCTAATGAAGACGGGACAGTGTGCTATGAGGGAAATTTTGCCTGGACAGCGGCACTACGGCGAAAATTCTGATGAACTTTCACCGCCAACAGGATCTCTAGGTTAGCGAGCCAAGATCTTACTTCTACTAATACAGTCTTTAAATACTGGAAATGGCGGTTCCACTGATACATGTAACTTCCGTCTTTGACTCCAGCCACAGTACTAGATGGTTCTAAGGTCCTCCTATGATTTGGTTTTGTAATCATTTGATTACCAATTACCAAAAAGTACCAGACCTGTAACTGCCTTAAAGATACATGTATGGAAGATTAGATAAAGATCTGACAGTTCTCATAATAGTTAAATACTAGATAATGTGAAGGGAATAATGCTAAACATTTCACTCAAATTGCTCTATTCAGCACCAAGATATTAGCAAGTTTTATCAATCTTAGTGTCGGTTATACCCACAGGAGAAGATTCAGCATACACGTTTCAACATTTGATGCCCTGAGGCAAAAGATACAAACACACAAACATAACAGCTTTAAGATGAATATGTAAAACCAAATTTAAACTTTATGCATGCAAAAATCATTACTTACACAACTCCAAGGTACGGGTAGTTATAGAGGTCCTAATCTACCTATGTTTTACTCTATTTCATGTACCAGGTACCCCTGGCTACATACCAATAAAAATATATGGGCTTGACACATCACACACATGAATAGGTACAGTAAATGACCTTCTAATAAAGTATGTGTACATTACAAACCAGATCTGAACACAAACAACAATATACCCGGTACATAAAAACTTATTTACGTACAGCCTTACACTTACAGCGAATATACCTGGACTGGTAAATAAAAACTTATTTACGTACAGCCTTACATTGAATGAACTTTAATTGAAGAGTGGGTTTCGACCCTTAAAAGATCAACTTGTTATATATTTCATCTCTTTGTCTACTTCAGAGTATAAAATAATACAAAGTCCAGTGATCCAATAAGTTATTGGCAATAACTAATCAACACAAATAGCATTGTTTAGTCAAGGTTGCCCAAAGTATTGCAAAAGGTGAACGACAATGAAAGATATGTTATAGATATGCATATTTTACACATCATATCTAAAATTTAAATAATTTTATAATAAAAATATTTTGACGGTTTTAATTTGTGATTAGTACATTTAGGACCCAAATTCAAGAATCAACAAAAACAGTGATAAAATTTTAAATTCTATATAATTTTCATGGAGGTCGCGTGTTCGATCCCTACATTAGTCAAGAAGGGCATTGAGATTTGCCGGTGTAGATTGTCCTTGTAAGTGGTGCAGGTCGAAGGGCCTAACTAGGACATCTGTCAAGCCATTTGGATGGCACGAAAAACCAAGGTCCTGTGTACACATTGGTGTGCACATAAATTATCCCTTGGCAGTTTGAATTCTTTATATAAGTAGGCCATACTGCCGCTACCTGGACAAAATTTCCTTCATATTACACTGTATGGCGAATGCCAGTCTTCATTGCCCAGTCAGAGCAGAACAATGGGATGTTAAACCCCATTTCATTTCTTTATTTCATTCCATTCAGTACTGACAGAAATCCCAGATTTATTACATTCCAAGCTATCCACAAGCTCCTCAATAGACACACTGATCATATAAAGCAGTAAGTCATGAGAGAGAGAGAAAAATGGGGATTAACGCCAACTCGACACAAACTAAGTCATTTCAGGAATTTGCTTGCGTGTAGGGGTCTTTAGCAGCCAGAGGACCCGGGGAAAACCCATGAGGTTGGACAAGCGACCCTCCTTCTTGACATGTACCACCAGGTTTTAAACAATGTAATTCCTTACCATAAATGTTACCCTGATAAAAAAATCTACAACAAAGATGAGATCACAATTTTGTGCTGAAAACGTCAAGACGCACTACATGTACATAGGACTATATTTCCAAACAGGTACCCTGAGACTGCACATTTAAATAAAATGTTACCCAAGATATTTTCATCTGATGGTAGTTAACAATGTGACTCGATCAGAAATTAGATTTGTTGGTCAATAGGGAGATTGTCTAATACAACTTATGTATGACATATTGTACTTTTAAAACAAGGGTTGACAATCAATACAGCTTGTTGCATTAAATAAAAGTGTATTTGGATGTATGAATCTCATTGATTTTTATTGATGTCTAGTTCAATTTATAAAACTACCAGTCTGGGTAAAAGTAAACAGCTTGCTGCCTTACAACATAATCTATCCTCACATTCAGTAGTTCATAATTTTGTGAAGCTTACAGTATCAGGTCGAGTAACAAATCATTATCAACTTTATGTACATGTATATGTACTGTCAAGTATCAGGTCTAGTAATAATAATAATAATGAGTATTTATAATGCGCTATATCCATTAATTAAGTTTATGCCCATAGCACGACACAATTACTATCCGGTCTCTAGGATACAGGTTATGTCTGATTACCTCCCTTTACCCCTGAACTCTTAGAAAGAGGCATAACATACGTTGCTTCAAGGAGGGCAACAGTTCTTTGTGTAATACATACACAATCCTATCGGTACCCATTTACAGCTGGGTAGACTGGAATATAGGGATGAAGTGTCTTATTTCGGCATTATTTAGAAGAACCTTATTTACAGTGGAGCTGGAGCACAAAATCGATTATATGACAACAATGGTTTTATCTAATTTAGATCAGGCCTTCACATAAAAGGAGAGCGGTTGCTCTCGCTCTCCTGGCTGCGACTGGATGTCAGTCGAGGTGAGCTTTTTATAGCTCTCCTCAATGTCTAAAATGACTCGCCTCTAAGAAAATAATCAGGAAAAATATACCGGTAACGAAAAATATGTCAATATGGACAATCAACTTGCTTATCCATCTGCTTATATTAAAGTTAACAGGCACTTCCAATTACCCTATTTCTTAACAGGACCTCATTTGACCCAATTCTGACCAGTTTGTTTCAAAATTGATTTAATATCTCAGGTCTTTATCACAAATTCTAATAAAGCTCTCCACAAGAGATTTAGGGGAGCTTTCATAGGAGAGTGATTTACCTTTTTTCCAATTTCAGGAGAACTTTTTTTTGACTCTTCAGGAATTTATTCACGTGAAGGCCTGTCTGATGATGTAGAATTTTCAGTCAATTTCAGTGTCAACAGATTGTCATCAATCTAAACAAATCTCTGTAAATCAACAATTATATTTTTTATCCAAATCAAAATCGCCTAAAGTTACCATTTATATTCAAAGCAATCTTCTTCTTACCACTTGGGTTCTTTCACTCATTGATCGGCAATAACAATAAATCTCAATTCTTACCTATTGCACACATACTTGTGAATTTATAAAATTTTAAAAATGGTCACTTACACATCAGGAAAGGAAATAATCAAATTCTATGCCATCTGCACAATTTCGTTACCAGATGGAAATAACTTATTCTCTTGTAGCTGGTTGAAATTCTATGACAGAACATGATGACACCATAAATTCAAGACATCATGAAATCAATAGATATAATTGTTGGAACTTCACAAGGGAATAATCTGCATTAGGATTGATCGATTTTAATACTGTTTTGACCAAAATGCTATTTGATTAAAACAACTCTTTAATGTTCAGCATTGTTTTATTTAATGTTAAAGGTCAGAGACCCACAGATTGAAACTATTTTCTGAAATATAGTTTAACATCCTTTTGTTCTGCTCCGACTGACTGGGCCAATGAATTGAAGATGGACATACGCCATGCGCCTAGACAGAATGCTATGGCCTATTCATATATCAAATCACATATATACATGTACATGCTATGTAAAATATCTTAACTTTTCACGGCACAAGTAGATACAGTACCTCAACTTTTCACTGCACACACAATACAGGTATATTGTAGTAATATAAAATACATCACACAATACAGGTATATTGTAATGCAAATGAAGACAGCTGTCCTCATGTCTATTTATTGCTCACATCATTGGGGCATTTTTATTATATAGTTGTAATTACATTGAATAAGACACTTAATCCCTGTATTCCAGTCTACTGAGCTGTTAATGAGTACCGGTAGCATATGTTGGGTCTCTTTCTAAGAGTTCAGGAATAAAGGGAGGTAATCAGACATTCCCTGTATCCTCGAGATCGGGATAGTAATTGTGTCGCACTTTGAGCATAAACTTAGTTTGTGGATATAGCGCATTATAAATACTCACATTATTACACATGTATTAGCTTAAATTAGAAACAAGAATAACATACAAACATATGGTATATCAATTAAAAGTGTTGTGCTGTGTTTATTATAGGTAAGCTTATAATACAAGTACATGTGTTGTGTTAATGCACAATGATAACCATGCAATAACTTACTAATCCCTTACTCTATATACCTGGTACTGCATGAACAAAGCAAATAAGAAGAATTGAAGCTATAACACTAGACTGGCCCAGTCTCTTCTATTTATTTTACATTTCGATTTATATAAAAGTATTAATTTTTAGTTAACCAACACTTTCGTTTCATTTGTATAAATTTTTTTTTTTGAGTAAACCTGTAACCAGCACCAGAGACTGGACAATTTGCGAGCTTCACAATAAAATGGGCGTTCCTGTCAGGTTTTACGTTGTTCCTTATTTGGAATGATTGACAGTTATCAAGCAAGCCCGAGTCACGTGACATGAATCATGCGTCTCGACTGGAATGCAAAGCAGTCATGCTTAGACCGTCTGAGGGTTGACGTCACGTTGTTGTTAGATATGTCGTGATCACGTGCACGACGTCACACGACCTACATAATGCAGGTTGACCTACTAGATGAGAATGAAGCTCTATTTGCCCAGTCTCTAGAGATTACGTTTTTTTCGGGAGAGGACTGGCCAATTTTGGGTGTGTGGAGGAGACTGGCCACCAGTCTACTATAACACATACATGTATGAACTGAAACTAGAAGCAATTGTGAAATAAACAACACACTTGTTAAATGCAAGTCATTCCACAGATTCTTTGCCAAAAAATGTAGCATGCGCATGGCACTGGGTTTGAGCCAAGTTCTCTAGGATTATAAACTAGGTTGCAGTTGCTGGGCTTTGTTGTTTTTTTTGCCACCTTGGGCGCAGTGGGTACTGTACTCCCTTAAAGCAGTTGATTGATGAGAACCAGAATAGGGATTGCAGCTTCTTATTTTCATCTTGGCCTCTGGTGTATCTTCTGGGTCCACTTTTAATTGGCTGAATCTTGCCTGATGCCATGTCCTGTGCAGAGGAAGTATCAGGAGCTATTATTAGGCCTACATAACCATACAGGACATGTCTATGACAAAATGTTCCCAAATAGCCGACTTCTTACCTCCAGAGCCTCCTGAAGCCCTTGGAGTGAAATTGTGGTGAAGACAAGACAATTGAAGAAGCAGATATAAATTATGCTTGACAAAACAGCAGTTTGGTGAGAAGTAACGGCCGGGCGTTATGAAAAAGATTGGCATTAAGGCAATAGCTTTGCTATATAGACATGCATAAACGTACATTTAGTTTCCAGCTAATGCAGAGTCCAATATTAGTCAAGACAACTGACTCCATCTGCACACTAACTTTCTAACTAAAGTAGGTACGATAAAAATACTAACAAGCTACATGTACTACCAAGTAACTGTCTCTGAATACGGTAGGCCGAGAGCCAGTGAGAGGGGTAGCATCCTTACAAGCTGCAGTTAGGCAATATTACATGTACATGTAAATGTGGAGATTAAAGTCATCTTTAATAATAACAATATTTGCGAGCAAATAGAATAAATAATGTTGATATTCGAAATATCGAATGTGTTGATTGATATTCGAATATTCATGCCAGACACTAATAATATCCTGGAACAATATTCAAGCAGGGTTGGTTTTTGACCCATTTGACCAATTTCCCCAAATTTCACCCCACACTAGAAACTGGCCCTGCAGCTCAGCAACTTATAATTTTCCCAGGCTATCTGGCAGCAAGGTGTGGCTATTTTCAGGTATTATTAATCAATTAATATTTTAGAAGGCTGATATGTAGGTAATGTTACGATACAAATACATGTAATTGGGCTTTCAATGACTGATCGCGACTAAGACATAAATGATATGTCACGGAGTAGGATATCTTTGAACTATTTTTAATCAAAATTGATTTACATAAATTTAAGAACTTTTGCATCAGACGGCTATACAATTTTATAAGATTTAGTCCCGAATGATCCTCTACTTAGCTCCTTTATATTTATATCAATTAATAATTTGTGAAGTAAAGTTGGCCTTAATAAAGGAGCTAAATCGCTAACATTTGGGACCTAGAAATTGACAGAAATGGGACACATCGCATATATTAATGCAATGTGAATGTATATAATATAAACTGATTTACATTCAATCATTGCCGTCTTAACTCTAATTTCAAATCACTTATGTTCGGAGAAATACGCCTGAAGTCTCAAAAGATGGTCAACCTCAAGTGTCTGATTATTCCAGTCTACATAGTATTTATTGCGCATGCTCTCCTGGTAAGAATTAAAATCAATTTGTGTTTTCATTGTCAACGATTTTGGATAATATTGAGTAAGAGACTTCTAGTAGGCCCCTACTTAAAATATTAATGAATATAGGGTAGGCCTAGATAAAATTATTCATATCCTGCAGTTTCATATCCTGTAACTTCAAGCCTCAGAATTGGGCACAGCACATTCAACAACCAACCCTGCATTAGGTTACATAGATCATGATGTATTCTAATAAGATTAAAGATATTTGATATCTTCATTCACTCACTAATACATGTATAACATTAATAAAATAGACTTTACTTATCTTAAAGCATTCAGACATGTGATATAGTGATATATTTATAAATTTTATAACAATGTTAACAAAGTCAAAATCATGATAACAGTACTGGGGTGGCACTGGTACTGTCACTGTGGAAAACATTCTAGACAAGAGTAGGACAGAATATGAGAATACCAACTATTATTATCATAATAATACAGCCAAAAATGTCATTCATCATTATGAGACTGAGTTATACGTTTGGGCTAGTGCCATCGGTATTTATACATTACTGAACAATTCAACATACTTTTAACTTAATTAATATTACGTTGTTCGTATTGTATAAAATTAAGAAAATGACATGTGACTACTTGAATTCTGTGAATCGATCCGATACTACTTCAATACTTGTACCTCTATGATCGTTTAATAAGCCCATTCGGACCTCATATCTTACCTTGATTGCTTATTTTGATCAGCTTTCATATAGTTTTGTGAGGATTATTGTCATCTATCCACCCAGTGTATTAATATATTTGTTTAAATCCTTCATACATCTTAAACCTGTTCAAATTAAAGCTTTGACACACAAGTGTGTTCCAGAAAATGTTGACCTTTATTTAGGTTAAGACTGAAACTGCAACCGGTTTGAGTTGAACATGCGCGTGATCGTCGCGAAACACGTCCGGACTAACTGGGTCTATTAGTGTCTTATAGACTCGGTCAATTCGACTGAAGTTTATATCGAAGCTCTCAGAGACCGATCAACCGAATATAGATACGCTTGAATAAATAATACCCACACAATAAAATAGCACCAGTTTACAAACAGCTGAAAATAATAGCTGAACTTTTATGTAAGGGTATCGCTGCCAATATTAAATGCTCTGCTACAATGTCTTTTCATTTGATTATAATTAATGTAAAAAGTACAATGTACAAAGTCCTAATACTAATAGTAATAGGCTACCGTTAATGATAAAGTCAAAATACCTCTAAGGCAAGAGTTAAATGTAAAACGTCAAATGTTAAGTGTCAAATGACAAATACTTTAGGGGAAAATCATAAAGGTGTATATATACACCTCTTTGGGGAAAATGCTTTTTTGACCTGCCAACATGTACATTTCTGTCATTACATTTTACATTTGCGCTCTGACACATCCCATTTGTCCTTAACGCTTTCTACATAACATCTTTCGCACAGCACCACCTTCAATATGTAAATGTAGGGTATCACGTGAATTATTAACATATACGGAAACATGGCACACTATAAGCCAGAACAAGGATATTCACGACACTATAACAGAAAATCAGCTAAGCACACAATAAGAAATATACTTATTGGACGTTCTTTACCATGATTACGGGGCGGGGCGCTTAACATTTGACTTTTTACACTGAACTCTTGCCTTAGAGGTATTTTTACTTTATCATTACCGGTATTAGGACTTTAAACATTGTACTTTTTACATATAATCAATGAAAAAGACATTGTAGCGTGTCTGTGTATGAAAAATAAATTATGATAGGACATGAAGTTTCGCGCGGCATACAGGGCACTTATATAAGGCTATTATTTCCAAATGAGAGGGTTTATGTGGTTTAACATCCATGGACTAGGTCATTTCGGAACTAACACGTGGCACAATTTTATTTCAATAATTCAAACGCGCATAGGGGTCTTTCAGCCGTGAGAGCAAACCCGAGCACTCGAAGATAACCCACGAGGATGACAACTACACCTTTCCACATGGGAATCCAGAGAGAAAAATTGGGTTTAACGTCCACTCGACACAAACTAGGTCATTTTGGGACTAACATATGGTTTTAATTTTATTTCAATAAATCGCTTGCGCGTAGGGGTCTTTAGCGGTGGAAGGAAACCGGAGGACCCGGAGAAAACCCACGAGGTTAGAAGGCGACCCTAATCCTTGTCATGTACAACTAGGGATTCGAAACCACTTCAGTTGACCCAATGACAGGCTTTATGATACTGCGCACACGTTCTATATACCCATTCGGCCATTCACCCGCCCCCACATTGGAATCGAAACCACACCACTCAACTCTGTGACAGAAAGTCATGGTGAAAGGAGGCGTACCTCTGGCTTTTTTAAAAATATACATGTAAGAAGTATATTTTTCAAGATGCCGCGTAACTAGGGGCTTCAGCCCCACCCTCTTTTTTGCCAAAAAAATAAATAAAAAGTCAATGGATTAATAAAAACTACAATGTATAAAGTCTTATAATAGATAAAGTCAAAGTACCTGAAGGCCATATTCTATGGAAGACTAAATGGGACAATATTCATGATACTTGTTTCTACATTCCGGTTTAAACATTTCAGATACGAACGCAATATTTCTAAACTAATGATTCTTGCTACTACATTTATATGTCAACACTTCAAGGACGAAATCAACATTTTAAACAAAAAAATGACTTTATGTTTCATTTTCGGCGTTTTATCGGTAACTTTTATATATCATTAAATATCAAAATTAAAAAATAATTTCTTAATTTTACACGACAAAGAAATCGATTCATTGGTTTCTGAAAGTATGATATGCGCAAATATCGAACCAAGATCTTTGAGTTATAACCATGCATTTCAAGTTTCATCAAAATAGGGTAAAAATTGTGACCTCTAAAGGGTCCACAACCTTGATATGCCATACTTTTACACTATTTTTGTACAAGGGGCGGCCATTTTGTTCGGCGATTTTGATCAGATATTCACGAAATTCTAACTGAACCTACAATAGTTTGTAACGGTGACATAATCAAACGCTTTTTAAAGGACCTAAGTCCGTAACTCAAAATCCTCCAAATTCTTCGACATCGAAAACACGAATCATTGGTCAATTTAAATCAACGTTGATGATGTAAACTTACCGGGAAAATATGAGCTTCTGATATCCGATATTTTAAGATGATTTTCTTTTTTAAATTGCTACACGATCTTGGTTCCTTTCCATATTTGAACTAAGACTTGTAATTATTTCCCCTTTTTTCATGATGGATATGTTTGTTTATTAGATAACAACAGATTTGTTCAAATAGCAAGAACATGACGTGCGGTATATGGAGGCAGACCACCATTAAATTTCACACTCTCCCACAAATTGTAGTTCGTCTATTTATAGCAATTCTCTCTCCTCTTTTCTCTCTCTTTGCATTGACATTTTTGTTGATTTTTTGTCTAGAATGGAAGAAGAGGGTTTAATTAATATTTTCTGCCAGGTTCTGCTAAATATTCATGGTTTTGAGGCGGAAGTGAAACTGAGTTATCAGATTGACTACGGTGATATGTACGGCAACTAGTTACATCTTTTGGGTATGCTTCTTCAAGTTGGTGTATCTCAAAATTTGGGTGGTCAACCTCATACAAATTTCAGTGCAAAGACATGGTCATTTGTTCCTCTGTCTATAGTGAAAAGCATTCAGCCCAACGAAAAGTTTGTGTCTCGCTATGAAGACAACTCTGTTTGGACGATTGTTGAAGTCAATGGGGAAATCAATGGTGGTCTGCATCCATATAGGACTGAGACTAGTAATTATTTCCCTTATTTCATGATAGTAGTGCGAGTTATAAATAGAGCAGTTTTGGGTAATACTGATGATGTAACAGTGGAGGGATAGGGGTGTGAAGTGTCTTTCTACGGAGCAATCATTGTGTCGGAAGTGAGATTTCCACCCCAGTCAACTCCAAATCCCCGTAGCAAAAAATCTAAACGTCAACCCCTTACGAATTCATGATGAGCAGATTGCCAAATGTGGTCCCCATTGTGCACATAAAGATTGGAACCAACGGAATGTTAGCAAAAAGCTACAGCCTGTGATGTGAAAATGGGCACAAAACAAAGAGATATTTTACATTTTCTATATTAGATTCACAGAAAGTGCAGAGTGTGCTATCTACTTTTCTTATTTTGAATAATTTATCATTTGTGAATATAATCCTATGGAGATATTTCAATATTTGTATTCAAAGCTTCTCAGATTTGTACAAAGACATACGGTGTTTATTATTTTAAATGTATTTTCTACGTCTAAATCGTGTAACTCGGTATCTAGAATGTATTTCTATTCTGCAATGGCCTTTGACCTGGTGATCATTGCTTTTATCTGGCTATCATAAATATATTTTGAAACCACGTTGTGAAAATCGATATTATATATTTTGTAAAAATTAGTAGGCCTATTTATATCTCCCAAAGAATTAAAATTGGTATGTATTTCACTTTCAAATTCGTTCGGCTCCTGTACCTCAAGATACATTTTTCTATTTCATTTGATTTTTTTTTAAATATTTAGCATCGATCTTTTTTTTTTTTCAAAATATTCACCAACCTACCAAAAATTCTTGTTAAGCTTTTAAAAATATAATTTTATTATTAATCTTATATTTGTATTATTCCAAATAATTTGATTTTTAGCTTGGGCAACGTCTTTGTTGTGTAGATTTTATACCAGTTGGCATACAGTTTTATTTAAGAAAAGAAAGTTTAAATTTAGCTTTTCTGGAAAGTTGTAAGCAGGTAATGAATTTCCACCATATTCAGCCATAATGAATTCATATGGTATGAGCCATGTTTGGGCGGGTGACAGGCATTATTTTAAGTCATACAGTTTCAATCCGTAATTTTTATTGTTCTGTATATGAATATGTCGCTTTATTCTATCAGGTCCCTTCCATATAAATTTGTAAAATATTGAATTTAGTTTTTGAATAGTAGAGTCCGACACAGGATTAACAGTTGCCGGGTGAAGAATATTTTAAATACAAAATGTTTTAATTATTTGTATTTTTGCAATTAAAGATAATTTATGTTTATCCCATATTTTTAATATTTGTTCTATTTCAATTATTTTATTTGTAGAATTTCACTCACCGATAATATGAGTGTCTACCGAGAATTTTTATGACTTTTTCGCATAAAACTATACCGGTTGATTTTATTTTTTGTATTAAATTCATAGCCTCTGTTTTATAAACATTAATTATAAGTTCCGAAACTAAACCTAAAAGTCTCAATATTTCAAACAAATGTCGCGCAGAGCTAAAATCTTTTAATAATGCTGTTATATCGTCAGCAAAGGCTACAATTTTTATGGATTTACGACCAAATTTTATTCCATTTATATTTAAATCGTCTCTGCTTATAATAACAGTTCTATGATAATAAATTTAAAAGATTGGATGACATTGGAACACCTTGTCGAACACCCCTTTTTAAATGAAAATAAGGGGTTGTAAATCCATTGTTTATTACACAACAGGTGATATTCCGGTAAAGGGTTTTTATCCATCTAATAAAGTTACGATCGAAACCGTACGACGGTAAAGCTTTTATTAAAAAATCATGATTTATGCTGTCGATGGTTTTTTGGAAATCTATAGCTAAAATAAATCCTATTATTCTTTTTTGTTTTGCAAGATCAAGATCATTGAAGTCAACGGACAAATAATTACTCTGAGACCATTTGCGCATATCGGATTATGACTTCCTGAATTATGGCCCCTGATTGTACGAAATATCGCCTTTTTTAGCTTGTGCTCCTTCTGGAGGTCAAAATTATTACCCGATTTAAAGTAGCTAAATCGCTAACATTTGGGACCCAGAAATTGACACAAATGGGTCGCAACCAAGAAGCTATAACGAATAAAAGCTTCTTGGTTACAACGCATATAATAATGTAATATGAATGTATATGAACTAATTTACATCCAATGGTTTCCGTTTTTACTAGTTATGTTCGGCGAAATAAGCCAGCAATCTCAATCGAGTGCAAATTTCTAGCATCTGGTTATTCCAGTTTACATACGCCGTATGATTTGGTGCAATGTGCCTAGCCTCGTCCTTCGAGTCTCTCGTTTCAACTGGGGCTGAAGCACATTATGGTACACGATTCGTGTACCAATGTTAAAAAAAATATATTTTATCTTCATATCGGATATTAGAAGCTCATGTTTTCCCAGTAAGTTTACATTATAACTGTTGATCTAAATTGACCAATAATTCGTGTTTTCGATGTCGAAGATTTTGGATGACTTTGAGTGACGGACTTAGGTCCTTTAAGACTAAACATTAAAGGTGCATTATTTAATACTTAAGGGCTAAATCTGCCTATTGCAGGTCTTTATTTTGGCTTCAAACCTTATATGTTAAACTATTATTTAGACGTTTATTCCCGTGACAAACCCATAATCAACTCCCTAGAACACCGAAGGGCAGAATTTTTTTTAATGGATTACAACGCCCCCGAGATCCGAAAATGTAACTACAAAAAGGATAATCGAGTTCGTTTGTCTAGTACCGTTCCTACGATAACTTCGCTCAGAATGATGTAATTTGATTGAAATTTTCAATATTTGCATTCTTTATTATCTATGTTTGTACTGTTATAGCAAGAACTCTATATCTAAATCTTACATAATGCATCTTGCCAGGGTTTTGCAAGTGTATCTTTCAAGACTGGCTGGCTGCTACTGTTTATTACTGTTTAAGACATAAAGAAAATGCTTTGTCCCATTTAATTCGGAGAGGTGGTTCGTATAGTGTTATTTAAACATCAGCTGAAACTTTAAAAAATATGATTTAAACACTGAAATGCTTTTTAGGCGGGGAATGCAAATTTCAAAATTGGAGTGACCCAAAACAAATTGCAAAAGAAACCAATACAGTTTGGTTCAACCATACTTATATTTTAGATAACATTAGACTTTCAGTGTTTGGACAATAAATATAATGTACTTTTATTAAAATCTTGCAATACAAAGTGGTGATAGAGGCGAAATGTTTAGAATATAACAAATTTAAAAATATATATTTTTCACATGGTACGGGTCTTTTTTGTTTCAAAATGACTGTCAAATTTGGTAATAAAATGGTATTGTCAACCTACATGTACATCCGAGTCAATTGCCTTGGAGACCTTTCACTAAACCCACAAGACTATGGGTTTACCATGGAAAACGAATGTCTCGTCCCAAAGAAATACCACCGTAATTTGCCAGATGAAGTGTCTTTGAACTGTAACGTGGTGAAATGTGCCACTCGCTCCTGTCCTTGTAGAGAAAGTAACGTCCGCTTCTGCACAATCTGTAATTGTCAGGCAACCAATGCCAAACCCCCAATGTACTGGGGCTGGGAGGGGTCCTGTGTGCATTGATCCATGTAGGGTACCCATGGGAGATTGAAACAAATTTGGGTAGACATTCCAGATATGGGGCAGAAAGGTGTAGTTCAAGATGACGTCCAAGATGACCGCCGTACCCTTATAAATACCCGATATAACTCTATCTAGATCTATCCTAAAGGGATGAATTTGGTGTCTTTACCTAGGTTGTTGGGGTCAAGGAATCCGTTGAAATGGTGAATTTAAAGATGGCCGTCAAAATGGCCACCACACCCTCTCGGCTAGCCTGTTATGGTGCATAATTAAGCGAGGAGAATAAACTTTGTATCTTTTCTAGGGTTTTAGGGATCAGGGATTTCACACAGACCATTCACTCTGCCGGAATAACAATTTATCATTGTTAATTTAAGTATAAGGCAGCTAGTTGATCAAGATACAGGTTTTTATGTCAGAATGATTTGTCTGATGTGGTAGAGATTGGATACTTTATTAACATCTAGAGATATAAACTATAAGCTTGTTTTTTTTGCAGCCGAAGATGTAAGTACTTTATTTGCAAACTACAAAATGATGTGTTTTTTTTTGGATAAAATTGCCGCCATTAGAAAAAATAGTATAGGCATCTATTTTATAATGTAGTTCTAATCCGTTTTACATCTTTCATACTGACAAAGACCAAATAAACATTTTAGATTTATAAATTTTGGAAGCAGTATCAATACTTCTCAAAACTCTTGAACTATACTTGGTGTTTCTCGACTAAAATCATCGATTTGTGAATTAAAATGTCAGTCAATAAGGTTCGTGTCTGTGCTAACTAAGCATAAATTGTGTATGATATTTCTTGATCTTCGGGGTAAGATCCATGGCCGTATTTAGCGGGGATGTAGGGGGTAATTGCACCCACAGAAAAATAAGCCCCCCCCCCCCCAAAAAAATAAAATAATTTGACAATCTTTCAATTATAAAAAAATACAGTTGATTATGATCACCAACGCCGGATTAGCCATGGTGGGGGCCCTGGAACACGTGGGGGCCACTGATCACCGACCACGAGCGCCGAAGACAGGGTCGTAGGTAGGGTTGAGTTAGTGGGGGTACCAATATAATGCCCGAGTTATGTGCGTTTGTGGGGGGGGGGGGCGTCTGGTAGCCCCTACACCGGAAAAATTTGAAAATTAGACTGTCACAAACGCGTTTGTCGCTCCCTTGTGTCAATTTCGGCAGCGCTATTTCTCATTTTGATATTATAAGCACACCAAAATGAGAAACTCCGTATCCTCTAAACTTGAACTTGAACTACTCCGAAACACCATAAGGCCATGGGGATAGGGCGACCAGAAATAGAATCTCTAATCATGTCATTTGGTGGCGGCGCCCCCTAAAGACCGACAAGACCCTGTCAAATGTGAATATGAGCGACCAAAACGAACCCCTTAATGTAATGTGTTGGGTCAGGCGCCGACCAAGAAAGAGGTGATAGGAGGGCCCTTCGCCTTTGGGAGAGACACTCATGTCCGGGGTCCTCCCTCAGAAAATTATGAAAAATAACGCCGCAGGAAACACGTTTTTCTGCCAATCGGGTGATATATGAGTGGCAATTTTGTATTTTATATGGCGGCAGATTTTTTGGGATAGGCGTTTGCTTCTGGTGTTCGCACCTTGGATCCGCACCTGTGGTGGCGCCGATAGCCTCCACATAAGAGATATAAGAAAGTTTGGATCAGGTGTAGGCGCCATAAAACCGACCGACTCATCAGCGCCTTAAGAGCATCACTGTGTGATCATAATCAAGTGTATTTTTTATAATTGAAAGGTTGTCAATTTATTTGAGGGGTGCCTTATTTCTCTGGGGGTGCAATGTACTCCCTGCACCCCGGCCCTAGATACGGTCCTGTTCTGGGGGTGTTCTCCCCCCTGGAAGTTTTCAGAAAATTCAGGCCGCAAACGTGATTTCCTGGCATTTCAAGGACTTGTGTGGAGCCAGTTAAAAATATCTTCCCCAGAAAAAAAAAGTTCTGCTACAAAATTAGCGCATTCTGGCGTTATTTCAGTGGACCAATCAATGGAATGATGGCATTTCTAGAGAAGGGGGCTGGACGAAACTGAGATTTTTGTGGTTAATCCTGCCAGTAATGATCACACAGTATTGCTCTTAAGGCACTGATCAGTCGGTCGGTTTTAAGGGCGCCCTTCACCTTCAGTTACTCAGTTACGTGGAGGCTATGGCGCCCCACCTCTCTGCTTCACCCCCATTTTAAAAAAATCTTATATACGGCCTTGGTAAGATCAATTTGACCGAGCTCTCGCTAGTAACATGATTTCAAGAATTGATTCTAGGGAGCCAGGTTGGTTAGGCCTAAATATTGAGGCCAACTGCATATTTGGTCGAAGGTGTAAACAGAGCTAGTGCTAACCCTAACCCTTTTTACATCTTGCTACCTTGGTGGAATTATCAGTTGGTCGTGGGAACTTTTCTATGCGCGTAGATAATACATGTACGGAGATATACGGAAATTATACAAACCTTTGTGAAGTTTTTCTGGGATAATTCCTATAAAGTTGTTCCGGACAGAGAATCATGTCATGGTTTGCCGAAGGTAGTGACAACCCTAATGATAAAATTACCTTGATCAGGCTTGGTATCAACCAAACAACAACCATTTCCACAAATATAGCCCTATTAATACTTGTATTATGTATGAATTTGATGTAAAGATGCATTTTATATATAAAAAAAATACAGTTTATATTATTCTAATAAAAAAATACATTTATGTTATATTTTATGTAACAGTTTATATTAAAAATTTGTAACAGTTTATCGTCGGTGGGGAGTCAAAAGGTCGTGTTCGAAATGAGATAGTCATAGTAATAATATACATTCAAAGTAGTTAATGGGGGATAACTCTTAATAGCTTTTTAGTTCCTAGTGCCCGCTAGAGGTCGGGGAGTTCGCGGGAAAATGGCTGTTCGCCTTACATCGTTTGATTGACATCGTTCGTTTACATCGTTATTGTAACTAAAATGTGAAGATTCATTAAAGTTGAAAATATACATCGTCTTGTCATTCCTCTGGCATCGTATCGAACAGGTCGCATCTGGGTTTTGAGAAATTGTCCAGGAGAGCCAAAAAACACAAAGAGGTTAAGAATCAAAATGTCTAATAAAACCGTCACGTCAAAATGTCGTATTTCTGAAGCTTTTCTCAAATATTTATTTACAAAATGTATGTGTAGCCAGTTAAACAGTATGTAACGATCCGAATGTATCAAGCTCAGCATCTAGTGCAGTAATAAGGAGTGAAAGCTAGTTTTTTGCAATTTTATAAAGCAAAGACGTATGTCCTGAAAATATTCACCTTTACCTGCTTCAATTTCATAGATTTTAAACAGTAGAGCTTCAACAATAATTTCAATAATACATATTCAACCATAAACCGATACTGGCCATATTTCGTTTGATTGCAAAGCTTTGATTAGACACAAAGTTGTTTTTTGTCAAGAAAATACGACATTTTCACTTTAAAAAAAAATTAACACCCGATATACGACTTTTTGAAACAGTACCTGTGGAGACTATAAAACCTATTTTTATTGGCTTAGAGATACGACTACCAGATTAAAAGATGCGCACGGAAATTCTCATTCCGAAAAAGCAAAAAAGTGAATATCGCAAAATATGCCAGATACGACCTTTTGACTCCCCACCGACGTTATGCTATATTTTATGTAAAGATACAGTTTATGTTATATTTTATGTACAGTTTATATTTTATTTTATGTATAGTTTATGTAATATTTTATATAACAGTTTGTATTTTATATTCTATTTTATGTAACAGTTTATATTCTATTTTATGTAACAGATTACATTTTATGTAACAGATTATATCTTATGTAACAGTTTATATTTTATGTAACAGTTTATATTATATTTTGTGTAACAGTTTATGCCATGTTTATGTACAGTTTATGCTATATTTTATGTAACAGTTTATATATTATACTTTATGTATCAGTTTATATTATATTTTACGTAACTGTTTATATCTTTTTTATGAAACAGTTCATATTATATTTAATGTAACAAATCTACGGTCTAGGTCTGATAGCTTCATTCGCCAGGGTCGTAATATATTCCTTGTATTTATTATTATTATTTTGGTCTATTCATATAGCGCATCTTTACAAACTTAAAAAAGATTCAATATAAAAGAATAAAATTAAAAACATATAATAATAGGTGACCTAAAAATACAGATTGGGTTCATCGATAAAAGGAAGAAGATAAAGACGAAGTATGTTATTTATAAAATAAAGGTAGACATTTTTGTAATCACCTGATTTTTATAATATATATTTGTTACTCCTTTGCGCTCTAAGGTTAATCCGGCACTGCGACCCAGGTAGCACCCCCCCCCCCCTTACTCCAATCTTTTTTTGTATAAACATATTTTATTCAAACAACATGAATAGGATTGGGTAACAGGCATAGCCTATGTGAAAACCCTCTCCCTGTATACAATATAATTTACAATAATAAAGTATTTACATATATACAAGATATTTACAGTACATGTAATTATATTAGATGAAAAATGATAAACTGATATGATATATCAAATTAGGGAATTTTAATAAAAATTGAAAATAATAATTTTCAGAATCGTTGAGAAAGGTTAAAAAACTCATGTAAGGTCTTAAAAATGTTAATATTTTTATCAACGGAAAGTTTATTTGATCCAAATAATAGATGGTTGCTATTTCTGTATTCGAGAGGCAAAGTGTTTATCGTTCTGCGGCGTGCATCTGAGTGGTTTGTACATATGAAAAGAAAATGTTCAGTATCTTCAAATTGATGACCACAAGTACAAGCTGGATCATCTGATATATGTCTCAAGAACATGTGGCCTTTAAGATCGCTACATCGGAGTCAAAATTTTGAATGAATAATTTCATTTTTTCGCGAACCCAAAAAATAATATATCGGAATCTTTGTGTCATGTTTGGAAAGTTTTTGTTTAAAGCCAGAAAGTGATGGTGTTCTACGATACGAGGTGTCTAACTGGTTCCATTCCCTGATGGAGGACGGTACAAATGTATTAGTGAAGAGATGTGTTCGGGATTTAAATTCCGTAAAATCATTATGGTTCCTTAATGAATATGGTAATGTTGGAGATTTTTCAAAAAGATTTAAAAGGTATTTGGGAACAATATTATTGAAGACTTTGTACATAAGATGCAATTTGTGACGCTTCCGTCTCTCCATCAAAGAAATAAAACCAGTTTCCCTGTACAGTGATTCGTGATTGGTTCCTTTAACCGCCCCGAAAATAGTCCTAAGTGCATCAAGTTGAAGGCTTTCTAATTTATCAGCTAGTACATTTGGACAACCGTCCCAAATAATATCCGCGTAGTCAAAATGAGGCAAAATAAAGGAAGTGTATATTGTTTGTAGAGTTTTCCGTTTTAGTCTGTATTTAAGCGATTTTAGACAATTTGTCAGTTTTGATATTTTCTTACATAAATTCTCAACATGGACATTCCATTTTCCGTTACTTTGAAAAATTAAACCAAGATGTTTGTGATAGGAGACCTCTTTAATCTGTGTTGTGCCAAAGAACAAAGGTGGATTTGTTGTTAGTGATTTTGTGCTTATGGTTATTGTTTCCGTTTTTAGAGGGTTAAAGGTTACCAACCACAAGTCTGCCCAGTCATTTATTTTCTTTAAATCATTATTCAGAATATCCGAACTTGTACTAGGGTCATCCATTTTTATAAATAGTGAAGTGTCGTCTGCGAATAGTCTTAACATTGGAGTCAAGGTTGTTCACAATATCATTAATGTAAATTAAAAACAATAGAGGTCCCAAGACAGATCCTTGTGGTACACCAGCATGGATGGTTCTTGGATCAGAGGATAAGCCTTCTAAAACAACTGATTGTTGTCTATTACAAAGATAATTTTTAAACCATTCTAAGAGGCTACCCCTGATCCCAGCTCCATCCAGCTTCCAACAAAGTCCGGCGTGCCAAACTTTGTCGAACGCTTTGCTGATGTCACAAAAAACAACTCGAGTAGAAGAATGTTGATCAATGGCTTGACAAAACATATGTGTTAGTTGAATTTAGTTCTATTAGTTGAAATATGGCGGAGTCACCTCGAAGAAAACCACCTTGAAAAGACGTTAGTATTTTGTTCCCTCTCAAAAAGTTAAAGACATGTTTGTATATAACCTTTTCAAATACTTTTATAATGATACTCAGAAGAGAGGCTGGCCTATAGTTACCACAATCGTTTGGTGATCCTTTTTTGAAAATAGCCGTGACATTTGCAAATTTCCATATACTAGGTACTTTTCTCACTTTTAATGACAGTTCAAACAAAGAGCATAGTGGAGATGAAATTTCGGTGGATATTGTCTTTAGTAATTTGGCACTTATGTCGTCCGGACCGGAGGCTTTTGATGTGTCTAAACTGTCAATAATGTCTTTAACTTCTTGAGGGGTTGGTACGATCTGTTCTAATGAGTTAGCATTTCTGTCAATGGAGGGTGAAGATTTATTAATATCATTAAGTTTAGAAACTCCAATCTCGTATGTGCGAGATTAAACTGCAGCCAGTGTAAAGCGGGCTGAGTGATCATCAGGGTAAGAAACCTTTAGCATCATCAAGTCAAGTTACGGTCTCCCTGCTAATCGCAGCCAAATAAGTTGTTTTGTTCCATCAGTGTGAAACAGTTTGCTAGAACAACCAGTATAAGAGCGACCAGGTTAGTTACCGTCTGTATAGATACAATTTAAACAGGGAGAGAGATGAGAGAGAGAGATAGGGGGGGAGAGAGAGAGAGAGATAAATCGGGTTGAGGTCCACTCAACACAATCTAGATCATTTCGGGATTAACATGTGGTTTAATATTATGTCAATAATTCGTTTGCGCGTAGGGGTCTGACAGACGTTATGGGAGTGAAAGGGATTTTATGTGAACCCTATAATGAAATTCGTGCAAACATGTCTACCGAAAAATATCCCAGTTACGGACAATGAATCTTACTGTTTTTCATGTAGACGTATATTGTCGTCGCTCCAGTCCCACCGTTCGTCCAAAATTTGTTTGTGTACACGCTATATATACGTCACATTTTCGACATTTGCGCATATGCACGGACCGTTATTTCTTTGATTATGGCACCTGATTGTGTGAAAAATCGCGTTTTTAGGTTGCGGTCCGTCTAGAGGTCATAATTTTATGCGATTCATTTATCACGGTTGAGTTCGAATTTTGAGAATACTAAAGTTGTGGAGCTTCTAGAGGTCACAATATTTATCCGATTTCAATGAAACTTAAAATATGTTTGTAAGCCAAAGATCCGAGTTTCTGTCGATATTTGCACGTAACTTCCTGGATTATGACCCTTGAATAGTTTTATTGTTTTGGCCTGTTCTCTGTCCATCTATTGTAAGGTAACCGCCTGTTAATTTAGGCACACTTTGTTTTCGTAATCACTAGACATTGTGTACGCTTGCGTGAAGGACTTGAGTTGAAAATGAAAAATAGAAATGGTGTCGGGAGAAATAATATTGATGAATGGCTGCAATAATTGGTAGAGTGCAGGCCCGCCGGAAAGAAATTAACATAGTACCACCTGGCCCCAGTTCCGACGGCCCTTAGATTGTTCAAAATAATAGAATGGAATAGAATAGCATTTCTAAATCGAAACGTTCTTCGAAGACCTCATACTATACACAAGACTTGTGCTCGTTCATAATTTTTGTACTTTTATTTTATACCTTTGTGATGTCCTCGAAGAACAAAAATTATGCACGAGCACAAGTTCAGAGCACTCACAAAACATGACAGTGTAAGAAACACACAGCATATTATTATATAAAAATAAATAAAACAAAATATGGGCGCGCATAAAATAAGTATTTAATATAATATTATGCATACACCAAAAAGGGCCTATTAAATTAAGGTTTTATTGGCGAAGCACGGTTTATGGGCTTCGTGTCTAACGAAATGGAGAGGGCGAGAGAGAGAGCGGGGGAGAGATAGAGAGACATGGGGTTTAACGTCCACTCGACTGAGACTAGGTCATTTCGGGGCGAACATATGGTTTTTAATTGTATTTCAATAATTCGCTTGCGCGTTTGGGTGTTTAACAGTGGGGGGGGGGGGACCGAAGGACCCGGATAAAACCCACGTGGCTGGAAAGGCAACCTTACACCTTGTCGCGTACAACCGGGGATTCTAACGAAACCGAGTAGAAGTATTAACTTAGTTTGTCGTTTGAACAGTTTATCTAAATCCTGAGTACCCGTTTAACTAATTCCGGAATACCTGTTTATCTAATTCTAGAATATCTGTTTATCTAATTCCGAAATACGTGTTTAGCTAATACTAGAATACCTATTTATCTAATACTAGAATACCTGTTTATCAAAATCCAGAATACCTGTTATCTAATTCCAGAATATCTGTTTATCTAATACTAGAATACCTGTTTATCTAATACTAGAATGCTTGAGTTCCCTGACACCTTGATTCCTGTCATTACTAAAATTGTAAACATCAGTCTCGTAACAGGAACTGTTCCTGCTTTATTTAAAACTGCTATTGTAAAACCCCTTGTAAAAAAGTCAAACTTAGATAACAACCTTCTTAAGAATTACAGGCCTGTATCCAACCTGTCTTTCATATCCAAAGTTCTTGAAAGAGCTGTAAAAGTCCGCCTTATGGAGTATTTACACTCAAATAATTTGTTGTATAAATTTCAGTCGGCCTATGAACCATTCCATGGAACAGAAACTGCACTGAATTGCGTGCTTAATAAAGTAAATACAATCGTTGATAAAGGAAATGTAGCATTGCTGATACTGCTGGACTTGTCCGCTGCATTCGATACTATTGATTCGAATGTTCTTATCACCCGTCTCCGTGATGAGTGTGGATTAGACGGTGTAGTATTAAACAGGTTTTCGTCATATCTATCAGGCAGAAGTCAATCTGTTATTATCAGAGACTCCCATTCCTCGTATGTCTCCCTGAATTGTAGTGTGCCACAAGGATCCGTATTGGGCCCAATTCTTTTTACTATGTATACTAGTCAACTAGGCCAGATTATAAATGGTTTTCAGCTGTCACACCATTTATATTCTGATGACACCCAGCTAATTGAGAGCTTACCTATACCCCCATATCATCAAAGCCTGAATAACACCCAAGCATGCATTGCTGATGTAAAATCATGGATGTCATGCAATAAACTAAAACTAAATGATGATAAGCCAGAGGCTTTTCTTATCGGTCAAACAACACGAATTTCCAAGATGTCAGTAGATAATGTTCAAATCGGTGAAGTACAGATTGCGTTCTGTGACAAAGTAAAAAATCTTGGTGTGTATTTGGACTCCAACAACAGTATATCCAGTCATGTCAACCATCTAACCAAGATATGCTACTACCATCTCAGAAACATCAGTAGCATCCGTCATATGCCAACTACAGAATCCACAGCAACCCTTGTGCGATCATTAATTCTATCAAAATTAGATTACTGTTATAGTCTCCTTACTGGCATTTCATCTGAGCTATTACAAAAACTTCAGAAGATACAAGATTCTGCAGCAAGATTAGTTTCAAAATCCCCAAAATATTCTAGTATATCTCCAGTATTAAATTCTCTTCATTGGCTGCGTATAAGGGAAAGGATAGAATTCAAAATTTTAACAGTTGTGTACCAGTGTCTTCAAGGAAATGCTCCTTTGTATTTAAAGGAACATGCTAATCTTTACCAGTCAACACGATCTCTGCGATCCCAATCTCAACATTATATCACATTGTCAAAGTGGAAACTGAAAAAATATTGGTTTTCAATCATTGGAAGTTTCAGCGGCTTTTAAGTGGAATGCCCTCCCGTTAGCTTTCAAATCTGTCCCAACATTTTCAATATTTAAATCTAAATTGAAGACATTCCTGTTTTCTAAATATTAAAAAACAATCTCTGAAGTAACTTAGAATTGACTTTGTGTGCGCTTTGAGCAGACTTTATTGTTTGGAGTTTAGCGCGATATACAAATCCTATTATTATTATTATTATTATAATACCTGTTTATCTAATTCCGGAATACCTGTTCATATAATTCCGGAATATCTGTTTATCTAATACTAGAATGCCTGTTTATCTAATTCCGGAATATCTGTTTATCCTACACTGAATACCGGTTTATCTAATTCCGGAATATATGTTTATCTAATTCTAGAATACCTGTTTATCTAATTCCAACATACCTGTTTATCTAATTCCAGAATACCCGTTTATCTAATTCCAGATTACCTGTTTATCTAATTCCAGAATACCTGTTTATCTAATTCCAGAATACCTGTTTATCTAACTCTAGAATACCTGTTCATCCAATTCCGGAATATCTGTTTATCTAATTCTAGAATACCTGTTTATCTAATTCGGGAATATATGTTTATCTAATTCCGGAATATATGTTTATCTAATTCCAGAATATCTGTTTATCTAATTCTAGAATATCTGTTTATCTAATTCCAGAATATCGTTTATCTAATACTAGAATACATGTTTATCTAATTCCGGAATACCTGTTTATTTAATAGTGATTATCCAGACACACTATAGGGAGAAGACCGCTTTCTACGTCATTACCTCGATAATGGATGAGCGAGTTGACTCCAAATTACCACATAATGCGCTAACATTAGTACCCCCGTAACATATTGATCATTATGACGACAAGAACGTAGTTTATGGCTGGTTCAAAGCCTCAATCGACTTGATTTTAAAGAAGCTAAATCGCTAATATTTTGGACATAGAAATTAACACAAATGGGTCGCATACAATGTAACATGAATGAGTATAAACTGATTTACATTCAATCGTTTCTGTTTGTACTGTAGTTCGGCGAAATACACAAGGAGCCTCAATCGATTGTCAATCTCGGGCGTCTGATTATTTCAGTCTACACTGATAGTATTTATTGCGTATGCTCTCCATAAAAGAATATAAGGTCACAGTTTGACGTAACTTCTGGAATAAGTCTAGCAACGTCCTTATAGTCCCTTGTTACAAATGACACCGAAACGCATTAAAGTACACGATTCGTGTACCAATGGTAAAATGTTTATTTTGTCTTAAATATTGGATATCAGAAGCCCATCTTTTCTCGGTAAGATAACAACATCAATGTTGATTTAAATTGACAAATAATTCGCGTCTTCAATTTCGAAGACCTTGGATAATATTGAAATAGAGACTTAGCTACTTTAAACTACATGTATATTCCCATATTGAATAATAATTTAGAAGTTTTGTATTATATCGTAAAAACCATTTAAAGAAATGTATTAACCATTTCAGTCGTTCGATGGCTGAACAGGTGTTATAAATTGTTTTAAAATCGTGCAAATATCGTGGGTTAGCGGTTAGCCCACATCGTATATTCTAGATTCTAAATTATTGTTTTTATTCCAATTGAGAGACATATTACTTTTAGAGACCAAGATGGGTAACGGCAATGAAAAGGGTTAGTAAATTTAAAATGGCTAGACCGTTTTGTTTTTGGATGAACAATGATATTTGAATGTATTTGTGCTAAACCACATTTGCTACTTTCATTTTAGTCCGACATGCTAATCTATTACATGACCATTTTAAATTCATTTAGTGTGTTGTATTATATGCTTTTATCCAAGAGAGGGAGATATAGTGAAAGAAATTGGGTTTAACGTCCCCACTCGACACAAACTAGGTAATTTCGGGACTAACATATGGTTTAATCATATTTTGATAATTCGCGTTGCGCGCAGGGGTCTTAAGCAGTGGGAGGAAACCGGAGGATCCGAAGAAAACCCACGAGGTTGGACAGGCGACCCTACTCCTACTTTTATCAAAGTGCACAAGATAGTGCGTTGGCCTAAATAAAATTGCCGTTTTGATTAAGTTTGGTTTGTTTCATGAAGTGAGATAAAAATAATTTATTTTGCCAATATCGCCTAAAAGTATTAACACGGGTGTCAAAACCATAAATGGCGGAAGTTCTTAGTTAACTTGAGAAACAAGGTTTTTATCGATATATTGGAGTGATTTTTAGCAAAAGGACCAAGACAGAATGCCATCAAATAAACGTATTTCGACGGACAAAACTATTGAAGATTATTCTCTTAAGTTTTAGATTAGATTTTGACTCCGATAACGAAGTGAACCATTCGCGACAAATTCCAACGAAGAAACGTGAAGTGTTTGTAGTAATTCTACTCGCATAAACGGACTTTGTTGTTTTCTTAATAATCATAATACATATTCTATAAATAGAATAAACAATATGGCTGACAAATTCATAGTACCTTCATCAACATTTGATTTAAGACCCAATTGTATATTAGTAAGATGTCCTGAAAATTTCGTCATAATATTTTCATTGTAGGCCTATATTAAGATATTTGATTTTAAACAAACCATTCCAAATTAGAGCTATTTATAGCTAAATGGCTTAGCACTCAGACCTGGGGCCGTATTTATAAAAATTCCTAGAGTTTTCATAACTTTTACTCTAAGACTTACTAAAACAACAATTAGTTAAAAGTTACTCTTTAGAAATATTTATAAAGGGTCTTAGAGTTGTTTTTAACTAAATGTAAGACTTGGGTCCCATCTCGTTCCCAGAGTCAGCCGCGGGGCCAAAGACCGTCCATTGTCTTCAATTTTTTTTACAGGTAAGCCCCGCCCATTCTGACCTCTGATTGGTCAATCTTCGAAAACAAGATGTCGGATCGTCGTTTTGTTTGTTGTGAAATGATTCTTGAGTCAAAGTCAACTCACTGGCATAACAAAAGTGGACCCTAAATGTAAAAATTTAAGTTTTCGTAAAGATCTATTTTTCTACGCGTGTGTATATTTTTAGGTGATTCGGTCATCCAGACACTTAAAATAAATACATGTCACGTGACAGTCCATTCTCCACATTTCTAAATTAATTGTTAGGCCTGCCGATCGCGTAGTACTGATAAACAAACCCACGTGTATTAAATAGTATTATATTCTAAAATATGCACGGCGACATGCGCAGTTCGTATTTCCGACCATTTCACCGCTAATCTTACGCAAAAGAGTTCCCTGTAATATCTGTATATACATTGTTACTTTGCAATTTTGACCCCATTTCTATTTCAGTATGGTAAAAGTATTAAATATATTATCATTTATTTGTTTTAAATCGTATTGTTTATCATTGTCCATCTTCACCAAGAATCTTGGTGGCGTAGTCAATTGAGCCGACAGCAGAGATTAGTGTGGACTGCAAGGGAAGACAACTCTGTTTGGGAGATTGGTGACAGTCGTGTGATTCGTCCCTTCCGGGAAAATGGTTACCCACTGTCACCAGAGAAATTTCTCTCTCCAAAATTTTTCTGGTTCGCGATTGACTTGGGTCCTAACTAAACTAAATCTGTCACAAAAAGAATCCCACCCATGTCCATTCGATATCTCCTAATCAACTCGTCATTGTTGTACTCCACTAAGATATTTCTTCTTGTTTTAAACTCTCTTAAGCGGCGTACACGGACGGCCATGTTAACCAAGATAAGAGTACTTTTAACAAGTTAGGAGTGCTACAAGAGGACTCATAAATATGTGTCATAGTTAGAAGTAATTCTTACAGTAAAATGTTTTATAAATAGGTCTAAGGGAAATCTACAAAGTTAGGAGTAATTTTTGACAGTTAAGAGTTGATTCCAACTCTTAGAATTTTAGTGCCTCACAGCAGCGAAAGACTTAAGCGTGGATAGGCTAACTCTAAGACCCACTTACCCATCCATTATCGAGATACATACGTTTAATGTAAAATAACCTTAACTCAGTCATATAGAATTTGGAGTGGTATTCGGGGGATACAAGTCTATACAATGTCTTTTTACATACTTTTTGTTGAGTTTCGTTGGATTAATATGTTATAGAAATTCAAATCTTGTAATATTGATTATAAGAAAGTTCATCTGGATTTTCCGGTGTGGTTTCCCTTTGTCAATGGTGCAGGAAGGAGGTCCTGACAAGGACCGCTATATGGGCGCAGATCCCGGTGAGGACACCGGGACGCGTCCCCACCGATATTTTTAGTGGTAGGGACATGATATACTGTGTCCCCACCACTTATTTCCGATGTTTTGCTTACTGTTTATTTTTTTTAAATTGAAATGATTCCAGGGCTTTTATTGACATTTCAGAAAGTGTTGGTCCCAGGCACTTGAGGCCAGGGTCCATATAGTTGTACAGCTGCACTGGTGGCCGATTTTCATTTAACAGGGAATATGTGATAATTCATATTATAACAGTAAATAATTAAAATATTCCGTAGGGATTATATTAATATGTGCATGTATATCATGTGGGTTTGCATATCTGATACGCTGGATATTGAAGGGCTAAAACGTGTTGCCAATTTCCGTATTACACGGTAGACTTTACCTTTTAATATAAACAATTGGTATATTATTTATCAGGTATACAAAGTGTTTCTATTTTATTTAATAAACAATTAATTGCCAATTCGCGTGGAGAGATATGGTGTTAAATGTGTTACAAATGAACAATTGGTATATTAATCTAGCTTTTTACAGGTACAACAATATTTATGTTTAATCGAAAATTCTAATAAACAATTCGAAAGGAGGGTGATACAGCTGGTAGGCCATAATTAAATGTTGTTGACATTGAAAACACGACTTATTGGTTAATTCAAATCATCAACATTGCGGTTGCTATATTACCGTGAAAAGATGGACTTTCGATATTCAATATTTAAGGCAATTGAACATTTTAAATTGGCACCCGATTCGTGGGCCAGAATGCTTTTGTGTGAAACCATTCGATGAACGAGGCTAAACATATCCCATGAAGGAGAATACTCAGTGCCCAGCTTAGGCATGGGTCTGGTGGGCACTGAGTATTCTCAGTTTCATGGTAATCGATCTAGCGACGCGAGGGCGGAGTCTGGGCTATCCCGCAACCTTCTGTGTGAAGTTCCACTTGGTGATTGGTCTAGACTGCTAGTGGAAACTGGCTAAGTCTGTATTGGTCATGGGCCCTTGCATCAACAGTGAAAAGCGGACATATTTTGGCTAATGTCTGTCCGTATGATTGTTCGATTTAGTTGGTACAACAGAACTATAATGTTAAGGACCCTGTAACATTGGCACCTTCTGCCGTTACCTTGCTAACACCCCGCTTAATCTACGACTGGTGAAAATGAATTGGGTGTTGGCTCCTGAAATGAAATTTTAAAACTCTAGTTTGTGTTGACTTGGCGTCACCCCTCCCCTCTATCTCCCCCCCCCCTCTCTCTCTCTCTCTCTCATTTTCTTATCAGTATTACACAGTATTTTAAACTCAGTTTTATTTTAATGTTCTTATCAATTTTATTGTCATGACAAATTAATTTTTCATCACGTCAAATTGATTTTCTCTTCACGTTAAATTTAGTTTTTTTTATTGATATTTATGTTGATAGGCGAGGATACATACATATTGTAGCGTTTTACAATAACTGCAACAAGTCGAATAAATTATAAAATGATAATATGACATATAAAATGAAATATAAAGTGACAGCCAATTAAACTATAAATTTACAAACAAATAAAATGACAAATAAAATAATAAAAATGAGCATGTTAATATATCACAGACTAATTAGCTAATTAAAAGCTATTTTAAAAGATTGGTCTTAAGCAGAAGTTTAAAATGGGGTGGGGATCACCACAATTACTCGACTATTGTGATTGTAGCACGAATCGTTCCTTAACAAATCTTGATACTAATGAACTTATTAAATCTATCATATATTTCCACATGAATTGAATATGTGGTTTATCAGTGAGAGAGATAAAAACAACGGGGTATGGCGTCCACTCGACACAAACCAGGTCATTTCTGGACTGACACATGGTTCAATTTCATTTTGATAATTCGCTTGCACGTAGGGGTCTTTAACAGTGGAGGAAACCCGAAGGACCCGGATAAAACCAACGAGGTTGGACACGTACAGCCGGGGAATAGAAATCACGCCATTAATTATTTGTCTCAATGACAGACATTACAATATAGCGCTTGCGCTAACAATCCGGCCATCAAACCCCCGGGCCAAATCACAAACAGGAAGGGAGGGAAATGGGGTTTAACGTCGACTCGACACAAACTAGGTCATTTTTCGCGTAAGGGCCTTTAGCAGTGGGAGGAAACCTGAGTGCCTGGAGGAAACCCACGAGGTTGAGAAGGTGCCCCTATTTCCATGTCACATACACTCAAACTAGGGTTCGAAACCACAGCAGCAAGCCAGAGGTGACCCCCCAAATCACAAACAAGACCAACTTTTTTCACTAAAGGTAAATTGACTGTTACTATCTTTCTCTAACTGGTATAATGTTATATAAGAATATAGAACCGTCATCACCCTTTCAGTGCTGTTTGTTTCTTCAATTAAATATCTAACCCTTCTGCGTATACAAGGGGTATTTTGGAAACCACCACCATTCGGGCATATCCTTAACATTTGCGGGGAACTGGTTCATAATTGTCTAGCGAGAATTTTATACATTGTCAGCTACTTTATGTCGAATATAATGCTGCAAATAGAATGGGCGTGGACCATTGCAACATTCATCATTTGACAAGAAACTACGAGTATTACATTATCTGACAAAATAAACATTTTACCATTGGTACATGAATCGTGTAGCATAATGCGTTTCAGTCCCATTTGTAACAAGGGACTCCAAGAAAGAGGCTAGGCCTATTCCACAAATCATGTCAAACGATGATGTCATATTGCTGGGGATGGGTGGACCTTTTACAGTTTTTTGAATGTTTGTTACAAAATGGTGTCTAAATTATGCATTCTCGGTGATTTGGGGGAGCTTTTACCAATAACAAAATAGTTTTTTTTTAAATTAAACACTTTATTGATCGGTTTTTGTCGAATAAAATATTTAAAACTAAAGAACAGAACACTCATATCCACTCTGCCCGTTTCCTTTCCCTTTGTCTTCTTTCTGGACGGCCCATGGACTGTCCCCGCCACCATTTTTTGGCGATCTGCGCCCCTGGATCGCTATCTTGTCATTCGGATGGGACAAAAACCTAGATCCCGTGTACACATTAGCGTACACGTAATAGATCCCCTGGCAGTTAGAATTCGATATAAGATTAGGCCTTAGTGCCGTTACCCGGGCAAAATTTCCCTCGTATGCCCGCCTTCATTAGCCTAGATGGGTCAAACCAGTAGGACGCTAAACCCCCATTTAATTTCGATTATTAGATGAATTCAATGGTCAAAACTGGTACTATCACTTTAATATAGTATTGTGATCGTGATCAGGGCCGTATGTATGATTTTAAAAGTGGGGGTGCAGCAGAGTTGTGGGGTGCCAATATAATAATGCCCAAGTTACTGATATTAATCCCAATCGAGTGTACCATTTTATAATTGAAAGACTGTCAAATTGTTTTGTGGAGAGGGGGGGGGCATTTCTTGGGGCACCTTATTTTTCTGGGGTAGCAATGTACCCCCCTGCACCCCCGCTAGATGTGGCCCTGGTTGTGATAAGCAGTATTAATCAATATCGTTCGATCTGCATGTATATCTCTGTTCAGATTAATCATCTACACGAAAATAAACTTGTACACTTTATGACTGTGTCATTTGTTATGCTGCTCGTTATTAATAAATTTACCCCTTCACCCCCCCCCCCCTCAAATTAAAAAAATAAATAACCCCAAGTATGTAGACAAACGCAAGACCCAGTAACCTCGGATTTGATGACCGTTCGTTCGTTCGTTCGTTACTGGGGTTTAACGTCCACTTTCCCCATCGTAGACAAATTTAATGACCAACAGGATTAGACCTAAATATTATTATTGACCAATGAGTGCATGCTGTGATTGACAGGTGTGTAATTTCCATGTCGATTTAGTCCGAACTAGAACAATGGATATGAAAACAAAGAACTTTTAGACTAACTTCTATTACTCGATATAACAGTATCATACAGGGAGTGACAAAGCCACTCTAATCAACAGATTGGTATATGAGGTTTGTTTGTGTCCACATTATTCTTAAATTTGGTATATTTGTTTTATTAAGTCTTTTGAATTTTAGAATTAAAGGGCCAATCCCAATAACTTTTGGGGGAATAAAACTGCTTAATTTTGTGTTAAATTCATTTAAAACCCATTATCTAAAGCCGATCAACTAACCCGATATTTGTGATACGCTTGTAAATAACTTAAACCTGACAGTCTGCATCTAGAAATGGAGACCTTTGTATTATACAGTATCTTGATAAAACGAGACTTTTTTCTATAAAAATAATATGTAGGTGAAATTTACCTTTTGTTATCAAGTACAGTACATGGGTCATTCACTGTAAGGACCTCTCAAGAATCGTAAATCGATTATCAGATCACCCAATGAAAAAAATGACCCGAAATCTTAAAAGGGTTACGTGTCCGGATAAGCAGTGTTGACGTTCACGTCCAAACGACTCAATATTTTCAAATGAAAATCAGACACCATGCTTTTATATTTTGGTCCATAAATTTCACAAATACTCGGACTTTAATTTTTGAGACTCTGTTCTTATCGGGATTGTCCCTTTAATATAAAGTACAACGAAAAGCAAACAAAAATATCAATCAAAAGTTCGGGATAATAAAATTTTGTTTTTTGACATTTATAGTTCTTGGTCCGATATCGCGATCCCGGCCGACTCAGAAAAGACCATTCACGGTATGTTTCTTCTGGTGTCGCGGTTGAACACGGATGTGTATTACTCGTGTTTAAATGACCTATCCAATCGGCCCAAAAAATAGAAATTAAATGAGTTTTAGCGTGCTACTACACATAAGATATGAAATGAAATGGGGTTTAACGTCCTACTGTTCTGCCCCGGCCGGGATAAAGAAGCCGGTAGCCAACACCAGTTTAAATACAGCCAAGCCTCGACAGTGGGTTCAGACTTGGGCTGCATGATTTGAATTACCTTTATCAGAGCTATGTCAAGTTGGTGCCGTGTTGAAATAATCCGTAAGGAATGAATGAATGAAATGGGATTTAACGTCCTACTATTATGCCCCTAGCCTGGGCTAATAGAAGACGGGCATACGCCATACGCCATACAGTGTGCTATGAGGACAATTTTGCTCGGGCACCGGCGCTACAGCCTACTCTTATATCGAATTCCATCTGCCAAGAGATCTTCCGAACTACTAGGCAGCTAACCTTGTCAGACCCTCCTTCTGCATCACTGACAAGGGGAAATCACGCCGGAAAATCGAGATGAACTTTCTCGACCAATGCAGGGATCGAACACCCGACCTCCAGGCTAGCGAACCAGCGCCTTATCCACTTAGCCACCGTGATCCCCTAATCCGTAAGGAACATTTCATTCTTCTTTTTCATATAATCATACTTTTCTTCTATTATGTTTTCAGTCAATGTTGCACAAGCTGAGAATAGAAAGAAAATGTCTACTGTAATTAAGAATGTATTGATAGTATATGCCCATCAAGACCCAGTGTCATTTAATGCTGCTCTGAAGAACGCTGCAGTCCAGACTTTAGAGGGTCAAGGTTATAAGGTCACGGTCATTGATCTGTATGCTCAGCATTTTGAACCAAGAGCTACCAGGTCTGACATAATAGGCAAGTATATATCAGCATTATTGTAGTGTACACGGTTATCCACGTTACTTACAAATGGGCGTATACATATTGATTAATTATACACAGACCTCTTGTAGAACGTATGTAATATACATAGACCACTTATAGAACGTATTACTTATAGTACATGTATTAATGTAATATACATAGACCACTTATAGAACGTGTTACTTATAGTACGTGTATTAATGCAATATACATAGACCACTTATAGAACGTGTTACTTATAGTACGTGTATTAATGTAATATACATAGACCACTTATAGAACGTGTATTAATGTAATATACATAGACCACTTATAGAATGTGTATTAATGTAATATACATAGACCACTTATAGAACGTGTTACTTATAGTACGCGTATTAATGTAATATACATAGACCACTTATAGAACGTGTATTAATGTAATATACATAGACCACTTATAGAACGTGTATTGGTGTGATATACACAGACCTCTTATAAAACGTGTATTGGTGTGATATACATAGACCACTAATAAAACGTGTATTAATGTAATATACATAGACCACTTATAGAACGTGTGTTGATGTAATATACACAGACCTCTTATAAAACGTGTATTGGTGTGATATACACAGGCCACTTATAAAACGTGTATTGGTGTGATATATATAGACCACTTATAAAACGTGTATTAATGTAATATACATAGACCACTTATTGAACGTGTATTAATGTAATATACATAGACCACTTATTGAACGTGTTACTTATAGAACGTGTATTAATGTAATATACATAGACCACTTATAGAACGTGTATTAATGTAATATACATAGACCACTTATAGAACGTGTATTGGTGTGATATACACATACCTCTTATAAAACGTGTATTGGTGTGATATACATAGACCACTTATAAAACGTGTATTAATGTAATATACATAGACCACTTATAAAACGTGTGTTGGTGTAATATACACAGACCTCTTATAAAACGTGTATTGGTGTGATATACACAGGTCACTTATAAAACGTGTATTGGTGTGATATACATAGGCCACTTCTAAAACGTGTATTGGTGTGATATACATAGACTACTTATAAAACGTGTATTAATGTAATATACATAGACCACTTATAGAACGTTTATTGGTGTGATATACATAGACCACTTATAGAACGTGTATTGATGTAATATACATAGACCACTTATTGAACGTGTATTGATGTAATATACATAGATCACTAATAGAATAAGATCAGTTAATGTTAATTAGGGGGATTTGATATATACTATTTCATTTTTTTTGTAGAATATGTAGTGCCCTCATTAATTATTCCTGGTTGTCTTTATAGGTGAAGTATCTGATGCCAAAAAGTTCAGTTATATACAAGAGGTTGGGGCGGCTTTCAAGGAAGACCGCCTGAGTCATGACATCAAGACTGAGATGGACAAATTAAAGGATGCCGATCTGGTTATTTTCCAGTTTCCGCTCTATTGGTTTAGCATGCCAGCTATACTTAAAGGATGGATAGACAGGGTGTTTGCTAATGGGTTTGCTTATAATTATGACAAAGCACAAATATATGACAGCGGTCTAATGTCAGTAAGTGAACCTCGCCATCTTTGATATGTAATTCTTCTTTTTCTTTTGGCGTTTAACGTCTGCTTCCACTTAAGTGATATCACAGACAAGACATAGGAGAGCCGAAGCTGCTTCCTGATTTTTAGAATATGATTTTGCAATCTTTCCATTTTGGCCTTAGGCCATGGATTAGGTTTTAGTGGGAAGTTCTTCCCTTCATTTAATAAAAAACTCATCGTTGGTAGATGATCTCTTCTGTTTCTGGATTGGTAGATGTCTTCTTTGTGGGATTTGTGTTTTTAGGTGCCAGACCTGTAGATATGTAATTAATTGCTATCCACATTATATATTTGTTTGGATTATACATTTTATTTGATATAGCCGAGAAAGTTCACCAGGATTTTCCGATGTGGTTTCGATATAGGAGGAGGCCATAGTGCCGATGCCCGGGCAAAATTTCCCTTGTAGTACACTCTATGGCGTATGGCCGTCTTCATTAGCCCAGTCGGAGCAGAACATTTTTATATGCAAATCACTCTAACTATGAGGGGATCACGGTGGCTAAGTGGATAAGGCGCTGGTTCGCTAGTCTGGAGGTCGAGTGTTCGATCCCTGCATTGGCCGAGAAAGTTCATCTCGATTTTCCGACGTGATTTCCCCTTGTCAGTGATACAGAAGGAGGGCCTGACAAGGACAGCTGCCTAGTCGTTCGGATGGGACGAAAAACCGAGGCCCCGTGTACACATTGGAGTGCACGTAAAAGATCCCTTGGCAGTTGGAATTCGATATAAGAGTAGGCCGTAGCGCCGCTGCCCGGGCAAAATTTCCCTCATAGCACCCTGTATGGCGTATGCCCGTCTTCAATTAGCTATGGTTAAGTGCATAACAGTAGGACGTTAAACCCCATTTCATTCATTCATTCACTCTAACTATGACATACTATCTCGGTAGACTATCTCGGTAGTTTCGTGTACAAATATTTTCATCGAATTCCAAACATAAGTGAATATCGGTGTTTGCGTATCATTCGAGATACTAAAAACATACGTGTACAGTCATTGTCCATGGCAATCCGGTAGGCTTTCCAAATAAAACTACCTAACAAGGTCAGATAACGATGTGATGTACGATATTGTACGGCTTTCCACCATTTTTGGTTTTTCCACTGGTTCCCCGTTTTCTTCTATAACACTAGCAGCGTCTCGAGCAAGCGAATTTTTGAAAAAAAATTATACGATAAGTTAGTCCCAAAATGACGTTAAACTCGCCGTTCTTACCTAAAAGCAGTAAGAATATAGTACCGTCAGTGCTAATGGGTAGTTAAGTTCAAAGTTGATAGATAAATAAGCATTAGTGTAATATGGAAAAAAGGGTAGCACCGTGGGTCTTTTGTCAGGCGTTGAAAGGGGATCCTCAAATCCGGTCGCCATATCCTAAGTATGACCCATGCATTATTTTCTTACTACATATTATAATAGCCTTGTGATCGTCTAGAATTTTCACTTGTCGTCTTTGATTCTTCTTCACGTTGTGTATTTGTTATCTCAGTTGTTAAGATGTTTGTCTTACCAGGCGATTTTGTTGATGAGACGTTAAACCCATTCTATTCTATTTTAGGGGAAGAAAGCAATGTTATCATTGACAACAGGCGGACCCGAGACACTATATAGTAATAAAGGATTAAATGGTGATATGAATATTATATTATGGCCAATGCAGGTAAGTTTCTAGTTTGGATCATTTTCATAATTAGGAAGAAAGCAATACGACATGTACGTGGTGCCCAGCATCTACCTCTTGAAAATACTACAAAATATTTAAAAAGATGTTCAACAATATGGGGGAGTAACGGCAGGTTTGGGCGTTTACAGCTTAATAAAACACTACAGTTGAATGCAAAACTATCAGGACATATTTAGGAATACCCATATAAACGAGGAGTGCCAATTTCTGCTTTGTACATTAATTACCCTGCAAAATACACCAAGGACTCGGTGATCAAATAGCACTTCCGGTCGACGGACGAGATTTGTAAAAACAACATGTTCGTAAATAAAATCGCGGTGTTTTACGCTTTACATATCTATATTAGTTAGCTATCTTTGGTTCGATCCCTTCAAGTACCCGTCGTGACTGATTCCGAATTCACCTACAATTGAGATTAAAGAAACATTATGGAAGATTAGATAAAGAACTGACAGTTATCAGTGTAATAGTTAAAAACTAGATAATGTAAAGTGAATTTGCTAGCGATGACCTCGAGAGTTGATTTTGATCTGGATAAGTTAATTAATAATATTCATAACATTTCAGGCCTAAAGATAGACCTGCGATAGGCAGATTTAGCTCTTGCATAATATATAGAATGATAATCTTGCATATTACGTTTCAGTATGGAATTTTACGATTTGTTGGATTTGATGTACTGAAAGCTCAGGTGTCTTACGCTCCAGCTATGGCGGCAGACACCAAAAGGAAGTCCATGCTTGATAACTGGACAAGAAGATTAAAGGACATAGCCAAAGAAAAGCCATTAGAGTTTATTCCCATTGAAAACTTTGATTATAACAAAGGTTGCCAGCTGTCTGAAGAATATGTCAATCGCCATAAAGAAGATAAAACAGCACCTACCATTGGTCAGCATATGGGGAAACTACTACCCCAAAAGGGTGTATAATTGGCGCGTCCTTATTAACATTCGGGAGAGACCTTTATTTGTATGCACGAACCCTTTGCTATTCGTGATGATGGTAATAATTCATAAACTGCTGAAGGTGGAGAGGTATTCCTATGTTTTTGGGTATATTCCAAATTATATTCTATTCCCAGGACTTAACAAATATAATAATCTGGAATAAAATTGGTGGAAAAACAAAGATCATGTAAACTACCTCTTTTAAGCCTACAAGATAAGATACAAACATTGTCAGTGCTTACAAAATCGTTTGGCGAATGTAATCAATATTTTTGGGCACCCCTTCAATATCAGATGTTTCATTAAAAGTGTACAAGAATATGAAATACACATTGCACAATCCATTACTGTTTTGCAGGATCGTTGAGAGTTTCATTGCTCTCTGCCTTGCACCCCACCCCCTTGTCTTTTTGGATTTTATTTGGTTTATGTTGTTTGTTTGGGTTTATAATATGCTCTGTATATGATGCATATTTTGAAATAAAATATCTAATTTCCTCTGTCATTTTGTCAACCTGGTTTTATCAGAAGTAGAAGAAACTTTGGAAACCTGAAATAATCGATGTTTCATAACGCTATATAGGCGTAAGCGCAAATATAGCTAAGGTTATGTAGATGATGTATATTCAAATATGGGTCATCCGGTTTCCTCCCACTGCTAAGGACCCCTACGCACAAGCGAATTATTGAAATGAAATTAAACCATATGTTAGTCCCGAAATGACCTAGTTTATGTCGAGTGAACGTTACCCCCCCCCCCCCCTCTCTCTCTCTCTGTCCCTCTCTCTAATATAAGGCTACAAATGGTTGTGCGATCCGTGTTTACAGCCCTTGTAGTATCAATTCGAGGAATGAACTGAAATGAGTATGGTAGTTTCAATGGTCTCTTAGTTCTTGTGTAGTGTGGTGGCCCTTGTTAGTCATCAATTAACTTTGTTTTTGATGAATTGCTTTTGACATGTGTTACAACCCCTATTGTAATTACACCCTCTATTGTAATAAATGTAATAAAATTTCAGTCAACCCCTATTGTAATATCAACCCTATTGTAATAAATGTAATACTTGTAATAAAACTTTACTAAACCACTACTGTAACATCAACCCCTATTGAAATAATTGTAATAAATGTATATTCCCATACAATAAATTCGACATCTAAATCAAAAAGTATATGAAATTCGATAACCATCTGAATATCAATATTTAGAAGTAATGGCATGCGTTTACACTGCATAAAATATTATGAAACACCGAAAACATGACTAAAAGCCGTTAAGGAGTTTGGAGAAATTATTAAAATGGAAGGTCCAACCCCTATTGCAATCAATGATATTTATATAAACGTAAAGTATGATCTCTGAAAGGTCGGTCGTCAGGTGATTTTTATCATATTTTCCGTATGCATATCGGATAAAATAATTCTCCTTATAGCATTTTTTAAATCCTTCTCTAGACACATTTATTACAATAGGGGTTGATATTACAATAGGGGTTACACGACGTAACCCCTATTGTAATAAATTTCTGTCAACCCCTATTGTAATAAATGTAATAAATGTGTTTGTCATGCCAATAAAATCGACACCTAACTGTAAAAGTCTATAGATGTTCATCACCATTAGCGTATCAATATATAAGGTAATATTATGCGTAATACTGCATAGAATATTATGAAACAAAACCACCGAAACATGTTTTGAAGCCGTTTGGAGCATTATTAAAATGGAATGTCAACCGCTGTTGTAATCAATGGTATTTAAATAAACGTTAAGTATTTTTGCTGAAGTATCTGTCGTCTGGGGACTTTGAACATCTTTTTCGTGTGCATATCAGATAAAACAACCCTCCTATAGCATTTTTAAAATCCTTCTCTACACTTAGACTTATTTATTACAATAGGGGTTGATATTACAATAGTGGTTACACGGCATAACTTCTATTGTAATACATTTTTGTCAACCCCTATTGTAATAAATATGTTTTGCCATGTCAATAAAATCGACACCTAACTTTAAATGTCGATGGATTTTGATCACCATATCCGTATCAATGTGTAATAGTACTGGTATATCTTTATACTGTATAGAATATTATGAGAAAAAAACCCCACTGAAATCATGTCTCAAAGCCAGCCGTTTGGAGAGTTAATCAAATAGACAGTCAACTTTACGTTTATTTAAATATCATTGATTGCAATAGGGGTTGGACATTCCATTTTAATAATTCTCCGGCCTTTAATCATGTTTTCGGTTGTGGTGTTTAATAATATTCTATGCAGTGTAAACGCATGACATTACTTCTAGCTATTGATACTCAGATGGTTATCAAATTTCATAGACTTTTTCATTTAGATGTCGAATTTATTGTATGGTTATATACATTTATTACAATAGGGGTTGATATTACAATAGGGGTTGAGTGAAATTTTATTACATTTATTACAATAGGGGTTCTTATTACAATAGGGGTTGTAACATGCCACACGTTAAATATTATGTGAATAAGCCAGAAACAAAAAATATTTCGAGACCGTTTGGGGAGAACCCTCCATAGTGTGGGAACCTGGAGCAAGGATCAGGAAGGACCCTAGTCCGCCCATGGTATCTTATAGACCGATAGTATAAGAAAATACACATTTGAACAACATTTTGACATGACCTACCACCTGTAGCACTTTATTGAAAGTTTCGAAGAAAGGGAAAGATTAAAATGAATTACAGACAGAAATGAACCCGTATTTACAATCGGTCTAGAATCTAAATGACACGAGAGACGGACTGGAGAGTAGAGGCTCCTGAACCTGGCTTAGCAATTTTGAATTCTATTTTGGTTGTCGTTTTAAATTTACGCCCTATTGGCTAGGCTTTTGGAAACTGAAATCCGCAAGCTCAAAACCCTTACATAAGACGGATACATATGACGATTAACTACAAGTTTAAATACATCGCAATGTTTTGTTCTGATCCACAAAGTAAGAATTTTGTCTGGAAAATATTTTCTCAGATGGTATCTTAAAAGATACATCTATCGGGGTAAAGAATTTGGACAGAAACCTCACAGAAACGGATACGGGAATTTATGAATGGCGTGGGGTTTCGCAATTTAAAGTTCTACCAGTGACGTAAGTGTTATCACTAATGCCTACGGGCAACATCGCCTAAAGGATAACTAGTTCTCTAGCTGAACATGAATATTATATATACCAATAATTTCACGAGATTGAAGTGACAAACAGACACACGATGTATTAGTGTTTGTGAGTTATTTTTTTTATATTTTTCTTTGTAGGGGGGGGGGGGGTCTTATGCCCGAATATCCCTCTCACAACGATAAAGTTCTAGCCCGGAGCTGGGATTGAACCCTCGTTGCATTGGTGAGAAGCCGCCTCTCTATCGCCACGGATATCCGACCTACTTGATTATATTATTACAATCATCAACAGCGTTATTAACAGTTGCAATATTTGTGTTTTGGGGATCAATATTCTCTAATTCAATTAACAATTCACCTATGTTGACATTATCTAGACTAAAGGGAGACTACAGTGAAAAGAGTTACGTCCCTTTGGCAATAGCTCTCCGTTCCATAAGGTTTGTTTGGTTATCGAAATTCCTTCGCATTCGCTTTCTGGAATGTAAACTAACCATAAACAGAAGTAAATATAAACGAATACATCAAAAATGAAGGTAAACAACTTTAATACCACAAGTTGTAATGAAATAGTGATATATTGCAAATGTTGCGGGTTTTTAAAATAAATATTCTTCGAAATAATGTAATAAACAGGTATCAACATTGGTTGCGAGGGAAGCTTTGCAGAATCCTTCAGACTCAGTTGAGTTTATTATTAATATTAATTAATCATAAATTCGAAATCATGAAAATGACAGACTTGTAATCTATTAAAAAGAGACTTTTATGGAGACCAAGAGACCAGTTTTTCTTTTATCAGTTTTAGTCATTTTAGACTGTAGGTAATTGTAACATTTAGTTATTCCAAAGCGCTCAGTGATTCCAAATTGAAATAGCATAGGCAAATAAAATACTTCAAACATTGGTTCTATTTCAGTATCGTACCTCTACCAGTTTCCGGGGTCGTAGAGACTTAAAATCTTCAGGGGGTGTTCATGTCGGCTAACAATGACCTCACACCAAATTTCAGCGAAAGCGGTCAATAACTTTTCATTTTACCGAATAAAACTTCCCACAAGAGATAAAATTATATTGCCGTTCGTCGCCATTAGTATTTGGTGACTCTAGACTCGAATAACAAGACACTCAACGAACTCCCAACACTGCAATTCATAATAATTATAATGAGCTTCGAATATTTTAATTATACGCCCACATGGAAATGTGGTCGCATATTGCCGTCGCCATCGACCGGCCATCCGTCGGTCCGTCGTCCACAATTTCTTGTGAACGCTCTAGAGGCTGAAGTTAATACCCGATTGATTTTAAATTTATGCACGGTGTTTAAGTTTAAGGTCATGAGACGAAGAAGCATATGGAAATGTGGTCGCATATTGCCGTCGCCCCCGACCGGCCGTCCATTTGTCCGCCCGTTCGTCGTCCACAATTTCTTGTGAACGCTCTAGAGGCTAAAGTTAATAACCGACTGACTTTAAATTTATGCACAGTGTTTAAGTTTAAGGTCATGAGACAAAGAAGCATATGGAAATGTGGTCGTATATTGCCGTCGGTCCATCCGTTTGTCGTCCACTACAAAATCGAGTCTCGGCGGCTAAATTTTTATTCGATTCATCTCAAAAATTAATACAACCTGCGTGAGGGTCATGCGCAGATTGTATACATTTTTCGGACGGATCTTTAAAAAAATGAGGCCCTGAGAGAAGTTGCGTTTTTTATCCATTCACTTGATATGATAATTGTTTACTTTTTGCAATGTCTATTTTCTGTCTTGTCTACAGGTTTATCTTGTAGATTTTTAGTTTTTGTTTTGCGTGTAGTGCAGTCCTCCTGCATTTGCTGTTGGAGTGGGGTTTTGGCCCTTCGTGCTGCAGAGTGTTCTCGTTGTCGGGCTTTGCTCCTGTTGGCTCACTACATTTATTTTTTAGCGTTTTCCGAGTTTCTGTCCGGATTATCGCCCTTATTGTTAAAATTATTTGACGTTCTAACACCTGACGTCAATTGGCTGACTATCGCCATTGAAGAGACGACCACTTACAAGATCGGTCGCATTTTTTTTTGTTTTTTGTTACAACTTTTATGTGAATCATTTTAGTACAGCGCAGTGGAAGCTAACGGCTGGCCCCCGGATCCATTCACTTGATTTGATAATTGTTTACTTTTTGCAATGTCTATTTTCTGTCTTGTCCACAGGTTTATCTTGTGGATTTTTAGTTTTTGTTTTGCGTGGAAGTGCCGTCCTCCTGCATTTACTATTAGAGTAGAGTTTTAGCCCTTCGTACTGCAGAATGTTCTCGTTGTCGGGCTTTGCTCCTGTTAGCTCACTACATTTATTTTTTAGCGTTTTCCGAGTTTCTGTCTGGATTTAGTTTTTGTTTTGCGTGTGGTGCAGTCCTCCTGCATTTGCTGTTAGAGTAGAGTTTTAGCTCTTCGTACTGCAGAATGTTCTCGTTGTCGGGCTTTGCTCCTGTTAGCTCACTACATTTATTTTTTAGTGTTTTCCGAGTTTCTGTCCGGATTATCGCCCTTATTGTTAAAATTATTTGACGTTCTAACACCTGACGTCAATTGGCTGACTATCGCCATTGAAGAGACGACCACTTACAAGATCGGTCGCATTTTTTTTTTTTTGTTACGTCTTTTATGTGAATCATTTTAGTACAGACAGTGGACGCTTACGGGTGTCTTGTCCGCGGGTTTGTCTTGTGGATTTTTAGTTTTTGTTTTGCGTGTGGTGCAGTCCTCCTGCATTTGCTATTAGAGTAGAGTTTTAGCCCTTCGTACTGCAGAATGTTCTCGTTGTCGGGCTTTGCTTCTGTTATCTCACTACATTTATATTTTAGCGTTTTCCGAGTTTCTGTCCGGATTATCGCCCTTATTGTTAAAATTATTTGACGTTCTAACACCTGACGTCAATTGGCTGACGATCGCCATTGAAGAGACGACCACTTACAAGATCGGTCGCATTTTTTTATTTATTTATTTTTTTTTTGTTACGTCTTTTATGTGAATCATTTTAGTGAAGCCTGTACCAAGACAGGCCTGGGACTGTACAGCGCAGTGGACGCTTACGGCTGGCCCCCGGATCCATTCACTTGATTTGATAATTGTTTACTTTTGCAATGTCTATTTTCTGTCTTGTCCGCAGGTTTATCTTGTAGATTTTTAGTTTTTGTTTTGCGTGTAGTGCAGTCCTCCTGCATATACTATTAGAGTAGAGTTTTAGCCCTTCGTACTGCAGAATGTTCTCGTTGTCGGGCTTTGCTCCTGTTACCTCACTACATTTATTTTTTAGCGTTTTCAGAGTTTCTGTCCGGATTGTCGCCCTTGTTGGAATTATTTGACGTTCTAACACCTGACGTCGATTGGCTGACTGTCGCCATTGAAGAGACGACCATTAGTTGTCGGGCTTTGCTCCTGTTGGCTCACTACATTTATTTTTAAGCGTTTTCCGAGTTTCTGTCCGGATTATTGCCCTTATTGTTAAAATTATTTGAAGTTCTAACACCTGACGTCAATTGGCTGACTATCGCCATTGAAGAGACGACCACTTACAAGATCGGTCGCATTTTTTTTTTTTTGTTACGTCTTTCATGTGAATCATTTTAGTACAGCGCAGTGGTTGCTTACGGCTGGCCCCCGGATCCATTCACTTGATTTGATAATTGTTTACTTTTTGCAATGTCTATTTTCTGTCTTGTCCGCAGGTTTATCTTGTGGATTTTTAGTTTTTGTTTTGCGTGTAGTGCAGTCCTCCTGCATTTACTATTAGAGTAGAGTTTTAGCCCTTCGTACTGCAGAATGTTCTCGTTGTCGGGCTTTGCTCCTGTTAGCTCACTACATTTATTTTTTAGCTTTTCCGAGTTTCTGTCTGGATTGTCGCCCTTGTTGGAATTATTTGACGTTCTAACTCCTGACGTCGAGTGGCTGACTATCGCCATTGAAGAGACGACCACTTACAGGATCGGTCGCATTTTTATTTATTTTTTTTTTTTTTATGTGAATCATTTTAGTGAGGCCTGTACCAAGACAGACCCGGGACTGTACAACGCAGTGGACGCTTACGGCTGGCCCCCGGATCCATTCACTTGATTTGATAATTGTTTACTTTTTGCAATGTCTATTTTCTGTCTTGCGTGTGGTGCAGTCCTCCTGCATTTGCTATTAGAGTAGAGTTTTAGCCCTTCGTGCTGCAGAGTGTTCACGTTGTCGGGCTTTGCTCCTGTTGTCGGGCTTTGCTCCTGTTGGCTCACTACATTTATTTTTTAGCGTTTTCCGAGTTTCTGTCCGGATTATCGCCCTTATTGTTAAAATTATTTGACGTTCTAATACTTGACGTCAATTGGCTGACTATCGCCATTGAAGAGACGACCACTTACAAGATCGGTCGCATTTTTTTATTTATTTTTTTTTGTTGTTACGTCTTTTATGTGAATCATTTTAGCGAAGCCTGTACCAAGACAGGCCCGGGACTGTACAGCGCAGAGGACGCCTACCCTTTGGCCCCCCGGATCCATTCACTTGATTTGAAAATTGTTTACTTTTTGCAATGTCTATTTTCTGTCTTGTCCGCAGGTTTATCTTGGAGATTTTTAGTTTTTGTTTTGCGTGTAGTGCAGTCCTCCTGCATTTACTATTAGAGTAGAGTTTTAGCCCTTCGTACTGCAGAATGTTCTCGTTGTCGGGCTTTGCTCCTGTTACCTCACTACATTTATTTTTTAGCGTTTTCCGAGTTTCTGTCCGGATTGTCGCCCTTGTTGGAATTATTTGACGTTCTAACACCTGACGTCGATTGGCTGACTGTCGCCATTGAAGAGACGACCATTAGTTGTCGGGCTTTGCTCCTGTTGGCTCACTACATTTATTTTTAAGCGTTTTCCGAGTTTCTGTCCGGATTATCGCCCTTATTGTTAAAATTATTTGAAGTTCTAACACCTGACGTCAATTGGCTGACTATCGCCATTGAAGAGACGACCACTTACAAGATCGGTCGCATTTTTTTTTTTTGTTACGTCTTTCATGTGAATCATTTTAGTACAGCGCAGTGGTTGCTTACGGCTGGCCCTCGGATCCATTCACTTGATTTGATAATTGTTTACTTTTTGCAATGTCTATTTTCTGTCTTGTCCGCAGGTTTATCTTGTGGATTTTTAGTTTTTGTTTTGCGTGTAGTGCAGTCCTCCTGCATTTACTATTAGAGTAGAGTTTTAGCCCTTCGTACTGCAGAATGTTCTCGTTGTCGGGCTTTGCTCCTGTTAGCTCACTACATTTATTTTTTAGCTTTTCCGAGTTTCTGTCTGGATTGTCGCCCTTGTTGGAATTATTTGACGTTCTAACTCCTGACGTCGAGTGGCTGACTATCGCCATTGAAGAGACGACCACTTACAGGATCGGTCGCATTTTTATTTATTTATTTTTTTTTTATGTGAATCATTTTAGTGAGGCCTGTACCAAGACAGACCCGGGACTGTACAACGCAGTGGACGCTTACGGCTGGCCCCCGGATCCATTCACTTGATTTGATAATTGTTTACTTTTTGCAATGTCTATTTTCTGTCTTGCGTGTGGTGCAGTCCTCCTGCATTTGCTATTAGAGTAGAGTTTTAGCCCTTCGTGCTGCAGAGTGTTCACGTTGTCGGGCTTTGCTCCTGTTGTCGGGCTTTGCTCCTGTTGGCTCACTACATTTATTTTTTAGCGTTTTCCGAGTTTCTGTCCGGATTATCGCCCTTATTGTTAAAATTATTTGACGTTCTAATACTTGACGTCAATTGGCTGACTATCGCCATTGAAGAGACGACCACTTACAAGATCGGTCGCATTTTTTTATTTATTTTTTTTTGTTGTTACGTCTTTTATGTGAATCATTTTAGCGAAGCCTGTACCAAGACAGGCCCGGGACTGTACAGCGCAGAGGACGCCTACCCTTTGGCCCCCGGATCCATTCACTTGATTTGAAAATTGTTTACTTTTTGCAATGTCTATTTTCTGTCTTGTCCGCAGGTTTATCTTGGAGATTTTTAGTTTTTGTTTTGCGTGTAGTGCAGTCCTCCTGCATTTACTATTAGAGTAGAGTTTTAGCCCTTCGTACTGCAGAATGTTCTCGTTGTCGGGCTTTGCTCCTGTTAGCTCACTACATTTATTTTTTAGCTTTTCCGAGTTTCTGTCTGGATTGTCGCCCTTGTTGTTGGAATTATTTGACGTTCTAACACCTGACGTCGATTGGCTGACTGTCGCCATTGAAGAGACGACCATTAGTTGTCGGGCTTTGCTCCTGTTGGCTCACTACATTTATTTTTAAGCGTTTTCCGAGTTTCTGTCCGGATTATCGCCCTTATTGTTAAAATTATTTGACGTTCTAACACCTGACGTCAATTGGCTGACTATCCCCATTGAAGAGACGACCACTTACAAGATCGGTCGCATTTTTTTTTTTTGTTACGTCTTTTATGTGAATCATTTTAGTGAAGCCTGTACCATGACAGGCCCGGGACTGTACAGCGTAGTGGACGCTTACGGCTGGCTCCCGGATCCATTCACTTGATTTGATAATTGTTTACTTTTTGCAATGTCTATTTTCTGTCTTGTCCGCAGGTTTATCTTGTGGATTTTTAGTTTTTGTTTTGCGTGTAGTGCAGTCCTCCTGCATTTACTATTAGGCCTACAAAATGAACACAAAAATTAGATTGATCACTCAAGCCAGGGGATGTTAGCCAGGGTCATGACCTTGACCCATCGGGACGTCCCGAAAGAAGTCCTTGTGTGTCGTGACCTTGACCTTGACCTCTCTGCAACATCTGTGGACGGTACCTAAAGTTTTGGGAATTTTTCGACCTCAAGGTCAAATGTCAGATCAAAGGTCAAGGTCTGACATGAAAGGTCATTGATATTTCCATCCAGGGTCATGACCCTTTTTATGCCACGTGACCCTTGGAGGTCAAGCTAGGGTCAAACGTCACTTCATGGTCCCGTTTCGCCCACTTTTCGGTTGCCGGGCGGCCATTTTGAAGTCACCCAGCTTCTCGCCAAGGTGAATATACTTGTCGAATACCTAGCCTCGACTTTCGCCCGGGCACCCTTCGGTTTACAGGTCTATGTCCGTGGGGGGCACGCTAAGTCAGCGAGGGTCATGACCTTGATCCACATAGACGTCCCGAACGAAGTTCTTGTGGGTCGTAACCTCGACACTGACCTTGACCTCTCGGCAAAATCTGTAGAGGTACCTAAAGTTTTGGGGACTTTTCGGCCCCAAGGTCAAATGTCAGGTGAAAGGTCAAGGTCTCACATGAAAGGTCAGTGATGTGTCCATCCGAGGTCATGACCTTCGATATGCCACGTGACCTTTGGAGGTCAAGCTAGGGTCAAACGTCACTTCATGGGCCCGTTTTCGCCCACTTTCGGTTGCCGAGCGGCCATTTTGAAGTCACCCAGAGACTTGCGGGGTAGATATCCCTATCGAATACCAAGCCTCGAACCCTGTCCGGGCACCCTTCCGGGCGTTTACAGGAGGAGGTTCGCGAAGCTCGGTGAAATTTGCGTGCTTTAGGGTGATTTATTTTCTATGTCCGCTAGGGGGCACTCTATGTCAGCGAGGGTCATGACCTTGATCCACATAGACGTCCCAAACGAAGTTCTTGTGGGTAGTGACCTTGACCTGTACGCGCACCCCCACCTGTAAACGCCCCGAAGGTTGCCCGGGCGAGAATCGAGGCTAGGTATTCGACAAGTATATTCACCCTGGCGAGAAGCTGGGCGACTTCAAAATGGCCGCCCAGCAACCGAAAGTGGGCGAAACGGGACCATGAAGTGACGTTTGACCCTAGATTGACCTCCAAGGGTCACGTGGCATGAAAAGGGTCATGACCCTGGATGGAAGTATCAATGACCTTTCATGCGAGACCTTGACCTTTGACCTGACATTTGACCTTGGGGTCGAAAAATTCCCAAAACTTTAGGTACCGTCCACAGATTTTTGCAGAGAGGTCAAGGTCAAGGTCAATGTCATGACACAAAAGGACTTCTTTCGGAACATCCCGATGGGTCAAGGTCATGACCCTGTCTAACCTCCCCTGGCTTGAGCGATCAATCTAATTTTTGTGTTCATTTTGTAGGCCTAAGTTTGTATTTAAAAACCGCAACTTCTCTCAGGGCCTCATTTTTTAAAAGATCCATCCAAAAAATGAATACAATCTGCGCATGACCCTTGCGCAGGTTGTATGAATTTTTCAGATTAATCGAATAAAAATTTAGCCGCTGAGACTCGATTTCGTAGTGGACGACGAACCGACGGACCGACGGATGGCCGGTAGGGGGCGACGGCTATATGCGACCTCATTTCCATATGCTTCTTCGTCTCATGACCTTAAACTTAAACACTGTGCATAAATTTAAAGTCAATCGGGTATTAACTTTAGCCTCAAGAGCGTTCACAAGAAATTGTGGAAGACGGACCGACGGATGGCCGGTCGGGGGCGACGGCAATATGCGACCACATTTCCATGCAGGCGTATAATTAAAATATACGAAACTCATTATAATTATTATGAATTGCAACGTTGGGTACGGGGAACTGTGTGTTGGGAGTTCGTTGAGTGTCTTGTTATTCGAGTCTAGAGTTACCAAATACTAATGGCGACGAACGGCAATATAATTTTATCTCTCGTGGGAAATTTAATTCGGTAAAACGAAAAGTTATTGACCGATTTCGCTGAAATTTGGTGTGATCGTTAGCCGACATAAACACCCCCTGTAAATTTCAAGTCTCTACGACCCCTGAAACTGGTAGAGGTACGATACTGAAATAGGACCCAAACATTAGCTAGCTAGCCTCTACTTAGTTCAGCTCTGATCGTCGGTCTCATTACACTCACCCTGAACGTTCAGGGATTGTCCCATTCAATCAATGTCGAAAAAAATTGGAGAACAGTCAATTTTACTGGACAACTTTTCACTGCTAAAAAACGACTGGGTGTCAATCTGTGTGAAAGCCTGTACAATGTAACGCCTGTACATTTCGTTTCGTCTTGTATGACCGACATTCCTGAATGTGGACGTTGACCTGCAGTTAGAGTATCATGATGGCTAAATGTAACTTGATGGGAGGGGACGTATTTTTAACAGCGTGTTGTGTCGCTCATACTGTCTCTAGCGAAGTAAGTTTGGTTTTATTTTCTCACTAAGATGTTCGTTTACATTGTACATGCGCCCACACGGATTGACACCCCATCGTGTGGCAGTGAAAAGTTGCCTAGTAAAATTGACTGGGGTTCAAAATATTTTCGACATTGATTGAATGGGACAGTCCCTGAACGGTCAGGGTGAGTGTAATGAGACCGACGTTCAGAGCTGAACTAGCCTCTACTGAACTGTAAAACGGAAATATACCGAGTCACTGACCGGTGGTGTGGTATCATAAACTAGTATTGTCACCATCATACATAAGTAGAAGATGAAATAATATTCTGATACATTAGACCTACCTAGCGTAATGTTTTTTTTAAAGTGTTGACTGATGATATTTATTTATTCAGAAAGTATTTAGTTTAACTGAGAAAACCCATGGGCAAGGCCAGATATTCTACAGTTGGCAAAAAACACTTGGAAACTATTTAGCCACAACAGGGTAAGTAGGCTACTGCAATTTTTTTTTTTATACGCCCACATTTTCATGTGGACGTATTATGTCGTCGCCCCTGTCCGTCCGTCCGGACGTCCGTCCGTCTGGACGTCCGTCCGTCCGTCCGTCCACAATTGTTTGTGGACTCTCTACAGGTCACAATTCTTGTCCGATTTTGACGAAACTTGAAATATAGGTTTATCCCCAAAGGATCTCGACTGCTTTCGATATTGGCATGTATCGGATCAAAACTTCATGGATTATGGCCCCTGATTGTACGAAAAATCACGTTTTTAGCTTGTGGACCCTATAGAGGTCACAATTTTGAACCGATTTTGATGAAACTTTACATGCATGTTTATAACCCAAAGATCTTGGTTCCTTTCGATATTTGCACCTATCGGAACGTAAATTCCTGAATTATGGCCCCTGATTGTCCGAAAAATCACCTATTTTAGCTCGTGGTACCTCTGGAGGTTACAATTATTATCCGATTTGAAAAACCGTTCGATTATATCACCGTTACACCCTAAGGAAGGTTGAGTTCAAATTTCGGAAAAATCGGACCAAAATTACCATACAAAATGGCCGCCGTTCGTACGCAAATACTGTTAAAAAATGGTATATCAAGGTTGTGGACCCTGTAGAGATCACAATTTTAATTCGATTTTGATGAAACTTGAAATGCATGGTTATAACCCAAAGATCTTGGTTCCTTTCGATATTTGCGCATATCGGATCGTAACTTCCTGAATTATGGCCCCTGATTGTCCGAAAAATTCACCTATTTTAGCTGGTGGTACCTCTGGAGGTTACAATTATTATCCGATTTGAAAAACCGTCGATTATATCACCGTTACACCCTAAGGAAGGTTGAGTTCAAATTTCGGAAAAATCGGACCAAAATTACCATACAAAATGGCCGCCGTTCGTACGCAAATACTGTTAAAAAATGGTATATCAAGGCTGTGGACCCTGTAGAGACCACAATTTTAATTCGATTTTGATGAAACTTGAAATGCATGGTTATAACCCAAAGATCTTGGTTCCTTTCGATATTTGCGCATATCGGATCGTAACTTCCTGAATTATGGCCCCTGATTATACGCAAAATTGTCTTGGTTTAGCCTGTGGTCCCTCTGGAGGTTACAATAATTATCCGATTTAAAAAATCGTTTGATTATATCACCGTTACACCCTAAGGAAGGTTTAGTTTGAATTTCAGAAAAAATGGGACCAAAATTGCCATACAAAATGGCCGCCATTCGTACGCAAATACTGTTAAAAATTGGTATAACAAGGTTGTGGATCTTGTAGAGGTCATAATTTTTTTCGATTTTGATGAAACTTAAAATGCATGGTTATAACCCAAAGATCTTGGTTCCTTTTAATATTTGCACATATCGGATCGTAACTTCCAGAATTATGGCCCCTGATTGTATGCAAAATCGTCTTGGTTTAGCTTGTGGTCCCTCTGGAGGTTACAATAATTAACCGATTTAAAAAATCGTTTGATCATATCACCGTTACACCCTAAGGAAGGTTGAGTTCAAATTTCGGAAAAATTGGACTCAAATTACCATACAAAATGGCCGCCGTTCGTACGCGAATACTGTTAAAAAATGGTATATCAAGGTTGTGGACCTTGTAGAGATCACAATTTTAATTCAATTTTGATGAAACTTGAAATGCACTGTTATAACCCAAAGATCTTGGTTCCTTTCGATATTTGCGCATATCGGATCGTAACTTCCTGAATTAGGGCCCCTGATTATACGCAAAATCGTCTTTGTTTTGCTTGTGGTCCCTCTGGAGGTCACAATTATTATCTGATTTAAAAAATCGTTTGATTATATCACCGTTTCACCCTAGGGAATGTTGAGTTCGAATTTCGGGAAAATTCGGAACGAAATTGCCATACAAAATGGCTGCCGTTTGTTCCTTTCGTTATTTTCACATATCAGATTATAACTTCCTGAATTATGGCCCCTGATTGTCCGAAAAATCGCCTATGGTCCCTCTGGAGGTCACGATTATTATCCGATTTAAAATCTTGACTCTATCACCGTTACACCATACGGAAGGTTGAGTTTGAATTTCAGGGAAATCGGACCATAATTGCCAGACAAAATGGCCACCGTTTGTACGCTAATAGTGTTAAAATATAGTATATCAAGGTTGTGGACCCAGTATAGGTCACAATTTTAATTCGATTTTGATGAAACTTGAAATGCATGTTTATAACCTAAAGATCTTGATTCTTTTCGATATTTGCGCATATCAAATTGTAATTTAATGAATTATAGCCTTTGATTGTAGGAAAAATCACTTTCGATTTTGCTTGTTCTCTAACCATCTCTCGAAAATGTGGGCGTATCCTGCCTGGCAGTGCCAGCTTACTATCTTTTTTTTTTTTTTTACAAAATCCACATATTAGAACTGAAATTAAATGCAGTTTAACATCCCTCTACTGTTCTGACCACATAATAGACCTAGAATACACAAATTATTTTCAAGGCAATCAAACACATGTTAATATATTATAAGACCATATTATCGACATTACTTGTGGCTTCTTCGTTCATATTTTCAATTTTAAAGCTTTGTACACAGATTTAATAAATTAAGTAAAACTTCATCAGTGAGATTTCCAGACAATGATTTTAGATTTAGTACAGTCAACTTTCCTGCCAGTTAGGAGTATATATGGGTCTTGAGACAAGCCACTGTCTGTAGTTAAATCTAAACATATTACTAAATATTATTTATACTTTTTTGTGCTTATTATTTTAGACAAAATCATTCTGTGAGAATCTATGACAGACATGGAGAGATTAAAGGAGAGATCAAATTACCAGGGTAAGTAAGAATTTCATGTTTGAATTGATAGCAGTGACCAATTGGTTCCGTTTCTTTTTGGAACGTTTTGCTAATTGACTTTGAAGACTAATTTATAAAGAAACTGTATCTTACACTTTTCCTTCAATATATGAAATGAATTGGGGTTTAATTATACTGTTCTGCGCCTGACTAATGAAGACAGCATTCAAGATATATATATATATTATTATAGTCAGACTAATTATTAGAGGCTTCTATTAGTCAGTCAGAAAGTTGTAAGTCTCTGATTAAAGAACTAATTATGCTAATTTCAAACCTTGTAATTGTGAAGGGGGGTTGGATGGCTGAATGGTTAGCTTGGCGCGCTGTATCATGAAGTCTGTCATTTAGTCAACTGGCGTGGGTTTTCTCCAGGTCCTCTGGTTTCCTCCAACTGCTAAAGACCCCTAAGCGCAAGCGAATTATTGAAAAAAAAATTAAACTATATGTTACTCCCGAAATTACCTAGTTAGTGTCAAGTGAACATTAAACCCCATTGCTCTCTCTCGGCATTATCATACAAACCAGGCCATCTTCATTTGCCCATGTTCCATTATCATACAAACACCAGGTCGTAGAAAATGTATGCTATGCAACTGTCTTCATTTGTGCAGTTGGTGCAGAAAAGTAGGACGTTAACTTTCATTTCATTTTATATATTATGCAGATTCTTTTTTTCTCAGATTATTGAACCTATAAAGTTTCTGGTAGGTGTTGAATTAGTCAGTAAACCATATTTCTATTTATTTACAGTATGTGTACTGGTATGGGATGGGATCAAGATGGTGATATCCTGGCTGTTATATCAGATAAATCTACTGGTATATTCTTCTGGGATGCTAATCAACACAAAACATCACAAATAGATAGTGGTCTCAAGTAAGCTTTCTACAAAATACTTCAAATATCAGATTCGTAAGTGGGAGAGCCTTATTGAGAGGCCAAATTCAGAGATCTAAGATAATTCTTGATTTAGTGTATGAGCCTACTGTTAATTTGGTACAGTGGTAAATATTGAAGAAAATATAAAGAAAAACTTCTATAATGGTATATTGATAATAAAAAGCCATTGATTTTATATGTTATGATCTGTAATACTATTATTATTTTACAGAGATACTATGACGTTTTTATTATGGTCTAAATCTGGTCCACAACTAGCTGTTGGTACTATAAAAGGCAATCTATTGATCTATAATAGTAAAACAACAAAGTAAGAACATTATATCTTTAATCAATTGATCTAGCTATACTCTTGCATAGATGTTGTTGTCAGTGTTTGAAATTCACCAGTGAAGAACTGACATGGCCTACATATTTTAATGTGGAAGATGGTGGGTTTAATATCCAACATTTTTAAAACATGATATGCCTTGACATGTACAATGCTCAGATCCATCTTATTGTTGGAGAAAAAACGTATTCTTTCTGAGAACAGATTGAATTGAAAAGGCTTGCACTTCGAAATCAACTTTCAAATCTTCTTTTACGTGAACCCGAATGTGTACACAAAACCCTGGTTTTTCATCCCATCTGAATGACTAGACACCTTTCCTTGTCAGACCCTCTGCCTTCGCCACTGACAAGTGAAAACTACTAAAGAAAATCCAGAGTACCTTTCTGTATCGAATCACAGATGTCTAGATTAGCACAAATTTTAATTCAGAAGCCTAATTCAAATAAAATTGTAAGCTTGCTGCATTTAAATGGTTTATGTTTTCTTGTTTAGAAAAACAAACCAATACATAAAATTGTGAAGGTCCAAAGAAGAACAAAAAATTTTGGCACTATTTTGAAGCTTTTTAAGATTGCAAATAAAATTAAGACAACTAACTTCTATTTTTTGTAGAAAAATACCAATTCTAGGAAAACATACAAAGAAAATCACATGTGGTGACTGGAGTCAAGAGAATTTGTTGGCACTCGGCAGTGACGACAGGACCGTGACAATCAGTAATGTTGATGGGGACACTATTCGTCAAACAAGTCTACGATACGAGCCATCTGATATTGGTTTTTCTGAAATGAAAGGGGATGAAAGAAGTGCTATTGGTGAAAATACAGTAAGCTACAACTTTCTACATGTTATAGTAATATATCATTTAACTTACAGAGGGAGATTGGATTGGAGAATGGTTAGCCTGTCATTGAGTTAACTGGCGTGGTTTCAAATCCCTGGTTGTATGTGACAAGGAGTAGTGTTACCTGTCCAACCTCGTGGTTTTTTTCCGGGTCCTCCGGTTTCCTCCCACTGGTAAAGAACCCTATGTGCAAGAGAATTATTGAAATAAAATAAAACCATATGTTAGTCCCTAAATGACCTAGTTTGTGTCGATTGGACTTTAAACCCCATTTCTCTTTCTCTCTTAACTTATAGAAGTGTGAGGGCTTGGAGTGTCAATTCTATTTTAATTGCTGCGCATAGATTATGTGTGGCATTTTGGTTGTTTAAATTAGATTGTAGGCTGATTTAAGACATATTTTAATCTGATTAAAACACAGATCCTATTTCGTTTCGTTTCTTTATAATTCAAAATTAAATTTAAAGTTAGAAATATGTGTTTGTTAAATTTGAATTTTTTTTTTTTTAGGTTAGTATAATAAATGGAAAAAAGACACTATATCTGTTTAACCTCAATGATCCTGATAATCCTATAGAATTAGCATTTCAAGAACGATATGGTAAAATTGTGTCCTATAGATGGTTGGTATACTTTTATTTTCTTAATCTTGTTTCGTTGAATAGTGAGAGTTTTTGCATGTTAAAGATGTGTTCCTTTGACCTGGGAATCCCTGGTTGTGCATACTGTAGCATACGGACTAGCATTGAGTCAACTGGCGTGGTTTCTAATCCCCAGTTGTATGTGATAAGGAGTAGGGTCACCTGTCCAACCTCATGGTTTTTTTCCGGGTCCCACTGCTAATGACCCCTAAGCGCAAGCGAATTGTTGAAATAAAATTATAACTATACATTGGTCCTGAAATGACCTAGTTTGTGTCGAGTGGATGTTAAACCCCATATCTCTCTCTCCTGTGACCTGGGAAACTATTGGAATACCAATATCATCACTATATTATATTAATCTGAATTACATTAAATTCTATACCTAGATTCAATTCTCGTATACATTAAAAAATCCTCATGCAGTGGTATTAGGTCTGTGTCTACTTCTACACTTGCTTGTTATTGATATGTTTTCTTTATTAGGTTTGGTGACGGCTATATTCTAATTGGATTTTCTCATGGATTTTTTGTTGTCATTTCAACACATCTAAAAGAAATTGGTCAAGTAGGTTTTTTATTTAGATATTTTTGCAACACAGAACATAATTATTTCTTCTAATAAAAATAAGATTAAGAACAATAGTTTCACTAGTATAGTTTTTACTAGTGGTACATATAGTTTTTGTCAACCCCCTCCCTCCCTCCCCTGATCAAAAACAAACCTTTTACGTGTGGTCAGAATTTTTCAGAAATTTTTATGTACCTACATTTAATACAGAGTCCAATCTAATTTCTTGCGATTTCGTCTTTACATGTTAACAAGACAGAAATCTCGATAGAAATTTTAAAAATTTGGTCTAAATATTCAACCCCTTCATGTATGTTTTGTAATTTCAGGAACTGTTTCAAGCTAAGAATCACAAAGATAGTTTAACTAGTATAGCTTTATCGACAGCCTATAATAAAGCAGCTTCATGTGGGGATAACTGGTAAATATATATTACTATAATTCAAATTATCAAACTCTCTGCCATTGACTCAACTGGCAAGATTTCAATTACCTGGTTGTATGTGACAAGCAGTAGAGTCGTCTGTACAACCTCATTTGTTTTCTCCGGGTCCTCCTGTTTTCTCCCATTACTAATGACCCCTACACACAATTAAATTATTGAAATAAAATTGAACCATGTGTTAGTCCCAAAATGACCTGGTTTGTGTCCTTTTCAATCAAGTTTGTCCATTAGTTATCGTAGAAATGAATTTTTTTTCAGTATTAAAATCCATGATTTATCCGATTTAAAAGAGATGTACGCCATTATAACATTGGAAGATGAAAGGGGATTGGATAAAATATCCTGGACAGACGACGGACAGCTACTGGCATTGTCCACTCAAAAAGGAAACCTTCATGTTTATCTATCACGTCTGCCTATGTTGGCAGCCGCCTCTCAGACCCGTATAGTTCACCTGACATCATTACTGGAAGTTACAATCGAGGATAATATCCTACAAGATAAACCAATATCATTTGCTATCGAAGTGGAACCATCGTTTGTAGGAATCGGACCATATCATCTTGGTGTTGGTATGAATAATAGGGCCTGGTTTTATGCCTTAAATGATCAAGGTAAGTAACTGGGTAAGAATTTACTTTTTGTTCGTTCGTAGGGCTTAACACAGGTGATATTTCAGACAAATGGTTCTAAGAACTTGCCAAAAGAGCTCTATACCCTTGAATAAAGTAGCTATCGTGCCTTTTGAGGTACAGTGTCTATGTATATAAAAAAAAGTTTGATAATTGGAATATAAAAAGGGCAGACAAAATTCTTCTCCCTCACACTCCAGACATAGCCATATTAAAAACAAGGTTTTGTTAGTCTCAAATGAAATGAAATGGGGTTTAACGCCCTACTGTTCTGCTTCAACTGGGCTAATGAAGACAGGCAATCAGCGATACGCCAAATGTGTGCTATGCATGAATTTTTGTCTGGACAGCGGCGCTACGCCCTAATCATATATCAAATTCCAACTGTCAAGGGATCTTTTACATGCAGGCCTATGGGTACACACGACCTCACTAGAAGGCTATCCTTGTCAGGCCCTCCAGCCTGTACCACTTACATGGAGAAACCAAGCAAGAAAATCACAATTAACTTTCTCGACCAACACTGGGAGCACACCTGCGACCTCCATACTAGCCATCCACCATCTTACTCAATTACCGACCATGGCTCCCTGTTAATCTCAAAATGAGATGCTAACCATGATTTTGTATCACATGATTTTTTATAGTATGTACAATGTTTTTATAGGTCCAGAACAGTTAAAAGATAGAGAATATCTAGGAACAGTTCAATCATTAAAACTTAACTCAGATTATGCTGCTGTCAGTTTTGAAGGCAAAGTACAACTTCATCTGGTATGTTCAGATTTTCACTATTTGTTTTCTTCTGATCTGTTATTACTTTGCCATTGTTGTATATCTTCTGTGGCCTCACTTTATCCTATAAAATTCTTATAGTCTTCAAACGACTTGCGTTAATTCTTGTTGAAGTGGGGGGGGGATGTGTGTGTGGATGGCCGAATGTAAGGCATGTGCATGCTGTATCATAAGTCATGGTTTTGATTCCCTGGTTGTTTGTGACAAGGAGTAGGGTCACCTGTCTAACCTCGTGGGTTTTGACCGGGTCCTTCAGTTTTCTCCCATTGCTAAAGACCCCTGCGCAAGCGAATTATTGAAATCAAATTGAATCGTGTTTTAGTCTCAAAATGTCCTACATTGTGTCAAGTAGACTTTAAACTTCTTTTCTCTCTCTCTTGTTAAAATTTTAGAGGTTGCTTTTAATTTTTCATGTTTTTAGATTGAAGGAGAGGCGTCTGGTACTGCAGAAGAAAGAGAATCTCAATTATTTCCTGGACCTGAACAGAAAAATGTTAAAATAACTTGTCATGATTTAACGTCAGATTTCCTTATATATGGAACAGATGTAAGTTTAATACAGTTTATTTAATTAAAATATCACACTCACCTTTATCATCATTGGCTTAATAAAACCGAGAGTATCATCAACGAAACGTTGCATGTTAATAAACCAGTAATTGTTATTCCATAAATTATGTTAGTGTGTTACTGTTTAACATATCACTTTTCTGCTCCTAACCTGGTGTAATGAAGACAGGCATATGCCATACAGTGTGCTATGAGGGAAATGTTGCCTGGACAGTGGTGTTACGGCCTACTCTTATATCGAATTCCAACTACCAAGGGATCTTTTACATGCACGCCAATGTGTACTCGGGACCTCCGTTTTTTGTCCCATTCGAACGACTATATAACTGTCCTTGTCACGCCCTCTGTCCTGCATCACTGACAAGGGAAAACCACGCCGGAATATCAGGATGACCTTTCTCTAATGCAGGGATTCAACACCCGACCTCCAAGCTAGCGAGCCAGCGTCTTATCCACTTACCCATGTGATCCCCAGGAGTATATATCCAGACAACCTCTTGTATTTGACACTTTATTTATATGATTTTAGACTGGAAATATCAACCTGTTTTATATAGAAGATTGGCAGTTTGTCAATGAGTTTCGACATATTGATGGTATCAAGAAAATCTACCCTGATCCGTCTGGTACTAGACTAGTCTTTACAGACGGTAAAAGTGATGGCTTTGTATATAATCCTGTAAGCTTTTCATTATCTTTTATATTTTTATCTGCATCTGAACAATTCAGATTCAATGTACAATTTATTTGTCCTAGTTGTAATTGTTAACGTTTTTATTAGTCATCTGGGATTGTTTTTTGTATTGAACTGGGACTCTAAGAATACTTGTTAATGCAATCATTAAAAAATAAAACTTCTCTTGGAGAGTTTGGTTTGTTGTTGAAGCATCCAAATAGAATCGATTTAACACAATTTGTTATTATTTCCCTTGTGCTTAGGAGTCTTTAAGCAGTGGAAGGGAGGTCAGAGGACCAAAAGAATGTCCATTGGATTATGCAGACAACCCTCCTCCTTTTCACATACAAGCCTCAGATTAAAACTTTTCCACATAACTTAATGTCTGACCTTTCTTTATTATTTAAAGCACATGTATTAGACAACTCAACCTCCAAAATCACCCCTTCTATTATCAAAAGGATATTTTATTTAAACGTCACAAATAATTATTTGAACAATAATATTGTAAATCTTAAGAAAAGCTTGATGTTTTCTGTTTATCAGTTGGAATTTCATGAAACATGCTACTCCCTGCAGTGTTTTATGATTTTTGCTATTAGATTTCTATCACTTTATCCCAGAGAGTTATAATTATCCAATTACCTTATTATATATTTTTTTATTACTTTTATAAATATAACGGCATGTATAATCAATATATATGATGTTTTTATTAGGTAAATGATCATATAGTTGAAATACCAGAAATTACCTCATCTGTTGACGGTGTTCTATGGGAAAACTGGCCTTTAGATAAGGTTTGTATTTATTTTATTTTTATTTTCTGCATTTTTAGAAAATCTATATTTTCTGATTGTATATTATCTTATTTAATGATCTGTTTATCATTATATAGGGTGTTTTTATTATGATTGGTTATCGTATTGTGATTGGATATTATATTATATTATGTAATGACTTGTTTATTATAATATAGGGTGTATTTATGGTGACTGGTTATTATATTATGTAATGATCTATTTATTATAATATAGGGTGTATTTATGGTGACTGGTTATTATATTATGTAATAATGTGTTAATTATTATATAGGGTGTATTTATGGTGACTGGTTATTATATTATGTAATAATGTGTTTATTATAATATAGGGTGTATTTATTGTGACTGGTTATTATATTATGTAATAATGTGTTTATTATTGTATAGGGTGTATTTATTGTGACTGGTTATTATATTATGTAATAATGTGTTTATTATTGTATAGGGTGTATTTATTGTGACTGGTTATTATCTTATGTAATGATCTGTTTATTATTATATAGGGTGTATTTATTTTGACTGGTTATTATATTATGTAATAATGTGTTTATTATTGTATAGGGTGTATTTATTGTGACTGGTTATTATCTTATGTAATGATCTGTTTATTATTGTATAGGGTGTATTTATTGTGACTGGTTATTATATTATGTAATAATGTGTTTATTATTGTATAGGGTGTATTTATTGTGACTGGTTATTATCTTATGTAATGATCTGTTTATTATTATATAGGGTGTATTTATTGTGACTGGTTATTATATTATGTAATAATGTGTTTATTATTGTATAGGGTGTATTTATTGTGACTGGTTATTATCTTATGTAATAATGTGTTTATTATTATATAGGGTGTATTTATTGTGTTTGATAGTGAAATGATCTATACCTACGTGTATTGTCGGGAATCTGTTAATGGTAAGTTTAATAATCTCTTTAACTTATCAAATATAATCCAATTAACATACTACAAGGAAAGGCATAAAAATTAGACAGGGTTCCATCAGATATTTCTGAAGATTTAATTTTTTTACCAAGAATCTCAGATATGATTCACTGAGGAACTTCATTCCTCTTTGATATAAAGACCTGTGAGAATTTTCATTAAATAGTTCTCATTTTTTTGTTCTATATCTATCTCCCACCAAATGTTTTACATGGGTATGGACTTGCCAAAAGTAACTTTCAATTCTGTGCGAGCCCTAGTCCCACCCTTTCTTAATATATATATTTCTTCAAATGTAACTGGTTTGCCTTGTGTCTCTGTATAAACAAATATGTATCGTTCCATTGACTTAACCTGCTTATAATGTTTTATAGGTTCACAAGTATTTCTAGCAGGAACTACTAAATTACCGTATGGCCAGATTCCTATTTTATTATATAATGGAGAACTGACAGTACAGACACAGAATGGCCGTCTGGCACAGATGACACTAGATACACATACTAATATATATCATGAAAATCCACAAACACTCTCTGGTCCTGAGGTAAATATATAAAGGGGATACTCAATTAAACTTTAAGGATTTGAAGTCTCCCAATGTCATGAAAGTTACATTAAAGTGAAAATAGTGATTTTGGGCTGCAAATCATGCAATAACTGAAGAAAAAGAAAATATCTGGAATATATTTACTTGTTTAATTATGTTACGATTATATTCCCACTTACCAAGATTGACAGAACTGTGACAGAACATAAATTTTATGTCCACAGAACATAAATTGTATGTCAACAGAACATGTCTTTTGTTTGCAATTCTGTGCTCAAGTCTTATTTTTTTTAAACATCGGTTTAAATTAATTTTTATTTATTACCGATAAATAAGTCTTAATGATGATGGTATAATTTACCAGGTCTTTAAATGGTCTTTAAAATTATTTTTTAAAATGAGATTATTTCTTCTATATTATCTTTTCTTTTTATTTAGTTAAAGGCTGCAGGAGAACAATGCATTAAGTTACGGAGGTAAAAATTTTAAAAATATTTCTAAAGATACATACTTGTTATTTAAGAATATAATGCAGCTTTTATATATTACTTCCCTATTTTTATTCAAATCACAACAACTACATCTGTTTGTAATACTTTAACTATTTTTTAAAAATAAATAATATAAAAAACTTGCTCTCTGCAACATGGACTCTCGGCAGTCCTTACATTATTAATACTTTGTTTTGCTTTTTAATTCTCAATTAACTATAGAACATAAGGGTAATACCATTTGTGTTTTGGTGGGTTTTATCGATCAGATTTGATCATTGGTTAATTTTGTATTACCGACAAAAGACCTACCTTGTAACTATTGCAACCTGTTATTGAATAATGTCCTAGTTGTCTTGAGTGGACGTTAAACCCCTTTTCTCTCTCTCTGTTATTGAATAAAGCAGTCACTTTTCACTAACTTGAATCACCAGATGACGTCAGTAGGGGAAATTTTTGAGAATCCTGTCATTCTAGAAAGTTTCACTGAACTTCTGATTTTTATTCCCTAGGTCTTACCTGTGGTATAAAGATAAAAACTGACTAATTCTCCATAAATATTATTTTCCACGGACAAGATGTCAGACTAATGAAATTCAATACAAGTCAATAATGATTGGAATTTGTCTTTTAGATTCAAAGATGCGTGGATATTTTCACATCATCTCAATGATAAATCTTTATGGTTGGAACTTGGTAAAGCAGCTCTACAAAGTATGGACATTGATTATGGTAAGTGTTGTCATGCTAAAACTTTTATTTCGGTACAGCGAGGTTGGATGGCTGAATGGTTAGGGTGTGAGCATTGTACATGACGAGGAGTATGGTCACTTGACGAACCTTGTGGTTTTTCTCTAGGGCCTTCTCTTTCCTTTCACTGCTAAAGACCCATAGGCGCAAGGGAATTATTATAATCAGATTGAACCATATGTTAGTCCCAAAATAACCTTTTTTATTTCAAGTGGACAAGAAACCCCATTTCTCTCTTTTGTCTGGTAAAATTGTTATTAATTTATATCTATGGTAGTAGCTGTGATTAGATTCAAATACTAGTAGAAATGAATACAAATTTGAAAGTATTAATAAGATTTCTGAAAGTGTAAACTATTTAAATACTATTATTCTTCGCTCCATTCAATGCTCAATATCGCCAGTAGGGAACATGGTTTTCACTCTTTTATTACATCAGCTCCAAGAATGTGGAATAATTTCTTGATTTTTGAATGCTTGCTATGGCTTTACAAGATTTAATGTTGAAAGAGATATTTCTTCAAGAGCTATTATCACTGTAATTTACTATTATATACAATACTTTGAGCGTGCCAACCTTTAGGAGTTCTAGTGTTTTAGAAATAGACTTTTAGTTAAATTGAAAATTGACTGGACCACCCAATTTAATTTGATTAACCAACCATGACACATTGCATGGACTTTTACAATTTAGGCAGAAATTCTGCATATACCAATCAAGTTTAAATATTCTATAAATTGAAACTCTAATTATTTTATATTGTAAATATATTTTGTAGCTATTCGTGTATATAGAAATGTTGGAGACGTTGGTATGGTGTCTTCTCTACAGAAAATAAAGACAATAGAAGATAAGAACCAATTATCTGGATATATAGCCATGTTTCTAGGAGAATTTAATCTAGCCCAAGATTTATTTCTAGCTTCTGGTTATCCTCTTGGTGCTTTAGAGGTAGGTGCTAAATTCTAATAACTAAGTTGTAGAATTAGAGCTGCAGATTATCATTGGAAGGATTTTGAGTCCCGTGCAAACTACGATATCGATCAATTTCGTTCAGTATTTACAACGATATGATGAATGGGATGGTTAAGTGGTCTAATGCATACTGTTTAGATCATAAGGTCTGTCATTAGTTCTTAGTTTCAGTCTCAAGGTTTTCTTCAAGCTCTTACGGTTTCCTAACCCAGCTCTCCCCCAGAAATGTTTTAATTTAGTTTGAATCCTTTTAGTCCATTTCTCTCTCTTTGTTGTCATGGTTTATTTTTGATGTAATGCACTGTACATAATTGTCCTCTTTATGAAAACTGGGAAGGGAGGAATCAAGAGGCGTGGTTTTTATTCCCAGCTTGTACATGTTAAGGGGCATACTCACATGTCTAACATCATGGTTTTTCCCCCTAGAGTCCTCAGGATTCCTCCCACTGCTAAATACACCTCCCCCTCTCTCAAAAACAAATGCTTTGAAAGCACTGTAGAGGTGCAAGATCATTTTACTCAGTTATGTAACATTTAATAGAATTGTATTTAATCAATGTTTATAATTTCTATAGATGAGACGAGATTTACATCACTGGGATAGTGCTCTACAGTTAGCTAAGGTACTGGCACCAGAACAGATACCCTATATATCCCGGGAATACGCCCAACAGTTAGAATTTACTGGTGATTATATGAATGCGTTATCACATTATGAGAAAGGTGTAACTAAAGATGAGAAAGAGAGAGATCATGATGAAGTATGTGCTGCTGGTATAGCCAGGATGTCTATTAGAATGGGAGATATAAGAAGGTATTTATTGTTGCTAAATCTGATCATGAAGGTTATGGTTATTGTATGTAAATCTCTTGTAATCCTTTAATCCTTGTCCTGTGCAATCAACTGTAATACTTCTGCATGTTTGGTGACAGTAAGTCCTCAAATTCCACACTGTTTAAGTACCTGGATAACCACGTCCAAATACGAATGAATGAATGAAATGGGGTGTAACGTCCTACTGTTATGCACTACCCTGAGCTAATTGAAGACGGGCATATGCCATACAGTGTGCTATGAGGGAAATTTTGCCCGGGCAGCGGCACTACAGCCTACTCTTATATTGAATTCCAACTGCCAAGGGATCTTTTACGTGCACTCCAATGTGTACACGGGACCTCGGTTTTTGTCCCATCTGAACGACTAGACAGCTGTCCTTGTCAGGTTCTCCTTCTGCAAGGGGGAATCACGTCAGAAAATCGAGATGAACTTTCTTTGCCAATGCATGGATAAAACACCCGACCTCCAGGCTAGCGAACCAGCGACTTATCCACTTAGCCACCTTATCCCTATGTCCAAATACACTAGTAAGTGATTGTTATGATTATCAAGTGACTCAAAGAAATCATTTGAGTTATTTAACCCCATTAAGCAATCTAGCGATCAATTTATCAGACATATATAGTAAATGACCATGTTGTCAAAGTTTTGAATTTGATTGGCATCATTCAACTCTGATATTTATGGAGTTTCCTAAAACTTATTTCTTCATTTATATTTTATTTTTATAGAGGAGCTACCATGGCTATGAAGATGCCGAGCAAAAGTTTAAAGAAAGAGTGTGCTGGTATATTAGAAAGTATGAAGGTAATTATATATCTAACAAACTTAACAGAACTGTATTAAAAATGAAAACGCTTAACTTCGGTGAGAAGTGGGGATCGAGTGTTGGGTGGCCGAATGTTTAGCACATGCACGCTGTATCACAAGGCCTGTCATGGAGTCAACTGGCGTTGTTTCGATTCCTCTGTTGTACATGGATTTAAATTTTTGTTGTTTTATGTTTCAGCAATGGTCCGAAGCAGCCATGTTATATGAACAAGGTCATTTCTATGATAAAGCAGCATCTGTTTATATTCGTAGTAAAAACTGGTAGGTACATACTATGATAAATTGGCCATTATTCATCAGGCTTGTTAACATTTGTACAATGTAAAGTAAAATTTGAGGTGTCCCAGATATGATTAATAAAACATGAAGTAAAGGAATCACAATAGTTTCATGTCAATTTATATTGCATACGTGTTGATTTTATTTATAGGAATAAAGTAGGTGAGCTATTACAGAATATTACATCACCTAAAATACATGCTCAGTATGCTAAAGCTAAAGAAGCAGATGGAAGATATAAAGATGCAGCAGAAGCCTATAAATTAGCTAAAGAATGGGACAATGTTATTAGGTTAGTATAAATTAGCTAAATAGTGGGGTATTGTCATTAGGTTAGTATAAATTAGCTAAAGAATGGGACAATGTTATTAGGTTAGTAAAAATTAGATAAAGAATGGGACAATGTTATTAGGCTAGTATAAATTAGCTAAAAATGGGACAATGTTATTAGGTTAGTATAAATTAGCTAAATAATGGGATAATGTTTATAGGTTAGTATAAATTAGCTAAAGAATGGGACAATGTTATTAGGTTAGTTTAAAATAGCTAAAGAATGGGACAATGTTATTAGGTTAGTATACATTAGCTAAAGAATGGGACAATGTTATTAGGCTAGTATAAATTAGCTAAAAATGGGACAATGTTATTAGGTTAGTATAAATTAGCTAAAGAATGGGACAATGTTATTAGGTTAGTATACATTAGCTAAAGAATGGGACAATGTTATTAGGCTAGTATAAATTAGCTAAAAATGGGACAATGTTATTAGGTTAGTATAAATTAGCTAAATAATGGGATAATGTTTATAGGTTAGTATAAATTAGCTAAAGAATGGGACAATGTTATTAGGTTAGTTTAAAATAGCTAAGAATGGGACAATGTTATTAGGTTAGTATAAATTAGCTAAAGAATGGGACAATGTTATTAGGTTAGTATAAATTAGCTAAAGAATGGGACAATGTTATTAGGTTAGTATAAATTAGCTAAAGAATGGGACAATGTTATTAGGTTAGTTTAAAATAGCTAAAGAATGGGACAATGTTATTAGGTTAGTATAAATTAGCTTAAGAATGGGACAATGTTATTAGGTAAGTATAAATTACCTAAAATATGTGAAAATGTTATTAGTATTCTGATAAAAATAATTAATGTTTATTCATCAATGGTTATAATGATGTTTTTTCAGGATTAACTTGGATCACCTACAGAATCCAGAAGAAGCAGTGAAGATTGTTCGATCAACACAATCTGTAGAAGGAGCCAAAATGGTGGCTAAGTAAGTTTTGTATTATCAAAGAAATAAGTTCTATGTAGTTTTCCATGGATTTGTTCATATTGAGAGTTCCATGATATCAAAGATCAGGTATTGTTTTTTGTCTCCAGTGTGTCGAAATAAAAAGATCTTCCAAGTACAGCATCTTTTGGACAGGGGCAGATTAAACTAGTGCAGGGTCTGTAGCATATGTTACAAAGGGACTCTGAAATTTAAAGAATTCCAACTTCATAGCACACTACGTGGCTTATGCCTGTTTTAATCAGCTCTTTTGTTGCTGAAAAGTAGGATGTTAAACCCCATTTCATTTCTTATGTTGTATTCTTCCAGATTTTTCCAGAAATTAAATGATTATGGTTCAGCTATACAGTTTCTGGTCATGTCTAAATGTAATGATGAAGCTTTTCAGCTTGCCCAAACTCATAATCAGATGGAAGTATATGCTGATATTATAGGTACTATTTCCTTTCAATTGATTTCTGTATTGCCTGTATCAAACAGGGGTTGGGTGGTCGATGTATGTACCAGCGTAAAGTATACCCAATGATATTATAAAATCAGTATAAATCATAAATTTAACTTTTAATATATGCATGCCAGCTATAATATATAATAGATCTGCATGACTCTCTCAAATTTGGCACATCAGATGTTTTAACTCTGACATGTCTGGAATATACAGGCGAAATCCCATCACTGCCCATTCCTAATATTAACCATATAGATCAAAGATTTTTTTCAAATCCGTGGAAATCACCAAAGCTAAAAGTTTTTTTTATTATATATAATCCATATATCTATCTTTATTTACTTATAGGACCAGACGCCACGCCAGAAGATTATCAATCTATTGCTGTTTATTTTGAAAATGAGAAAAATAATTTCTTAGCTGGTAAATTTTTCTTATTGAGTGGACAATATACTAAGGTAGGTATTTATGATAGAAATAGTAATGACACTGTACTAAAACTTTACTTTTATTAATAAATCAATATTTATACAATGAAGACAACTTCTAGATTACTTCTTAACTGATAAAACAAAAAGAGAGTGATTACGTGTTCGCGTAACTATATTGCCACCGTTGGTACATGGTTCACTATTGATGACATTTGCCACAAGTCAATGCTTTTTATTCAGAAAGAATTTGTTCTTTATATAGAACAGCAAAATATTCAATGATTGAAAAAAATACATTTGTTGGTTTAACATGTCTATAACAATGTTGTCATGCTCTTTACAACAACAGGGGTCAGGTTGGCTAAGGGGTAAGATGCTGGCTCGCTAGCCTTGGGGTTGGGTGCTCGATCCCTGCATTGGCCAAGAAAGTTCATGTAATAACGACTTTGACAGTTGGAGTTCGATATAAGAGTAGGCCGTAGTGCCATTGTCCAGAAAAAATTTCCCTCATAGCACACTGTCTGGCGTATGCCTGTCTTCATTAGCCCAGTTCGGAGCAGAACAGTAGGACGTCAAACCCCATTTCATTTTATTTCATTTCTTACACAACTATCTTTATAAAAAGAAATGTAACAAGTGGGGTATAGGTAAATATATATTGCTTGAAAATGAATGAATGATTATTGTCATCATGTTAGTATTGCCATATTTTAAGCACAGATTTTTTTCTTCATTTTATTTAGGCTATGAAACATTTCCTGAAATGTAATGGTGAAGATACTCAAGCTATAGATTTAGCTATAGAAACAGTTGGTCGTGCTAATGATGAACAATTAACTCGACAGTTAATAGATTATCTGATGGGAGAAACGGACGGAAATCCCAAAGTAAGTTTTATCATATGTTTAAGTAAAACTATTGTAAATATGGATTGTTAACTCAGCTGTGACATTCTCTCCAGATTCTCATTTCTGTACCGAGAAATCATTTAAAAATTAGGAAATTAAACGAAACTTACCTCGGTTAAGTTGAAGTGTGATTCCAATTATTGGAGTAAAGAGGAATCACTATAGAGATTAGGTAAATAGGACTGCACAGCCGTACAAGATCATACTTTAAATAAAAAAATTCCAAAGTTTAGATAACAAATGTAATATATATAATGAAAAAACTGTTTTAGAGACCTAAAATGCCGGGAAAGGGAGGGAGGCACCTAATCTCTATAGTGATTCCTCTTTACTCCAATAATTGGAATCACACTTCAACTTAACCAAGGTAAGTTTCGTTTAATTTCCTAATTATTTCTCGTAAAGTCTCACTTACGAGATTATGTGAATCTTTAAAGCAAAACAAAGGAAAATTTTTCAAACTTTTAATACAGAGTTAGAAAACTCTTCATTATTAATAACATGTTTATCATAATATTTTCTGAAAGATCCCACATTTGTCCAACCAGCTTTAGACATGATATCTTTAATTGGCACTTTACCCAACTTCGCTCTAGAAACAACTGCAGAGCGCACACTATGAGCTGTAAAAAACACTAGTATCAACACCTGCACTGTACATAACACATTTTAGCCACCTGGCAATAGTATCCCGCAAAACGCAATTATGAGGTTTTATAAAACTTATAAACAGACGTCCATTCATATTTTCCCGTAAACTCTCAGTTCGTTCTAAATATTGTTTCATAACCGTATATACACAAAGTCTCCTATCTGGAGGATACGAGTTCAAAACAAACTCAGGCACATGAAAATTTGGCCTACTAACTTTCAATATGTCACTAAATACGAACACAAAAGAAGATTTCCTCTTCAACATATTACACAATTTCAAACAATGAAGAGATTGTATTCTTGAAGCACAGATTAAAGCGATCAGCATCACCAATTTCAATGTTTAATTTTTTAGCGACAGTTCCGCAACAGGTGATAACTTCTGCAAATATTTTAAGACAACACGCTTGAGTAGGTTTAAGATTAAATACTCCTCTTAGAAATCTTATAACCAGAGGATGGCAGCCCACTGTAAAACCATCAAATACAAGCCCTAAAGATGAAAGCGCTCCTCTGGCTGTGTTGAGTGCACTATATCCAAGGCCAGCAGAGAAAAGAGACGTTAAAAAATTTATGACAATTTCTATAGATGGGCAAAGTGGATTAATCTGTTCTTGACGACAGTACTGAAACCATCTCTTATAGTTATGGTAGACTTGATACTGTTTCTTGGTCCCTGACTTCCAAGATGCCATGATGACAGTTGTTGCCTGTTCAGAAAAACCTTGTTTTCCGAATTGATTCCGGATACATGACAAGTCATTAAACTTATTATTTTCCAAAGAGGGTGAGGCTGTCCGCTGGACACTTGAACAAGAAGATCCTTTTGAGGTGGAAGAATCACTGGAACATCTATTAACAACTCGAGTAACCTTGTGAACCAAGGTTGACTTTGCCATATCGGTGCTACGACAATACATCTTGCCTTGTCTTGACGTATCTTCTGAACACAACGGTTCAAGAGGCTGAAAGGAGGATTTAAATAACAATAAAAATCATGCCATGAAAAAGTAAAAGCATTTATAAAAGATGCATCTGGATCCGGTTTCCATGAACAAAAGGTTTTAATCTGACAGTTAAGTCATGAGGCAAACAAATCAATATCTGGTAAGCCCCATAAGCTAGCAATCCATGAGAAAATATCTGAATTTAACATCCATTCAGTTTGATCATCAAATTTCCTGGAAGCGATATCTGCAACGTTAGATTTACCAGGTATATGACTCTTTACCAGGTATATGACTAGCTGTAAGCCAAACATTATTCTCGATGCACCACTGCCAAAGTTGTTTTGCGAGCATATCACAACATACTGAATTGATACCTCCCATATTGTTTATATAAGAAACAGCAGAAGTATTATCCAGTAATATTTTCACATGTTTACCATAAAATTTATTGTTGATATTAAAAGATCTCAAACCATAAAATCTGGCAAGTAATTCAAGATAATTAATATGAAATTTTGATTCTGATGAATTCCATCTACCACCTATTTTAAAATTGTCACTTTCAACACCCCAACCTAACATAGATGCATCTGTGGTAACAGTGAAATGAATGTCTCCGTGAGAAATAACTCTATATTGACTATGTAAATTAGTGAGCCACCATTGAATTTCAAATTTCATATCCTCTGAAATGACTTTTGTAGCATCAAAATTAAAGCCTGAATTATGTAAGAGCCTTATCCTTATTTCTCTCTAAATTTCTATAATGCAAAGGCCCATACTCGACTGCTGAAAAAGAAGCAACTAATGAACCTATGACCTTAGCAACATCCCTAATCTTTGCTGAAGAATATTTGAGAATCTGATTACAGGCTAGTAAAATACGAGACTTCCTCTCTTCTGTAAGAGTAACTGTCATTGTATGAGAATTTATAATGTTTCCTAAGAAAACTATTACTTTAGATGGTTTGAGAACAGATTTCTCAAAATTAACTGTAAATCCAAGACTTTCTACAAATGCAATAGTTGTAGAAATATTGTCCTCACACTCTTTAACTGTATCGCCTAGTAATAAAGAATCATCAATATAGGCAGTATTGACAAAGCCTAAACGGCAAAGAGTAGCAAACACAGGTTTTAGTAATTTAGTGAATATTCGAGGCGCACTTGCTAGCCCTTGAGCCATAGAAGTGTACATGTACAGTTTATCATTCCACATAAATGTAAGGAACTTTCGATGTTCCTCAGCAATAGATATTGAATAATATGCATTGGAGAAGTCAATACTTCCGAAAAACAATCTTGAGTTACTAAATTAACTGCAGTTTCGAAATTATCCATTTTGAAATGGTGATAAACAATAAATTTATTTAATTCTTTCAAGTTGAGAATCATACGAAATTTACCATTCGGTTTAGGTCTAACAAAAATTGTTGAGACAAACCCATCATTTAGCTATCTATCAGAACTTCTAACAGTTTATCAACCAAATCGATCCTTGAGATCCTATTACCAGAATACTCTCGTCGTTCCACATTCAAAACTGAAACATTTTGGTGACAGAAGTTTTAGTGTAGTTGCACCTAAATTGTGGAATAATTTACCACTGAATATCCGAAACAGTGAATCTTTGATTACTTTCAAATCACAGCTAAAGACTCATTTGTTTAGAGAATACTACGAGAATTAAACTTTCAATTCACTGTTTATGTAAATATTGACTCATTGCGCTTTGAGCATGCTTTTGGATGGATTTGGCGCTCTATAAATTTACATTATTATTATTATTATTCTGAGCTAAAGGAATGGATAAATAATAATATATTCTACTGTCATTTGATAGACGTAACGTTGGATTTGATTGGTTGATAAAAGAGATGAGTTTGGTCGACTGTTGAATTTATTCTGAATAGGTTGCCAACGAACAGGTTACCTACCAGCTGGATCTGTCGAATAGGTCGCTAGCTGAATATAGGTCACCAAATTGTTTTCGGTTAGCGCCCTCTGGTGTAATAATGTTGATAATTCATTATTTTTCTGGACATTTTCATTTCAAGATTTTAACTTCCAAGACTTTTTGAAACCTAGAAGATATTTTCACAAGAGTTCAAATTTCAGATTTTTTTATTAGACACTTTCAGAAACCATTGAATTGATTTCTTTGTCGTGTAAAATTAAGAAATTATTTTATAATTTTAATATTTAATGATATATAAAAGTTACCGATAAAATGGCGAAAATGAAACATAAAGTCAATTTTTTGTTTAAAATGTTAATTTGGTGCATGAAGTGTTGACATAAGAATGTAGAAACGAGAATCATTAGTTTAAAATGTTCCAACTGGAATGTAGAAACACGAATCATGAATATTGTCTCATTTGGTCTTCCATATTATATTTGTTATCAGCTTCGCTCTACTCTGACAATGGCTGTTACATATAAATGTGTTTGTTTTAATAAATTGAGATTGTTCTCAAAACTTGTGTTTGTTTTAATATGACTCCTCGGACCTATGATAAATTGTTGTTTTAATAAATTATGTTTGTTTTAATATGAAAATGCTAAGTGTTATGTACTCACACGTGTTATTTGCTGATAAGGAAGCCCATCAAATAAGATTAATTAACAAAACAACTATAACTGAGTAGTGATTAAAATACTTCGGTTTTTTTTCGTTCTCAAATAGTAAACGAGTTTGATTTACCGATGACTGCTAATGTTTTTTCGTGAATTAAACGGGATAATTGCAATCAACCCACGATCGCCATTCTCCATGACTGACAACTCGCATTTTTCCATATCCAAGTTTATCGATTGGTATTGCCATCTACGACCAGATGGTCAAGGAATGCGTCAACGCACAGCTTACGGATTATCGTTAATAATTTATAGGGGCTTGTTTTTGTGTATGTCATTTTCAAATAAATTCATCAGTATATTATTCGTTTTTGACAAATTTATACAACTTTTATGGAAAACTATGATTATCAAAGAACCGTAAGCCCAACTGATGTTTTATCGTTTGGTTGGGCCTTTTTTACGAAACACGTGTAAGTCATGTTAATAAATATTTTCGTGTTTTTTCTTATCAATTGAATAGTAACAGACAACTAATATAAATAAAAGACAACTAATAATGTTTTCATTTCTTTATTATTATTCATAATCTGTCTTCGGCAACCATCTAAAACGAAAAAAGATAAGTTATTACTATTTCTACATAAATTCTCACACCATTCAGTTAGCAGACAACTGCCTCCTGAGGCGGTCTACATTTTCTTTTCTTCTTTGTGTTCGGTTGTTTGTGCGTTTTCTTGTACGAGTGAAATATGTTCAATTTTGAGTGAAGTCTGTGCTGCTTCAGACCCGGGACTGTACAGCGCATTGGACGCTTACGGCTAGCCCCCGGATCCATTAACTCTTTTTTGAATTGTTCTTTTTTGTTTGTTTTGTTTGCTGTTTCGGAGTATGATGTCTTGTCGCTATATTTGTCCTTTATGTAAATCATATGTGGCGCAGCCCCCCTGCACTAACTATTAGAGTCCCAAATAATAATTATTTAGCTTGGTCCAAATGGTCTTTTAGCTTGGTCCGAGTGGTCTTTTCGTTGGTCCGAGTGGTCTTTTCGCTTGGTCTATCAATTGGTCCGAGTGTTCTTTTTTATGGTCCGAGTGTTCTTTTTTATGGTCCGAGTGGTCTTTGGTCCGAGTGTTCTGGATACCGCAAAGAGTTAGCGGTTACATCGCACTGTTTAGGAGAATCGGGATTCAAACCTTTATTCCTTCCGCTTTTATTAGATCCACTAACCGAGTTTCTAGACGACCTTGTTTTTTCCTTCAACTGGTCCTGAGAAACCTGACTCTCGGCCATAGCAACGATGTAAACTATTGTAAACAAATCAATAATATATTGTGTAATAATAGATCGTAATAACGACCGACCTATAACTAACCACGTTAGCCACACATCCACTGATAGAAAACGTAAAGTTTATTGACTGCGCAGGGGCGGATCCAGGATTTTTTGCAGGGGGGGGGGGGCTAGGTTGGATAACTGCTTAACTAATTGCCATAGGCGCAAACATTGCAATGGGGGTATGGGCCCCCCCCCCCCCAGAAAAATTTGGTAATTTATATTCAATTTGGTGCATTCTGACGTATTTCCGGAAGCTAAATTTCAAAACTATAGGTCTAAAAATCGCCAATAAAATCGCATAAAATATGTCCATAAAATCTTGATGGGGAATGCTCCCTTCACATACCATATTATGTTCTTAACATTTTACAATATGAAGAGCAAACACCAATAATCGAACTCACCCTCCCGGCGACATTATGTGTTTTGTTCCAAACTTGGTGCCTTACTTGATATGCAAGAAAAGGGAGAAACGAAAGGAAGGGAATTCGACAATTAGGCTAGTTAAATAAATCGATTGATGATGAATTTAGGTTATTGTTAATCTCTTATTACCCGATTTTAAACACACCATGTGTTACGTCTCACGCAGCAATTGTTTTAAAATAGGTCTTACGAATGACGACCTGTCGAAAGTATTTTACCTGCACTTGATCGCTGTAGTGTAGGCCTACCTTCCACTGTTTCGCGGTAAGAGCATGTTCCAGTGACTATTTGTTTTTGTCCACAATGGAATGAAAGTCATGACTCAACTCAATGTATACAAACTCGCAATTTTAGGCTCAGATTCAGGCTTTTAAATTTAAGTTTCTCGGCCCCTTCATATTGTCAAGCCTGGGCGGACGTGAATTTTTTCTCATAAAAAGTGTTCAGTTTTTAAAAAAAAATATTTGTGGCTGAGCAGCCCCCCCCCCCCTCTGGATCCGCGCCTGCTGCGTCAATAACTATCAGAAAAAAGTACTGAAGTTAACAAGACCACGTCCTGTCACTTCGGCTAATAGCAGTACAAATGATCTTGTACGGCTGCGCAGTCCTATTCACATAATCTCGTAAGTGAGATAATTTTATAACCTTTTTTTTTCTTAGGATGCCAGATATTTGTTCCGATTATATATGGCTTTAAAACAATTCCGTGAAGCAGCAAGAACAGCTATTATCATAGCTAGAGAGGAACAAAATGCTGGTAAGAACTCTTATTTTTTAGATGTTGATATAAAAAGAGAAAAAAACGTATCCTACATACATACATTATCTCTTTGTACGTGACAATCTCTTAGTCTTTGTACACCAGTTGGAGTTTGTTTTTTCAACATAATATTCAATCTGTTTCACAAATGATTACGAAAGTCTCCTAATTTCCCTGTAAAAGATGACTAACTTCAACAGGTGATGTCTACGAGGGTTCAATCCCAGCTCAGGGCAAGAACTTTATCGTTGTAAGTGAGAGGGATATTCGGTCTCCCGTCCGATCAGGCAGGTTTCCCCCGAGTTCTTCGGTTTCTTCCTGCAGTAATGATCGAAATCATTCGCACGATCTGTGCCAAGGGCCAAATTGGAAAAAGGCCTCAGGCAGAGGCGTCACTAGGACCCAATTAGATCCGGGGCACAGTCCCAACTCGTACATATTTTCCAGTATTCGTTTTAATAACGACATGACGTTGCCGTTGCAGGTGGGTATTCTATTGATGTTTCAAACCGCGGATTATTTTTGTCGATATAATAATATAGTTATTAAAACGAATACTGGAAAATATGTACGAGTTCTTGTGAAGTTGTGAGCTAAATTATCACGAACTAAAATTTAATGTGATATTGTTGTCCCGGTAAACATACGCGGCGGGTAAACTAGGTCATGCACGAGCACGATCGTTTTTACACTTTTTTTAGTCAAATATTTATTTAGTTATATAATACTGTATTAAACTGTGCACGTGCAGGCAATTGAGGAAATGTACGGTGGGCCAGAAAGGGATATCCAGAAAAGTTTCGCACTAGAAAGCTTCTCTTCCGTACTCGGGACATTCGAAATAATGATAGGGAAAAGTAGTGAAATTATTGCAAATTATCGATTTTGTCTGCCCAAAATAGATCCGGGGCACGTGCCCCCTGTGCCACCCCCTAGTGACGCCACTGGCCTCAGGCCTAATTTGCTACCCTTGTAAAATGACGCGATTATTATTATTATTATTATCATCACCTTGGGTCAATCATTGGCTCAATGGCGCGTGCATTATTTTTAAATTAATACGCCTAATGCTGTGTTCACACTAGCCTTTTAATCCGCATCGAATGCGTATTAAAGCCTTAAGTCGCTAAAACGCGTCACACTCAATGCGCATTAAACCAAAACTAAGCCGCTTTAGCGAAACCGCATTTCTAATGCGCACTGGCTGAAGCGATATAACTGACGCGCATTACAGCGTTGAGATCGAACAGCGCTTGCGCAGTGCAGTACTTCCGTTTTATCGCATGGGGAAAGCTGTTAATGCGCATTGAGTGTGACGTGTTTTAATGCGAATCGAAAGCGGTTTAATTTGTAGTGTGACGCCACCCGTGGTAACGAAAGCGCCTTCCGTAGGCCGTTTTACAACAAGCGCTTTGAAAGCGCATTAGGTGGGAACATAGCAATAGTGTGTCAGGCTGTCAGCGCCCCTCTACCTTAGTGACTTGATTAAGGTATCGAATCAGACGATTCGAACAAAAAGCTGTAGTGGTGTGAAACTTAACCATCAGATGGTTTGACCAATACCCAATAAGGCATATGGTGATAGGGCTTTTCCCAGGGATGTCACTAACTTTTCAAGTAACAGGAAATTTTAGTAAAGTAAGCGGCATGTCCAAATCTACAAACAAACCAAACCGTTGCGATTGCGTTATGGCTCATGGTCCGTTGGTCCCACAGGCGCCGTACGAATGAAAAGGAGGTTTTTTTTTCAGAAATTAGGACTGAAATAAACTTGTGGTGCATGCTGAACATTTCTATTTTAGATTGTTAAATACCTACATGGGAGATGACTTTAATAGATAAACGTTTTTTTTTCTTTTCATATCCTATATTTGTTAATAATATTTATATTATATCAAAAATAAAAGTAAGACAAGCATGTACAGCAATGTAGAAAAGACTAGGTTATTACACTAAAACTATTTCAAAATCGTTCTTGTCGGACACATATATTTACCGAAAATAAAGGGACATGAGTTTTGTCGTCATTTAAGAAGACGGATTCCGACTATAATAAAAAAAAAATACCTGTCAACAAAATATCATATGTAATACAAATAGATGTCCCTCGCTATTTTTCAAAATTAATTCCCCTACGGTAGGCTATTCAAATTTGCGTCTGTAATATTCCTACAAAATAAGAAAACGTGCCCACCCGTACATCTGCTTCATATCCACGTCAAAGCATTCCTCTCAAATTGCGTGTCTTCGTTTAGACGACAGAACACGAAGGCAATACGTCAGTGCTGTGAATAGTTCGTGATGTCAAAAGATTGTTTGTCTTCTTTATAAAATAGTAATTTAGATTTCCATCGGGGAACCATCGACGCCGGTAGGAATGCAGCCATGCTCGCCATGTTATTGTTATTTGCTCACGTGTATCTTTTTTCCCGCCAAGATGAAACCTCATAGTTAGGCATTTTGCAATGCGAGCGGCTCGTGGGAAGTGCCATTTTAGCCGTGTTTCTAGTTTGTTAAAAGGAGAATAATAAAACTGGTGTGTTATATCTGATAACAGTGCGTAAATCGAAGGGAATCTTTCGTATGATAAGAGCCGACGGAGTATTTTGTTGTCCAGTGAATCGAAAAGGATTAAAATATTGGGTGTCGGTTGGGAACGCGTGCTCTATTCCTACACAGTACGAGAAGGGAAATGGTCCTAGCTAAAAACAAAGTCTATGTTGACATTAAGAATGAATGAAAAATACAAATTTCGTGAAATAGCCATGTAGCTGGGCAATCGGACGTACATCTTGGCGTTTCGAAATTAAATTAGTTTAATTTTATTAAAATTAAATTACTGATTTTTTTTAGCTGAAAAGTAGCCGGAAATTGACCTAATGTAACTTGTAAGGCGAAATTTGCCCGTTGCCGGCTTCTAATGACATCGCTTTCTTTTCTGTTTATGCACCCAAATTGTGGAATGAATTGCCATGCAACTGCGATGAGTGCTATCTAGTATCTGTGACTTCAATGTATTTAAAACAACACTCAAAACTCACCTTTTTAAATGTCACTATTTTTAAGCTACCAAACAATATTTTTAGGCCTATATGTTTTTTATATGCCCACATTTTCATGTGGACGTATTATGTCGTCGCCCCTGTCCGTCCGTCCACAATTGTTTGTGGACTCTCTACAGGTCACAATTCTTTTCCGATTTTGACGAAACTTGAAATATTGGTTTATCCCCAAAAGATCTCGGCTGCTTTCGATATTGGCATGTATCAGATCAAATCTTCATGGATTATGGCCCCTGATTGTACGAAAAATCACGTTTTTAGCTTGTGGACCCTATAGAGGTCACAATTTTGAACCGAATTTGATGAAACTTTACATGCATGTTTATAACCCAAAGATTTTGGTTCCTTTCGATACTTGTGCCTATCGGAACATAATTTCCTGAATTATGGCCCCTGATTTTCCGAAAAATCACCTATTTTAGCTCATGGTACCTCTGGAGGTCACAATTATTTTCGATTTGAAAAACCGTTAGATTATATCACCGTTACACCCCAGTCGAGGTTGAGTTCAAATTTCAGAAAAATCGGACCAAAATTACCATACAAAATGGCTGCCGTTCGTACGTGAATACTGTTAAAAAATGGTATATCAAGGTTGTGGACCCTGTAGATATCACAATTTTAATTCGATTTTTGTTATAACCCAAAGATCTTGGTTCCTTTCGATATTTGCGCATATCCGATCATAATTTCCTGAATTATGGCCCCTGATTATACGCACAATCGTCTTGGTATAGCTTGTGGTCCCTCTGGAGGTTACAATAATTATCTGATTTAAAAAATTGTTACACCCTAAGGAAGGTTGAGTTCGAATTTTCGAAAAATTGGACCAAAATTGCCATACAAAATGGCCGCCATTCGTATGCTAAAACTGTTTAAAAATGGTATATCAAGGTTGTTGACCCCGTAGAGGTCACAATTTTAATTCGATTTTAATGAAACTTGAAATGCATGTTTATAACCCAAAGATCTTGGTTCCTTTCGATATTTGTATTGGATTGTAACTTTCTGAATTATGGCCCCTGATTATATGCAAAAAAGCCTTCGTTTAGCTTGTGGTCCCTCTGGAGGTCACAAATATTATCTGATTTAAAAAATCGTTTGAATATATTACCGTTACACCCTAAGGAAGGTTGAGTTCGAATTTCTGAAGAATTGGACAAAAATTGCCATACAAAATGGCCGCTATTCGTACGCGAATACTGTTAAGAAATGGTATATCAAGGTTATGGACCCTGTAGAGGTAACAATTTTAATTCGATTTTGATGAAACTTAAAATGCATGGTTATAACCCAAAGATCTTGGTCCTTTCTGATATTTGCGCATATTGGATTGTAACTTCCTGAATTATGGCCCCTGATTATACGCAAAATCGTCTTTGTTTAGTTTGTGGTCCCTCTGGAGGTCACAATTATTACCGATTTAAAACATCGTTTGATTATATCACGGTTACACCCTAAGGAAGGTTGAGTTTGAATTTAGAAAAAATTTGGAAACAAAATTGCTATAGAAAATGGCCGCCGTGTGTACGCGAATACTGTTATAAAATGGTATATCAAGGTTGTGGACCCAGTATAGGTCACAATTTTGATTCAATTTTGATAAAACTTGAAATGCATGGTTATAACCCAAAGATCTTGGTTCCTTTCATTATTTGCACATATCAGATCCTAACTTCCTGAATTATGGCCCCTGATTGTCTGTAAAATCGCCTATGGTCCCTCTGGAGGTCACGATTATTATCCGATTTAAAAAAACGCTATCACAGTTACACCATGAAAGGTTGAGTTTGAATTTCAGGGAAATCGGACCATAATTGCCAGACAAAATGGCCGCCGTTTGTACGCTAATAGTGTTAAAATATGGTATATCCAGGTTGTGGACCCAGTATAAGTCACAATTTTAATTTGATTTTGATATGTTTATAACCTAAAGATCTTGATTCTTTTTCATATTTGCGCATATCAAATTGTAATTTAATGAATTATAGACTTTGATTGTAGGAAAAATCACTTTCGGTTTTGCTTGTTCTCTAACCATCTCTCGAAAATGTGGGCGTATTCTGCCTGCCAGTGCCAGCTTACTATCTTTATATCAATCTCCCAAACAGAGTTGTCTTTATATAAGACATTACTAGTTCGGGCAGAATGCTCCCTTGTACTCATTTTAATACCTATTTACAGTAAATAGGAAATAATTTTTACCTACAAATGCTTCGAAGGTTTTTATTTATTTTTCTTATACATATTTTTTTTTTTAGAATTTAATTTAATAGGAGGATAAAAGTTTATATTTTGGGCTCATTAAGTCGCGACAATGTCATCCTTTATCAGTGATTGTAGAGGCCTAGCGGATATTCACTGCAGATCAGTGTGCATCTACAGCGTTTTAAAATAAATGTTTGGTTTAAAGGGAGTAAAGGGAGATAACTCTTAACGCATGTCCTCAACTTCATATTATCTCCCCTTTGACCACAAGTTTAATGCACACAAATTTTAAACTCTTCATTTTTTCTTAATTTTATGTTTCCATCATTCATAAATGTTTTATAATGTTATTTATCTTATAGGTAACTATAGAAACGCTCATGATGTGTTGTTCAGTATGTTCCAAGAACTTAAACAGAATAAGATTAAAATTCCTGCTGAAATGCAGTCAAATTTAATGATTCTACACAGTTATATTCTTGTCAAGGTATTGTCTCTTTTTTCTATTAGTTACATTTGGTTTTTCCATAATTGATCATTTTCTGGTTTGATTCTTTGTTAACAATGAGTGGAATTGTCTTTCTAATTTTCCAGTAATTCCAGTGATTCCACCCAAGTCAGTGTGCTGTGGAATTTCATTTGAGCGTAAAATGATAACTTGCACACAAGACAAATTAATCAGGTTCCAATACTTTTGATTTCCTGTCTTCTATTTTTAGATGCATGTTAAAAGAGGAGACCATATGAAAGGTGCTAGAATGTTGATTAGAGTGGCAAATAATATCAGCAAATTTCCATCACGTAAGTTTTGAACATGCTAGTTAGATTTAATTAAGACTGATAAAAGCAAAAAGCAATAATTTATAATGTTGCTTTTCTATTTACACCTTCATCTGTGTAAAGTTAAGTAACCTAATAGGAAAATTGTTATTTGAATTGAAGGTAAATTACATGTTTTATAAACATGAAATTGTTGCTAGTAAGAAATTAATGCAAGTAAGAAATTAATGCTAGTAAGAAATTGATACTAGTAAGAAATTAATACTTTATATAAAACCTACCCCCAATCACATTAGGGGGGGTTGGATGGCCGAATGGTTAGCATGAGCGTGCTGTATCATAAAGCCTGTCATTGAGTCAACTGACGTGGTTTCGAATCCCAGGTTGTACATGACAAGGAGTAGGGTCGCCTGTCCAACCTATTGGTTTTTTTTCTGGGTCTTCCAGTTTCCTCCCACTGTTAAATGACCTAGTTTGTGTTGATTGGACGTTAAACCCCATTTCTCGCTCTCTCTCCGATCACATTATTTTCAAGATGTAATTTTAATCCGTAACACACTAAAATGAATACATCCAGCATTGTTTTCAAATATAACACTAATCTTTTCTTGTAAGGCTTTTCCATACGTAACAATGTTTAATTTTACAAGGATACAGTCGATCGCATTTATGTCAACGCCTAAGTCCGATTAATTTCATGTTTTACAGTACCTGAATTATTTTGTATGAAATAAGTTTTTTTTTTTTCAATAGATATCGTCCCCATCTTAACATCAACTGTTATTGAATGTCACCGAGCTGGATTGAAAAATTCCTCATTTAGTTACGCAGCGATGTTAATGAGACCTGAATATCGTGATCAGATAGATCTTAAATACAAGAAAAAGATTGAAATGATCGTCAGACGACCTGATAAATCTGAGGAAGAGGAACCGTTGACGTCTTGTCCTGTTTGTGCGTTTCAACTACCAGAGACCGATTTACTCTGTCCAGAATGTCAAAACAATCTGCCATATTGTATTGCTACCGTACGTATACTTCTTACCTATCAGGGGGGTTCACGGTGGGCTAAGTGGGTAATACGCTGGCTCGGTAGCTTGTAGGTCAGGTGTTCAATCCCAGGATTGGCTGAGAAAAATATTACAGATTTTCCGGCGTGGTTTCCCCTTGTCAGTGATGCAGGACGGAGGGCCCTGACATGGACAGCTGTCTAGTCTTTGGATGGAACAGAAAACCGAGTCCTGTCGTCCATTTAAAAGATCCCTTGACAGTTGGGAACGATATAAATATCTGGGCAAAATTTCCGCATAACACACTGTGTGGAGTATGCTTGTCTTCATTAGCCCAGTGCGGAAGAGAACAGTAGGATGTTAAACCCCTTTTTATTTCTTACCAATCAGATTTCTTTATATTTTTCACATTAACAGTCGCCAGCATGAATAACTTTTTCTTGCTTTTGAAATTGTTTCTGCTTGCTATTATTATTTTGATAATTAGTACAAGACAGATTATATTTCTTAATATCTAAACGATCAGTTGTCAAACCTCTGTACAACCCGGTAACTGCACCAATTTATAACCATGGAAACCTCTTCGGATTATGATACATAAAAACCACCGCCACAAGAGTCCAATCAGTTTGAAGAGATCAATTCGAACGAAACTAGTCACTGACATTCAGGATAGCCAGGTCTTAATAGCCACTTTTATCTCTTATATTATCTATTTATAGGGTCGTCATGTTTTGAAAGAAGATCTGACAGCTTGTCCTTCATGTGATTTTCCAGCAATTTTATCAGAATTTTCAAGGTATTATACTTATAAATATATTTTTGCTATATATTATCATCACCCCTATTAGTCCATCCAAGATAACTATCAGGAATCTTTAATATTCAACAGGGCCGGTGGAAGCAATTATTGATTGGGGGGAGGGGGGGCTTCCATATTAAGTCCCTATAGGCGAGGGTCCAGGAGCCGCAATAACCTGAAGAAAAGAGTACTTGCGGCCAAATTATTTCCCCCCCCCATTCCGCCGAGCCTGTTCAATCTATGTTTATATTAGTGAGACAATGATGCCTATTTTTAACACTTCCACAAATACTGTAAGAGTTAATGTTCTTTTTTACAGTGGGGAGCTAACTAACTTAAACATTCGACAAGGTTTAATATTTATATGCATTATGGGTTGTTGTCCTTTGATCTGTAAATGCTGATGTTAACTATCAGAGAATCCCAATGAATAACCTTTGTGGACTGTTCAGACAACTTAGTTTCTATGGGCATGTGTTTCATTGTCTGGCAACCTATTTCTGTTTCTTTTACAGTTTGTTGGAGAGTGAAGATAATTGTCCAATGTGTAGTGTGAAAATAAATAAAGATGTACTTCAGAAGATTGTTGATACCCAACCTTATCTAGCACCATCTGAAGGAACTGAATAAATCTTATCCTTATCTAGCACCATCTGAAGGAACTGAGTAAATTCTATCCTTATCTAGCACCTTCTGAAGGAACTGAATAAATCTTAACCTTGTCTAGCACCTTCTGAAGGAACTGAATAAATCTTATCCTTATCTAGCACCTTCTGACGGAACTGCATAAGTCTAAACCTTATCTAGCACCTTCTGAAGGAACTGAATAAATCTATCACCTTCTGAAGGAACTGAATAAATCTTATCCTTATCTAGCACCATCTGAAGGAACTGAATAAATCTTAGCCTTATCTTGCACCTTCTAAAGGAACTGAATAAATCTTAAACTTACTTACAACTCAATATATCTTATCCTTATCTAGCACCATCTGAAGGAACTGAATAAAACTTAACCTTACCTAGCACCTTCGGAAGCTACTGAATAAACCTGATCACATAAGTCCAAGAAATAAAATTACAAACTTATCATCCACTAATTTTGTATTTACATTTCCGTGTATTGTTAAAAACTTGTTAATTAATGCACATGTCCAATACAAAATTAAAATTTTGCTGTATTGTAATTGTTTTAGTAAATCATTGTTGCAGGTATCACACTTGAAATACATTAATTTTCAATCCTGTCTCCTATTAAATCAAATATTGAATCTATTTAATATTTTAAAGAAATTTTTCCCTGGTTTAAAAAGCAGTGGATTCAATTTACAGTCTTGTCCATATCCAGTTTTTAAAAAAATTCAGACAATAGGTATGGCAAAGAGACAATTATCCGTCCTCACATTGTTTTTGCTTTAATTTAATATTTTATCAATATTAGTTGTGTCAATTTATTTATTGTACAAAAGTCATAAATTATATATGGTGTATGTGATATAAATTATTTATTATCATTATTTGTGTTGTTTTTATAAACATGCATCTTCAATTATTAGGGGGGTAATTAGCCTAAACCACTAAATGAATAGATGACACTCATTAATTGCATATGTATTAAAGCATTGAGCAATCACATTGCTTGATATGTGACTCCAACAAATCAATTTGCCTATCTGCATTTAGTCTTAAGCAGAAAATTCTCACCATAAAGCTTTAACTGATAAACATTATCCTAATAACCATCTTCACCAAGTTTGGATATTCCACCTCAATATCTCCAATTAGCAAAAGCCGAAATTCTCATCAGCTCATTCAGTCAAGACATTTACACCAAATTTAACATTTTACCACAATTAGAGAGAAAGAAATGGTATTTAACGACACAAACTGGGTCATTTCGGGACTAACATATGGTTCAATTTTTTTTTTAAATTTGCTTCCGCGTAGGGGTCTTTAGCTAACCTTCGACCATCCACCCCCCCACTATCTCAATTAGAAGCAGGATTATAGTACTGTAATGCAAAAGGCGTGACTGACCAACAGATGGACAGCTAGTTAGCCTAAGCAAAGACATTCTGACCTGAATGTCAAAACAATCTAGCAGATGCGGATTGAAGGGGGGGAGGGAGAGCGATTTACTCTGACCTGAATGTCAAAACAATCTATAAGGAACAGATTAAGTAAGATGAACACATGTTAAAAGATAAACCTTTATTTTATAATACCCTACGTACATGGCAATAAAAATCTACAATTACAACGAACACATAAATGATATGTACACATGATGTCTGCAAAATGAATCTCTTCCAAATGATGATGATTGATGAAATAAATGAAATACTTTTAGACCACTCTAAATTGAATTTTCTTTTTTTTGTTTATCACTAACACCCGGCAAAATTGAGAAAAAGTTTATTTAACAACTGAAATTGCTTGGTTCTGCTGTTCAAAAGCTTTTTAGTTCCAATTTCAATTATTCGTTTGCCTGTAGGGGACCCATGAGGTTGTCACACACAAGCGGGGATTCTAAACCTAGCTATTTGCGCACTGGTTAACCAATTCGACCACCCAATCCTCAAAGACCCGCAAGAACTGAAAATCTATTTGGAGTGGCCTTATAAATTTTTATATCATTATCAAATATAAATAAGTTAACATATATAAAGATTTATTAATGAGGTATATGAGATGAAGGGCGTTGAGAATTAATTCCTGGTTTCTGTACTATGATGTAACACCATCCAGTCGTTATCTTTATGCTATTTAAGATAAAAACTATCATCAGAAACATCGAGAAACCAAGACCTGGTCGAAATCCAGCTTTTAGCTGGCAACTTTAGCCTCATCCACCCTGAAAATATTCAAAATGAAACACTGATTAACCACCTTCAAGACCCACATAGCAGCTAAATCGTCCAAGCAGTTTACAAAGGCAAAGGTCCTCATATTTGTATACTTGGTAGTAATAAGAGCATTTACAAGATACTGAAACTGATTAAGGGAATCAATCAATGAAGTAATTATCAGAAATAATTCAAATTTGATTGGCTTTTAGTTCTTCCTACTATCCTAGTGCTCATATTTATTATATACAATAACAAAATAATAATAATAAGTCTCAATTTATTATATACAATAACAAAATAATAATAATAAGTCTCAATTTGTATAGCGCAAAAATACTTTATGGCAGTTTCTATTGCGCTTTTTCAAGTTTAAACAAAGTTATGCACTACTAACAAGAATAAGCCTGGTTGAGTTTTAAGCTGATATTTAAAGCTTTCTACAGACTTGGCCAGCCGAACTGACAGGGGTAATGAATTCCATAGAAAAGGGGCCGAGTATGCGAATGAACGGCGACCTATCTCAAGATTGACAGCAAGGACCTTCAATAGATTTTTATTCGTTGATCGTAAGTTTCTAGTGGTAATATCATCAGACTGCTTTTACTCATCGAATTATCAAAAAACCTTAAAACTCAATAGACTTCTTAGTATTACGAATATAACCACTAGGTATAAATGTGAACAGGGGTGACAACAATATATGACATCATTTCAATGAATAACGATATATTAAGAGAAGCATATCTTCTTTAATAAAACAAGTTGTCTTTGGAGATTAGAAATAAAACTTAGAAAGTTTTAAAAAATACCTCGTCGCCATTAACATCAACACCAATATCAGCAAATCTTTTTACATTACTACCTGTCTTTCTTTCTACAGCTTTCTGTTGACATTAATATAAATAACAGTTATAAATAATCTAAGAGATAAAGTAGCTTTGGAGACCTGGTTATCCCGAATGTCAGTGACTAGTTTCGTTCGTATTGAACTCTTCAAACTGGTTGGACTCACGTGTTGGGCGATTTTATTTATACTATTCCGAAACCCCGGTGGGGTTTCCATGGTTACTATTGTCGGCTTTACCGGGGTTTACCCCTTGGCGGGGTTTGCGATTTTTTACCGGGGTCGGTAGCTCGCTTACCGGGGTTGTACAGAGGTTTAACAAATTGACGGGGTGCCAAATTGGTTACCGGGGTCGCACTAATCGTTTAGATTGAAATGCTAGTGCCCATAATTTGGCTAACTGGGATGCCTTGGGTTGGTTTGTAACATTGTTACTTGTCATAACAAAGAAGAGATAGTATATAGACAAGGGTGTTTATTTAACACCCGTGAGAGGGGTATACGGCTAAATATAAATCCAAAGTTGGAACACTCAGAGGAGAGCATTGTAAACAAAAATAAAAGTGGTTGGAGTGCCCAAGTTTAGATTTGTTATTGATTCCATGAAGTAGCTAGGTTTTAGAACGCTAAATACTGTGTAATTCAACATGGCGCCCGTGGGGTTTAATATGATATATAAAGGTACGAAATAGTACCAAATGGTTAATTTGTACAAGAGTCAAGATTTCTGACTATAATGCCTTGGAAATCGGAACTGGTGTGTCTCTTTCCTTTATGGACCGATGTGTGAAATGTCCGTTGTAATAACTGGACAGGTAGGCCTATTCACCTTCGGTCAAGTGTCAATGTGAAAAGAGCGGCTTCTTATCAACAAAATCGGCTCTGAACCGGTTTGATTCTGTGTATCTCTCGTAACTGAGAGAATAATGATTTATTGGCCGAGAGAATATCTTCCGTCAAAGTGGTGGTTGATTCCGAGGTAAAAAGGAATCCTGACCGATCGAATTGATCAAGAACATTTGCCATAACGAGATGGTAAGCAGAGGGTATGATAATATAAGAGATAAAGTGGCTTTGGAGACCTGGTTATCCCGAATGTCAGTGACTAGTTTCGTTCGTATTGAACTCTTCAGACTGGTTGGACTCACGTGTTGGGCGATTTTATTTATACTATTCCGAAACCCCGGTGGGGTTTCCATGGTTACTATTGTCGGCTTTACCGGGGTTTACCCCTTGGCGGGGTTTGCGATTTTTTACCGGGGTCGGTAGCTCGCTTACCGGGGTTGTACAGAGGTTTAACAAATTGGCGGGGTGCCAAATTGGTTACCGGGGTCGCTAGCACGCTTACCGGGGTTGTACTAATCGTTTAGATTGAAATGCTAGTGCCCATAATTTTGCTAACTGGGATGCCTTGGGTTGGTTTGTAACATTGTTACTTGTCATAACAAAGAAGAGATAGTATATAGACAAGGGTGTTTATTTAACACCCGTGAGAGGGGTATACGGCTAAATATAAATCCAAAGTTGGAACACTCAGAGGAGAGCATTGTAAACAAAAATAAAAGTGGTTGGAGTGCCCAAGTTTAGATTTGTCATTGATTCCATGAAGTAGCTAGGTTTTAGAACGCTAAATAGGGCCTACTGTGTAATTCAACATGGCGCCCGTGGGGTTTAATATGATATATAAAGGTACGAAATAGTACCAAATGGTTAATTTGTATAAGAGTCAAGATTTCTGACTATAACGCCTTGGAAATCGGAAGAAGAAGGCGACTGGTGTGTGTCTTTCCTTTATGGACCGATGTGTGAAATGTCCGTTGTAATAACTGGACGGGTAGGCCTATTCACCTTCGGTCAAGTGTCAATGTGAAAAGAGCGGCTTCTTATCAACAAAATCGGCTCTGAACTGGTTTGATTCTGTGTATCTCTCGTAACTGAGAGAATAATGATTTATTGGCCGAGAGAATATCTTCCGTCAAAGTGGTGGTTGATTCCGAGGTAAAAAGGAATCATGACCGATCGAATTGATCAACAACATTTGCCATAACGAGATCGTAAGCAGAGGGTATGATAATATAAGAGATAAAGTGGCTTTGGAGACCTGGTTACGAGAGATACACAGAATCAAACCGGTTTGTCTTAACTGCCACTGAGGTAGGAAACCTTAGATGTTGGGATAATTTGATTAGGATAAAGGATCCTTGAAGAAATCTAATCAATAGGATTCATCCTCCTAGGACCACACTTATTATTCGAAATAAGAGTAGATCGTAGTGCCACTGTCCGAGCAAAATTTCTCCCATAGCACACTATGGCAGTTGGTCACATCCAAGTTAGTTAGCCCAGTCAGAGGCGAACAGTAGCATGTAAGACCCCATTTCATTTGGCTTTTACAAAGTCTTATTCTTTTCAGTCAGTGGAATTGAGGGTGCATTATGTTTTTCAAAAATACAGGCATATGACCAAGGCCCTAAAACCATATTTCAAGTTACTTGATCTAACTTACCGAGGCTTTTAATTCTCTAGCATTTATATTACTCCTATCAGCTTCAATCTACAATACAAAACATAGGATATCAAACTTGTAAGCACTGGAAAATTCTTGAAACAGTACAGGGTGCTGATTACTTTTATTTACATAAAGCAGATTTTTGCTATATGCTTTCATCATAATGGAGCTTAACATCCACTTGACACAAACTAGGTTATATTGTGCTTTTATCAACCAATCGAGTGATTATTGTGGTGAAGGTAAACAATGCCACTAAGACCGGTATGTAAACTGTTTTTTGATTGGTTTGTAGAATCAACTTTCAATCAAGGGCAGATAATTTGAATTGGTGAAAACCCTGTGAATGAATCCAGGTTATAGTGGAACAGAATGAATGAATGAATGAAATGGGGTTTAACGTCCTACTGTTATGCACTTAACCTGAGCTAATTGAAGACGGGCATACGCCATACAGGAAATTTTTGTCCAAGCAGCGGCGCTACAGCCTACTCTTATATCAAATTCCAACTGCCAAGGGATCTTTTACGTGCACTCCAATGTGTACACGGGACCTCGGTTTTCCGTCCCATCCGAACGACTAGGCAGCTGTCCTTGTCAGGCCCTCCTTCTGCATCACTGATATATAGTGGAATAGAACAAACTGATATTACTGGGAAACTGAGGATGGTCAAGAAGATAAACCCATAGAATTTCATAGAGGGTATCTATTATTAGTTAGTATGAGCACTTGTCAAAAGAATGACCAGTCATCATTGGGCCTGCTTGATTTATCCAGCGATAGGCAAGCCTGTTGGCAAACGGCGTACGCCGGTATCAGAGCAAATCCAGTGACCTGGCTGATAAAAAATTTGGCTTGGGATAATATTATAATATCAAATTGATTATATGACATGTTTTGATAAAAAAACAACAGTATTCATGAAAGTATGGCTATAAGTAAGTGACCGCAAAATAAGCAGAAATTTATTATTAGTAGTATTACCTAAAGGTATAACATGAATTGTATCTCGTTGACATGTTCACCATCACCATTCGGTGAACGCTACTGCCGAACTTTTGTAGACCTCCGGCTAAATCAAGTGACCTCTCCGGTATTATTGCCAAACTATGGTCAGCCGGTATGCGCCTGTATTGATAAATCAAGCAGGCCCATTATATGATAAATTTATATTATTATAATCTAACCTGTGCTTTGACTCTTTTTTCTTCTTCTCGTTTTCTTTTAATGGATGCTAATCTCTTCTCTTTTTCTATTTCTAATAATTTCTCTCTTTTTCTTATCTGTAAAGAATCAACCAAAAATTCAAAATAGATCTATCTATTCTCTAACAAAATAAATTATTGTTCACAGACAACATATGAATATATGATCATTTGGAATGTTTTCCCCTACAAACTTGTTGATCACAATTCTAGGTACATGTTTTATCTTACAATCAAATGTGGTGAGAATTTATATAAGCCTTTGCCTGTTGTTTAATCCATTCTGTTTATGAAATAGAGAGCGAGAGAGAAACAGGGTTAAACGTCCACTCGACACAAACTATGTCATTTCGGGATTAACACTTGGTTTAAATTTTTTATCAATATTTTTAGCATCCGGATAAAACCAATGAGGTTAGACAGACGACCCTACTGCTTGTCACGTACAACCAGGGAATCGAAACCGTGCTAGTTGACTCAATGAGAGACCTTATAATGCAGTGTGCACATTCTTACCATTCAGCCAACCAACCCCGCCTCGTTTATAAAAAAATATATTGTTTAACTAAATATGGAGTTTAGCACTGGCTCTCTAACCTGAAGGTCCGAGATTCAATCCTGGTGTTTGCCAAGAAATGTTCTCTTGATTGTCAAGTTCCCTTTTCTCTTGTCAGTGGTGCATGATATAGAACTTGAAAAGCGTTCAGGTGTTATGGCAGCAGGTTAAAGCCAATTAGAAATTTATTTTATGATTAAAATTAACTACAGAAATGAAATGGGATTTAATGTCCTACTTTTCTGCTGCAACAGGGCTAATGAAGACAGACATACGCCATATGAGTGAAATTTTGTCCAGACAGCAGCGCTATGACCTACTGTCACATTCGAACAACTAGACAGCTGTCCTTTTGAGGTTCTCCGTCCTGCACCACTGACAAGCGGAAACCACAACGGTACACAATTTACTACAGGCACAATCTGATGAAATGACTATTTTTACCTCTTCAGGTGTCCACCCATTACTAACTTGTACATTTGTAGAAGACTGAACACTTGTTGAATCAAAACCATTCTCTCTGAAATATAAACATAAACAGTAAGTGGTATAATCAGAAAGTCCCTTTTGAAAACCCTTTGCAATTAAACTGTTACAATCACTGTGGTACTAAATTTTTGCTTGAATACAAGCGAATAAACATAACAATGGTATGTCCCTATGTAGTACCCCAATCTGATTAATACACAGATCATATTTCCCTTTGTTTTTTTATGGTTAAAAATTTTGTTTTACTTGTCTTTACTACAATATGATCTGGAAAAGTTATCATTGACGTGTTCTGGATGAGAGAAATTAGCCAATGAAAAACAAGAGTTGTTATGTTTCAAAGTCGTGACCAGTCAAATTGCTTATTGCTCCTTAGCCTAAGCAGAAAATTTTCATCATGAATCTTTACTCAGAGTTTCATCACTCTTACTTAACTAGTCTAAAACTAAAGTTACCGTTCCCAAAAGCATCAACCAATCAGATTGCTTATTTCTGCTTGCCAAAAGCAGACAATGTTCATCATTGAACTCCTAATGAACGCCTACAACAAATTTGAAAATTCTTTGTCAATTAAAAGGAGAGTTATTGTTTTCCAAAGTCTCGACCAATCAAATTGCTTATTGTTCTGCTCACTCCGAGCATAAAATTCTCATTATCGAACTTAGTATTGATGTAATGAAACTATACACCATCACTCCATACATCAAAATGTTCATCTTCGAACTCCATCAAAGCATTTACCTAATAAACACCTACACCAAGTTTGAATATTCTAGCTCCATTAGAAGGAGAGTTATTGTGTCTCAAAAAGTGTGACAGACAGACAGAGGAACCCATTTTATTGGTCCCCTGCTTTCTTCGAAAGGCGGGAACAACCAACAATATATAAGATTAAACTAACTTTAATTTATCTTCTAAAAACTTTATAATGGAAGGTAAATCTTTTTCTTCTATATACATAATACTCTCATCTACCTGTAATGATACACATAAAATTCCTCTTCATATTCAATTCAAACAAGCAGTTGCCATGCAGGATACGCCCACATTTTGCAAGAGAGGGACAGAGAACAAGTCAATTACACTCTAACAACAGAGGCCGACTCGTTAACGGGAAGAAGAAGAAGAAGCCAAGAAAAATTATTTTCCGTATAATCAGGTCCATCATCCAGGAAGTGATGCTGCGATATCGAAAGGAACTGAAAGGAATCAAGATCATTGGGATCAAAATACATTTTAAGTTTCATCTTAATGGGATAAAAATTGTGCCAACTCTATAGTGTCCACAAGCTAAAAATGTGATTTTTCCTACAATCAGGGGCCATAATCCATTAAGTTACGCTTTGATACTTGCCAATATCGACAGTAACCAAGATCTTTGGGTTATAAACCTATATTTCAAGGTTCAACTAAATAAGATAAAAATTCATCAAGATTCCGCTTGTCAGTGGTGCAGGACAGAGGTCCTGTGTACACATTAGTTTGCACATAAAAGTTCCCTTGGCAGATTGAATTCGATATAAGAGTAGGCCATAGTGCAGCTGCCTGAGCAAAATTAACCTCATTGCAAACTGTATGGTGTATGCCTGTCTTCATTAGCTCAGTCTGTATCAGAACAGTAGGAGGTTAAATCCCATTTCATATCATTTTTATTCCAGACAAACAAATCGTATTTCTGTGACGCATGCCATACAAACGAGGAGTTTGTCTTGAAGCTTTGTTTCCGGCCACTGAGATTTTATTACTAACTGACACAGCTTCTTTCATGCATTCTCTTACTCTCCCTTTTGACAGATCATCTTTCCCAACTTTATCTTTTTCACTTTGACAAAGCTACATAAGGGTTATGTATGCTACTTACCTCAACCCATCCTATAGCTAACATCAACTCTTGTCCACCACTAAACTGCCATATTTTCTTACTTAAAGATTTGCTGTCCTTTTTGATTTTTTTATATTTTTCTTCTTGAGGATTTGCTTGTATATTGCTTAAATCAAATCAAATGAAACATAAAAAAACATGTCATATCAGCCTGATAAAAAAATTGTTATTTAACTAGACCCAAAATTTGTTTGCTGTCCTAAAACCAAAAAGGATTGGATGGTCTAATTCATCTCTCTCTGTCTCTCCCCTCTCTCCTAAAACATTGTGATACACATTCAAAGAATCATGTTTTTTCTATTTGTCTAATATTTAAGACTGAAATTAATTCATGTCTACACTTGTCATGGAACTGAACAAAATAATTCCTGGCAATTTGTCTTCGAGCTCAAAATCCTGTATATCTTGAAGTCATTTGGAACACAAGTACCAGCTCAGCTTAGAAGTCCTGTTACAGAAAGATTTACTAATAATTATCCAAAATACCCTTAAAACAACATCTGACCCTGTTTGATTACCTTGAATCAATAAAAAATTTTGGCAAAAGGCCTTAAAAAAACGAATGTTAAGAATCTTGCGTCTTGATTTCGTACCTGCATATTTTTATAACCAAATCAATGGCTGCTTTAAAGTCTGCTTGGGACGGGCATTCTGACTGAAGTAATAGTAGACAGGCACCTATAGATTCCGTGTCAGGCAAAATATTGGGAGACGCCATTTCTCGTCTTTCTTCTATAAGCTTAAATTATGATCCGTCATCAAGTTACCTTTTTAACTTTATCCCTGTATAAAAAGAACGAAAAATATCATTAACAAAAATGATTAGAAAATAAAAATCAACTATTTCTCTGTTAGTGTAATAAACATACCCTCAGGTCTAATTGTATGGGTTTTATGAAGCAATAGGGGTGTTAACTGTTATGGAAATCAAGGAATCAACCTTTTTGAGTTAAAAAATTATGTGGTGGAAACTCTGTGTACTGCATTCAAAACATACAATCCTTACACTGATGTTTGATTTGTCCATGGCTTTTGGATCACATGACATTTCGGTCCCACAACATTTCTGACTGACGACCATTCTGACTCAAAAAAATATGTCCTTGAGTTTCGTTCTATGGAAGGTGACATTTGGAACTCGGGTAAGTAATGTTTCAGACTCCGGAATAAGTTGAAATGAAAGGTTTAACACAACAGTCAAATCAATTAATAAGCCAAAAACGATTTAATAAGATAATTTACCCTTCATCATCAATAATTTGAAACCTGTACTATCTTTGTATACATGTAGGGCCTATTTGTCCGAAACCTTGTTATTATGAAGTACGTACAATCAACAAACTGAGTCCGAAGTGTTGTTTGTGTAGCGTCTGAAAGGTAGCCGGATCTAATAGATGTGCTACGTAATTATGATGGTAAACAGAGCCTCAGAGGGCTTCTATTCAGGACAATGATGACCACATATGGTAGATCCTATTTATTCATGGTATTAAGATTAGTTGGTCTTTTACTTACTGATCTACCATCCATTAGTGCGGATTAAGGGGGGGACGAATATGTCTCTGTCCCCCCCCCCCATGATTTTGATCGCCACGACAAATTTTTATTTAATCTATTTGGCAAAATAAAGTGCCCGAAATCTAATAAAATACCAATTTTACGAGCTGGAATAGCAGTAACACACGTTTGCGACCGTCAAAAATTCAAAATTTTTCGTGTGGGTTCCATACCAGGTCAGCTCCTCTTCTTCGCCTCTGTAGTGTAAACCTGAATTTTTTTCCGGGCATTTCTAGTTTTACTTCCCTGTCATTGGACCCTAATAAAACACTAATTTTACTTTTCTTTTAATAGAACTACAAATTTGTACTGAGTTGACTAAGTATTTAATTTTGTATGCAGCCACTCTATTTTGTGCAACATTTTTCAGGCATTCATTATTATTTGTGAATGCAGCTGCAACAGTCTGATTGGATGGTTGGAATTCATTATAGTGGGATTTTGGTTACAAAACCATTGGATACTTTTGGAGTTGTTTACACAGACTAGAATAAAAGAAAACACATTTGCGGTGGTTAAATTTTCCCCGGGAGGGTGCCCCCCCCCCCCTCATCTTCGTATACGATTGATTGGTATTTTGGAATTTGGGTCAGCCAGCAGGTAGGCTATATTTGACCAAATTGAAGTTGCTGTATTTACGGTCCCGTCATTGTGGACTGTAAACGATTGATTGGAATTTGGGTCAGCCACCCTTTTTGGGGTATATTACACCACATTGTAGCTGCTTTGTTCACGGACTGAAGTAACAGGAAAACGCGTTTGCAGCCGTCAAAATATAGCCTATAATTACTTGTGGGGAGGGGGTGTCCATACAAAGGTAAGTTCCAGCGATCGTCACCCCCCCCACAATGTTATGACAAATCCACGCCCTTGCTACCATCAATGATGATGCCATATAACTGCTGTTAGTGTTAATTGCTGATATTTTCAATATTCATAAATTTTAGTTCCATAAATAAATAAAAATTATACAGAAGATAAATTCAAATAAAAAAATAAGACCTTTCATTACAAAAATTTAAAGTCTGAGTAAAGTGATATAAGACCTGTTCTAAGAGTATAATTCAACAAAGAGTACCATATATTATATGCACGTACCTTTCCTTTAATACGAAAATGAAATTTGCTGAATAATGGATTGCTTCATCCGCTGGATTTGTCTACTTACAGTTTATTTCCGGTTTAATTCATAGCGCCACCTACCATCGAACTATTTTTCCATAGAAACGGTATCAACTACCGGTTTATAACATTTCTGTATTTTGGCCAAAATTATTGAAATTCAAAGGAAAGTCAATATGTGTATGATTTTTTAAACACAGCATTGAAATACATTTAATCCACGAAGATACATACGTGAACTGTCACTCGGACACCATACTAGTGTATTAACTTCCTTTGACGTGATTGGGTTGTAAACAAATGGCCGACAAATAGAACGGAAAAATGTCTTTGGCAGAAAAGAAATACGACCTTGCTCTTTTTAATACTTTGACGGACAAAAAGATACGGAACCACCCATGGTACTATATATTACTGTTTTTAATTTGTTTATTTGTTGTTGATTTTGTGTGACGACTGCGTTGGCAGTGTTGGCTGAGGATAGAGAAATGGTTGGTTTTCTGTCTTCCTCCAGCCACAGTAATAATAAATTATTAATTCGATTTTGATGAAACTTGAAATGCATGGGTATAACCCAAAAATCTTGATAATTATTTCTTTAATTTCAAAAGGGTAATGGGGGCTTCTAGTAAGGATTTGCTTTGAGCAGGTTTTGTAATTAAATATGTTTCAGATGGAAACAATTGCCGAACTGGCGTATGATATCGATTTATAATTTTTGGAGGAGTAGATGAGGCCTACTATTTACAAATCAAACCACTTGAAGAAAAAATAAACTTATAAGTTATATCCGAGTGATTTAGAATTTGCTTGACATTACCGTACAATTGTTGAAAAAAAAACGACCCGATGCTAGAGCAGGTAAAATCGTGGCAACAGGCATTGCATTGAGCACTTTTCCTCTTTTTATTGTATATTCATTTCTAAATTCTGGTCACTGCAGGGCTAGAAATTCGTCATTTTTTGCAAGAATCTAAGAGGATTCTCATATATGCAATCTGCGCGAATCCTCCGAATCCTCCGAATCTTAATTTATAATAATGTCTTAAAAACAAAATTGTGTTTTTTGTATTAATCTAAAACACCAAAATACAACAACAATTAAAAAAATAAAACAATCAGATAGAATTTTCGGTAAACACTTAAATAGTATAAAAAGTAATATCCAGATAATGCCGTAGCCAAAATAAACTAATACGGCACCATGCTATTTCTGTATAACACAATGGTTAGTCTTTTTTCTATCACGTAACTTGCACAATTTTTTATTCATTCGTCGATGATACTATTGATAGACAAACGGTACAATGATCACGTGAAAACCAAAACTGCAATTGCTATAAAGTAAAATTCAGTAGGCCTACGACTAGGATATATCCTTCATTACAAAAATTAAGCATCTGTCAGCATGTGTATAAAATAAAATAATCAAAACGGTACAGGCAAATGTAGAACTGGTTAATTGACCGAATTCCTACCAAGATGTCACGTGTTATTGGAATTCGAACACTGCGAGATTCCGTCGGGAAAATATCCACTAGTGTTACGTCACGATTATAAATTCTTGAATCACGATTATAAATTCTTGAATCAGTAAATCGGCCAGCCAAAAATCGTATCGGTGCCGATTAATCGGATATGCGTTGATATGCGTGAGCACTGAATAGCTGACGGCTACCGTTTTCACTGCTAATTAAAAATTCAATACTGGCAATAAATTACAATTCACAAGTACAACAATTCCCGTACATAATATTTTAACATATATAGCGATAATCGTATTGACGAAAAACAACAAGAGAGCGCGCACAAGACAGTACAAATAAAAATAAAAACCACGTGTCTTTAAAAATTGGCAACGTATGTCTAGGGAGGCGAATAGAAGAGCCTCCGAGCTGGTAATGTCCGATTGGGTAACGGTTTATTCGTCATCTTGGACACAGTAACGTCACATTCTGGTTGTGAATATTACAACTGGATTTAAAATCAATTTATACATGAGGAATTCTATCCCTCGTAAAAAGGCATCGCCAACTTCCCCGTCTCGTGCGGCATGCACTTAGTCCATGTAAGGTCCGTGATATGTCTGTTATTGGTTGGTGTACGTGGCTGTTGACAGCTATTTCGCGCCAAAAGCAATCTTTTTACACATTTGGTAGTAAGCCATGCCTAATATGGAAGGCGGAGAATTCCATGCTACATCGTGGCCGACCTTGACAGTGACAAAATAGAATTGGAATATGACCCAATTTAACAACTAACGGCATCAAATCGCCGTTCGAAAGGATAAAATCATGGAACCCAAAACTATTTCGTTTTAAGGTTGACATGCTAAAGTAGTTTCTTTTATTTTTTTTAAGAAGGATTTAAATAAATAATAAGGAAACCGATAACTTTGTATCGTAACTGAAATATGCATAAATGCTCTACTTCTAAAAGTCGTCGCCGTGTCGTGATCGTGGAAGTTTCCACAAAATTTATTAAATAACAAAGACAATTAACGGCCAGTTAAAAGTAAAACAAAAACACAACAATTTTTTTATTTTATTATACATGTAGTATGCTATAAAGTAAGTCATAAAACTTTGATTCAAAACACCATAACTGACATTCAATAGTCGGACCCGAGATTTTTTAATTTTTTTTTTACAAAAGTTTTACGCGAATCCTTATAGATTCGCACGGTAAGCTCTTGCGAGAATCGTTGCGCGAATTAGATTCGGAGATTCGCGTGAATTTCTAGCCCTGCACTGGTACGGTATATATCAGTATGTATCCGAATAAAAATTCAGACTCTGTGCCTAAATGTATATTAATGCTGGTACTTAATTCTCATTAAAAAGGTGCAAACCCTTGAGTATGGTACCACAGCATCAGCCATTAAATGATTTGATAAAATCCAACGGGTTCAAAAATTTTCTTTTGTTTTTAAATTTAAAATGGCCAGCAAGCCAGAATTACTAGTAGAAAATGTACAAAAACTGTTTGGTAACAATTTTTGTTATCCACTCTTCAAGACTAAACTGAGTGATTACATATCTTCTGTGCATGTTGGATTTGTTAATAATTCCGTTCAATGAATTAAATTGGTTTGGTTAGTGAATTTTACACTTTGAAGAACACACACCATCAAAAGTTAATATAATAGAGATGGTTTTGCAACTTTACATTTAGACCATTAAACGTCATCAGTTTTTGTGACGTAAGCTTCACCAAGTGCACATCATAAAAGTGTGTCCGACGGATGGCAGCCTCCATACTGTAACTCTGAAGTTCACAACATTTAGCTAAACCTTGTTACTTTTTCTCTGAATCATGGTTTTTCCGAATTAAATCCACAGGAAAGACTTTTTCCTTCATAGAGACAAAAAAAAGAAGTGGCTGAGACAAAACATTTGCATGCTTTACTGATCTCATCTTTAACAATCTATCTGTGATGAAGGCCTATTAAGATGAGATAGTCAACCAAGTTTCTGTTGCACCTACATGTACCAAGGGTAACTTTAAATGTAAATTTAGTGAAATGTCATAATGTACAGTTTTCACTTACACTTATATAAAATCATGTAAGTGTAACTGTACGTTAAGTTGCGAAACCTCTCTATTATTCATATTATTCATAATTCTTATCACGCGATAAGAATTTACTAATGGTACCTTTAACAAAGTCGAATCGTGCTGATCGTGCTTTCTCCTCTGCTGCTCCCATGGTTTGGAACTCTTTACCACAAAGTGTTAAAAACAGTGACAATATATATTCATTTAAAAGGAACTTAAAAACAGAACTTTTCCGACAGTCATTCTGTTAATGACTTTAACGACATTGTAATTTGCGCCAATGAGCAGCCTTTTGGTTGGAATCCCAGCGCCATATAAGATGATTATTATTATTTATTATTATTATTTCCACTTACTCTTATTTACAGTCAGTAGTTGATTGACATAAGTACAAGTCAATTCAAACTAGATGTAGTAAGTACCTCAATACATGTAACAAGTAGAAGTATATATATAGCAACTGGAAAATAGCTGGCTATCAAGAGGCTACATAAAAGTTACAATTTCTTTGCATTTTAAGTAATTTTAATCTTGAACATGATGATAATAAATAGGGCAACTAAAGGTTAGCTTCATCATATGAATGTGATGGCATAATTATCGATATTTTGAAATTGTCTTTTATTACATGTGGCACTCTTATTCTGGTGTCCGGGCACTCCGGTTTCCTCCCACTGCTAAAGACCCCTACGCGCAAGCGAATTATTGAAATAAAATTAAACCATATGTTAGTCCAGAATTGACCTAGTAGTGTTGAGTGGACGTTAAATGTGCCAAGGGCCAAATTTGAAAAAGGCCTCAGGCCTAATTTGCTACCCTTGTAAAATGACGCGATTATTATTATTATTATTATTAACCCCATTTCTCTCTCTCTCTCTTATTCTGGATTTGCAAACTTTTTTGCTATATGCAGGTCGCTTGTCAACATGTTAATAGCATTCAAAAAATTATGTTTCAAAAGATATGAACTTTTATTTAAAGTTCAAAATAATTTATAAATGTAGTAGTTTAAGAACTTGCATTGAATTTAGATTATTAACTTATTAAAATGCGTACATGATGATACAAAATATCGCCACAGTTACACATCAACGGAAGTGATGCTAGATTTAAACAAATTGAGATTCTAAGAGACACATCAAATTGATTAGTAGAAAACATTCTTAAACATTTGCATTCATTACACATACAATACTTTGCTTTATTGACAGATTTTGTCCATCATAGAGCACCATAATATTCTATACCTGTAGATATCATCAATACAAATTACCAGTACCAGTCTTCTGGAAGCAATCAACATCAAAATGATTCTTAATACTTATGCTATGATTAAACCAACAACGTAACTTGCAGTATTTTTTTCCATTCCATTTATTTTAATGTTCTGTTTTGAAAGTTTATGTTTGTTGATTTGTTTTCATTTCAGTTCTTTTATTGTTCCATTTTGCAATTTTATGTTTGTTGGGCTTCTTTTGTTTTGTTTGTGTATTCTTTATAATTTTGGACTGTATAAACTATAAAGGCCTATAATTTACATATCAAAGTAAATATTGATGTTCAATAGACAGAGAGATATTTTATAAAAACTAGTTGGATACTAAGTCACTCTTTGTGGTGTTTTTGGCATAATTATATATTTTGCTACCTATTTTTAAAAGATAACAAATTTAAAGCTATATAAATTATGTGACATTCAACTCATCTTTAGTACTGAAATCCCTGAAAATTTCTTTTACATGTTTCACTGAACTGAACATCAATCTCAGAATTAAACTGAGAATGGGGGTTTAACGTCCATGGATCATTTGCAGTGGGAGGAAACCGGAGGTCGAAGAGAAGACCCACTACCTTGGACAGTCCACCCTAAATCCTTGTCACGTACAGATGGGGAATCAAAACCCCGTCACCTCCCCTCGGAATTAAAATAGAACTTTGTTTGTTTAAAGATATTACCTTAATTTGGAATTCATACAAACTAGTAAACACTATATATATGTAAGCTTAACTCATGAAATAATCTCAAATGATATAATAATTTAATATTATTGAAATAATTTATGTTCTCGATTGTTTTCCAGGTATAAAGAACGGCTTAGAACAAAATATATCAAATCACTTTCACCAGGAGAAACATCAAAATGTCTTATTGCAAGAGATTGGATGTTTTTAAAAGATGGTTTAGATGATTATCGTGATGGCTTACCACCTCCAGCTAATGGGGAAGAAGTTTTTATTAAGGTACAAAAAGATTTTTTACACTAATGTTTCCTATTTCTCAAATGGGAGGCACAGTGACTTAGTAGATAGGATGCTGGCACACTAGTCTGGAGGTCGGATGTGCGATACCTGCATTGGCAGATAAAGTTCATCCCGATTTTCCAGCGTGGTTCCCCATGTCAGGGATGCAGGCTGGAGCACCTGACAAAGATGATAAACCGAGGTCCCATGTACACATTGGCGTGCATGTAAAAGATCCCTTGACAGCTGGATTTCGATATAAGAGTAGGCCGTAGTGCCACTGTCCGAGCAAAATTTCACTCATAGCACACTGTATGGTCACCATGGTGTATGTCAGTTCGGAGCAGAACAGTAGAACGTTAAACCCCATTTCATTTCATTTTTGTTTCTAAAATTATAAATATGGTTATAATCCCATCTTGACCATCTTATTTTAAGTACGCATGACATCACAAGGTCTGTCATTCAGTCAAGTGGTGAGGTTTTGATTCCATGCGCTAACACCCAACCTTGTGGGTTTTCTCCATGTCCTCTGGTTTCCTTCCACAGCTAAAGACACTTACACATGCATGAGAATTATTGAAATAAAATTAAACTATATTTAAGTTCCAAAATGTGTCAAGTGGACCTCTCTCTCCCTCTCTTTCTCTCTCCCTCTCTGTCTCATAATGTATCTTTATTTATAATCCTGTATGTAAATGTAGCTCAAGATTTGTAGACTGTTAATTTGATTTTTTTCAGGGCAATAAAGGTCCTTCACCATGTATTATTGGTAGCAGTGAAAGTATAGAACCAGTAAAACGCCCGGTTGTTAAAAATCGTTTTGATAAATACCAAGTTTGTTTTTCTCGTATCACACCACAACAACAACAGAAACGAGAACATATTGAAGAAATAGAATATGGTTTATTACAACATCCACTCGCATTATATCCTCATTTAGAAGAGAGTGTTCCCACAGATGTAAGCTTTAATACAATTATTTATTTATTATAATTTTGGCACAGAAAGTCCAGATTTTCTGGCGTGGTTGCTCCTTGTCAGTGATGCAAGATGAAGGGCCTGACAAGAACAGCTGTCTAGTTGTTTTAATGGCAAGAAAAACCGAGGACCTGTTACACGTTAGCGTGCACGTGAAAGATCCCTTGACAGTTAAAATTCGATAGTAGAGTGCCGCTTTCCGGCCAAAATTTTCCTCATACTAAACTGTATAGCGGATGTCTGTCTTCATTAGCCCAGTTTGAAGCAGAACAGTAGGACGTTAAGCCTTTTAATAACCATGCGTGTTGTGTAATATCAATATATCCTCTTTTTGCATTGAGTGTCCGTGTAGCCACCTCAAGAAGATTATTATTTGAATTAGAAAACGAGATATCAAGGATCCAAACCTCAGTGATTATTGTTTTGTGTTTTTTTATATTGTCAGTTATTTGAAGATGTGGTGGATATATTGGATCCAGAGATGAATATTGAATCAGATGAAGAAGATTCTATAAAAGGTGATTCAGGAAAGGAGAGAGATGGAGATACTCGAACTAAATCTACAGAACCACCCGGTAGCGTCAGGAATGAAGCCAAGTAAGTCATTATAAATTGTTCCTGCAGGCAGTGCTCAAAACTAGTTACTCGCCAGTCATATCTAAACAATTAGTGTCCAAAAACCAAAGAATGTGTAGCATAGATAGTGTTACATGTCAGATTGGGAAAGAAGCTTCCATATTTGACCGGTTATTCTTCGAAAACCGCTAAAAGGTCAATCCATGGATTTATTTATTTATTAGTCCATTTATTTAAATAACAGTGAAGAAGATGGAATGAGAAATCCATACAGATGGCTTCCAAGGAAAGAGGAGAAAAAAGATAACAAGAAAAAGAATGAAAGACGTCCAAGCTCTCCATCACAGGTAGGCCAGACCGACTCTGAGACCGTTTGATATATCTCTTGTCTGCAATAGAATTTATCTTTTTGAAAACAGCCTGTATCTTTACTTACTGGCAGTGAACAATTGCAGATGACCCCAAGATCCATTCACTTGATTTTATATTGCTTGTTTTTTGCTTACAATGTCTGTGTAGTTTGTGTCTTTACTCAGTATTGTCTTTTCAGTTCTTGCGTGTAAAAGATTTTGAAATGCATTTATGTAGCCATTTAGCAAATTGATGTTATTTTATCTGCAAATTGTCATTTTAAAGTGCTTAATTTTATTGTCCTAATTATTTTTATTTGCAGGAGGAACATATCAACAGAGTAACAAAAGATTTCTGTAAATGGGTAGCAGATCTTGGCGGTGAAAGTAACAATATAGAAGAATCGACTATAACTAGTTTGTTCGCCAGTGGTTACGAGACCAAGCCAGCCTTATCTGTTCCTATACATGTAGTAGAATTAACAAATGTTCCACCAGAACTCAGAATGTCTGCACCGGTTCCAGCACAAGTGCAAATTAATAAAAATCTACCAGCCGAAGAAGAAAAGCAAAAAGAATGGGTAAGTTAATGCTTTAATCAGGAACCCCAAGTTAGTCAGTGACAGTAGTTGGCCTTATTCTTAATCCAATTAAATATTAAACTTCTTTTTGACTTGGATCCTTATTCATGTCAATATAAATTACAAATTTAACCTCCTCTCCCCATCCTATTTGACAGGGTTCATGAAATGAAATGTGTCATGGGATTAAATTAACTTAAATTTCCCAAATTTCTGCACCATCTTCTCTAAGGACGACAGCTGGGAAAAGTTTGCCTGAATTAAATGCCTGGTAGAACAGCAGTACAACATTTCAAAAGCCAACATGTACGCGGCGCTCATTTTTTTCCTTAACATCCGAATGAATGGACACTGACAATGGTGGAGGGAGGTTCTCACTGAATCATCAAAGATTTGATCAAACATTCTTTAACTGTGGTCAACATTTTTCCAATTTTATCTTTTTGAATAGAAATACTCAGGTTCTTATGAACCAAGTTGGGCAAAGTTCCGATATGGTTCTTGGTATTTACAACCTAAAACCTGGAAAAAACGAGATTGGGACGACCCATTGATGGACCCAAAGGAACTAAAAAATCAAGAAATGTCAGATGCTAAGAAAAAAAGTCAAGATTTGGTAAGAATTTGCAATAAAAGTTGCTGATCCATATAAATCATTTTTCGAGTATTGTACTCAAATATATGTCTTGCCAGCACTATTATAGGGGCCATTGCAATATGTATACAGTGCATCTCTGTAGAGAACACGGGGGAGGGTTGGACGGACGAATGTTTAGCACGTACACGCTGTATTATAAAGCCTGTCATTGAGTCAACTGGCGTAGTTGAATCCCCGGTTGTATGTGGCAAGGAGTAGGGGAGCCAGTCCAACCTCCTGATTTCATCCTCCTGCTAAAGACCCCTACACGCATGCAAATTATTGAAATAAAATTAAACCATATGTTAGTCCCAAAAATGATTTAGTTTGTGTCGAGTGGATGTTAATTCCCATTTCTCTCTCTGCAGAGAATACCGAATGTTGAGAAATTTTCTCAAGTCTTTATAAAAATACTAAATATTGACAACTAAGAATTAGTAAATTTTGGGCAGGCATTATGGTTTTTATATGCCCACATTTTCATGTGGACGTATTATGTCGTCGCCCCTGTCCGTCTGTCCGTCCGTCCGTCTTTTCATGTGGACGTATTATGTCGTCGGCCCTGTCCGTCTGTCCGTCCGTCAATTGTTTGTGGACTCTCTACAGGTCACAATTCTTGTCGGATTTTGACAAAACTTGAAATATAGGTTTATCCCCAAAAGATCTCGGCTGCATTCGTTATTGGCATGTATCGGATCAAAACTTCATGGATTATGGCCCCTGATTGTACGAAAAATCACGTTTTTAGCTTGTGGACCCTATAGAGGTCACAATTTTGAACCAATTTTGATGAAACTTGACATGCATGTTTATAACCCAAAGATCTTGGTTCCTTTCGATATTTGCGCCTATCGGAACGTAATTTCCTGAATTATGGCCCCTGATTGTCCGAAACATCACCTATTTTAGCTCTTGGTACCTCTGGAGGTCACAATTATTATCCGATTTGAAAAACCGTTCGATTTTATCACCGTTACACCCTAAGGAAGGTTGAGTTCAAATTTCGGAAAAATCGGATCAGAAATTACCATACAAAATGGCCGCCGTTCATACGCGAATACTGTTAAAAAATGGTATATCAAGGTTGTGGACCCTGTAGAGATCACAATTTTAATTCGATTTAAGATGAAACTTGAAATGCATGGTTATAACCCAAAGATCTTGGTTCCTTTCGATATTTGCGCATATCGGACCGTAACTTTCTGAATTATGGCCCCTGATTATACGCAAAATCGCCTTTGTTTAGCTTGTGGTCCCTCTGGAGGTCACAATTATTATCTGATTAAAAAAATCGTTTGATTATATCACCGTTACGCCCTAAGGAAGGTTAAGTTCAAATTTCGGAAAAATTGGACCAAAATTGCCATACAAAATGGCCGCCATTCGTACGCGAATACTGTTTAAAAAATGGTATATCAAGGTTGTGGACCCAGTAGAGGTCACAATTTTAATTTTCGATTTTGATGAAACTTGAAATGCATGGTTATAACCCAAAGATCTTGGTTCCTTTCGATATTTGCGCATATCGGATTGTAACTTCCTGAATTATGGCCCCTGATTATACGCAAAATCGTCTTTGTTTAGCTTGTGGTCCCTCTGGAGGTCACAATTATTATCCGATTTAAAAAATCATTTGATTATATCACCGTTACACCCTAAGGAAGGTTGAGTAGGAATTTCGGTAAAATTCGGAAAAAAATTGCCATACAAAATGGATGCCGCGTGTACGTGAATACTGTTATAAAATGGTATATCAAGGTTGTGGACCCAGTATAGGTCACAATTTTGATTCAATTTTGATGAAACTTGAAATGCATGGTTATAACCCAAAGATCTTGGTTCCTTTCAATATTTGCGCATATCGGATTGTAACTTCCTGGATTATGGCCCCTGATTATACGCAAAATCGTCTTTGTTTAGCTTGTGGTCCCTCTGGAGGTCACAATTATTATCTGATTTAAAAAATCGTTTGATTATATCCCCGTTACACCCTAAGGAAGGTTGAGTTCGAATTTCGGTAAAATTCGGAACAAAATTGCCATACAAAATGGACGCCGCGTGTACGCGAATACTGTTATAAAATGGTATCAAGATTGTGGACCCAGTATAGGTCACAATTTTGATTCAATTTTGATGAAACTTGAAATGCATGGTTATAACCCAAAGATCTTGGTTCCTTTCGTTATTTGCACATATCAGATCATAACTTCCTGAATTATAGCCCCTGATTGTACGAAAAATCGCCTATGGTCCCTATGGAGGTCACGATTATTATCCGATTTAAAAAACGCTTGACTCTATCACCGTTACACCATACGGAAGGTTGAGTTTGAATTTCAAGGAAATCGGACCATAATTGCCAGACAAAATGGCTGCCGTTTGTACGCTCATAGTGTTAAAATATGGTATATCAAGGTTGTGGACCCAGTATAGGTCACAATTTTAATTCGATTTTGTTGAAAGTTGAAATGCATGTTTATAACCTAAAGATCTTGATTCTTTTCGATATTTGCGCATATCAAATTGTAATTTAATGAATTATAGCCTCTGGTTGAGGGAAATATCACTTTTGATTTTGCTTGTTCTCTATCCATGTCTCGAAAATGTGGGCGTATCCTGCCTGGCAGTGCCAGCTTACTATCTTTAAATTTTTTTCAAATTTATCCATGAATTACTTGATTATTATAAAGTAACATAAATAACATAATAAGGTGTAAAGATGTTATTCTTATATTTCCAGAATGAAGATTTATCGACTATGCATGGAGCAGAGGCTTTTATGGATTTTATAAATAGAAAAGGAACGAGAAAAATTGAGGTAAATAATTTCTATATGTTTCAAGATAGACCATATTTAATTACCGTAATGTTTAAGAACTTTTGATACACAAAAAATTACTCGTAAAAAGTTACTTAAAAACCATATTTTCAAACAAGGGATCCCCAGTCAATGAAAAACACACCCACTAGCAGCTTTGTCATCCATGCTGTCTAAATTAAAGGATGGAACAAGACAAGAGCAACACAGTAGCCAAAAAGGAAATGTCCCTTTGCGGCCTTGGGCTAGTTTTCAATGACTAAGGGGAAATAACTCTGTGACAAATTGATCAGGTTTCTCCTCCTGTCAAAAGTCCAAAGTATTTCTGTGGACTAGTCTTTCCTCCCATTGCTTAAATTGACAGTCCTTAGCCTGTGATGGTACAGGATTTACTCAAAATGAAAAAACTTACAATAAACCAGAGAAAATTTAGCAGCAGTATGATTTAATTTTTTTGATATATATTTCAGTTTTTGGAACAAGTATCAGAAATTCAACTAAGACAGAAAGCAGATGAACAGCGCCGAGTTGAAGCAGAAATACATTCTAAGAATAAAAGACATCATGTTCGAAAATAGATAATATATCAAACCTAAAATATAATTATTCAAAATTCACCTAGTCTACCATTTGTCAGAGATTTCATTCACTTGTAAGAAAAAGTTATTATATTTTCTTCAGCATTAAAACCTCACCAGAATTATATTTTCACCTGTGACAATTAATAACCTGTGTTTTCTTTCATTTTTGTTTGAAATGAAGAAGTTGTGACTATACAATTCTGGATGCATATAATAATAATAATAATTTTATCATTAACAGTATTTGAGTGTAGCTTGCCACTTTTTGCATACACCCTTCAAGAAAAATGGGTTGGTGACAATCTCGAGGATGTTCCACACACAAAAGTTTTGTTTATTACATACGGTTCCATTTCATCCTAAAGATTATCACAGAAATTGATTAATAATGCATTAGAGCTCAAACTTTACGAAGTTGCCAATTGGAAAACGACGTCATTAATCACATGTATTTGGGCTCTAATTTCAACAAATTGCCAACTTGACAACCTTCACTTAGATTTTTAATCACAGATTTACCAGAAGTATTTTTGTTTCCCTTTTAAAGTGTAAGGGAATTTATTTTAAGTATCTTCACAGGAAAAAACTTATGAATCGTGTTGATACTGTTTTGAGCTTTTAAAACACATTATTTCATAGTTTTATTTCTAACTTATTTAATTGATAGATTAAAATTGCCAGCCATTCTAATTTCGATTGGTACATTACATGATTACTCTGGATCAAAATGAGCACCCAGATATTCTCATAAACCTGATGTATTGTCTGTATTGTATAATGGTCGAGAGCGAGACATTAAGTTATATATTGTAACAACAAGAGGACCTCCAAGTGTTTTTACATTATATTACCCAATCACATCTGTATTTTAAAAGTATCATATTGACCGATGTCACTGTTGTAAAATATTTAATAATAAAATAAAATTATATCAAATCCAGTTATTTTATACCGTAACAAAAAAAGCAACTTTAACTCTACCATTTGTTTTTTAAGATATTTATTTTGTTAAAAAAAACAGATGTCTTTATATAATGCTAACAAATGAACAAAAATTACAGTATGTTGATTTCTTGAAGCATTAATATACTTCCAGATGAATTTATTTTTGTTTTCTCTAGATTTGGTTACTTGTCTGTGATATATATTTTGTTGACTTATTGTACTCAATACTAAAATTAAAAACTTTTATTTACAAAATTTCAATGATTTTTGTGCATTTTTTTTTTACTTTTGCAAGAGAATTAATTGATTTATTTTTTGATTCGTGAGTCTCAATTACTTGGGTGTTGTTGTTGTCCGAATGGTGTAATGGGCAGACTTTAGATCATAATGTCTGTCATTGAGTCAAGTGGCATGGTTTCGATCCCACTCTTGTACTGTCCAACCTTGTAGGATATTTCTGGGTCCTTTGGTTTCTTCCAACAGCCAAGGGAAATATTGTGAAAAATATGAACCATATGTTAGTCACGAAATGAACAAATCTCTCTGGTTAGCAGGTGCATGCTGTGCCATAAAGCCGGTCATTGAGTCAACTGGCGTGGTTTCAAATCCGCGGTTGTACATGATAAGGAGTAGGGTTGCCTGTCCACCCTGTGGTTTTTCTCCGGGTCCTCCGGTTTCCTCCCATTGCTAAAGACCCCTACGCGCGAGCGAATTATGGAAATAAATTTTTTTAAAAACACATGTTAGTTCCGAAATGACCTAGTTTGTGTCGAGTAGACGTTAAACTCCATTTCGCTATCTCTTATAGAAATTGAACTGGTTTGACTAAGTGAAACGTTAGATATGTCCTATAAATAGGTTCTTTCACAAGGGAAAGTAAATACCCCAAATACATTTTAATTCTGGGTATCTGATTCAAGGAACCCTCCATATTAGCCCAGGTGTCTCCCTATTATTTAATGGTGGAATGGTTAGCACGTCCGCTCTATATCATAAGGTCTGTCATTGAGTCACCTAGCGTTGACATCGACTGCCCAAATGATAAATATAACCATGTGTTAGTCCCGAAATTAACTATAATAGTTTGTGTCGAGTAGACTAAAACAATTTGGTGATAAAATTTAGTTTCAGTGCTGCTACACTTCGCCTTTGGATTCAGTTACCAGTAAACATTAAAGAATCTCAAACTTTCACAATCTTTAAAGGACCTAAGTCCGTAACTCAATATCCTTTAAAATCTTTAACATCAAAAAAACACTATTTATTGGCCATTTTAAATCAACATTGATGTTGTAAACTTACCGGGAAAAGATGAGCTTCTGATATCCGATATTTTAGATAAAAAAAATTTTTTAACATTGGTACACGAGTCGTGTATCATAATGCGCTTCAGCCCCAGTTTAAATAAGAGACTTTAGGAGCGAGGCTAGACATAGAAATTTGCACTAGATTGAGACTGCATGGCTTATTTCGCGGAACGTAACTGATTTCAAATTGGGGAAAAAACGGTAACCATTGAATGAAATCAGTTTATATACATTCATATTACAGTATTATATGCGTTGCGACCCATTTTTGACAATTTCTAGGTTCCAAATGTTACCGATTTAGCTCCTTTAAGTCTAAAAACCCATTTGTTTAAACTCTATTATCCAGATTAGAAACATATTGTTTATGTGTGTTTTTAATGGCGAGAGACTCTTTAAATGTTGCGCTTTGAGCATGCGTATATGGATGGATTATTAAACGCATTACAAATATACATTATTATTATTATTAAACCCATCTCTCTCTCTCTCTCTCTCTCTCTTCCTCTGCCTGTTGGGGTAACATACTTTTTTCAACACTCTCAGCTGTTTATTTTTTGTATCAATCTTTTTTTGCCATTGTCCGTTTTTACTGCTCCATATATATACGTAGAAGCTGGGGGTCTGAAGCAATGTATTTTTCGGGCAATGCATTTCCGTTTTTCCGGCACAAACATCAGGAAATGGGAAACATTAAGTTGGTTGTTTTTCTTAACATATTGTAAATTTATATTGTTGTGTAATGAATTAAAACTAAACAACCATCACAGCTTTTGTGGAAATTCGTTTTAATTAACGATTAATTTATTCTGAAAATTTAGGAGATAAAGCAAATTTTCGGGCAAAAAGCTGAGATTGGCACCCCTATGCCTATGAGGAACTGTAAGTTCTGTTTACGCTTACCGTTTTACTTGCAAAAAGAAAACAAGCCTTAAGCACCTAAAAATACTGGATATCGAGACACAACGCGACACGGGGGTTGGATCCATTCGGCAAACCTCGACAGATTTCGGTACCCTCCGTAACCCTACATCTAGACTCGGATGTATGACAGTAAGTCCAAAAATGGCAGCCATTTTTTAGTTTGTTGATATAATCTCCATCGGTGCAGTCATTTCTTATCGGGGTCCTTTAAAATAGTTCCGAAATGGCGGAATTCGTAATACATCCTAGTCTACATGTAGGGTACCGGAATCTGTCGAGATCTGCCGAGTGGGGTTGAATCATGGCCAATAAGTAAAACAGTCAAGTTCCTTTATTTTTTTTATTTGTGTAAGACTGGCTGTGCTTTTACAGGAGTATGTTCACAAGAGGACAACAGAGGACAACAGAGGACAGATTTAACCAATGACGCCTCCTAAGTTAGAGGGAATCAGGACTTGGTCGATAACGTGGACGACTCCATTTTCAGCTTGAATATCAGATTCTTCTAGCAAAGCTTTATCATTAAATGTTACTTGATTATCTGAAAGTCAAAGTCAATATTAAATGTTACTTGATTATCTGAAAGTCAATATTAAATGTTACTTGATTATCTGAATGTCAATATTAAATGTTAATTGGTTATCTGAAAGTAAATATATACAATATCAAATGTTATGTTACTTGATTATTTGAAAGTTAATGTATACAATATTAGATATTACTTGATAATCTGAAAATCAATATATACAATATTAAGTGCTACTTGACAATCTAAAAATCAATATATACAATATTAAAGGTACATCATTCAAGAACTATATTTGATTACTGCAAGGCCTAATTTAGGTTTCAGATGTTATAGAAATTATAAATTAGACATTAACTAACTTATTCAGACCATAATTAGCTCTCGGTGGTAAGGCTAGACTGCGATATTTGTTGGATTGTTGTCCGATTTGCAGGATAACTTCCTTCGTGATTAAACAAATAAATGGATAATCGAGACTATTAGTTTCGCCTTACCGACTTCAGTAATGATGATCGAGGCTAAGCGAAACTTTCATTCGAATGGTCCACGGTTCATAGTGGATCAATTTGACTGAAATTTTCAGCAAATTGCCTTTACATTACGTAGTTGTTAACTATTATAGTGAGAACTGCCAACTCGTTATCTCATCTCCCATAATGTATCTTTAAGATAAAACACCTGAACACGTTCATTTGCTGCCGTGTTTGCTAGCCAATCCTTTCGCACTGAGCCACCGCGGACCCCTGGTATTGTTCGTCCCAGTAAGCTGTATATATTTTTAAAAAATCTACTTAAAGTTACATTATTCAAGATATAGATAAGAACTAGCCATTCTTGCTATACTAGTTCGAAAGTAGATGATGTAAAATGAATAATTTGAAAATTTCATTCAAATTACTCTATTGCAAGCGAAGATATAGGCATTTAAAGATTTGACCGACCTGTGCAATAATTTCAACCACGGTTCTGGTTGATCAAAGCTACGACTCGAAGCGTTAAGGTGCGCCATATTTGATTTACCGCTGAAACGTTTAAATCTGTTTAGTATCGGAACAATCTGATGCCATCCAAAGTTGATTAAGGCCTGGATCAGTTAATTAATGTCTAATTAATACTTTAGAAAACATTTCATGCCCAAATAAAGACCTGCACTAGGCAGATTTAGCTCTTGAATAATGCATGTTTAAGAATAATATTTCATATTTGGAAAAAAATTTGCGTATATTAGAAATCATTCGTTTACTTAAAATACAGCTCAAATACCCCAGTCATTTTCTTATCAACTTCTTGTCATTATAAGCCCTTAAAAAAATATGTCCCCCTTGTTTAGAACATAGAAATTAAATGTAAGCTACTAAGGAATTAAGCAAAAAAAACCCCGTTTACTTACCAGCAGTAGTTACGCTGATTTCATGACCGCCCAGAATAGTTGAGATAACACCAGCATGGTCCAAACTCTTGATATGAAGAGTTCCATAATGGATATGGTAGTCAACGATATCTGATTATCAGTGATATAATAAATACAACAAAAAAACATTAATACTAATATACTGCCTACACTATTGAATAAGATATAAATTCTATCTTAAATGGGATCGAGGTCACTTAACGTCGAATTATTTTTAGCGATGGCCTAGCCGATGCTGCTACGGACGCCTCTGGAAAGAAGAACGACTTCCGACACTTGGTATTTATAATTTTATCTGAATGCTCTGAAGAGAAACTTGCTAAATTCTATCCTCCGTAATGTAATACTATTGCAAATGATACCCGGAGACGTACGTAACTAACGTGACGAAATTTATGGTAGGGTGAGTCTGTCGTTCAGATTGGTGTATGCAATGCCCTTATAACGGGTTGGATACTAACCTCTTTCGTATACTGAAGATTTGCCGACGATTGCTGATAAGACACTGGCCGGGAGCTTATCAAAGGCAGCATTTGAAGGAGCAAAAACTGTGTATTTGTAGCCGCCTATATTCAATACAAAAAATAACATATTGTAAGTTTTATAGACTTTCTGTTGACTGTACAGTATCCGACTGAAACATTACTTAATACAGTGGTTGATGCAGAGGCGGACCAAGGAAATCCTGTTTTAGGGGGGGGGGGCGTGGCGGTCCCCCGCGAACATATTTGAAAAAAATGGGAGTGTCAGTGGCGATTTGTGGCGCATATCTATTTTATACTGTTATTTAGGGGGGGGGGGGGCTACGGCCCACTGGATCCGCCTCTGGGTTGATGCAAGATATTTGGGGTGGGTGGGAGTCTCGGGGCTATCCCTTCGAGAACGTTTGAATAATCGGGGTGTCAGTGGTGATTTGAGGCGCATATATTATTGGCGCGAACACAACAAAGAGCTGAAATGTACACGCTTTAACCGGATAATAATTTTTTTTTTAAAATTTTACAGGGGGTGGGGGTGTACATTGTAGAATTAGTGTTATATACTTACTGCCGGCGCCACCAGACAGGCGATATTCGAATCGAGCCGATCTGACGAGGGCAGCGTATTGGGTGAGATTGTGGGATGGACTGTCCAAAATTTCCATGATAGTTCCTTCTGGTACATCTAAAACTCTATCAATAAGATAGACAACACCATTACTGGCCTCAATATCAACAGCCAAAACTCTGGCATCGTTGAAATAAATATCCTGCAAATATATCAGATTGACAAGAATGTTATAAGTATCACTGAAACGTATTACACAAATTGGCACCAAGCAATACAATTCAATACAATACGGCCAGATCACTGAAACGTATTAAACAAATTGACATGACACCAATCAATACAGTACAATACTGCCAGGCCGCTATTCGACATTCACGTTGTGGTTAGGTTAGTTCAACGTTATGAATTGTGGTTAGGTTAGTTCAACGTTATGAATTGTGGTTAGGTTAGTTCAACGTTATGAATTGTTATGTTATGTTAGTTCAACGTTATGCATAGAATTAAAAATAGAATTTAACTTACTCCGTCCTGCTCGTACAATCTTATGGAACGCCCAGACAAAGTAGACAGGACTCGGCCATTGACGAAATCAAAACTGAACTGTTCTCCTCCGATGACGTGGAATTTAAGAACATTGGCGAGAGCATCTTTGTCAGCTTTTAGAGCAGCGAGCTCGGCTTCAGGGATGGCAGCGAAGGCAGAATCGACCGGTACTAGGACGGTGAATGGACCTGAAATAAAGTTGAGATCTTTGTTACGGTGAGCGCAAGATGGCCACACTTCCCACAAACAAAACCAACACGACAACCTACGGACAAGACAAATTACAGATAAGAGACATTGCCCGAACCAAACAAATATCAAAAGAACATTACACTCGATGAGCAGGATAAGGCTTAAACAAGGTGGGGTGGGGGGGTGCTCGGATTATATCGGGAGAACCATTCAAAGGGATTCCAAATCGTATTGCTTATTACTAAGCGACGCTACGACTAGGATCGTCTTTGCTAGACAACAGAAGCCTAGTCGTAACGTTGCTCATTAATTGTATTCCATGAGAAGAATCTACCGGGCTGAACTCTTCACACTGATTCTGAAGTAAATTCTGTAGCAGTGTCATTTGCACTAAAAAACTAAAGTTTTGAAAGCATAACAACTATATTCCTTGTCTTACAAAATAAAACAAAACATCAGCATAAAATGGAGCCGAAATCGAAAGAAGACAACTTGCCTGGTCCAGCCAATGTGTCTTCTAGACCGGCTTGTTTAATCAAGCTAACCAAAGTGGTACCATTGTTTGCACCAATAACATCAACCAAACTCTGCATGCCATGGCAATAGGCAACAACGCCGACCAGCAATACTATCTTCGCTAACATCATGCCGTCTCAGTCAAAGCTCAAACACGAAATGTATTTGAAGGTTTGAAAACGCTGACAAATCTTTATCTTGGAGACAAAATGGGCCCTAGGCCTAGATTATGATGGTGACAAAAAGTAAAAAGAACATCGGGCGATTCCTTATCATTTTACCACGAAGGGAAGACCCAATACAAAGTTAAAGAAGATAAAACATTTGGACCAACTGACAATTTGCATTTCACGTTATACACGTAATAGTGCCTTGTCGTGTATGAGTAAATGATGAATCAACAGAATCATGAGGCTTTTTTTTATATTTTAACTTCAAGATTACAACGTGTTTATTAGCAATGAAAGTTCGAAGTCCTTGACCTGTTTGCTACTTTCTTTCAACTCTAGAGAGAGAGAGAGAGAGAGAGAGAGAGAGAGAGGGGGTGATAATGTCCACAAAAACACACACTAACATAATACGATACAAAATTATTTCAATAATTTGTTAGCGTGTAGGTTTTTTTTAGCAGTGGGTGGTGGAGAAAACCCAAGAGAGGTTTAAACGTCCATCTGATACAAATAAGATGTTTTCGGGACTAACAACAAATGGTATAATTTCTCCCGGGCCCGACGAAACCGTACCACTTAGCCACCCAAACTTCTGTATATTCAATAAAAGAGATATTTAAGGCTTCCAAGAATATAGAGGTGTTTGATATAAGATGGCTTATTTATAAAATAAAAGTAGCACATCTTGGTAGATTTATATACAATGATCAAATTTCTAGTTACTTTTTTGGAGTTCTCTATATGCTTCAATCGGACGCGCTACAATGTGTCCACTTTTACACCGTTGCCCTTGAAGAGCCATTGGATTAATGCATGAGAGATTTCGCAATGCAGCGTGATGCGAACAAAAATCGAGACAGATAAGAATTTTTAAAGATAAGTGCACATGCAGGAGAGTAAGATTTTTTTCCCGTCGGTTAATGGCCTCGTTTAGATAAGAAACGAAAAAAAGCACCCACGTGGTCTTATCTGAAAGTGACTGACCAGCAGATCTACTGTGTACAATATTTTATACCCACTCGAGATCCTGGAGCTGGTTGAGTTGGAAGGCAAAATGAAGATCCTTATTCTACTCGTCTGTGTTAGCGCGACTATCGCCCAAAATACGATCATTGATATTCTGACGCAACAGAAACACACTACTTTATTAAGTTTAATCGAATCTGCTGGACTCACCGATGTTCTTAAAGGAGAAGGTAATGCACCTTTTTAGCATAGACTTCGACTTTCAATTTTTCCAGAAATGGGAATAAGATGATTGAAAACAGTCATAAAAACAGTCATGTACAATAGGGGTGGGGTACAATAGATACGAGCATTGTCACGCCTTCGGTGACGAGCAGAGTTTTTGTGATGCCAGGGGCCAAGTATGGGGCATAGTACGCAGAAACGTGAGAAAGGAAGACATTTACAATTACAATTTACAAGTAAATAGACGAAAAAAACAGGACAGTTGGGCAACTTGTATAACCAAGTCATCAACGATAATTTTAAATTTTGATTTCCCTGTTTTTATTGGATGCCCTTATCTTGAATTTGATGCCCATAGCCATCTTCCACTCTGACCCTATCTCTTCACGTCACTGTGTGCGTTTTATGGTAAAATGATGTTCTGATTAGCTCGCATTCCCTGGGCCAAGTTTCTGTGTCTACTTAAAAGTTGGTCTACACCAACTGCATAATATGGTCTTACATGTTAAATATGTTAATGTAATGGAATGGGTTGATAATGCTCGTTACCATTACTTCTTGAATTTCTATCATTAATATTATTTCTGTTTACCAACAGGTCCCTTCACCATCTTTGCCCCAACTGACTATGCTATCAGGCGCCTCGACCCCAATGTAACTGCCGCACTATACGCCGACAAAGAAGGCTTTCTCAATTACCATGTTGTTGCTGACACTCTAAGAAAAAATGATATCCTCATCAATGAAAGACAGTTCACTGCTCTGTCTAACCAAAAACTTAGACTGAATTATTACTTCTCAACGGGAGTAAGTATAAGTTATTGATACTCAGAGAGAGAGAGAGAGAGAGAGAGAGAGAGAGAGTTTTATGGTACAATTCTATTGAGAATTAGGCGAATTTAGCTGGTTAGGCGAATCTACAAATCTTCACGTACAACCTTAGGATCCAAACTTGACAGCCCTTATGGCGTATAATCCAACATACAAACCTTCCAAAATACCCCTTAGCCCTTTAATTTATTCTATTGTTGTTTTTGCATCACAGGCACTCACTGTTAATGGTGTCAAAGTGACTGGTATTGAGCATACAGCTAGTAACGGTGTATATCATGCATTGAATGGTGTTCTTACTCCACTAGCTGGAACCGTTGTTGATGTTGTTAAAGCCAACCCTCAACTCAGCACCTTCTGGCCTCGATGACTTCCTTGCCGGTGAGTGTTTTTTTTAATGCAATTTTTTGACGCGAAGGGACGAAAGTGGTCCGTTATATTAAGATTGATGGGCCCCATTGATCACCGACGAGACCCGGCAAAAGTGTATTTTTGTCAATATCCTTGTTCCCTTTTTGCTATACTTTGGTGCTACTGACAAAAGAAACGCCCTTATCCTGTTGTCGATGATTAATTGGACCGGGATTTATTATGTATGTTTGACCAACCGTCAGGTATAACGCTTCCTTCCAGTTGCTTATAACCCGAAAAGTTGGACAGAAACCTGCTGGGTCTAGACTCGTGGGACCTAAAATTGGGTTACAAACAGGAGAATATAGCGACAGTCTTAGTGATTGATTGGGTCACGATGGCTAAGTGGGTTACACGCTGGATCGTTAGCCCGGAGGTTGGGTGTTCATTCAGATTTTACGCCGTGATTCCCCTTGTCAGTGATGCAGGTCGGAGGGCCTGACACGGAAAGCTGTCTAGTTGTTCTGATGGTACGAAAAACCGAGGTCCCGTGTACACATTGGTGTGCACGTAAAAGATCCATTGGCAGTTGGAATTCGATTTAATAGTAGGTCGTAATGCCGCTGTCCGGGAAAAAATTCCTTATTGGCACGCTGTATGGCGTATGCCTGTCTTTCAGTTCGGAGCAGAACAGTAGGACGTTAAACAACATTTCATTTTTTAGTGAATGAGTCACTTGATTTGGTGGGGTTTTTTTTATGTCAAAGACACGATTTTGTGGTGTTTTTTTTATTTCAAAGACCTCGACATTTATCAGACACCCAATCAGTTTGCCACTCCTGCAGGTACACCAAGCTAGAGAAGATGTGTTATTTCAGATATAGCCTTCCAGGGATATGGTTGGAATCGCAACAGTCTATTTGCTCCAATATTATCATGGATGCCTTGGGCTTTACGGTATCCATATGGGGGATCTAACTGATTCAAAGCGTTATGCCCTCCTTTGGAAATCACGGCTATGCCAATTTTGCCACATTGTGTAATTGCGGGGATTTCCATAAGCAATATTCTATTCAGATTTGTATCTGAATAGGGATTGGGGAACAGGCTTAGCCTGTATTAAAACTCTCTAATTGCGTTATCATTTTTCTTTCCAGATCAAAACCCAATAACACTTTTTGCTCCAACCAACGATGCTTTCAATAAGCTTGGAGCAGGTCTGGTTTCAAAAATCTTGGCCGATAAAGATCTTTTAAAAAGTAAGTGTCGCCCTATCCAAAATTCGTTTACATTTGCAATAATATTCACGCCGAAAAGAATTTGTTCGTAGCAAGTAGTATATTGTTTATTTTGTAATTTGCAGCCATTTTGACTTACCATGTTATTCCTGGAACACTCTACTCTGCTGGATACCACAGTGCCTATCTCAATACCTTTGATGAAGCTGACAAAGTTCGTCTCCACAAATTTTTCGTCTGTAAGTATTTTTAGGCGTCACTCTCATTTGACAATAAAGATAAGCACCGTGTGTTTAAATTTGATTGTCCACAGTAGGACGTTAAACCCAAATGCATGTCCTTCCATATAACGATTGTGCCAATCTAATTAGTCTACGTTAGACAGTGCTTGTATTTATGTGAACCTAGATGTTAATAACATACCACAGAACAGTGATAAATCTTTTTCTTCTTTTTTTTGAAATAAAAGAAACCTATACATATCAGGCGATCTTTATTGACATGCTTTTCTCTTCCAGTCGGTTATGAAGTTGATTCTGCTACAGTTGATACTACTGACATATCTGCCAGCAATGGAGTTATTCATACCATCGAAGATGTGATGGTTCCTGCCTCCGTCAGTGATCAAGTAGCTGCTATTTCAGCTTCTCTCACCACCGCAGCCCCAACAGCTGCCCCCACTGCTGCTCCCGCTACATAAAGAGCCATAGCCATGGTTTCCAAAGGAGGGCATAACGCTTTAAACAAGTTAGAACCCCCATATGGATACCGTAAATAAAACCAGCCATAATAAAACATCCTTTCTTTTAGTTTATCAATGCGCACGCCCCACCCACATTCCCTATCCGGACTTAGGATGCGCACTTTAGACAATTTATAGTTTTCAAAATTTCCGGGAAATGTCACTAGGATCCACCTCAACCATTGTAAAAGTATAAATACGGATGGATCTAACGATCCAAGCACAAACAAAAATGTGTTAAGTGTTATAGTCAGGCGCCTCCCCCCCCCCCCCTCAGCCGCAGTGAGACTGCTGATCACTGTTCAGACCAGCACCTGCAGCCATCAACGTATACAATGGCTTTCGGTATGAGGCCGCGACGAAGACTGGGGACTACACCAAACCGGTAATGCACGCGACACTCTGGTGATTACCCTTTGCTCCAATGTATACCCCCCACCCTTGACAAAATCCTGGATCCTGGCCTAATAGTCATTCCTGAATGTTAATGTATCAAAAAGGCTACAAGCTGGATGTCCCATGTATACAGCGATATCCACAGCTCGTTGGCGGCTTGTGTCATCCATCCATGGTCCACAGAGCAGTCATGGTGTCAGACTCACTTAGCAGAGTGCCAATAAAACTTGACAAAACAACATCTAGACCAGTGTTTGTTCCCTCCCTCCCTAGCGCTCAAAATATCTCTATTATATTGATCACGATAATAATTGTTACCTTAATATTAGAAAATGAGAGAGAGAGAGAAATGGGGTCTAACGTCCACTCAACAAAACTAGGTCATTTTGGGACTAACATATGGTTTAATTTATTTCAGTAATTCGCTTGCGCGTAGAGGTCTTTAGCAGTGGGAGGAAACCGGAGTGCCCAGAGGAAACCCATGAGGTTGAGAAGGCGCCCCTATATCCATGCCACATACGCTCACAGCATAGCATGGTGATACAAAGTACATGTAATCGGCGGTTGCCATGCAAGTTACACCCACGTTACCGCCTGAAATGCGCGAATATCGAATGGAACCGAGATCTTTGGGATATAAACATTTTTATATTTTAAGTTTCACCAAAATCGAAAAATTGTGACTTTTAGAGGGTCCACAAACTTGGTATTACATACTTTTGCACTTTTTGCGTACAAGGAGCGGCCATTTTTCCTGCTGTTTCGTCCCGATTTTCAAAAATGGATGCTCCTTATTCAACGCAAATAGTGTTAAAGTATATAATGCCACAATCAAGTTCCTTTATTGTTTTGTTTTATTTTAGTAAGACTGGCTGAGTTTTTACAGGAGTATGCAATCTCGTTCCCAGAGTCAGCCGCGGGGCCGGAGGCCTCTGGGGCCAAAGACCGTCCATTATCTTCTGATTTTTTAACGTGTAAGCCCCGCCCATGCTGACCTCTGATTGGACAATCTTTTTGGGGTCTTTTTCTCGAAAACAAGATGTCGGATCGTCGTTTTGTTTGTTGTGAAATGATTCTTGAGTCAAAGTCAACTCGCTGACATAACAAAAGTGGATCCTAAATGTAAAAATTTAAGGTTTCTTAAAGATCCATTTTTCTACGCGTGTGTATATTTTTAAGTGATTCGGTCATCCAGACACTTAACATAAATACATGTCCCGGGAAAATGGCTACCCAGTGTCACCAGAGAAATTTCTTTCTCCAAAATTTTTCTGGTTCGAGATTGAGGAATATGTTCATAAGAGGAGAGATTTAAGTAATAGTTATATACCTTGTTTTCAAGGTGTATGGGTTGATACACCGTCTCTTTTTTGAGTGAGGCTCTGAGGCGAAGCCGAGGAGATCTCCACTAAAAAAAGAAACGGTGTATCAACCCATACACCGAGAAAACAAGGTATATAACTGACTTATACTAAATACTTTTGCGAGAAATAGCGATTTTTTCGATTTTTTCCTAATTTCAAAAGCATTTTTCTTTTCACAAATATATCAAAGTTTCCTATTCAGAGCCCCCCCCACCCCACCCAATTATCTCATTGACAACTCTTATTTCTAGTCAGGTAAATAATGTTAGTACAACTCACGTGCATTTCACGGTTCAAATCAGGTCAGGGACAATAACAGGGATATTGATTGGTTGAGAAAAGCAAACGGCATCCAATCATTTTGTACAAATGGCCATTTCTTGTTGTTTTGACAACGGCTGTGTCGATTGTAGTGGATGGCAGAAATGAATGCGGGAATTCGTTGAAGAATTCTACTTTATAGTTTCACAGAGATATATATTTCTAAGACTAAGAATATCATTTCTGCAAGAGATGTCGGTGATCGCAGAGATTTAGAAGCCCGATCCATCACAGAACAAGAAATTAAAGCCATGCAGATGAGTCAAATTCCACAAAACACGAAGAAAAATACCAATTGCATAGGAATATGGTGACACTTCGAGATCAGTACAAGAGATTAGATTTTGACTTTTTTGATAAGCAAGGTACATTTGCTAATTTCCGCACAGATCAATTCATTAACTTCGCGAGGTATTGGCATCAACAAAAACAAGAACAGCCATTAAATGAAGACGAGTTCTCCAGTTTGTAGTCTAGAAAATGCCAATGGATTAATTTATACTAGTAATATATATGTATGGAGTACGTGCTGAGGATGAGCATAAACCGCGACAAAATATGAAAGTTTTTAGTGTTGAAAATGCCAAGACATAATAGTAAAATATTTGGATTATGTGCTGCGGATGAGCATAAGCCCCGACAAAATGTGAATGTGCGACAAGATGTGAAAGTGCGACAATACATCAAAATGTAAAGGAATGTGAGACAAAATGTAAGAATTTGACTGAGAGTGACGCACGTTCAAAAAGTGCTGAGACAGTTGAAAATGATGACTCTTTTACCATAACATGTTCATAACGGGTTGGAGATGTTTAAATAAATAATATGTAAATCATGATTTTGTTATTTTGTCCCTTTCAACTAATACACTGCCACTTTTCAAGTGGCCGTGTATCAGTTGAAAAGTGGCCGTGTATCAGTTGAAAAGTGGCCGTGTATCGGTGAATACTCTCCCATTTTTAGTCGAGAAAAAGTATGGGTATAACTTTCGATATTGGCATGTATCGGATTAAAACTTCATGGATTATGGCCCCTGAATTGTACGAAAAATCACGGTTTTAGCTTGTGGACACTATAGAGGTCATCATTTTGAACTGATTTTGATGAAACTTGACATAAGATAAAAGCCAAGTACGAACAATCCAAACCATAAGACAAAATTCGAAGTCCTAAAAACGGTATAGGCAAAATAGTGTAATATCGCAAAATAGTGTAATCAGCATATGGACTGTGTACAAAATACACGACGAACAGTGGTAACAGGTGTCCGGAAGAGTAAGCTTACCCTGCCGGCGCGCCACACCCGTCAGAGCTGCATCCAAACTATTAGACAAAATCTGGTAAAATAGCGTGATTGGCCAATGGACTATCAATGACAGCCTACACCGGTTGTGTTCCAAAAACAAACAGTACAGGCAAAATAGTATAATCAGGTATAATAGTGTAATCAGCATATAGACTGTTTACCGTGTACAAAATACACGAAAAACAGTGGTAACAGGTGTCCGAAAGAGTAAGCTTACCATGCCTGGCGCGCCACACCCGCCATAGCTGCATCCAATATATTAGGCGAAATCTCGGTAAAATAGCGTGATGGACCAATGAACTATCGGTATGCAAAATGCACGTGATGAACAGTGTTATATTTTATCAGGGAGATAGTATACCCGTCAATTAAATATGTCTAGAATAATAGTCGAGAGAGACGTGTTATATATTATCAGGGAGATAGTATACCCGTCAATTAAATATGTCTAGAATAATAGTCGAGAGAGACATGTTATATTTACCGATCTAGTCAATATGACGGCCATAAAACTTTTTAAAGGTTTTAATAAGTCTAGTTCGCAAGTATCCCTGTAGTTGAAGCTTAGATGACAAATGCCTCGATCTACTCAAAAAATCAGAATAGAATGAACAAGCTCTCGCGTAACGAATGTTTATAACCCAAAGATCTTGGTTCCTTTCGATATTTGCGCCTATCTGAACGTAATTTTCTATTTTAGCTTGTGGTCCCTCTGGAGGTCCCAATTATTATCCGATTTGAAAAACCGTTTGATTATATCACTGTTACACCTTGAGGGAGGTTGAGTTCGAATTTCGGAATAATCCGACCTAAATTACCATACAAAATGACCGCCGTTCGTACGCGAATACTGTTTAAAAATGGTATATCAAGGTTGTGGACCCTGTAGAGATCACAATTTTAATTCGATTTTGATGAAATTTGAAATGCATGGTTATAACCCAAAGATCATGGTTCCTTTCGATATTTGCGCATATCGAATCCTAACTTCCTGAATTATGGCCCCTGATTATACGCAAAATTGCCTTTCCTTGGCTTGTGGTTCCTCTGGAGGTCACAATTATTATCCGATTTAAAAAATGGTTTGATTATATCACCGTTACACCTTACGGAAGGTTGAGTTCGAATTTCGGAAAAATCGGACCAAAATTGCCATACAAAATGGACGCCGTTCGTACGCGAATACTGTTAAAAAATGATATATCAAGGTTGTGAACCTTGTATAGGGCACAATTTTAATTCGATTTTGATGAAATTTGAAATGCATGGTTATAACCCAAAGATCATGGTTCCTTGCGATATTTGCACATATCGGATCATAACTTCCTGTATTATGACCCCTGATTGTCTGTAAAATCCCCTTTGGTCCCTCTGGATGTGATAATATTATCCGATTTAAAAAAAAAAACGTTTCACTCTATCACCGATACACCCTACGGAATGTTGATTTCGAATTTCTATAAAATCGGACCATAATTGCCAGACAAAATGGCCACTGTTTATACGCGAATAGTTTTAAAATATGGTATATCAAAGTTGTGGACCTTGTAGAGGTCACAATTTTAATTTCGATTTTGATGAAACTTAAATTACATGTTTATAATCCAAAGATCTTGATACATTTCGATATTTACGCATATCAAATTGTAACTTAATGAATTATGGCCTTTCATTGTAAAAAATTAACTTTCGGTTTTGCTTGTTTTCTATCCATCTCTCGAAAATGTTGGCGTATCCTGCCTGGCAGTGCCAGCTTACTATCTTTACTGCTTGTTATTGGGTTCTCCATAGACGTAGAAGCTGGGGGTCTGCAGCAATGTATTTTTCGGGCAATGTATTTTTCGGGCAATGTATTTCCGTTTTTCGGGCACAAACATCAGGAAATGGAAAACATTAAGTTGGTTGTTTTTCTTAACATATTGTAAATTTATATTGTTCTGTAATTGTATAATGAATTAAAACTTTACAGCTTTTATGGAAATTCATTTTAGTAAACGATTAATTCATTCTGAAAATTCAGGAGACAAAGAAAATTTTCGGGCAAAAGGCTGAGATTGGCGCCCCTATGCCTATGAGGAACTGTAAGTTATGTTTCCGCTTACCGTTTTACTTGCAAAAAAATCGAACTATAGATCTTAAAGAAAACAAACCTAAAGCAACTAAATAAACTTGATATCGAGCCACAACGCGACAAGGGGGTTGGATCATGGCCAATAAATAAAACAATCAAGTTCCTGTTTGTTTTGTTTTATTTTTGTAAGACTGGCTGTGTTTTTACAGGAGTATGTTCACAAGAAAACAGATTTAACCAATGATGCTTCCTAAGTTAGAGGGGATCAGAACTTGGTCGATAACGTGGAGGACTCCATTTTCAGCTGGAATATCAGATTCTTCTAGTAAAGCTTTACCATTAAATGTTACTTGATTATCTGAAAGTCAAAGTCAATATTAAATGTTACTTGATTATCTGAAAGTTAAAGCTAAAGTCCGGTTAAAAAAATACCGAATTAATTAAATAAAAAAAGGGTTAATGCCCCCATCCGCCATACTTGTTTCAAAGTTATGAAATAAACATGGCGGAAATGGAGGCATATGACGTGGGAAGGTAAGTCGCTCTCACTTCCTGTGTGTTTGTTGTCCGCGAGCTGTAGACATCCGGTTTTATTCTCACACAGATTCACTGATTGCTCCATTTCTCCCCAACAGTATACGAAAGTATTGAAGATTGAAAAAAATGTCTGATCAGGTAAGCCTGTAAATAATTATATGAACCACGTTTACTACAATATAGCCTTATATTTACTCTGAAACAAAAAATTCAAAAACATGAACTTACTGCAACTTGAAATTTTCAACCATAACAATGATAACAAATCGCCTAGAGTACACAAACTATTATTGTCTTCTTCATACTATTATTGCCACGTCTTCTTGTAAATATCTTACACATATATGTAAATCACCCAAAAAGCTATCGCAGAGTAATTATAACTATACTATGCAATAAACAGATAGTTTAGATTAGATGTTCTTGTAGTTTAGATTAGATTCTTGTCATACTAACCCTTTAACAAAATATGTCCCCCCCCCCTTTTTAAAGAACATATAGATTAAATGTAAGCTACTAAGGAATTAAGCAAGAATACGTTTACTTACCAGCAGTAGTTACCCTGATTTCATGACCGCTAAGATAAGTTGAGATACCACCAGCATGGTCCAAATTCTTGATATGAAGATTTCCAGCATGGATATGGTAGTCAACGATATCTGATATAATAAATACAACAAAAAAAACCATTAATAGTAATATATTGCCTACACTATTGAATAAGATAAATATCTATCTTAAATGGGATCGAGGTCACTTAAAGGGGCTAAATCGCTAACATTTGGGACCTAGCAATTGACAAAAGTGGGCCGCAACGCATATAATACTCTAATATCAATGTATATAAAGTGATTTCATTCAATGGTTTCCGTTTTTACTTCAAATCAGTTTTGTTCGGCGAAATATGCCAGAAATTTCAATCAAGTGCAGATTTCTAGCGTCCAGTTATTCCAGTCTACATAACTCCGTTTGAATTAGTGTAATATGTCTAGCCTCGTCCCTTGAGTATCTCAATACAACTTGGGCTGAAGCGCATTATGGTACACGATTCGTGTACCAATGTTTAAAAGAATATTTTATCTTAAATATCGGATATCAGAAGCTCATCTTCCCGGTAAGTTTACATCATCAATGTTGATTTAAATTGACCAATTATTCGTGTTTTCGATGTCGAAGATTTTGGATGATTTTGAGTTACGGACTTTGGTCCTTTAACGTCGACATAAAGCGATGGCCTCTAGAAAGTAGAACTTCCGACACTTGGTATTTATAATTTTATCTGAAAGCTCTGAAGAGAAACGGACATACTGGCTAAATTCCATCCTCCGTAATGTAATACTATTGCAAATGAAACCCGGAGAATGACCCCACTTCGACAGCTCACTTCAGGCCCAAAAAAGTGTGAAGTCTTGAAGATAACGTATAAGATTCAAACCAAACGTTGACCTACAACTTACTACACATCACGTTTTACGCGCAAGTTTTCTTCTGATACAGTTTATTGTTTTTTCATGGTGTCATGCGTACCGGTGCTCATATAACGGGTTGGATACTAACTTCTCTTGTAAATACTCACCTCTTTCTTGTAATGAAGTTTTGGCGAAGATTGCTGATAAGACACTGGCTGGGAGCTTATCAAAGGCAGCATTTGAAGGAGCAAAAACTGTGTATTTGTTGCCGCCTATATTCAATACAAAAAATAACATATTGTAAGTTATATATAGACCTCCTGTTGACCCTACAGTATCCGGCTGAAATATTATTTAATACAGTGGTTGATGTAAGATATTTGGGGTGGGTGGGGGTCTCGCGGCTATCCCTTCGAAAACGTTTTGAATAATCGGGGTGTCAGTGGTGATTTGAGGCAAATATTTTGGCGCGAATACATCAAAGAGCTGAAATGTACACGCTTTAACAGGATAATAATATCTATTTTTTTTTAATTTTACAGGGGGTGGGGTAGTACATTGTAGAATTAGTGTTATATACTTACTGATGTGAGAAGACAGGCGATTCTGGATTCGAGCCAGTCTGACGAGGGAAGCGAATTGGGTGAGATTGTGGGATTTATTGTCCAAAATGTCCATGATAGATCCTTCTGGTACATCTAAAACTCTATCAATAAGATAGACAACACCATTACTGGCCTCAATATCAACAGCCAAAACTTTGGCATCGTTGAGATAAATATTCTGCAAATATATCAGATTGACAAGAATGTTATAAATATCACTGAAACGTATTTAACACATTGGCACCAATTAATACAATACAATACCGCCTGTGAGAGACTTATTGATCTCGACCCAATTATCTCCCTTGTTTGACTCTTTGTAAATTGAGTTTGTAGTGTCGAAAAATAAAACCAGGAAAATGGCCTGTCACAATTTTGTCAAGTTGTTTTTTGATGCGCCTTTCCAAGTTGCGGAGATTGGAAATCTCTGACATGGTCCGACGAGACGGATATCGGAGCCAGTGAACCACGTTTTTGAATATCGACACAGTATTAACGCCAAATTGCCACTGACACTCGACAGTTGTTGAAAATCCATAGCCCAACTATTGAAATTTCTCGTCGTGCTTCGCGCACATGTAAAGTCAAGGTCACGGTCACTGCGACAGTAGCGGTAAATAAAAGGTGAATATTATTATTCAGAAACCAGGTTGTATATAAATTCATGCCAGGATATTAAGCCATAATGTCAATAAAACGTAGAAATAAAATCAGGGATGCACATCGTCAGTCAGTGAAGAGGACGATGGCCACAGTTAATGATCTGTTGATGGTTTCAATTGGTGAAACAACGAATGTTCCAGAACTTGTTGACAAATTCACCCAAATGAAAATGTCCTTGTCAGATAAAAGGGCAGTTTTAAAGGAACTTGATGAAGAGATTTTAAAAATCATTGATGAAAGGGGCCTTAATGAAGAAGTTGAAGAAGCTGATAATTTTATGAGCACCCACAGAATAACACAAATTAAACTCGACCATTTCTTAAAGGATTTGGAGCGCCATGGGTCTTCGAAGGACAACGCATTAGATGTCAGTTTAGCCGGCTCTACGGTTTCAAGTCCAATCGTTGCTTCACCTCCTGTACAAAACCAGGCAGCAAGTGAGTCTTCAACCATCCCAGTCATTACATCTCAACCAATTATTAACCCTGGAAGTCATAGGCCGCATGTCAAGTTACCAAAACTTGGGTTACCTAATTTCAACGGTGATTACTCAAGATGGCAGGCTTTTTGGGATACATTTGACACATCCATTTACAAAAATGATGCCTTGACAGAAATAGACAAATTCAACTATCTAAATTCTTTGTTAGAAGGTGCAGCCTTGTCGTCAGTTTCAGGCCTCTCACTATCATCGGAGAATTACCAAGAAGCTATTTGCATCCTCAAGCGGAGGTTTGGTAATCGTCAACAAATCATAAATCGTCATATGGAATTATTGCTCAACACCCCAAGTATCACAAGTATTTACAACTTAAAGGGAATTCGCCACATTGCGATAGAAGCCAACGTAAGAAGCTTAAAGTCACTTGGTATACCGATATCTACATACGGTAGTTTGTTGTCTTCAGTAATAATGAACAAATTACCTTCAGAGATCAAAGTCTGTATCAGTAGAGAAATGAAGAATGATGATTGGGATCTGGAGAAAATTTTGGAAATACTTCTTTATGAGCTAGAAGCCAGGGAGAGAAGTCAGGGTAACAACACTGTACCACGCCATGAGACACAACCTCAATGGGTTAAGCCAATCCAAAGAAACAAGTTTCCCTAAAACCCGCCAACGGCAGCAGCCTTGTACAGCAGCAATTCATATACCTCAAATCCAGGACCGACATGTACCTACTGTAGGGGATCACACTCATCCAATACGTGTCAAATATTGTCAAACATTGAAGCCAGGAGGGATTTTTTGATGAAATCTAAAAGATGCTTCGAGTGCTTGAGAAAGGATCACCAGAGCCGCAGTTGTACTCAGAACAGAGTATGTCCCAAATGCAGTCGCAAACATCAGCATCTGTCCAGAGTTGCACCTGAACCCATATTGTGCCGGACAATTTAAGGTCACTGACACGCGAGAAAGGCCTATTCCAGACCAACCATCTCGGTCGACCACAATGTATACCAATGATGAATTCTCAAATGTCCTTCTTCAGACTGCTAGGGCAGACGTCACCAATCAATTAGCTCCATCAAATGTTATAAGTTGCAGATTAATCTTGGATGCCGGAAGTCAACGTTTTTATGAGATGCAGATTAATCTTGGATGCCGGAAGTCAACGTTTTTATGAGATGCGCTCAAGTTGCCAACAATTTCACAGACTTCAATACAAATTAAAACATTTGGTTCCAGTGATGAAGTTGTACAAAGGGTATATATAGTCCAGTTTCTTTTGCATACCTGGGACATGCCTTTGTCGTACCTCTCATATGTCATCCACTGACACAGGCAGATATGAATATAAAGAGTCATTATGATCACCTAAAGGAACTCACTCTCGCTGATTATCCAGCTCCTGGTTCTGATGGTAGTATTCAGATTCTTATTGGCTCAGACCAGTACTGGGAATTAGCATCTGGTACTGTAAAACGGGGGGAGCAAGGCCCAATTGCTATTGAAACTTGTATAGGATGGGTTCTTTCTGGACCAGCTGTTGGAGATCTAATAGAAACTAAACATACATTAGTTACCACACTTCACATCAGTTTAGACGAGCAGCTGAAAAGGTTTTGGGACTTGAAATCCTTAGGTGTGAAGGATAGCTCTCTTTATGAGGACTTTGTAGACAATATATCATTTCGAGATGGTAGATACCAGGTGACATTACCATGGAAACAACCACACCCACCGTTACCCGACAATTACAGACTTTGCTTAAAGAGACTACAGAAACTTCATCAGCGTTTGATATCTGAACCCGAATTTCTTCAAAATTATGATTCAGTCATCCAGGATCAGATGGACCAAGGAATTGTCGAACAGGTAGATCCAAGAAATGGTGAGATTGGTCGAATTCATTACTTACCTCATCACGGTGTCCTACGGAAGGACAAGACCACAACCAAGCTCAGAATTGTGTTTGACGCGTCTGCTAAGATACCTCCACATCCATCACTCAACGATTGCCTGTATGCAGGTCCATCGTTTAACCAAAAGATATTCAGTATTATCCTTCGTTTAAGATCCCACAGAATAGCACTTACAGGCGACATAGAGAAAGCCTTTTTGATGGTATCACTACCTGAGACCGACAGAGATGTACGATATCAAGAAGAAAACGCCAGATATCATATACTTACGTTTCACTAGAGTGGTATTTGGAGTAAGCTCATCTCCTTTCCTTCTGAATGGTACCATAAAACACCACATAGAGGCCTATGCAGAAGAGGATCCAGAATTTGTCAGAAACTTTATGCGGTCAATTTATGTTGATGACCTGACTACTGGTGCAGAAACCGAAGAAGATGCGTATTGTTTGTATCAGTCATCCAAGTCAAGACTTTTAGAAGGAGGATTTAATCTCAGGAAATTCAGAACTAATTCAATTGTACTTCAAGAAAAATTAGACCAGGAGAACTTAGTTGCCCAAACTGGAGAGGAAGAAACTTATGCAAAACTTACTCTAGGGAATCCTAGCCCCTTAGATTCTACCCACATTCAGAAAATATTAGGAATTCCATGGGATTACATCACTGACGAACTTGTCTATGATTTAGAAGATATTGCCAAGATATCAAGGGAAGTTACTCCAACCAAGCGAAATGTTGTTAGCGTTGGATCGAAGTTCTTTGACCCTTTAGGTTTCTAAGCACCTTTCATTATCCAGTTTAAGATGTTGTTTCAGGAACTTTGTATTGCCAACTTAGATTGGGATGACCCCCTTTGTGATGAACTCCTGCAGAAGTGGCATCAATTGGTCAAGTCGCTTTCCCAAATGAAATGTGTTAGAATCCCCAGATATTATGAATCATACATTGAAGATACAGTAATCAAAACTACCCTTGTGGGATTTTGTGATGCATCGGCCAAGGCTTACGCTTCAGTTGTTTACCTAAAGTACCAGACCACCTCCACGACCTATATTCGTTTCGTTGCTTCAAAAACAAGAGTTGCACCGACTACACCTACCACTATCCCAAGACTGGAATTGTTGTCAGCCTTAATATTATCCAGACTTATTAGCAATATCCAAACGGCTTTAGAATTCGAAGTAAAGATTAAAGATGTTGTGTGTTTTACAGACTCAAAGGTGGTGTTATATTGGATTGTCAACCAAACCAAGGAATGTAAGCAATTCGTCCAAAACCGGGTCAATGAAATACGCAGTTTAACATCAGTTGATTCATGGTATCATGTCTCTGGAATTTCCAACCCAGCAGATTTGCCTTCAAGGGGTCTGAGTCTATCTGATTTAGTTACCAGTTCATTATGGAAGGAAGGTCCATCTTGGTTGATGGAAAATACCAGTTATGACAAACCTGATGAATTTAAGGATGTCTTGGATGAATACTTGCCAGAAATGAAGGCTAAGGACAGAAGCACATTTTTCACTTCCACTGTACCAGTTGAACTTGCGTCATTAAGCAACGTCATATCCTACTCCAGATATAGTACCTTTACGAAACTCCTCAGGATTACTGGTTTAGTTTTAAAATTTATCAAAGGCCTTAAAGGACAAAGGTCTAACACTGGATCATTAACACTAGATGAAATTACTAAAGCTGAGATCTTGTGGATTAAAGAAATTCAAGAAAGAATGAAGAGCAAACCTAATTTTGAAGTTTGGGAGAAACAGCTTTCAATCATTCCAGATGGAAATGGTATTTTGATATGTAGAGGTCGTCTACATAATGCTGTTCTACCAGAACCAGCCAGATTCCCTATCCTCCTAGATAAAGATCACCCACTTTCATCGTTAATTGTGAAGGAGGCTCATGAAAGAGTGATGCATTCCGGAGTCAAGGCGACATTGACCGAACTGAGATCAAGATATTGGTTCATCAGAGGACGTCAGTTTGTCAGGAAGGTTATACACCAATGTATCACATGCAAAAAATTTGACGGTAAACCGTATCAAGGGGTTCATTCGCCACCATTACCATAATTTAGAGTTAACGAAACTGCTCCTTTCACCAACATTGGTGTGGATTTTGCAGGACCCTTATTTATCAAGACCACATGCAAAGACACCACCAATCAGAAAACTTGGATTTGTCTGTTCACATGCTGTATCACTAGGGCCATTCACTTGGAGCTTGTTCCGGATCTGACAACATCTGCATTTCTACGGTGTTTCCAGCGATTTACTTCACGGAGAGGAGTACCCCAACTAATTATCTCAGATAATGGTAAAACTTTTGTGTCTGCGGCTAAACAGTTGTCACGTCTCTTCAATGACCCAGAGCTCATTAATCATTTGGCGACCAATCGTATCCAGTGGTCATTTAGCCTGGAAAAGGCTCCATGGTGGGGAGGGCACTTTGAACGCCTAATTCAATCAGTAAAGCGGTGTCTGAAGAGGGTACTTGGCAGTGCTAAACTCACCTTTGAGGAGCTCAGTACTGTATTATGCGAATCAGAGTCTGCACTTAACTCAAGACCATTATCCTTCGTTCCACGGAGGATGTCGAGGAACCGTTGACACCATCTCATCTACTTATTGGCCGCCGTCTACTTAACTTACCAGACCTTTGTGATTCATTAACCATTGGTGAGGACGATCTATCTTTAACTCAGGATTATGTAACCAGGAGAATGAAGCATTTAAATAATCTTCTTAATCATTTTTGGAAGAGATGGAAATCAGAATATCTCTTGGAACTTAGATCCTCTCACCGTGGAAAGGGTGATACCAACGAAAACGTTTCTGTTGGTGATATAGTCATTATTCACAATGAAAATCTACCTAGGAATCAGTGGAAACTAGGAAGAATTATCGATCTTATACCAAGTAAGGATGACTCTGTACGCGGAGCAGTTATGCGAACCACCACCCCAAAGGGAAAACCTACTACCTTAAGGAGACCATTGCAACTTTTGTACCCATTGGAGATTAATTGTCATAATCCTACAGCCAAGGTTAGAAACCAATCTGATGATGTTACTCCAGAATCTGGTCAGAGCGAATCAGTACGCACCGAGGTTCCAAATACTCTGGACGCTCCTGCACGAAGGAAAGCAGCAGTCCAATCCGATGATAGAAGAAAAGTCTGGCTCCCAAATCTGGTTTAGACTAATGGTGGTGAAACAGTTCGCGCGTGTAATTATATCACTATTTTGAGTAAAAAAAACAAAACAAAACAAACTATAGTGTAGGACAGTATTTTCGCGAATTTGTGTTTATCAGTTTTAGTGTGAATTCAAACTGTAGTTTAGTGAGTTATATTATCATTGTTCTTAGTTCAGTATATTTCAGATCAATAGTCAAAAAATTATGTGATGTCCATCTCAAATCTGCATTTCATACTGGGCATCAGGGGGGAGTGTGAGAGACTTATTGATTTCGACCCAATTATCTCCCTTGTTTGACTCTTTGTAAATTGAGTTTGTAGTGTCGAAAAATAAAACCAGGAAAATGGCCTGTCACATTTTTGTCAAGTTGTTTTTTGATGCGCCTTTCCAAGTTGCGGAGATTGGAAATCTCTGACACCGCCAGATCACTGAAACGTATTAAACAAATTGGTATGACACCAATCAATACAGTACTATACAGTACTCCCAGTCCGCTATTCGACATATAACATGAATCGATTAAACAGAGTTCGAAAGTTTGAATCGACAAAAGAATTGTGGTAAGGTTAGTTCAACGTTGTGCATAGAAATAAAATTATAATTTTACTTACTCCGCCCTTTTCGGAACATCTTATGAGACGCCAAGACAAAGTACGCAGGATTTTGCCATTTACCATATTAAAACTGAACTGTTCTCCCTTGATGATGTGGAATTTAAGAACATTGGCGAGAGCATCTTTGTCAGCTGTTAGAGAAGCGACCTCGGCTTCAGGGATGACAGCGAAGGCAGAATCGACAGGTACTAGGACGGTGAATGGACCTGAAATAAAGTTGAGATCTTTGTAATAGTAAGCGCAAGAAGGTTACACTTCACACAAACAAAATCAACACGACAACCTACGGACAAGACAATCTACAGATAAGAGACATTGCCCAAAATAAACAACAATCAAAGGAATACATTAAGTGACGTTACACTCGATGGGCTGGATAAGGCTTAAAACAAGGCCTTATTGCTTAAGCCTAGGGGGGGGGGGCTCAGATTATGTCGGGGAAACCATTCAAAAGGAATTCTACATCGTAGTGCTTATTACAAGCCTAGAATATTCTTTAGCAGTGTCATTTGCACTAAAAAAACTAAAGTTTTGAAGCTTAACAACTATACTCATTGTCTTACAAAATAAAACAAAACATCAGCATAAAATGGAGTCGAAATCGAAAGAAGACAACTTACCTGGTCCAGCCAATGTGTCTTCTAGACCGGCTTGTTTAATCAAGCTAACCAAAGTGGTACCATTGTTTGCACCAATAACATCAACCAAACTCTGCATACCATGGCAGTAGGCAACAACCCCGACCAGCAATACTATCTTCGCTAACATCATGCCGTCTCAGTCAAAGCTCAAACACGAAATGTATTCGAAAGTTTGAAAACATTGACATAATGGGCCCTAGACCTAGATTATGATGGTTACAAAAAGTAAAAAGAACATCGGGCGATTCCTTATCATTTTACCACGAACTGACAATTTGGGAAAGCATTTCACGTTATGCACGTAATAGTGCTGTGTCGTGTATGAGAAAATGATGAATCATGAGGCTTTTTTATATTTTAAATTCAAGATTACAACGTGTTTATTAGCAATGAAAGTTCGAAGTCTTTGACCTGTTTGCTACTTTCTTTCAACTCTAGAGAGAGAGAGAGATAGAGAGAGAGAGGGGGGTGATAATGTCCACAAAAACACACACTAACCTAGTATGATACAAAATTATTTCAATAATTTGTTAGCGCGTAGTCCATCTGATATAAATTTAGATGTTTTCGGAACTAACAACAAATGGTATAATTTCTCCCGGACCCGACGAAACCGTTCCACTCCGCCACCCAAACTTCTGCATAGTCGATAAAAGTGATATTTTAGGCTTTAAAGAATATAGAGGTGTTTGATATAGGATGCCTAATTTATAAAATAAAAGTGGTACATCTTGGTAGATTTATATACAATAATCAAATGTTTAGTTACTTTAGTGGAGTTTTCTATATGCTTCAATCGGGCGAACTACATCCCCTTGTTTTAAAAGTACACCTTCACCCCTACAACGTGTCCACTTTTACAGAGCCATGGGATTAATGCATGAGATAATTTGCAATACAGCCTGATGCCAACTTTAACAAAAATCCAGACAGATAAGAAATTTTAAAGTGCACATGCAGGAGAGCATGATATTTTTCCGTCTCTTGATTAGATAAGAAACGAAAAAAACACCCGGCAGATCTATCGTGAACAATATTTTATACCCACTCGAGTTCCTGGAGCTGGTTGAGTTGGAAGGCAAAATGAAGATCCTTATTCTACTCGTCTGTGTTAGCGCGGCTTTCGCCCAAAATACTATCATTGATGTTCTCACGCAACATAGATACACTACTTTATTAAGTTTAATCGAATCTGCTGGACTCACCGATGTTCTTAAAGGAGAAGGTAATGTACCTTTTAGCATAGACTTCGACTTTCAATTTTTCTAGAAATCGAATTAGATGCTTGAAAACAGTCATAAAAACAGTCATATTTATGCCCGATACAAGTTACAAGCATCGTCACGCCTTCGGTGACGAGCAGAGTTTTTGTGATGCCCGGAGCCAAGTATGAGACACACTTCGCGGAAACGTGAGAAAGGAAGACATTTACAAAAAGTAAATAGACGAAATAAACAGGGCAGATGGGCAACTTGTATAACCAATTCATCAGCGATAATTTCAAATTTTGATTTCCCTTTTTTTATTGGATGCCCTTATCTTGAAATTGATGCCCATGGCCACCTACCACCCTGTCCCTATCTCTTCACGCCACTGTATGCGTTTAATGGTAAAATGACGTTTCTGATTAGCTCGCATTCCCTGGGCAAAGTTTCTGCGTCTACATAAAAGTGGGTCTACACCAACTGCATAATATGGTCTTACAGACCAATTATAACTGTCCATTATTGGTATCTAAATATGTTAATGTAATGGATTGATAATGCTCGTTACCATTACTTGAATTTCTATCGTTAATATTATTTCTGTTTAACAACAGGTCCCTTCACCATCTTTGCCCCATCTGACTATGCTATCTGGCGCCTCGACCCCAATGTAACTGCCGCACTATACGCCGACAAAGAAGGCTTTCTCAAATACCATGTTGTTGGTGACTATCTACGATATTATAATGATCTCCTTATCAACGAAAGACAGTTCACTGCTCTGTCTAACCAAAAACTTAGACTGAATAATTACTTCGTAACGGATGTAAGTATAAGTTATTGATACTCTGAGAGAGAGAGAAGAGAGAGAGAGAGAGATAGAGAGAAGGGGTGGGGGTGTTATTGCGCAATTCTATTATTGTACGTGGCTGGGTAGGCGAATCTACAACTCTTCACGTACAATCTTAGGATCCAAACTTGACAGCCCTTATGGCCCAAAGAGCTCATGTTTATCCATTCCAACATACAAATCTTCCAAAATAACCCTCAGCCTTTTAATTTATTCTATTGTTGTTTTCTAATCACAGGCATTCACTGTTAATGGTGTACAAGTGTCTGGTATTGAGCATTTAGCTAGTAACGGTATAGTTCATCCATTGAATGGTGTTCTTACTCCACTAGCTGGAACCATTGTTGATGCTGTTAAAGCCAACCCTCAACTCAGCACCTTCTTAGATGCTGTTACTGCTGCTGGCCTCGACGGCTTCCTTGCCGGTGAGTGGTTTTCTTATGCAATTTTTGGCGCGAAGGGACGAAAGTGATCGTGGTTCGCTATATTAAGATTGATGGGCCCCATTGATCACCGACGGACCCGGCAAACGTTCATTTTTGTCAATATTCTTGTTCACTTTTTGGTATACTTTGGTGCTACCGACAAAAGAAACGCCCTTATCCTGTTGTCGATGATTAATAGGACCGGGATTTATTATGTATGTATGGAATTATGACCCCTAAATATATTTTCTAGGTTTGACCAACCGTTAGGTATAACGCTTCCGTACAGTTGCTTATAACCCGAAAGGTTGGACAGGAACCTACTGGCTCTAGACTCGTGGGACCTAAAATTGGGTTTCAAACAGGAGGATATAGCGACAGTCTTAGTAATTGATGGGGTCACGATGGCTAAGTGGTTTAGACGCTGGATCGCTAGCCTGGAGGTCGGGTGTTCATCCAGATTTTGCGACGTGATTCCCGTTGTCAGTGATGCAGGTCGGGAGGGGCCTGACAAACCGGATGGGACGAAAAACCACAGAGCGGTGTACACATTGGCGTGCACGTAAAAGATCCTTTGGCAGTTGGGATTCGATTTGAGAGTAATTCGTGGTGCCGCTGTCCGGGAAAAATTTCCCTCATGGCACACTGTATGGCGTATGCCCGTCTTTCAGTTCAGAGCAGAACAGAAGGACGTTAAACAACATTTCATTTCAATTCATTTTTTAGTGATTGAGTCACATGATTTGGTGGGGTTTTTTTTATTTCAAAGGCCGTGATACATTTATCCTATTTGCTCCAATATTATCATGGATGCCTTTGGCTTTACGCTATCCATATGGGGGTTATAACTAGTTCAAACCGTTATGCCCTCCTTTGGAAATCATGGTTATGCCAATTTTGCCACATTGTGTAAAAACGGGGTTGTTTTTATAAGCAATAATTTATTCAGATTTGTATCTGGGGAACAGACATAGCCTATATTAAAACTCTTTAATAGCGGTATCATTTTTCTTTCCAGATCAAAACCCAATCACAGTTTTCGCTCCAACTAACGATGCTTTCAATAAGCTTGGTGCAGGTCTTGTCTCAAAAATCTTGGCCGATAAAGATCTTTTAAAAAGTAAGTGTAGCCTATTCCAAAATTCATATACATTTGTAATCATCTCCATGCCGAAAAGAATTTGTTCGTAACAAGTAGTATATTGTTTATTTTGTAATTGCAGCCATTTTGACTTACCATGTTATTCCTGGAACACTCTACTCTGCTGGATACCACAGTGCCTATCTCCATACCTTTGATGAAGCTGACAAAGTTCGCCTCCACAAATTTTTCGTCTGTAAGTATTTATAGGCGTCACTCTCATTTGACAATAAAGATAAGCATCGTGTGTTTAAATTTGTTGTCCACAGTAGGACGTTAAACCCAAATGCATGTCCTTTTATATAACGATTGTGTCAAATTAATTGGTCTACGTCAGACAGTGCTTGTATTTATAAGAACCTAGATGTTTTTTTTTAATAACATACCACAGAACAGTCCTATGTAAGCGATAAATCTTTCTTTTTTTTTCTTTTTAAATAAAAGAAACCTATACATATCAGGCGATCTTTATTGGCATGCTTTTCTCTTTCAGTCGGTTATGAAGTTGATTCTGCTACAGTTGATACTACTGACATATCTGCCAGCAATGGAGTTATTCATACCATCGAAGATGTGATGGTTCCTGCCTCCGTCAGTGATCAAGTAGCTGCTATTTCCGCTTCTCTCACCACCACAGCCCCAACAGCTGCCCCCACTGCTGCTCCCTCTACAAAGGAGGGCATGACGCTTTAAACCAGTTAGAACCCCCATATGGATACCGTAAATAAAACCAGCCATAATAAAACATCCTTTCTTTTAGTTTATCAATGCGCACGCCCCACCCACATTCCCTATCCGGACTTAGGGTGCGAACTTTAGACGATTTATAGTTTTCAAGTTATGCGGGGGATGTCACTAGGATCCACCTCAACCATTGTAAAAGTATAAATACTGATGGATCTAACGATCCAAGCACAAACAAAAATGTGTTAAGTGTTATAGTCAGGCGCCCCCCCCCCCCCTCAGCCGCAGTGAGACTGCTGATCACTGTTCAGACCAGCACCTGCAGCCATCAACGTATACAATGGCTTTCGGTATGAGGCCGCGACGAAGACTGGGGACTACACCAAACCGGTAATGCACGCGACACTCTGATGATTACCCTTTGCTCCAATGTATACCCCCCACCCTTGACAAAATCCTGGATCCTGGCCTAATAGTCATTCCTGAATGTTAATGTATCAAAACGACTACCAGCTGGATGTCTCATTTATACAGCACAATTAAAGGCTTAAGGGCGATATTCACAGCTCGTTGGCGGCTTGTGTCATCCATCCACCGTCCACAGAGCAGTCATGGTGTCAGACTCACTTAGCAGAGTGCCAATAAAACTTGACAAAACAACATCTAGACCAGTGTTTGTTCCCTCCCTCCCTAGCGCTCAAAATATCTCTATTATATTGATCACGATAATAATTGTTACCTTTATATTAGAAAATGAGAGAGAGAGAGAAATGGGGTTTACATCCACTCAACAAAACTAGGTCATTTCGGGACTAACATATGGTTTAATTTATTTCAGTAATTTCGCTTGCGCGTAGAGGTCTTTAGCAGTTGGAGGAAACCGGAGTGCCAAGAGGAAACCCACGAGGTTGAGAAGGCGCCCCTATATCCATGCCACATACGCTCACACCAGGGCTCGAAACCACAGCCGCAATCCAGAGGTGGCCGGCCAGCTAGAGGTCGAAGCTATTAGGAAATAGCATGGTGATACAAAGTACATGTAACCGTCGGTTGCCATGCAAGTTACACCCACGTTACCGCCTGAAATGCGCGAATATCGAATGGAACCGAGATCTTTGGGATATAAACATTTTTATATTTTAAGTTTCACCAAAATCGAAAAACGGTGACTTTTAGAGGGTCCACAAACTTGGTATTACATACTTTTGCACTTTTTGCGTACAAGGAGCGGCCATTTTTTCCTGCTGTTTCGTTCCGATTTTCACAAAATGGATGCTCCTAATTGTACGCAAATAGTGTGAAAGTATATAATGCCACAATCAAGTTCCTTTATTGTTTTGTTTTATTTTTGTAAGACTGGCTGTGTTTTTACAGGAATATGTTAATAAGAGGGGAGATTTAAGTAATAGTTATATACCTTGTTTTCAATGTGTATGGGTTGATACACCGTCTCTTTTTTGAGTGAGGTTCCGAGGCGAAGCCGAGGAGATCTCCACTGAAAAAAGAGACGGTGTATCAACCCATACACCGAGAAAACAAGGTATATAACTGACTTATACTGAATACTTTTGCGAGAAATAGCGATTTTTTCTATTTTTTCTATTTTTTCCTAATTTCAAAAGCATTTTTCTTTTCACAAATATATCAAAGTTTCCCATTCAGACCCCCCCCCCCCCAATTATCTCATTGACAACTCTTATTTCTACTCCCGTAAATAATGTTAGTACAACTCACGTGCATTTCACGGTTCAAATCAGGTCAGGGACAATAACAGGGATATTGATTGGTTGAGAAAAGCAAACGGCATCCAATCATTCTGTACAAATGGCCATTTCTTGTTGTTTTGACAACGGCTGTGTCGATTGTAGTGGATGGCAAAAATGAATGCGGGAATTCGTTGAAGAATTCTACTTTATAGTTTCACAGAGATATATATTTTTAAGACTAAGAATATCATTTCTGCAAGAGATGTCGGTGATCGCAAAGATTTAGAAGCCCGATCCATCACAGAACAAGAAATTAAAGCCATGCAGATGAGTCAAATTCCACAAAACACGAAGAAATATACCACTTGCATAGGAATATGGTGACACTTCGAGATCAGTACAAGATATTGGATTTTAACTCTTTTGATAAGCAAGGTACATTTGCTATTTTCCGCACAGATCAATTCATTAACTCCGCGAGGTATTGGCAGCAACAAAAACAAGAACAGCCATTAAATGAAGACGAGTTCTCCAGTTTGTAGTCTAGAAAATGCCAATGGATTAATTTATACTAGTTATATATATATATGGAGTACGTGCTGTGGATGAGCATAAACCGCGACAAAATGTGAAAGTTTTTAGTGTTGAAAATGCCAAGACATAATAGTAAAATATTTGGATTATGTGCTGCGGATGAGCATAAGCCCCGACAAAATGTGAATGTGCGATAAGATGTGAAAGTGCGACAATACATCAAAATGTAAAGGAATGTGAGACAAAATGTAAGAATTTGACTGAGAGTGACGCACGTTCAAAAAGTGCTGAGACAGTTGAAAATGATGACTCTTTTACCATAACATGTTCATAACGGGTTGGAGATGTTTAAATAAATAATATGTAAATCGTGATTTTGTTATTTTGTCCCTTTTAGTGGTCGTGTATTGAAAAGTGGCCGTGTATCAGTTGAAAAGTGGCCGTGTATCGGTGAATACTCTCCCATTTTTATCAAAGAGTCGAGAAAAAGTATGGGTATAACTTTCGATATTGGCATGTATCGGATCAAAACTTCATGGATTATGGCCCCTGAATTGTACGAAAAATCACGTTTTTAGCTTGTGGACACTATAGAGGTCATCATTTTTAACTGATTTTGATGAAACTGGAAATAAAATAAAAGCCAAGTACGAACAATCCAAACCATAAGACAAAATTCGAAGTCCTAAAAACGGTATAGGCAAAATAGTGTAATATCGCAAAATAGTGTGATCAGCATATGGACTGTTCACCGTGTACAAAATACACGACGAACAGTGGTAACAGGTGTCCGGAAGAGTAAGCTTACCCTGCCAGCGCCACACCCGCCATAGCTGCATCCGATTAGATAAAATCTGGTAAAATAGCGTGATTGGCCAATGGACTATCAATGACAGCCTACACCGGTTGTGTTCCAAAAACAAACAGTACAGGCAAAATAGTATAATCAGGTATAATAGTGTAATCAGCAAATGGACTGTTTACCGTGTACAAAATACACCGAAAACAGTGGTAACAGGTGTCCGAAAGAGTAAGTTTACCCTGCCTGGCGCGCCACACCCGCCATAGCTGCATCCAATCTATTAGGCGAAATCTCGGTAAAATAGCGTAATGGACCAATGAACTATCGGTATGCAAAATGCACGTGATGAACAGTGTTATATTTTATCAGGGAGATAGTATACCCGTCAATTAAATATGTCTAGAATAATAGTCGAGAGAGACGTGTTATATATTATCAGGGAGATAGTATTCCCGTCAATTAAATATGTCTAGAATAATAGTCGAGAGAGACATGTTATATTTACCGATCAAGTCAATATGACGGCCATAAAACATTTTAAAGGTTTTAATAAGTCTAGTTCGCAAGTATCCCTGTAGTTGGAGCTTAGATGACAAATGCCTCGATCTACTCAAAAAATCAGAATAGAACGAACAAGCTCTCGCGTAACGAATGTTTATAACCCAAAGATCTTAATTCCTTTCGATATTTGCGCCTATCGGAACGTAATTTCCTATTTTAGCTTGTGGTCCCTCTGGAGGTCCCAATTATTATCCGATTTGAAAAACCGTTTGATTATATCACGGTTACACTTTAAGAGAGGTTGAGTTCGAATATCGGAAAAATCGGACCTAAATTACCATACAAAATGACTGCCGTTCGTACACGAATACTGTTTAAAAATGGTATATCAAGGTTGTGGGCCCTGTAGAGATCACAATTTTCATTCGATTTTGATGAAATTTGAAATGCATGGTTATAACCCAAAGATCATGGTTCCTTTCGATATTTGCGCATATCGAATCGTAACTTCCTGAATTATGGCCCCTGATTATACGCAAAATTGCCTTTATTGGCTTGTGGTTCCTCTGGAGGTCACAATTATTATCCGATTTAAAAAATCGTTTGATTATATCACCGTTACACCTTATGGAAGGTTTATTTCGGAAAAATCGGACCAAAATTGCCATACAAAATGGCCGCCGTTCGTACGCGAATACTGTTAAAAAATGGTATATCAAGGTTGTGGACCCTGTATAGGTCATATTTTTACTTCGATTTTGATGAAACTTGAAATGCGTGGTAATAACCCAAAGATCTTGGTTCCTGTCAATAATTGCGCATATCGGATCATAACTTCCTAAATAATGGCCCCTGATTATACGCAAAATCGCCCTTGTTTAGCTTGTGGTCTCTCTGGAAAAATCGTTTGATTATATCACCGTTACACTCTAAGGAAGGTTGAATTTAAATTTCAGGAAAATCTGACCAAAATTGCCATACAAAATGGCCGCCTTTTGAACGCAAATACTGTTCAAAAATGGTATATCAAGGTTGTGGACCCTGTAGAGGTCACAATTTTAATTCGATTTTGATGAAACTTGAAATGCATGGTTATAACCCAAAGATCTTAGTTCCTCTTGTTATTTGCACATATCGGATCATAACTTCCTGAATTATGACCCCTGATTGTCTGTAAAATCCCCGTTGGTCCCTCTGGAGGTCATGATTATTATCCGATTTAAAAAAAAACGTTTCACTCTATCACCGATACACCCTACGGAATGTTGAGTTCGAATTTCTATAAAATTCGACCATAATTGCCAGACAAAATGGCCACTGTTTGTACGCGAATAGTTTTAAAATATGGTATATCAAAGTTGTGGACCTTGTAGAGGTCACAATTTTAATTTCGATTTTGATGAAACTTAAATTACATGTTAATAATCCAAAGATCTTGATACTTTTCGATATTTGCGCATATCAAACTGTAACTTAATGAATTATGGCCTTTGATTGTAGGAAAAATCACTTTCGGTTTTGCTTGTTCTCTATCCATCTCTCGAAAATGTTGGCGTATCCTGCCTGGCAGTGCCAGCTTACTATCTTTACTGCTTGTTATTGGGTTCTCCATAGACGTAGAAGCTGGGGGTCTGCAGCAATGTATTTTTCGGGCAATGTATTTCCCTTTTTCCGGCACAAACATCAGGAAATGGAAAACATTAAGTTGGTTGTTTTTCTTAACATAATAATATTGTAAATTTACATTGTTCTGTAATTGTGTAATGAATTAAAACTTTACAGCTTTTGAGGAAATTCGTTTTAGTAAACGATTAATTCATTCTGAAAATTCAGGAGACAAAGAAAATTTTCGGGCAAAAACCTGAGATTGGCGCCCCTATGCCAATGAGGGACTGTAAGTTATGTTTCCGCTTACCGTTTTACTTGCAAAAATTGAACTATAGATCTTAAAGAAACAAACCTAAAGCAACTAAATAAACTGGATATCGAGCCACAACGCGACAAGGGGGTTGGATCATGGCCAATAAATAAAACAATCAAGTTCCTTTATTATTTTGTTTTATTTTTGTAAGACTGGCTGTGTTTTTACAGGAGTATGTTAAGAGGACAGATTTAACCAATGATGCTTCCTAAGTTAGAGGGGATCAGAACTTGGTCGATAACGTGGACGACTCCATTTTCAGCTGGAATATCAGATTCTTCTAGTAAAGCTTTACCATTAAATGTTACTTGATTATCTGAAAGTCAAAGTCAATATTAAATGTTACATGATTAGATGAAAGTTAAAGCTAAACTCCGGTTACAAAAATACCGAATTAATTAAATAAATAAAAAAGTTAACGCCCCCATCCGCCATACTTGTTTCAAAGTTATGAAATAAACATGGCGGAAATGAAGGCATATGACGTGGGAAGGTAAGTCGCTCTCACTTCCTGTGTGTTTGTTGTCCGCGAGCTGTAGACATCCGGTTTTATTCTCACGCACATTCACCGATTGCTCTATTTTCCCCAACAGTATACAAAATTATTGAAGATTGAAAAAATGTCTGATCAGGTAAGCCTGTAAATAATTATATGAACCACGTTTACTACCATATAGCCTAATCTTTAATCTGAAACAAAAAATTCAAAAACATGAACTTACCGCAACTTTAAATTTTCAACCATAACAATGATAACAAATCGCCTAGAGTACACAAACTATTATTGTCTTCTTCATACTATTATTGCCACGTCTTCATGTAAATATCTTACACATATATGTAAATCACGCAAAACGTTATCGCAGTGTAATTATAACTAATACTATGCAAAAAACATATAGTTTAGATTAGATTTTCTTGCAGTTTAGAATAAATTTTCACAAGTAGCCATGTTCAATGTTTGTTTATTGCATAGTATTAGTTATAATTACACTGCATAGATTAGATTAGATTTTCACATGTCAGCATGATGTCACCATGCTAGATTGTATTTGGTCGCCCCAAAAGATGTAGATATGTCCCTTGGTCGTTTTTGTAAACAAACATCTAACATGGCTTCTTGTGAAAATCTAGAAAATCTAATCTAAACCACAGGTACATGGGGACATGAAGGCAATTTGAATCATCAATATATTACACTTTGTCACTTATGTGATTTTTCAAAATTTTTGAGTTTCTTTTTTTTTTCTTTACATTTTCAAATTTTTTACTTTTATTTGTTCTATATTTAATGCTTAATGATATAATATTTACTATCAAACATGTAATTCACATTTTATAAAAAAAATGCCCTCTGATGTATTACTAAAAGAGAAAGGTAAGACACTTTGCTGTCGAGATTTTTTTTCTCCGTGAGATACCTCTGTCGCTATTTAATTAAAAATCGTGAATAAAATTGTCTTGCCTTACAAATCAACCACTTGGTTCCTTTCGATATATATATATATTCCTTTCGACAAAAACACATATTTCAAATTTAAAAAAAAAATCTAAGCCAGTTTATTTGCCATAAATCACTCAATTTTTTTAAAAATTATTCATCCACATTTTGAACATGTTGAGTAGAAATGACGGAAGTAGTAATAAGGGAGACAACTGTGGCAACTGGCCCGAATGGATCGGCATTACGAATATGTGTTCCGAATGAAAAATGCTCAAGTTGTGTCCATTTGACACGAAATTAAACGCATTTGTTTGACATTCATTTATTTTCCCCACAGATAGTTATTGCCACAGTGTTTTACAATATCCCTTTTCGCATGCACCTGTGATTTTCCCATATTTTTCATTCGGGCCACCTTCGTCGAATGCCGGTTAATTCTGGTCAGTTGACAGAGTTGTCTCCCTTATTACTACTTCCGTCATTTCTACTCAACATGTAAAAAATATCAAGGAAATGTAAAAATACTCGAGCGATAAATGTCAAATAAACTGACTTAACATTATTTTAAAAATCTGAAATGTGTGTTTTTATCCAAAGAAATATATATAGAAAGGAACTGGATGGCTAATTTGTATGGTAAGCCAATTTTATTCACGATTTTGAAGTTAATAGCGACAGAGGTACCTCTCGGGGAAAAAAACGTCAACACCTTTCTCTTTTATTCATACATCAGAGGGTATTTTTTTTAAAAATGTGAATTACATGTTTGATAATAAATATTATATCATTAAGCATTAAATATAGAGAAACATAAGATAAAATTTTTTGAAAATATGAAGAAAACATAAAGAAACTATTAATAATTCCCCATGCACATGTGATCTAAACTACAAGAACATCTAATCTAAACTATCTGTTTATTGCATAGTATAGTTATAATTACTCTGCGATAGCTATTTGGGTGATTTACATATATGTGTAAGATGTTTACAAGAAGACGTGGCAATAATAGTATGAAGAAGACAATAATAGTTTGTGTACTCTAGGCGATTTGTTATCATTGTTATGGTTGACAATTTCAGGTTGCGGCTAGTTCATGTTTTTGAATCTTTTGTTTTAGAGTAAATATTAGGCTATATTGTAGTAAACGTGGTTCATATAATTATTTACAGGCTCACCTGATTAGACATTTTTCAACCTTCAATAATTTTGTATACTGTTGGGGAAAATAGAGCAATCGGTGAATGTGCGTGAAAATAAAACCGGATGTCTACAGCTCGCGGACAACAAAGACACAGGAAGTGAGAGCCATGTTTATTTCATAACTTTGAAACAAGTATGGCGGCTGGGGCGTTAACTTTTTTTTTATTTAATTATTTCGGTATTTTTGTAACCGGGGTTAGCTTAAATATATACAATATTAAATGTTAGGCTTCAGATGTTATAGAAATTATAAATTAGACATTAACTAACTTATTCAGACCAGGCAAGTCTGCGATATTTGTTGGATTGTTGTCCGATTTGCAAGAAAACTTTCCTTCGTGATTAGACAAATAAATGGATAATCGAGACTATTTATTTTGCCTTACCGACTTCAGTAATGATGACCGAGGGTAAGCGGAACTTTCATTCTAATGGTTCACGGTTCATAGTAGATCAATTTTACTGAAATTTTCAGCAAATTGCCTTTATATTATGTAGTTTTTACCTATTATAGTGAGAACTGCCAACTCGTTATTTCATTTCCCATAATGTATCTTTAAGATAAAACGCCTGAACACGTCCATTTTGTGCTGTGTTCGCTAGCCAATCCTTACGCACTGAGCCACCGCCGACCCCTGGTATTGTTCGCCCCGGTCAGCTGTATATATTTTAAAAAAACATCTACTTAAGAATAATCTTTCAGATTTGGAAATAACTCTGCGCATATTAGAAATCATTCGTTTACTTAACTTACAGCTAAACATCGTAGTGTGCTCAAATACCCCAGTCATTTTCTTATCAACCTCTTGTCATCATTCTAGGGGGGCACTGTGGCTAAGTGGATAAGGCGCTGGTTCGCTTGGTGGTGGCGAGTCTCGATGTCGTGATGAATGGACGTGTTGTTATGCGCGCTCTCGTGTTTACAGTCGATACTGCGTTTATTTATCCGACCATTGGATATTAGTGTATTATCTTATCTCCTTGTTTAATATTCATTATGAGTTCTATAATCAAAGATTCTACAATTCGTGTCGAGAATGATCAGAATATTAAAGCCGGTGATTTGATAGATGAAATAGAAAAAGTTACTCGATTTATGTCAGTGTGTTCTTATGTATGGATATTTTGAAGTTAGTTTTGATGTTGACAAAATAGGATTATTAACACCACAGGAAATTACTATAGACTATGGAAGCCTATTGCGTCCATTTCAGAATCTCGTCTTCTCGCCGCGAGAAGTCGAGGGCGAGAACACGAGAGGACGAGAAGTCAAGGGCGAGAAGGCGAAAAGACGAGAACACGAGAGGACGAGAAGTCGAGGGCGAGGGAGCGAGGGAACGAGAACACGAGGAAACAGGGCGAGAATACGAGGATCTCGCCCAGAGAACACGAGATTACTTTCACCTCGACTTCTCGTTCCCTCGCCCCTCGACTTCTCGTCTTCTCGCCTTTGAAAAACCTCGTGTCCTCGCTCCCTCGCCCTCGACTTCTCGTCTTCTCGTGTTCTCGCCCTCGACTTCTCGTCCTCGACTTCTCGTCCTCTCGTCTTCTCGCCTTAGAAAAACCTCGTCTTCTCGTCTTCTCGCTCCCTCGCCTTTGAGCTAATCTCGTCCTCTCGTGTTTTCGCTCCCTCGCTTCGTAACAATCTCGACTTCTCGTCTTCTCGCCTCGGAAGTGCAGTTGATACGCATGTCCACTGACTACCGTATCGACATTTGTATTTGGAAATGGATTATAATAAACGGAAATGTTTGAAGTTTTAGGCAATTAAATAGTCCAAAATAATTTTAATCTCTTCTTGCACAGATATTATTGTATTCTGTAATCGATTTTAAGTCTGCAATCAAATCTTTCTTTGCTCTCCAAAGAAAAGGGCGGAAGGCCTGGCAAGGGACAACGTATAGCCGTTCGAATGTTATAGATAAAAAAAACAAAACAAGGTTCGTTGCCCGGAATAGAAATGAAGTGGTGGCTACGGTGGCTCAGAGAGTAGGACGTTTGCTCTCTTGCATCATCGAACTGCATCGGAATTTATCTGGAAATGTCCTGCCTTGTCAGTTGTTTAGGATGGAGGACGGAGGGTCTTGCAACGGATAACATGTAGTCGTGCGGATGAGAAAGAATAACGGGGCCCTGTGTACACATTGGTTTCGATTCACCGCTTGAACGTGACAATGATTAGGGTCGTCTGTCCTACCGAGTGGATTGAATCTCTCTCCCCCTCTCTCTTTCGCATACATTGACGTCCACGTACAAGAACCCATTACCGTGGGAATTCGAAGTAAGAGTAGGCCCTCGTAGCACACTGCATGACGTACATTATTAGCTTTAATAATCGCGTCATTTTACAAGGGTAGCAAATTAGACCTGAGGCCTTTTTCCAATTTGGCCCTTGGCACAGATCGTGCGAATGATTTCGATCATTACTGCAGGAAGAAACCGAAGAACTCGGGGGAAACCTGCCTGATCGGACGGGGGACCGAATATCCCTCTCACTTACAACGATAAAGTTCTTGCCCTGAGCTGGACTTGAACCCTCGTTCGTTAGCTCAGTTGGAGAAGAATGGTTAACTCGTTCGCAAGTGATCATAAGGACTGTCATTGAATCAACTGGCGCGGTATCGATTCGCCGCTTGTACGTGGCAAGGGGTAGATCGTCTGTCCATTCCCGTGGGTTTTCTCTGGGTCCTCCAGTTTTCCCCTACTGTTAAGGACCATTTAGGTGTGTTTTGATTTAGCGTGGAGGTACCATTGTTTACGTATGTATGTATGTATGTATAGATAAAATGAATGCCGACACGAACTGATTTCAACACTGTATGTATGTATGTATGTATATACGTATGTATGTATGTATGTATACGCACACAGCAGCTAAATCGTCCGGGCGGTCGACAAGGGTTGTCGCGTATTTATTTTTCCGGTGTACTAAGGGACATTTAATAGACGATTTTATACAGATTACAGTATAATTTTTGTCGTATGAGGGTTCATAAGGTTCTAAAAACTAAAACTTCGGCCGTAACTCTTGAAGTAATCTACAGAAATTGTTGAAATTCGAGAGGCCCTTCCTTTTTACCAATTCAAATAATGAATATGAATTTCAACATATCTGGGGATAACTTTTGTCGTGCGAACGTTCACAAGGTTCAACAAAGTTAAACAAGGGTCATAACTCTAGAAGTTAATGACAGAAATTCCTGACATTCACTAGGATTCTTCATTTCACTAATTTAAATAAAGCATATGAATTTCATACAAATTGGGTGAAACTTTTGTCGTTCAAGCGTTCACGGGATTCAACAAAGTGAAACAAGGCCCATAACTCTAGATGTGATTAACGGAAATTTGCTGAAACTCAATAGGCTTATTCGTTTTATTAATTTAAACGATACATATAAATTTCATAGACAGATCGGATAATAACTTTTGTCGTTAGAGCTATCACAGGATAAAACAAGGTGAAACCAGGGCCATAACTCGCGGCTTAATTAACTGAAATTACTGAAATTCAATAGGATTCTTCGTTTCCCAAATTTAAATGATGCAAATAAATTTGATACAGATCTAGATGTAATTAACGGAGGTTGCTGAAATTCAATAGGCGTGTTTTTTTTTTACTAATTTAAATGATGCATACATTTCATACGGATCGGTTGATAACGTCTGTCGCAAGAGTGTCCACAAGATGCAACAACGTGAAACAATGGCCATATGACTCCAGAAGAAATTAAGGGAAGTTATTGAAATTAAAAAGGCTTCTTCATTTCACTATTCATTTTACTAATGTAAGCATCATATTTCAATTTAAAAACAATCAAATGATAAATGTAGATTGTTCACAAAACATTTCGGACGATGGATTGACTGATTGATAGACGGGCGGACGGACCGGGTCGAGGGCAATATACGACCACATTTTCATGTTGGCGTATACAAAACACGACTACGTGAATGTTTTAGGCTGTCAAATCTGGGCCACAGACGAATTTATGCCCGTGTAAAGCCAGGCATCCTACGAGTAATTGGATAATGCATCATAGAAAGCTAATGAATATTAATATGTTAATTATACTGATTTATCCGTTAATTCTAAAACATAAACATTTTGGAGCCAACAAAACTAGTTTAGATGTTATTATGTGCACAGTGAGCCTAAAATAACCCGATTGTCCCATATTTGTCGTATGTCTACGGCAATATTATGTCGACAAAAAGCAAAGGGAGTTTCTGAAATTTTGCAGTCTAGTAGTTTGTTTGTCCCTTGATTCTGTGAAATATTAAGCATGTTATTGTCAAAGCTGATTTGAATACTTTTTGATGTAGGTACCCTTTTCTGCATGCTCACTTAAAGGAGCTAAATCGCTAACATTTTGGACAGAATTGGGTCGCAACGCATATAATACTGTAATATGAATGAATATAAAATGATTTACATTCAATGGGTTCCGTTTTTACTTTAATTTCAAATCAGTTATGTTCCACGAAATAAGCCAGCAGTATCAATTGAAGTCAAATTTCTAGCATCTGGTTATTCCAGTCTACATACGCGGTTTGATTTGGTGCTGTGACTCGAGCCTCGTACCCCGAGTCTCTTGCTAGAACTGGGGCTGACACGCCTTATGGTACACGATTCGTGTACCAATGGTAAAATGTTTATTTTGTCTTAAATAATGGATATTAGAAGCCCATCTATTTCCAGTAAGACCACAGCACCAATTTTGATTTAAAATGACAAATAATTCGTGTTTTCAAAGTTGATGATTTTGAAGGATATTGAATTAGAGAAATAGCTCCTTTAATCTTGTGTGCGACATTTTTGTGCGTGTATAGTAATGACTTAATGTCGCTATTTTTGGTCTAGTACTTGTATATTAAAGGAGCTAAATCGCTAACATTTTGGACCTAGAAATGGACAGAAGTGGGTCGCAACGCATGTTATAAATGTATATAAACTGATCTGCATTCAACGGATTCCGTTTTTACTCTTAATTTCAAATCAGTTATGTTCCACGAAATAAACCAGCAGTATCAATCGAATTCAAATTTCTAGCATCTGTGTATTCCAGTCTACATACGCCGTTTGATTTGGTGCTGTGACTCGAGCCTTGTACCCCGAGTCTCTTGCTAGAACTGGGGCTGAAACGCGTTATGGTACACGATTCGTGTACCAATGGTAAAATGTTTATTTTATCTTAAATATCGGATATCAGAAGCTCATCTTTTCCCGTTAAGTTTATATCATCAATGTTGATTTAAATTGACCAATAATTCTTGTTTTTGATGTTGAAGATTTTGGAGGATTTTGATTTACGGTCCTTTAATGTGAAGGATTTTGAGTTACGGACTTAGGTCCTTGAATGTGGTTTGTTGGGGTTTTTTCCTTGTCACATATAAACGGGGGATTGAAAATATCCACACACACCACCCACCCACACACAACCACCACCTAAAACAGCTTTTTATACGCCAGCATGGCAATGTGGTCGTATATTGCCTCCGACCCCGTCCGTCCACACTTGTTAATGCTTTGGTCACTTGCTAAGAGGAGTTGGATGGCCAATGGTTAGTATGTGCGTGCTGTATCCTAAAGCCTGCCATTGAGTCAACTGACGTGGTTTCGAATCCCCGGCCGAAGTGACAAGGAGTAGGGTCGACTTCCAATCTCGTGGGTTTACTCCGGGTCCTCCCACTGCTAAAGACCCCTGCGCGCAAGCGAATAATTGAAATAAAATTAAACCATATGTTAGTCCCGAAATGACCTAGTTTGTGTGTCGAGAGGACGTTACACCCCACTTCCCCCCCCCCTCTCTCTCTCTCTGGTCACTTCTAGACTGAACAATTTTAATTCGTTGTTAGCTGGTCTTCCAGTCAAACTTTTCGAGTTCCGGGCCTTGATTCACTTTCTTGAATCTTGTGAACGCCAGCACGACAAACTGTATCATGCAATCTGTATGAAATTAATAAGCTTTATCTAAATTAGTAAAATGAAGAAGCCTTTTGAATGTCAGGAATTTCTGTCAATTACTTCTAGAGTTATGGCCTATGTTTAACTTTGTTGAACCTTGTGAACGTTCGGATATGTTGTCATATCCGATATGTTGAAATTTATATGCATTATTTGAATTAGTAAAATGAAAAAGCCTCTCGAATTTCAACAATTTCTGTAGATTACTTTCAGAATTACGGACCTTGTTCTAGTTTTTAGAACCTTTTAGGCCCTCAAACGACGAAAAGTGTAACGAGTCTGCATGAAATTGTCTATTAAATGTCCCTAATTACCCACAAAAGAATAAATATGCGACAACCCGTATGTTTTGTTGTCTGGCAAACTATTTTTTTTTTAAAATTCGACACGACTTTTGTGGTGGTGGTGCACTGCAAGTCTGCAACGAGGCGTTATTCGCCTTGTGCTCGAATTCACTGGCCTACAACAACTGCCCTCCCAATACTGAGTCTTGCCCCCCCCCCCCCCAATATCACAAGAAAAAAAAAACGAGATTTTTTTCAGTATTTTCAATATTGTTTTGGCAGGGCATCTGTACACTACCTGGCACAACTGGCACATTACTAGTGTTGACAGTTGTGATTTTTGTGTGAATGTGAAAGCCGGGTACATGTATTTTGTAATGTTTGATAACTATTATACAACAATACAAGATGTTTTACATTTTAACTAAAACAAAATTTCTTTTAATTTGCCATGTACAAGCGGCGAATCGATACCGCGCCAGTTAATTCAATGACAGTCCTTATGATCAATTGCGAACGCGTTAACCATTCTTCTCCAACTGAGCTGATGAAAGCTAATAATGTACGCCATGCTGTGTGCTACGAGGGCCTACTCTTATTTCGAATTCCCATGGTTAAGGGTTCATCGACGCACAAGTAGCTGAAACCACAAATATTGACATCGAAATTATGAGCCCTCCCAATGAACGCGGTACGGGTGACGAAATAACGGAAGATAATGCAACCCTAAGCGAAGAATTTTCTGTGAATACTGAAAGTACTACAGATGTATTTGAAAACACATCAAGAACAGACACTCCTCTTTCAGATCAACTTATTAACCAGAATCGTAATGATGAAGCGTATCAAATCGCCCAACACAAACGCAACACACGGTCACAATATCGGGCAAGTTTATTGTCGAAACCAGCAAGCCTCAAAAGATTCGAAGAACTGTCTAAATACCGCCCTAACATAAAAGACCCTAAAAACAAACGCCAGCTTTCAACGTCATCACAAGAATCCGAGTCCAAAAGACAGACAGTTACAACAAAAGATCCACGTGCCTAAAGAAATGCCTGTATTAAATTTACCGTTACCTGATCCACCCCTCGCATAAACACTCATAATAATGATAAAATGTGCTAACTTTAACACGAACGGTCTCCGAAATATTGAAAAAATTAAAAACCTTTTTGCATTATTTACTTACTTCAACTTTGATATTATTTTATTACAGGAAACTTTTTGGGATATAACCATTGTCGATTTATGCAGTAAACTGTGGAAAGGCCAACTTTATTACAGCAACTCGAATAATAAGAGGCGGGGTGGGTGGGATGGTGCAATAATGCTTAATAATAAATTCAAATGTAAATTCAATAATCAAGTGAATGATGGTGATGGTCGAATTGTTAATAAAAATATTACTGTTAGCGATATACCTCTGTCTATTTACTCTGTATATGCACCCAATAACTATCAGAAAAGAATTGAGTTTTTTAATGATTTATCCAGCTGTATTGATGCCTCACAAAACAATGTAATAGCTGGCGATTTTAATGATGTTATAGACAGAGATTTAGACAGGGGGGTAAATATGACATCTAATAATTCAAGCTCCGTTTCTTTTAAAGACTTTATGAATAACAATTATTTAATTGATGTGTGGAGAGATAAAAATCCAACTAAACAAGTATATTTACACGCACTGCTACTCGGAATAACTTACTAAAAATGAGTAGATTAGATTATATTTTTATTAGTAGATCTCTCATACCTTATTGTATGCATGCTTTTATTCAAACCACAAGTTTTAGTGATCATAATTTTGTTATATGTAACATGAATGTTAAAACAATTGAACGCGGCCCGGGAATGTGGGTCTTAAATAATAGTTTGTTAAATAATTCCGAATATATATCACGTATTACTAATGTAATCAACAAAAACCTAACGTCTACTTTATATAAAACCGAACCTTTGATTTTGTGGGATAATTTGAAATATGCCATTAGAAAAGAGTCCATTTCATTTTCACGTAAAATAAACAAACACGATAAAAATGAATATTGGCAGACTAATAATAAACTGATAAATTTACAAGACAAAATAGCCAAAGGTTTTAATGTAGATCCGATTTTAATTCAAGATTTAGAAAATAAGATAGCAGAATATGAACAAAATAAATGTAGAGGAGCAATTATAAGATCAAAGTCCAGAGACGGTTTAGAATCTGATAAATGTACATCTTATTTTCTAAATCTTAAAAGAAAAATCAAGAGAATAATTTAATTAAGTGTGTTTTTGATAAAGACAATAACCTTATACATGATCCTGGTGATGTTATTTATACATGTTGTGAATATTATGAAAAATTGTATACAGCTGATTTAGCGATCGACTCTGGTGTTTAACGTCTGCTTCCACTTAATTGATATCGCAGACAAGACATAGGAGAGCCGAAGCTGCTTCCTGTTTTTTAGAATATGATTTTGCAATCTTTCCATTTTTGGCCTTAGGCCATGGATTTGGTTTAGTGGGAAGTTCTTCCCTTTATTTAATAAAAAACATATCGTTTGGTAGATGGTCTCTTTTGCTTCTGGATTGGTAGATGTCATCTTTGTGGGATTAGTTTTTAGGTGCCAAGCCTGTCTTCTCGTGACCTCCCCTTACTCCACTATCCCATTTTATAGGTTTGGTATCTGTTTTTTTGGCAGAATAGTGTTTAGATGCCGAGCTCGTCTGATCATGACTCCCTCTTACTCCACTATCCCGCCAGTTATGCAGATGTTATATTGTTATTTTTGTTAATATAAATAAATTAAAAATAAATAAATTAAAAATAAATAAATTAAAGGAAAGAAATTGAAATAAAAGGAATAAAATGAATTCAAAATAAATTAACTACAGTAAATAAAATAAAATAGGTAAAGTAAGGTAAAGTAAAGTAAAGTAAAGTAAAGTAAAGTAAAGTAAAGTAAAGTAAAGTAAAGTAAAGTAAAGTAAAGTAAAGTAAAGTAAAGTAAAGTAAAGAAAAGTAAAGTAAAGTAAAGATAAATTAAATAAATTAAAGTAAATAGATGCAAATTTAATAAATTAAGAATATTTATAATAATAGATAGAAATGAGTTAATTGAATAAGTAATAAGATAAAAAATAAATTTGTAGGATGGTTGGGCTTCCTTCGTGAGGACGTTTTTACTCAACCACCATACGTTGTAAGAAAAAATTAAGAGAAAATGAGTAAAAAATAAATTAAGAATATTCATAATAATAGATAAAATGAGTTAATTGAATAAGTAATAAGATAAAAATAAATTTGTAGGACGGTTGGGCTTCCTTCGTGAGGACGTTTTTACTCAACCACAATACGTTGTAAGAAAAAATTAAGAGAAAATAAGTAAAAAATAAAGCGATAAAAATAGATTTGTAGGATGGTTGGGCTTCCTTCGAGAGGACGTTTTTACTCAGCCTTCCTACTTCACTATTGTACCTAGTTGTAAAAATAAATTAAGAAAAAGAATAAGTAATAAATAAAGCGATAAAAATAGTTTTGTAGGATGGTTAGGCTTCCTTCGAGAGGACGTTTTTACTCAACCATCCTATTTCACTATTCTACCTAGTCCAACTGTGTACATTAGCTCGTGGATTTGTTCGAAGATTTTCAATTTGAGATCTTGCTTCGGGAAGAGCAGGTTCTTAGTGTTGAATGGTATGTTGTTTGTCTCCATCATTCTCACCAAGTCCCGTCTCTCTTCCTTGTATACCTCGCAGTCTACCAGGACATGGTTTGTGGTACATTCCTCTCCGCACTCACAGATGATGATGACTTGGTATTTGAAGTTTCGCAGCAGCCCTCTCACCCTTAGTTTCGATATAAGTTTGCATATATCTCGTCTAGGGTGATTGATCGCTGTTTTGGTGTAGATCTTGTCATCCAGCCGGAATCTGTATGTGTCAAGTTCAACGAGATTTAATTCCCAGTATGAATCGACCTGTCTTTTGACCATACTATAGATTTCCGTGGTGCTGTAGTCGATGGTGCGGAGTGGTGCTGTGTCCTTGAGACCTTCGTTGGCGAGTCGATCTGCATCCTCGTTCCCTCTAATGTTGACATGTGATGGAATCCACACGCGCTCTAATTTGCTTCCCTTCTCCAGGACCCTTTGATATAGCTGCCTGATTTCCAAAATGACTTCTGGTCTTGATTCCGAGTTGTCATTTTGGATTGAAATCAGACTGCTCAGAGAGTCACTCGGAATGACGAACTTACCAGTCTTTTGATGGGAGATCCATGAAATAGCGTCACGAATGGCAACAAGCTCTGCAGTGTACACCGAACAGTTATTGGGCAGTTTCCTGCCTTTTCCCTGTTCCCCGTTTGGCAGGTATATTCCAAACGAGCTGGTGCCCCTTTCAGGATTGCGTGAGCCAACCGTGTACACATGGTCCCAGTCATCAGACGGCCAGTTGTCTTTCAGTGTTCTAGAGAGTAAGCACGTGCAGCACTGGGGTTGTTTTTTCTTGTCAGTTTTCTGTAGTAGATCTAGATTGACCAGCGGTATAGGTAGCGTCCAAGGGGCGATAACTGGGGGTCATGTTTATTTATCACGAGCTCCCCCAGTCGTAGTTCCTTGATCGTTTCCCTGATACCCGGCTGAGGGTTTTCTTTTTGGGATCTCTTACATATTTTGTTTTTTGTAGATTGACAAATGTTGGGGATCTCTCTCCTAGTTGTGAGATCTTAACCCAGTACCTTGTCGCTAGTTCTTTTCTTTTCTTCTCAGGGATAGGGGCAACTCTCCGACTTCCTGTAATAATGCCTCTCTCTTAGTCCCAAGCCCTACGTCAGTGGCAATACACAGAGCTTTGTATTGGATGGCGTGAAGCTTTCTTAAGAGTGTTGGCGCGCAGTTCATGAAGGCCAAAGAGCCGTAGTCTAATACAGATCGTATTAGAGCACGATAAACCATCATTAGTGTAACTCTATTGGCGCCCCACGTAATGCCCTTTAATTTTCTCATTAAGTTTAGGATTTTGGAGCATCTATCTACAGTCCAGTCGATGTGCGGTTTCCAGGTCAACCGTCGGTCAAAGATTGCGTCTTTAAACTCGATGGTTTTCCCGTTCATACACAGAGTCATTCTGTTTATCCCTCTTTCCCTGCTCACAAGCATCCGACTGTTAATTCTCTGAGACTTTAAATCCCCAGTCGTTTGCCCATGTCATGAATTTGTCTAAGGCCTTTTGCATGTTCTTTTGCAGTTCACAAAAGCTCGTCCCGTTCCTCCATATAGTACTGTCATCAGCAAATTTAGCCAAGTCAGTTCTGGAATCGCGGTAGGACGATTTGTGAATGTCATTGATCATGATGTTGAAGAGAGTGGGACTGATAACAGAGCCCTGAGGCGTGCCATTTTCTAATGTTTGCTCTGCACTCAGGAATCTGCCAACATTCACCTGTATCCTTCTATGGCTCAGAAAGCTTTTAATCCACCGAAACATTATGCCCGTTATACCGATAGGTCCTAACTTGAAGAGCAGTCCGTCTAACCAAACTAGATCGAAAGCCTTGGTCAGATCTACGAACACGGCACACAACAGGTTTTCCGAGAGAAGTGCCCGCGACATGACTTGCTGTAGTCTAACAAAGTGGTCCATTGTTGATCGTCCTTTCCTAAACCCACTTTGATTTTCGTCGATCAGTCGGTTGCTCTCCAGATAGAACTGTAGTCGAATATTAACCATTGTTTCCAAGGTTTTGCATAGTGTGGATGTCAAACTTACTGGTCGATATGATTCTGCCTTTTTCTTCTCTTCAGTAGAGGGATGACGTTTGCTTTTCGCCATTCTTTAGGTACCTCTCCCGTCAGCCAGGATGTGTTGAAGAAGTTTAGTAGTATCGTTTTGGCGTTTCTAGGTAGATGTTTGATCATGGAGTACTTTACGTTGTCCTCACCAGTCGCACTATCCTTCTTGAGTGAAAGAGCCTTATTTAACTCTCCCTCAGAGAAGGGTAGATTGATTGGGTCAGCCTCTTCATCAGATTCAATTACTAATGAAGGGTGGTGCGAGTAAAAGATTTCCTTCCTCTTCAGAAACTCTGGTTTTCATCTTTGCTGGCGTCTGCAAATGTTTTTGCAAGTAGATCTGCCTTTTCATTGCCGTTGGTAACGTACTTATCTCCATCTTCAAGGTTTGGTATGTTGAAAGTTCTGCGTTTCCCGTTCATGTCGTTCAGTTTCTTCCAGACGGCACCTGTTTGTGTGTTTTTATTCAACGCATTACAGAATGTCATCCAGTGCGTTTCCCGTTCATGTCGTTCAGTTTCTTCTAGACGGCACCTGTTTGCGTGTTTTTATTCAACGCATTACAGAATGTCATCCAGTGCCCACGTTGTGCCTTCTTTATGGTGTCTCTTGCAGCGTATTTCAACTTTAGGTAGTTTTGGTGGTTGATCTCATTGTGGTGGCGTTTCCGTAGGCGGAGTGCCTTGCTTCTTTCGTTAACCGCCTTCTGACATTCCAGTGACCACCAAGGTTTTCTAGTCCTTGGTTTTTTTTACCAGAAGTCTTTGGAATGGGGTAGTTTGCGGCACCTATAATAAAACTCGTGATGTTGGCAGCGTACACGTCGATGTTGGCATCGATGATGTCTTCTTCCTTCCACTCAAGGCAGCCTACACGGAATTTGACCCAATCAGCTTCTTTCATTATCCAATTGGGTATCCCGTTATAGACTTCCCTGGGTTGCCCAGCCTGAATGCAGAGTTCTATCAGGAGATGGTCACTGCCAAGTGTTTTATCTTCGTGTACTTGCCAGCCGCAGCGGTTTGCAATACCAAGCGTACAGAACGTGAGATCTAGGTGGGAAGGTGGGGCATTTCCTCCGACAAAAGTAGGACCATCATCGTTCAGTACGCAAAGGTCGTTTCCTTCTATTATTGAGCATAGGCTAGTCCCCCGACAGTCATTCCTCGGCGACCCCCACAGAACGTGTTTTGCGTTGAAATCTCCGCAAAACACAGATTCGCCTTGTGGAAGCTGGTCGAGAAGTGACTGGAAGTCAACTGTTTTTTTCGTGACATCTGGGGGAACATAGACATTCACTATTGTCAAATTTGTATTATTGCTCAATGCGATGGCTATGCCCATTGCTTCTAGAAGGCCCTCTATGCCCGCCGCCACGTGTCTTGCTGTTTGGTCTGTCCCTTCTCTCGCAAGTATATCCGGGTAGGTAGATGTCGTTTTTGGTCGGTAGTAGCTTGGTTTCTTGGAGGCATATTACATCTTTGGGGTTGCGTGAGATGTATTTTCTCAGCTCAGCACATCTGGTGGCCAGTCCATTAACATTAAGTTGTAGAACTTCAACCTGGCCCGCCATGATGACTGTCCGGATGGATGCCTCTCAATCTTGGAATTCTATTGATCTACTGGTGTCTCGATTTCCATAGAAGGTACCTCATTGGTGTTCGCCTTTGGTGTTGCGACCGACAAGCAACTAGAAACACCGCCAGTGTTCGCCTTTGGTTTTACCATCGACGAGCAACTGGAAATATCTCCAGTACTGTAGTGGCGAACATAAGATATCCTCCTACGTAATGCGAGATTTACCTCTTGATCGTTCTTCTCGTCTTCCTCGTCGTCATCTCTATATCTCTTTTTAACTGTGTTGATCGAGTTGACTAGGGTGATTAGGGTGTCTGCGTTTACCATATACGCACGGAGCTTGCCTAGGAGGCTTGCCGTTTTTGTAGTTTCGTCTTCGTCTGACACTGCCACCGTTTTGAATTTAGGAATAAAGTGAGTCTCATCAACTTTCATTTTTGCTTGTTCCTTTTTCTTTGGGTTGTTCTTTTTCTTTGGGGTCTTTGTAGTTGGTAGTTGTTCAGATCGGGGGGCCTTTGGTGGTTCTTCCGGTGTCGATGTCGATGGAATTGGCCGTATTCCTGACATCTTTTATCGAACGCTCCTTTTTTTGAGAATGAGTGCAGCCTCGCTGAAACTCACTTTCTCCTTCCCCTGTATCTTTAGGGCAGCTTTGGTGCTCTGTATCTTGGGGCATTCGGGGGAGTTCGCTGCGTAACCGCCCTTGCAGTTCGAGCATTTTATTTGCATTCCCGCCCTGCACTCGGCCACCGAGTGACTCCCACCGCACTGGGCACACACGGTCTTTCCCTTGCAGTACTTGACTGTGTGGCCCAGTTTTTGACAATTGGAACATTGCCTTACCCGGTTGATGTAGGCGTGGGTCCTTCTGGATAAGTATACTCCTTTTAGTATTTCCGGCGCTTTATTGTTAAAAGTCAGGGCGACACTTCCCTGGCTTTTACCTTCAGCAACCTTAAACCGGTATACCTCCTTGACCGCATATCCTCTGTCTCTTAAATCTTTCAGGATCTCTTCTCCGTCATATTCGGAGTTAACAAGGTTGACGGCTGGGATACCCTCACTTCTATGCCGAGAAGGGATACCTGGTTCACCGCCCTGTCCATGTCCTCCTGTGATTTAAAAGCCAGTCGGACATGACCAGGGACAGTTACTCTGATGTCTGGGATGTCTATAATACCCCAGGTCTTCTTTATCTCCTTCCCTATCGCCGTTAGCTTGATCCCTGCGAAGGACTTTGTAACTATGCCTCAAGTAGACTGAGCGATAACGATAGCCAGTCATGTGACCGGCCGATCACACCTTCAGAAGTTTATACAGCACTTAACGGTATGAAACGAGGCAAGTCCCCGGGTAGTGACGGATTAACCGTTACTTGGTATTTACGCATGTCGGATGTGATAGGCCCTATTTATTCATATATTTTAAATCATATGATTAATGTTCAATCCTTATCTCGCACAATGAGATATGGGGTTATTTCCTTATTTTTTAAATTGAAAGGTGGTAAGCGAGATCTAAAGAATTTTAGACCGTTAACATGTTGAATGTCGATTACAAGATATATTCTCGAATTTTAGCTCTAAGACTACGGTCAGTAATTAGTACACTTATCTCGCCTGATCAGTTATGTGTTCCAGGTCGAGATATTGCCATTAATATCGCCTCAATTAGAGATGTTTTAGATTTTGTAGATTTTGAAAACATACCATGTTATTTATTAAAATTAGATGCCCTTAAGGCATTCGATAGGGTGTCTCATTCCTATATTATTGCTGTTTTAAAACACTTCAACTTTGGAACTAATTTTATTAACCATGGTAAAACATTATGTACGTAGTTGTATTAAAATCAATGGTCATTTGTCACGCTCTTTTCCCGTTACTAGGTCCGTCAGACAGGGCTGTCCATTGTCTGCATTACTGTATGTCCTTACGGCAGAACCTCTAAACGCCCTCATCAAATCCAACACTAACATTACTGGTATTTCAATACCTAGCTCTCCGACCCCATCACTTTTATACCAGCATGCTGATGACTGTACCCTCACCCTAGCTAACACTGATTCGATTATTAATACATTCTCCCAGCTTGACCCTTATTGTTAAATTTCCGGCGCTAGAATAAATGTTGAAAAATCCGAACTTTTACCTGCAGGCTCTGTTAAATATAATAATGTAACTCTAACTGTAGATGTTAAAGTCATACATGACTGTATCGAGATTTTAGGAATATATTTAGGGCCAAATCTTACCGCCTGTACACATAGAAACTGGGTTCACAAATTGTCTAAAATTAAAAATATTTTAAATATGGGGTCCCAAAGACACCTTACTTTAATGGGAAAATCTATTGTTATTAATATTTTATGTATGTCAATTTTGTGGTATCCATTAAAAATCTTAAACAAACCGGATTACATTGTCAATGAGATCGAATCAGCTATTAAGAATTTCTTGTGGTTTGGTAAAAGGAACTTAAAAAAAGTTCCACTATTCTTGGCACTCATACCCAAGGAGGCTTAAATATCCAAAAAATCATTTTAAGACAAGATACCTTTAGACTTGTCTGGCTAAGAAGATATATTGATAATTCTTATAATGCTGTATTGAAACACTTATTGAATTATTTTTTAAAATCATATTATGAAATGAATTTAGATATACATGTAGAAGTATTTTCTATGAAATGTTTTAAAGGTGGTCTTAAATATATACCTAGCTTTTATAGAGCTTTGTTAATTGCCTGGAATAATATTTATAATGACACTCGTATAATGCCTACTAGATATAACGATATTTTAAACCAGCCTTTGTTTGATAATCCACATATTCTATATAATGGTAAAACTATACATTTTGATTATTATATATTGCATAAGATTGTAAAAATTGCTGACATATGTTATTGTGTAAAACCGGGTTTTCTCCCTTTAACACATATAAAATAAAAAACAAGTACGAACAATCCAAATCATAAGACAGAAATCGAAGTCCTATAAACGTTATAGGCAAAATAGTGTATTCAAGCAAAATAGTGTAATAAGCAAATGGACTGCTCCTCGTGTACAAAAATATACTAGATCTGTTTGATTGTGATGATGAAGTCTTTAATTATGACAAAATTGAAAAATGTTTTAAAATTATTTGTTCGTCTATACCTTCAGCGTGGTTAAATATTATTGATACCGAATGCCACGTGATTCATAACGAAATATATTTATGTATCCCCTATGGAGAAAGAACTCTGCCAGTTGAAAATTGTAAATCTAAAAAATGTTATACTATATTAAGAGACAAATTCTATCAGAAACCTACAAGTGAAATATTTGGTACCAAATATATTAAGGGGAGTAAAAAGAACAATATACTTATTCTCCTACTCTCTTTTGCTCCCTTGGCCATAATAAAGCGCCGAAATATGTTTGTAAAAACTGAGAAATTAATAGATGTACTCAAATTATTCATTAAATGTATCGAATCTCATTTTCAATATCTTCTGTTCCATTATAAAGAAAATCACTTTAGAGAACTGTTCGAGACATCTAATGTATTACGTATTGAGAATAATGAAGTTAAATTACCCCTTATCCCTAAAAACAAAATGAATCGAATGGTTCATTATAACTTATTTAAAAAAACATTACTATGTTCTTTATTGTAAAAGGTTATGTACAGATGTACAGATAAACATGACATGTTAATATATAATCATTTAAACTTGTTTATACGATATCCTTCGACGCCCTAACCTGCCTCGAGAAGTTTCGTTATGTTTCGCTCTCTTGAGGTCAAAGGGGTCCGAAAGTATTTGAAATAGATTTTTTTTTACTTTTTGGTTTAGAGCGAAACCATTACAATTTCGAATGACGCTTTCCAACACAAATCACATATTGACTTTATAACTATGTTATTACTTATCACAGATTGCTTTTAATGAAATAACAAATTGATATATTTGTACTTATATATCAACTTACACATATGATTTTATTTCAAAAAGTATGTAGATGAGTGTGTGATTGCGTGTGTGTGAGTGTGTGTGTGACTGGATGGGGTGGGGTATATTTATATATCCAACTTTTAAACTGTAAATATCCTGCGAAATTTCTTTTGTAAAATGAAAATAGAATTATGTATTTTGTATATTGTATGAATAAATATATTTAAAAAAAAGAAAAAAAAAGAAGAAAAAAGACGCTTGTTCGCTAGTCTGGGGGTCGGGTGTTCGATCCCTGCATTGGCCGAGAAAGTTCATCTCGATTTTCCGGCGTTATGTCCCCTTGTCAGTGATGCAGAAGGAGGGCCTGACAAGGACAGACGCCTAGTCGTTCAGATGGGACGAAAAACCGAGGTCCCGTGTACACATTGGAGTGCACGTAAAAGATCCCTTGGCAGTTGGAATTCGATATAAGAGTAGGCCGTAGTGCCGCTGCCCGGCCAAATTTCCCTCATAGCACACTGTATGAGGTATGCTCGACTTCTATTAGCCTAGGTTAGGTGCATAATAGTAGGACGTTAAACCCCATTTCATTCATTCATTCTTGTCATTCTAACCCTTTAAAAAAATATGTCCCCCCTTTTTTTAGAACATATAAATTAAATGTAAGCTACTAAGGAATTAAGCAATAAAACGTTTACTTACCAGCAGTAGTTACCCTGATTTTATGACCGCTAAGATAAGTTGAGATACCACCATCATGGTCCAATTTCTTGATATGAAGAGTTTTAGCATGGATATGGTAGTCAACGATATCTGATATAATAAATACAAAAAAAACAAAAACAAACATTAATAGTAATATATTGCCTACACTATTGAATAAGATAAATATCTATCTTAAATGGGATCGAGATCACTTAAAGGGGCTAAATCGCTAACATTTGGGACCTAGCAATTGACAAAAGTGGGCCGCAACGCATATAATACTCTAATATCAATGTATATAAAGTGATTTCATTCAATGGTTTCCGTTTTTACTCCAATTTCAAATCAGTTATGTTCGGCGAAATATGCCAAAAATTTCAATCAAGTGCAGATTTCTAGCGTCCTGTTATTCCAGTCTACAAAACTCCGTTTGAATTAGTGTAATATGTCTAGCCTCGTCCCTTGAGTCTCTCAATACAACTGGGGCTGAAGCGCATTATGGTACACTTGGTATTTACAATTTTATCTGAAACTATTGCAAATGATACCCGGAGAATGACCCCACTTCGACAGCTCACTTCAGGCCCAAAAAAATGTGTGCAGTCTTGAAGATAACGTATAAGATTCAAACCAAACGTTGACCTACAACTTACTACACATCACGTTTTACGCGCAAGTTTTCTTCTGATACAGTTTATTGTTTTTCATGGTGTCATGCGTACCATTGCCCTTATAACGGATTGGATACTTACTTCTCTCGTAAATACTAACCTCTTTCGTATATTGAAGTTTTGGCGAAGATTGCTGATAAGACACTGGCTGGGAGCTTATCAAAGGCAGCATTTGAAGGAGCAAAAACCGTCCATTTGTAGTCGCCTATATTCAATACAAAAAAAATAACATATTGTAAGTTATATAGACTTTCTGTTGACTCTTCAGTATCCGGTTGAAATATTATTTAATACAGTGGTTGATGCAAGATATTTAGGGTGGGTGGGGGTCTCGCGGCTATCCCTTTGAGAACGTTTTGAATAATCGGTGTGCAGTGATGATTTGAGGCGAATATATTGGCGCGAATACATCAGGATAATAATATATATTTTTTAAAAATTTTACAGGGGTGTACATTGTAGAATTAGTGTTATATACTTACTGTCGGAGTGAAAAGACAGGCGATTCTGGATTCGAGCCAGTCTTACGAGGGAAGCGAATTGGGTGAGATTGTGGGATTTACTGTCCAAAATGTCCATGATAGTTCCTTCTGGTACATCTAAAACTCTATCCATAAGATAGACAACACCATTACCGGCCGGAATATCACCAGCCAAAACTTTGGCATTGTTGAGATAAATATTCTGCAAATATATCAGATTGACAAGAATGTTATAAATATCACTGAAACGTATATAACAATTTGGCACCAATTAATACAATACAATACCGCCAGATCACTGAAACGTATTAAACAAATTGGTATGACACCAATCAATACAGTACCATACAATACTCTCAGGCCGCTATTCGACATATAACATGATTCGATTTAACAGAGTTCGAAAGTTTGAATCGACAAAAGAATTGTGGTAAGGTTAGTTCAACGTTGTGCATAGAAATAAAATTATAATTTTACTTACTTGGCCCTTTTCGAAACATCTTATGAGACGCCCAGACAAAGTAGGCAGGGTTCGGCCATTTACCATACCAGTCATGAACTGTTCTCCCTTGATGATGTGGGATTTAAGAACAATGGCGAGAGCATCTTTGTCAGCTCTTAGAGCAGCGAGCTCGGCTTCAGTCATGGCAGCGAAGGACGGCTTTAGGACGGTGAATGGACCTGAAATAAAGTTGAGATCTTTGTAATAGTAAGTGCAAGACGGCCACACTTCACACAAACAAAATCAACACGACAACCTACGGACAAGACAATCTACAGATAAGAGACATTGCCCAAAATAAACAACAATCAAAGGAATACATTAAGTGACGTTACACTCGATGGGCTGGATAAGGCTTAAAACAAAGTCTTATTGCTTAAGCCTAGGGGGGGGGGGGTGCTCAGATTATATCGGGAAAACCATTCAAAAGGAATTCTACATCGTATTGCTTATTACTAAGAAGCCTAGTCGAAACGTCGCTCATTAATTGTATTCCATGGGAAGAATCTACAGGGCTGAACTCTTCATACTGATTCTGTAGTATATTCTTTAGCAGTGTCATTTGCACTAAAAAAAACTTAAGTTTTGAAAGCATAACAACTATACTCATTGTCTTACAAAAAAAAACAGAACATCAGCATAAAATGGAGTCGAAATCGAAAGAAAACAACTTACCTGGTCCAGCCAATGTGTCTTCTAGACCGGCTTGTTTAATCAAGCTCATCATAGTGGTGTTTGCACCAATATGATGAAGGATACTATGAAAACCATGGCAGTAGGCAACAACGCCGAGGAGCAATACTATCTTCGCTAACATCATGCCGTCTCAGTCAAAGCTCAAACACGAAATGTATTCGAAGGTTTGAAAACATTGATAAATATTTATCTTGGAGACAAAATGGGACCTAGACCTAGATTATGATGGTTACAAAAAAGAAAAAAGAAAAAAGAACATCGGGCGATTCCTTATCATTTTCCCACGAAGGTTCGAACAGTCTTTGACATGTTGAAGTTGCTACTTTTATTTTAACTCTAGACAGAGAGGGGTGACGGGATGGGGACGGGTGATAATGTCCACAAAAACACAGACTAACATAATATGATACAAATTTATTTCAATAATATGTTAGCGCGTAGGTTTTTTTATCAGTGGATGGTGGAGAAAACCCAAGAGAGGTTTAAACGTCCATCTGATATAAATTAGATGTTTTCGGAACATATGATATAATTTCTCCCGGACCCGATGAAACCGTACCACTCAACCACCCAAACTTCTGCATAGTCGATAAAAGTGATATTTTAGGCTTTAATGAATATAGAGGTGTTTGATATAGGGTGCCTAATTTATAAAATAAAAGTAGTACATCTTGGTAGATTTATATACAATGATTAAATGTTTAGTTACTTTATTGGAGATCTCTATATGCTTCAATCGGGCTTACACACTGGGTCCTTTGTTCTGCCTCGGGTGTTCAAGTTACGGATTAACCTGTAATGTGTTGTTTTAGCACGTGAACAGGTGATCATTTGAGGAAAAGTAGGTGTTCATATTAATGAACACCCAAACATACTAACCCGGTGATTGTCAAAACAGACAACGCATTTTCGTGCGTGCACTGTATTATAAATAACTAGAAACACCGTGTTATTTAAAAAAGATAAATACATGCAGTAAAAACAATAAATTTATATTTTTTAAATGTAGATCGTGAAATAGTATCATTAGCTAGAAAACGCATCCATTATAAATAACTAGAAACACCGTGTTAATTAAAAAAGATAAATATATGCAGTAAAAACAATAAATTTATATTTTTTCAATGTAGATTGTGAAATAGTATCATTAGCTAGAAAACGCATCCAATAGTATAAGGAACAAGTACACAAAACTTAGCAAACTGGATACATTTCTGTTTGGCCATGTTTTAGAAAATTTGTAATCTCGTAAAATACCTTTCCTACATAATCGCACATGCTATTTTTTCGCACATGGTTAGTTTGTTCTGTATACCAATCCCAATTTTATTTAATAAGCATTGTCCATCGTCTGATCTGTGGGTATGTTATAAACACACGTATAAACTTGCTGTGCGAGGGCTAAGAGAGAGAGAGGGAGAGAGAGAGAAGAGAGAGAGAGAGAGAAATTGGGTTTAGCGTCAACTCACCACAAACTAGGTCATTTCGGTACTAATATATGGTTTAATTTTATTTCAATTATTCGCTTGAGCGTAGGGGTCTTTAGCAGTGGGGGAAACCGGAGGACCCGGAGAAAACACACGAGGGCAGGCTGGACAGGCCATCCTACCCCTTCTCCGGAATTCTGAATATGTAAACAGAGGGGGGAGAAATGGGGTTTAACGTCCACTCGACATAAACTAGGTCATTTCGGGACTAACATATGGTTTAATTTTATTCCAATAATTCGCTTGAGCGTAGGGGTCTTATAATTAGCAGTGACGGGAAACTGGATGACCCGGAGAAACACACGAGGTTGGACAGACGATCTTACTTCTTGTCACGTACAACCGGGGATTAATATGTAAACAAAATGACATGATGTATAATGAAATATATTTATACCTGTTATAGGTGAATCGGTAAAGCGATGTGGGGTTATAAATATCATCGCCTTCTGTTTCTTTTTCATATAGAACAGGGTCTGTGATAAAATGTCGTCTGTTAAATATCCGTCCATTTTCAGCTTCTTACACAAACAACGAATCCAGTGTGTAAGCTAGTTATCGACCTTCGACCCTCGGGGTCACTAACGCGTTCGAAGTGTTCAATTGCGCGACCTCGGGTGTTTATCTAACTTGAACCCCTCTGTCTCAGTCGATAACCCTTACTTGTCGCATATTTTACTTTTTTCGGTTATGAAACATTTATAATACACTAAAATCTGATTAAAAGTAACAACTCATTATGTAATTATCAGAATATTATTGGAATTTGTTTGGCTTTGATAAAGTTCTCCTCCATGCTGTTCAAGTTATCTAAATTCATTGAAACTCAATATACTTGTTCGTCTCATGACCTTCAACACTGTGTATATTAACTTTAGCCTCTAGAGCATCCACAAGAATTTTTGAAGTGATCAAGGGCCATAACTCTGACAGTAATTATTGGAAATTGCTGAAAATCAATAGGCTTCGTCGTCTCATGACCTTAAACACTGTGTATAAATTTAAAGTCAATCGGTTATTAACTTTAGCCTCTAGAGCGTCAACAAGATTTTTTTAAGAGATCAAGGGCCATAACTCTGACAGTAATTATCGGAAATTGCTGAAAATCAATAGGCTTCTTCGTCTCATGACCTTAAACACTGCGTATAAATTTAAAATCAATCGACCACAAGTTTTTTTTAAGTGATAAAGGGCCATAACTCTGACAGTAACTATCTGAAATTGCTGAAAATCAATAGACTTCTTCATTTTATGACCTTAAACACTGTGTATAAATTTAAAGTCAATCAGTTATTAACTTTGGCCTCTAGAGCGTCCACAAGATTTTTGTTAAGTGATCAAGGGCCATAACTCTGACAGTAATTATCTGAATCTGCTGAAAATCAATAGGATTCTTCATTTTATGACCTTTAACACTGTGTATAAATTTAAAGTCAATCGGTTATTAACTATAGGGCCATTACTCTGACAGTTATCATCGGAAATCTCTGAAAATCAATAGGCTTCTTCGTCTCATGATCGTTAACAAGATTTTTCTAAGTGATCAAGTGATCAAGTGATCAATGACAGTTATTATCGGAAATCGCTGAAAATAAATAGGCTTCTTTGTCTAATGACCTTAAACACTTTGTATAAATTTAAAGTCAATCGGATATTAACTTTGGCCTCTAGAGCGTCCACAAGCAATTGTGAACGCCGGACCGACGGACGGACGGACGGACGGACCGACGGACGGACGGACGGACGGACCGACGGACGGACGGGGGCGACGGCAATATACGACCACATTTCACTGTGGGTGTATAAAAATCCAGACAGATTTTTAAAGATAAGTGCACATGCAGGAGAGTAAGATTTTTTTCCGTCAGTTGATGGCCTCGTTAGATAAGAAACGAAAAAAGCACCCACGTGGTCTTATCTGAAAAGTGACTGAACAGCAGGTCTATCGTGAACAATATTTTATACCCACTCGAGTTCCTGGAGCTGGTCGAGTTGGAAGGCAAAATGAAGATCCTTATTCTACTGGTCTGTGTTAGCGCGGCTTTCGCCCAAAATACTATCACGGAGACGTGTACACATTGGCGTGCACGTAAAAGATCATTTGGCAGTTGGGATTCGATTTGAGAGTAGGTCATGGTGCGGCTGTCCGGGAAAAATTTTCCTCATGGCACACTGTATGGCGTATGCCCGTCTTTCAGTTCAGAGCAGAACAGAAGGTTGTTAAACAACATTTCATTTCATTTCATTTTTTAGTGATTGAGTCACATGATTTGGTGGGTTTATATCAAAGACACGATTTGGTGGGGTTTTTTTTATTTCAAAGGCCTTGACATTTATCAGACACCAAATCAGTTTGCCGTGATACATTTATCCTGGCCACTCCTGCAGGTACACCAAGCTAGAGAAGATGTGTTATTTCAGATATAGCCTTCCAGGGATATGGTTGGAATTGCAACAGTCTATTTGCTCCAATATTATCATGGATGCCTTTGGCTTTACGCTATCCATATGGGGGTTATAACTAGTTCAAACCGTTATGCCCTCCTTTGGAAATCATGGTTATGCCAATTTTGCCACATTGTGAAAAAACGGGGTTGTTTTTATAAGCAATAATTTATTCAGATTTGTATCTGGGAAACAGACATAGCCTATATTAAAACTCTTTAATTGCGTTATCATTTTTCTTTCCAGATCAAACCCCAATCACAGTTTTCGCTCCAACTAACGATGCTTTCAATAAGCTTGGTGCAGGTCTTGTCTCAAAAATCTTGGCCGATAAAGATCTTTTAAAAAGTAAGTGTAGCCTATTCCAAAATTCATATACATTTTTAATCATCTCCATGCCGAAAAGAATTTGTTCGTAACAAGTAGTATATTGTTTATTTTGTAATTGCAGCCATTTTGACTTACCATGTTATTCATGGAACACTCTACTCTGCTGGATACCACAGTGCCTATCTCCATACCTTTGATGAAGCTGACAAAGTTCGCTTCCACAAATTTTTCGTCTGTAAGTATTTTTAGGCGTCACTCTCATTTGACAATAAAGATAAGCATCGTGTGTTTAAATTTGTTGTCCACAGTAGAGGACGTTAAACCCAAATGCATGTCCTTTTATATAACGATTGTGTCAAATTAAGTGAGTCATGGTGTCAGACTCACTTAGCAGAGTGCCAATAAAACTTGACAAAACAACATCTAGACCAGTGTTTGTTCCCTCCCTCCCTAGCGCTCAAAATATCTCTATTATATTGATTACGATAATAATTGTTACCTTAATATTAGAAAATGAGAGAGAGAAATGGGGTCTAACGTCCACTCAACAAAACTAGGTCATTTCGGGACTAACATATGGTTTAATTTATTTCAGTAATTCGCTTGCGCGTAGAGGTCTTTAGCAGTGGGAGGAAACCGGAGTGCCCAGAGGAAACCCATGAGGTTGAGAAGGCGCCCCTATATCCATGCCACATACGCTCACACCAGGGCTCGAAACCACAGCCGCAAGCCAGATGTGGCCGACCAGCTAGAGGTCGAAGATATTAGGAAATAGCATGGTGATACAAAGTACATGTAATCGGTGGTTGCCACGCAAGTTACACACAAGTTTCCGCCTGAAATGCGCGAATATCAAATGGAACCGAGATCTTTGGGATATAAACATTTTTATATTTTAAGTTTCACCAAAACTTGGTATTACATACTTTTGCACTTTTTGCGTACAAGTAGCGGCCATTTTTTCCTGCTGTTTCGTCCCGATTTTCCAAAATGGATGCTCCTAATTCAACGCAAATAGTGTTAAAGTATATAATGCCACAATCAAGTTCCTTTATTGTTTTGTTTTATTTTAGTAAGACTGGCTGAGTTTTTACAGGAGTATGTTCATAAGAGGAGAGATTTAAGTAATAGTTATATACCTTGTTTTCAAGGTGTATGGGTTGATACACCGTCTCTTTTTTGAGTGAGGCTCTGAGGCGAAGCCGAGGAGATCTCCACTAAAAAAAGAGGCGGTGTATCAACCCATGCACCGAGAAAACAAGGTATATAACTGACTTATACTAAATACTTTTGCGAGAAATAGCGATTTTTTCGATTTTTTCCTAATTTCAAAAGCATTTTTCTTTTCACAAATATATCAAAGTTTCCTATTCAGAGCCCCCCCCCCCCACCCAACTATCTCATTGACAACTCTTATTTCTACTCAGGTAAATAATGTTAGTACAACTCACGTGCATTTCACGGTTCAAATCAGGTCAGGGACAATAACAGGGATATTGATTGGTTGAGAAAAGCAAACGGCATCCAATCATTTTGTACAAATGGCCATTTCTTGTTGTTTTGACAACGGCTGTGTCGATTGTAGTGGATGGCAGAAATGAATGCGGGAATTCGTTGAAGAATTCTACTTTATAGTTTCACAGAGATATAAATTTCTAAGACTAAGAATATCATTTCTGCAAGAGATGTCGGTGATCGCAAAGATTTAGAAGCCCGATCCATCACAGAACAAGAAATTAAAGCCATGCAGATGAGTCAAATTCCACAAAACACGAAGAAAAATACCAATTGCATAGGAATATGGTGACACTTCGAGATCAGTACAAGACATTGGATTTTGACTTTTGTGATAAGCAAGGTACATTTGCTAATTTCCGCACAGATCAATTCATTAACTTCGCGAGGTATTGGCATCAACAAAAACAAGAACAGCCATTAAATGAAGACGAGTTCTCCAGTTTGTAGTCTAGAAAATGCCAATGGATTAATTTATACTAGTAATATATATGTATGGAGTACGTGCTGAGGATGAGCATAAACCGCGACAAAATATGAAAGTTTTTAGTGTTGAAAATGCCAAGACATAATAGTAAAATATTTGGATTATGTGCTGCGGATTAGCATAAGCCCCGACAAAATGTGAATGTGCGACAAGATGTGAAAGTGCGACAATACATCAAAATGTAAAGGTGAGACAAAATGTAAGAATTTGACTGAGAGTGACGCACGTTCAAAAAGTGCTGAGACAGTTGAAAATGATGACTCTTTTACCATAACATGTTCATAACGGGTTGGAGATGTTTAAATAAATAATATGTAAATCATGATTTTGTTATTTTGTCCCTTTCAACTAATACACTGCAGTTGAAAAGTGGCCGTGTATCGGTGAATACTCTCCGTGGCCGTGTATCAGTTGACAAGTGGCCGTGTATCGGTGAATACTCTTCCATTTTTATCAAAGAGTCGAGAAAAAGTATGGGTATAACTTTCGATATTGGCATGTATCGGATCAAAACTTCATGGATTATAGCCCCTGAATTGTACGAAAAATCACGTTTTTAGCTTGTGGACACTATAGAGGTCATCATTTTTAACTGATTTTGATGAAACTTGACATAAGATAAAAGCCAAGTACGAACAATCCAAACCATAAGACAAAATTCGAAGTCCTAAAAACGGTATAGGCAAAATAGTGTAATATCGCAAAATAGTGTAATCAGCATATGGACTGTTCACCGTGTACAAAATACACGACGAACAGTGGTAACAGGTGTCCGGAAGAGTAAGCTTACCCTGCCGGCGCGCCACACCCGCCAGAGCTGCATCCAAACTATTAGACAAAATCTGGTAAAATAGCGTGATTGGCCAATGGACTATCAATGACAGCCTACACCGGTTGTGTTCCAAAAACAAACAGTACAGGCAAAATAGTATAATCAGGTATAATAGTTAGAACGTGTATCCGTTTGTTAAATAATTAATTAATTGACGTAAGGTAGTTTGCGGTGTAGCTCAGTAGTTAGCGGATCTTTAACGTTCTCACAGTATATTCTGGATATTATGGGGGATCTAAAAATAATACAAACTTCCAAATAAATTATATACTCTGATGAAGGTTTACACGTTTATTGAAGACTGGTGCAGTAAGAATACTGACCGTATGTCTTCTACCGTATATATAGCAAACCTTGTCATCCATCATAAGTTCATTTGGAATAAAATTATTTATGTCAAGGGGATTATAGATAGATGTACGTAGATTGACCTTAACATTTCTTAGGTATTATTTCATAAATTGTGTAACATAAGTAATATACGTATATTATATCATGTAAATAAAGTGGCTACTGAACTATGGCCACGTTGTAAGATAATAATAAAGACGAGAGATATTTGTAACTGTCATATTAAATTTAAAACAATTAATCTAAATAACAGAATTATCTATGCTATATCAATAGTGTAATCAGCATATGGACTGTTTACCGTGTACAAAATACACGAAAAACAGTGGTAACAGGTGTCCGAAAGAGTAAGCTTACCCTGCCTGGCGCGCCACACCCGCCATAGCTGCATCCAATATATTAGGCAAAATCTCGGTAAAATAGCGTGATGGACCAATGAACTATCGGTATGCAAAATGCACGTGATGAACAGTGTTATATTTTATCAGGGAGATAGTATACCCGTCAATTAAATATGTCTAGAATAATAGTCGAGAGAGACGTGTTATATATTATCAGGGAGATAGTATACCCGTCAATTAAATATGTCTAGAATAATAGTCGAGAAAGACATGTTATATTTACCGATCTAGTCAATATGACGGCCATAAAACTTTTTAAAGGTTTTAATAAGTCTAGTTCGCAAGTATCCCTGTAGTTGAAGCTTAGATGACAAATGCCTCGATCTACTCAAAAAATCAGAATAGAATGAACAAGCTCTCGCGTAACGGAACGTAATTTCCTATTTTAGCTTGTGGTCCCTCTGAAGGTCCCAATTATTATCCGATTTGAAAAACCGTTTGATTATATCCCTGTTACACCTTGAGGGAGGTTGAGTTCGAATTTCGGAATAATCCGACCTAAATTACCATACAAAATGACCGCCGTTCGTACGCGAATACTGTTTAAAAATGGTATATCAAGGTTGTGGACCCTGTAGAGATCACAATTTTAATTCGATTTTGATGAAATTTGAAATGCATGGTTATAACCCAAAGATCATGGTTCCTTTCGATATTTGCGCATATCGAATCGTAACTTCCTGAATTATGGCCCCTGATTATACGCAAAATTGCCTTTGCTTGGCTTGTGGTTCCTCTGGAGGTCACAATTATTATCCGATTTAAAAAATGGTTTGATTATATCACCGTTACACCTTACGGAAGGTTGAGTTCGAATTTCGGAAAAATCGGACCAAAATTGCCATACAAAATGGACGCCGTTCGTACGCGAATACTGTTAAAAAATGGTATATCAAGGTTGTGGACCTTGTATAGGTCACAATTTTAATTCGATTTTGATGAAATTTGAAATGCATGGTTATAACCCAAAGATCATGGTTCCTTGCGATATTTGCGCATATCGAATCGTAACTTCCTGAATTATGTCCCCTGATTATACGCAAAATTGCCTTTGCTTGGCTTGTGGTTCCATTGGAGGTCACAATTATTATCCGATTTAAAAAATCGTTTGATTATATCACCGTTACACCTTACGGAAGGTTGAGTTCAAATTTCGGAAAAATCGGACCAAAATTGCCATACAAAATGGACGCCGTTCGTACGCGAATACTGTTAAAAAATGGTATATCAAGGTTGTGGACCCTGTATAGGTCACATTTTTACTTCGATTTTGATGAAACTTGAAATGCATGGTTATAACCCAAAGATCTTGGTTCCTGGCAATAGTTGCGCATATCGGATCATAACTTCCTGAATTATGGCCCCTGATTATACGCAAAATCGCCCTTGTTTAGCTTGTGGTCTCTCTGGAGGTCACAATTATTATCTGATTTAAAAAATCGTTTGATTATATCACCGTTACACTTTAAGGAAGATTGAATTTAAATTTCAGGAAAATCGGACCAAAATTGCCATTCAAAATGGCCGCCTTTTGAACGCAAATTCTGTTCAAAAATGGTATATCAAGGTTGCGGACCCTGTAGAGGTCACAATTTTAATTCGATTTTGATGAAACTTAAAATGCATGGTTATAACCCAAAGATCTTAGTCCCTCTTGTTATTTGCACATATCGGATCATAACTTCCTGTATTATGACCCCTGATTGTCTGTAAAATCCCCTTTGGTCCCTCTGGAGGTCATGATTATTATCCGATTTAAAAAAAAAAAACGTTTCACTCTATCACCGATACACCCTACGGAATGTTGAGTTCGAATTTCTATAAAATCGGACCATAATTGCCAGACAAAATGGCCTCTGTTTGTACGCGAATAGTTTTAAAATATGGTATATCAAAGTTGTGGACCTTGTAGAGGTCACAATTTTAATTTCGATTTTGATGAAACTTAAATTACATGTTTATAATCCAAAGATCTTGATACTTTTCGATATTTGCGCATATCAAATTGTAACTTAATGAATTATGGCCTTTCATTGTAGGAAAAAATCACTTTCGGTTTTGCTTGTTCTCTATCCATCTCTCGAAAATGTTGGCGTATCCTGCCTGGCAGTGCCAGCTTACTATCTTTACTGCAGCAATGTATTTTTCGGGCAATGTATTTCCGTTTTTCCGGCACAAACATCAGGAAATGGAAAACATTAAGTTGGTTGTTTTTCTTAACATATTGTAAATTTATATTGTTCTGTAATTGTGTAATGAATTAAAACTTTACAGCTTTTGTGGAAATTCGTTTTAGTAAACGATTAATTCATTCTGAAAATTCAGGAGACAAAGAAAATTTTCGGGCAAAAAGCTAAGATTGGTGCCCCTATGCCTATGAGGGACTGCAAAAAAATCGAACTATAGATCTTAAAGAAAACAAACCTAAAGCAACTAAATAAACTGGATATCGAGACACAACGCGGCAAGGGGGTTTGATCATGGCCAATAAATAAAACAACCAAGTTCCTTTTTGTTTTGTTTTATTTTTGTAAGACTGACTGTGTTTTTACAGGAGTATGTTTACAAGAGGACAGATTTAACCAATGACGTCTCCTAAGGTAGAGGGAATCAGGACTTGGTCGATAACGTGGACGACTCCATTTTCAGCTGAAATATCAGATTCTTCTAGTAAAGCTTTATCATTAAATGTTACTTGATTATCTGGAAGTTAATATGCACAATATTAAGTGTTACTTGATTATTTGAAAGTTAATATGCACAATACTAAGTGTAACTTGACAATCTGAAAATCAATGTATATATTATTCAAGAGCTAAATCTGATTACTGCAAGTCTTAATTTAGGCTTCAGATGTTATAGAAATTATAAATCAGACATTAACTAACTTATTCAGACCATTATTAGCTCTCGATGGTAAGGCTAGACTGCGATATTTGTTGGATTGTTGTCCAATTTGCAAGAAATCTTTCCTTCGTGATTAGACAAATAAATGGATAATCGAGACTATTAATTTCGCCTTACCGACTTGATGACCGAGGCTAAGCGGAACTTTGATTCGAATGGTTCACGGTTCATAATAGATCAATTTTACTGAAATTTTCAGCAAATTGCCTTTACATTATGTATTTTTTACCTATTATAGTGAGAACTGCCAACTCGTTATTTCATTTCCCATAATGTATCTTTAAGATAAAACGACTGAACACGTCCACTTTGTGCTGTGTTCGCTAGCCAATCCTTACGCACTGAGCCACCGCCGACCCCTGGTATTGTTCGCCCCGGTCAGCTGTATATATTTTAAAAAACATCTACTTAAGAATAATCTTTCAGATTTGGAAATAACTCTGCGCATATTAGAAATCATTCGTTTACTTAACTTACAGCTAAACATCGTATTGTGCTCAAATACCCCAGTCATTTTCTTATCAACCTCTTGTCATTCTAGGGGTCACGGTGGCTAAGTGGATAAGGCGCTGGTTCGCTAGCCTGGAGGTCGGGTGTTCGATCCCTGCATTGGCCGAGAAAGTTCATCTCGATTTTCCGGCGTGATGTCCCCTTGTCAGTGATGCATAAGGAGGGCCTGACACGGACAGACGCCTAGTCGTTCGGATGGTACGAAAAACCGAGGTCCCGTGTACACATTGGAGTGCACGTAAAAGATCCCTTGGCAGTTGGAATTCGATATAAGAGTAGGCCGTAGTGCCGCTGCCCGGCCAAATTTCCCTCATAGCACACTGTATGAGGTATGCTCGACTTCTATTAGCCTAGGTTAGGTGCATAATAGTAGGACGTTAAACCTCATTTCATTCATTCATTCTTGTCATTCTAACCCTTTAAAGAATATGTCCCCCTTTTTTTTAGAACATATAAATTAAATGTAAGCTACTAAGGAATTAAGCAATAAAACGTTTACTTACCAGCATAAGTTACGCTGATTTCATGACCGCCAAGAAAAGTTAAGATAACACCAGCATGGTCCAAACTCTTGATATGAAGAGTTCCAGGATGGATATGGTAGTTAACGATATCTGATATAATAAATACAACAAAAAAAACAAAACATGAATAGTAATATATTGCCTACACTATTGAATAAGATAAATATCTATCTTAAATGGGATCGAGGTCACTTAAAGGGGCTAAATCGCTAACATTTGGGACCTAGCAATTGACAAAAGTGGGCCGCAACGCATATAATACTCTAATATCAATGTATATAAAGTGATTTCATTCAATGGTTTCCGTTTTTACTCCAATTTCAAATCAGTTATGTTCGGCGAAATATGCCAGAAATTTCAATCAGGTGCAGATTTCTAGCGTCCAGTTATTCCAGTCTACATAACTCCGTTTGAATTAGTGTAATATGTCTAGCCTCGTCCCTTGAGTCTCTCAATACAACTGGGGCTGAAGCGCATTATGGTACACGATTCGCGTACCAATGTTTAAAAGAATATTTTATCTTAAATATCGGATATCAGAAGCTCATCTTCCCGGTAAGTTTACATCATCAATGTTGATTTGAATTGACCAACAATTCGTGTTTTCGATGTCGAAGATTTTGGATGATTTTGAGTTACGGACTTAGGTCCTTTAAATAATACTAGACGCGTGAAGTACTTTCCAAAGAATGTATCGTCGACATAAAGCGATGGCCTCTAGAAAGTAAAACTTCCGACACTTGGTATTTACAATTTTATCTGGAAGCTCTGAAGAGAAACAGACATACTGGCTAAATTCCATCCTCCGTAATGTAATACTATTGCAAATGATACCCGGAGAATGACCCCACTTCGACAGCTCACTTCAGGCCCCCAAAAAAGTGTGCAGTCTTGGAGATAACGTATAAGATTCAAACCAAACGTTGACCTACAACTACACATCACGTTTAACGCGCAAGTTTTCTTCTGATACAGTTTATTGTTTTTTCATGGTGTCATGCGTACCGGTGCCCATATAACGGGTTGGATACTAACTTCTCTCGTAAATACTCACCTCTTTCTTGATGTGAAGTATGGGCGAAGATTGCTGATAAGACATTGGCCGGGAGCTTATCAAAGGCAGCATTTGAAGGAGCAAAAACTGTGTATTTTTGGGTGGCTATATTCAATACAAAAAATAACATATTGTAAGTTATATATAGACATCCTGTTGACTCTATAGTATCCAACTGAAATATTATTTAATACAGTGGTTGATGCAAGATATTTGGGGTGGGTGGGGGTCTCGCGACTATCCCTTTGAGAACGTTTTGAATAATCGGGGTGTGATTTGAGGCGAATATATTGGCGCGAATACATCAAAGAGCTGAAATGTACACGCTTTAACAGGATAATAATGTAAAAAAAAATTAAATTTTACAGGGGGCGGGGGTGTACATTGTAGAATTAGTGTTATATACTCACTGTGGAAGCTAAAAGACAGGAGATTCTTGTTTCGAGCCAGTCTGACGAGGGAAGCGAATTGGGTGAGATTGTGGGATTTATTGTCCAAAATGTCCATAATAGATCCTTCTGGTACATCTAAAACTCTATCCATAAGATAGACAACACCATTACTGGCCGGAATATCACCAGCCAAAACTTTGGCATTGTTGAGATAAATATTCTGCAAATATATCAGATTGACAAGAATGTTATAAATATCACTGAAACGTATATAACAATTTGGCACCAATTAATACAATACAATACCGCCAGATCACTGAAACGTATTAAACAAATTGGTATGACACCAATCAATACAGTACCATACAATACTCTCAGGCCGCTATTCGACATATAACATGATTCGATTTAACAGAGTTCGAAAGTTTGAATCGACAAAAGAATTGTGGTAAGGTTAGTTCAACGTTGTGCATAGAAATAAAATTATAATTTTACTTACTTGGCCCTTTTCGAAACATCTTATGAGACGCCCAGACAAAGTAGGCAGGGTTCGGTCATTTACCATACCAAACATGAACTGTTCTCCCTTGATGATGTGGGATTTAAGAACAATGGCGAGAGCATCTTTGTCAGCTCTTAGAGCAGCGAGCTCGGCTTCAGTCATGCCATCGAAGGACGGTGCTAGGACGGTGAATGGACCTGAAATAAAGTTGAGATCTTTGTAATAGTAAGTGCAAGACGGCCACACTTCACACAAACAAAATCAACACGACAACCTACGGACAAGACAATCTACAGATAAGAGACATTGCCCGAAATAAACAACAATCAAAGGAATACATTAAGTGACGTTACACTCGATGGGCTGGATAAGGCTTAAAACAAGGCCTTATTGCTTAAGCCAGGGGGGGGGGGGGCAATACTATCTTCACTAACATCATGCCGTCTCAGTCAAAGCTCAAACACGAAATGTATTCGAAGGTTTGAAAACATTGATAAATATTTATCTTGGAGACAAAATGGGCCCTAGACCTAGATTATGATGGTTACAAAAAGTAAAAAGAAAAAAGAACATCGGGCGATTCCTTATCATTTTCCCACGAAGGTTCGAACAGTCTTTGACATGTTGAAGTTGCTACTTTTATTTTAACTCTAGACAGAGAGGGGTGAAGGGATGGGGACGGGGTGATAATGTCCACAAAAACACAGACTAACATAATATGATACAAATTTATTTCAATAATATGTTAGCGCGTAGTTTTTTTTATCAGTTGGTGGTGGAGAAAACCGAAGAGAGGTTTAAAAGTCCATCTGATATAAATTTAGATGTTTTCGGGATTAACGACATATGGTATAATTTCTCCCGGACCCGACGAAACCGTACCACTCAGCCACCCAAATTTCTGTATATTCAATAAAAGTGATATTTTAGGCTTTAAAGAATATAGAGGTGTTTGATATAGGGTGCCTAATTTATAAAATAAAAGTAGTACATCTTGGTAGATTTATATACAATGATTAAATGTTTAGTTACTTTATTGGAGTGCTCTATATGCTTCAATCGGGCGTACTACATCCCCTTGTTTTAAAAGTACACCTTCACCCCTACAATGTGTCCACTTTTACACCGTTGACCTTGAAGAGCCATGGGACTAATGCATGAGAGATTTCGCAATGCAGCGTGATGCCAACTTTAACAAACATAGGTTGCCAGGCAACGAAGCATACGCCCACAGCAGCTAAATCGTCCGGGCAGTCAACAAGAGTTGTCGCATATTTTACTTTTTTCGGTTATGAAACATTTATAATACACTAAAATCTGATTAAAAGTAACAACTCATTATGTAATTATCAGAATATTATTGGAATTTGTTATCTAAATTCATTGAAACTCAATATACTTGTTCGTCTCATGACCTTCAACACTGTGTATATTAACTTTAGCCTCTAGAGCATCCACAAGAATTTTTGAAGTGATCAAGGGCCATAACTCTGACAGTAATTATTGGAAATTGCTGAAAATCAATAAGCTTCTTCGTCTCATGACCTTAAACACTGTGTATAAATTTAAAGTCAATCGGTTATTAACTTTAGCCTCTAGAGCGTCAACAAGATTTTTTTTAAGAGATCAAGGGCCATAACTCTGACAGTAATCATCTGAAATTGCTGAAAATCAATAGGATTCTTCATTTTATGACCTTTAACACTGTGTATAAATTTAAAGTCAATCGGTTATTAACTATAGGGCCATTACTCTGACAGTTATCATCGGAAATTGCTGAAAATCAATAGGCTTCTTCGTCTCATGACCTTTAACACTGCGTATAAATTTAAGAGCAATCGGCTATTAACTTTAGCCTCTAGAGCGACCACAAGTTTTTTTTAAGTGATAAAGGGCCATAACTCTGACAGTAACTATCGGAAATTGCTGAAAATCAATAGGCTTCTTCATTTTATGACCTTAAACACTGTGTATAAATTTAAAGTCAATCAGTTATTAACTTTGGCCTCTAGAGCGTCCACAAGATTTTTGTTAAGTGATCAAGGGCCATAACTCTGACAGTAATTATCTGAAATTGCTGAAAATCAATAGGATTCTTCATTTTATGACCTTTAACACTGTGTATAAATTTAAAGTCAATCGGTTATTAACTATAGGACCATTACTCTGACAGTTATCATCGGAAATCTCTGAAAATCGATAGGCTTCTTCGTCTCATGATCGTTAACACTGTGTATAAATTTAAAGTCAATCAGATATTAACTTTGGCCTCTAGAGCGTCCACAAGATTTTTCTAAGTGATCAAGGGACATAACTCTGACAGTTATTATCGGAAATCGCTAAAAATAAGCAGGCTTCTTCGTCTCATGACCTTAAACACTTTGTATAAATTTAAAGTCAATCGGATATTAACTTTGGCCTCTAGAGCGTCCACAAGCAATTGTGGACGCCGGACGGACGGACGGACGGACGGACGGACGGACGGACGGACGGACGGACGGACGGACGGACGGACGGACGGACGGACGGACGGACGGACGGACGGGGGCGATAGCTACGACCACATTTCAATGTGGGCGTATAAAAATCCAGACAGATAAGAATTTTTAAAGATAATTGCACATGCAGGAGAGTAAGATTTTTTTCCGTCAGTTGATGGCCTCGTTAGATAAGAAACGAAAAAAGCACCCACGTGGTCTTATCTAAAAAGTGACTGAACAGCAGGTCTATCGTGAACAATATTTTATACCCACTCGAGTTCCTGGAGCTGGTCGAGTTGGAAGGCAAAATGAAGATCCTTATTCTACTGGTCTGTGTTAGCGCGGCTTTAGCCCAAGATACTATCACGGAGCCGTGTACACATTGGCGTGCACGTAAAAGATCCTTTGGCAGTTGGGATTCGATTTGAGAGTAGGTCGTGGTGCGGCTGTCCGGGAAAAATTTTCCTCATGGCACACTGTATGGCGTATGCCCGTCTTTCAGTTCAGAGCAGAACAGAAGGTTGTTAAACAACATTTCATTTCATTTCATTTTTTAGTGATTGAGTCACATGATTTGGTGGGTTTATGTCCAAAACACTATTTGGTGGGGTTTTTTTTATTTCAAAGGCCTTGACATTTATCAGACACCAAATCAGTTTGCCGTGATACATTTATCCTGGCCACTCCTGCAGGTACACCAAGCTAGAGAAGATGTGTTATTTCAGATATAGCCTTCCAGGGATATGGTTGGAATTGCAACAGTCTATTTGCTCCAATATTATCATAGATGCCTTTGGCTTTACGCTATCCATATGGGGGTTATAACTGGTTCAAACCGTTATGCCCTACTTTGAAAATCATGGTTATGCCAATTTTTCCACATTGTGTAAAAACGGGGTTGTTTTTATAAGCAATATTTTATTCAGATTTGTATCTGAACAGGGAATGGGGAACAGACATAGCCTATATTAAAACTCTTTAATTGCGTTATCATTTTTCTTTCCAGATCAAACCCCAATCACAGTTTTCGCTCCAACTAACGATGCTTTCAATAAGCTTGGTGCAGGTCTTGTCTCAAAAATCTTGGCCGATAAAGATCTTTTAAAAAGTAAGTGTAGCCTATTCCGAAATTCATATACATTTGTAATCATCTCCATGCCGAAAAGAATTTGTTCGTAACAAGTAGTATATTGTTTATTTTGTAATTGCAACCATTTTAACTTACCATGTTACGCCTGGGACACTCTACTCTGCTGGATACCACAGTGCCTATCTCCATACCCTTGATGAAGCTGACAAAGTGCGTCTCCACAAATTCTTCGTCTGTAAGTATTTTTAGGCGTCACTCTCATTTGACAATAAAACTAAGCACCGTGTGTTTAAATTTGATTGTCCACAGTAGGATGTTAAACCCAAATGCATGTCCTATCATATATTACACTTATTTGAGAATAAAGTTATTATTATTATGTTAACGATTGTGCGAAATTAATTGGTTTACGTCGGACAGTGCTTGTATTTATGTGAACTTAGATGTTTTTTTAAAAACATATCATTGATATGGCGATAATTTTTTTTTTTTTTTTTTTTTAAATGAAAGAAACCTATACATATCAGGCGATCTTTATTGGCATGCTTTTCTCTTTCAGTCGGTTATGAAGTTGATTCTGCTACAGTTGATACTACTGACATATCTGCCAGCAATGGAGTTATTCATACCATCGAAGATGTTATGGTTCCTGCCTCCGTCAGTGATCAAGTAGCTGCTATTTCTGCTCCTATTACCACCACAGCCCCAACAGTGGCGGTCACTGCAGCCCCAACAATGTCGGCCACTGCAGCCCCAATAGCTGCCCCCACTGCTGCCCCCACCGCTGCTCCCTCTACATAAAGAGCCATCGAATTCTGGTGTAAATAAAACCAGCCATAAGAAAACATTCTTTGTTTAAGTTTATCAATGCGCACTCCCCCCCCCCCATTCCCTATTAGGGTGCGCACTTTACTCAATTCATAGTTTTCAAAATTTCCAGGAAATGTCATCAGCATCCCCCTCAACCATTGGGGACTACACCAAACCACTAATGCATGCGGCACTCTAAACCACTAATGCATGCGGCACTCTGATGATTACCCTTTGCTCCAATGTATGCCCCCCCCCCCCCGACAAAATCCTGGATCCGGGCCTAAAAGCCATTCCTGTTAACGCATCAAAAAGGCTACCAGGTGGATGTCCCATGTATACAGCATAATTAAAGGCTTAAAGGCGATATCCACAGCTCGTTGGCGGCTTCCGTCATCCATCCACTGTTCACAGAGTAGTCATGGTGTCAGACTCACTTAGCAGAGTGCTAATAAAACTTGACAAAACAACATCTAGACCAGTGTTTATTACCCCCCCCCCTCTCCCCCCAGCGCCCAAATAATCTCTATTATGTTGATCACGATACTAATTGTTACCTTTATATTAGAAAATAACGTATAGATATAATATATATCTAACCGGCGGTTGCCATGCAAGATACACCCACGTTACCGTCTGAAATGCGCGAATATCGAACGGAACCGAGATATTTGGGATATAAACATATATTTTAAGTTTCACCAAAATCTAAAAATTGTGACTTTTAGAGGGTCCACAAACTTGGTATTACATACTTTTGCAGTTTCTGCGTACAAGGAGCGGCCATTTTGTCGTGCTGTTTCGCTCCGATTTTCAAAAATGGCCGCTCCTAATTGTACGCAAATAGTGTGAAAGTATCTAATGCCACAATCAAGTTCCTTTATTTTTTTGTTTTATTTTTGTAAGAATGGCTTTGTTTTTACAGGAGTATGTTCACAAGAGGACAGATTTAACCAATGATGCCTCCTAAGTTAGAGGGGATCAGAACTTGGTCGATAACGTGGACGACTCCATTTTCAGCTTCAATATCAGATTCTTCTAGTACACCTTTACCATTAAATGTTACTTGATTATCTGAAAGTCAATATTAAATGTTACTTGATTATCTGAAAGTCAATATATTCAATATTAAACGTTACTTGGTTATCTGAAAGTTTATATATACAATATTAAACGGTCCTTGATTATTTGAAAATCAATGTGTACAATATTAAAGATGAGTTCCCAGATAAAAATTTATCGGGTGGTTATTTCCAATAAAAGTATGGCAATTTTGGTATATATGGAAAGTAGAAACATCCAATCTTACCAGAAAATACTGGATCCCCTGAAAAACACCCATGGGGCAAGCACTTGGAAAAAATGTCAGGGTATCCCAAATTGACAACCCGACGATTAGTGAAACACCCATGCGTGACGTCAAGGGATGTGCGCGCAGGTTGTACGAGGCCATTGTAAGAGGGAGTGCTCAATGTATATGTATACTTGTTGATAAACGTAATGGCGAGTGGTATGCAGCGATACATCGTCTTTTATATTTCCAACGAATTCTCCCTCGGTTTGTTTCCCTTCCTTGACGTTCAATCACGTCACAAAAATAGACTCTTAAAAATAGATTTTTTACAGCTCCTGGTGTTTCGTGTTGACATCAGTGTTTTAAGAGCGATTTAGAGAAAAAATGTGATTGATTAATTAGTTTGAGTATGTTTTTAGTCCAATTATATCACCAAATCACCTGGTTCGTACACGGAAATGTATCTTTAAGTGTAGTAAAGACAAGTAAAAACGAAATTTTGAACTATAAAAATCGAATCGAAATTGGATGATCTGTGTTTTAATCAGATCTGAACACGTTCATTTGCTGCCGTGTTCGCTAGCCAATCCTTACGCACTGAGCAACCACGGTCTCCCGGTAGTGTTCATCCCGGTCAGCTGTATTTTTTTAAAAACCCAATCCTACTTAAGAATAATCTTTCAGATTTGGAAATAACTCTGCGTATATTAAAGATCATTCGTTTACTTAAAACACAGCTAAACGTCCTCTGTCATTCTAACCCCTTAAAAAAGAAAATTTGTCCTCCTTTTTTATAGAAAACATGAATTAAACGTAATCTACTAAGTAATTAAGCAAGAAAACGTTTACTTACTAGCAGTAGTTACGCTGATTTCATGACCACCAAGAAGAGTTGAGACAAGGCCAGCATGATCCAAACTCTTGATGTGAATAGCACCAGCATGAATATGGTAGTCAACGATCTCTTATATAATAAACAAAACAAAAAAAAAACATTAATAGAATTAGAATAATATGAATACTGCCTACACTATTAAATGAGGGTACATCATTATTATTGAAATAAGATAAATTTTTATCTAAAATGTACGGAAGCCTATTAGGGTCAATCAAATGAAAAAAAATTAAGATAGCCTATATTGTAATTACTAGATGGCTATCTTTTGATTACAAGATAACCATTGTATATAACTATCTTGCAATTACAAGATAGCACACGATAGCCTAAAATACTCTTTCTTGTAATTACAGATAGTTATATTAGGCTATCTTGTAATTACAAGATATACTATTTAGGCTATCTTGTTATATTAAGCTATCTTGTAATTACAAGATAGATATATAAAATGGTTATCTTGTATTGACCCTTATGGTCAAAATGGGATAGAGGTCACATAACGGGTGTCATGTGTACCAGTGCCCTTATAACGGGTTGGATACTAACTTCTTTCGTAAATACTAACCTCTTTCGTATACTGAAGATTTGCCGAAAATTGCGGATTTGACACTGGTTGGGAGCTTATCAAAGGCAGCATTTGAAGGAGCAAAAACTGTGTATTTGTAGGCGCCTATATTCAATACAAAAAATATCATAAGTTATATATAGACCTCTTGTTGAATCTTCAGTATCCGGTTGAAACATTATGTAATACAGGGGTTTCACTCGGCAAATCTCGACAGATTCCGGTACCCTACATCTAGACTCGGATGTATGACGAGTTCCGTTATTTTGGAACTATTTAGAAGGACCCGGATACAAAATGGCTTCCCCCATGGAGATTATATCAACAAACTAGAAAATGGCTGCCATTTTGGGACTTTTTTGTAAAAGCGGCACGTTTTCATGTTAAAGTAAATCGGTAGTCGACTAACCGCATCGCAAATGTATGGTCGTAGGTACATATCACTTACTGTCTTACATCCGAGTCTAGATGTAGAGTCACGGAGGGTACCGGAATCTGTTGAGGTTTGCCGAATGACAGTGGTTTATGCAATATATTGGCGCGAATACAACAAAGAGCTGAAATTATCACGCTTTAACAGGATAATAAGATACTTTTTTAAAATTTTAGTGTTATATACTTACTGTTGAGGGAACCTCTCAGGCGATAATCGAGTCGAGCCTTTCTGACGAGGGCAGCGAATTGGGTAAGATTGTGGGATTTACTGTCCAAAATGTCCATGATAGTTCCTTCTGGTACATCTAAAACTCTATCAATAAGATAGACAACACCATTACTGGCCTCAATATCAACAGCCAAAACTTTGGCATCGTTGAAATAAATATTCTGCAAAAATATTAGATTTACAAGAATATTATATATATATATATATCACTGAAATGTATTAAACCAATTGACATGGCACTCATCAATACAATTGTGGTTAGGTTAGTTCAACGTTATGCATAGAAAAAAAAATAGAATTGAACTTACTCCGCCCTGCTCGTACAATCTTATGGAATGCCCAGACAAAGTAGGCAGGACTCGGCCATTGACGATATCAAAAGTGAACTGTTCTCCACTGATGACGTGGTATTTAAGAACATTGGCGAGAGCAGCTTTGTCAGCTGTTAGAGCAGCGACCTCGGCTTTAGGAATGGCAGCGAAGGCAGAATCGACAGGTACTAGGACGGTGAATGGACCTGAAAAAAAATTAAGATCTTTGTAATAGTGAGCGCAAGATGGCCACACTTCCCACAAACAAAATCAAGAAGACAACCTGCGGACAAGACAAATTACAGAGACATTGCAAGAAATAAACAACAAATACATAGTGAACACATTAAGTGACGCTACACGCATTGACATGACGAGGCTTAAAATAAAGACTTATTGCTGAAGCCTAGGGAATTGGAGGATGATCAGATTATATCAGGATATACATACAAACAAATATTATTAAGTGAACACATAAAGAGACGCTACACACGATGGACAGGACAGGGCTTTAAAACAAAGACTTGTTGCTGAAGCCTAGGGGACGAGAGGAGGCCCAGATGATATCGGGCGACGTTTCAACTATAGGATCGCCATTGCTTAAAAAAGACAACAGGAGCACAGTCGAAACGTTGCTTATTAATAATGGGAAGTATCTAGAGGACTGAACTCTTTTTATTGATTCTGTTGTATATTCTGTAGTCAATTGCACTAAAAAAAATACAGTTTTAAAACTCAAGAACTATATTCCTTGTCTTGCAAAATAAAACAAAACATCAGCATAAAATGGAGCCGAAATCGAAAGAAGAAAACTTACCTGGTCCAGCCAATGCGTCTGCAAGACCGGCTTGTTTAATCAAGCTAACCAAAGTGGTACCATTGTTTGCACCAATAACATCAACCAAACTCTGCATGCCATGGCAATAGGCAACAACGCCGACCAGCAATACTATCTTCGCTAACATCATGCCGTCTCAGTCAAAGCTCAAACACGAAATGTATCCGAAGGTTTGAAAACATTGGCCAAACTTTATCTTGGAGATAAAATCGCCCTAGATCATGAAGGTTACAAAGTTAAAAAGAACATCGGGCGATTCCTTATCATTTTACCACGAAGGGAAGGACCAATACAAAGTTCAAGAAGATAAAACATTTTGACCTACTGACAATTTGGGAAAGCATTTCACGTTATGCACGTAATTGTGCTGTGTCGTGTATGAGTAAATGATGAATCTTAAGGGCTTTTTTATATTTTAACTTCAAGATTACAACGTGTTTATTAGCAATGAAAGTTCGAACAGTCTTTGACCTGTTGAAGTTGCTACTTTTATTTTACCCCGAGAGAGCGAGAGAGAGAGAGGGAGAGAGAGAGAGGGGTGTTTTCCGAAATAACGACATGGCGTCGGTCTCCCCCGAACCCAACAAAACCGTACCACTCGACCACCCAACCGTTTGTATAATCAATAAAAGTGATCTTTTAGGCTTTAAAGAATATAGAGGTGTTTGATATAGGATGCCTAATTTATAAAATAAAAGTAGTATATCTTGGTAGATTTATATACAATGATCAAATGTTTAGTTACTTTATTGGAGTTCTCTATATGCTTCAATTGGGCGAACTACATCCCCTTGTTTTAAAAGTACACCTTCACCCCTACAATGTGTCCACTTTTACACCGTTGCCCTTGAAGAGCCATGGGATTAATGCATGAGAGATTTCGCAATGCAGCCTGATGCCAACTTTAAGAACAATCCAGATATATAAGAATTTTTAAAGATAAGTAAGATACTGTCCTGTCCCCTGATGACCTTGTTTAGATAAGAAACGAAAAAAAACATCCACGTGGTCTTATCTGAAAGTTACTGACCAGCAGATCTATCGTGAACAATATTTTATACCCACTCGAGTTCCTGGAGCTGGTTGAGTTGGAAGGCAAAATGAAGATCCTTATTCTACTCGTTTGTGTTAGCGCGGCTTTCGCCCAAACTACGGTCATCGATGTTCTGACGAAACAGAGAGACACTACTTTATTAAGTTTAATCGAATCTGCTGGACTCACCGATGTCCTTAAAGGAAAAGGTAATGCAACGGTTTTTTAAGCATAGAATTTGACTTTTAGCCGGGCAGTTGGGGAACTTGTACAACAAAGCTATCAGCGATAATGTCAAATTTTGATTTCCTTTTTTTATTGGGTGTCCTCTTGAAATTGATGTCAATGGCCATCTTCCTCCCTGGCACGTCACAGAAAGCTTTTTACGGTAAAATGATGTTTTGATTAGCTCGCATTCCCTGGACGCAGTTTCTGTGTCGATTTAAGGTGAGTCCACACCTTCTGCATATGGTCTTACAGACCAATTAAAACGGCCAATTTTTGGTATATTAATATGTTAATGTAATGGGTTGATAATGCTCGTTACCACTGCTTCTTAAAATTCTATCATTAATATTATTTCTGATTAACAACAGGTCCCTTCACCATCTTTGCCCCAACTAACAGAGCTATCAGTCGCCTCAACCCCAATGTAACTGCCGCACTACAAGCCAACACAGCCATGTTGGCTGGTGTTCTCAAATACCATGTTGTTGGTGACAATCTAAGAGCTGCTGATATCCGCACCAACGAAAAACAGGTCACTGCTCTGTCTAACCAAAAACTTAGACTGAATCATTACCTCTCAACAGGAGTAAGTAAAAGCTATTAATACTCAGTTAAGAGAGAAAGAGAGAGAGAGAGAGAGAGAGAGAGAGAGAGAGAGAGAATAAGGTTCAATTTTTTTTCAATGAAGAAAACACACGTGGCTGGGTAGGCGAATCTACAACTCTCCGGGTACAGTCTTGACAGACCTTATGATTTAAAAAGCTGATGTTGAACCAGTCCAACATACAACCCCTTTAACCTTTTAATTCGTTCTGTTGTTGTTTTCGCATCACAGGCAACCACTGTTAATGGTGTTCAAGTGTCTGCTATTGACCATACAGCTAGTAACGGTGTTGTTCATTCATTGAATGGTGTTCTTACTCCACCAGCTGGAACCGTTGTTGATGTTGTTAAAGCTAACCCTCAACTCAGCACCCTGTTGGCTGCTGTTACTGCTGCTGGCCTCGGTGGCTTCCTTGCCGGTGAGTTGTTTTCTTATCCTACATGTACATCAAGCTAGAGTAGATTTGATATTACAGATATACATGTAGTATGGTTAGAATAATGGAACAGTCTATTTGCTCCAATATTATCATGGATGCCTTAGGCTTTACGGTATCCTTTGGGGATTCTAACTGGTTCAAAGCGTTATGCCCTCCTTCGGAAATCATGGCTATGCTACCTTTATCAGATTGTGTAATTGCGTTATCATTTTTCTTTCCAGATCAAAACCCAATCACAGTTTTCGCTCCAACCAACGATGCTTTTAATAAGCTTGGTGCAGGTCTTGTCTCAAAAATCTTGGCTGATAAAGATCTTTTAAAAAGTAAGTATATTCCAAAAGTTGTTTACATTTGTAATCATCTTCATGCCGAAGTGAATTAGTTGGTAACAACTGGTATATTGTATATTTTGTAATTTGCAGCCATTTTGACTTACCATGTTATTCCTGGAACACTCTACTCTGCTGGATACCACAGTGCCTATCTCCATACCTTTGATGAAGCTGACAAAGCTCGTCTCCACAAATTTTTCGTCTGTAAGTATTTTTAGGCGTAACTCTCATTTGACAATAAAAACTAAACCCCGTGTGTTTAAATTTGATTGCACACTGTTTTGGGTATGCCCAGTCGGGGCTAAACAGTTTGAGGTTAAACCCAAATTCATGTCTTTATATATATAACGATTGTGCCAAATTTATTGTTCTACGTCGGACAGTGGTTGTATTAATGTGAACCTAGGTTTTTTTTTAAAATAACATATCACAGGAAAATCTTATGTGAGCGATAAATCTTTATTGGCATGCTTTTCTCTTTCAGTCGGTTATGAAGTTGATTCTGCCTCAGTTAAGACTGCTGACATATCTGCCAGCAATGGAGTTATTCATACCATTGAAGATGTTATGGTTCCTGCCTCCGTCAGTGATAAAGTAGCTGCTATTTCAGCCTCTCTCACCACTGCAGCCCCAACAGCTGCCCCCACTGCTGCCCCAACAGCTGCCCCCACTGCTGCCCCAACAGCTGCCCCCACTGCTGCTCCAACAGCTGCCCCAACAGCTGCCCCCACTGCTGCCCCAACAGCTGCCCCTACTGCTGCCCCTACAGCTGCCCCCACCGCTGCTCCCTCTACATAAAGAGCCATCGAATTCTGGTGTAAATAAAATCAGCCATAATAAAACATCTTTAGTTTTATTTTATCACTGCGCACCCCCCTCCCTCCATCCAATTCCCTATCCGGATCTTGGGTGTGCCCTTTCGAACCTTAGACCACTTAAAGTTTTCGACCCCCCTCCCGAACAGGTAGATAAAACCGGATATGTGTACGCCATTCATAAACAAAGTCTATTCATTAATCATACAATTATAATAATAAAAATCATGATTGCTGCGAAAATTAAGAAAATAACAGTATATTGAAAACTTCTGTTTCTGGATTTTCATCCCTACTTAAATTCAATCCACAAGTAGAAGCGTAATAATAGCGTTATTCTCGCGTCTACAATTTGCAGGTCATGGCGGATGGGGAATGGCCACATTATTTTTAAATTATATATTTACCCATTATACCGTTCCATTTTTCCAACATTGAAACAGATTGGTCACAAAACTTAACTCTAACAGATTGGAAAGATTCCAATAATAAAAACGCTTACAAAGATCGGGTAATTTTACAGGATTTTATCGTAGATGAAAGTGTCTTGTTTCGATCGCCGTGTTTCCACGAAAGTCGTCGTTGAACCAGATAATAAAAACGCTACGATTTGTCGGTGTTCCCTATAGCTGTGACCAAAAAATCCACAATATGTTCAAATGCTCTCGAATGAATTCCTGAAAGAAAATTGGTCATTTTATTTGAAAGTATGTCCACAGCTTGTTGGTGGCTAGTGTCATCCATCCACCGTTCACAGAGAAGTCATTGTGTCAGACTCACATAGCAGAGTGCCAATAAATCTTGACAAAACAACATCTAGATCAGTGTTTATTTCCTGCCTCCCTAGCGCCGAAAAAATCTCTATTCTATTTATCACGATACTAATTGCTACCTTTATATTAGGAAATAGCATATTGATACAAAGTTGTATAACCGGTGGTTGCCATGCAAGATACGCCCACGTTTCCGTCTGAAATGCGTGAATATCGAACGGAACCTAGATCTTTGGGATATACAGGGCCGGCGGAAGCAATTCTTGATTGGGGGGCTTCCATCCGAGATCTCAACGGGCGATGGTCCAGCGGCCGCAATAACCTGGAGAAAAGAGCACTAACGGCCAGATTATTGGGGGGGGGGGGGCAAAATTTTCACTAAAATCGAAAAATTGTGACTTTTAGAGGGTCCACAAACTTGGTATTACATACTTTTACACTCTTTGCGTACAAGGAACGGCCATTTTGTCCTGCTGTTTCGTTCCGATTTTCAAGAATTGCGAGCTCAGTCATATCATTATGGTGTAACGGGGATAGATCTAACCGGTTTTTAAAATCCGGTAAAAATTGTGACCTGTAGATGTATCCACAAGTTACAATAGGGGAAAATAAGACCGAAACTGCCAAACAAAATGGCAGATCCTTGTACGCAAATAGTGTAAAAGTATCTAATGCCACGGCTGTCCATCCTCTAGATGTGGATATTTAATAAGATTCTGAACATTTATTTACCATATGGAATTTGTTTATGGACACTCTACGGGTCACAATTTTTGTCCGATATTGAAGAGACTTAAAATATATTAAGATTTTGCTTCCTATCGGACAGTAACTTCATGGATTATGGCCCCTGAATGTACGAAAATATCGCGATTTTAGCTAGTGAACCCTCTCGACGCCACAATCTTCATCCGATTTAAATAAAAAACGTTTAGGTCAAAGTTTAATTTGTCAATTTTATAGGTAGGAGCGTTGTAACTATGGTATATTGATACCTGTCAGCTCTTTATCTAAATCTTACATAATGCATCTTTCATGACGGCGTGTGATTTTATGTTTTTGGTTAATAACAAGGCGCCGGTGAGTTAATGTTAAGGCATGGGGTATTGGCTTTAAATTTGGACACATGTCACCAAATATTCCTGGGCCGTCCGCGAAAGTTATTTTTAGTTTCTCTCCCTTACCCTTTTCACCTTTGGCGTGGCGATTTTTGTTGACTTTCTGGTGTAGAATCGAAAAAAAGGATTTAAAAAAATATTCATGATTTTGAGGCGGAAGAATACAAGAGTTGTGAGGTTGGTTACGTTGAAATGTAGGGCCGTAAATTGCATGTTGACTTGTCTCTACTCCCAGCTTGTGTATCTCAATATCTTCATGGTCAACCCCATACATGCTTTTCGGCAAGAGTTTGCTACATGTTGCTCCATCTGTGGCAGAAAGCGTTCTACCCAACGAAAATTTGGGGAAAAGTTAGAGCCGGTCTAAGAGACGAGAAATAACATTAAAGTCAATGGGGAAATAATTAGTGACCTGTGGCCATTTGAGTCAACAGTTCTAGAACGCATAGACCAGGATGTTCTATACCGTTGTAGTTTCCTAAATGACGAAAGGATGCTATATCTAGATACAGGAAGGAATAAGTGTCATCGCTTGAGACATACACTTCGACGCGTATTCTTATAACAATTTAGTTTTACAGGTTTCAGCGTGTCCAAGATTGGGCTAGAAAGTTGATTAACTTTATATGTTGCATTGTCGAGATATATTCCAGTACGCATACCAAATATAGGAGAAGATCTTTTTAAGGTAGGTTCACTGCGCACACAAAACTAACTTTGGTTGCTCAAAGGTGTTTACTTCACGAAATCAATAGAGGCTATGAACATACCAAAGTTTATTCACCTTTTGTGTTGATTATCGAGTTTATATCACCGCAAATTTACTAGCACCCGTCCGTTTGTACTCGTACTACTAGTCATTTTATATCTCCGTGAAGTAGAAACAATCTATCTAGGCTGGTATGGTCAAGACTCCCGAGTGCATCTATTCGTTGGGAGTGACGAAAAGTGAGTTCCCGAGTGGCCACGTAAAATAATTCGATGAAAGGTAGGCGAAATGTCCCTCACAGCACAATGCATAGCGTATGTCTGTCTTCCTTATCCCGTTTGGAGCAAAACAATATGCCGATAAACTCCTGTTCGTTTCATTTCGATTAGTTACCCCCCCCCCCCGCTCATTGTAAGAAAGATAACAGACCTTTCCTAGCCGACGTCAATCTATGTTGTTGCGATCTGGTAGTGTCGATTATAAATTTTAGTTCGGAATTTCATTGCTAATGCGGCTCTCGGGAAAATGAACTGTACATTTGACGTTGTCCAACCCCAACCCCGCCCAAACACCCGAACACGCCCCTGCAACACGCGAAATTATGGAAGCCTATAACTACCATTCATAATTACTACTTTTCGCCCCGTTAAAACATGAAAGCTGAAAAGTCAAAAAGAAGAGGTTACGACAAAATATGAGGCGCCAACACGCTATACAAGCCAAAATACAACTCGAAAATAGGAAATTAAGAAATAACAAAATGCGATATATTTTTGTATTTATTGGTGTCAATAGGAAGGCGTAAACACGTTATACAAGCCAAAATCAACTGAGACATCCGGAGAAAACCCACAAAGTTGGACAAGCAGCCCTACTCCCTTGTCATGTTTAAGCGGGGAATCGAAAACACACCACCTGAGTCAATGTTAGGTCTTGTGATATGTGTTAAACCACTAGACCCCCCAACCCCCTTGTAAGACGAATTTTGTAAGTTGTTGTATATTGTATATACCGGTATGGGAAATAATAAATTAAATTGCTGTATCAGCCATAATTGGCAGATAAAATATTCTAGTTGGCCGGGAAAAAAATATGAACATTTTATTTATATAAAAATTATTACCCATTTTGACGGAAAAGGATGAAAGGCAATGTGAGCCCAAATTTCACGTATTCAAATACGATCTGGAAAATTGAAACTACAATCACTTCAATCTCGAAACTAGAAAAAATTGTTGGAGAAATTTCTTAGGTGACTCGGGGTAGCCATTTTCCCTAAAGTGACGAATCGCATGACTGTCACGTGACATGTATTTATTTTCCGTGCTGGATGACCGAATCGCTTAAGAATATACCCACAGGTAGAAAAATAGATCTTTACAAAAACTTGAATTTAAACATTTAGGGTCCAATTTGTTATGTCAACGAGTTGACTTTGACTCACGGATCATTTTACAACAAACGAAACGACGATCCGGCCTCTAGTTTTCGAGAAATCGACCCAAAAAAGATTGACCAATCAGAGGCCAGGATGGGCAGGGCTTAGGTCTAGAAAAATTTGGATAAAATGGTCGGTACATTGCTCCAGAGGCTTCCGGTCCCGCGGCAAGTCGACAAGACGGTATACAAGCCAAAAAGCAAGTCGAAAATAAGAAATTAGGAAAAACGAGGAGCGCTATTATCGCAGTGTGTTGTTTCTTAATATGCTATTTTCGAGTTGATTTTGGCTTGTATAGCGTGCTGTCGCTGAATGGTAGTTATAGGCTTCCATACGAAATAGACCGGTGATAACAATCGTTCATTAGTGCTGCCTGGCGAGGCAACAGTCATATCCAAATGCTTTTTAGTAGACACTGATTAAAATAACAATAGTAAAGAAAAGATTATTTTATTAGATGTAAATGATTAACTTGAGGGTACCAATACGGTATCAATAACATGAATTACTCCGTTGTTGGTGTTGATATCAGCAGTAAGCACGGTAGCACCATTTATTTTAACAACTGCAACAAAAAATAACAGTTGGATTATCTCACATACTTTAACATCAGGGCCCGGTTCCTAGAAAATTCTTAAAGTAAGCACAAAGTCATACTTCACTTTTACTTACGTAAGAATCTTATAAAAAATACCGTCCCTAGAAAATTCTTAAGACCATTCTTACGTAAGCACAAGTCAAGTACAAGTCTAAGCACATTGTGACTGGTAAAGCTTACCATACACTGAGACTACGATGCTCTTTAACGTCATAAAATAACTTTGGTATGCGAATTACGTCATAAATTTGTCGTCTGCTTCATTGTTGTTGATTTTGATTGACATGTCCCCTGTATAGGCCTACACAATTATAAAATGTGCCAAAATATATTTTAAAAAAACGCAGACACATAGGCCTACAAACTAACTGAATAATTGTGAGAGCGCCTGATCAGCCTGTGTGTTTGTAGCCTATTGTTTACTAATTGGCAAATGCATAAATTGGTTTCAGGGTAGGCCTATAAGGCCCTAGATGCAAAATTTTCTATAGCATTCTTAATTTCTTTTTGAGAAGAATTTTCCCTGTCTTGTAATTGTCTCTTTGGTATCAAAAGGTGTCGGAAATGCCGTCGAATAACTCTACGGTCAGCCATCTTTTTGAAGCAGAAACAGACTTAAGGTTGGTAAGCAAGCCCTATACCTTGCTTGGGACTTGTGCTTAGACTGGCTATGTTTAAGAACGAAGTTGTGCTTAAGTTGTTTCTTGGAACGCATAATAACGTTCCTGTGCTTACAATGAAGTCTACTTAAAATCGAAGCACAAGGCCGTTCTTAAGAATTTTCTGGGAACACAAAATAAGGTAAGTTTACTTAAATGCAAAGTCGACTAAAATCTAAGCATAAGAACGTGCTTAAGAATTTTCTAGGAATCGGGCCCAGGTGCGTTTACTAAACATTTTATCTCACGTACTTCAACATACGATGGATTCACTAAACCTTTTATCTCAAGCACTTCAAAATAACGTGGATTAACTATAAACATTTTTCTTACCATCAACATAAGGTACATTTCCTAAACATGTTATCTCACGCACTTCAAAATAAGATGGATTATCTAAGCATTTTTTCATACGCACTACAACATACGGTGGATTTATTCATATGCACTTCAACATAGGGGTGATTCACTTAAAGGACAATATTGGTGTCAGTCATTATCATATATGTGATAGAACTAATTAAACACGTTACAAATATAATTTTAACACAGAGATCATTGCTACGATAGCTGAGTAATACAGGTTTCCTGAATAGGAAGTGACGAACGACAAAGGAATACACGAGTCACCTATCTGTGTAACTGACTGATGTGACGGGTGATAAGAGATACATTGGCGAATTTCTGCTCACTAATAATTCCTTCCAAGACCAAAAATTGTTATGTGAGACTGTGAGGGGATATCTGACAATAAAATGTTTAGTTAGTCAACCATATATTGAAGTGAGCGAGATAAAATGTTTAGTATGCACCTTATGTTGAAGTGCGTGAGATAAAGGACAATATTCATGGATTTAGTCATACGCACTTTAACATAGGATGGATTTACTTAACATTTGGTCATATGCACTTCAACATAGGGTTGATTCATATAAATGACAATATTGGTGCCCGTCATTATCACGTATATGCATTTACTAAACATGTTATCTCATGCACTTCAAAATATGGTAGATTAACCAAACATTTTTTTTATCATGCACTTCAAGACATTGGATTAACTAAACATTTTATCTTATGCACTTCAAAAAATGATGGATTAATATTTATTTCATGCACTTCAAAGAAATGAATCATGCCCGCTTCTTCACAATGGATGAAGACACGGAGCAGTGCCCAAGTCAACCGATTGGGATGACCAGATGCGTTTTGGTGTGTTTGTACTTGTTTTTCGGCACTGTAATGCAAGAAAACATTTACTATCAAGCCATATTTAAAATTTAAATTCTTACCGTTATTCTTAATACTGACTGTGATGTCTTTACCATTTAGAGTTGTTACTTTCTGTCCATCAGATAAAGCGGATGAATAAATATTACCAACTACTACATGGTACTTTAATATATCTACAAGTAAACAATAGCTAAATAAAAATAATCTTGCATAAAAACTCTTGTCCTTTAATATTCCCTTTTTTCGTGGTTAGTTTGTTCCACTTTTGAGTGAAGCTTGTTTTACTATAGTTAATTTAGTAACCGATTCGTATCAAACGCTGTCACCTATCCGTTACTGTATTCTGGTACTATACACATATACGTGTAATATGAAAATAAGCCCCACCCCACCTCAGTTCTAAGGCTAATTTGGGATCATTGCCGTCTATTTTTTTCACCGTTATTCTTATTTGTTCGCCAAAGGACTCATTTCTTACCACATCCGACAGAAATTTATAATAACCCAACATTATTTCTTTGTTGAATTTAGCGATCCAAAGTTGAAATTGATCCGCCTGTGATGACCGGAGGTTCGTGGATTCGTGGCCTGTGCTTAGCCAATATAAAAATAAAACTAGGAATGGAATGTTACCGTAAATGATAAGCTCTTGCTGTACGACTTATACATTGTCTATTCTGTGTGGACCCCATAATTAAGTGGCCGAAACCTAAAAAAACACTAATTTTATAGGCTGGAATAGCCGTAAAACGCGTTTTTTTGGGGGGGGGGGTCCATACAAGGTCAAATCCGCCTCTTCGCCTCTCAAAGAAAACCGGCGCCGTTGCCCGAAATTTTTCGAACATTTCTAGTTTTGCTACCCTAACTGTCATCAAACCCGAAAAAAACACTAATTTTACTTTTCTTGTAATTGAATATCACGAATTTAAACATTTTGTCTGGGACCACTCTACTTTGTGCAACATTTCTTTGGCATCGATTATTTTGTGAATACAGATGCAACAGTCTGATCGGATGGGTGGAATTCAGAGTGGGATTTCGGTTACATAACCATTGGATACTTTTTGAGTCGCTTACATGGGCTAGAATAGCAGAAAATGCATTTGCGGTGATTATTGCCTTTTGGGAATTCGGGTCAGCCAGGTAGGCTTTTTTTGACCAAATTAAAGTTGCTGTATTCACAGGCTGGAATAGTAGGAAAACGCGTTTGCGGCAGTTGAATTTTCCAAATTTTCTCCTAACGGTCCCGTCAATGAAATCACAAGTAGGCGGAGAACGACTCTGTGTTATTTATCTGCGGTTTAAATGATAGCAGGAAATAATTAATTAATAACTGGGCAACCCCTTTCGATTTTATCATGAATTTTAGCCCCACAGATTTCACAATCACATAGTTATTGCAAGCACTATATACGAGAAGAAGTCGTACGCTCCCTTTAAGGTTTCAAATTCAAACATGGGTTCGAACTTAAATATTCCATAGAAGACCGGCCAGTGACCTGTATCTCATCACCACAGCCAATTTTGAACTACGACATAGATTATACCTTAACATAAACATAGCAAGGATATGTCATACCTACAATGTACAAATGTACATCTAAGCTATGAATAATCATGACCCAACGTGATAGGAATAAAATTACATATAAATTATTTACCCGTTGCAGTTAACTGTGGACCATTTCAAATTAAATTTTTATCATTTGGGGAGGGGGGGGGGTGCATGGCTGAATGGTTTGTGTGCGCGCTGTATCGTACAGCTTGTCATTGATTTGATTTGATTTGAAATGGGGTGGTTTCGAATCCCCGGTTGTACGTGGCAAGGAGTAGGGTCGACTGTCCAACTTCGTGTTTTTTTCTCCGTGTCCTCCTGTTTCCTCCCACTACTAAAGACCCCTACGCGCAAGCGAATTATTGAAATGAAATATATTAGTCCCGAAATGACCTAGTTTGTGTCGAGTGGACGTTAAACCCTCTCTATCTATCTCTTTTATTATTTGGCACAAAGAGAGAAAAGTTACATACACCATTTAAAACTTTACCTTGTAGAGCTGCTCCAGGTAACTGTTGAAGAATTCCAGCAAAAGCTTTGTCGTTTGGCGCAAAGACTGTAAAAACTCCAGCTGAAAATACGCGATTTAACGGTATATTAATATAAATTAAGAGATATTCTTATTAAAATCAAAATAACTTAATTTTAAATTAAATTAAGTACCTACCTCTCAATGCATCTTCTAAATTAGCTACAATGATGGCTGCAAATAAATCGGTGAATTCGTCATCATGTACAGCGAGGTAATCTAATATATCCCCATCAGCTGGCAATAAAACACCATCTATCGTGTGTATAACACCATTAGATACAATAGCATCAGTATCAGATATAGCAACACCATTAACAGTTACAGTATAGGAAGGCTGTAATATAATAGCATCATTTCCAGGCACAAGGCTACACCAGTAACAACAAAACTAATAGCATCAGCACATTATCGGAAGGCTGAATATAATAGCATCATTTCCAGACATACAGCTATACCAGTAACAACAAAACTAATAGCATCAGCACAGATAAGACCACTGTCAGATTTACCTGTAGGCTTAGCAGGATGACGCCTAGGGCCCCAAATCTGTGGGATCTCTTACCAAGGTGTACACTATTTTTGGCAATTCTTGAGTCTTTCTTACACGCACAGTTTATTAAACATTCGCCACCAGCCTTTGTTTTGCTCGATTGTATTTAAAACACACTTTCATCCCCTTCTCGTCGGGAGATTGGGAACAACCCCGGACTTCTCTTCATTTAAACCCGACACCGGATATAGCTACACCTACACCAGATTAGCGCTACAATTGAAATCGTGTTTTTATTCGGGAAGTAATCGTGATGATCCTATCAGGTCTTATCATACATTGAGGATTGTCGTACAAATCGTGTTGATTGTATCGAAACGTATCCGACCGTATCTGCACGTAACAGATCGTGGATTCAATAGGGACACTCCTATCGTAAAACATCACACAACAGTAGGAACCTAGCATGAAGCAAATTAAATGAGGACGTGGTAGACCAAATAAAGCTAAGCAACACCTGAGGTCATTTGTGGATGCTAAACAGTACGCTGGATTGGCATAAACTAAGAGGACTTGGGAGGCTCTTGAAAAATTCGAAGTGTATTGGGCTATTAAGATGAGCCGAAAGAGCTCAGATATGTTGTAAAGTTGAGAGTTGGGATTTAAAGGCACACAATGATTTAGAATGGTTACTATCAACCACGGAGACTTGTGCGTGAATTACGAAACATAAAAGTCGCGCAAATTTGTATATGAATCTGAAACATTATGAGATGACTAGACTAAAACTTGATTTTACAGAATTAATGAAGGAGTTGACCTGCCGACAGATTTTCTTTCCAACTCTTCAAATTTTATGACGTTATAGTATCAATCGGATTAAAATACAGTTCTACATTACGTTTCGTTTTTTTTTTAAACTTTTAATGACCCACACCATGAAGATCTGATTGGTTAAACGTGCCGTAACATACTGTTTCATTGGCCAATCCCTGACTTCAATCACAACGCCGGTAATATAACGACTTTTCCGAATCCTAGTGTAATAAAGACATTTAAAACGAAATTTGGAACTATAAAAACGAAACGAATTAGGGTCTGTGTTTTAATAAGATTGTTAGACTTGTTATAACTAAACTAATAACGTACCCCAACGTTGAATATTAAATTTCCACCAATCAAATTGGCAACTCTATCGTTGTTCTTTATAGCCGGGGAGATAATGGTGGAGTTTGTTAGATGATTTAGAAGAACATTGGTCAACGCCTTCGTGTCATTTTTTAACTCGTCGAGTACAGAGGCAGGAACTTGGGCGAAGGCAGCATTCGTTGGAGCAAACAAAGTGGCAAATCCTGAAAATATTTTCCCCAGATAATAAAAGTTTCCCTTTTCAAAAAGAAATTCCAGTTTCCATACCAGGCAAAGCCCTGACATATGCCCACTATTAATGATAACATTTAACCTGTTGCGAACCTATCTTGGAAATATGTCTCCAACATCATGAATGAAATTAGATATTTCCCCCAAGTTTTCCTTTTCAAAAAGAATTCCAGTTTCCATACCAGGCAATGAATGTCCTGCCATATGCCTACTATTTTTGATAACATTTAAGCTGTTGCGAATCTTGAAAATATTTCTCCACATCATCAATGAAATTCGATGTATTAAATGGATAGTGTTCAGAAAATAAAGGCGTCTGCGTTCATGTTTGTTTTCCTTTTTACAAGGACAACTAATTTCCTGGACAGGTACAATTGCGATCAGACGTTTAAAACGGATAATTTAGGGGACATTATGAACTGCACTTTTTGTATAACTATTATACTGGACATGGCATTCAGTGACCCACCAGAAAGAGCGATAAAGGACTTCCAATCCGCCGTGACTTGATAGTGCCACGTGTCTTAAATACGTTTTATACTCACGGATATTAGTTAGAGCATCAACTAAACCAGCTTCCTTCACCAGACTCACCAGTGTCGAATACTGTTGATTCTGGGACAAATATTCTACCAAATTAGGTTTATTTGCTCCAAATGCTCCGTTCAGAAGAAGGGTAACGGCTAGCAGAAGTTTCAACATTTCGATTCTGGTCAAATGAATTAAACTTGTGTCCGAATTGAAATGATTAGATCTTATATCTGGTTAGTTCGATCCTAATCTAGCTTTTCTTATCAGTAAGTTTCCATATTACACCTCCACCTACATAGTTCTTCTCCACTAAGACTTAACGAACTTGGGTCCACTTTATTTAAGATATTAAAGATAACGTCTTGGCAAGACGCATGAATCTTTAAAAGACGTTTCATTGAAATACAATAAGTTCTAATATTTTAAGTAACTAGAAGCATGATTACAGTCTAGGGCTCGGGATAAATGTAATCCACTCATTAAAGGAGTATACGTATAGTAATTGATGAATTCTCTCTGCCAATCCATGCATACGCCAGACGTGCCACAAGGGAAATGTTTGCCCGTACAGCGGAACTACGGCCTACTCTTATATTGAATTCCGACTGTCAGGGGATCTTTTACGTACACGCCAATGTGTACACTGGACCTTGTTTTTCGTATCATCCGAATGGCTAGACAACTTTCTTAGTCAGGTCCTACAGTCTGCATCATTGACAAGGGAGAACTACGTCGGAAAACCTGGATGAACTTTCTCGGCCAATGCGTGCGCACTGTATCATAAGGTATGTCATTGAGTCAACTGGCGTGGTTTCGATTTACCGGTTGAACGAAATTGCCTAGTCTGTGTCGAGTGTTCGTTAAACTGTTTAAGAATGTTTACTTAAAAAGGAAAACTGAATGAAATTTAGTGGTTTCCTTTGATGTGGTGATAATCCCGTAAATCAGGCCGGTACACCTTCAAATGTATGCAGCTAGCGTTTATACAAACTTAGTGTTTACATCTGAATGTAAACTTGGATACTAGTAAATATGTCACTTGAAACTGTTAATATGCTTGAATACTAGTATATATGTCACTTGAAACTGTTAATATAATTTACACTGTTAAACTCTCTCTCTCTCTCACTCTCTCTCCCCCTCTCTCTCTCTCTCTCTGCTTACTATACGAAACTAAACGGTTGGACTTGTAAATATTAAAATATCTTCATAATACTTAGCTACTACAAGAAATTTAATGGTACTATTGTTTTATTAGTTTTATTTTAGTTTTTGTTTGTTGTTGTTGTTGTTTTTTAGTGGGGTATTTAGTGCCGTATTAAATACTGAAATTGAGAATAGGTGTTTATTGCGTTATTATGAGTGTTAGAGATGAAATGAAATGAAGTGGGGTTTAACGTCATGTACAGTTCTGCTCCTAACCTGGGCTAATAAGACGGGCATGCGCCATACACTGTTCTATTAGTGAAATTTTGCCCGGGCAGCGGCGCTACGGTCTACTCTTACATCGAATTCAAACTGCCAATAGATATTTTACGTGCACGCCAATGTGTACACAGGACATCGTTTTTTTTGTCCCATCCGAACGAGTAGACAGCTGTCCTTGTCAGGACCTCCGTCCTGCGTCACTGACAAGGGAAACCACGCCGGAAAATTTGGATGAGCTTTGTCGGCCAATGCAGTGATCAAACACCCGACCAGAACACCCGACCAGGCTAGCGAGCCAGCGTCTTACCCGTTTAGCCACCGTGATCTTCGTGGGTGTTAGAAAAATGACCTAGTGAATGAAGAACAGGGCTATTAAATGGATAGCTAGATAATAATACGACGACTTTATAATAATGATGAACGTTTTGAGACAACCGTTTAAAATTGATTTTTAAACAATCATCTAGATTCTTTGCTACGGTCAAAGCGGACCCGGGTTGTATCTTTAAAGGCGTGAAGCGAACGTTATCATTCACACCCGACTAATAGCTTGGCTTATATTATATATCATATCCTGCAACAATGGAAATTAAACACATCAGCATAAATAAATATCATTGACTATGTCTGATGAGTTGTTGTTGATGACTGTACACATAAATGACGAAAAGAAAGAAAGACTCCCCCCACCCAGTAATCAGCTTTGATACCATATGGTCTTCATCAGTCAAAGTTCAGCTCTAAAAATAAACAGTCGCGTCCACATTGACAACAATTTCAACAAATTCCAACATTTTTCATTACACGTGACATTGGGATAATTCGCCCACACAATGGCTGACAGCTAATTTTGTGAATGGTAGCTTCTAGAATATATATATATATATAGCTTTACGTAGACCGCTAACGGAGAATGTATATAGGTCTTGACGAGGATTATTTAAATAAGACCGCCAGTTTCCGTGTTGTTGTCTTATGGCCACAGATTTGGGTGTTAGTAAATTAATCATGGCGGGTGTTGTAGGTAACACGGTTACTGTGGTAAGTAAAATGTATATTTTTATCATTCTAAAATATTTTTCAGTCGATGATGAAAATCATTAAATATGGAGAGAAATCCTATTGAATTAAAAAAAAAGCGCGCGTAATTGAAAAAATGTATCCAGCGTTTTTGAGGAGTTTTTTGGGGGGTTTTGTTCCAAACTTAATGAATAAGTTTATAATAACGCAGACCGTCTAATTTTTTATTTTTAAAAAAAAATAAAACACCAACAATATTCGGAATTTCCTTTAAAAAAAAGTTAAATGGCAAACAAGTCTATGATAGTTAAGTCTGGAATTCCTATTAATTCCCACAAAAGTATTTATAGGCAGGTAATATTTCCAATAAAAGTATTGCATATTTAGTATTTAAGGAAAACAAATACCCATAAAACTATTAGATTCCTTGACAACACCCAATCATTGGGCGGACAAAAATGTAAAGATGTCTCTAACTGATGTAAGGAGCTCTTATGTGTGGATCTACAATGGCTAACGGTTGTGAGGACATTAGGTGACTTAAACATCCATTAACAACAGAGGATAATCCAATAATTTACTTGATATACAAATAAGCTTGAATATGTTTTTAGTCCAGATATATCAACAAATTGTACAGTTTGCACGCGCGGTGGGTGCATCTTTAAGATCAATGTTTAAAAACAACAGGCCTTTATATGGAATACGACCACTGGTTTGTTGTACGAAAAACACGACGTTTCCATGTAAATGCTTGTTAAGTTTTTGGTGCTCAATTGCTAAATGTCACTCACGGATTATGCACCATTATGCACCGGAGAACATTAAGTGCAGTCTCAGCATAAACAATTATCATAGGTCTTTCAAATTTACATAACCTATATTTATGGAATGAATAAAATCGAGCTGCGTGGTAATGAAGCATGGGTTTGTTGGTTCCAGATTTTCTCAGTTAGCTTCGGCACCATGATTCCATTAAAGGCATCTAGAATTTTTTCAACCTTCGTTTACCAAAATTTAAAGCCATAATAAGAGAATTTAAAAGGTGGTTTTTAGTTTGTGTTTTTAAAACTGAATTTATATGTGGTTAGAGCAACCGATTCAATATAAATTTGTTTTATCACACATGTTTTGATTTATTGTTTAATTTAGAATAAAAATATTTCAGTTTCTAAGATATATAGAAGAACTAAAGAAGATATATATTGTAATAATTGTAGCTCAAAATCCCATACAAATATTAAGAAACAGAACAAAAATAGAAACCAGCGAAACATATAACACCTATTTTATACTTTTTGTGTTATAACAACAGATAATTTTCTATTCGTCCCTTTTTTTTTTCTTTTTTTTTAACACAATATCTTCGTTTTCTTTGTTTTGTCTTAATCCACCGTGTTTCAACTCACACTTGTTTATATAGAATGAAAAAAAACCCAAATAGTATGAAGTTAATAGAGGCATATAATTATTTTACATGATATTTAGGAAATACATGTTTAAAGAACTTTATGTAGCACAATTTGCTATTAAAATATGTAAAACTAAAACGCAATTTAATGATACAGTGTGGATTTTGTTTGCACTGAAAGTTGAAACCCATGGCAAACAATATAATCATGTTATACATGTCGAGAATATATAATTATCTAGACTGAAGTAGCTTAATGTAAATAATTACATAATAGTCATTTATAGCATTTATAAATATACATCGGCATGCTTTAACTATGTGTGAAAGCGTAATTGGTCCTTCGTGAATTATTCATAATTTCTGTTTTGAAACGCATCTCTTTTCGAGTTGTCAACAAAAAAAACCAAACAAAACAAAACCAAAAAAAACCCCAATCCTCCAGAAACCTCAAAATACGCAAATCTCTCATATGTACATAGATTTCTCTTATACAGGTCGTGCAATGTTTGACCAGTCAAACGTGTGTCAATAACGAATACAGAATGAGATGTACCGTTACATATAGTGAGAGTGGATATTGGATACATTTTGTACACATTAAAAATATAGTGTAACTTTATATAACATTATCTGAGGTTGGGGTTGATTCTAATACAATTTTTTCAAACAATAACACTCATATTTCTGTTTAAACAAAATCTAACCGTTTTAACACTTTCTCCTTCTTTTTTTTTATTCTAATCTAATACCCCGTTCAGACGCTTATAACTTATCCGGCGATTTTTATCCGGCGATTTTTGCGTTCATACGTGTTTTAAGATACTATCACTATACTGGATTAACATTCCTGACCATGTTCCTGACCTCGTCGGTCAAGGGTCAGAGGTAAACGCGCATGAGCACTGATAGCCGCCATTTGTCTAAGATTGTTATTTACTACGCACTGCGCATGTCCAGAGGGAAAATATCCGGATATTTTAATCCTACCCGTTCAGACGCCGAAAGTTAAACCAGATAAAAAAAAAGGTGAATTCAATTCACCTACGGAGGTGGATATATTAAACCAGATAAAAATCTCCACATATGCGTTCAGACGACGAAAATTGCTGAATTAACTATCGCCGGATAGTTTAACTTGCGCGTCTGAACGGGCTATAAGATCTAATTTAAGGGGATCGGTTTTTTTTACACCCTTTCCTGGCCTTTCCCTAATTTTTCTTTCTACTCTAAGATCTAATTTACGGATATGTTTTGGGGTTTTTTTTACGACGAAACTATGCATGACTTCAAACTTCAAATAAGTCCATTTTATTTATCTAAATTTAACAAACAAAGTGATGATTTCTATGTGTTCATTAAATAATAATCTAGACGACCAAAACATTAACAAGTGGGTGAAATACTGCCTTCGCCTCAATGTTCGTGGATCTAAATGAATTAACGTCCAAGCGACAGCCAACGATTTAAAAAAAACAACCTACATAATGGTTGAGACATGGAATTAATATAAAGTAATGAGAAATTTCGTCTGTGGATATAATAATTCTTGATTTGAACAATTTTAGGAACAATATTCTTTTTGTTCAGACTATTTTTTATTGTGTGTTGTCTGGAAGTCTGGAATATTTTAACAACAATAATTATTGAGTATCTGATAGTAGTTGTATAAATTCTCGATAACTGGCCACATAGTGTCCGTTGTCCATTAGATTTTTTTTATGTAGGCGTACAACGTCTTGGTGTTGTCGCATTCCGTCGGGTTTTGTTTTTCGAAGTACAAAATTCGCAAAAGAAGATGTAAGACTTTTTAGGTTTTTAGGCGATATGCAAAGTCTTTTATTGCCTACTTGTGTGCAAATTGCCATATTTTATCTTATTTTACTGACTCAAAATGGACGGTCATTTGATAAAAGTGTAACTTATAACACCATATAATTCACATTGAATATATTAACAGTTTCAAGTGACATATTTACTAGTTTTCAAGTATACATTCAGATGTTAACACTAAGTTTGTATAAACGCTAGCTGCATACAGTTAAAGGTGTACCGGCCTGATTTACGGGATTATCACCACATCAAAGGAAACCGCTAAATTTCATTCAGTTTTCCAGTTTAAGATAAATATCAAGTAAACATTCTCAAACAGTTAGGTAGAAGAAAGACCATTTAACCTACTGACCAAACTTCTTAGTCCGACCTTTAACCTTTACGTTCAAAAATACAACGATGTTGTGAAGTATTGTGTGGGTTAGAGAAAATAGATAAATAGAGAGAGAGAGAGAGAGAGAGAGAGAGAGAGAGAGAGAGAGAGAGGGAGATAGAGAGATGTGTGGTTTAACGTCCAATTCTATTTCAATAACTCATTTGCATTTGAAGAAAACCCACGAGATTGAACAGGAAACCCTACCTCCCGTGTCACTTACAACCGAGGAATCGAAAGCACGCCAGTACACTCAATTACAGACCTTTCGTATCATTCGAACAGCTAGTCACACAGAAGTCACCCCTGGCACCCATGGGCCATGGCACCCAAGATAGGTTCTTCTCGGCTCATGCATGGATGCATTTTAATGGCAAATCTCAAATAGTTAGTAGTAGAATTTGTTTTAAAAATAGTACACCTTAAACATACATTATGCAAGAGCCTAATCTTCCAGTCGAAGGTCTTTATTTGGGTCTGAACTGTTTTCTAAAGTATTAATTAAACATTAATTAATTGACCCGGGCCTTAATCAACTCTGGATGGCACCAGATTTCTCCGATATTAGGCAAATCTCAAATAGTTAGTAGTAGAATTTGTTTTAAAAATAGTACACCTTAGACATGCATTATGCAAGAGCTAAATCTTCCAGTTGAAGGTCTTTATTTGGGTCTGAACTGTTTTCTAAAGTATTAATTAAACATTAATTAATTGACCCGGGCCTTAATCAACTCTGGATGGCATCAGATTTCTCCGATATTAAACAGATTAAAACGGTTCAGCGATACTTTGATTAAATCAATATGGCGGACCTAGACGGACCGAGACTCAGCTTCGATCAACCAGGACCGTGGTTGAAACTATTGCACACGTCTGTCAATCTTTCAAAGGCTAATATCTTCGCTTGTAATAGAGTTATTTGAATGAAATTTTCAAATAATTCATTTTACATCATCTACTTTCGAACTATTTTAGCAAAAATGGCTATTTTTTTTATCTATATCTTACATAATGATTATTATGTTATTTTATTTAATATCATCCTAGTGGTTATGTATAAACACGCCCTCTATAATATTAAAAAACAGATTCTGTCGTAATACGTCAAATCCGTCATTTGAGATCCTGGTCGATATAAGGCGTGCGCTTTAGAACATAAGTTCAGCCAGAAAGTCAAGTGGGTGGCTTCGATTTCCCGCTAGTACGGGTTTTTCTTCGGGTCTTACGATTTACTCTCACTATTAAAGACCTCTAGGGGGAAGAGAATTATTTAAAGAATATTGAATGATACCTTGAAAATTACCTAGTTTGTGTTCAATGGATGTTTGTCTGAAAATGATCGAAGTATTGTATTGACGGGACGCGAAACTCCACTCTTTCACGTGTCTTATGTCCCACTGCAACGTAGTCCTGCTGTATATTATTGTACATGTAGGTAAACAATATATTGCATAATTATTATCATGGCCGTAAATGTAATTGATCTTAACAAAGAAAAGTCTTCAGAATTTAAAATAAAATCAACACAATTCGAAAACAATCATAGTATTTTTTCGCGGTTTCAGTTAACCATATAAGCCACATACATTTGAGAATGCCCAATGGGTATTATAATTTTCTGAGTTGTTTCAAAAGAAATTTGCCTTTGAATCCTAAGGGCCAATCCCAGTTCTGTTCTGCATTCCATTCCGTTGATAAAGGAAGTAACAGCAGGGCAGCAGGCATGGTTTCAACTTACATTTTGATTTCAACATTTATTTATTTTACTATTTATAGCATTTAATTTGTCGCTGGGGTTTAACAAAATAATAAAAAGGCTGAGTCAATCTTTTTTAACTACACAATTGCCTCATGTGGTTTCTGCACAGCGTTTTAAACTTTCAGTTGGGGTTATCCCCCTTTATCCATTAACCCTATCACTTTACCCCCGTTTACCCGACAACAAACAATACCGCTGATTTTTAAAGCTATCAATGTTTATTAAAATCAGATATATTTTATCCTATGTTAGGCTTTTTTTTGTCTTATATGCAAATAAATTCAAAACTGTAATATGAGATTTTGCGTGTAAATAACAAGATACGAAAAAGATGCTGTGAATCCGATTTTATGGTACAATGAAATAGTTGTTTTATTCTAAAAACAACCACAACAACAAGTATCCAACAGTTATTTATAAGGTTACATAATAAAAGAAATGAAAAGAAATCTCTGAAACGGAAATACCACAGACCTATATTCAATTGGTCTCCTGTTGAGTTTTATAAAATAGCGACACGAAATTAGCCTACTCAATGATTCACCACTTGGTTTTATGTTATACGAACTTTATACAATAAAGATAGAGAGAGAGAGAGAGAGAGAGAGAGAGCGAGCGAGCAAGAGAGAGAGAGACACACACACACACACGCAAACTATAAGGTCATTTCGGGAGTAACATGTGTTTTTTTCAATTTTATTTCGATAATTCGCTTGTGCGTAGGGGTCTTTAGCATATGCGCGCTGTATCATAAAGCCTGACATTGAGTCGACTGGCGTGGTTTCAAATTCCCCGTTGTACGTCTCAAGGAGTAGGGTCGCCTGTCCAACCTCGTGGATTTTCTCCGGGCCCACGCCCCCCCCCCCCCCCCGACTGCTAAAGAGAGATAGAGAGAGAGAGAGAGAGAGAGAGAGAGAGAGGTAGAGCGAGGGAGAGATGGGGTTTAAAGTCCACTCAACACAAACTAGGTCATTGTGGGACTAAACACTGCTAAAGACCCCTACGCGCAAGGGAATCATCGAAATAAAATTAAATCAGATATATGCTAGTCACGAAATGATCTAGTTTGTGTCGAGTGGACGTTAAACCACCTTTCTCTTTCTATAATCGATTGATCTAAGTAGTTATCAACAGCCTTCTTAAATTAAGAAGTAGTAAATCCATAAAGTTGTGTTATTATATACCTACGTAGTATTTAAAGTATGTAATAAAAACACTCAAGGTGATTAGAAGTCATTATTTCCGGTGTAACATGACCATAACCTCATCTGACAGTTTTACTCGGGAGTGTTGACACAGTTTATCAGTCGCACGAACAAAATCAACACGTCTGTATAAATGTCAGTATGGTAGTCAGTATAGAATAGACTTAGACATTTTGGTAACACCACCATGCTAATTGATAAACAAGATAAGTGAAATATTATACCATTGTAGTTGAAGACGACGATCGACGAAAGACTTTGAGGACTTGAAATGTGCATTCTTGTTTACGTTCAGCAGTTGGACGTCTGCTACTACAGTTGTTGTTCATTGCAAGTTTTGGTTATGTTGACACGTTGACATTAATTTGTCTAAGTCATCAATCTAGCCAAAACAAAGTAAAGCATAAGTGTAAATAGTGAACATGCCTGTGGCTGTTGTTAACAAGCAGGTGTGAATGTTAACATGATTAAATTGGAGACTTTAAGTTGCAGTGTAGTGTAGGTTAATATAAGACGGTTTATTTGTATCTATCGTAAACAAAAACATTTCACCATGGTAAGTTGATATATTCACTCTAATAAACATCTCCACGTTTGGGCTTACATTAGTGAATAATATATAGGCCTACTTTATGTGTTTTATTTTAAAATATATGATGATCATTCTAGTACCAATGAAAAGGGCTTTGGTGTCTTACGTTTTTGAACTAACCAAACAAATTCCATCTGTCAAGGACGTACGTACAGACAAACGTGTACGCAAAATCTCAGAATTTCGCCCCATCCGAAAGACAAGACGCTTTTTGCCTTGCCGTGCCGTCATATGCATCTTAGGGGTCTCCTTATTAACACAGAGCTTTGTGAACTTGGGGCCTGGTCTGGGTTTTTTTTTTAGTGAAGGCGGGAATTGACCTTTGGACTCTTTGGGTATTCAACAAAACAAATGTCCAGTCCAATTCATTATAAGTCCGAAAACCGTCTTCGCAACATGGATTACGTAACGCGATTTTTTTCTATTTTTATCTGTTGTCAAAATAAGAAATGTTCTTATCATTTGCGTAGGGGAGGTAATTTAGATTCGTTGAAATTAAATCGGAAATGGGGGCTTGCAAAGTGCCACCTTGGCGGTCAGTGCGTCCCACGTCTTCTCTCAGGTTCAGAGAGAGAGAGACAGAGAGAGAGAGAAATGGGGTTTAACGTCCACTCAACACAACTAGGTCATTTCGGGACTAACATATGGTTTTAATTTCATTCAATAATTTGCTTGCTCGAGGGGGCTGTAGCAGTGGGAGAAAACCGGAGTGCCCGGAGGAAACACACTAGGTTGAGAAGGCGCCACTATCTCCATGCCACATACGCTCACGCCAGGGTACGAAATGACAGTCTCAAGCAAGAGGTGGCCGGCCAGCTAGAGGTCTAAGCGCTGCACTCTAGGCCATCCCTATCCCCCTCTCAAGTTTAGAGCCAGGGGCCTGTTTCACGAAATTTTAATTAAGATAAAATCAAAATTTCAGTGTAATTTTATTGTTTAATATTAAATTGATTTTGGTGCTTAGCCAATCAATTTGGATTTTATCTTTAGTTAAAATTTCGAGAAACAGGGCCCTGGTAAGCCAAATTCCTTAGTGGGTAGGGACAATGCGTAACATGGGCATAATGACGCTGGCAATTGAGGTACGCGCAATCACATTATGAAGGTTAAAATCACCCACGTCTCCTTTGTGGTTTTTGGATAGTGTTTAAAGAAAGTCGTTTGGCTCAGTACGATTCAGCATTAAAAATATTGATGACTGGTTAACGTCCCACTATTCTGCACCAACTGGGTTACATACCGGTATATGCCCGACAGCGTCAATACGATTGAAAATTTTCTCGGATAGCAATTGAATTCCTATTGCCAATGGTTCTTTTACATGCACATCAAGGTGTACACGGGACATTTGAGGTTTTTTGGTATCACCCAAAGGACTATACGTTATATCTTGCCCTGTCCTACATCACTGACAAGGGGAAACCATCCATAAAATATCCCAAACAGAACAATATTCATATTTATCCCACTTGGCCTTTTGTTATACCTCATTGGTATCGATATGGTATTGTATTGACTTTAGTTTTCTATAGGGGACTTGGATGGCCGAATGGCTAGCCCGCGCGCTGTTGTTTCGAATCCCCGGTGTACGTGACAAGAAGTAGGATCGCCTGTCCAACCTCGTGGGTTTTCTCCCGGGTTCTCCGTTTTCCTACCGCTGACAAGACCCCTACGCGCAGGCGAATTATTGAAATAAAATTAAACCATATACATGTATGTTAGTCCCGAAATGGCCTAGTTTGTTTCGAGTAAACGTTAAACCCCATTTCTCTTTTTCTCTCTTAGTTTTCTATACCAGTGAATTAACCTGTTCTCTTTTTTTTACAGGCGGCGAAGGGAGTGAGTGGTCTGATCAGAAAAGTGTCTATGTTTCTATGGGGAAGACGTAGGGACACAACAGAAGAAGAAGATTTCTCGGACCTGAATGAGAACGAATCTGACGTTTATTCAATCAGTTCGGACAATACACAAACAGAAGTATCTTCCTCAATAGATTTAACTTCTGAGGAAATCGACGAGGGTGAGTCAGTGGACTATAACAACATAAAATATAATCAAATATCAACGCACACTGAACTAGCAGACGACATATTTTCCCTCGAACCAAAAACACTAAACGACAACATAACGGGCAAAGTGAACCCACTTGAAACGAATACTGCCTTGAGCGACGCTGATATTAATATGGAGGACAGCGAAACACATGGCGATGACACGGTTACCGTGAAGGACTCTGATTCTAACTTTAATATGGACGAGAATTGTATGAGTGGTGAAGATATTGACAACAACAATTCGAAACAGGCAGACGACAACACAAGCAAGGAAGATGCAGAAGTTGAAAAGATAACGACAAAAATGGACACACCCTTAATCAAAGATGGTGATTCGAGTGTTACCGATGAAGAAGACGTTTTCAGCATGTCGCAGGAATTTCTCTCCGAAGTTCCTAACAAAAGTGATGACGCCGAAGAGTCCACTTCACCCACCAGTCCCGCCTCTAGTCCCACTTCATCTGTTGATGACATGTCCGATCCAAAGAGCAAAATGAAGAAAATTTTAAGAAGGAAGATTAGTAAGACTTTATCAAATGCGGATTTTGATTCCTGCGAGCCAGAAATTTGTGTTAGCGTGCTAAGCATTCCGTCTGTCAAAACTTTAGCATCTTTAAAGAAGAAGATTAAGAAAGCAGAAAAGGGTTGGATTCAAGGATTCCTGGAAGCCAAGGGTTTGGATGCGCTGTTGGACAATGTAGATAGTGTTGGTGGCGGAAGAGTAACGAATTTAGCGGATGCTATGATCCTCTTGGAGTGTGTTTCTTGTATTAAGTCTGTGTCGAATAGTAAACTTGGTTTGGAGGCACTTGTCCAGGACGGGGGAAATTCCAAGAGACTTATTAAAGGTAATATTTTCATATTTATAATTTATTATCATATTATGTGAATATGGCCTGTCTCGTTGGGTTTTTCCGGGTCCTCCGGTCCCCCCCCCCCCATGGCTAAAGACCCGCAAGCGAATCATTAAAATACAATTAAAAGATATTTAGTCCCGAAATGACCTAGTTTGTATTGAGTGGACGTTAAACCCCATCTCTCTCTCTCTCTCTCTCTCTCTCTCCCCCTCTCTCTCTGTCTTGAATATACATGTATAGTATACATGTATACTAGAAACACATAATGGTATAGCATATGTTTTCACCGACTACAAGCTTGTGACATTAAACTCTCTACATATTGTATACAGTGTATATCAAAGGTGTATGTATACATTATCTACACCGTGGGACAAAGCGGTTACCTATACGTATATACATTTAATCAAACATGTGACCTATAAAAGAATTCACAACATTCCCATTTCAAACTTTTGTGACATTTAATGTATGTCCCTATATATCTATATCTTTGTAATGTAAATGAAATCGGGTTATATAAATTATGATAAAAGCCAGTAGCTCCTCCATTCGACCAAGTAATCAAATAGTCTTAAAATTAAACTGATGATATTATATTTGCCTACATCCAGCTCGGCGTCAAAATAACCAAGTTTGGGAAATCAAGTAATTTATTCGTAACAAATTTGTGCCTTGCAATGGATTTAGTCCATTAAAGTACATTTATTGCGATTTAACATTGATTAAGTATTATATTCTTAACAGATTTGCCCCTCTCAATGGATTTATTCCCTTACAGTGAATTTTTAAAAAGAGCAAAGGATTTCTGATCACAAAACGTACTAAAATTCCGGATTATCTCTTAACTGTACCACAAAAATTTACGTTCTATAAGTATAATAATCTAACGTAAACCGACATGTGAAGGTGTATTATGACCTCATTGCATAATACATATGTTTGCATTACGCCTACAGTGCTTTTAAAGTCGACGAATTCACCATCCCTTTTTGTGCATTATGTGTCTAAAATATTGTTAATGTATTTAAAGGGGCACACACACGTTCAATAATTCCGTCAATATTATTGACCCAATATATTCACTCAATATATTGACTCAATAATAATGAAAGGAATTGCCCACACACGATTCAATTTTCCCACACACGATTCAATATTTCCATCAATAATTTCATCATTTTTTGGTCATTTTTCAAAATGGATGCCATGTTTACTCTTCCAAGGTTGATGATGTAATGAAAATATTGACGTAATTATTGACAGATTCTCCACACACGCTCAATATTGTCATTCAATAAATTGACCGTCCTTCGATATATTGATGAACCATCAATAAAAATCAAAGTGATTTTGATCCGTCAATATATTGACACAGTATTGGTTATTGGCAATATTTTACATCAATATAGCCCACACGCGTTCAATATTATTGAATCAATAATATTGACTGAATTATTGAACGCTTATGGGCCCCTTTTTAGTGGTAGAAAAAATACAGGACTGTACTGTATATATTTTACAAATAAAGTATGCCCCTTGAGTTTAATGCGAGATATTTTCTTTTTTTTGGGCACATTACTGCAAACAGATAATCCAACGACATCCACGAGGCATTTACCACGGAAAGGGTATTTCACAAAGTCAGAAAAATTAATTTTAGCATTTAAAATTAATTTCACCCAAATAACATGTCAAATCATAGCCCCCACATACCTGGGAATTACTAATGACAGGCAGTCCAAACGAGAAATTTGTCATAATTGGTGGTTTTCTTGTTTATTTTGTCATTGGACTATATACATTCTCAATGCAAACACAGTTAGATTAAAATAATTATATATATGCTCCCCATTATCCTATGCGTACGTACTTCCTCAATTATTCACTCTCTTTCGCAAAAAGCATGAATGAACCGGTAGTTTTGTCAAAGATATACAATTTAGAATTAACATATTTTTTATTTTGACATTTTCAAGCTCGTTTTTTTTGCCAGGCTGACAAAAAAGTGCATTTTAATGGGTTGAATTGTGCTACAACCCGATCCCCTCCTTCGTACATATTGATGTGCACGTTAAAGACCCATTGGCTGTTGGAATTAGAAGAAGAGTAGGCTGAAATATCCCTGTCCACTATCACCCCACCCCCGCATTACTGTATTACACACATGATCATATCATACATGTAGAATAAAATATGACACGTGCTAGTCTCAAGTATTTCATTTACTTGCCGTCGATGTGGTGGAATATTAGAAAGAATGAATGAAATGGGGTTAACGTCCTACGCTTGATATAAGAGAGAGTTCTGCTTATTGGTATATACTAAACTTGATTTTTTAATGTGGCCTGTTGTCTCTTTAAATGACCATGTTATGAGTACAGTATGCTCGAGGTTACGATTATATGTAGGTTGATATATAAGTTGTTATGATTGATTAAAAAATACAATTGCCCTCGTGGATACTAAAAAAGAATGTTAATGACAATGAATGAAATAGAGTTTTATCGCACGTCAGCCCCAACCGGACTATACTGCGCCATGTCAATGATATAGAATAAACTAGGGATATCATTGACATGGCGCAGTATAGGTCCGGTAGGACCTGACGTGCGATTAAACTCCACTCATTGTCGTTAACATTCTTATATAGTATCCACCAGAGAATGCAGTACTGAAATGTAATGATTGTCTTAAAGATATATCCCGGTTGGAGCTGATGTGCCATAAAATTATATTTCATTCATTAATATTCTTCTCTAGTTTCTACCAGGGCAATGCAATACTGAAATGTAAGGACTGTCTTAAAGATCACTAAAATATAATTCAACGCTGGTGTGTATCGTACACGCAGCGCAATATGCTTATACTGCTTATCACTTGCCAAGTATGTAAACATTTGTAAATACCGACGTACATTATTAGGTCATGGTTCGCAAAGCAGGTCAAAATTATTATTACGGTTTTTTTTTCAAAAACATTTATAGATGACAATGTGAGATAAATATAAAATACTCATTGGCCCGCTGATGAGGAAGTCCTGATACTCCAACACCACGCCCTTTCCATGAAAAAAACAAATCAATCACTCAAGTTTGTCACGGCAGTGGTATTTTCCTATTTCTACCCCAGTTTGCGATACGCAGCCGTTTTGAGATTCTCCGCTAATGTTCCTTATTCACAACGAACGGACGGGACGGGGCTACTGTCATGCAGGCCCATGCATTGTGCTATGAGGAAAACCTTGGTTTTTTTTCTCCCATTCAAATAACTTTAATTAAAGCCCAGATACGATATCAGGTACCAATTTGAAATTGTTATAATAAATGATTGACATTTAATATACAGACATAATAATGAAACCATAGCCACTTAACCCTTCAATAACATGGTAATATACAGCAACTCTACTATACTAAACTGTTTTAATTATAGTAACCAACGTTGATTGACATTTTGGTAATAGGAAATTGAAATGGCTATATAGTTAAAATGAAATTCGAGAGATGTAACTATTTTCTAACCCAGGGTTTGTCATATATTGTGTATGTTATATTAGAAGACGATACTTAACGTTTGCGATAGCAAAACCCTTTCGATTTAAAAATATCCAGGAGAGAGACAGGTAGGGGTGAGGGACCGGGGATGGGAGGGGAGGGATGGAAAGTGAGAGGTGGTGCAGAGTGAGTCGGGGTTTTGCGACCACTTAACACAAACTAGGCCATTTCGGGACTAATATATGGTTCAATTTTTTTTCAATAAGTCGAGGTATTTAGCAGTAGGAGGAAACCGTAGAACCCGGAGAAAACCCACGATGTTAGACAGGCTAGCATACCCCGTGTCACGTACATGCGGGGACTTGAAAACCACGTCACTTGGCTCTGCCATAAACCTTCTGATCCAATGCACAAGCGTTAACCATTCGGCCACCCAATCCCCCAACGATAACTAGAAACCGCTACTGCTCCCTTGGTTATGCCATCATATTTCGTTATACAATATTCGTTATCGGTAAGCCTACTATACTATACTATTATTATATACTATAGATAAAATAATACCTATAAACAATTGTTTTATATGCATCTTGCCTACGATCCATCACCAAGCGTATATATAAATATTTTCACATTGACAATACTAGTCTTTGTCACTTCACTAAGTCCCGATTGTCACGTGTCAGTTTTAAGCACATTTTAGTAGTTGTATTGGTTCAGTATAGCCGCGGTTTGTGTATACAAATTTAGCCTATTGTACACCTAGCTCAGAATCCAGATAAAGAGTTTTTCTTGACGACAACAAACTATTCTTCAAGTTGTTTTGGAGTTTGAAATTTGTGGAATACAGGAAATGTGTTGACGCCAGGGATTATGCGATTCTAACTAATTGTACGAACGTTTCAGCAACAATTGACCAAAAGACAAAAAGACGTTTTCTTGGAATTTAGGAGTACATGTATTTGGAAGTTGTGTGATATTATTCTTTGTAATGCGAATTTTTTTAATGCGCATGTTCAATAACGAGGAATAAGTCGTGCGAGGATTTGATTAATATTATAATCTTTGTGTTAATTATAGTGATAATTAAATTAATATTTTGCTGAGTGTTTGGAATTCAACAAACTCTTATTCCCTTAATAAAACGAGGAAATTAATGGAATAATAAAGAAAAAAATATTTGAGATACGAAGAGTATACTTCGAAATAAATTTTCAAGTGTTATGATTAGGTAATTCCCAAATGGTGCTAAAACAATCCATCACAATGCGCATGACCATATAATTTGAACAGAATCACCAATGCGCTATATAGAGAGTTAGAAATGATCGTAGAAAATATAAGGTATTATGAGGTTAGAATAATTGAAAAACCAATAAATTCATTACACGTAATTTCTTCTTTTGTATGATTTTAATCTCTTCAAAATTTTTCTTGCTGTAAAATCCGACCACATGTTGCCCGTTTATTAGTTTCCATAATGTACACTTCGACAATGAACCATACAAAACTTTTATAGCAATTAAAATAATTGTCTACTTGTGGCCATTTCTTTGATTTTAAATTAACTCCATTTACCATGAATGGCATAGAAACGGTTTCAGACTTGCAAAGACTAAAAATTACGAAGAAGACTCAATCTCATGGACATGGCTTTATATCAGGGACTTATATTTTTTTATTGCAAAATCCTTCACTCAGGAACCTCTGTCACCTTCGTAAGAAAATAGCCGGAGCGGATACGGAATGGATCCGGGAGTTCTTACGTCTGCACGGATTGGAACTACTATTTGAGTGTCTGGATAATTTATCTACCAATAAATCCGATTTCCTTAATGCCACTTTGAGACTGGAATGTGTGTTATGTATCAAAGCCTGTATGAATTCTAACCAAGGACTACGTTTCTTAGTTCAAAATGGACACTATGCTCCTCGCTTTGCAACAGGTATATACGTTTCTGATTCTTTAAAGGTACAATTTCAAATTTTAAAAATTTATAAAAATAAAGCCTTAAGATAGACGGTATCCATAAGAATCCCTACCTTGTTAAAGAATAATCCTGTTAATCCTATAATTCACTATTGCCAGCTGAGAAATTGGCAAAAATATCATTTCAACTTCAAATTCCAACGTTGGAAAATGGCTGCCTCATGTTGTCAAGGGAGATAATTGTGTTGTTATTTCCCGTGTCATAGATTTTTAAGGATGGGAAATAATGCCCATGATTGTATGTATAACCTATTGATCAAAAGACATAGAAATAATTATGTTTTGACTTCCTTAGAAAATTTGAAATTCTCGCTTTAAATTATTGTGAGGTTTGTTTTTTTCGGGGTAGCGCCTGTTAGCACATTTATACGTTGGTGTTTACACAAAGAGCCCTTGGCCTTCATAATTCGATGAAGAATAGACGCAAATGCCGCAGCTTGGGCAAAACTCTTCTTCCACAACTTTGCATAACCAACAGGAAAAATAACCATTGTATTGACGAGACGTCACACACACAGATCTTCACCTTTCCTTTTAAAATTATGACTTTCATGTGTTAGGCGAGACTTGAAGATAAACCGATAATTTGTTTAATCGGATCGATCGGCTGAAAACAATAGCTGTGTGCAAAGTGCGACTTTAAAAGGCCTATAATTTCTACCAAGCTCTACTCGTTTTAATTTTTCCTCCTTCAAAGAACTATAATAATATATTTACATATTTTATCCTTGTAGACAGTAAACTATAATCTTCACAAGCGGTTCATTTTTTTTTCAAATTAAAAAATGAAAAAAACATATATAAATAAATAAAAAAATATATATCTTCGTTTATGTACCTTATTCATGAATTTGAAGTTATTTTTATATTAAATTTTGCATTCACAATATTACTCAAGAGTATTTATACTATTCGAAATGAAAATTAGAATTGGTTCATTTTAATTAATGTTAATGTTGTTATCTTACCGTGAAAATATGAGATCCTATGGACATTTTAAAATATTTTCAGGGTTCCAAAGAATAGATCTATACACCCTCTAATTTGGGACAAGTCACTCATGTGAAGTAAACCGTACTTTATTATGTTTACTCCTATTTTAAAAAAAAACCCAATTTTCGACATGTACCCAAATGAAGTAGTAAAGAATATTGATTAATTTTGAAGTTTTCCAGTATATCTATTTTTGGAAAATAATATGTTTTCTATACCTCTGTTTTCAATACAAGGGAATTAATTTTCCACAAGTAGTAAATAAGAATACCGTAATATTAAAGAGTGTTCACAAGTGGTCTGAACCCTTCGGCTGTGTATATATATGTGTATTGTTGTCAATATAAACAACTATTAGCCTGTTCTTCTTAATTCATTGATCCCCCACCCTTCATTATAATTATCACCTAAAGATAAACAATGTCGTGTAGAGATTGGGAAAGGTTTCATTCGGTTCAAAAGTTCATGCTTATCCACTTAAGCTCATTTGTCGCCAATAAATGACCATGGGGTATCAGCTTCGTTTCAGATAAATATATTTGGAATTATAGAGATTACGCCCCGGGAGTTTGAAATAACTTTTAACACCCTCGCTTCCACCGAGGTGATGTCGCCGGCAATGGCATTTTTTAAAATATTTATGAAACGTATAAAACTTTTACAGATCAAAACAAAGAAAACAGCAAAAATCAAATAATTGATTGATTATAAAAGATAACAAAGGCTAATCTGACATTTACTGTATTTTTATTTCAAACGTGTATTTTTGATTGATTTGTCCAAAGAAACTTACATCAAAAATATTTCTTCAAAACGAGATAAAAGATAATTTACCTTGTATACAACAAGAATTTTGTTTTATAAGAGTGACGTATCACTTATATTTGACTACTGCTCAGTGTTATGAGGAAATGCTACTAAAAGTACATTAAACCTTCTTTTAAAACTTAAAAAAGAAGGTCAGCAAGAAGTATGCTTGGTGCATCAATTGAAACTCCGTCCACCTCTTTATTTTCTACTCTCGGCTTGCTTCCCCTTACACAGAGGATTCTTTAAAATAAAACTGCTCTATACTTCTATCATTCAAAATTATTACATTTAATACTCCTCGTTATTTTATTTTTTAAAAAAAATCTCTTGTTTCCAAAACTGATATCGCGTTCTCCATTCACATGCAAGTCAACCTCTTTTCCTTCCAAATTACAAAAGGGTCTCCATGAAACGTACTTTTATTATTCTGCATGACCAATCTGCTTTTGATGTAAAAATGTGTTAAAACAGAAAACACATTTATATTCAGTACTGAAGATACCATAATATTTATATTTATATCTTAATTGCTGCTACATTTTCATTTTATCATATTTTGTTTATGAATTTATATACCACTCTTTCTCTATTCTACATATATATATGTTTTGTAGTTTAAAAGGCACTTATTAATCCGAAATTCCCACTTTGTTATTTATTTACTTTTGTTTAACCACAATTTGGCATCAAAAAATCCCTTTCAGGAGACATTTGGGGGCCACGTGGCTAAGTGGGTAAGGTGCTGGCTCGATAGCCTGGAGGGCGGGTGTTTGATCCCTGCATTGGCCGAGAAAGTTCATCTCGATTTTCCGGTGTGGTTTCACCTTGTCAGTAATGCAGATGGAGGGCCTGACAAGCTCGGCTGCTTAGTCGTTCGGATCGGACGAAAAAACGAGGTCCCGTGTACACGTTGGCGTGCATGTAAAAGATCCCTAGGCATTTGGAATTCAGTTGCTGCCCGGGCAAAAATTTCCCTCATAGCACACTGTATGGCGTATGCCACACTTCAATTAGTCCAGGTTAGTTGCAGAAGCGTAGGACGTTAAACCCCATTTCATTCATTCATTCTAGAGACATTAAAAAAACAAATTTTAATGTGTTCTCTTTCAGCATTACACCTTTTTTTCTTTTTCATTTTCTTGAAGCCCGGGCGAGAGTATCATGGAACTGGCTTTTAATTAACTATGAATAATATTAATCCTTAAGTGGCATTTAGCGATTGAGCACAATAAAACACAACACAATTTTTATGGAAATTACAATCACTGTTTATATACATATAGCACAACGTTTCAACAAGTATCTTCTTGTCGTTATCAAGCACAAATGATAATTAGTAAACTAAAAGGCAATATTTATATATTTTTATGGCTTCACATTTTTTTGTAACATATATAAATATTGCCTTTTAGTTTACTAATTATCATTTGTGCTTGATAACGACAAGAAGATACTTGTTGAAACGTTGTGCTATATGTATATAAACAGTGATTGTAATTTCCATAAAAATTGTGTTGTGTTTTATGAATAATATTATATGCTTTGTCTTAAAGTACACCTTTGTGATAATTGTGCAAGTCCCGAATTCTTTATAATTTATTAGTATTTGTAAATTACAAGGAAAGCTTCATGTTTTTGTATTTTATTATTTTCCTTATTTACGTTTCTTGTATAAATTAGGAAGGCCACGGTTGCTTAGTGGGGTAGGCGCTGGCTCGCTTATAGCCTGTAGGTCGATGGTCGAGTGTTCGATCCCTGCATGGGCCGTCTTGATTGGCCCTGTCGGAGACGAACCGTATGACGCAAACACCCATTTCATTTCTATATAATAATATGTTTCACTAAATTCAATTAAACGTTATTTATGATATACATGTATGGCATTTTCCACACAAACAAGTTCCGTCATTAAAATAGAGTCGATTGAAATAAATTATATGTTGACCTATGATAAAGATAGTAACTGATGTTCTTGGAAGACTTATAGACTTTTGGGGGTACTCGATTAAGCGGTGGACACACTAGCCGAATGATTCGGCCGAATCAATCGGCGCCGAATTTTATTCGGCCGAATGGGTGGACACACCAGTCGAATGTTTCGGCCGAATCACCAGTCGATTGCATCACTTTTCACGTCACATGATTAAAAACGGCGGCGTCTATGTCTACAAACAATCACGTGATTTCTCGATAGGAGTGCTGATTGGTTAATGAATTCTACATTCGGCCGAATGCTTCGGCGAAGTGGACACACCAGGCGAGTATAATTCGGGCGAATAAATATTCGGCCGAATATATCAAACATGTTTGATTCGGGCGAATCATTCGGCCGATTAGAAATTCGGCCGAATGACAGTGGACACACTAGGCGAATTTCGACGCCGATTGATTCGGCTAGTGTGTCCACCGCTTTACGGGACTGGGGTTGGATGGCCGAATAGTTATCGAAAATCCGTGCCACCGATCTAGGATAAAAAATTTTCACGAGCTTTCAATAAACATCATGGAAAGTACTGGGCCCTGTTTCACGAAAACTTAAACTAAAATCCTTAAAATCGATTTTAACTAAAATCAAAATGAGATTTTAAATTTTATGCGTTTCACGAAGATCGATTGTAACTTAAAATGCAATTTTAATAGATTTTAGTTAAAATCGCTTGCGCCCGCGCAGTGCAGATTTCCGCTGTGGGTACTTACGGTGAAAGCAAATACGCTTCGAAACTGAAAACTGTTGACAAACTGAATTAACTGTTACATTATCAATAGGGAGAGTTTCATGCGTTGTAGAAATGTCTGCACATGGTCAGAAAGTCGTAGAGAGATGAAATAAATGAGTTAATTGCGTATTATTAGTTTCGAAATGTATTGGTGGGTTGACCTTGAACTTGGCATTTGATTTCCTCGCAGGCTTCAATAGAAGTAATGTGTATCGATAAACTAAAGCGCTTGAATTTCGAATTTTTATAGTAATTTGGACAAGAGAAACTTTTGAAAATTTTCACAAACATATTTTGATATGTGTCACTCAAAGTTTAAAAGTATTTATCAACTTTGAAATTAATACGCCAAATAGGCAATATTCCGATGCCTAGATTATAAATGTCATTCTAATAGACCATTTCAATGATACTTTAAAAATGCAAAAGAGTCTATCTATCTTACTCAATTAAATGAGTTTTTCCCAAGATAAAATAGTTTTGGAGCCTATTTTTTTTTATTGATGTTGTTTTATTAACGTAACTTCATTAAGAGATTATAATAAATTTATGATATTAAAATTTAATTACAAATAGGCCTATAACATTTTTGAATAAACACATTTGTTTTTATTGATTTAACTTTATACTAATCATCATAACCCCAAAAACATGAGTAAATACTACATATTATGGCATGTCTAGTATTATAGGCCTTTAGGCCTTCTAATACCAAGAAATTGGCCATATTAAACACGAAGATATTTTCTTTATAAATAAGAGGGCTCTTCTTTCCATGACATTGGATATAAATTTTCTTTTAGTGTGTAGTTTACTGGCGTTTAAGTGCACTGTAAATCCAACGGACGCCTGACGCGTCTGAATGTGTTCATATTAGAACATTTTGCGTTGAAATTTGAACACTTTAATGTTCACATACGAACACCACAGTTCTAAAACGTACGCAAATCCTTAAAATCCGTTAAAAATTGAACACAATGTGTGCTTTTTCCTTTCAATGGTCTTTGAAATCATTCACACTTAGAACACATCGGACGCACAAGACCAGCAGGGAACGCATAGTGTTCAGTGGGTGTTCATACCGGAAAATCAAGTTGAACGCCAAGTGTTCAAGTTCGACATCGGACATGCGCACGGCGCATCACGTGATGCGGGTTATTTTAAAAATCGCCATTTGCAAGACGCTGGTTTGACTTAATGCTCTGACTGTTTCAACAACTATTATTTAAGGTAAAGTGGGTTTTTTTTTCTTCTAAAAAGGTAGATAATTTGTTTCAAAAGTAACAGGGAAACTTAGATATTATTATGTGAAATTAAAAGTAGACATGGAATTTAGGTTATGTTCCTAGAATGACCACTAGGCCTATAGTTAGGCCTATTATAGTAGCCTAGGCCTGTCTAAACTACTAGGCCCGGCCCTTGACCTGTGTTTATTTCTTTCGAATTTGGTTCCCAAATCAACTCTTAAACTCTTGTCAAGCATATTAATTTGTGTTAATAAATTATGTCCTCTGACTCTTTCCAAAACGCGCATGTATTAGAGATTTATGGTCGAATTTGACAATTATTTTCTTCTTCCATTTGTTTTAACGCATGGTGTTCCTTATATAACATATATAGAACAACGTGTGCAAAATTAATAACCATCTGACCTTGGGGTTTAACTTCCCACTTTTCTGCGCCAACCGGGCCATGGAAGACGCGACAGATAAGGAAGGTATAAAAGACGCAATCGACTGTCCACATCTATGATTCTCAATATATTACTGTATGAAGCCAATTTTAGATAGTATATTTTTATCTGCAGTAGTAGAATGATTATCCGTCTTCAAAAATTAAAAAGGATTAATACAATAATAGACACAGATACTGTGCACGCCCGTCACAATTTGATGCCATTTTGTTTTTCAATTTTGAGGGTCAAAAACATTTTTTTCAGCTTGGTATCCTATTTTTTCGTAATCAGCACCCTTGAAATAGGTAAAATAGCCTGGATACCAAATCCTACTAAAAAATGCCTCTTGCTTTACTTTTATCCACAATCGGGCCTAGTCTATTAGCACTGTTGGAGCAGAACCATGGACCGTTAACACCCTCTATTATAATAATTAGTCCTCTTGTTTTTTTCTTTCTTAATATAATAGTGCACAGTAACAGTAGATGACGAATAAATAAAATTGGTACAGGCCGTCGAATGGACTACACAGTCTTCTAGACAAAAATGTTGTTCCAGATTCGTTCAAACGGTAAGTTTATATGCTTAAGTATTATACCCATTTATTAAAATATAAAAGTTTCCACTTTCACGCTTTAATTATAAGCAATAATATATATTATCTTATACCAGTGTCCTGGGTTTTAATTGATGTTAATATTTCTATTGCAGGAGGGGAAATAAAGTGGAGTTTATCTGTCCAAGGCTCATGAAGACGAACAAGCATCACGTGTGCAGTTAGGGAAATTTTACCAAGACATTGAATTTTCCGCCTACTCTTGCCAAGAGTTAGAGGTGTGCGCCAAGAGTTAGAGGTGTGCGCCAAGGCCCACCCTAACGACTAGATGCTGTGTAGGCGAAGAGAGAAGAACGAAAAGTAAACGTAGAACTAGAAGACAGAATAAGTGTACCACAGATAAATTTTTACTTGCCAATAATATTACATTTAGATTCGGATATTATTATAATATGTGAATCTTTACAATCGGGCATAGTAGAACATCGAGTAAACAATGTTTTGTCAAAATAACTCTGCCCATGTTGTATTATAAGATTAAGGAAATACAATAAATTTGTAAACAGTGTTTAAATTGTTTTTAAATTGTGGCATGCGATTATCATACGAAATAATAAATAATTTGGGTATATTTTAACCACTTTATAAAATGTTTGTTAAAATTTCAGAGCAGAACATTCGGTGTCGGCTAAGAACGCATGGTTCCCTCTGTGTGTTAAGTTCTGAACGAACGGTGTTCAAAATATGATCACCGAACACCTTTTAGTGTTCATTATCTGTTTCATGCAGTTGAACACCTCATTGTATTCTAAAAAGAACGCGTTTTACGCGTCCGATGTGTTGAAAGATCCAGGGGGAAAAGATTGAACGTATAGTGTTCTAGAAACAGAACACATTTTACGCGTCACAAGTGTTCTAAAATCCAGAGGGAAAACCATTTAAAACTGAACACATACTGTTCTGAAAGTAAACACATAGTGTTCTGATAGAAGAAAGACGCGTAAAGAGTGTTCATTATCTGTTTCAAAATAGTGTTCTAAAATGGCGTATTTGGTGTTCTAAAAGCGGCCGCCGGGTTTACAGTGTGGGGTTTTTCTTGGAGTTCTAATATGGGGCGCCATCCAATGCTTAAATTGCCTTACAATAAAATAAACGGGTGGATCGTAGCTGTATATCCCATAGGCCTACTATGAAAAGAAATTGAATGCAAATTGTTGTTGTGAATAATTGTATGTTAAAATTATGTGCCAATTATATCTGTATGTCGCAATAAATCAAACAATGGAGCTCTAATCAATGTTTGTTAATGTCGTGATTGTAAGTTAGGAGAGGGTGACAGCTATCCTAAGTTACAATCGATTTTAGTTAAAATTGTCCTTAAAATAGTTTTGTGAAACGCCACTATTTTAAGTTAGGATACAATTGTAACTTACAATATTATTTTAGTGGATTTTAGCTACAATGCTTAAAATCGTTTTGTGAAACGCTTCTATTGTAAGTTAGGATGAAATTTTAGTTTACAATGATTTTAAGGAGATTTAAGTTTTTGTGAAACAGGGCCCTGGTCAACAAGCGTGTATACTGAAAGTTTATACGGCAATATCACGGTTTAATTGTGGCAAATTTGTCACCGATTTAAATTTCGTATACACAAAATGAAGTCATAGCTTAAACTTGCATCCAAGAAGATAAATATTTTATCTATTGTAAACTCGTACCGATGATCACTAACTAAAATGACGATACAAACATACAAAAATTGTGCCAGCCCTATTTACTTTATATACACTGGTTTTTATTTTTTAGCATTGGATACACCAAATGTAATGGTAAAGAAACAAGTATTTGAGTTATTGTCAGCTCTTTGTGTTTATTCAACTGATGGTTACAGGCTTGCATTGGACGCCCTCGATACATTTAAGGTATAAAATCTATCAGAATTTAAAATGGCTACTGCTCTTTGATTTAGATTAAAGAAATAAAATTGTCGATTTCATGGGATTTAATATGTTGATTCTGTTTTTAGGATGATAATCTGTCTTGGTTTAAAATTATAAACCCATAAATAAAGCAAATGTTTATATATTATTATAACGAATTCTGTCTTCCTGTGTCGGACAGGAAGACAAACAAACAACTAAGATTATAAAGAAAAAAGGACTTCTGATTAAATATACATTATGCAACAGCTGAATCTGCCTATTACAGGCCTTTCTTTAGTCCTCAAATGTTACCTATATTATAAATTATAAATGAATTAACTTATCGAGACATTAATCAACCCTGGATGTCATCGCTAACCTATGATATTTGCTGGATTACACATCGATCTGCTACTCAATGATCATTGATGATTAAATTCTCGGTTCAGCGTGGATCAATTTCCAGCAAATTCCCTTTATCGCATCTCCCATAATGTATCTTTAATCTAATCCATCCAAAATATATTGATGATTAAATTCTCGGTTTAGCGTGGATCAATTTTTTAGCAAATTCCCTTTATCGCATCTCCCATAATGAATCTTTAATCTAATCCATCCAAACAAATATATGTCAGTTTATAATTTCTCCCACCAAGACCTGAAATATCACATAAGAACATAATCTCGTTTTATATCAAACCCAAAGAGATTTAGCTATTTTTAGCCTTGTCTTGATGTTTCAGTCTAGACGTATCAAAAGTAGACTCTGTTGGGAACAAATGAAAGAGAATAGAAATGAGGATAGCTGACTCAACAGAAAAAAAATAATTTCGGGACTAGGATATACTTCGGTTTCAACGAATCGCTTGATGCCTTAGAAGTTGGGGTAAAACCAGGGGGACTCGGGTAAAACCCACGGGATTAGGCAGGCGGCATTAGACCTTGTCATCTATACAATCGTATGATCGAAACCGTAACTGAACTGGTGACTGGCTCAACGTCCAGTGGTCTCGTTTATTAGATGACCTACTCATTGGTCAGAGCAATATCTGTATGCAAAGTACAAAATATGTTAGATCTACATGTATATAGATAAACTATTATGTATTGGCATGCACGTAAAAGATCCCTTGACAGTTGGAATTCAATATACGAGTAGGCCGTAGCGCCGCTGCCCTGGCAAAACCAAAAAAAATCCCTCATAGCACACTGTAAGGCGTATGCCCGTCTTCAATTGTCCAGGTTAGATGCAGAAGAGAGGGACTTTAAACTTCATTTCACTAAAAGAATCCTTCTGACTGAAAAGTTCATTTGATTCATTAATTTCCTGTTGTAACATTTATTTTTAAATTGTAGACAATGAAGAAACAAAGATATAGATTTAGTATAATTGTTAACGAATTAAAGAATGCTGAATTACTACCGTACAAGACGACATTAATGGCGTTTATCAACTGTATTCTAGTAGGAACAGACGAACTACAAGAACGCATTTCAATCAGAAATCAATTCATAGGTAAAGCTGGCTTCTATTTTATTAGTATTTTCTGTCGTGACTTTCGTACAATTGGGGTACACGCCCACGACTAAAAAACACATTGAAGGCCTAGAAAGACCAGAGTTTGAGGGATTAAGTATGTCCTGGAAAAGAGGAACCTAATACACGGAAATAATTGCACCATAGCATATCAGAAAGATAGGAAATTCAGGGTTCGATCCCTATATTGGCCTAGAAAGTTCCTGGAGACTGCCCTTGTCACTGGTGCAGGCAGGGGGTTCGGGCAAGGAACAGTATCTATTTATTGTGATGGGCAATAACATCGAGGTACATGTTGTCTTTCAAATAAAAGAACACGGAAGGCCCTTGGTCGGGCAAGTTATCGACACTGCATGCCGTATGTTCATCTTCATTAGCCCAACTGGTGCAGAAAACAGAACATACCCATTAATTTTTAATTACTTATATTATGTTTATATGTGTTCAGTGCCCATCGGTGGGACCCATGTATATATTACAAGTGCAAGTCTAAAGAGGCAAAGGCGTCATATGCCCCTTGCATGCATTTTGGGATTGCGAAAAAAGATGAGTTTTCGTAAATTAAATATATTGTTGCAATGCCTTATAATATGGTCTTTCTTCAGGGTTGAATTTCTTGGATATTGTAAATACATTACGTGATGAAGAGAATGATGATTTAATTATACAATGTGACGTATTTGATGAGGAAAGACATGACGATGAAGAAGAAATTACATCCATTATATCTACCAATAATATAGATATTAATAATCCTCTTCAACTATTTAACGGCATTCTCCAAAAGGTATGTTGATCTGTTACAAGTTATGTAACCAGGGGTATGTTTCAAATTTTTTTCACTAAGATGCAATCCAAATTTTAGTCATTTGTTTGGATAATATTAGATTGATTTTAGTGCTTAGCCAATCAAAATTTTATCTTTAGTTAGGATTTCCAGATACAGGGCCCCGGATTACTATTCTGAATCTCCCCTCGCAACCCTTGACTTCATTAGCCCAGTGCAGTAAAGAGATAACGTATAACCTCTCACTAATTCGATCACCCAACTATCAAACTTTAGCTGAAATTATGGTTATTTTTTGCATTAGAAATGATAATACATATTATCAGACACAGTGGTGGATTGGGTATCGCCAACTGCTTTCTGGTGATGTTTATAACCCAAATATATCGGTTCCTTTCTATATTGGCACATATCTGACCATATTAACATACTGTATTATGGACTCTTGATTGTACAAAAAAATGGCGTTTTTACCTTGTGGTTCCCTCTAGAGGTCACGATTATTATCCGATTTAAACAACCGTTTAAATATATCACCATTACCGCATATTTACGGTCGAGTTCGAATTATTGATTATTGAACCGAATCTGCTCGACAAAATGACCGTTCAACGTAAAATTTAAAAGTATGCAATAGCAAGGTTGTGGACCTTCTAGACGTCACGATTTTTATCCGATTTTGATGTAACTTAAAATATATATTTATCCCACATATCTGGGTCTCTTTTTATTCTTGGGTAACGTGCTAAATCATGGCTCTTGTTTTTCCGAAAAATCAGTCGTTTTTAGCTGTTTCTATGTCTATTTCTTGCATAATGTGGGCGTATCGCTTGTTAAAGCTACTGTTATCAGCTGTATATGGATACTATTAAATGTCCAATACAAACCGTTTAAGAACACCAACAGCGCATGTAGTATATCTTCCTTCTGGTTATTTTAAGCTTTGTTTATATATATATATTATGATAGTATTTTGATATATACATATATTTAATATACTCTTTCATATTATAATATAGATTTAGAAACTGTAAAGCAATATTTATCTAAAACGTTCTAATCAAACAGTGATGTTTATATGATTTGAATAAAGGTTTCGTTAAAAACGTTTAAAGGGAGAATACGATGAAAATGACATTTATTAGACGTTGAAATTTAAAACACATTTTGTACCATGTTACTATAGTATATATCAAGAGCCTTGTGAAACGAAAATTTTAAATTTAATTCAGAGTTTGAAATTGTTTTCCTGTCAACTGCGAGTCTTTTTGTTGGCTTCAGAGTTCAGAGAAGTCAAACAAATTTTAATGTCCAAAAACTGATATCTAATGTATCTGAACTGATGTCTAAACTATTAATTGACATAGGTCATAATCCCCACCCTCCCCATTTACTTCGATTAATCGTATTTTGTACGTGTCTAGTAAAGTGGTCATTAACGATGATATTATCCACCTGACAAATAACCAAACTGTGGTATATGACTGATTCATATTTTAATAGAAAAGAAAAAAGAACAGGACACGGTTATTAAAAGTTTAATTTGGTTTATATTACAGGTATATAATACACCACAAGCTGACATGTTTCTTACTGTTTTACAAAGTTTACTTCATATTGATCCAGATGATTTTATCAGGTTAGTTGTATGTTCTTTTAAAATGAAGCAGGACCATTGTTTATTCCGAATGGTATCCTGTCATTGAATCAACTGACGTGGTTTCGATTGCCCGGTTGTGCGTGACAAGAGGTATGGTCGCCTATCCAACGTTGTGTGTTTTCTCCGAGTCCTACGGTTTCCTCCCACTACTGAAGCGAATTATTGAAATAAATGAGCCATATGTTAGTCCCGAAAACTTCATCAAATATCTTCTAATTCGAAGTAAAGAACGAAATGGAAACGTTATGTCTCTTTAAGCACCTTTCTTAACAATATACAGTGGGTATCTATAAGTTAACAACGTATACCTTGTATTCATATTCTTGACAAATAATATTTTATGACCGAATTCAGATAAAATTGTTTATATATTTTTTTTATTGTTCAGTGATAACCAGTGGAATGTTATGGAACAGGCTGCCAAAAAGTGTTTTATTCTCCATAAAGCTGTGGAAAATAGCAATATAGCTTTAACTGATGCTAATAATAACAAAGCCGTACAAACTGATTTTCTTGTGGAAGAAGTCACATATAGTATGTTGAACAAACCCATCGAAGCTGAAATAATTCAATCTTCGTCCACTGGAGTATTAACTAATTCTGTGTCTCGGTCTGTGACAAATGGACAAGCTCCTTCCTTGCGTGTGTTACCAAACGGAATTCCAGTTCCACCCCCTCCACCCACGTTGTCTGGAAATGCTTTGATTCCTGGGGCTGTACCGCCCCCGCCACCTCCACCGATGCTCAGCAATGGGACACCATTTCCGCCATCAGTTCCCAATGGAACATCTTCATCTATACCTCCGCCCCCACCCCCACCCCCACCTCCAATGTTGGGTGGACCATCCATCCCCATCCCACCACCTCCACCACCCCCATTAGGATCAGCGCCCCCTCCTCCACCCCCTGGATTACCAGGATCAGTCCCCCCGCCACCACCTTTACCAGGTAGTGCAGCGCCTCCTCCGCCACCACCGCCACCTGGAGGTAGACCACCGGGTGCACCACCAGTGCCACCACCATTTGGAGCACCAAGACTTTTCCAGGTGCCAGTTTCCAGCCTTAAAGGCATAAACACACCACGTCCCAAGCACAAGATGAAGACGTTTAACTGGTCTAAGTTATCTGCCCATGTGTTAAATAGTAAGTCAGTCATTAGTATCTTTTACGTCTGTTTACACGAACGTTTAGTTAAATCAATCTAGATCCTATTTTGTTCCTTTTTATAGTTCAAAATTTCGTTTACCTTGTCTTTTACTACACCAGGATCATTGACGTGGTTTGGCCGATGGGAGGGATTAGCCAATGAAACGGCCTGTTACGGCGAGCTTTCATCCTTTTGGTGCACGGAACTGTGGGTAAAACCCTAGAAACGTCAACGCTGATTGATTAATCAATGTTCAACGTAATAGAGTCAAAAGTCGCTCGTTTGATCCACTGACATGAAGTCACACTGTAACTTCTGAGATCTCAATTTAGTGTAGGCCATCGAAAGTATAAAAAAACGAAACGAAATATAGATCTGTATTTTTATAATATTGTAGTTAAATGAAATAAAATTAAATTGTACGGACCTCTTTCATTTGTTAATTTGATTAATTTTTTTTTATAAATTTAAGTTTATTTTAATTCTTTAATTTTAATTATTTTCTAACAGTATTTTGTATTCGTTTGATCACAATATGCAGTCGACTCAATGACATAATATAAATATCCACAAATATCAGTTGTGATTTTGACAAACGTACGTTCTATTGTTTTTCAGACAATGATAATGTATGGAAAGATGTGTCGAAGATGCAGGATAAAGTGAAAGTAAAATATGATGACATTGAACAATTATTTTGTCAGAAAACAATTAAAACGGAAGAAAAAGATGCTGTAAAAGCCAAACCTCCAACTGAGGTTAGTGGTCTTCGAAAATCACAAGCTTTTAACAGTGGTGTCTAAATTGTCAGGAAACCAAGTGTATTGCCGTATAACCGACTGTATTTGATTAGACTGGTCTTTATATTACAATTTGTAAAGGGGATATTTCCAAATATATAAACGTAAACTGGCTATTTATATCGGGAACACAGATAAAAGGTCTTGTCTCTGGTAGTTCTCAATTTCTTCACAGGAATCTGACCTTCTTTCCGTATATATGCATACACCATGTCGTACCAGACAATATATAATATAAACAGAACAGGAATGCAAAACCTTTTGAAGTCTCGCTTTTACCTGTTCTCGCTTCGGCTCGGTTTTTCCCACAATCAAACCCCTAGCCGATCCACTCAGATAAGTTTTTTCTTCAATCCAGTGTTTTTGATTCGCAAAAATACTCCCACAAAACGATATCATAGCCAATTGTTTCCAATATTTACATTATTTTTTTGTCAGGCGCAGCGAGAACAGGTAAAATCGAGTCTTAAAAAAGCATTGCATTCCTGTTCTTTTTATATTATATATTGTCTGGTACGACATGGTGTATGCATATACATACGGATATTTGACAATGAATTACGTTTTATTGCCCTTCCATGTCTTATTTTTATCGTCTTTATTACAGATTAATTTACTAGATACCAAGAGAAGTATGAACGTGAATATATTTTTAAAACAATTCAAAGCTAGTAATAAAGATATAATAGAAATGGTGAGGAAAGGTGATCCAACAGCTATTGGACCTGAACGATTACTCGGACTTCAAAAAATTATTCCAGAAACTGACGAGGTAATGATTAATATCTTTTAACAAAAATTGAAAAAACGTGCCACCTGGACCCATGTTAATTTATTTGTGTACATATGCAATAGTATTGAGTGTTTTATCTTAAAAGATTTATCTTTTGTAAATTCATTTAAAGGGACTCTTGCTGGCTTGCTTGACAGGTCCAGATTTTTTTATTCTAACTACTAGATGTTTAAGTGTCCTACATGTTGTGTAAATTATCCATTACATCCTATTTTACTTGTCCAGAGGGTTCGAAAATATATTTAAATCTAAGTTGCACTTGAAAGTGTTTACGTAAAGCTTTTCAAACCATGTTGTTACCATGTAGTTGAATTTTTCCATTTTTTTTAAAATTCGGTGGGTTAAAATAATTTTTTTATCATCAATTAATTGGATTATTGTAAAAAAAAGTACAATTTGTTGACCAGAATAATGATTAGGGCATATTATTCAGTTACAACAAGAGTGGTATTGGGGCTTTAAGATGACCCCCTCCCACTCCTTTTTGTGGTGTAAGATCCAAATTCTTGTTGACATTCTGTTTGTCTATAATACTATTAAAGGGACAATAACTCTCCTGCTTGCTTGACAGGTCCAGAAAAGAAATGGACACAGATCACCAAAGATTTCTACGCCGTCACCCACGAAACAGGGGCCAAAGTTATTTTTAGCCTCTCTCTCCCTTTCCCTTTTTCCCCCTTTTGCATGGCGATTTTTGTTGGTTTTTTGGTGTAGAATCGAAAAAAAGGGTTTGAAAATACATTTTCAACCAGGTTTTGGTGAATATCCAGGATTTTCAGGCGGAAGGATACAAGAGTTGTGAGGCTGGTTACGTTGACATGTAGGGCCGGGAATTGCATTTTTACTTGTCTCTACTTCCAGCTTGAATATCTCAATTTTTTCATGAAGAACCTCACCCGTCCTTTTGAGCAAGAGTTTACCACATGTTGCTCAATCTGTGGTAGAAAGCGTTCTGTCCAACGAAAATTTGGGAAAAAGTTACAGCCGGGCTAAGTGACGAGATTTAACATTAAAGTCAATGGGGCACTCTTTAGTGTGCTGTGGCCAAATAGCCTTATTCTAACTACTAGATGTTTAAGTGTCCTACCTGTTGTGTAAATTATCCATTACATCCTATTTTACTTGTCCAAAAGGTTCGAAAATATTTTTAAATCTAAGTTACATTTGAAAAGGTTTACGCAAAGCTTTTTAAACCATGAAGTTAAATTTGTCCAATTTTTTTAAATTCGGTGTGTTAAGATGAAATTTGTATCATCAATTAATTGGAATATTGTAAAATAGTACAATTTGTTGACCAGAACAATGATTGGGACATATTATTCAGTTACAACAATAGTGTTATTGGGCCTTTAAATGTCAGTAATACCTTCCCAAAATGATTTTTGTCCAGCATTCTAATGAGAAAGATTTATCTTGAATTCGATTTGATTAATGGGTGTTCATTAAAGTTGAGCGCAAACGGTGACAGCAAACATCTATTTTAACTTCAGATGCGTCACTTATTTGTTAAAAAAAACATCTGGCAGCCATATTAGTTGGAATAAATGTATCGCACCGTAATGGGACAAGAAATTTTGTGTTTCTAACAAAAATAAATTTCCTGCTTATTTCCGTTTTTGATGGGTTTCGTAACAACATATAACTGTATGTGCGTGACTAGATTCGTTTATTTTGACGCTGTGCGACAAAAAATGAATTATAAATCTTTTCCATGAGTATCTGTATTTTAAATGGAGTAATCACGCCATATCGGAGATAAATTAAAAAAAAAATGAAATGTATTTTGCTATGGCATTAGAAATCTTACAATAGCTCGTCTAACTTTGTGAGGTTTCTCCTGTTGTCTTTAACTGTCGTCTTCAGTCGGTGCAGAACAGTAAGATGCTAAGCCAAATGAAATTAAATGAACTGGGGTTTAACGTCATACTGTTTGTTCCTAAACTGGGCTAATGAGAGAGAGAAATGGGGTTTAATGTCCAATCAACACAACTAGGTCATTTCGGGACTAACATATGGTTTAATTTTATTTCAATAATTCGCTTGCGCGTAGGGTTCTTTGGCAGTGGAAGGAAACCTGAGTGCCCGGAGGAAACCCATGATGTTGAGACGGCGCCCCTGTCTCCATGCCACATACGCCCAGCTACAGGTCGAGCGACCACTAGGCCATCCCAACCCCCTGGGCTAATGAGAACGGGCATACACCATACAGTGTGCTATCAGGGAAATTTTACCCGGGCAGCGGCACTACGGCCTACTCTTATATCGAATTCCCACTGGCATCGATATTGTATAACGTGCGATACTAAACAGTGTGAAGACATGCCCCCGAAAAAGAAGTCGGGCAGTGTGGCGTCAGATATCTACATTGACGGAAACGCGACTAAACGACCACACACCGACGCCCGAAGAAATCCACTGTAAGATAGCCGAATGGTGATGAGATTGATTCAAGCCCGCACCAGGAGTGATAATCTTCAAAATTCAAACAAGTCGCACTCTAACCCTTTTCAAAACTTTTCGTTTTTCTCATTAATTAATATAGGTACGCTGAAGTCGTGGACCGTCAACTGTAGGGACACCGGCGCCCCCACAAGCCCCTTCGGCGCCCCCATCAGCCCTTGCCCCCTAACATTTTTGGGCTAGATACGGGCCTGGACAATGAACATGTCAATTCTTTTGCAGCTGCACTAGAAGGAACACGTCATTACGAGTGCGATATTGTATGTAGACACATCTACACTGTTGAAATTCGTTGGCATTAATATCATTATATGACTAAAGATGAGTTGATTGAGGAGGTAATAAGTCAACCGCTGCCGTGGTATTCTCCAAAACATTCCATAGCCCCACCAAATGTGAGCTGGCTACGGACCTGCTTTCATTGAGTCAACTGGCGTGGTTTCGATTCTCCCGTTGTACGTGACAAGAGTATGGTCGCCTGTCTAACCTCGCGGATTTTCTCCGCCCCCCCCCCCACTGCTACAGACCCCTATGCGCGAATGATTAAATAACATTAAACTATATGTTAGTCAAGAAATGACCTATTTTGTGTCGAGTGGTCGTTAAACCCCATTTCTCTCTCTCTCTTTCATCAACGTTCGTAGGCGTATGTAGAATTTTCCTTTACCTATCTTTCCATCGTACATTACACACGCCACAAGGGAATAGCCTATGGATACGGGTGGGTATAGCGTCAGGTCACAAGGGAACAACGCCACAAGGGAACACGCCACAAGGGAACAGCCTATGGATACAGGGCCTAAGACAGAAAATTGTCAACAAGGACGTTTATAGCATAATTGATTACATATTCGTCGGAACAGACATGTACCAATATACATGATATATTTATATATATATTATCTTATTTTAGATAAATATGCTCAAGGAGTTTGACGGGGACAAGACCAAGCTGGGTAACGCTGAAAAGTTCTTTCTAGAAACAGTAACACTTCCTTCTTATAAAACGAGAATTAATGGCATGCTCCTAAAAGAAGAGTTTGGTATAAATATGGAAGCCCTACAGGGTAACCTTAAAGCAATGATAAAAGCTTGTGAAGGCTTATTACACAACGAAACCCTTAAAGACTTTCTCAGATATGTCCTTCATACAGGCAATTTTATGAATGCTGTAAGTATAGAATCTGTTATCAAGTTAGTTAATTGGGTTATTTGTAAGGTCAGAACTTGATAAGGAGCAAATAAAAAGAATTAATTGAACACAACTGATATTGGTCGTACATTGGTCATATTTGATTTATTAAAGGAGCGGAATTTTATTTGATCCATTTTAAAACAGTCCAATCATGCTCATATATATTTAAAATATTCACTGATTTACGTTTTTGCGATTCTTTAAATATCAAGCTAAGATTAATGAAACCGTTGACGTTGCTAACGTTGTCAGATTTTATTATATTTTAGTTTATATGGTTGTTATCTTGTTAATGTTTATAGGTTTGTTATGCTGGTAATATTTATTGTTATAGTGGTAATATATATCGTGTTTTAATTTGTTGTGATGGTAATATATATTGTGTTTTATTTTGTAGGGTTGTTATGATGATGATATGTATTGTGTTTTATTTTGTAGGGTTGTTATGATGGCATTATTTATTGCGTTTTAATTTGTAGGGTTGTTGTGATGGTAATATTTATTGCGTTTTATTTTGTAGGGTTGCTATGATGGTAATATTTATTACGTTTTATTTTGTAGGGTGGTTATGATGGTAATATTTTTTGTCTTTTATTTTGTAGGGTTGCTATGGTGGTAATATTTATTGTGTGGGTTTGTTATGGTGGCAATATTTATTGTGTTTTATTTTGTAGGGCTGTTATGATGGTAATATTTTATCTGTTTTATTTTGTAGGGTGGTTATGATGGTAATATTTATTGTCTTTTACTTTGTATTGTTGTTATGATGGTAATATTTATTCTGTTTTTTTTTTGTAGCGTTGTTATGATGGTAATATTTATTGCGTTTTATTATGTAACGTTGTTGTGATGGTAATATTTATTGCGTTTTATTATTTAACGTTGTTATGATGGTAATATTTATTGCGTTTTATTATTTAGCGTTGTTATGATGGTAATATTTATTGCGTTTTATTATGTAGCGTTGTTATGATGGTAATATTTATTGTTTTATTTTGTAGGGTTATTTTGATGGTAATATTTATTGTGTTTTATTTTGTAGGGTGGTTATGCAGGTAATGCCCTAGGGTTTAAAATAGGATCTCTTAATAAACTAATGGATACCCGAGCTAATAAACCCAGAGTTACATTACTACATTATCTTGTCAGTGATGCTCATAAAGAACGTGACCAGGTTCTGGACTTTGTCGATGAATTACTGCCCGGTCTCTCTATAGCATCTAGGTATGTTTTTTTTATTCTTTTACATCCTTCCTGTTATTCGAGTCTACGTTCATTCTTGCTTACTACTATCTGTAATAATTAAGTAGTGTAATGCAGACGACCCACTTTGGTAAAACTATTAGTAGAAGCTTTCGATGATGATACTCAACTGAAAACTATACAGTGGGGTGCTGTTTTTTATACTCCACATTTTGATGTTGACGTATATTTTCATCGCCCGTGTCCACCCATTCACATTTTGTTTGTGGATCAGTCACAATGTTTATATTATTTTGGCAAAAGTTAAAATATAGGTCTTAATCTCGATTCCTTTCGATATTGGTTTTTATCGGATCGTTTCTTGAATAATTGTGGCCCCTGGTTGTACGAAAATTTACGTTTTTAGCTTGTGGGCTCTCTAGAGGTCACAATTTTTATCCGATATTAAAAGCCGTTTTAAAAGGTGACCGTTACACCATAATTTCGTGAAAGTTAGACCGAAAGTGTCATAAAATATGTGCTCCCCGTACGCCTATAGTGTGAAAGTATGTAATTCCAAGTTTGTGCACGTAAAAGAAACCTTGACACTAGCGGCAGGGCAAAAAATCGCTTACAACACACTGCATGGCATCATGTCCCTCTTCATTAGCCCGATCGGTGAGGAAACGTATGACATTAAACATAATTCCATTCATTTCATTCATTTCATTCATTTCATTCATTTCATTCATTTCATTCATTTCATCTCATCTCATCTTCATCTTCATCTTCATCTTCAATTTCAATTTCAATTTCAATTTCAATTTCATTTTCATTTTCATTTTCATTTTCATTTTCATTTCATTTCATTTCATTTCATTTCAATTCATTTCAATTCATTTCATTTCATTTCATTTCATTTCATTTCATTTCATTTCATTTCATTTCATTTCAATTCATTTCAATTCATTCATTTCAATTCATTCATTTCAATTCATTCATTCATTCTTTCATTCATTCATTCATCTTTTCATTCATTGAATGTCATGTCTCTTATAGCACATTATATGGCGTATTTCTGTCTTCATTATCTCTTTCAGTGCAGAACATTTGCCTAGTCGGAGCAGAACAGCTAAACGTAAAACCCCATTTCCCTAGTCGGAGCAGAACAATAGAACGTAAAACGCAAAACGTAGAACCCCATTTTCGTAGTCGGAGCAGAACAATAGAACGTTAACACCATTTCCCTAGTAGGAACAGAACAGCAAAACGTTAAAACCCATTTGATTTCATTTCATTTTTCAGGTTGACAGTTGATAATTTAACAGGTGAAAAATCTCAGGCATTAGACAGTATAAAGAAGTTAAAATCACATGTAGAAAAGGCTGACGAAGATGTTCAGAAACAGTTTAACACTTTTCTTGAGGTATTCTAATATTAAAATAAGAGTACCATTTTATTTATTTGGGCACCACACCATTAATGGCAAGGTTTATAAAACTTTTCATTTGTCTTTCAATTCGGGATGTGATTTTAGATGTACCGATTTGTATTTTATTTTGAGATCACCGGGTCTTAGGAAAAGACGGAAGTTGTGAGCATTTAATTTTTGGACCGTCGATTTAGAATAATCCAAGTTCAAATCCCGAGAAGAACCCTCGTTGTTTTTAGAGCTTAAACCCGGCCTTCACTTGTTACTGTGGCGACTGCCATACTGTCAATGAAAAATTTGTCAAGTTGTTTGAATGGGATGGAAACCGGGGTCCAATCATTTACAAATGAACCATTGCGTTGACGAAACATTAAAACCCCATTCCATTCCAATAAAAGTATCCTATACCAAACATTCCCGCTTACCATAGAAATAAATATGACAACATTTTAGTCTCAAAATGATCAAAGTAGTGTGTTGATGAGACATTACCCCCTCCCCCTCATATTTCATCCGTAGTAACTCATTTACCATAACTTCTTGTACATCCTGTGGGTTTTTTTTTTCAATCCAGGAGGGTTTTAAAGACATCGAAGAAGCCGTGGAGTTATTGAAACAAATAGACGAACTGACCAAGAATTTGGCTCATCATTTCTGTGAAGCAGAAGCTAGTTTCAAAGTAGAGGAATGTCTGGTTAACATGAAAATATTCTGTGAAAAAGTCCAGCAATGTGAAAAGGTTTGTATTTCTGAAAAAAATACAGATATCTTTTTAACCCAAAACTCGTAAGAAAATATATGTTGTTATAGAAATCATAGATTTGGTGTAAACGTAAGACACCCTCTTGTCAGATGGAATTCGAACAAAATTACCCCCCCCCCCCTGGACATTGAATACGAAACTATAATCATAGTATAATGACCAATTGATCCGAAGGATTGTTTATCATTTTAATGTTAGTTAGTTGGTTATTTCATAAGACCCATCAGTTTGGTGGTCCTGGTAAAAATGTTAGGCAGGGATGGGATGGGTACTTCATACAAGCGCTTTACATCATAAGGTCTATCATTGAGCCAAGTGGCATGGTGTCGATAGAAATGGAATGTACCGGGTGTTAGTCACAAAACGACAGAGTTGTGGGGGGTGTGTGTGTGTGTGGGGGGGGGGGGGTTGTCATCATCACCACTCCCCATATTGAAACAATCTGCTTGATATGTGAATACTATATGTGTTTTTTTTTATATTTCAGGAAAACGCTCAAAGACAATTACAGGAAGAGCGGGCAGCCAAGAGAAAAATAGCACAAGAAGAGTTACGCGCCAAAAGAGAAGGTAATCTATAATAAATAAAAATGATTAAAAATGCATTATGTAAAAGCACAATATGTTATATACATTATTATTTCGACATTTACTCACATGAAAAGCTCATAATCAACTCTCTAGACTATGGACTGTTGCGATTTAAACAGATTGGAACATGATCGCCAATTTTATTAAAAAATTGATAATCGAGACTTTGTTTATTATCTTAACAATGATAGCAATGAAAATCGAGAGTACGCTATACTCTTTATTATCCATAAATACTAGCTCAAATATGTATAAACAATTTTTAGGATTAATAAATTTTATTCCGGTTTCGATGTCAAAACGATATATTTTCAAAATGTTTTTTTGTGAGGGGGGGGGGGAGCTCTAGCAGTGGAAGGAAACCGGAAGACCCGGGGAAAACCTCAGAGATTGATCGGGCGAGCCTACTTCTTGTCATGTACAAGTGTGTTATCGTAACCACTGCAGTTGACCCGATGACAGACCTAAAGTGCACGCGTGGTGGCACTCGACACCCTCATACCCCTTAGCAAGTTGACGCGTGTTGGTTATCATTAATAGAATGACGTATTCTCTAGTACAGGAAGTAATGACTCGTTTAAATTGTCAATTTAAAGTAATAGGTGATTAAATCAAACAGTGTTTACCGCCCACGTTTCTATATTGGTGTTTAATGTCCTCTACTTTTCAAACTACCGTAGTAAGAAAAGTATCAACATTTTATGGAAATAAAATAAAATGGGGTTAACGTCCTACGCTTTTATACCAACTTGACAAATGATAAAAAAAAAGTTATAGTTGATATGTCGAAATGTGTTTTCTCTGTGGAATTAGGCGTTTTATTTAATGTGGTTAGCTGAAATTGAAGCTATTGGCAAGACGACCATTTTGGTATTGCGCAATTTGTACACAATCTATACTTAATGATTATGTCTATTTTCACCGATTTTGAAACTTATATGTTGGAGTGGAAAAAACCATCAACGTTTTATTAAGGACAACATGACTTTATTTTGATGATGATCGGGGAAGACAAAAAAAACGAAATCCCGTGTACACCTTGACAGTTGGAATTCAATTGTTTCCGGTCCAAATTGTCCTCACAGTCCACTGCCCGTCTCCATTATCCCGGTTGGAGCAGAAAAGTATGACGTTAACCGACATTTCTTCCAATCTATGGTTTTGTTGGCAAATAAGTGCTGCTACGCCAATTAAAAATGAAATGGGGTTTAACGTCCTACTGTTCTGTTCCGAACTGGGCTAATGAAGACGGGCATACATTGTGCTATGAAGGAAATTTTTCCCGCGCATCGGCGCTACAACCCTCTTCTATATCGAATTCCATCTACCAAGGGATCTTTCACGTGCATGCCAATTTGTACGCCGGACCTTTGGGTTTTCGTCCCATCTGAATGACTAGACAGCTGCACCACTGACCACGGTGAACCACGCCGGTAAAATCTAGATGAACCTTTCTCGGCGAATGCATGGGATCGAGCACCCGAACTCCACGCTAGAAAGCCAGCGTCTTACCCACTTAGCTACCATGGTGGCTCCCCAATTAGAATCATATTATTCTCAAAAAAGGTGGTTTAATGCAAGATCGATTCGACTCGAAGGGATATCCCTTAATTTTTATTCCGTCTGTTAGATGGATTATATTAATATTTCATGTAACAATATGATTTCAGCCTCGGGTAAGAAAGATATACCATCAGACAACGAAGACTGTATAATTGACAAGCTTCTCTCAGATATTAAAAAAGGATACAAACTACGGAAGACCGCTCCAGCCAAAGAAAAGCCCTCCAAAACACAGTTAGCAGGTTCAGGCTCAGACAAAACACAGACGATCGTTTCAGATACATCAGCCAAAGTACAAACAACAGAATCAGGGGAAGCAGCGAAAACACAAGCAACAGATTCTCACAAAACACAAATACCCACACCCGAGAAACCTGCCGTAACACAGTCAACAGATTCGAAAAAAACAATGCCCCCAAAGACAACCGGTTCGGAGAATACAGCTATAGAACAGACCACAGATTCGGATAAAACAACCAAAACACAGTCAACAGATTCGGATAAAACAATCAAAACACAGTCAACAGAGTCGGATAAAACAACCAAACCAAAGTCCAAGAAAACAAGGCCATCAAAAACAACTGGTTCGGAGAAAACCGCCAAAAAACAATCAACAGATTCTGAAAAATCTGCAGCGAACGGAAATGACTAAAATGTCTCTGAACTTTACTATTTAATCTATGCAATCAATCAAACGCTTTCGCTAAAAAAACAAAGTGCCTTCCATAGCTATTGCTATTATAATAATGGAATTCGTACATTAAAAGAACTATTCTTATTGCCTTGGTTATAATCTATAAATTGTGTTTATTAACATAGAAAGTATGTTCCACGTCAAAGACACCGGACCGTTCGCCTCGAATCTCTATTTAATTTTATCAAATTTTTTGAACTATGTGTATCGTCCTGCTATGAACTGTGTTTATCCTGCTATGAACTATGTTTATCCTTTTATGAATTATGTCTATCCTCCTATGAACTATTAGAATCTTTGTGTATCACAGAACTTACAATATCATGCAGTGTTTATCGTGAAAATAATAATAATAATAATAATAATAATGGACATTAATAAAGCGCCAACTTCCAGCTTGATTAGCTGCTCTGGTGCGCTGTTACAATATTCATAATGGCGTGGAAAAAAGTTTAAAAATCGCAACGGGGATCACGATGGCTTCATTAAAAAAATGAGTGAAAAGTTTGTTTATAAGCGTAAGCTATGCTTAAAATCGTGAAAATGAGTGAAAAGTTTGTTTATAATCGTAAGCTATGCTTAAAATCGTTGTAAACTATGTTTAGTTATCGCTGTATGCTGTGTTTATTATTGTTACATTGTCAACTATTGTCAGAGTTGTAAACTTTCTAATTTATATAGAAACTATTTTTATATTGGTCTTTAGATAAACCGGTGTCGCCGTAAGTGAGAGAGCTATGGAATACTTCAATTTTTCCCAAGGCGACAGGACTTTTTTGTACAACAATTGTTGAAATTAATTCGTCATTTCTTGATCAAACATACTGATCATGATTAATTATAACCAGTTTATAAGAAATAGTAACTTTTCTTGCCTTAAAGTGTATATTGAGACTTACTTATCAATATGTCTTCCTACCGCAATAAAACTTGGAACGTCTATTGGAAATCATGCCATATACGTCAATTGCATGCTATTCCATGTACGTCAATTGCATGTTATGTTTGGTCCACTCCTTCATAGTATATGCAATTATTGTATATTACATGTATGCCAGATGCAATTATTTTGTATTATGCTGGACACGTATATTTCATATGCTATGTTGGTACATTTCATATCATGCTCGATACGGCTATTGCATATTATGCTTATTTTGTTATACTATGTGCTTTCATGTATATATCTACTATATAGATCTATTATAATATTATATTTCGTATTATTTTGTATTAAGAAAACAATCATGAATTAAATTTATGAAACTTTAATACGTTTTCTGTCGTCAAGTGAAACCCACAGAACATGACTTCAGCAAAATAAAAAATTCAGCTAGTTTTTCTTTCTCCAAAGAGCCCATAGACAAAGCATTTTTGTAGAACATGGTTTGGTGATAGTCAGTGGGGAGAGACTATTTCGGAAATATTGAAAATATTGAACCCTGAATACAACGACCATATAAAAATGGTTTGTACGTAAAGCATATTTTTTACACTGTTTACTATAAATATACACTTTATGTCAATTTTATTCATATCCATTCATAGTAGCAAATATAGACTTTTCCTAAAAACTATTTGAACAATTATATGGAACACGGTTGGTAGGACGCTGGCTAGCTAGTCCAGAGGTCGGATGTTCATTCTCTACATTGGCCGAGAAAGTTCATCCAGATTTTCCAGCGTGGTTCCCCGTTGTCAGTGATGCTGTGTAGTCTTTCAAATGGGACGAAAACCGAGATCCCGTGTACACATGGGCTTGCACGTAAAAGACCCCTTGACAGCTGGAATTCCATATAAGAGTAGTGCCACTGTCAGGGCGAAATTGCTCTCATAGCACAGTGTAAGTAAGGCGCATGTTCGTCTTCACTAGCCCAATTCGGAGCAGAACAGTAGGACGTTAAACTCCATTTCATTCATTCTTAATCTTCCTAAACGCCAGAGACACTACAGTGATCAAATGTGTATTTGGAATGTTAACGTCCACTTATAGGTCGATGAACAATCTAATAAATAGATAAATAAAATTGTTGTCTATTTTTAGTCCAGTGAATACCAACTTGAGTTGATGAGACTGCTACCGATGTTAAATTTACTGGTCATATTCTGGACGGGGGGTCAGTGCTGGATTAACCATCAGGCAAAATAGGCACGTGCCTTAGGGCCAGCCAAAAATCCAGGCCACAAAATAATGAAGTACATTATTTTTGATAATTAACAGGTGATGACAAAATGCTTGCGTTTATTTTTAAAAATTGCATACTTCTTCATCTGAAGAATTTGCAGTCACAAAAGCACGCAAAGTCGTAATCTAGCTAGGCACTAGGCAGTCAATGGGAATATGTAGGCTACTTATAGTAAATACAAGACTGTCAATCAGGGCCATCAGCAGGATTTTAAAAGTGGGGGTGCAGCAGATTGGTAGGGGGGGCAATATAATGCCCGAGTTAATGGGCGTGGAGCGTCGACCGGCAAAGCTGAGGTCCCGCGTGCGCATGTGGCAGCGGTTAGGGGAGGGGATGTCTGGAAATTTGGAAATAAGACTGCCGCAAATGCGTTTTCCATGCACTTGGAGCCGCAATCAAAGTGATCTCGTGCGTCAATTTCGGCGGCGCTGGGGCGCTATTTCTCGTTTTGGTGTTAAACCCACCAAAATGGAAGTTTCTTGTCCTCTAACTAAGAACTATGTGGTAAGGGCGACCAGAACGAGAATCTCTAATAATGTCATTTGGCGACGGCGTCACCAAAGACCGATAAGGCCCTAACAAGTGTCGATATGGCGACTAAAAAGAACCCTCTAATATCATGTGGTGGGGCAGGCGCTGAACGGAAAGAGTGATAGGGGGGACACTGCTGAAAACACGTTTTTCGGCCACTCTGGTGGTATCGAAGAGTCGATTTTGTATTTTATATGGCGCCATATATAGGTTAGGCATTTCCTCCTGGCTCCCCCGACCCTTAGATCCGCCCCATTGCCTCCACATAAGTGACATAAGAAATTTTGGATCAGTGCAAACGAATCAGGTACCCATTGGCGTGTGGGCACCCTTAAAACCGCCCGACTGACTGTTCAGTAGACTATCTTAATGGTATCACTGTGTGATAAAATCTTTTGAGGGGGCGCCTTATATTCCCAGAGGTACGATGTACCCCTTGCACCCCCGCTAGATACGTACCAGTTGGCAATCTTCTGAATATGTTTGTAATAAATTTTCTGTTGCTAAATTTAACTTAATTCCTTTTGTCATTGAGCTCAACATACCTGTATTTTCAGACCACCTATCAAAATGTGCCTTAGGGCAAGCAGAGCCTTAATCCGGCACTGCGGGGGGTTGGATGGCCGAATGGTTAGCCCGTGCGCGCTGTGTCATAAAGCCTGTTATTGAGTCAACTGACGTGGTTTCGAATCCCCGGATGAACGTGACAAGGAGTAGTGTCGCCTGTCCAGTCTCGTGGGGTTTCTCCGGTCATCCGGTTAACGCCCACTGCTAAAGATCCCTGTCCACAAGCGAATTATTGAAATAGTTTGTGTCGAGTGGACGTTAAGCCCCAATCCCCCCCCCCCCTATTCTGGGCTATATACGATGTTGGTCGAATCCCACTGTGTTGAACGACACGACACCATGTGTAGAAGGCTAGGGCATATCAATACGATTCCGTGTAAAATATTCAGCTACGTTAAAACTAGTCTCAAAATAACAAAGTATTCTGTTGACGACAGGCTAACCCATTACATTCGGTTAGATCAATTTTGGGCCAGGAACTGCACTGAAAGCGCTACTTGTTCTTGAGGGCGATGCTTTTCGAAAAAGCTCTAGTCTCCACCAATTTAAGAGCAGTCGAAGTGTTTGTTCCGGGTTTGTTTTCGTTAAATATTACTAAAACTATATATGTTTTTTTTTACCAAGGGACAGCTAGATGACAGGTAAAGTTCTGTGAGACAATGCATATCCATGATGATCGGTCAAATTTGGTTAGGTACCAAAAGTATTTTGATTGATTAAGCTTATTATTTGACGAGTCTAGTACCCCCCCCCCCCCTCCCGACCACCAACCTTTTAATGCATCATACAATGTGTCATGATTCATGCCAAACAGAAGACACTTATTGAAAGCAAAACACCCATTTTTATATGTTAACATTTACATGCACGTAAAGCAAGGCACAATCAAAAAGTCACTAAAAGGGGCCTATTCAACCGACATTTTGTGGGAAAACAAAAATGATAAAGCTATAATGATTCATACAGCCTAAAATAGTTGTTACCCTGGAAAAGGGTGATACTAATTTTGTTTTGAATGATGACTGGTCATGCGTGATACGTAAATATTTACGAACGCTTTAATAAATCATAGATGATAATAAGAAACAGGTTCGGGTCTTCTATTAAACGAATAAAGCTTAAGCTCCGGGGCCTCTAATCCTGAGAGGGCTCAATAAGCCACTTTAGTCCACATAAGTTTATGGGATAATAGTTTCTGGATTAGCCTATAATACTAAGTGCAGGAGGACCGCACTACATGCAATCAAAATCTATAAGACATATCTGCGGACATGACTCAAAAACAATGAAAATCAAACGTATATATCAAATCAAGCGAGTGGACCCGGAGACCAGCAGTATGAACCCACTGCGCTATACAGTCATATTTGCCCGGGTAGAATTCGGGCGGGTCGATGCTTTGCGAGAAAATTCCAATGGTTACCAAGACTGTGTTGCTGGTGTGTGGGGTTTCCTATAGTTCAAGCATCAGAAGAGGCCCAAAAATGTAGGTCCGCCCACTGACAAGAAGGGGACAATAGAAATGTCAGGTTTCAGTACATTGTGATATTTTGTCGGTATAGTATACCGTACAACTACATCTTCCATGGTCGTTTGTTGTCTCACAAAAACACCACTAAGCATCTTTTGTCTAAAACGCATCAATTAATGATAAACCACTACCGAAAAATTCAGCCTTATCTACTTATCAAACCCTAGCTAAATCACTAAATATTTTAACCATTCAAAATCGGTTTACCTTAAATAAATGCATCTTACTGTTCAAATAAGTTCATAAAAAATGCTAAAACTACTTAACTAATATTCTCGTTTTCAAAAATACACCTTATACTAATATTAATCTTCGATTTAATATTCCCCAACCTAAAAATCAATATTTAAAAATACATTGGACCTTGTCTCTGGAATAATGTACCTTCCTCAATTAAAAACACACCTGTATTATCAAACTTTAAAGCGAATGTTCTTTTAAAGATACATTCCTAACCTTAGTAAACCTTATGCACATAATTGGTTGGGATGGCCTAGTGGTCTAGAGTGCCGCGCTTCGACCTCCAGCTGGCCAGTCACCTCTGGCTTGCGGCTGTGGTTTCGAGCCCTAGTGTAAGCGTATGTGACATGGAGATAGGGGCGCCTTCTCAACCTCGTCGGTTTCCTCCGGGCACTCCGGTTACCTCCCACTGTTAAAGACCCCAACGCGCAAGCGAATTATTGAAATAAAAATTGAAAACCATACGTAAGTCCCAAAACGACCTAGTTTGTGCCGAGTGGACGTTAAACCCCATTTCTCTCACTCACTCATAATAGGGAAGGTAGTTAACCTTACTGCATTTTTATTTTAATTTGATCTCATTGTTGTTCTTATTTTGTTATGTTTCGAGGGCAGAATTGTAAAAAGGCCTGGCCTAATTTCCTATCCTAATAAAGATAATTTTATTATGGTTTCTTTTACCAAACAGACACTAAGGACAGTTGGCATTTTACATTAACCAAAAATTACCTCTGGGCAGTAGTGTGTATCATGAAAATGAAATGAAATGAAGTTTATAGTCCTATTTGTATGCACTGACTGGGCTACATAAAACATTATCAACCCTCGATATTCAATGGATTAGAATCCGATCTGCTGTTCAACGTCCATTGATGGTTAAAGGCAAAAGTGGATAATCGAGACTTTGTTACTTGTCGTTACAGCGCTAACAACGGCAATCGCGGCTACAAAGGGCGCTAACAATGGCAATCGCGGCTACAAAGATTTTAAAAAGAAGTATTCTCTGCCTAGAGTGAAGTAATTTGACTGATTTTCAGCCCCCCCCCCCGTCTTTACATCGTCTAGTTTTTAACTATTATGGTGCTAACTAACAACTCTTTATCTAATCTTCCATAATGTAGCCTATCTTTAAAATTAACAATGAAATCTTCATTTTTCTATGACGTTACAGAGACGCAAATTTAAAATGTCTGCATGGAAGGTAAACAACTTTCATCTGCTATATATGTATTATGCAAATGGCGAATGAGTCATTTACATTGTATGTCTAGCCGGTCTAGCCATGCATGGTTTTATAGTTAAAACCACAAGCTGTGAAGTTATTATACAGTTTATGTGAAGCAAGATAAATTTCCACGCTTGAATTATTATAGAACAAAAATATTTAGACTATAACTGCGTTTCAAATTAACCGTTTGTTTAAGTCTTAATGCACTGTTTAAATGAACAATTGTCTCCGTGCCATGGATTGCAAAAAGGCAGGTTTGCTCCTGCTAATAAATTCAAGTCACTCATTATCATATATGTTTTATAAACTGGACACAAAGAACAAACGCTGAAAAAAAATATACATGTTTAGATAAAATGTCTTCTTTGCTAAACGCACCAACAAACTTATTTTTTGTAAACCGTTTGCTCGATACATTAGTATTTGTTGGTTGCATATTGCCGTCATCCTCGTCGGTACGGGCGGTTCGGTCTGTAAAATTTACACACGTTGTTAATTAGTGTGATATTTAGGCCTTTTGAATTTTAACGATTCCGTTGATTACTTCCAGAGATGTGCAGAACCTTGTGAGCGACCTTAAACGACACAAGTTGTCACCCGGGCTGTTTGAAATTGTATATACATTTACAAAATTAGTGCCCTGAAGGACTCTCGTTAATAAATAGACAACTAGGATTTGGACCCCTGTTTTACTTTGCAGGGCCTTTGGAACACTCCAGGATAAGTTATGACCCTAACGTCCTACTATTCTGTCCCGACTGGGCTAATGCAGACGGACATACGTTATACAGTGTTCTCTGTGGGAAATTTAGCTCCGGGCTGCGGCGCAATGGCCTACTCTTGTATCGAATTCCAACTGCCAAGGGATCTTTTATGTGCCCGCCAATGTGTACACGGGACCGAATCGAATAAGGGTCCTCCAGGTTACAAAGCGAGTCAACGTCTTACTCACTTTAAACTTAGACCAACAAGTATCAAATCACAGCGGTATACTGTTTGAGCGATTCTAATTCAAATGTTCAAAGCAATAACAATATACGTCATGTAGGATGTATTGTATAATTTGTATGGATCTACATTTATACTCTAAAGTATATGTAGAGGCGTATACATGTTTTATTATGGTCTATGTTATGGCTATTTATAGACAGGGTACCGTTTAACCCATCACAGCTCAACGCGTCATAGTGTGTAGATTTCGTGAGAGGGAGTATACTGCGCATGTGCTTCTCAGCTGCAACTTGGTGTATGTAACTAAATAACAGTATACTGACACTCACACTTCGTGTTTGATAATGTCTTTGAGAAAGTTCATTGAAAATCGACTAGTGGTTTGTTGTGTATAAATAGTGTGAATGTGTGTTCGTGTTCAGTGTAGAAATTACGTGTACGGTTTAATATGTGATCTAGTTGGATTTATGCGTTTCAATATGAAAGAATAAGATAACGAAGTACCGAAGTAGAGATTTTCAGCAAGGAAAGTGTTTTCAAAATGAGTAAAAATACAAACCCCGATACTCCATCGGCTGACATCTTGCCTAAAACTACTCGATTTGGGAAGAAAAAACAAAATCGAGCCAAAAGATGCAAATCCGACGGTTTTACATTGGAGCCGGATATTTTAGCACAGGAAAAGTCAACAGAGGCGGTTCACTTTTTGTTATGGATCCGAAACCCGACGATCCATAATCTTGCCAAGCTTAGAAAATGTATCAAATATAACGAACGGGAGTGGATGGAAGACTTTTTATCTTTTGATGGTTTGGGCCTATTATTTCAATGCCTCAATAATCTAGCCAAATGCGAGAGTCATCATTTAGGAGATATGGTACTGAAAATGCAATGTGCAAGTTGTATCCGTGAAGTCGTGAATTCGCAAAGTGGGTTAGACTGTTTGCTAACAATGAAAGACAAGTCGGAAAATTTGTTTGGCAAGCGAATAGCATTTGGTAAGTCAGAAGTTTATCAACACCACACTTTCACATCACGAAATGTCTGTTAGCTTGTAACACCTTCTATATTTATACAACACCTAGCTATATGTAATCGGGTTTGGTTAAACAATTTATTTAAGAGACAATCCGTTGAAAGATATAAATTGTCGCATAAATTTCGGATGTTGATCTTTACATCCAATAGTCTTTGGTGAGTTGTCCCTTAGATATATGTGATCGGGTTTGGTTTAGCACTTTTTTCAAGAGATAATCCGTCGAAAGATATTAATTGTCAAAATAAGTTCGGATGTTGATCTTTACGTCCAACAGTCTTTGGTGAGTTGTCCCTAATGTATCGGGATTGGGTTAGCACTTTATTCAATTGACAACACATCGAAGGTATAAAATTCTAAACTTCGGATGGCGATTGAAACGAAGATCAAAAATGTTGCATAGCTTGTAAATGGTGGGCGTCACGTTCGATATTTAATTTATATGAAACTTATATTGTCGATACCTAAAAGACATTCGTCAATTTCTCCGATAAATTGTACCGAGGAGTAAGCTTGATTTAAATTCGTTTTGTATTTATTCAAGAGTCAATCAGTTGCGAAATTATTTAAAATGTCATTAATACACACACAAAAAAACAATATTTCTGGTATATTGTCCCCTAGCCGCGTGTGAATTGGACATGCGGAGGATCATTGCACACAACAATGGAAAACCATAAGACAAACACACGGACACCATAAGATTACTCTCCTAGAACAACAAATGAAGCAAAGCATGGCATCCTACTGCGCTGCTACGGCGGCGGATAATGGTCTTAGAACAGAACGCGTCAAGATCGACATAAGCGTGGTAAAAGCGTCCTGGAAACGCTAGCCATCGTATTGTGGTCTCCATGGTCGCCAATGATCGCAGCAGTAAGGGCGTTGTTAGTATGTTCTTGCATCTAACTGTATGATCAAGATAATCAAGACTTATCATTGCATGGATGGTTCATTACGTATATACTCAATACAGTAATTACGATCCGAAGCCAATCAAATGTCTGGGCTGATTTGATAGAAATAGCCTGACTTTCTTGTGACATTATTCTAGAAACCCTATGTTTGTTAGATATGTCTGTCACACACTTATAATGCATTTATTTTACAGTAGAATAAGTCATTCTAATGTAGGCTACTCAACAATAAACAATCTTTTCAGTCTAGAAATTGTCTCCATGATTATAACTTACAGGAAGTATTTCACAATCAGCGCATTTTAAATTGAATACCGTTAATGAGTAACCAAGCCGATCCCATTTCTAAATGAGGACATGTAAATTATACGCGAAAAAAAAACATTTGGCATCGAAGAGTCTGGAATTTACTATGTTATTCCTGCAATTCACTATAATTACATATAGATCTGTAAAATCTATTTGCATACTAATTAGTCGTAGAATCTACGATAAGTGAGTTTTTTTAATCTTTGTTGGGACGTTCTGTACAGTTTACTTGACATGTTGTCTTAAATTAAACAGTATTGGAATTTGCGAGTTATGAAATACTAATTTGTCAGTCTCCATCCCCTGAAGAACAAAACGATTAGAAAAGGTTTCGGTTACAAATTTGATTTTGCCCGTTGTGTAAGACTCAGACAGTTAATTTGCAAATGACGAATGCCAAGGTATTTGAAGAGAGGGCTAGAGTTGGAAGGGCTATAATATGGTTAAACGATGCGAGAAGCGAACGTTTTGAGGAGTTACGTAAAACATGCTTTAAAGAAACCCTTTTCCCCTTAAAGAATCACCTTTTCATAATCATACTGACCCCCCCCCCCTCATCTTGCGGGTTCATAGCCATGGTCTGAGTGGCGTAAGGAATAATCTGCCATTTTTCTTTGTACCCGTCTGATAGAAATCTGTAGAATTAACTTGACATACTCCATGTTTCTAGAGTACAGTCGAGTCAAATATAATTGGCTACTGGCCTTGGCTATATCAAGTATTTTTGGGGTATAGCAGAATAAGAGTAAATGGTAAATTGAAAGGGATATAGTAGTCCGGTTGTTTATTAGTTCGTCACCATACAATAAATATACAACAGGAGCAACTGAAGATCTTAGTCGTTTTGTAAAGGTTAAGGGTCAACCCCAACCCGCGGAACAGTGAACTCACGGACAAGGGATCATTCCCCGATAATTCAACACCGGTGATAGTCACAACAATTTGTGTTTCAGAAGATAAATCCAATATAAGAGAGCAAGACAAACTCATGGACACCCACGGGACCACGGCGATACACTCTGAGCTACAATGCCCGGGTCAAATCCCGATGTGAGCCGAAAAGAACCGATATCCCTTGTCATATTAGCCGGACAAGAAAGGCGCTGCCGGGTCGTTCCGGACGACAAATCGACGCCCATCGATCTGCGACAACTCTTGTTGACTCCCCCGAACGACTAAGCTGCGTTGGGCGTATATTTTGTTGCCTGGCAAACTATCTTTATACTTCGGTGGACTACACTACATGAAAACCTGACCGATTGTACTGGAATGTCGATTTAGGAGTCATACGAGCGGCTATTGATCCTCTGACGTCAGACATTGATTAATCAATCAGCGTTGACGTTTCTGGTAGTTCACCCACAGTTCCATGCATCGTACGCCAAGAACACACCGTAACTGACCATATCCTGGGATAGTAAAGACAAGTAAAACGAAATTTTGAACTATAAAAAACGAAACGAATTAGGATCTGTTTTTTATTCAGATTGACACCAAATTATCCTTCCTAATATTGCACAAATTTAATAACCTAAATGATAATTTTATTAGGGAAGTATTGTTTTGACAAGTTGTATCCTTCCCGCAGCAAGATAGACAGACTATATAGTGATCTTTTATTCGGTAGGTTTCATAAATAAGTAATAAAGCAGATACCTTATATATATACATATAGCACCATACGTGTAATATTCGACGAGTTGACAAAAAGCCAATTTCTTTTTGGTACGGACAACAGACGATATGTGTAATAATGTATTATAAAAATGTCAGTATTTAATTAAGTGAAATGTCAAAGTCTTGTCGGTGTAATCTCTGCTTAATTTTCTGAAGCACAATGTGTGCTATTTTTAATATTTAATTCTTGTCTGTTCTGTTTAATGTCTGGCTTACGGGCTGATTTTCAATTAAAATCACAGATCTTAGTAAAATCCTTTACTTATTCAGACCCATCCTTTACTTATTCAGACCCATCCAAACGAAATTCATATTGACCTACTCTTATATCCAATTCCAACTGTTAAGGGTTCTTTTACGTTCCCACCCGAACGACTAGACACTGTCCTCGTCAGGCTATCGGTCTTCAATCACTGACAATGGAAACCCCGGCAACGGAATAAAACATTATCATTAGATATAGTCATGGCCTAGAAATTCATTTCCGTCATCACTAAGAGCGTGTTTAATCTGCAGGCATTCGGAATTTCCCCCAATCTTTGACTCTGCATCAAATGTTGACGCGAGCTGCGAATTATTTAGATTGAAAACTAACAGTTTGTTTTTTCTCCGCTTAAACAAAACGAACTCTCAGTAGGTGTTTAATTAATTAAAGGCGACTGTAAACTACTGGCATTTGAAATATCGTAGTCGGGAGTTGTAGATAATTACAACAAAAACAATGATAAATCAGATATAGGCCTATGATTTAAATTGTATTTTTAAACGCCTACATTAAAATGTGGTATATTGCCGTCGCCCCCCGTCTGTCCGTCGGTCCGGCGTCCACAATGCCTTGGTTCCTCTTCAAGAATTAACTTTTATATGTTAAAAGATTAGCCAGTTGCTATTTTAAGTAAAACATCAACATACTTTAAATAAAATTAAAATAGAATGGAGTTTAACGTCCTACTTTTTTGCTCTTAAACTGGGCTAATGAAGACGGACATAGGGAAATTTTGCCCGGGTAGCGGTGCTACGGCCTACCCTTTTATCGAATTCCAACTGCCAAAGGATCTTTTACGTGCACGCGGTGTGATTTTCGTCCAACCTGAGCGACTAGACAGCTGTCTTTGTCAGGCCCTCCGTCCTGCATCACTGACAAGGATAAACCACGCCGGAACATCCGGATAATCGTTCTCAGCCAATGCGGGATCGAACACCCGACCTCCAGGCTAGCGAGCCAGCGTCTTAGTCACTTAGCCACGTGACCCCAGTTAAATTTAAGGAAGATTAGACCTATTGGATAAAATAGCTTTTATTTAAAATACATATTTTGCAAATGACGCTACTATCCCGCGAATGTGTCCTGAAAGGAGTCGCCAAATTCTCAAAATCGTTGTTCTAAAAACATCTGTTTGGCGTTTCGTTCCACGCCCTTTAAACTGCTTTATATTCTGTTTATGACATATTAGATTACATAAACAGTTTCATTTTGTAGCATTTTGAAATCTATTTCCCGTATTAAATAAGTTTCTCATATAACATCCCAGTCCTAATCTATAGAAAGTCCAGTATTGAACAAGGTTGTTTTGCTACTGTTGAGGGCGTATCAAGAATTTTTCTTCAGGCGTCACACGCCCTTCATTTGAGTGTAACATTTGTAGAGGTTTTATATACATTATGCTGAAGTGCGAATGGAAATAAATGAAATGTTCTGCTTTCAAAACTGGGCTTATGAAAACGGGTATACGCCAGTGTGCTATGGGGGAAATTTTGCCCGGGCATTGGCGATACGGTCTACTCTTATATCGATTTTCAACTGCTTATGAATGTGTTACATGCTTTATCTGCGTTGCTTCAAGTTGTACGATTGAAGTTTGACAAAAATAAAGAATTGAGAAAAAATAATATTTCACATCACAATTTACTTTAGAATCGATGATGATCAACCTCAGGCGAAATTTGGGGTATTTGTATTGCGTCGAAAAATAACTAACACACTTTGTAAATAACATGTAAAAATGTAAAATTCTTTGAAATCTTTAAATGAGGTCAACAATTAATGAAATGACGACGGTTAATTGTTTTTCAATTCAATTCAACAAACATCTTTTACGTGATGATCGAGGCTTTTTAATGCAAAAAACTCAATATCCAGCCTTGATTAAAATGTACGACATTATGCATAAGGCTTGTAAAAAAGAAGTACGACATTTAAAACAATCTCAGTGTTTTAAAAAAAGTGATTTTAAAAGAAGTGATATTTACAAGCCAGAGTAGGTAGGATTCAAGCTGCTGTCGGTAACACAGATCATTTTTGGTCCTCTCTCCTTTCCCCCCTTATGCATGGTGATTTTTGTTGACTTTTTGGTGTAGAATCGAATAAAAGGGTTCGAAAATACATTTTCTGCCAGAATTTGGTGAATATTCAGGATTTTCAGGCGGAAGGATACACGAATTGTGAGAGTGGTACGTTGAAATGTAGGGCCGGGAATTGCATGTTTATTTGTCTCTACTTCCAGATTGAGTATCTCAAGGTTTTCATGAAGAATCGCTCACATCCTCTCTTGTCAAGAGTTTGCCACATGTTGCTCCATGTCGGGCACAAAGTTGAATTTCTTGTAAACATGGTTTCTTTCCGTAATTATTATAATGACAATTAGTGGCATTTAGAAATGACCACTTCCAGTTTATCAGACCTTGATTATGTTAACATTGGTTTATTGCTCCACCTCGGCTAATGAAGACAGTAGGCCTATGCTAAGAAGGAAATTTCTCCCGGGCAGCGGCGTTAAAACCTACTTTTATTTCAAATTATAAAGATCAAGGGTACCTTTACTGTTACTTCATGCCGAAAGGTATACGGGACCTCAGTTTTTCGTCTAAGCCAAAAGACAAGAGAATCAAGCTGGGAAATCCCGCCAACACTGGGATCGAACATAGCAGCTACGGTTATTGAATGGAGAACACTAGATCGGAGAGAGATGGTCCAGCGCATTTTATGACGTCGTTTGTGAATTTTGGGTTAGGTAGGATTAGGGTAAAGGCTAGGACCTGCAGATTTCGTCAGTCTTGAGATGTAGACAGGGCTAGCCCTAACCCTAACCCTGGGCCAAGCCTAACCCTCAGGCCTACCCTAACACATTATCCACATATGACGTCATAAAATGCGCAGGACCGTCTCCAATCTAGCGTTCTCCTTATTGAGCCAAACAAAAGAACGTTGATATTCAAGGGCAAACATGCGTGAAGTCTACAAGGGACAACTAAAGTATTTCGGTTACATAATGTGATATTAAGATGGGTAAAAATCGTCGTGTTTTCAATTCAAATCAAACAAAACGTAACATGACACTAGCCAGATGCTGTATGTAGCCTACTGATTGTATTCAATGAAAACATCGTCGAGAAAAAAAAAACACTAACCACAATTTACACGGGATAGGGGACACTGCAATCTCGAACCAGAAAAATTTTGGAGAAAGAAATTTCTCTGGTGACACTGGGTAGCCATTTTCCCGGAAGGGCCCATAGATCTTTAAGAAAACTTAAATTTTTACATTTAGGATCCACTTTTGTTATGTCACCGACATCTTGTTTTCGAGAAAAAGACCCAAAAAAGATTGTCCAATCAGAGGTCAGCATGGGCGGGGCATACACGTTAAAAAATCAGAAGATAATGGACGGTCTTTGGCCCCAGAGGCCTCCGGCCCCGCGGCTGACTCTGGGAACGAGATTGGGGACACTGGTAAAAGATAAATTATGAATTAGTCAAAAAAATTTTTTATGAAATCTGAAAAGCTTGAGATAGGATTTGTAGATTGTGCATATATCTATAACGTAATCGTATCTTTCGTTGTCTTTCACTATTGACTAAAAACAGCTTGTCATTTCTTATCGGTGATTAGTATGGGGCCGTCGTGGATCACTTGGAATATCTTGTAGGCAATCAGCCCATCTAGTATTTATGAGTATAAGATGATAAAACTTAATTTCCGTTGATTACCGGCTGGTTGGATGGCCGAATGGTTAGCACGTATTATTAGGTCTGTCATTGATTCAACTGCCGTGATTCCGATTCGTCTGTACTACGTAATACGGATTTTGGGCGCCTGTCCAACCTCATGGGGTTTCCCGGGTCCCCCGGCACTCCTCCCACTGCTAAAGACCCCTACGCGCATGTGAATTATGGAAATAAAATTGAACCGTATGTTAGCCCTAAATGACGCCCCTCTCTCTCCATTGATTACCGTGGGCGTTATTTACATTGAAATTTATTGGGGTTAATATATAGGCTAATTAACATGATATCTTTTAGCATGCCTCGTCCTGTTTAACCTCATGGGTTTTCTCCATGCCCTCCGCTTTCCTCTGAATGCTAGGGATCCCATCCAGCAAGTTAATTACTGAAATACAATTGAATTAAACGATATGTTAGTCCCGAAATGACATAACTTTATTATCTGTGGCATTTACTTCTTCTATAAAACAAATACCTTGAAATGCGAGGATGAATTAATTCTAGTTCTAGATCGATTCAATTATAGATGTCCACTCGACACTAACATTTCGGGGCTAACATATGGTTTAATTTTATTTCAATAATTCGCATGCGCGTAGGGATTTTTAGCAGTGGGGGGGGGGTCTTTAGCAGTGGGGGGGAACCGGAGGACCCGGAGAAAACCAACGATGATGGACAGGCGACCCTACTCCTTGCCACGTACAACCGGGGATTCGAAACCACGCCGATTGACTCGATGACAGCCATTATGATACAACAAATTTGATACAGAATGTTAAACAATGATAATTGAGCTCAGGTGGCAGTGTCTGTGTTCATGCGATAGTTAAATTTATATTGACAGAACTTGACAAAAATATATCGTGTTGGAGAAGAGCCTACTGGATTCCTCAAACCCGGTCTCCACTTCTCAATATGTGGTGACGTAAAAGAACTCCTGAAAGTTTGCAAAGACAAGGCCGTTAGCTAGGCAAAATTATCCTGCCTATCCGTTTGGTTGTCTCAAAATGACCTAACATATTGTTGAAAGAATCGGGTAACTCTCCGATTTCAGTCACCAACAACTATCATCTACACGGATAATAATAATATGACGTCATTTGGTCGTATATTAGATCAGGGCCCGTTTTCTCAAAATCTTAATTAAAGTTAAAATCCAAGTTTTAGAAGATACTTCAATTTTGAACGGCTAAGCCCTAAAATCAATAAAATATTATCCAATGAAATGACTAAAATTTGAATTTGATCTTAGTTAAAATTTCGTGAAACCAGCCCCAGATGTTTTAGTAAGATATTCAGATAAAGTTTGGGTTGTTTTCATAAAAATTTAATTGTTTATGACTTGAAGACAAACATAGTAAGACATTCAACTCTTTTTCATTTCACAGTTATTTATAAGGGGCATTATCGTAAATACTCATATATACGACATATTTATGCCCTATTCATGATTTATATATCTAACCTACTTAATATATATGTTTGTTTTATGATTTTCTTTTGTACCTGTGCATCCACCCAAACGATTCATCACAAGATGTATATAACGTGACAGCTTATGTGCAGCCCCGCCGCTTTTTAGTTCCACAATGCATATTCGCCTGTTGTATAAGCTGAGGGACTTTACTATTTTAAATAATATTGTAACTGAATTGAGTCACACATCAACGTCGATTCATAAGTTGACTTTGCTTCTACTTCCCACCAACATTTCGAGGCATGGCTTAGTTGGATAGAGTTGCTTCTCACCTCAAAACAAAGATTAAACATTTGTTCCAGTCTGCGCCCGGTTCCTAGAAAATTCTTAAAGGAAACACAAAGTCATGCTTCACTTTTACTTACGTAAGAATCTTAAAAAAATACCGTCCCTAGAAAATTCTCAAAACAATTCTTACGTAAACACAGGTCAAGTACAAGTCTAAGCACGTGACTGGTAAAGCTTACCATACGCTGAGACTACGATACTCTTTAACGTCATAAAAACAACTTTGGTATGCGAATAACGTCATAGATTTGTCGTCTGCTTCATTGTGGTTGATTTAGATGCATTTGACATGTCCCGTAAACATATATTTATAAAATGTGCCAAAAGATAAAAAAAAACGCAGACACATACAAACTAACTGAATAATTGTGAGAGCGCCTGATCTTAAAGTAGCCTGTGTGTTTATTATATAGCCTATTGTTTAGGCCTACTAATTGGCAAATAAATAGGCCTAAATTGGTTTCAGGGTAGGCCTATAGCATTCTTAATTTCTTTTGGAGAAGGATTTTCTCTGTCTTGTAATTGTCTCTTTGGTATCAAAAGGTGTCGAAAATGCCGTCAAGAAACTTTACGGTCAGCCATCTTTTTGAAGCAGAAACTGACTTAAGGTTGGTAAGCAAGCCCTATACCTTGCTAGGGACTAGTGCTATGTTTAAGAACGAAGTTGTGCTTAAGTTTTTCTTTGGAACGTATAATAACGTTCTTGTGCTTACAATGAAGTCTACTTACAATCTAAGCACAAGACCGTTCTTAAGAATTTTCTGGGAACACAAAATAAGCTAAGTTTACTTAAATGCAAAGTCGACTAAAATCTAAGCACAAGAACGTACTTTAGAATTTTCGAGGAATCGGGCCCTGGACACGGGTAGCAACATTCCCCAACATCCCCAAACAAGGGTTACAGTTGCTCCTAGACGAGGGTTAAAGGTGGCTCAGTAGGGTAGTAGCATATCACCAACATCTCGAGGGTTACCAACGTCCTAGATGGGACAGGGGTAGAGACATATCCCCAACATCTCGTTGGTTACCAAGCTCCTAGTTGGGGACACGGACAGTAGCCTATCACCAACATCTCGAGGGTTACCAAGCTCCTAGTTGGGACAAGGGTAGCAACATATCACCAACAAACATCTCGAGGGTTACCAAGCTCCTGGATGGGACAGGTATAGCAACATTCCTCCAACAAACACCTCGAGGGTTACCAAACTCCTAGATGTACCAATCGAGAACAAAGGTTAAAGGAGCTAAATCGCTAACATATGGGACCTAGAAATGGACATAAGTGGTTCGCAACGCATATAATACTGTAATATGAATGTATATAAATTGATTTACATTCAATCGTTTCCGTTTTTTCCCCCAATTTCAAATCAGTTATGTTTGGCGAAATAAGGCATGCAGTCTCAATCTAGTGCAAATTTCTATAGTGTCTGGTTATTCCAGTCAACATACTGCGTATGGTAAGGTGCAATATATCAAGACTCGCTCCTCAAGTCTCTTATTAAAACTGTGGCTGAAGCGCATTATGGTACACGATTCGTGTACCAATGTTAAAAAAATTATTTTATCTAAAATATCGGATATCAGAAGCTCATCTTTTCCCGGTAGGTTTACATCATCAATGTTGATTTAAATTGGCCAATAATTCGTGTTTTCGATGTCAAAGATTTTGGAGGATTTTGAGTTACGGGCTTAGGTCCTTTAAGTTGTGCCTCTTCAGGTAAAGGGGTTAAAGTTGCACCACACCAAGTTTTAAGTTTTAAACTTGTGTCACTCTGTGGAACAAGGGTTAAAGTTGTGTCACTCTGGGGTATAAGGGTTAAAGTTGTGTCACTCTGTGGTACAAGTAACAACACTCTAGAATAAAGACCAAAGTTGTTATCTTCACGCTTGTCAAATTTTAAAGGGGATTTCGAAATCTTGCGGACATTATGGGTATCTTTATGGTGTCAGTATTAAATCTTTCATAAAATCAGTTAAAATTGATGTGATAATCGAGATCTAAAAAACAACCCCTACGTTTTATTTAAGTATCAACTACCAAAATGAAATAAAACAAACGTCTTGAACTCATAGCAAGTCCGCCCTAGTGTATACTTGTTTTCTTGGGACATCATCATAGGATACGTGAGGTCAATAATATTTGAGCTTTATCTACATAATGTATGTATTTATACGGTCGTTAAGTTCACATAACCATTGAACTTTATTGATGGAGGTGTTAAATACGTTACATCTTGTTGTTATGGTAATAAGCGATTCGGCCATTTTGTAAACAAAGGGTCTTAACTTGACAGTGACATAGTTAAAAGAATACAACCACGTAGTAATAAATCCTAAGGGACAGCATAAACAAAGATAAACAGCCCCATAAAACGAAGGGACAGCCTAATCAAAGATAACAGCCCATAAAACGAAAAACAAGTAGAAATTGTGGGAGGGAAATAATACAAAAATAATTACATTGAAGAAGTGTCAGAGATCCCGAATGAAATGGTCATACTCTGCCCCGAATACGACACTTACTTCTAGCATAACAGATGTGGGGCTTAATGTGTTATGTTCAAGAAGATAAGGAGCCTATTGAATTGGAACGGATTTTCAATAAGCAGTTATCATCTGGTTATCGGTTGTTGTTTATTACAAATGTGAAGTCCAATACATAAGGCTTGATATTATGGACAGGTTGATTTAATTAAGTTATTTATATATAAATGAGTATTATATATAGAAGATAGGTAAAACACTAAAAAATAAATATCTGAAAGTCCCTTTAAAATACAGTTTTGAAATCGCTGTCGTGAGAAGAGAGGACGGGTCTTCTTCTCACTCTTTCATAATGAAATCAAGTTAAAACAGGATGTCCAGCTGTTTGATGCCATATGGGGAAAAAGTATCAACTGTTTAATGTGGAAAACGAAGTTCTCGCAGTAAAAACCACATAGCTGGATCCGTGGAGTATACAAATAAAAATGTTCGGGTGGCTCTTTCCATATACTCGTAATAAAAGTAAAAAAAGTCGTTTGACAACTATTGGTATTTAAAATAATTTGTTTTCTGCAGCCCATTAAAATTTTCCTTTGTACATTATTTAATGTATTGACAACCTGTATGGAATGATCGGATGACTTAGCTGCTGTGAGCGTATATTTCGATGCCTGGCAACCAATCTTTTTTATTTGGAGAATAAAGAATTGTATTGATGGTTACATATTGGTTATATATTTTCAACCAGTAGCATCTTTGTATTTCATTACCCCCCCCCCCCCACACACCACCACCACCACCAAAAAAGAGTCTTTGTATAGTTACTTGTGCGCGTCACTATATTTCCTATTATTCAAAATTCCTCCAAGATACATGAGATTGTTTGCCGACGATAGTATCATTTCTTTTAATACTTTACTGAAATTGAAATGTATCTTCGTTCAAAAAGTTCATCCATTAATATTGCTCAGATTTAAAAACTGTCGCCGTTTCTGTCTTTGAAATAAGAATGATTCCTCTTTTTTCAAAGAATTTCATGAAGCTGTTTTCTACGAAAAGCTATTAGAATGATATTTCGTAATATTTTAAAAGTTTTTTTTTCTTAATAATAATATTCTTTATGGAAATAGAGAATAACATGCCGTGTATTTGTAATCAAGGAATGTTTCTGTATCACGACACTATGTCTTGACAGGATGTTCGCCTACGTAAGTATTTAAAAAAAATCCATTTGTGAAGTTAATAAAGGAGATTCTCTTTTAACTGTTATTGCATAGATGGAAATAAGTACAGTTTTAGACAGCTGCGTTTATGTGGGAGTATTAGGAAGATAGAAAATATAATACCGCTTGATATTTGATCCGAGTTCACATAGTTGACAAACATTTGTTTTACTTTTGTTGTATAACCCGCGCCATTGTTGAAAATCCGGCTCTCCAATAGCTTAATATAACAGACAGGCCAATTTCTCGAAATACGTTAATGTTGCCAAAGTAACATTTATTATTTTTGTCAATACCGCCCGAATGGTTGACCGAATGGTTAGCACGTGTGTGCTCTGTCATAAAGCCTGTCCGTGAGTCAAATGGCATGGTTTCGAATCCCCAGTTGTACGTGGCAAGAAGTAGGGTCGCCTGTCCAATCTGGTGGGTTTTCTCCGGGTCCTCCGGTTTCCTCTCACTGCTTAAAGACCCCTACGCGCAAGCGAATTATTAAAATAAAATTAAACCATAAGTTAGTCCCGAAAAGACAAAGTCTCTCTCTCTCTCTTTTTAATAGGAAATCTTGTCTCGATCAACCAGTTCACATTGCATCTTCCATTCTATTATCATACCGTTGAAAATAGCTACGACTTGACTAAAGACATGATTTTAAATTTCTAATTGCGCATTTATTACACAAACATCGGTAGGAGACTCCTGGTGTGTTAGGGTGGATCGTTCAAAGCTGCACACTGTATATAATTTAACTGAGAATATATCCTGTTTGAGACATGAGAAGAAGCAATGAATAATTGAGGTTGGATTATATGTCTTAAAGGCTAACTGTTTATTACTCGTCTGTAGAATTGACCTTTACACCAAAGCTTTCGTTTATTAAAATTATATCCCCGGGTAAAATAAAAGGATGACAGGGAAGAAAAATCGAACTTTTATTGGCGACATTTTCAATGGTTTTGAAATAAACAGGACATAGAAATCGATAACAGCGAATTTAAGCCCCGGGTAGGAGAAATTTACCATCTGGTACTAAATTTACCCAATAATGAAAAATGAAATTAAATGAGTTTCACCTCCCGTCTGCTTCAACTGGGCTAATAAATATAGGCATACGTCATACAGTGTGCTATGCAGGAGATTTTCCCGGACAGTGGCGCTACGGCCTACTCTTATATGGAATTTCAAATGCCAAGGGATCTTTTACATGCACGCTAGCCCACCCCCTTTCCTGCACCTAATGTTTGGAACCCTGGTTACAGACAGTTTTGCGAAACCAGTGCAGTTGAGAAAGATGCGCGTGAGGTTTACCATCAAGATGAGTCACAACACATCATCCTGTAGTATCAATGTTATACAATATCAGTCTAAATATTTATACAATGTTTATTTCTGTCGTGCACTTCAAATTTTTGACATTTGTCAAACAAATCTAATTTTGGCACTATTTACAAGACAACAATAAAAAGAAATCAGATCATATTTGAAGAGACATTTGCATGTTGATAATTGCGGTTGATCGACTTCGAAAGGGTTAAAGCGATCTACCCTTTAACCAATGCATTTATAATTAGGCTTCACAATATTTCTTTAAGATTTGTGGCTTTTAACTTTATTTGTTCAATTTGTACTGTAGCCAAAAACTTTAAAATTTGAAGCAAATTTCGGCGGAAATATTTGGACAAATATGCACATTTTTTTTTTAGATTATTCAGATTATTCGGATAAAAAAATGCAAAGAGGAAGACGCTCACTGATTCTCGACTATTTCCGAAGTCGACACTGCCAAGTCGACAGTAATTGGAATCGTCAGGGAATTTTAACAAGTTGTTTGTAAGAATAGTTAAACAGCTTCAATCAATATAAAAATCTAGCAAAGGCTAATTATAGCCTGATGGTATTCCTCTCCTGTGTATTAAGGGTGCGCGGTGGATTATAATGTCTGTCATTAAGTCAAGTGGTGTGGTTTCGATTCCTCGATTGAACGTGACAAGGAAAAAGGTCGCCTGTATTATCTCGTTGATCCTGATAACACCCCAAACTGAATAATTTTGAATTTGACGAAATCTGTTATTGATTTTGGTTAGCATTAAATGAAGCATTCGCTGATTTTAGGAGAAAAACTTATTTTAATACATCAGGGGCCCGTTTCACGAAAATTTTAACAAAGATCAAAATCCAAATTTTAGTAATTTGATTGGATATAATAATAGATTGGTTTGAGTACTTAAAATTTAGATTTTACATGCGAAGCCAACGACAAACGTGCTCATACCAGTATGGGCGCCCAATAAAGCCGAGTGACATTGTACGGCCCCCCCCCCCCCTGCTAGCTACGGACCTGTTTATGTAGTTTGAAACTGCTGGTGGGTACATTGTTCCATTGCCTATGGTAACGTATATTTATATACTTCTATATTTCAGCTTTAAAGACAAACAATATGATGGTAAAGATGCAGATATTTGAACTGTTGTCAGCTTTATGTTTATATTCTACAGATGGCTTTCATCTTACTCTAGAAGCTCTAGATAGATATAAGGTATATTTCATTTCACATTCCGGCGTGGTTTCACCTGTTTAGTCTTCGGATAGGACGGAAACCGAGGTCCCGTGTGTAAGAGATTTAAGAATAGGTTATAGTACCGCTGCCCGAGCAAAACTTCCCTCATAGCACACTGTATGGCGCATACCCGTCCTTATTAGCCCAATCGGTACAGAACATTAAAATCGTTAAACCCCATTTCTTTCATTCCAAGTTTATATTGCTCTTTAAGATCTTTTCGTATATAAATTTCCGGCATAGCACAAAGCATGGCGTATACCAATCCGCATTTGTGCAGAATAGTAGGACGTTAAACCCCGCTTCGTTTTATTTTGGTATAACTGTAATGAATTTCTCGAGTGACAATCTTCATACAGTTCCATATCATATACGATGTCCAGTCATCTATTTAGGTTAGTTGGTGTTTCATATTTTTTCATTTAAGTAATACCCTAAGGTAATACTATTTTATTTGCCTAGTTAATTAATTGTATCAACCATGTTTTGGTAGCAAACATAGTACAAGATATGCCAATACAAATATATTTAGTCTAAGCTCTGTATGTAAAAGAATCTAAAATAAACTACACATAATGAGGAGGAATAGGGGTTTAAAGGGGTATGATTCAAATCTGGAGAAGACATATGTATCTATTAAATTCAAAACAAAACAAAACAAAACAGAGAACAGACAGTGTCCGCTCGTGTGGGTTTGGCGATTTCGATAAGCTTGCCGGGTCACACGCCCTACAATTTTATTGTCGTACCATAATAGTGTTATTAGTTAGGACAAACCTATCTTTTGAATGTAGATGTATCCGACTTCGGCCGTTCCTTGTATAACACGACGTGTTCTAGTTGATTTGGCAATGGAGTATGAACGGCAATCCTACTATATTGTTAAGAAATATGTTTATATACACTCACACCCACTCAACACCCCCTCCCCTTAAATTCCTAGTCTAGTACCCCACACCCTCTTACCCCCTTCCATGCACTAATTTTATACTGACATCGCCATTCAGCGACATAATTAATATATTTAGACAGGGCTCTTTTTTTAAAAAAAAAAAATTCAGTAACAGGTTTATTCTGAATTTCTGAATACAGCCAGTTTAACCCACTCTTTGCACGTTGACATAATTTAATGCAGCAAATACGTTTACAGACTTCATGTTACCGGTTCAAATGTAATCGCTGAAATCGAAGTGGAATTTCAAATATTTAATTCATGAAAACGAATGAAATCATGGGCTATAACTAAACATTTCATGTTGACGTTCAGTGTTACCGTTTTGGATTTTCAGATATTGCATATTGGCTTTTTCTACCACGTACAATATCAGTAGTGTTTAATTTAATAAAACGCCCCCTAATATTATTTTAACACTATTATTTGATTATTTGTTTTTGGTTCTGTTTTATTGATTTAATAATTAAAAAGGCCAGAAAAAAGTTTGCACATTACAATGAGAATTATTCCGAATGCCGAAAAAAAATGTCTGCCTCAAAAATGTTTACAACAAATAAACAGTTTTCTTAACAAATAATTACAGCTGAAAAATGTATTGTATTTTTGTCGATTAAAGACACACTTTGGTTATATAGAAATGAATTATCATACAGTCTTCAATCGACCTCTATAACCGAGAAAGTTCATCTGAATTTTCGGGTGTGGTTCACCCTTGTCAGTGGCGCAGGACGGAGGGCCTGACAAGGACAGCTGTCTAGTCGTTCGGATGAGACGAAAAACTGAGGTCCCGTGTACACATTGGCGTGCACGTAAAAGGTCCCTTGGCAGTTATAATTCGATATTAAGAGTGGGCCGTAGCGCCGATGTCCGGGCAAATATCCCTCATAGCACACTCTATGACATATGCCCGTCTTCATTAGCCCAGTCAGCGCAGAACAGTAGGGCGTTAAATCCTATTTCATTTCATACCATTTCGATCTCCATAAGAGCAATAGAATATTTGTCACTTTTTATAATGAACCGATAATACTAAGCCGACCCAATAATTTTACCGCCTAAAAGGGGATAATAATAATGAAATAAATCATCCTACAAGAGGGTAAACCCCAGCCCGTTTTTACCGTTCGGTAAATTTATGACGCCGTCATGGGGACATAAAGGCTCACTTTCCAGAATATACGTATCTTATAGTATGGTGCGTATAATGTTTTAGACTAGGTTTTCTTTTTGTGGACATAACACGACTTCCCATGATTTTCCGTGTGCGTTGAGAGGGGGGGGGGGGTATATGATTCGCCGTGGTTAGGGCCAGGGTCTTGTATTGAGGTCATAAAATTACGGGTTGAGGTGTACCTTATTATAGGCCTGTTAATTTCGTTGCTATTATTAGGCGATAACAATATTAGATCGAACACCAGCCCGGAAAATGAAGGTGGCTATATTATAAGCTATGCAATAAATGGCATTTTAAAGGAATTGTCTCGGCCATCACGGGGATGGCACCAAGGATATCAATTTTAGTAATCAAGGGTCCTACTCTCCGAGACATTCGGGGATCGCGTGGTTAAGTGGGTAAAACGCTGGCTCGCTAACCTGGAAGTCGAACCCTGCATTGGCCGAGAAAGTTCATTTAGATTTTCCGGCGTAGATTCCCCTTGTCAGTGAGGGCCTGACAAATCGAGGTCTCGTGTACACATTGGCGTGCACGTAAAAGATATCTTGTCAGTTGGAATTCGATATAACAGTAGACCGTAACGCCGCTGCTCGGGCAAAATTCACCTCATAGCACATTGTAAGGCGAATACCCGTCTTCATTAGCCCAGTTTAGGAGCAGAAAAGTAGGGCGTTAAACCCCATTTCATTTCATTTCATCTCCGAGCCATTCTTTAAAAGGGTTTACAAACATAACATATGGGAAATGTCGTAGCTGGCCTTTAAAAACACCAATAGCATTTTGTTTTGTAAATATCACAAGTGACATTTATATTAACTTAATTGTTCATGAATGCAATCATTAAAATCTAGCAGCATTTCGACATTTATTTTTCTGACGATGTCAAGCTAACCGCGCTCACATTTAGTAGGCAAAATAAAGCTAGGTCAAATCAATTACATTTTAACGACCACCAAAGAAAACAATTTCTTACCAGAAATTAGAGCACGTAAAAGAAATAAATGCAAGTCACGTTCAGCAATAACAAGAAATGTGAATCATTAACGCGAAATGTATGTTTTATGTTTAGAACATGTAAACTGTTACAATCTTCGAAAAATCAGATGAATAAATGTATGAAATAGCGTTTAACGACCTAATTGTCTGCACATAATAATGAAGACGCGCATACGCCATACAGTGTGCTATGAGAGAATTTTGCCCGGAGAGTGCCGCGACGGCCTACCCTTATTACGAATCCGACAGTTCGTTTGCACACACGTCAAATGTTCTTTTGCGTACACGTCAATTGTTCTTTTGCGTGCACGCGAACGTATAAACGGGACAACGGCCCCATCCGTACGAAAAGACCATTTTCTTCTACTTCTACGAATCCCCCGCCCTGTGCCACTGACCTGAATATTCCAAAATAAATTTCTCTGTCCGTGTTCATTAGCCCAGTCGGAGCAGAATAGTGGGACGTTAAATTCCATTTCATTTTCATTCGTGATATCCTTCTGGTGGGGTTTATTTCTCAACCAACCCGGATCATTAAACTTGTTCATAATTATAGCTATACGCCCATTACAAAATCAGAACTTTTATTGTTAAAGCGCTATGTAGTAATTTGAGCACTTTAAGTAAATAACAGCACTGGTATGAATGGCAATTACCCAATTATTAGCCTAGGTTACTTTTCTCTAATGAGCGCCTTGATAAATACTGTTAAGCCTATTTATCAAGCAAGTCGCAAATTGGCATGGGAACTTATTATTCCTTCGAAAAATAAACAGTATTTATTATGAGTTACCTGAACTGTGAAATCGCCATATGGATATATTACATTGATACTCATGTGTCTATATTAAAGTATAGTATACGTGGTCTACCTTTCAACTATTTTTCTAACCTACCTGTGTTATAACAACAGTCTATTGTATATATTTCTTTAATATATATTTCATACCTTTACTTTAACAGGTGTGGCAGAAACTACCGTACAGATTTAGTATAATGGTGACGGAGTTACAACAAGCTGACCTCACGTCATTCAAAATAGCATTAATGGCGCTCATCAATTCTATCATTGTAGCCAATGAAAATATACATAATAGAATCCGAATAAGGAATGAATTTGTGGGTAAGTAAATAGTGATTTGACAAAGTTAGCGGGTAAAAAAAATCAAAGCCCTATTTATGTAATCTATATTCAGCTAAATAATACAGTATACAAATTCCAAACGGATGACTCACCCCACACATTTTTAATGTAACATGCGTATTTAGCCCGGGTAATTCCCTAAAAATTACCAGCGCAGATTCTAAAGCGATTTCACATGTCATACTTGCAACGCTAATTTAAATATATTCCCCAGAGGTTAATTATGAACCTTTTCCAAATACTCCACATAGATTACCCGTTCATCCAGATTCAACATAGATTACCCATTCACCCTGATTCCACATAGATTACCCGTTCATCCAGATTCAACATAGATTACCCATTCACCCAGATTCAACATAGATTACCCATTCATCCAGATTTCACATAGATTACCCATTCATTCATATTCCACATAGATTACCCATTCATTCATATTCCACATATAGATTACCCATTCACCCAGATTCCACATAGATTACCCATTCACCCAGATTCTACATATAGATTCCACAATCACCCAGATTCCACATAGATTACCCATTCACCCAGATTCCACATAGATTACCCATTCACCCAGATTCCACATAGATTACCCATTCGCCCAGATTCCACATAGATTACTTATTCAACCAGATTCCACATAGATTACCCATTCACCCAGATTCCACATAGAATAGCCATTCACCCAGATTCCACATAGATAACCCATTCACCCAGATTCAACATAGAATACCCATTCACCAAAATTCCACATAGATTACTCATTCAACCAGATTCCACATAGATTACCCATTCAACCAGATTTCAAACAGATTACCAATGGTTAGCGCGTTTGCGCTGTGTCTTAAGGATTGTCATTGAGTCAGCTGACGTGGTTTCAATTCCCCGTTTGTACGTGACAAGGTGTAGGATTGCCTGCCCAATCTCGTTGGTTTTCTCCGGCTCCTACGGTTTCCTCAAACTGCAAGCGAATTATTAACCATGTGTTAGTCCCGAAATGACCTAATTTGTGCCGTTAAACCCTGTTCTCTCTCTCTCCTACTGATTCCCATACACATCCCTAGGATAACCCAGACCTTGTGTCTGCTTTGGTACCTCCTTCCTCACCACCAACTCTTGCGACATTCTTCTATTAAGTCACCCGGTAAAAATATTATACAAACAGTGGTATGTACAAAGTGTAAAAGCAGAAATTATGAAGATATTCGGGTTGTTCATTGTTCGATATTCTATAAGGGACACAGTTCAAATATAACATAACTGCATGAACCTTATTGAGCGGACCGACAAAACGGTAGCAGGTCCCAGAGTGCATCATATCCTCACTGGTCAGGTTATACAACAACGTACAAGAATAGTTAATGTACTCGTGACTCCTTCACTTAAGCCTACACAATATGCTATCAACTTGTTGTCATTATACTACAAATTCAAATTCGTATGTGTCAAAATTGTCAAATAAAAGAGCAATGACTACGCGGGATTCGATTTCTTTAGTGTTGATAGAAATAAAAGGAAATATTTTCGAATACTGCTGTTCAATTTTCAGTGACCCGATTTTTAAATTCCAGAACAAAATAACAAAACAGATGTTTTTTTCCGAGAAAGTGGGCAACATAAACTCTCAAAAGGCGTGTATATAAGAAACTATCTATAATGGTCTAATGTTAACCTATTGACCTGTATTATCAGGACAATAAACACACCTGACAGCACTATTTAATATAGATACCATATGTTACTATCACGATACTTATACTACGGTACTTTGGAAACTGGCCATACCACTAATCAACACTAAATTACTGGTATCTTCGCTTTTCTTATCAATGTGTTTTCATTAGGCTGGCCTACGTATTCCCTCAGCGAAGAGTGCATGTTCAACTACAGGAATCTGACCTATCCGTATATATATGCATACACCATGTCGTAATAAGACAATAAAAACAGAACATGAATGCAATGTTTTTGAAGATTCGATTTTACCTGCTCTCGCTTATGCTCGTTTTTTTCGGTAATTCGTAATACCAGCTAGGCAATTAAACCTCTGTCATTTCACTCAGATATGTTTTTTCGTTAATCCAATCGTTTTTATTTTCATAAATACTCCCACAAAACGATATCATAGCCACTTGCTTCCAATATTTACATTATTTTTCGTCCATTTCCATTTTGTCCCTGACGCCATGCGTTGACGTCACACAAAACACCGAACACCAATTGACACCTATTCGGCTGGCGACCTATTCGACTGTTGTCTTTGTTCTGAATAGGTTGCCAACGAACAGGTTGCCGGCTAGATCGGTCGAATAGGTCGCTAATTGTGTATCGATTGATGGGTATGATGTCACAATTCAAAGATGGCTGCGAAAACGTCATACTTGTTTCCGGGTACATAGTTCAGTTCAATAGGGCGGTTCCTGAACGTACAGGGCGAGTGTATAAGGAGACCAACGTCCAGAGCTGAACAAGGACCCAAGTACGCTCGTAGGCTACTAGTTACTATACACATTTATAAACAGTTTGAAATGTTTGCATTCGTTTAATGCCACTTTGATTACATTTTCTACGTCATAGTAAATGCCATAATATGGATAACTGTTTCCCCTACACCACAAAGTTATTTGAAGTCAATATGTACATGTGTCAAAGATTTGGGTTTTAAGGCCTCGCTGCCTTTATAGACCAATGTGGTTAAAAAATACGTGCAGTTTAAGACTGGGGTTAATAGGTCATGATTAGACAAGACACATGAGTGCACTAGTTTACAAACAGCTTGATCCCTTGCATTATGTACACACATATATCTCTACTTCATACTTCGAGAATAGATCTCTGCCCTAAATGGCCGCCATGTACAAAAATTGGATACTATTTTGTAATGCGGTTCAACTCCGGTTTACTTCTGTCATGCACACAAAGACAAATAAATTATTAAGTGGAATCAATACTTCCCAAATTCTCGAAACATGCTTAACGTTTTCGACTAAAAACGTCAATTTAGGACTTAAAATGTCGGTCAATTAGCTCAGTGTCTGTTCTCAGGCGGTGCTAACTATAGACAGGCAACCTAAGTTTAGTATGGATCCTTTGCGACCATTAATGATAGCACAACTTTAATGATAGCAAAATTATCATCTACTAGCCGGTTGTTTTTCTCTACCTGAATGAATTTTTATGAATATATTTATTTTTATTTTATTGCCAGCTTTAAATATATTGGATGTTATACAAGGATTACGAGATATAGAAGATGAAGATCTACGAGTACAGTTGGACGTTTTTGATGAAGAATTGAATGCGGATGCCGAGGCTTTATCCGAACAAAATACGTCATCTGTAGATATTTCAAATCCACGTGATCTCTTTATGGCTCTTCATAACAAGGTATTCGTCTAGAACAAGATTTCTACACTTCAGAAACTATAGACAGTTTCCAAAATGTACCCAGGTTTTGTGTTAGAACTAATGGTCAGAAATGTTAAGGCTGGAGAGTTAACATATTGTACGTTTAAATCATAAAAGCCACTGTAACCCATTATGGCTTCGTCCGGCGATGCCATCATCAAGAAATTAATACATTGGTAAATTTGACCAACACCCACAACCCCTCCATATACCTAGACCTCCTTGATTTTGGTAAAATAAAATTTAAAAAAAGATTGTCGAATAACATTGGATCTTACATGTTGATTTGTTTTCCGTGATGACATTCTATAGACAATTCTTGCCTAGAGATGGAGCTAATCACAACTCAATTGATCATTTTAATTTGACACAATTCAAGGAAGTTAATCAACTTTAAGCAAACTACTTTATACAAAAAAAAACTGTTTTATGTTTATAATATGACGTTAATCAATATATTATTTAAAGACAATAAATGGGATATGCCATGTAATTATAAGTGATGTCTTTTTTAATGGGTAAAATTACCCAATATGTTATAATATTGTCTTCTTTAGCCCCGGGGTGGCCGAATGGTTTAACGCATGCCATTGGACCAAGCGACTTATTTTCTATTCCCCGCTTGTACTTGACAAGGAGTAGGGTCGCATGTCCAACCTCGTGTGTTTTTCTCGGTCCTATGCCCCCCCCCCACACACACAGCTAAAGACACCTACGCGCAAGCGAATTATTGAAATAAAATTGAACCATATGTTTGTCCCGAAATGAACTAGTTTGTGTCGAGTGGACTTTAAACCCCAGTTCTCTCTCCCTGATTAACCCAGTTGGAGCAGAGCTGTATGAGGTTAAGCCCCATTTTATTAAATTTATAGGAGTTGTTCAAATATCTTAATGGCGTTTGTTTGTATTTTCAGTTTCAAGATACCCCAATTGGAAGTTCATTATTAGGAATATTATATAGCCTATATCAGATAGATAGCAACAATTCTCACAGGTATGTCCAATTGTTCAATTGAAGGGGAAATCCCAGTTTTCGCCTTGTGATTAAAGTATGCCAGCCAAACCTCAAAATGTTCACATTGAGCTACAATTTGATTTTCAATAACGTTGATAAACATGGCCAAGAGAGTATAAAGCACAGCCTTAAAGGAGCTAAATCGCTAACATTCGGAACCTAGAAATTGACAAAAGTGAGTTGCAACGCATATAGGCCTAATACTGTAATATGAATGTATATAAACTGATTTACATTCAATGGTTTCCGTTTTTACTTCAAATCAGTTATGTTCGGCGAAATAAGCCAATCAGTCTCAATCGAGTCCACATTTCTTGTGTCTGGTTATTCCAGTCTACATATGCCGTTTGATTTGGTGCAATATGTTTATCCTTGTCGCTCGAGTCAATTATTACAACTGGGGATGAATGTACCAATGTTAAAAAAAATAATTTTATCTTAAATATCGGATATCAGAAGCTCATCTTTTCCCGGTAAGTTTACATCATCATGTCGAAGATTTTGGGGGATTTTGAGTTACGGACTTAGGTCCTTTAATCTGAAAGCCCCCCCCCCCCTCCTCCGAAAAAAATAATCGACAAACCGGAGCGTATAGCCGGACAAGTTGACGTTGGTATTTCATTGTAAACATCTCAAAGATTCTCATAAAAATGGTTGGCCCGAAAATAAAGTGTTCCAAGAGTAACCCACATACTACTATTGTGTGTTTACTGAACTGTATCTGACATGTTTGCTTTAAACATGACAGACGATCAATACCAATTTTCAGTATTTATATTAAACAAAAATACCGGTTGAATGTGTTGTGTCTAAATAAAAATATTAAATACGGTGGTACATTTTAGAAATAAATAATTAATTTTTTCTTTTATTCCAAAATTATTTATTACAACCCGTGTCAGAATATTCAATTACACCTATTGTCGATGGCTGGAATATTCAATAAAGGTTTTACGAGTTAATTTTGTTTCGAAGGAATCCTAGAAATAAATGCATTGTTGATGACAAAGTACTTGTAATCCGGTTCCCACTAGGATAATTTATCGTTAATTCGCCCACACCGCCGCCATATCCCGTCTCGTTTCTGGGAGCATTTTATTTCGATGTTTCTAAAAATGACACAATGTCACAATGTAATGGTTCTTGGATTACGTTACATAATAATTGACTCCCTAGACATGTTTGTTATTCAAGTTTCATATTACACTGAAGTCATGTACATTTAAAAATAGATTAAAGTCTACTAACTCTTTCCCTAGCCTTATGGAGGTGTGAAGGCCCAGTTAGTTTTCCTTATAACCATCGCTGTTTGGATATCTTTGATATTTCCATATTGAAACATCTTAATTTTGAGGACAGAAGATAATAATAAGGCAATGTTAGTTCCCGAAACATCAACGTTTCGAGTATTTTCAGAGAGATTTCCTTATTGAAACATCTAATATTGATATTAAGGGGGATGGCTCCAATTAAATGAGAAAATATTAAATAAATTTGACATTTTTTTAAATTACTTGTTTCTACTACAGCTTATGACATTCAAATATAGATAATTATGTTCCTTGGTGTTTAAGCTTTAGTAGGATATATTAAAATCTATATTTTATCAAGCAGTTTTTTTTATGCTTTTCCTCAACGGTATGGGGTGGCCATCCTGGATTATGGGTAATGGGCGTGGTCCAGGTTCCGACATGCAAATTTTTCAAAAACTTGTGTGATGACGATAAAGTCCTGAAAATTTCAGAGATTAGCTTTAATAGTTGACAGTGCAATTTAAAAAACAAATATTTTCTCATTTAATTGGAGCCACCCCCCTTAATTAATGTTTAAGCTTTTTCCCAACCTGAAGATAACGATTTGGCAATGTCAGTTTTCTGAACCATATACGTTTCGTTGTGTTGGAGTATTTTCAGAGAGTTCCTTAAAAATAGAGAATAAAATAAAACGAAAGACTCTATTATGACCGTTAACAACCACAGTATTATTTTTATGAGAAACATCAGTCTAACAGATGTCAGCTATTCTCATTGTTCTTTCTATTAAAGTGAAGCAACGTGGATAAACATCGAACAAATGGTACAAAAGACGGTTGAACATCAGACTACACAGGAAACCTGTTACAGACAAAACAAACACAAAGATAGTATTAATCAAGAAACGCAAACAGACCCAATAGAGTTATCTCCCGAGGGCAGATCTTCTTTGAGGCGAAAAAATGGAGTCATTGTCAAAAATTCACCAGCGGCACCGCCACCTCCACCACCACCTCCGCCAGCACCTGGGATCCCACCACCACCTCCTGGAATTCCGGGTGCGCCACCTCCGCCACCGCCACCAGGAGGGTTTAGAGTACCGGGGGCGCCTCCTCCACCACCAGGCCTAACGCTACCAGGTTTAAGTGCAGCGCCTGTAGCTCCAGTCGAAGAAATAAAAACTCCAGAACCCCAGTGTAAGATGAAAATGTTAAACTGGAGTAAAGTACCAATACAGAATTTACGCAGTAAGTAGCCACATTGCTGCTATACTTCAACATAATCATGACGTGTCTAGAGCTTATAATGAATGTAACATGAGTCTCGATTCTTAATCAATCATTAAAAATTTAGGTATTTAAGGGAACCGCGTTGGCTCAGTAAGTAAATGTTTCCCTCCATGAGGCTCCATCCTGCATCACTGACAAGAGGGAACCACGCCGGTAAATCCAATGAACGTTCTCGGCCAACTCCGGAATAAAACACTGAACCTCAACTAAATCGAGTCTATTTTGTCAAAACTTCGCTAAATACATTTATTTTTTATTATCTATATTTTAACTATTATAGGAAGAATGATCCGATTTTTATATAAATCTTACATCATGCATCTTTAATGAGAATGTCAATAACGTTATACACATCTAGTTATTATTTATCTTTATTATTAATAGAAAACAGTATTTGGGGAGACGTTGCTAAGATGGGAGATCAAATTAACGTCAAGTATAATAAACTAGAAGAACTATTTGCTTTAAAATCAGCTAATCAGCTGGAACCCACTCACCCCAATGAGAAAGCTCTAAAAAGACATTCAGCATCGCTAGAGGTTTGTATTGGTTGCGCTTCTATAACTTCATTGGTTGTGCTTCTCAAACATCATTTTATATTAAATTTTTCCAATGTTGCCATCTTGTTCTGCATTGGTCTTGTTGGGCAGTTATCCTGGACTGTCTATTAAATTGTGCGTGAGAGAGAAATTGGGTTTAACGTCCATTCGACACAAACCAGGTCATTTCGGGACCAACACATGGTTTTAATTTTACCTCATATAACAATAATTCGCTTGCGTGTAGGGGTCTTTAAAAGTGTGGGGAAACCAGCGGACCCGGAGAAAACCCAGGAGGTTAGACAGGCGACTCTACTCCTTGTTACGTTCAACCGGGGATTTGAAACTACGCCAGCTGACCCAATGGTAGGCTTATACAGCATGCACGTGCTAACCATTTGCCCCCCCCCTCCCCCATGTAATTGTAAAACCAATAAGGTTGATGCATGTCCTCTATCGTTTCATCTTCACATTGACAGTACATGTACATAGGTTTGCCACAATAGTGAAAGTCACGTTTGAGCTTTTTACACGTCACCGTTAAAAGTGTTATCAAGTGTTCTGGAATTTTAGGTACTGGATGTTATCTTGGGGAAATGTCGACTACTACTGTAAATCGGTTGTACGTGACAAGTAGTAGGGTCGCCCGTCTAACCTCGTGTGTTTTCCCCGGATCCTCCGGTTTCCTCCCAATGCTAAAGACCCCTACATTCAAGCGAATTATTGAAATAAAATTAAGCCATATATTACTCCCGTACTTTGTGTCGTATGGACGTTAAATCCCATTTCTCTCTCTCCTTCTTACTATTGTAAACCATAAACGATATCATTAGCTATTTTCAGAAACAAAAAATCCTTTGTTGATTTCAGAGAATAAATCCTTTGTCGATTCTAGAAATAAAATCCTTTGTTAATTTCAGATCGCCTTACTGGATCCTAAGCGAAGTATGATTGTAAATATATTTTTAAAACAGTTTCGAAATGCCAATGCTAGTATTATAGATTTAATACGTAAATGTGATAGTCGAAGTCTGGGCACGGAGAAGATCAAAGGGTTATTAAAGATTATGCCAACTCATGAAGAGGTAAGCCGAACTATTGTAATAGGATTGTCCATTAATAAATATTTAACAAAGTAATGAGTTACTGGGCTTCCATAATCTGGCAATGGTGACTTTGAAATTTTCAAGGGACTTCCATCAGCTGCACCAACAAAACGAATCTTTTTGGTATCATCGATATCTCATATATCTCGAATTTGGAATATCCTGAATCACAAATATATCGTTTCTTAGATATCTGATTTCTTGAAAAAAAATTGCATTTTGAATAACTTGTCGTTTGATTTTTTTGTATATCAGTAGAGAACCGATAATTGTAGTTCAAATAAATGTTAAAAGAGAGCTATTAAAACCACTCCCCAAAAATATCGTATATATCATAATGTCATGAATCTCTCTAATCCCCAAAATATCATATTTTGAATATCCCATTTCTTGAATATTGAGACAGAAACTCTGGTATAATCGAGTTATTTAGTCGATTGGCAGATCTCGCTTTCAGTTTTATATAGCTCCAAATGTTAAAAATACGGGTTTAGCATCTACGTGGTGCGGTTGCTGATATTATCACAGGTCCTTGAATATTAATTAGAACTTTTAATACGAACATCTGAATAAATTTCAGTTATTTTAATTAAAACAGTACATTATTATAAGACTATGGTCCGTACAGAAAAGTAGCGAATTATTGAAACAAAATTTATCATGTGTTAGTCCCGAAATGACCTAGTAGTTTGTGTCGAGTGGGCGTTGAACCCCATTTCTCTCTCCCCCTCTCTCTATTATTGTATTCTCTTTCTAGGTTGAACTCATCTCTAGTTTTGATGGCGACCTCGATAAGTTAGGTGATGCTGAGAAATTTTACAAGGATCTCATTCAGATACCTCATTATAATATTAGAATTGAAGGCATGAATCTCAAAAGTGACTTTAATTCTCAGATGGCCTCAATACGACCCAATATACAATTACTCAATTCTGTATGTAGGCAAATACTCGGCAGTGACTCGCTCAAGATGTTTCTCAGATTTGTATTACATGCGGGTAATTTTATAAATAAGGTAAGTAAGACTATTGTACCTAAACCTTTCGTTTCGTGTCCAAACAGACCCGGCCCGGGACTGTATATAGCACAGTGGACGTTTACGGCTGGCCCCCGGATCTATTCACTAATTTGATATTTGTGTGTGTGGGGGGGGGGGATTAAAAGTCTATGTTCTGTCTTGTCCGCAGGTTAACCTGAAATATATTTGTTTTTCGTGTAATGTGGTCCTCCTGCACTTACTATTAGAGCATTCTTGATATTACTAGGAAAACACAATTGCAGTTCAACTAAAGAGTTTACCTATAAGTCTTTTGGTTACAAAGGCACCTTGGCTATGACATTTAACTGCCAAATCTCGTATATTATATTTATAGCATCGCATATTGTAACGTCCCCGGCTATAACGCTAAGTACTTCTACACTGCAAATTAGCACTAAATTAGTCAAGTGCCAACGGAAACGTTATATACAGAATTTACCGTATATCTTAATTTACTGTGGTTTATTTCGAATTATGAATGAACATTTTACTAAAGGAAGGGAGTAGCCTGGAAGTCAAACAGGGTGAAGGCTGTGCTATTTAACTATAATTAGACATACTAATGTATTGATTCATTGACGAAATGATTAATTATGCTATTTCCGGGGTATTACAGTTTGATGTGAAGCTATTGCCTATTTCAGGGAAGTACATCCGGAAGTGCCTATGGATTTAGAATCAACTCATTATGTAAATTAGCAATGGTGAAGTCCAATGTTCCACGATTTTCTTTATTACACCACCTTGTGGAAGAGGCATTAATTCAAAATAAGAACGCTCTCCGTTTTGTTGACGAACTTCTAGAAGCGTTACAGAAGGTCTCTAAGTAAGCAGGGTTTTTTTTTTTAAAGACATATTTTTTTCACTAATAAATGAATGGGAGATTGGGGAACAGACAAAATGCCTATGCCAGACCCCTAACCCTATTTAAAATACAAATTATGAAATGCAAAGCAGCAGTAGACACATATGGTTATTAATTTCGATGTCGAAGTCATTTTGGCCGTAGAGTTCATTTGCATACCAATTCAATTGCATACGAGACTGGATATACGAATTTTGTTAAATGAAGTGGAGATTACATGTTACTTTTTCTTTATGCCAACCGGTCAAATTTAGAGTCCGTACGACATTCTAAGAGTAAAACCTTGATTTTCGCATATATATTGTTTTTGTCTCGCCCTCGGTCCAGAAATTGAAGCTCGAAAATTCCGAGGAACTTTCTCGGCCAACACCTGGGTGCAACCGGTACAACTTTAATCAGCCAGCGTCATTTTCACCGATAAGGATAGAGGCAATATGAGGGCACTAATGATAATGGAGAGCACCGTGTCACATGGACCTATTTACATTCCCATTCTCAGATTTTTGATGGGGACCACGGTGGCTAAGTGGGTAAGACGCTGGCTCGCAAGCCAAGAGGTCGTGTGTTCGATCCCTGCATTGGCAGATAAATTTCATCCAGATTTTTGGGCGTTGATTCCCCTTATCAGGGATGCAGGACGGATGGTCTAACAAGTACAGCTGTCTAGTCATTCGGATTGGACGAAAAACCGAGGACCCGTGCACCTAAAAGATTCCTGAGCAATTGAAATTCGATATAAGAGTAGGCCGTAGCTCCCCTGCCCGGGCAAAATTTTCACGTATAAATGAGCCCAGTTCGGAGCAGAATAGTAGTACGTTAAACCCCAATTAATTTTATTTCAGATTTTTGATGACGGTTTTTTTTTGACAACATAAATAAAATCGCAATTAAAATAACCCGAGTGTAATATACCTAGAAATGAAAACACAGCGTTTGAATCCAGTTTTGGGAACTTTTATACTTTTATTTACTTTCATGATTTTATTGTTTCTGTTCGTTTAGGTTTACACTCTCAAATACCAAGGCGGAGTTTTTACTTCTCAGAAAAAATGTTGATAAATTCGAACATCAGATGTCATTGGTAGAACCTGGTTTAAAAACACACTTTTCTGAATTTTTGGAGGTAAATGTTTAATAATTTGGTACTGATTAACAGAAAATAATATCGTCGTAGAAAAAGTACATAAATGAACATCTCCATTCTCAATGGCTCAGTGAGTAGGGAACTGGCCCACTAACAAGGGGGGTCCGGATCAATTCTGGGCAGCGTGGTTTCGCAATGTCATTGATGCAGTACGAAGGGCCTGACATATTAAGAAATAACCCTTTACAATTTGAAGTCATTTGATATCCGAGTCAAATGCCCATCATGATAGTCATAGCGTACCCCCACTCCGTCTTTGTTGCCCCTGTTGATACATGATGTTAATCCCCATTTTAATCACTCCCTCTATTCCCAAGCAAACACCGCTCGCTGCTCTGGCAAACTTAAACCTTCCACTGGATGTCGGAGGTCATGGTTACCCCCCCCCCCATTATAGGATATGACTGTTTCTTTTGTTAATTAACCCGTGCCAATGAAATTTGCTTTAATGAAAAGGTCCCTTTCTCTGATCATTCAACCCACAGTAAAGTTTACATCCAACGAAATTATCTGGAATGTAATTCATTCTTTTCCCACCAATTCATAAAATACAACAGATTTGAAATATTTTTGCCGAACCCGGTAGACGTATTCTTACTATTATTTGTAGTTCAGCAGATATTTTGTATTCTACCCCTAGTCTTAAAACATTGGCCTGTATTATAATTAGATGTGGGCCTTAGATAAAAAGGCCCGTTATTGAGTATTATGTCTTTAATCTCACACTGTCTTGTGTGTACCAAAGAATAGGGCCACCTGCCTAACTTCGGTTTCCGTCCATAGCTTAAGACTCCTACGAGCAAACGAATTATTGAAATGAAATTGTACCATTTGTTTGTCCAAAAATGACCTGTTAATAACCGTTTTGTTCACTAGGAAGCTGAGAATGATATATCTGACGTAGATGAAGGGTTTGATAGGTTAGATAATTTATCAGAAAAACTGAGAGATCATTTCTGTGAGAACACCCCATTTAATCTCAACGACTTTCTCCTTTCTTTTCTGGAATTTACAGAAAAAGTCAAATTATGTGAACAGGTAAGACATAGTTATCTCCCATGATTTATGTCCTGAATTTTGAAATGGGTATAATTTTACATGGACAGTGCGGCAAAATATAATGGTGATGGGGGTGCGGATGTCCGTGAGCGCTAGCCAGTTTGTCACAAAGACATCTGATAGTAAAATGAATTGGGGTTTTACGTCCTACTGTTCTTCTCCTAAACTGGACTAATGCAGACGGGCGTACGCCATACAGTGTTTTGCCAGGGCAGCGGCACTACGGCCTTGTCAGGTCCTCCGTCTTGCATCACTGACAAGGGGAAAATACACCGGAAAATATGGTTGAACTCTATCGGCCAATGCAGGGATCGAACACCCGACCTCCAGGCTAGCGAGCCAGCGTCTTACCCACGTGATCCCGTCATCTGATAGTAACGTAATGCTTAGCAAAACTTTAACAATAACAGTCAACAATCGTTTGTCAAATCACATCATAATCAAAAATTGTGGCAGACCCCAAAAGCGCCAATGCATCTTCAATATACAAAAGTTGTAGGGTATTCATGCAAAGATTATAGCATAATTAACTGATTCATATTGGGTTGTTTTACTCAGGAAGTGGAGGCTCGACGGCAACAGGAAAAGAAAATGGCTTTACGACAGAAAACAATGGAAGAAATTGCATTAAAACGAAAAAGTAAGCCAATTCTAATATTTTGTCAGCATGAAACATGTGACGTTTTATAGATTCGAAATGCCCACATGCACCAAGTAGATCAAATCTGACAACTCGTTTGATTAACGACACAGAAATTTCAAGATTGCCATTTTGGAATAATAGGCCTACCTTTTTAGGCGAGGGATTTATTTCTTGTATCAGATTCGGTGATCCTGATCAGAAAACTCCCGGAGTCGTTATTTGACAACCGAGTCTACAAAATTGACGTATCGCCATTTGAACTATCATCATTCGGCAAACCTCGACAGATTCTACGCATCTAATCTCGGCTGTATGACAAATTCCGCCATATTTGAACTATTTTAAAGGTTCCGAATAAAAATGGGCTGTCTCCATGGAGATTTCTGTGGAGGGTGTATTATATCAACAAACATCAAGTTTTGCATTGGGTTTGTGGAATTACCAGGAAAATTCATCAAACCAGCAGCCTCAAGACAATACCTCTGCTCATTTAGGTATACACTCTACAATTGGACTTACTGGGTAGCTTTAAAGAAGCTATACAGTCGGCTGTGGGTGTGTGACCTGAGGCAGTTAATGTACATACAAATGGATCTTTAAAACTTTTATGCTCAAGGGGTACATCCGACCTCGCAAGCACCTTCACGTTATGTCCAACAGAAGATTTTGTGAAGTATTTCATTGAAGTTGAATTTGGAACTTTTTTGTAAAAGCGGCACGTTTTCCTGTTCCAAGTAAATGTATGGGCGTAAGTACATATCACTTACTGTCATACAGTGGAGGTAAGATGTAGGGTACCCGAATCTGCCGAGATTTGCCGAGTGGAACTATCATGTGACAGCAAGTCATGCGCGTTGTCCATGAACTGGCTTAGACATTCTTGTCGTGACCAGCTGGTATAATAAATTCTATGACCAGTGAAGTAATTTCACTAATTTGATTAAATTTACTGTTTCAGGTGGTACCGGTCTTCACCAAGTTATTAATAACTCTGCTGGGGCACCGGAGGCCAAAAACAAGATTGTTGATAATATAGTGAATGAAATAAAGAAAGGAAAAGTGCTAAGACGATTATCTTTAAAACGTAAAAACAGATTGGCGGTACAGGCTATCGAAACGGCTCATTTATAAGGAACACAAATTAATTTAAATTAAAGATATTGATATTATATTTTTACTAGATCTATATATTTATAACTTAAAACCCCTCAAACCGGAAGTTTAGTTGAATACGAAACCAATCTCATGCTTTTTATTGTAATAGATTATAGTTTTAAACCGTTTATATATTCCGGTAATATTTTGTTACATTGTCTTTAGGATCTCTTGTTTTATCTGGATAGTGTCTCAATTTTGGGAATAGACCAATTTGTTTTTCTTTTGTGGTATAAATAATACAACCCAAGTAGTGTCATAATGTCCTGTGACATGACAATCTTGAAAACTAGTCTCTATCATTCAGAAAAAAATATTCTACGCCCCTTGTTGAAGAATAGGAAGTTCTGGGTGACCGGGGCTATATAAACTTATTATAATTGTGAGAAAGCACCAAATCGTCTTACATAGAGTTCTATTTTTTTTTTGTTAAATGGGGTCCAAAAGAAATGTTTTTTGTGCACCCAACAGAAGGCTTGGTCTCGTTTTAACCACGTACATCTTATCAAGGTTTTCGCGTAATACCCTCCACATTTCGATTGGGTATTCATCCAGCTTGTGGGCCTATCAGATTCCTCGATCAACGCGAATACCAATTCTTGCGCTTTCCCACTAAAATGTCAAACTGTGATAATCGAGTGGCAAAGTTCAGGGTACGGGCAATGTCAAGGTTTCCGTGGAGGTCACTATGTCACAACCTCTGATTGGGCGCTAACTGTTCATGTGTCTGCAAATAACGTAGCTATAAGTTCGGGAATTGTTAAGTATTCTATCAACTTCCGGATGTTGTAAAACTCGCAGTCGTTTCATTCGGGAACATGCATACACGGAGTTTGCACTGTGAATGTCTTAATAACACCACTTTTGTCTGGGTAAGAGAACCAAACACTCTTTTTTTTAGTATTTTTAATTTTTATTTAAATGGGATCACGAAACCTCTTCTATACAGTACCGATCCCCTCCTCCCATTAGGTAGATAATATTTTAGTACCTATGTAATTATTTTGTTAAATATTTGTTACTGTAATATCCGTGTTAAATAAATAAACTGATATTTTGATGTTTCAACTTATCTATTTATACAACTATATTTCGAAACTGTCTTGATCAAATTGAAACTAAACGTCATCTACCCTATTATAGACTGACAACAATGCGATGGGGTTTAACGTCACGTGGGACAGCACGGACACCGTCTTAAATGGGGTTATATCGCTCTTTGTGCGATTGGCTTTGGTGCAATTTAAAGTGAACAGGCCAACAGTGAGGCTGCTGACACATATTTATTAATTGAATGTTTCTCTTTTTCAAAAGTATCGAACAAACAAACTGATTATCAACTATTTTATAAATTTCATCAGTCTGTAAGTCAGAGAAATTGCTTAGCTCTGCTTAGCTTTAGCGCGAAATGTTAATCATTGAACTTCGTCAGTACATTCGCCTAGTGAACATCAAATCAGAGATTTTATGTTTCAATGTAAGTTCAAAGTATTGACCAATCACATTGCTTATCGCTCCTTAGCCTTGCAGACAGACAATTCTCGTCAAATGGTAATGATATAATAAATCTCTGCCCAGGGTGAGTTCATAGCTCTCACTCCTAAATGAGGTAAATGTTCAACCTTGGTAGATACTTTTGGACCAATCAAATTGCTTATTGCTCTGCTTACCCTCGGAGGAAAATATTCATTATCGTACAAGATATTGGTGTGATAAAACTATACATCAAGTTATTGGGGACATAGTATTTGTAATATGATCAGTGGCCTGTTTCACAAAATTTTAACAAAATGAACGATTTTAAAATCAGTCGATGATGACGTGGGCTTTGTTATCGATTGTCTCGATCTCACAAAACATTCTAGTCTTCAAGGTATGGAGAGTTTGGGTCAGTTGTGCACGTTAGACGAAACAGATTTACTGGATAATCAACCACGTAAAAAAACCCGGTTACGCATGGGCAATGGTAATGTTTAGCTAACGTTAGAGTTGTTCCCCTTTCCAAAATTAATCGGAAAACTGTAGTTCTGATTAGGTGAGTGATGAAACTTGGTGTCTAGTTTCTTTACACCAATACCTGGACTAAGTTCGATAATAAACATTTTCTACTCCGGGTGAGCAGAGCGATAAGCAATTTGATTGGTCGAGACTTCGGAACACAATAACTCTCATTCTAATTCATAAACAATGTGCACACTTGGTGTGTGTGTTTATTAGGTAAATTTTTGGGACACGATAACTGATTTTGTGTTTAACGTTTCACCCCTAACATACTTGACTTGGTAAACAAAACTAACAATCTCGTTCCCAGAGTCAGCCGCGGGGCCGGAGGCCGTCCATTATCTTCAAAAATCTTTTACAGGTAAGCCCCGCCCATTCTGACCTCTGATTGGTCAATCTTTTTTGGGTCTTTTTTATCGAAAACAAGATGTCAGATCGTCGTTTTGTTTGTTGTGAAATGATTCTAGAGTCAAAGTCAACTCGCTGACATAACAAAAGTGGAACCTAAATGTAAATTTTAAGTTTTCGTAAAGATCTATTTTCTACGCGTGTGTATATTTTTAAGTGATTCGATCATCCAGACACTTACAATAAATACATGTCACGTGACAGTCGTGTGATTCGTCCCTTACGGGAAAGTGGCTACCCAATGTCACCAGAGAAATTTCTTTCTCCAAACTTTTTTTGGTTCGCGATTGCAAAATTAACTCTTTCGAAACGACGATATATAATCTTAAATTATTCGGAAATAAGTGTTCCTTTAACTTACGGAATAACAAAGGACATAAACCCACATCAACAGTCAACACTTATTTTGACTTAAAATCCTAAATAAAAATCTATATGCCAATAGTATAGTGAGGCTGGTGTCCCCCGCCAAAATCCCAAAATAAATAGATGACACATTAATTAATCATACATTTATTTTTTTCAAAAGTATCGAGCAATCAAACTATACACTAAGTTTCATCACTCTCTATCAGATAGAATCAATGTCATCTTGTGCCAAATCATCGACCAATGAAATTGATTAGCTCTGCTTAGCTTTAGCTTGAAATGTTAATCATTGGACTTAGTCAAGACATTCACTAATGGCTTAATGAACATGGAGTTTTAACATTCTCCCCCAATAAAAAGCAGAGTTGTTATTTTCGAAAGTCCTGACCAATCAGATTGCTTATCGCTCATTTGCCTAAGCAGAATATTATAACCATTATAACCAAAGTTATCGCGCCCCAAATCATCAACCAGTCAGACAATGTTCATCATCGAACTGCATCAAGGTAATAATAATAATAATTTAATACATTTATAAAGCGCACACGTTCCAGCTAGTATAGCTGCTCAGTGGCGCTTGACCTAATAAACACCTACACTAACTTTAAACATTCTAGCTCAATTAGAAGGGGAGTTATGGTGTTCCAAAGTCTCGACCAATCAAATTGCTTATTTCTCTGCTTACCCTCAGCAGAAAATGCCCATTATCGAACTTAGTCAAGGTATTGATGTAATGAAACTATACACCAATTCTCATCACTCTCACGTAACGAGAACTGAAGTTATCAACCAATCAAATTGCTTATCTCTGCTTACCCTAATTAGAAGGAGAGTTATTGTGTCACAAAGTCTCAACCAATCAAATTGCTTATCGTCCGGCTTACCGTCAGCAGAAAATGTTCGTTATCGAACTTACCAAGGTATTGATGTAATGAAACTATACACCAAGTTTTATCACTCTCGCTTAATTAGAATTATCGTGTCACAAAGCATCAACCAATCAAATCGCTTATATCGGCTTACTCTAAGCAGAAAATGTCTATCTCTGAACTCTCATTAACTATGTCAAGGTATCGACCTAAAGCCTAGTGAACACTAAGCGACGACACAGGCGATTTCGGTCGTGTGCGCACCTGATCGCAAGCTATTTTTTGGTTGATTAAACTTATAGTTTTAGCATTATTTCATCTTGATTATCGCCCTTTTTGTTACGATATTCTAGACATAGAAATATAGACTATATTGCAATGAATTTTTCAAGTAATTTTGAAATGAAACTAAGGTTTGAAACTGGTCCATAATTGTTAAAGATATTGGGGTCCATATTCGCCTTTGTAATCAATGGAATAACATATGCTAACTTAAAAACATGGGGAATAATACCGGAATTAATACTAGAGTTAATCAACAATAACATGAATAATTTCATCGAAGGGGCCATCCATAAAGTACGTACGCTTGAAGGGGGAGGGGGGTCACGCCAAGAGCGTACAGGTGCGTTAATTCAATGGCAAAACGTCCGTACAGGAGCGTACAGGGGGGTCTGAATTTTACCCATTTTGAGCGTACGCACTTTATGGATGGCCCCTAAACATTCTTTGAGTATAAAGATGGGTACAGAATAGTTCCTTTAGGAACTGTCTCTGAGCGAACGATGTCTCGCTACACAGCTCCTCAAGGGCCTTATTATCAACTAGTATGAAAATAAGGCTTTTCTCCATCTCGGTTCTAAGGCTATTTTAGATCCTTACCGTCTACTTTGCACCGTGATTCTTCTTTGATCGCCAAAAGAAAACATTTCCCGACACAACCGATACAAATTTATAATAATTCAACACTATTTTCACGTAGAATTCGACGTTAGAAAAAAATAAACAATATCGTTCAAATCTGGCCGCCATGTTTGTTTACTGACGTCAGCGCAGACCGGTCTTTTTCTAACATCGAATTCTACACGAAAATAGTGTTGGATTATTATAAATTTGTCTCGGTTGTGTCAGGAAATGATTTCTTTTGGTGATCAAAAAAGTTTCACGGTTCAAAATAGACGGTAAGGATCTAAAATAGCCTTAGAACCTAGATGGGGTAAAGCTTTATTTTCATACTAGTTGATAATAAGTTCCGCGAGGAACTGTGTAGCGAGACATCGTTCGCTCAGAGACAGTTCCTAAAGGAACTAGGTAGAGAAGGTCTAATGTACATGACTTGGGATGTGACGATTTAATTACTCTTCAAACCGTATCCTCGGATACACGATGGAACTTATCGAAAGTAAAAGAAACATTAGAGGTATCAAACATATGGGTTGTATTTATAGCATCTATAAAGTAACTATTTAAAGCATGAAAAGCTTTACAATGGAAATTTGTTTATTCCAAGTAGATCAAGCATCCAGATGAAATAAAACTAAGTACGAACAATCCAACCCATTAGACAAATCTCGGAAGTCCTAAAAAAAAACGGTATAGGCAAAATAGTGTAATCAGCATATGGACTGTTCACCGTGTAAAAAATATACGACAAACAGTGGTAACAGGTGTCCGGAAGAGTACGCTTACCCTGCTGGCATGCCATAGCTGCATCCAAACTATTAGACCAAATCTCCGTAAAATAGCGTGATTGGCATCATTTTGTTGGCAACACAGTTAAATATGAGATGAAATGACGAATCTATTGGCTGGCCTATCAGTTGCAATGTTCATGTCTAAAATCTCAAGCTTGAGGCTGAGTAAAGAAGGCCTATTGGTTGAAAGTTTTTATGCAGTATTTTTTCATATTTGTGTTTACAAAGCAGATCGAAAAATGATTAAATTTTTATAAGAACTTACATTGCTCGAAGTATTATACCATTTCTGTTAGCGGTTACTTTAAATTTAGTTATGTCTACAGTTCCATATGTGGAATAATTACAATAAGCTAATGTCAATGACGTAAAAAATATCTTCAAACAAAAAGATGTTGAGGTTATATCTTTTTTATTATGTAATTTGCTCCCATCAGAATTTTAAATCACGACTTTCGTGGTTTCTGGGGGTATTTCTGTTTCAGCTAAATTTCTTCAGAGCTTTAATTTGATTGAATTTTCATTAATATCTTCTTTTGGAGAAATGGCGACAAATCTCCCTTTTTTACCGGCCTGTGTTATTTTTTCATACACTTGACCAATATAACCCGATACAATGACTCTTCTTTTTACAGGAGATGTTTGAAATTGTTCAGGAGTTATGATTATTGGGAAACTTCATCATTTATGTTGAATTGTTTTAAAATGTCTGTAACACCTCAAAATTTTTGTTGGTTCTGAATCCATCATGTGTCGAAGCACACTTTGTAATCAGTATGGATTTACCAGTCTGTATCAAGTCCAATTTTGTGACGCTTTCTTTTGTTCCAATAGAGTGGGTCCAAAGTCTGTCTTGTTCTGCTGAGAGAGATTCTGACGTATTGGGACGTATCATCATCCATTGTAACAATTAAGGTATTCGAGCTTCTAGGTACGAAGTTTTCCACCTGTTGGGTAGAGTGTGTTGTGTCTTTTTTACATAGCTCGGAAAGTGCGGCACAAGCTCTTTTATGTTCGTCGTCAAAGGCACCAATGCGTTCCGCGGGGTACCATGTGCATTCCCGCTGATTATGGGTCTACCTGGTATTTTACCTGAAACAAGGCATTTGAGTAGGTAAAAACGACCCCGCTGGGCGTCTATAGGGATGATAGTGGCTACACCATGTTTAGATGTTGGATCTGCGTCTAATTTTTTGTAAAACTTAAAGAAGAATGCTAAAGTAAAAGTTTAATTATTAAGTTACAATTTGATATGTGCAAATATCGAAAGGAATCAAGATCATTGGGTTATAAACATGCATTTCAAGTTTCATCAAAATAGAATTAAAATTGTGACCTCTACAGGGTCCACAACTTTGATATATACCATATTTTTACAATATTCGCGTACAAACGGCGACCAATCTGTCTGGCAATTATGGTCTGATTCGAACCCATCCTTCCGTAGGGTGTAACGGTGATATAGCCAAACGTATATTTAAATCGGATAATAATTGTGACCTCCCTAGGGACCACAAGCTAAAATAGGCGATTTTTCGGACAATCAGGGGCCATAATTCAGGAAGTTACGTTCCGATGGGCGCAAATATCGAGAGGAACCAAGATCTTTGGGGTATAAAAAATTATATCACAATCACACTCATTTACTTATACTTAGTGCAGGGGAACTGCGCCACATGTGATTTACATAAAGGACAAATATAACGACAAGACATCATAATCCGAAACAACAAATAAACAATTCAAATAAGGGTGTATGTATCCGGGGGCTAGCCGTAAGCGTCCACTGCGCTGTACAGTCCCGGGTCTGAAGTAACAACAGACTTTACTCAAAATTGAAAATGACCAGGATAAACCACACAGGTGAAATGTATAAATAAAAAAAGGTAGTCTAAAACATTACTATTTTGCCTATAACGTTTTTAGGATTTCGAATTCTGTCTTATGGTTTGGATTGTTCGTACTTTGTTTTTATTTTATTAAAGAGGTGTTTAAATATTCAACAAAATAGATGTATAGTGAATGTATTGAGGGAACTATTCCACCCGTCACAAGAAAAACGCACGAACAAAACCGAATACAAAGAAGCAAAGAAAATCGGACAAACTTAACTTACATGATCTAGGACTATGATCGGCATTCATCGACATATAGACCTACGGAAGACGCTTCAAAAGGGAGATATTACTCAACATTAGTATTAGCCTACCGTGTTTACATTTCGTTGCTATGGTTACATCAGTCATTTATATTGCTAGATTTTGAAATGTGTTGTGGTCCGTAGTTTTTTTCTTAAGTATCCATTTAGCTTTTTAATTGATTTGCGTTAATCTGTATAAATGTCATTGCTGCTGACATCGCTGTTTCGGCTCTGTTTTGAGCAAACATACTATGTAGTAAGCCGGGGTCAATTCTCAACCCAAACTGTCTCGGCATCATTTGTTTATCCAGGCACGCCTGATGGTAGTCGATTTGTACACCCATGCGGCTGATATTGTTGCTCAAGTTTCGGAGTATTTTGTTCTCCTATAACTTCTAAGGACAGACCAAGCGCTATCGATTGGAGGACTTTGCTCCGGTATTGTTTTCGAAGTTAAACTCTACTCCGAGTCTTTTTAGTTCGGGGTGAACTTTCCCTATCGTGATGTTAGACTCCGAATCCAGGATATCGTTTGAATTCACTGGTGTTATGAAATTCATAGCTTGGAATTGGTTGCTCCGCAGTGGGGTTGAAGTAAACAGCCTTCCCAGATTTCTCTCGGCTACTAGTTTTGTTCTTATTTGAACTGTGGAAAGATATTCGGCTTGTAAATTTGCCGTTATGATTATGCTTATTTGCATTGACTCAATGCTTTAACCCTTAAGGCTAAGAATTTTGCTACTTTTTCGCATACTTTGAAAAGTAGGAAAACCTTTGCTTGAATTCAAAAAGGAGCTCACGAAGTTATTTTTGCGTTTCTCGATTGCAACGTTGTAACATTACCCAGTCTTCTTTACTGATGTTTGATTCTGCCAAATCATCTCGATTTAATGCGCGAAAAACTGGCAAGGCCTCTTGTTCGAGGCACCTAAACATAGGGTTTTACGGTTTAAAAATTGTTTGGAACAAATCCAAAACAATAGAATCTGTCTGTTAAGACTGTATGTATAATAGCGTCTTGCTGATGATTATGCAAATCGTTATCCATGATTTAACTGACAGATCACCTTGCTGTTTAAAGATAGTTTCGATGCTGCCTGACCCGAAAAAGTCCTGCATCCGTGAAAAACTATTCTCGCCACCAGGATTTGTTAGCTTTTATATCATTATGGAGAACGTGGCAGCTGTGGATTTTGAATGGTAGTGTATAATCCGAAGATCGCAGACCTCAACTATAATCCGCAGACCCCCTATACTATATTCCGCAGACCCCAACTATAATCCGCAGACCCCCTATACTATATTCCGCAGACCCCAACTATAATCCGCAGACCCCCTATACTATATTCCGCAGACCCCAACTATATTCCGCAGACCACCTATACTATATTCCACAGACCCCAACTATAATCCACAGACCCCAACTATAATCCGCAGACCCCCTATACTATATTCCGCAGACCCCAACTATAATCCGCAGACCCCCTATACTATATTCCGCAGACCCCCTATACTATATTCCGCAGACCCAACTATATTCCGCAGACCCCAACTATAATCCGCAGACCCCCTATACTATATTCCGCAGACCCCAACTATAATCCGCAGACCCCCTATACTATATTCCGCAGACCCCAACTATAATCCGCAGACATCTATACTATATTCCGCAGACCCCAAAAAAGTCGAGTTTTAAAAGAGTGTTCTTTGTTGGATTCCTTCAAACATCAAGTAGTGTATAATCCGAAGATCGAAGACCTGATGTTTGAAGGAATCCAACAAAGAACACCCTTTTAAAACTCGACTTTTGTAGAATTCGCCTTCCCCGATAATTTTTTTTACAACAACAACGTTCTCGTCATGCGATGCTTTAAACACTGTGCCAAAGGCACCACTCCCAATTTCTTCTAAATTTGAAATGTCTTTCCATTTAAAATTTGAAAATTTACTAAGATTCTTATCCTCCTTTACAGAAATTCGGGCAGGTATTCTAAACATATGAAGAAATATTGTAAACCCTCTCTCAAGAGAATCAAATTTACAATTGAAGAATATATCATTTAATTTATGTAATACATGGACAGAGTGTGTGAAAGGGGCTAATATTCTATATAGCCCAGTGAATAAGGGCAATATATGAACCATCTGATGAAATTTTCGTTATAGTAATGCCGAGTCAGTCCTTTGAAGTCAAAGATCAATCGAATTCAAAGCTTTGGACATAAAGTCAAATTACTGTGACCTTGCAACATTGTATTAGGAATTCTGAAAGTGTGAAAAATTAAAAAAATTGAAGCTTTAAAGGGGGTCTGCGGAATATAGTATAGGGGGTCTGCGGAATATAGTATAGGGGGTCTGCGGATTATAGTTGGGGTATGCGGAATATAGTAAAGGATGTCTGCGGATTATAGTTGGGGTCTGCGGAATATAGTATAGGGGGTCTGCGGATTATAGTTGGGGTCTGCGGATTATAGTTGGGGTCTGCGGAATATAGTATAGGGGGTCTGCGGATTATAGTTGGGGTCTGCGGAATATAGTATAGGGGGTCTGCGGATTATAGTTGGGGTCTGCGTAATATAGTATAGGGGGTCTGCGGATTATAGTTGGGGTCTGCGGAATATAGTATAGGGGGTCTGCGATCTTCGGATTATACAGGTCTGCGATCTTCGGATTATACACTACCATTTTGAATAGCGTCTTGCCGAAGTTTATGCAAATGGTTATCCATGATTTAACTGACAGATCACGATGCTGCCTGATCCGAAAAAGTCCTGCATCAGTGAAAAACTATTCTCACCACCAGCTTTTAGATGATTGTCGAGAATGTGGTAGCTGTGGATTTTAAATGGAGTCGTGCTGGTGGTTATGCAAATCGTTATCCATGATTTAGCCGACAGATTATTATGGTGTTTCAATATTGTTTGGATGCTGCCTGATCGAAAAATAAATTCTCACAGCAGTTGATCGCTAAAGTTTGTATTCAGCAGACAGTTTTGTTACAGACTTCATTGTTTACTTCAATTTTTTTAGGCATTCAATAGAATTGAGGAATGGTCCATCTACCACAAAAACAATACTATAGGCCTACAAAGAATCAGACTGAGAAAATGTAAACCGTTTCGAAAACCAGCCGTTTGCTGACGTGACGTAAAAGGCGGTTTGAAATGTAATGAAAAGGGCGATGATCCAAATAAGATAACGCCAAAGGTTAATAAACTACCAATTTGAAACTAAACGGAATAATTCAGCTATGTAATTTCTATAAAATAATCCGCATAACACTAACAAGAAATGCAAAAAAGGTATGCTGAAGAAATCGTACTAGGAAAGTGTATTTATATAAAATAAGGGCGATAATCCAGATAGGATTAGTAAACTGCAGAAAATTTAAAAAAAATATATTATTAAATTATCCAATATGTAATCGGTTAGATACATATAGTAACAAATGACAAACTTGGTATGTTGAAGAAAATTTCGAAATTTGTTTACAGCCTTCTCGGCTTTTGCAATATTGACAACCGCAAACCCATTTTGAGTTTAAATAAATTAATAATATCGGATGTCAATCACAGGTTGTTTTGTCTGTACTTTCAAATGTGGAAGGACTAATCAGATCTTTATTACAATCCTCAACATCATCTCCTGTTCGCTCACAAACAGGGGCACGGAGCAAAGTGACCATGGAAATCATGATGAAGTTGTGCGTGGAAGAAAGGGGTTAAGAAACGAAGAAAATTGGTTACAAAATGTACCGAAGAGAGCGAGAAATCGTGGAGAAGAGTACACCAATAGAAAAAACAAAGTTGATAAACGTCAATTATTATATCACAGGTGTGGTACGTGCGTCAACAGGTGTAATAAGGCGCTTTTTCAAGGATTGCTGGCAAATGGGAGACTGCCAAAGACTAAGAGCCTTCATCGCATCTCACGTAAAGAGTGAGCCAATAAAACGAACAACTAAGGTTGGGGGCAAACGCAAGCGTACTTTGCAGTATTATTTCACAGTAGATGACATTAAAGTAAAAGTCTGCAAAGTGGTTTTCCTGAAAGTGAAATTGAAGTACTATCGGGATGTCGTCTTTAATACTGATTTCAATCTTTCATTTCATAAAGCAAAAAAAAAAGATCTATGTAATTATAATAATCATCATAATCGCAAGAACTGAGTACGGAATCTTAAGGATTTTCATAAAAATTTGGCTAAAGAAAATCAAGATGTCATGGCAGCGACATTTGACCTTGAACAGGTTTTACTGTGTCCAAAACTTAACGCATCTTCACTCTTCTATCGACGTAAATTATCAACTTATAATTTAACACTGTACAACCTTGCTAATCATGATGTAACATGTTTTATGTGGCACGAGGTTAATGCTGGTAGGGGCTCGTGTGAAATTGGCAGTAGCGGATTATCATTTGAGGCTGATGAGGCTGCAGCCTCAGGCCCAAAGATTTTGTAAAAAATAAAAAAATTGGACTTGTCTGATACGATTAAAAAAGCATAGACAATGAATGTTAGGGGGCGGGGTTTAGGCCCAACGGGAATCAACAAAGGCCCCGACCCGAATTTAATTAGGCCCACGCCATTTAAAATAGGCCCAATTGGCCCTCCAGCAACTGCCGCCTCAGGCCTTGGTAGAGCTTAATCCACTACTGGAAATTGGAAATTGTGCATAAACAAAGATATTAAGCGTTTCATTTTGTATTCAGACACATGCAGCGGTCAAAATAGGAATCAATTTTTTCTGCCAGGTGCTTACACGCAGTAGAAAATTTACATGTTGATTACATTGATCATATTTTTATGGAATCTGGGCATAGTCAGATGGAATGTGATTCCGCGCACTCCACCATCAAATTTGCTATTAGAAAACAAGATGTATTGTCCCAAATGATTACTATACAATAGCTGATTTGGCCAGGCGAAAGAAACCTTTCGATATCAAAATAATGAATACAGAAGATGTTCTTGATTTTAAAGCCTACTCTAAAGGTGTCATTAGAAACAAAGATATGGATGGAGCGGTTGTTTAGTTGTGGGAAAAAATTCCCACTAAAATGATTCCTGATTTTTCTGAAACTATAGGATGGGTAGTCTTCCAGAAAAATTCCCCCCATTAATCGGTCTTGGGGGAAAAAAATTACAGCCATTTTTAGGTTTGGTATCCGAACTTTTGTAAAGTTCAGTTTTTGAGCCCCTGATTGGTCAATGGTACTTTGTATGGTGTCATTATATAGGTTTTTTGGGTCGGTGAATGCGGAATTGGCGTTAATTTTGTCGTACGGTTACCATGGTAACCATATTTTCAGGTTTGGTATCCGATTATTGTGATTTTTTTCATAATTATTTTGTAGTACTCGTTGGTGTCAAAATATAGGTTTTTAGGAGTGCTGAGTCCGATTCGAAGGGTATTCTGTAGATAAGATGGCCCAATAGCGCATGTTTGCCTTAATTTGGCCCAAAACTTTTTGTGATTTTTTTCATTATTATTTTGTAGTACATGTGGGTGTCAAAATATAGGTTTTTAGGGGTACTGAGTCCGATTCAAAGGATATTCTGTAGATAAGATGGCTCAATAGCACATATTTGCCTTAATTTGGCCCAAAACTAGTAGAGTGGAATCTAGTTATTGAATAGCCAAGACACTAATATGGACCTACTACCACTGGAAGATTACATAGGCCAAATTACAAAATAAAAATACAAAAAATACTCGAATCCAATTTATTCCTCCAAATCAATCTATACCTCGCACAGATTTCAACAGTCCAGAGCTCCATTACAGCTACAACAGCAAAGAGAGACTTACAGAAAACCAATGTATTGCCGGCGGAAAAAATATGATGGACGCACACCATTAATGGATTATAAAGCTTATTTTGAAACTTGTTATATCATTAATGGCTGGACTAGAGTCGAGAGCGGGTTACATTTAGCTGGAGGTTTGATGAGTCCAGTTCAGCAAGTACTGAGTTCTCTTTCGATACAACTATACTAGTGTGAAGAAAGCTTTGGAAAGAAGATTTTAACCTAGGAATCAGACAGAGATGTATATATGTGAACTAAAGAATAGGCGTAGAAGGATTAATGAAAAGCTAACAGATTTAGGCCAGTCAATAAAACGACTCGTTATCCTCGCATACCCTACTGCTGAACCAGATCTACAGGATATTCTCGCAAGGGACGCATTTCTCAATTCTCTACAAGACTCTGGTATGGGAAGTTCAACAAACAAGGCCAGAGGGTTTAGAAGATGCTGTTCAAGTAGCCATAGTATTCGAGTCATATCAATGCGCCATGGACATCAAGAGAAACAGCCAAAAGTATGCCAGATCAGTTCGGTAGATACCTAAATCTGATGATCTACAGGATTCAAAGGATCTAGAATGTATTGAAACAGACCAAAACAGTAAATGAATTACTGAAACGACTGGATGCCAAAGGAAAACCTAAACCACCCAGTAACTGTCAGAAAAGCAAGAGAATGGGTCGTCAGCTTTCTGTTAAATGTCCACCTAAAAGGAAAGACAAACGGAACGAACCACAGCTAGAACGAAAATCCAACACGGATAGTGCTTTTGTCAAACACATTGGAAGGTGTAAGCGAAATAAAGCAAAGAGGAAAGGTACAAATAAAGGAGCATGCCATAGCTCATCAGAGACACAGGATAAGCTACATACATATGAAGCAAATCGCAGGACAAAATTTCAGGTAGGTTACAAATTTGATAAACAGAAGAAACAAGCAACACACCAAAGACACATCGATGATTTGAATTCTACTAAAAAAAAGTTTTACAAGGGTGATTGGGTGTTCCATGTTTACACCTGTAGCAAGAACCACTATTCCTAGAAAAATAAAGTTTCGCTGGAAAGGTCCGTACCGAGTTCTAGAAAAGATGACAGATGTTACAGTAACTCTAAACATCCATACTGATCGTTTGAAAGGTATGAGTGACACAGTTGAAGCAAATACTATTACCTGTACCAGTGAATCCAAGTTTTCTCAGATATTCTATAATCAGCAGCATTTAAACGGGGCGTTGGTAATGTGGCAAAGCTAGTTTCATTTTGTTAGTATTTTTATACGCCCACATTTTCATGTGGACGTATTATGTCGTCGCCCCTGGACGTCCGTCCGTCCGTCCACAATTGTTTGTGGACCCTCTACAGGTCACAATTCTTGTCCGATTTTGACGAAATTTGAAATATAGCTTTATCCCCAAAAGATCTCGGCTGCTTTCGATATTGGCATGTATCGGATCGAAACTTCATGGATTATGGCACCTGGGCCCTGTTTCACAAAAACTTAAATCTCCTTAAAATCATTGTAAACTAAAATTTCATCCTAACTTACAATAGAAGCGTTTCACAAAACGATTTTAAGCATTGTAGCTAAAATCCACTAAAATAATATTGTAAGTTACAATTGTATCCTAACTTAAAATAGTGGCGTTTCACAAAACTATTTTAAGGACAATTTTAACTAAAATCGATTGTAACTTAGGATAGCTGTCACCCTCTCCTAACTTACAATCACGACATTAACAAACATTGATTAGAGCTACATTGTTTGATTTATTGCGACATACAGATATAATTGGCACATAATTTTAACATACAATCATTCACAACAACAATTTGCATTCAATTTCTTTTCATAGTAGGCCTATGGGATATACAGCTACGATCCACCCGTTTATTTTATTGTAAGGCAATTTAAGCATTGGATGGCGCCCCATATTAGAACTCCAAGAAAAACCCCACTTAAACGCCAGTAAACTACACACTAAAAGAAAATTTATATCCAATGTCATGGAAAGAAGAGCCCTCTTATTTATAAAGAAAATATCTTCGTGTTTAATATGGCCAATTTCTTGGTATTAGAAGGCCTAAAGGCCTATAATACTAGACATGCCATAATATGTAGTATTTACTCATGTTTTGGGGGTTATGATGATTAGTATAAAGTTAAATCAATAAAAACAAATGTGTTTATTCAAAAATGTTATAGGCCTATTTGTAATTAAATTTTAATATCATAAATTTATTATAATCTCTTAATGAAGTTACGTTAATAAAACAACATCAATAAAAAAAAAATAGGCTCCAAAACTATTTTATCTTGGGAAAAACTCATTTAATTGAGTAAGATAGATAGACTCTTTTGCATTTTTAAAGTATCATTGAAATGGTCTATTAGAACGACATTTATAATCTAGGCATCGGAACATTGCCTATTTGGCGTATTAATTTCAAAGTTGATAAATACTTTTAAACTTTGAGTGACACATATCAAAATATGTTTGTGAAAATTCTCAAAAGTTTCTCTTGTCCAAATTACTATAAAAATTCGAAATTCAAGCGCTTTAGTTTATCGATACACATTACTTCTATTGAAGCCTGCGAGGAAATCAAATGCCAAGTTCAAGGTCAACCCAACAATACATTTCGAAACTAATAATACGCAATTAACTCATTTATTTCATCTCTCTACGACTTTCTGACCATGTGCAGACATTTCTACAACGTATGAAACTCTCCCTATTGATAATGTAACAGTTAATTCAGTTTGTCAACAGTTTTCAGTTTCGAAGCGTATTTGCTTTCACCGTAAGTACCCACAGCGGAAATCTGCACTGCGCGGGCGCAAGCGATTTTAACTAAAATCTATTAAAATTGCATTTTAAGTTACAATCGATCTTCGTGAAACGCATAAAATTTAAAATCTCATTTTGATTTTAGTTAAAATCGATTTTAAGGATTTTAGTTTAAGTTTTCGTGAAACAGGGCCCAGATTGTACGAAAAATCACCTTTTTAGCTTGTGGACCCTATAGAGGTCACAATTTTGATCCGATTTTAATGAAACTTGACGTGCATGTTTATAACCCAAAGATCTGGGTTCCTTTCAATATTTGCGCCTATTTGAACGTAATTTCCTGAATTATGGCCCCTGATTGTCCGAAAAATCACCTATTTTAGCTTGTGGTCCCTCTGGAGGACACAATTATTATCCGATTTGAAAAACCGTTCGATTATTTCACCGTTACACCCTAAGGTCGATTGAGTTCGAATTTCGGGAAAATCGGACCATAATTGCCATACAAAATGGCCGCCGTTTGTACGCGAAGACTGTTTAAAAATCGTATATCAAGGTTGTGGACCCTGTAGAGGTCACAATTTTAATTCGATTTTGATGAAACGTGAAATGCATGGTTATAACCCAAAGATCTTGGTTCCCTTTGGTATTTGCGAATATCGCATTGTAACTTCCTGAATTATGGCCCCTGATTATACGCAAAATCGCCTTTGTTTAGCTTGTGGTCCCTCTGGAGGTCACAATTATTATCCGATTTAAAAAATCGTTTGATTATATCACCGTTACACGCTAACGAATGTTGATTTCGGGTATATCGGACCAAAATAGCCATACAAAATGGCCACCGTTTGTACGCGAATACTGTTAAAAAATGGTATATCAAGGTTGTGGACCCTGTAGAGGTCACAATTTTAATTCGATTTTGATGAAACGTGAAATGCATGGTTATAACCCAAAGATCTTGGTTCCCTTCGATATTTGCGAATATCTCATTGTAACTTCCTGAATTATGGCCCCTGATTATACGCAAAATCGCCTTTGTTTAACTTGTGGTCCCTCTGGAGGTCACAATTATTATCCGATTTAAAAAAATCGTTTGATTATATCACCGTTACACCCTAACGAATGTTGAGTTCGAATTTCGGGTATATCGGACCAAAATAGCCATACAAAATGGCCACCGTTTGTACGCGAATACTGTTAAAAAATGGTATATCAAGGTTGTGGACCCTGTAGAGGTCACAATTTTAATTCGATTTTGATGAAACGTGAAATGCATGGTTATAACCCAAAGATCTTGGTTCCCTTCGATATTTGCGAATATCTCATTGTAACTTCCTGAATTATGGCCCCTGATTATACGCAAAATCGCCTTTGTTTAACTTGTGGTCCCTCTGGAGGTCACAATTATTATCCGATTTAAAAAATCGTTTGATTATATCACCGTTACACCATAACGAATGTTTTGAGTTCGAATTTCGGGTATATCGGACCAAAATAGCCATACAAAATGGCCACCGTTTGTACCCGAATACTGTTAAAAAATGGTATATCAAGGTTGTGGACCCTGTAGAGGTCACAACTTTAATTCGATTTTGATGAAACTTGAAATGCATGGTTAAAACCAAAAGATCTTGATTCCTTTCGATATTTGCGCATATCGAATCGTAACTTCCTGAATTATGGCCCCTGTTTATACACAAAATCACCTTTGTTTAGCTTGTGGTCCCTCTGGAGGTCACAATTATTATCCGATTTGAAAAAACGTTTAATTATATCACCGTTACACCATACTGAAGGTTGAGTTCGAATTTCTAGAAAATCAGACCATAATTGCCAGACAAATTGGCCGCTGTTTTTACGCGAATAGTGAAAAAATATGGCATATTAAAGTTGTGGGCCCTGTAGAGGTCACAATTTTAATTTGATTTTGATGAAACTTAAAATGCATGTTTATAACCTAAAGATCTTGATTCTTTTCTATATTTGCGCATATCAAATTGTAACTTAATGAATTATGGCCTTTGATTGTAGGAAAAATCACTTTCGGTATTGCTTGTCCTCTATCCATCTATCGAAAATGTGGGCGTATCCTGCCTGGCAGTGCCAGCTTACTATCTTTTTATTTATAGTCTGTAGATGCCTAAATAGTCGAGACTCGAGACTAATAACAGCTATAATTTTGGATATAGCTCACTGTAGTTATATATAGTGAGGGACTTGATATTTTATCACTGTATGAATAGCATGTTGACAGATTCTTTCTAAATTAATAATAATACTGATATCTGCCATATATTATGTTTAATTTTATAACTTAATAAAGCACATGTCTTGTTATTTAGCACACTATTAGTGAGTTTATATCCCTATTGTATAATTTTTTTTGTTGGAAATGTACCATAATACATTGTCCAAATATTGTGGAGTGTTATTACCTCCCTTTATTTAAATAGCTGAATTTGAATATATAGCATGCAATTATAAGTAATATGCATATCATATAGCCCACTTAACGGAACTAGATTATACTTCTGTGTGTCAACTTTATCATAAATCACATTGTGTCCATCTGTTAAATAATGTTGCATTTATAATGTTGACAATGTATACATTGTTTATGAAGGCGAGTATACATACCAAACCTAAAAATGGCTGTAAATTTTTTCCCCAAGGCAGATTAACGGGGGGGGATTTTTCTGGAAGACTACCTATCCTATAGTTTCAGAAAAATCAAGATTCATTTTAGTGGGAATTTTTTCCCGCTAAGCAGGCCATATGGAGTCAGCCTCCTCGACTAGATGAGGTATCTTAAAGGAAAACCTAAACAAATATCTTTTAGATATTTAGGGGGGGATTTTTCTGGAAGACTACCTATCCTATAGTTTCAGAAAAATCAAGAATCATTTTAGTGGGAATTTTTTCCCGCTAAGCAGGCCATATGGAGTCAGCCTCCTCGACTAGATGAGGTATCTTAAAGGAAAACCTAAACAAATATCTTTTAGATATGATTATGATATTGATTTCAAAGTAATGCGAGTCAACATGAATCTTCGGACAACTCAACCAGAATGTGAAAACTGTCATGTTCCTTTGACAGTTAAGCACATTTTGATTGAGTGCAATTATCTCAAAAATATTAGATCTAAATATTACCGTTGCCAGTCAGCACGTCAGCCATTTGCTCAACCGGAGCTTTATGCTAAATTGTTAGCTTATTTAAAGGAGAATGCTAAAGTAAAAGTTTAATTTTATCATTTACTTAGTTCATTATGTAACACATTTCAGATTTTTTTTTTTTTTTTTTTTAAGTTTTAATAACAAATAACGTTAAAAAACCCTCTCAGATTTCCGCAATTACGGAAACACCCGACAATTAATGAGCTGAAGCTATATCACGTGACCTGACGTAAAAGTCGATCTACGTTTAGCAGTCGATGTATATTTCAATAGAGTATCAGCAGAAAGTGACAGCTTGTCAGACATTGATTTCGCCCAGAGTGTTCTTCCCTATCAGTACCGACGAATTAGAAATGCGAGGAACAACGGTGACGATGATAGTTCGGAACATTCTAGTTACAATAATGATAAATAAATAGACACTAGAAATTAAAAACAGCGTAGACACACCTCTTGACCTTGTCTTATCCTTCCTCCTATCACTAGCGTATCACTCAGTCCTTCGATTCGCAATGACTTTCGGCTTTATTGCGGCCCTTTTGGTGTTAACGCTTCATCGGAAAAAATATATCCGATAAAAACTAATAATTATGGTATTATATGCCCTATACTAGATACGAGAACGTCGCTAAAATGGGTCACATCGTCAGCATACAGTGATACGACCATGGTCCAGGCAGTAGGGCCTTCGCTCACGCTAAACAAAAAAGTAGTATCACGCTCATAATTTACAAAGTTGCATCGGACAAACTTCTTACATGATTTAGTACTATTTATGATCGACTGCAAAATCATCGAAATAGGCCTACGGAAGACGCTTCGAAAGTGGGATAGTAATTAAAAATAGTATATAGGCTACCACTCTAGTTGCTATGGTTACATAAGAGGTTTCTATAGATAGATTTTGAAAGCTAGCCGGTTTCGCCATAGATAGAATGCGAATGCACAGAAAGAGTTTTAACAGAAAGATAAAAAAAAAACTGTTATATCTTTGTCGACATAATAAAGTTATTAAAATTGCACTGGTCACGTTCATATATTACTCGAAATTTTCCGAACAAGATGAAGAATTTGAAAGAGAAGCGTGTTTTGTTGACATCGCCTCGTTAGTCGTTGATCGCTGTGTCCCGCTTGGAAATTTAAAAAAAAATGATAGATGCTTACCGATTTATTGTTGGTGCTATTAGTATATCCCCAAGCAACGCAATTGTCTATGTTTATGCACCCATTTAGTCAAACTGACGGCATGTCGTGCTCAGTTTCAATAGCCTTCTATAGGGAAATTCACAAAGTCGATCCACTATTACGTCATTCACGAAAAAAATCAAAACGAGGCTGCAGATATGCATAAAGGTCAATCGGGTGTTTTTTGGTACATTTTTCCTTTGTAAATAGATTTAGAGTGACTTTTAAAATTTCGCAGGGTCAAAAATATTCTAATATTAACGTTATTCTTCATATTAAAAGAACTTTTAGCGTTAGTATTCTCCTTTAAAGGGACAATAACACTCTTGTTGGTTTGACAGGTCCAGAATTTTTTTTTAGCATTATTCTAACTACAAGATGTTTAAGTGTCCTACCTGTTGTGTAAATTATCCATTACAACCTATCTTACTTGTCCAGAGGGTTCGAAAATATGTTTAAATCTAAGTTGCATTTGGAAGTGCTTACGTAAGGCTTTTCAAACCATGTAACGGCATGTAGTTGAATTTTTCCAATTTTTAAAATTAGGTGTGTTAAGATGAAATTTGTATCATTTTTTAATTGAAATATTGTAAAATAGTACAAATTGTCGACCAGAATAAAGATCGGAACATATTATTCAGTTACAACAAGAGTGGTATTGGGGCTTTAAAAGAGACAAACTTTTATTTTAAATTTTAATTGTATATATTTATCATATATTGCGTTTTAAATATTTATATATGTAACGGAATTGATATTTATTTTAAATTATATTTTCTGTGATATTTGTTTTTATTTACATATAGAGAATCTCCTACGAGTGTTTTTTGATATCAAAAAATATCAACACAAGTTGATAAAGTAAAAAAAAAAACGAGGCTCTGCCGAGATTTTTTTACTTTATCAACGAGTGTTGGTATTCTTTGGTATCAAAAAATCGAGTTGGAGATTTTATTTATCACACAACCCTTTCTTACATGCACAAATAAATAAATATAATTCTTTGGTATAGATTTCACTTTTACTGAACCGAATTACATTACAGCGTAGTGATACATCATTTTTTGACAGCAGTTTAGCTATTGTATAGCCCTGTATACTGACTCAGTTTTCCCCTCCAAGGTCAATTAAATAAAAGCAGTTTCTTTTTTTTTTAAAAAGTCACTCTTTACTTAAACTAAGTGGTTTCTTTAAAATAAAAGAAAGTAGTTCCTTTTTGATTGACCAATCAAATTTATGTAAAGTGATATCACCACACTGTGTATATATCACATTTAACACACAAGCGATATCTACTGTCAAATGTATTATTGGGTGATAAATATAAATAAACCCCCGTTATATTGTTTTAATTTGTCTCGTTAATGTATTTCTAAAGCTAAATATGACGATCTGTTGTTCCTTTGCAATTCATTGGCAATCCCTCGACCATATCACTGTTTTTACAAGGACCTAAAGTACGATGGTAAAATTGTTGACACTCTAACCGAACCTGATATTACCAAAACAAATTGATGGCCCAGTCGATGATTAACATGGCTAAATATTTACCAAGACATTTCAGTTTATTGACCCTACCATTTTTTTGAAATAATTCAGAATCTTTTAAAATTTGTCTTGAAGTTTTTGATTAGTGTTATGCATGTATACTATCGATATTAAAAAGTGAGTTAAATGCCACTTAAACATTTAAAAAGTGAGTTATGAACATCATAATCCAAACAAAACAATTAATATTAGTATTGGTTTCTTTTCAAAATATAAGAGAGGGAAAGAGATAGAAACTAATTTGCTTAAGGGTAGATAGATCTTTAGCAATGATAGAAACTTGGAGGACCCAAAAATAAGCCACGAGATTTCCCTACTCTATATAGGCCGGCTGTCGAAATCACACCAATTGACTAAATGACAGACCTTCAGATCTAAACCGTACCCAGTAGACCATTAGAACTCCCACCATCGCTAATTCGTATAAGGGCATAAGCAGCAGTTAATATGTATCTGTTGTTATAGGTAGAGCGTGATAACTGAAAACTTTATATTGCATTTCTAATTATGCCAAATCATAACATATTGTACGAAATATTAGAAGAAAAAAAAACAATAAAAAAATAATTATACAGGACCAATTTCAAACCTTTAAACTTGATTTTCTTGAAAAGTGAAAATTGTCACTTACGACTTTCTCCCTCTCTGGGGACGATATGCTAGTCTTCATTAGCCCAGTCGGAGCAGAACAATAGAATGTTAAACCCCATTTCATTTCATGTATTCCTTATTTCAGGTGAACCAAAATGATTGACGCCGAGGACAACAGTGTGAATGGTTCTGCGAATACTACACCCCTCCCATTTTCAATAAATAAAATTAAAAAAAGTACGAACAATCCAAACCATTAGTAAATATTCGAAGTCCTAAAAAAACGGTATGGGCAAAATAGTGTAATCACTCAGCATAGGGACTGTTCACCGTGTACAAAATACACGACAAACAGCGGTAACGGGTGTCCGTAAGAGTAAGCTTACCCTGCCTGGCGCGCCACTGCACACTATTTAATTAAAGGGACGATAACACTCTTGCTGGCTTAACAGGTCCAGAAATTTTGTTAGCCTTAAGATGTTTAAGTGTCCTACCTGTTGTGTAAATTATCCATTACAACCTAACTTACGTGTTCGAGAATTTGTTTAAATCCAAGTGCTTACGTAAGGCTTTTCAAACCATGTTACGGCATGTAGTTGAATTTTTCCAATTTTTAAAATAAGGTGTGTTAAGATGAAATTTGTATCATTTTTTCATTGAAATATTGTATAATAGTACAGATTGTTGACCAGAATAAAGATTGGAACATATTATTCAGTTACAACAAGAGTGGTATTGGGGCTTTAAAGAAGAATACTAACGCAAAAAGTTTTTTTAATATAAAAAATAACGTAAATATTAGAATATTTTTGACCCTGCGAAATTTTAAAAGTTACAAAGGAAAAATATACCAAAAACACCCAATTGACCTTTATGCATATCTCCAGCCTCGTTTTGGTTTTTTCGTGAATGACGTAATAGTAGATCGACTTTGTGAATTTCCCTATAGAAGGCTATTGAAACTGATCACGACATGCCGTCAATTTGACTAACTGGGTGCATAAACATAGACAATTGCGTTGCTTGGGGATATACTAATAGCACCAAGCGTCTGTTTTTTTTTAAAAAAAATTCCAAGCGAGACAGCACGCAGAAAAGGTCTGAGTCAGGACACAGCGATCAACGAGGCGATTGTCAACAAAACACGCTTCTCTTTCAAATTCTTGTTCGGAGAATTTCGAGTTATATATCTGCTTATGAACGTGACCAGTGCAATTCTAATAACTTTATTATGTCGATAAAGATAGAACAGTTATTTTATCTTTCTGTTAAAACTCTGTGCATTCTATGGCAAAACCGGCAAGCTTTCAAAATCTATCTATATAGAAACCTCTTATGTAACCATAGCAACGAAATATAAACACCGCTAGAGTGGTTACCGAAATACTGTTGTTAATTACTATCCCCCTTTCGAAGCGTCTTCCGTAGGCCTATTTCGATGATTTTGCAGTCGATCATAAATAGTACTAAATCGTGTAAGAGGTTTGTCCGATGTAACTTTGTAAATTATGAGCGTGATACTACTTTTTGTTTAGCGTGAGCGAAGGCCCTACTGGACCATGGTCCTATCACTGTATGATGACGATGTGACCCATTTTTAGCGACGTTCTCGTATCTAGTATAGGCATGATAATACCATAATTATTAGTTTTTATCTGATATATTTTATTCCGATGAAACGTGAACATCAATAGGGCCGCAATAAGGCCGAAAGTCATTGCGAATCGAAGGACTGAGTGATAGGCTATAAGACAAGTGAAGGTATGTCTAGGCTGTTTTTAATTTCTAGTGCCTATTTATTTATCATTATTGTTACTAGAATGTTCCGAACCATCATCGTCACCGATGTTCCTCGCATTTCTAATTCGCCGGTACTGATAGGGAAGAACACTCTGGGCGATATCAATGTCTGACAAGCTGTCACTTTCTGCTGATACCCTATTGAAATATACATCGACTGCTAAACGTAGATCGACTATTACGTTATGTCACGTGATATAGCTTCAGCTCATTAATTGTCGGGTGTTTCCGTAATTGCGGAAATCCGAGAGTGTTTTTATACGCCCACATTTTCATGTGGACGTATTATGTCGTCGCCCCTGTCCGTCCGGACGTCCGTCCACAATTGTTTGTGGACTCTCTACAGGTCACAATTCTTGTCCGATTTTGATGAAACTTAAAATATAGGTTTATCCCCAGAAGATCTCGGCTGCTTTCGATATTGGCATGTATCGGATCAAAACTTCATGGATTATGGCCCCTGATTGTACGAAAAATCACGTTTTTAGCTTGTGGACCCCATAGAGGTCACAATTTTGAACCGATTCTAATGAAACTTGACATGCATGTTTATAACCCACAGATCTCGGTTCCTTTCGATATTTGCGCCTATCGGAACGTAATTTCCTGAATTATGGCCCCTGATTGTCCGAAAAATCACCTATTTTAGCTCGTGGTACCTCTGGAGGTCACAATTATTATCCGATTTGAAAAACCGTTCGATTATGTCACCGTTACACCCTAAGAAAGGTTGAGTTCGAATTTCGGAAAAATCGGACCAAAATTACCATACAAAATGGCCGCCAATCGTACGCGAATACTGTTAAAAAATGGTATATCAAGGTTGTGGACCCTGTAGAGATCACAATTTTAATTTGATTTTGATGAAACTTGAAATGCATGGTTATAACCCAAAGATCTTGGTTCCTTTCGATGTTTGCGCATATCGGATCGTAACGTCCTGAATTATGGCCCCTGATTATACGCAAAATCGCCTTTGTTTAGTTTGTGGTTCCTCTAGAGGTCACAATTATTATCCGATTTAAAAAAATCGTTTGATTATATGACCGTTACACCCTAAGGAAGGGTGAGTTCGAATTTCGGAAAAATTGGACCAAAATTACCATACAAAATGGCCACCGTTCGTATGCGAATACTGTTGAAAAATGGTATATCAAGCTCGTCGACCCTGTAGAGGTCCCAATTTTAATTCGATTTTGACGAAACTTGAAATGCATGGATATTACCAAAAGATCTTGGGTCCTTTTGATATTTGCGCATATCGGATCTTAATTTCCTGAATTAATGCCCCTGATTATACGCAAAATCGCCTTTGTTTAGCTTGTGGTCCCTCTGGAGGTCACAATTATTATCTGATTTAAAAAATCGTTTGATCATATCACCGTTACACCCTAAAGAAGATTGAATTTGAATTTCGGAAAAATCTGACCAAAATTGCTATACAAAATGGCCGCCGATCGTACACGAATACTGTTTAAAATGGTATATCAATGTTGTGGACCCTGTAGAGGTCCCAATTTTAATTCGATTTTGACAAAACTTGAAATGCATGGATATTACCCAAAGATCTTGGGTCCTTTCGATATTTGCGCATATCGGATCGTAACTTCCTGAATTAATACCCCTGATTATACGCAAAATCGCCTTTGTTTAGCTTGTGGTCTCTCTGGAGGTCACAATTATTATCCGATTTAAAAAATCGTTTGATCATATCACCGTTACAAGCTAAGGAAGGTTGAGTACAAATTTCGGGAAAATAGGACCAAAATTACAATACAAAATGGCTGCTGTTTGTACGCGAATACTGTTAAAAAATGGTATTTCAAGGTTGTGGACCCTGTAGAGATCACAATTTTAATTTCGATTTTGATGAAACTTAAATTGCGTGTTTATAACCTAAATATCTTGATACTTTTCAATATTTGCGCATATCAAATTGTAACTTAATGAATTATGGCCTTTGATTGTAGGAAAAATCACTTTCGGTTTTGCTTGTTCTCTATCCATCTCTCGAAAATGTGGGCGTATCCTGCCTGGCAGCCGCTGGTTTAACGTTATTTGTTATTAAAACTTAAAAAAAAAAAAAAAAATAATAATCTTAATTGTGTTACATAATGAACTAAGTAAATGATAAAATTAAACTTTTACTTTAGCATTCTCCTTTACGAGAACTGGTAGCGTGTGGTATAAATCGCAGGTCAACAGCTCATAACCGGGCTATATGCAACTTAAACGAGTGTCTCAACCCGACCAAAAAGTATGTGTAACTTTGGCAAACTAAGGAAAGGGCTGTGGAAAAATCACAAGCAGAAATAAAAACAAATCACGTAAGGCATCTAGTGTTGACGAAAGACATGATGAACTGGTGGATTTATTGAAGAGTGGTCACAGCTGATAACTGAAATGAAAGAAGTACACTGTAAGAAAAATCAAGAGTCAGAGTTGGATAAAAATGGCAACGTACACTGTAAGAAAGATAGTAAGCTGGCACTGCCAGGCAGGATACGCCCACATTTTCGAGAGATGGTTAGAGAACAAGCAAAACCGAAAGTGATTTTTCCTACAATCAAAGGCTATAATTCATTAAATTACAATTTGATATGCGCAAATATCGAAAATAATCAAGATCTTTAGGTTATAAACATGCATTTCAAGTTTCATCAAAATTGTGACCAATACTGGGTCCACAACCTTGATATACCTTTTTATAACAGTATTCGCGTACATGCGGCGGCCATTTTGTATGGAAATTTTGTTCCGAATTTTTCCGAAATTCAAACTCAACCATCCTTAGGGTGTAACGGTGATATAATCAAACGATTTTTTAAATCGGATAATAATTGTGACCTCCAGAGGGACCACAAGCTAAACAATGACGATTTTGCGTATAATCAGGGGCCTTAATTCAGAAAGTTACGATCTGATATGCGCAAATATTGAAAGGAACCAAGATCTTTGGGTTATAACCATGCATTTCAAGTTTCATCAAAATCAAATTAAAATTGTGATCCCTACAGGGTCCACAACCTGGATATACCATTTTTAACAGTATTCGCGTTCGAACGGCGGCCATTTTGTATGGTAATTTTGGTCCGATTTTCCCGAAATTTGAACTCAACCGTCCTTAGGGTGTAACGGTGATAGTATCGAACGGTTTTTCAAATCGGATAATAATTGTGATCTCCAGAGGTACCACGAGCTAAAATAGGTGATTTTTCGGACAATCAGGGGCCATAATTCAGGAAATTACGTTCCGATAGGCGCAAATACCGAAAGGAACCAAGATCTTTGGGATATAAACATGCATGTCAAGTTTCATCAAAATCGGTTCAAAATTGTGACCTCTATAGGGTCCACAAGCTAAAAACGTGATTTTTCGTACAATCAGGAGCCATAATCCATGAAGTTTTGATCCGATATGTGCCAATATCGAAAGCAGCCGAGATCTTTGGGGATAAACCTATATTTCAAGTTTCGTCGAAATCGGGTAAGAATTGTGACCTGTAGAGAGTCCACAAACAATTGTGGACGGACGGATGTCCGGACGGACAGGGGCGACGACATAATACGTCCACATGAAAATGTGGGCGTATAAAAATCAAGAGTCAGAGCTGGATAAAAATGGCATCATTATTCTTGATGAAGCTATGGAAACCATAAATCGCCATGTGAACAACGCTGAAACGAACACTGACGAAAATGGTTCTGATATAGAGAATGATATTTCTCGCCCGTACGTAACTAACGTACGAAAATTAATTGGTGTCTAGCTAGCAGGTAGCGTGTCTCAGATGTTCAGAATGCTTCTCGCCCTGTGACCCCAACCTCATCAAAGAAGCGCAAGATTGATCTTGTCAAATACATGTCTGAAGAAAATGCAAAGGACAGAGAGTTACGTCAAGAACAGGAAGCAGAAGCCGAGAATACTCGCATGATGCTAGAATCTCACAAATGATAAAATTGACTAGAGTGTCAATTAATGATACATTTTCAAATAACAATGAAATCTTATACGGAGTACCCCAGGGCCCGATTCCTAGAAAATTCTTAAGCACGTTCTTATGCTTAGATTTTAGTCGACTTTGCATTTAAGTAAACTTACCTTATTTTGTGTTCCCAGAAAATTCTTAAGAACGGCCTTGTGCTTCGATTTTAAGTAGACTTCATTGTAAGCACAAGAACGTTATTATGCGTTCCAAGAAAAAACTTAAGCACAACTTCGTTCTTAAACATAGCCAGTCCCAAGCAAGGTATAGGGCTTGCTTACCAACCTTAAGTCTGTTTCTGCTTCAAAAAGATGGCTGACCGTAGAGTTATTCGACGGCATTTTCGACACCTTTTGATATCAAAGAGACAATTACAAGACAGGGAAAATTTTTCTCATTAAGAAATTAAGAATGCTATAGAAATTTTTGCATCTAGGGCCTTATAGGCCTACCCTGAAACCAATTTATGTATTTGCAAATTAGTAAACAATAGGCTACAAACACACAGGCTGATCAGGCGCTCTCACAATTATTCAGTTAGTTTGTAGGCCCATGTGTCTGCGTTTTTTAAAAATATATTTTGGCACACTTTATATGTAGGCCTGTACAGGGGACATGTCAATCAAAATCAACCACAATGAAGCAGACGACAAATTTATGACGTAATTCGCATACCAAAGTTATTTTATGACGTTAAAGAGCATCGTAGTCTCAGTGTATGGTAAGCTTTACCAGTCACAATGTGCTTAGACTTGTACTTGACTTGTGCTTACGTAAGAATGGTCTTGAGAATTTTCTAGGGACGGTATTTTTATAAGATTCTTACGTAAGTAAAAGTGAAGTATGACTTTGTGCTTACTTTAAGAATTTTCTAGGAACCGGGCCCAGGGCTCTGTTCTTGGACCCATTCTATTTACACTATACACTTCTCCGCTTGGCAAATTAGTTCGGGGTCATGGCTTAGTCTATCAGCTGTATGCAGATGATACACAAATTTGTATTGCTTTTAAACCATCTATAACAAATGATTTTAATGCCAAACAAAGGTAGTGTATAATCCGAAGATCGAAGATCGCAGACCTGTATAATCCGAAGATCGCAGACCTCAACTATAATCCGCAGACCCCCTATACTATATTCCGCAGACCCCAACTATAATCCGCAGACCCCCTTTACTATATTCCGCAGACCCAACTATAATCCGCAGACCCCCTATACTATATTCCGCAGACCCCAACTATAATCCGCAGACCCCCTATACTATATTCCGCAGACCCAACTATAATCCGCAGACCCCCTATACTATATTCCGCAGACACCCTTTAAAGCTTCAATTTTTTTAATTTTTCACACTTTCAGAATTCCTAATACAATGTTGCAAGGTCACAGTAATTTGACTTTATGTCCAAAGCTTTGAATTCGATTGATCTTTGACTTCAAAGGACTGACTCGGCATTACTATAACGAAAATTTCATCAGATGGTTCATATATTGCCCTTATTCACTGGGCTATATAGAATATTAGCCCCTTTCACACACTCTGTCCATGTATTACATAAATTAAATGATATATTCTTCAGTTGCAAATTTGATTCTCTTGAGAGAGGGTTTACAATATTTCTTCTTATGTTTAGAATACCTGCCCGAATTTCTGTAAAGGAGGATAAGAATCCTGTGGCAGCATGCAAGAACCTGATAACCCACATTTTCCCAAAAATTGAGATAAGCGTGTCATTGAACGTAGATTGGTAGTATCCATCTTGACTGTAATCATGGGGACACTGTGAATATATTTGACATGATAACCAAGTCTATAATAGTTTTAACCTGATATAGAAATAAGCATATTCCATGCAAGAACCTGATAAGCCACATATAGTATAGGGGGTCTGCGGATTATAGTTGGGGTCTGCGGAATATAGTATAGGGGGTCTGCGGATTATAGTTGGGGTCTGCGGAATATAGTATAGGGGGTCTGCGGATTATAGTTGGGGTCTGCGGAATATAGTATAGGGGGTCTGCGGAATATAGTTGGGTCTGCGGAATATAGTATAGGGGGTCTGCGGATTATAGTTGGGGTCTGCGGAATATAGTATAGGGGGTCTGCGGATTATAGTTGGGGTCTGCGGAATATAGTATAGGGGGTCTGCGGATTATCATTGGGGTCTGCGGAATATAGTATAGGGGGTCTGCGGATTATAGTTGGGGTTTGCGGACTATAGTATAGGGGGTCTTGCGGATTATAGTTGGGGTCTGCGGAATATAGTATAGGGGGTCTGCGGAATATAGTTGGGTCTGCGGAATATAGTATAGGGGGTCTGCGGATTATAGTTGGGGTCTGCGGAATATAGTATAGGGGGTCTGCGGATTATAGTTGGGGTCTGCGGAATATAGTATAGGGGGTCTGCGGATTATAGTTGAGGTCTGCGATCTTCGGATTATACAGGTCTGCGATCTTCGATCTTCGGATTATACACTACCTTAATGAATCGTATTCGGAAATGCGAGACACGCTCACAAATACGACCTTTAACACTTAGGTACACAAAACAAATTCAAAATAAATCAATCTTTATTAATCTTCTTCTCCCTTTTTATTTTCAATGAACAAAATTCGTTTTTATCGCACTACCAATATAGAATTTTTATAGCCAACCTTGGCTGCCGAGTTAGTCCGCAGTGTAATTACCGTGTGTATCTGTTGAAGTATCTGTAAAGCTTTGAAGACCGATCCTTGGCGGTGATGGCTTAAAGGCGGCTACAGATCGACCTTACGACGCGACTCAACTGGTCGCCGACTGGTTTACCGGCGACTGCCGCCGATCGTCGCACGATTTCAGTCGCCGATTCTAGTCGATCTGAGTCTAGCTACGACCGTCGTGCGACAGTTTTTCACGATCGGCGACGGAGTCGCAGGAGTTGAACATGTTCTACTTCTACAGGCGGGCCCAGATCGACCTTGCGACGCGACTCAACTGTAGATTGCACTCAGATCGAATTCAGATATCGCCGACCAGTTGCTTTCGGTCGTACGATTGAACGCGAGCTCGTTCACATCGACACCGATACACCGACTTGTGGCGTCTTCAGAATAGATCATGTGACTCGTTCAAAATGGCACCACACAGAATACAGGTACATACGCGCACAAAAATTTCCACAATAAAAATACAAAATGTGCCTAATCATTCCATAATCTCTCCATCTATAGTGAGAAAGGAAATTAAATTACCTCGAGGGATTCAAATTTTTATTTATGATTCTATTTGATATGATTTATATTCATAATTTTTAGATTTATCAACAAAGACCTTATATCAATAAGATACAAAAACGTAGACAGGCAGCTACGGCCGTCGCGTTGGCCGTTTCTCTAGGCTTAGAAGAGAAGCAAAAAAAAAAAACGAATTTGGAACATGAGGTCGCCATGTTGATTTTTCATTTGCCGCTCTGATTGGCTAAAATCTATAGCGCAGTCGGCAACCGATCGTAGAAACGCACACATCGACGATGATGAGTGGGCGACTAGTTTCGTCGCGACGTAGAAGTAGAACATGTTCAACTCCCGCGACTCAGTCGCCGATCGTAAAAAACTGTCGCACGACGGTCCTAGCTAGACTCAGATCGACTAGAATCGGCGACTGAAATCGTGCGACGATCGGCGGCAGTCGCCGGAAAACCAGTCGGCGACCAGTTGAGTCGCGTCGTAAGGTCGATCTGTGGCCGCCTTACGACGCGACGGAACCAGTCGCCAGCTCGTCATCGTCGACGCGTGCGTTTCTACGATCGGGTCGCCGACTGCGCTATAAATTTTAGCCAATCAGAGCGGCGAATGAAAAATCAAAATGGCGACCTCGTGGACGACCGAAGAAGAAGAACAAGCCTGATTGCCAATCCTTCTACAAAATTCTTTTTTTTTTTTTGTTGCTTCTCTTCTAAGCCTAGATAAACGGCTAACGCGACTTCTGTAGATGCCTGTCTACGACGTTTTTGTAATATGTTGCCATAAAGCCTTTGTTGATAAATCTAAAATTTAAGATTATAAATCATATCAAATAGAATCATAAACAAAAAATTGAATCCCTCGAGTTAATTTAAATTACTTTCTCAAAATAGTGTCGCTAATTAGATGGAGAGTTTTTGGAATAATTAGGCATATTTTGTGTGGCGCCATTTTGAACGAGTCACGTGATCTATTCGTGAGGACGCAACAAGTCGGTGTATCGGTGTCGATGTGAGCGCGCTCGCGTTCAATCGTTCGACTGAAAGCAACTGGTCGGCGATCATTGCAGAATTCGATCTGAGTGCAATCTACGATAGTCGCCGACAGTTGAGTCGCGTCGCAAGGTCGATCTTGTGGCGTCCTCACCAATAGATTATGTGACTCGTTCAAAATGGCGCCACACAAAATATGCCTAATTATTCCAAAATCTCTCCATCTAATTAGCTGACTATTTTGAGAAAGTAATTTAAATTAACTCGAGGGATTCAAATTTTTATTTATGATTCTATTTGATATGATTTATATTCCTAAATTTTAGATTTATCAACAAAGGCTTTATGTCAACATATTACAAAAACGTCGTAGACAGGCAGCTACAGCAGCCGCCTTAGCCGTTTATCTAGGCTTAGAAGAGAAGCAAAAAAAACGAATTTGGAAGAAGGATTGGCAATCAGGCTTTCTTCTTCGGTCGTCCACGAGGTCGCCATTTTGATTTTTCATTCGCCGCTCTGATTGGCTAAAAGTTATAGCGCAGTCGGCAACCGATCGTAGAAACGCACGCATCGACAATGACGAGTCGGCGACTGGTTCCGTCGCGTCGTAGAAGTAGAACATGTTCAACTCCTGCGACTCAGTCGCCGATCGTGAAAAACTGTCGCACGACGGTCGTAGCTAGACTCAGATCGACTAGAATCGGCGACTGAAATCGTGCGACGATCGGCGTCAGTCGCCGGAAAACCAGTCGGCGACCAGTTGAGTCGCGTCGTAAGGTCGATCTGTAGCCGCCTTTATATACTATCCGGCGTAGGAACACGGGAACTCAGGTTAAGTGTCGTAGTCCCGGATATCCAGACGGGCCTCAAACTGTTTACCGGAAGTTGGTCCAGGTCCAGTCTGTAAAAGCACAACAATACCAAGGGCTTCAAAATATGCTTCGGCTGAAGAAGACTTAGAACAAGCAGAAATCAATTTAGCGGCTTTACCTGTGCAGTATTGCTGAAGCAAGTTAAGTCTGGTTAAAGGGTCATCAGTAAAATTTTCAACAGATTCTTTGAATTGATTGATAAACTTATAATATTTACTAGGTGAACCATCAAATATTTGGAGTTCTACTTTTGGCAATTGTAACAATTTTATTAATTCAGTTAAATGACTATCTAAACTAGCTGATTTATTAACAGATTCCCTAAGATGTGTGCCATCACGAGTGGACTGTTCAGCAATCATAGCCTTCGGCTTCGTAGACTCAACATGCTTAATTGCACGCGGTTCTGACTCTTTAAATAACAATGGTTTTAAAAAAGTGTTTGCCTTATCTAAAACAGAACAAAACATATTATGTATTTCTGATATATATGTATCAGATTCACTAGACAATTCATCAAACTTATCAGGATCATCGTTATCTAGGATAGAATCTTCACAGGCTGTCATTAGCTCTCTATATAATAGTTTTAGTTTATCTACACTTACTTTTGACTCTTCTGGATTAAGTTCTGACAAATGAGATTGTAGTTTATGTAATTCGCTCGTAAAACGTATCTTCTTATTCATGTTGTTTGAATAAAATATGTTTATACAAAAAAAAAAAAACAAAAAAAAAACGTATCTTCTTGTAAGTTCTTGCTCGTTGTAATTCTTCCATGTGTCTTGTAAAGATGGTTCTGTAGATGGTGAATGCTAGGAAACAGGAACAGGCTTGGTCATCAGGTGTTGAATGGACAGGAACTGTGGTAGTTATATCTTTGAAGTGTAGTGGTTATAGTAGTGGTTAAAACTTTGAACTGTCTTTACCGGGAGGGGGTGAAAATAAGTAAAGATGGTGTTTTGCTTTATACAGTTTATTATTCGCTCTCGTTCACTGAAACATGAACAAAACATAACTATTATAACATTATGTACATCAAATTAACAAACGTTAACATATTTATAATAATAACATTCATTATATTATATTGTATTATATCACATTATATTACAACAGATATATAGGTATATAAATGGTTATATTAATTCAGACTATATATAAAAAATATAAAGATAATTCAGCTAGATTGACAACTTACAAGTTTTGGCACCATTAAAAATGAGATTCTCCCAGGAAAGTTGGAAACGGAGTGGTAACTATATTATCGATCTTTGAATAACCGTTAAGTTAAAAACTTGACTATAATAGAGTGTAAATAGACTCCAAGTTAAAAAAAACTTGGCTATAATAAAGTGTAAACAAACAATCTCCAAGTTAAAAACTTGGTCCCGATCGAAAGTGTTAACGCTCGTGTATGTGCGTGTGTGTTAAAAACACTCACGTTCGCCAGTGGTAACGCGTCTCGCGTGATATACACAATAAGTTGTTATGTAGACTTTATCAAACAAACACTTAAATGTAAAACAGACATAATTCAAAAAAACCGAATAGATCTATAAACATAATAATAAATATATGTTAAACATTGAGTATTAACAAAAACCAATATACCTAACGAATGGGAAAACACCCACCACCATAAGCAACAGTTCCTATAAGCTGTGTTCTTCTGTCTCCAAACACGTGTAAGTCCATCAGTAACATGAAGCAAGAAGCGACTTTCGTCTGACCAATGAATTTTCCTCCAGGCCCTCGGATTCCAGTGTCGTCTGGCCAAACACATGCACATTTATTGTAACCTCTCAACAAGGGACGTTCAACTAGTCTTCTTGCCTTCGACCTGCCGCTTTGGATCGATTTGTTACTGTACTGGTGCTGATAGGTCGATTAGGTAACCACAGTCTTTACAGCTGACGAGTTGTAAGGAAAGGATCTCGGCGTGTATGTCGTATCAGTTACCTGTCTTCTCGGGGTGTAGTGACCGGGTTTCTTCCAGACCTTGGAAGCTCCATTGCATTTCGGGTCCGTACATGTTTCCGGACTAAACGGCTAATAACAGTGTAATGATAGCCCAAATTTCGCCTTATCATCTTAAAGACATTCCTGCAGAATGCATACCAATAATCTGATTCCCGATCTCCACTGACAATCGTCTCCGTGCCATGTTCAAAAATTAGACTTGAATGGCCGTTTTAGGCAACGTTAAATACTCACAAATACAGTTGGATCATACTGCGTTTTGTGATCCTCGAGGGTAGCATGTTACACGTGCATGTCACAAACGATGCAGGTGTGACTGTCACGCGACACTAGTAAAAAAAGGTATCGCGCAAACACCACACTTTCCATAATTGTACCTTGTTTCAATTTTAACTACATGTGTATTGCAAATAATCCAAGAGAGAAATCATAAAAAATGTTAGGGGGGGGGGGTAACTTTTTCTTTGTGTATAGTTCACTAACAGAGATCCAAGCCCGAGTTCAGCCGCTGCCATGGCAGAATGATCAATTTAATTTTCTTATATGTGTTCCTGTAGAAGTTTAGACTATTTCTTGTATGGTTAAAGTACCTGTTTTGCTGTTGTAGTATACTATTCAAAAAAAAGTAGAGGCCATTTGATTTTTAAGTGCTAATGAAACTGACGAAGAAACAAATGACAAAATTAAATGAAGTTCACATTGATCGATTTATTCCAAATTATCGGTAGACTAAGTAAGGCACAGACTGGCCATTTTAAGGGTAAAATGATACCCGGGGTCAAACAGCAAAGTTACCACAGCATCACAACAAAGTCAGTAAAGGGTAAATCCTCCTCTGTTTGCCAAACAAGCATGGATCCGACGTGGCATACTCCTAATGAGACGTCTAAGGTCATTTTGGTCCAGATTGTCCCATTCCTGTTGCAACGCAGCAGAAAGTTCTTGGACATTGGCAGGACGTTGTTGACGTTGACGTAACCTCTGTGCAAGCACGTTCCAGACATGCTCGATGGGGAGAGGTCGGGACTCAGTGCTGGCCAAGGTAATGTGGTGATGTTCTGTTGTTGGGGGTAACCTGTAACGATCTTGGCCCTGTGACATCTTGCGTTGTCATCCTGGAAGATGAAACGGCGGCTATGACGTCGTGCGAACGGCACAACATGGACTGCCAAGATGTTGCCCCGGCAGTACTGGCCTGTAACACGCCCTGCAACAACATTTAAAGCCGTTCTTCCAGCAACAGTGATGCCTCCCCACCAGTGCTCACCCTGGGTTCCATTTTTTTTCCGCCAATTTTAATTTATTTTTTTTTAGCCATATATTTCTTCCGCAAAAAAAGTTAAAATTTTCAGTAATGTTTATAACATTTTTATTTACATTTATACTGTACATAGTCTATTACAAATTACAATATCCTTTTCTGCTTTGCAGAAACACATTTTTTGAAGGATTTTTTAAAATCCGGGGAAACCGCCTTTCGAATACTGCTGAGTAGCCAACCATTAAATTACAGAGCGTATTTGTTTTTAATGAATTGCGGTATTTGTTTTTTTATATATATAACGTGTCTACTAAATCCTCTTTCACGTTCTGCAGTTATAACAGGAATTGTGAGCAGACGCTTACTAATATCACAAACAGTTTTGGAAATATGTCGTCTTAGTTTAGGTCAAAGGTAAATTTATAAATGGCAGTAATATATACATCACATAAATCAGATAATTGAACATAATTGTGAAATGCCATCACTTCTTCGGACAAGTTAAGGGTATCTTATTTTAACAAATTCACATACTGGTAACTTCAGTCAGAAATATATCAAACCGTCGTCATAATTTCAAAAATCCCAAACGAATCGATCGAGGATTGTTCACCGACACCGTGTCCGCCATTTTGAATATATACAAACCATAAAAAAGCCACCGATTCGTATTGAAAATAAAAAATTAAATCTTTTGTCTCTTAATTAGTTTATTACTACTCGTACCGTATATACTTATCAACACTAATCCGAGATTGATCAATAGGCAAAAGATAGGTCTATTGATACCTAATTGATTGTTAATTGACTCACTGTCATTCAACCGAGCGCAATGAACCGTAGGCGTAACGCGTGGATATCAACGCTTTGTCATTATTGCCAAAGGTAATAAAGAATCGCCATGTAGGAAATAGTTATCGCCAAATAATCCGCCAGATTGAATATTTTATCGCCAAGATTATATTTTTATCGCAATTGGCGGAATTGGCGATCGACAGCGTGAGCGCAGCTCCCCACACCATAACAGAACCACCCCCAAATCGATCATGTCTGACGACGTTACGGTTTGGAAGCGCTCGTTTCGACGACGCCACACCCTCCTTCGTCTGTCCAAAAAATCAACAGTGAACCTGGACTCGTCTGAAAACATCACATTGCTCAAGCGTTGATTATCCCAGTGTTGACGATCCCTACACCAACGACGTCTTGCCTGAATGTGATGATCTCTCAAACAAGGGATCACACGAGGACGTCGGGCGCGAAGGTGGCCCCTTTGCAGTTGATTCCGAATGGTCTGGCCACTCACTCTCACACCAGTGTTTGTTTGAGGACGAGCGCTGATCTGATTTGCTGTGATGACACGATTTCTTAAGGCCAAGGTACGGATAAATCGATCCTGGGCTCGAGTTGTCTCCCTTGGTCGACCTGAGCGTGGTCTGTCCTGTACAGATTGTTTATCACGGTATCTGGACCATAGCCTGCTTATGACAGACCGAGAAACATTCATCGTCCGCGCCACAACCGTCTGTGTTGTGCCGATCTGTAGCATGCCAAGGGCACGTAACCTTTCATTTTGGGTAAGCCGACGCATATCAAAATTTGTTTTCTGGTCACTAAAACAATTAAACTGATGTTTCCACCATGGAATTCAATGCCACAATGACTGTAACATTCAAAGTCAGAGTCGTGCAAATCTTGGGTTGGACCCCCATGATGATCCCAAGCATCACCTGCATCCCATGCGGTAGCCATTGGTGCGTTTGGGCGTCACATATAACTGGAAATGTTTCTTCGGTTAGGTTCTATAGTGACTTTTTTCGTAGTCATTTGCACATTTTAGTATTAGGCCCCCAAAATCAAATATCCCCTACTTTTTTTGAATAGTATAATATAGATGTGTTATTTGTTATGGTGCATCAACCGGCGGTTTCCACATGAAATCAGTACCTGTGATAACGAAGACAATCCCGCGGTGCAGACAAAGAGTTTTCACCACTAAACATCCGATAAATTAGTGAAAAAGATTTTTTTTTTTTTAAATGCTAGACTAAAATGTTTATCTGCAATGTGAAACCGTGGTTGGCAAACGCGGTTTTAATAGAAAATAGTGTTACAGATGGACATTAAGAAGAACCGGGTAGTCACGAAACAACTGCAAAAGACTTTCAGATCAATAGCGGGGAACAAAATTGTTCTTTTACGGTGAGCCATTTTGTTTTTAAAAGAATATAATTTATAATTGTTTGTTTTTGAACAAATCTTTGTTTAACAGAGTATTAAGAGGTTTATGTTGAAAAGTAAAATATTTTATAATTGTTTGGCTGGAATTGAGTTAATTTCCTAAATAGATTTTTTATCGTCCATCGCAATATTCGCGGTGAAGATATTAACTCACAAACATTCACATAGTATTCACGGTTTTATCTCAATGTTATTTTGTGTGTGTTTTGTATTTACCCCGATGTAACGGGGAAGATTTTTAAGAGTTTTTCTACAGCTTTAGACATCGGCCCCAAAATTGTTATACCTGGCCCGTAAAGCGCTCTACATTGAACACATGTCCATGAATACGAGTGCCTAAAAACAGAAACTATGTGCGTCGTGATTAGTGTAAAACAGTGCAGTAGGGACTGAAAAACATAGCTCTCGCCTGGCGCAAAAATTGTTTTAGAAAAACTAACTTTTATTGTTGCTCTAAGAGTATATCCTGACTACCACACCTACCAGGGACGCTTTTACTTAACAATTTATCAAAAAAGACCCACTGACTATATAAGAACATTAACTTCTTATATTATTATGGGAACCCGAATATCAGCCATTGTGGTTGGGCTTACGAAGTATGATACAGTCCACATTCCTGCTTTGATTAAATTGGTAGTTTTGAAAATGAAGAGAAAGAAATATGAAATGGTTGCTATGGAGTGTTAACAATGACAAAGTCTTGATATTTACCGCACTTCACAATGCAATAAAGGCCAACCAACCAGAAATACTGGTTATTCTCCCAATTAACTCAGGAATAAAATAATAGAGAGAGAATCGGGATTTAACATTCACTCGGCATAGGGGTCTTTAGCAGTGGGAGGACCCAGAGAAAACTCACCAGGTTGGAAGGTGACCCTACTTCTTGTCACGTACAACCGGGGATTTATAACCAGCGTTACTGCTAACCACTCGGCCATCTACAACCCCCGCCCCCACCCCCGGAATGTTTGTTGTGTATTTTGTACACAGTGAATAGTCCATATGCTGATTACACTATTTTGCCAGAATACACTATTTTGCCTATACCGTTTTTAGGACTTCAAATTTTGTCTAATGGTTTGGATTGTTCGTACTTGGTTTTATTTCATAAACCTACAGTATCCTATAATCAGTTGGCAGATGGTTTCATGCTGTAATTTTAGTTACTTTCCCGAATTATTTTTCTCTCACCTATTCCTATAAAACTAAAAATAGACTTCCAGATTTTAACACTTGTGCCGTTAAGATTAAGTCCTCAAAGGTTGTTACATAGTTATTCTATTGTAGGTAATGGGAGCATTTACAAGAAACTAACTAAACGCTGATTAAATGTAATAGTTTATGAAGTAATTATCATAAAAACTCCCAAATTTTGAATGGTGTCTTGTTTTTGCAAGCCCAAATATTGTTCAAAACATGTACTTTTAATCACATGATTTTTGCTGTTCAAGTTATTGGAACTAAAAAGCTTCTTTACATTTCTTGTCATCTGAATTTCCACAAGCAACTGTCCGCTAACTGATAGGGTTGACAACAATATATAATGTATAAAAAATTACAAAGTTCTGCAAATAAAATTTATTGTTTTTGACAAACATAATACAATTACTATTACTAATTCCTTATATAAACTACTATAACATGTCTTATCACAGCTAGCAACTCAACAACAAACCAAAAATAACAAACAAAACGAAGTTTGTATCACAGGATACAACTCAGATCTTATTCACGAATGTAAAAAATAAAGAATAGACATTTGGTATCTGGAATGCACCCTCTATGTTTTAACACATAATGGATATATCACTTTTGGTATAAGTGATACTTTTTACTTGAATCAATAAAATTTTGAAGTACTCTATTCTAAAAATACACCATTTCAATAGATCATAACATAACAAGGATTGGATCTTATAAAGGCTTATCATCTTTGAAATTCATTTAACCAACCATCTTCATTTCTCGGTCTGTCATGGGCTAATCTAATAACACATATAAGATCTGTTTACAGTTTACAATATATCAAAGTATAATAAATAATGTACATGTATACATTTCATAGTTACTATTTTATTGATTAAATTATGAAATATATGTGTTACAAAAAACCCAGAAAAGTACATGACAACTTACTTTAATAGTAATTATGGATAAAAAAAAAACATGTTTTTTTTCAATTCATGCATTTAATAGATTGTTTGGCAAATATATAATATAACTTAAGACTAGATTAAGGAAACATTAGATACATCAACCTAATTAACTACAAGTCTCTATAAATAATAAAATATTTTGGGGAAGGAATTCCAATTTTTCTGTTATTAGTAAGTAATGTATAAAACATACATATATCATTCATTCTGAATGTATATATTTTGATCTTAAAAAATTTAATGCTGAAAATGTACTATTAATAATAAGGTATGTAAATAATTATTGTGATATAATCTTTATCAAATAGTGGACATGGAATGTGGTTTGCTTGGGCAGATTAATATTGGAAAAAACACACAATGTACTCATATAGGAAGAGGAGGGAGATGCGTTTTTTGGAAAAATGTTTTATTCTTTACGGGGATCACGGTGGCTAAGTGGATAAGGCGCTGGTTCGCTAGCCTGGAGGTTGAGTGTTCGATCCCTGCATTGGCCGAGAAAGTTCATCTCGATTTTCCGGCGTGATTTCCCCTTGTCAGTGATGCAGAAGGAGGACCTGACAAGGACAGCTGCCTAGTCGTTCGGATGGGACGAAAAACCGAGGTCCCGTGTACAAATTGGAGTGCACGTAAAAGATCCCTTGGCAGTTGGAATTCGATATAAGAGTAGGCCGTAGCGCCGCTGCCCGGGCAAAATTTCCCTCATTGCACACTGTGGCGTATGCCCGTCTTCAATTAGCCCAGGTACGGTGCTTAAGCGTAGGACGTTAAACCCCATTTCATTCATTCATTCATTCATTCATTTATTCTTTACGAATTGAACCTATGCTATAATGTATTTCTACTGAATAATTAACATTAATTTATGAAAACAAAACATATTATCAATGGTTGATAATCTCGACTCTGTCCATCAAAAGATTTTTTTAACAAACAATTTAAGGAGGTGGGTCTTTGTCAATAATAAATGAATGGAATTGAACCAATTGATGATTAGTTGCTATAAGAAGTTTTCATAAATTACGTAAAGAATACCTGGGTAAATTTTGTTAAGAGTTAACATGTCAATCAATGCACCGTGCAATATTCCAACTTTATAGATCAGTGATTCTCAACCAGTGTGCCACGAAATTTTAAAAAGCACACTAAGAAAATGCGAAAAACCAAATGAAAACAATTGAGTAGGCAGTGGTGTCAACTGGTTAGTTTATAGCGGTGTTTTTCTTTATTTAGTTTGAGTCATTCTATGTGTCTGTGTTTACGGTTGTATCCCGTCTATGAATTGCAATGTTTGTTTTTTTTACAAAATTCAAATATTTTTTATATATATTTGGCATGGTGTGCCACTATTTTTTTCAAGTGTTCCAAGGTACGGCATTGGCAAAAAAGGTTGAGAGCCACTGCTCTAGATATTCATAATTCATTACTGATTTTGTTCCATGCAAATGACTAGACAATTCTGTCATAAAAGTCCTAATGACCCTGTAGACCAAAACCTTAATTCCGAAAAATTCTAATGCAAAAATATAAAAAAAGCTTTCAGTACAAAGGATCAGTAGGACTATAAGTAGGCAAATATAAAAAAGAAAATAGATATAAAAACTTAAATATACAATATAAAAGTACAATACAAATATTAATAATTTCTAATAATACCGGAGAATAAAATTTATTCAAATATAACATTTAAAAAATCCTTATTAATATATTTTGGCTTAATATAAATCAAGGTTTAAAAAGTTTATCACAGATCTTTTGGGCTAATATTATTTTAAAACAATATTTTTATTCAGGAATGCCTGAATAGGGACGTAAAATTTCAACATATGCCAGAAGGTCCAGACCTATAATGTTCTCATATTAAAAATCACAGTCTTAAAAGATACATTATGTAAGATTTAGATATAGAGCTAGCCATTCTTGCCACAATTGTTTGAAAATGTAAAATGAATAATTTAAAAATTTCATTCCAATTACTATTACTCTTTTGTGAGCGAACAAGATGTGTGCAATAATTTCAAACACCTTACTTATACTAAATCAAAATATGACTAAATAGTTCTAATCTATTTAATATTGGAGAAATCTTATGCCATTGTAAGTTGATTATGTCCCAGATCAGTTAACAAATATCTAATTAATAATTCAGTTAACATTTCAGGGTTAAGGAAAGACTTGCAATAGGCGGTTAGCTCTTGCATAATGTATGTTTAACTTGTCGAGTATAAGTTACATAATTCACATATATTTCATGAAGTCTTCTCTTCTAATAAACTTGAGGTGTAAAACAAGTTACTGGTGTAGCAGACGGAGCCATTGATCTCATCTTTCTCATACCACCAGATGAAATAGGTGTAGCTGGTAATACAGGGTCATAAGTTCCATTCATACCTAAAATATTTAAATCCGTTCACAAGAATTAATTTATAATGTTTTAATAAGTTACATTGGGTAGGTTATTTAAGTGTAATCAAAGAATTCCAATTGTCAAGGGGGGTTTGGATGGCCTAGTGGTCTAGAGTGCTGTGCTTCAACCTCTAGCTGGCCGGCCACCTTTGGCTTGCGGCTGTGGTTTCGAGCCCTGGTGTGAGCTAATGTGGCATGGAGATAGGGGCGCCTTCTCAACCGCGTGGGTTTCCTCCCCCTGCTAAAGACCCCTATGCGCAAGCGAATTATTAAAATAAAGATAAACCATATTTTGTCTAATCTGAACGACTATACATTGTTACTTGCCAAGCCCTTCATCTTGCACCACTGACAACGGGAAACTGTATGGGAAAATCCTTGTTAGCAAGCCAGCGCAATACAAATGTACTATCACAGTACTTTCATTAAGTAAGATGTCCTTTCTCACTAGCTATGTAAAATTATATATTCAAGATTAGATATGTGTTTATCATTTGTGATTGGTTGCAGTATTAACATTACAAACTTTCAATCTGATCAAAATCTTGTTTTTAAATTTGTTTTCTTTTGTTTTATAAATAAAAAAAAAACTGAAGGATTTTTCCCAATGTATAGTGTTTTAATCGTTGCCCTATAAGCAGATTAGGGGATCAAGTGACTAAGTGGGTAAGACGCTGGCTCGTTGGCCTGAAATGAATGAATGAAATGGGGTTTAACGTCCTACGCTTCTGCACCTAACCTGGGCTAATTGAGGATGGGAATACGCCATGCAGTGTGCTAGGAGGGAAATTTTGCCCGGGCAGCAACTGAATTGCTACTGCCAAGAGATCTTTTAAGGGCATGCCGAACAACAAGGCAGCTGTCCTTGTCCGGCCCTCCGTCTGCATCACTGACAACGGGAAACCACGCCGGAAAATCAAGATGAATTTTCTCTGTCAATTCAGTAATTGAACACCCGACCTCCAGGTCAGCACCTACCTACTTAGCCACATGATTCCCCGCTAGCCTGGAGGTTGGTTGTTCGATCCCTGCATTGGCCGATAAGTTCATCCAGATTTTTCGGCGTGGTTTCTCCTCGACAGTAATGCAGGACGGAGGGGCTCACAAGGACTACTGACTAGTCCTTTGAATGGTTAAAAAAACTGAGGTGCTGTTTACACACTGGCAGTTGTTCGTAGCGCCGCTGCCAAGGCAAAATTTCACTGTATTATGTATGCCCGTCTTCATTAGCCCAGGCTAAGAGCATCATTTAAACAGATCAAACTAAAATTCTATATCTATTTTGTTTCGTCTTTATCTTTCTGATTTTCTAAACTGAATATATTCTGCAGATTTTAAGTGAGTTTATACACAGATCAGTGAAAGATGTCTTGGTGTGATTTAAACAGCTGTATTGGCTAATTGTATTATAATGTGATCATCAAAGCACACAATGATAAATTAGAAATTATGCTTAATAATATTTGAACATTATCCCCAGTTAAAATGAAATCAGAGGGACAATTATTGCAAATAAACAAAAATCAGACCTAAACTAAAACACAAGAGGATTATGCAGCAAGAACAACATGTTTCTTTTAGACGCTACCTCCCCCCCTACCCCAACTTCAGCACACTAGTTGTTACTACATACTATTACATATACTATAATTACTACCTTAATCAGATATGCAATCATCAATTACAGCTAAAAGTACCTACCATATCTTTGTAGAATATCACCAAGATAACCTTTATCAGAATATGATGTCGAGTCATTATGATTATAATATCTATCATATGTCGTAACTTTATTACCATAAGTTTTATAACCATTAGCTTCAGGAACTGAAGAAAAAACAGAAAAAATATCAAATTATTGAACATACTTTTGTAAAGTCATTTATTTATAGGGGTAAGGGTGGGGGTGGGGAGGTGTTAATGAACAAATAATAAGCTTGTTGCATGATAAGGTCTGTCACTGAAACAACTGGCATGGTTTCGATTCCCCGGTAGGTGTCTTTATCAGTGGGAGGAAACCGGAGGACCCAGGAAAAAAACACAATGCCCCTACCCCTAGGGATACGAAACCACACCAGTTGACTCAATGACAGGCTTTATGATACAGTATGCACGTGCTAACCATTCTGCCATTCAAAGTAAAGAATATAACTGGATAACTTGACGGACATCAAAACAAATCAATTGTTTATCTGCACTTTTAATGACTTTGTTTCCTTGTTTGTTCTCTTATCACTACTACAAGATAACCTGTCAATGACCTAAACAATCATCCGTGTCAACAATCAAAGAGATAAATTACAATATTATAAAGATACTAAGATAAAATGTTTAGATGTTACAACGTTTGTATATGAAATGTTTAAAAATACTCATTAAAATACCATTTGCTTTGTAAGGTCTTACAAGAATTATTTATAAATAAAATAATAAACTTTTAGAAACCACTGTAAACCTTATTCTATGTTCTTTGATGTTTATTATTGTTTGCTTTACCATACTTGTGTATAGACCATGTAGTTGTGTAATAAAGTATTATTATTATTATTAGACTTACTTGTGCCATAAACTGGTATATATTTATTGTTATTACTACCATAACGTGTTGTAGCCAGTTTTAGACGATCAGGTTGTACTGGAACTTGATAAGTAGATCTTTGAAAAGAATCCAAAGCGTAACTTGGTTGTCGAATCAGATCTGAGCTAGTTGGAACAATCTCATACCCTACAAAAAATAAAATATATAAAATTAGGTCAAATCTACATATTAAATAAAGATTACAGTCTTAGGGGTACATTTCTTAAATTCGTTCGAAAACTCTAATTCTAAAATTAATTGACAATCAAATCTATTTATAGTAACAAAATGTTAGACCAGGTTTAACCTGTCTGAAAAGTGTACTCTATATAACAAGCATCAGAATTTCTAAATTAATATTTTCAATATGGTTAAAGACTGATAATGATGACAAATTGTTCTAGTCTAGCTTGCACTATCCCTTGAAAGACTCAAATTGACTAAATAGCCCGTTATTAATTGCTGTTAAAAAAAAACAAAGCTTAAAGTTTGTTCTCAATAATTTACCTTGTGGCATACCAAGATAATCGGACTGATATGTAGATCGGCACAAACGACGATGTATTTCATTTAATTTGGCATCAGTCACATTTTCTTTAATATAATCTCTTGGTGATGGTTTTGTATTGCCTGGAAATCTCCAAACCAAGAACTCCTTTAAAAAAAAAAACATGATAAATAATTCCATAAAATGTAAATGAATAATCTAGAATTTCTCCTGGTTTTGGCCATTCTTTGCAAAATCTTCAATGCTAATTCAGCCAGAAGGGTCCATTAGTTTTTCATTTGACTGACTTGGAGTCAAACTTTTGGTTTCATAATCTTCATGTTTTGAATAAATATTCAGAAACTGCTTTTGTAAATCACAATCAGATTTTGGAATACTGACCTTCGATGGATGTGGTTTGTTATTCCTGGTACCTGATGCTGAGCCGGTACGATAAATATGATTGGGATTTGGGATTTTTCTGGAATATTCGAAATCATAATGGGTGTTCTCTGTCCTAGCTTCTGGTTGTGCCACATTTGCACCGGTTGTCATTGGTCTAAAAGAAAGAATAACAAAGAAACTCTTAGTGAGATGTCAGATCATAATTGGTTGCAAATCATTGCTGTCAACAAATTTAAGTTTGTGTTGTGATTCCCTACCATTTTGAGGCTTGTGTGGTGAATTGTTGGGGCTGCTAGTTAAAACAAACACAGATGCCCTTCCAACCATTTATAGCTTCAGTTATAGAAAGAATAAAAAGTCGGAACTCCAAGAATTCAATTCAGGTAACTGCAATTATCTTATGTGTTGATAAACAGGCAGACTATATTGTTATCAATTGTTTTACGGTATATGTTATACACCCTGAAGCTTAATCAAAAGCAAAATACTCACCTTGTTGCTATGGTAATAGGATATTTCTTTGGATAATACTGTTTTTTATAAGTCGTTGCATAAGGTGCTTGAAACCCATCCTCACCACAGGCACTAGTTCGTTCTTAAAAATAAAAATTTACTTTAAATTAAATTCTTTAATTAATTAATAAAATGTGGATATGCAAAACCAAGTCTATGAATTCCATGTCTATGAATTAATTCAGAAAATTGTCAGTTGTCACTCAGTATATAACTAAATTAACTGAATATTTAAAACAGTGCACAAAATGAAAAATGTAAGCCCTGGAGCACAATGCTCAAGGTTGTATTTTAATTATCCCATAAGTCATGCCGAAATTGAAAATTTCAGACTTACAACTGGTAAACTTCTGTCTTCTATACAATGCTGTTGTCACCAGGGCAGTAGCATTTAATACTGTCAATGTGCTATATTAGGCTATACAAAAATATATTCTATGACAATCCTCCTAAACAAATTTATACATGGCCGTATGTACTAAAATATATTTTTGGGATTCAGAAAAAAAAGATTTTGAAAGGTTTTAGTTCTAATCAATATTATCATTTTCGGATTCCAGCATCCTTTTTATTTATCATCAACCATAAGCAAACTGAACCAATTTAATAGATTACCTAAAGTAGGCATAGCTGTATAGGGTCTTCTAGTCCTACTGTCCTCAACACCAACTGAATTCAATGTCTCAAAACACCTCTTTCTGTCATCTATTCCAGCTCTCACATAAGCATATTCAAGCTGCTTTTTAAATCTTGGTCCAAGATTAGTGTAATCAATGTGCTGTAAATAATAATCATTGATTGATGTAATAAAATATAATGTAATAAAGATCTTGATGTTACGTTATTAATTATTAGTCTGTTAAAGATACATTATGTAAGACTCGAGATAAACAACAGGCCATTATTATTTCTTGCAAAATATTTAAAGAAAATATTGAAAATTTCAGTTGAATTACATTATTTTTGAAGCAAAGTTATGTGTGTTTGAAGTTTTGACAATATAGTATCTATGATCTAGTACGTCCACGGATATAATAATAAACAAAGTCTTGATTATCGATTTTATATTAAAAATAGTAAAATCTATAATTAAACCCATCACTGGGTTTGTCATGTGCATTATGCAAGAGCTAAATCTGCCTATTGCAGGTCTTTCTTTTGGCCTGATATGTTATCTAAATTATTAATTAGACACTAAGACATTTATTAAATTATCCAGACCATCTGCTGCTCAAAGTTGATTGATGATTCAATAAAAAAATATGGATGATTGAGAATTTGAGACTATGTTTTTATTGTACTGACTTAAGTAATGATGATCGAGGCTAGACCTAAAATTCAATTGCTAAATTTGTGATTCAGAGTGGATCAATTTGACTGAAATTTTCAGTAAATTCCCTTTTTAGATCATCTAATTTTTAACTATTATAGTCAGAACTGCCAGCTCTTTATCTAATCTCCCATAATGTATCTTTAATAATTTATACATTTGAAGCTAGAAAAAAAGACCTGCAACAGACAGATTTAGCTCCTACATAATGTATCTTAATGTCATATAAAAAGTCTCTAAAGTTTAAATAGGCGAATAAATACTATTTTATATAATGACATTCCGAAACACTTAAAAATAAAATAGAAAACATTAAAATAAACAGATTAACATTGTCATCTGAAACACAAAGGAGATAAACCAGAATTAAGAAGCTCTTTTGGAAGAATTTAGTTCCCCAGGCCCATTTGCGTTGTCTTTTAACTGCTCAAATTGCTGGCTCCAGGATATGAACATCTAACTTTTGAGGATATTGGTTGTATCTGATCATGGAGTAAGGTATTATGAGAAATGGATTTTTTTTAACGTCCTACTGTTCTGCACTGACTGGGCTAATGAAGATGGGCATAAACCATACAGTGGGCTATGAGATAAATTTTGCCCAGACAGCATTACTAAGAATTCCAACTGTCATGGGTTCTTTTACGTTCACGCCAATGTAAGCTTATACACCGGACATCAGTTTTAATCTCATCCAAACCAAGCCTGAAAATTAGAATAAACTTTCTCAGTCGACACAGGGTTGAAACACAGGACCTCTACATTAACAGGCCAACAACTTACTCACCGAGCCACTGTTATCATAAATAATAAACTGTGGTAGTGGCTGTCAAAAGCTGGTTCTGCTTATTACTATTACTATTTTTTATAATCTGTTTGAAAGCTTAGCACAATATGTAAGCCATTGGTATACAAGTCTATAATCCACTAGCCATTATAATCAGATGAACTCAAAAGATTAAGCTTATCTACTTAAAAATATATATATATGAATGGCAATAAATACATTAATCCAGTGATTTTAATTAATGTAGATAACATGTATTTACTTGAAAATGCGAACAGCGAATAAGTTTATGCAAGTTGGAATAATTTATTGTCATTCTGCATTTTAGTCTTTCATTGTATGTGATGATTGCTACATTTACATTTATAGATTCAATGATTTAAATCTCTTGAATACAGTGTGAGTTTTTAGACTTTACATCAATTGTTTCTGGATTGGTCGAACAAATAAATTCAATCGAAATAAAAAATGAAATAAAATGGGTTTTAATGTCCTACTGTTCTGCTACAAACTGAGCTAATGAAGACAGGCATACGCCATACAGTATGCTATGAAAGAAATATTACCCAAACTGCAGCACAATGGCCTACTCTTATATCGATTTCCAACTTTCAAGGGATCTTTTACATGCACGCCAATGTGTACACGACACGAGACAGATTTGTCTTTTTGCATAATATTTTTATTGGTATTCTTAATAAATACCCGATAGGAAGATAAAAATATCAGGTACCAGTTCATTATTGTCTGACAGATTGTAAAATATGAACTAATAAAATCATTTTTTCCACACCTGTATAGTCTACTAAAGTCTCTAGTTCAACCCAACATCAAGATTATAATTCTAACTATACTATGCCTATCGAGAGAAAGAGAGAGAGAAATGGGGTTTAATGTCCATTCAACACAGCTAAGTCATTTTGGGACTAACATATGGTTTAATTTTATTTCAATAATTCGCTTGAACGTAAAGGTCTTTAGCAGTGGGAGGAAACCGGAGTGCCCGGAGGAACCCCACAAGATTGAGAAGGCTCCCCTATCTCCATGCCACATACGCTCACACCAGGGCTCGAAACCACAGCCGCAAGCCAGAGGTTGAAGCGCGGCACTCTAGACTACTTGGCCATCCCCACCCCCCTATGCCTATCGAGGTATCTGGTATTTTGATCAGGCCAGATAATGATTCTTGGTCAAAATAGTTTAAAAAGGACTGAACAACCGTAGTAACTAAATCCAAGATAAAAAATGAACTGACTACAGAAACAAGTACTAAAGTAGTCTACATATAGGAGACAGACCGCCATTACATTACACCTTCTCGGTACCCACAAATTGTAGTTCATCTATTTGTAGCAATTCTCTCTCAGTCTTCCCTTTTTCATGCCCATTTTTGTTGATTGTTTGGTCTAGAATGGATGAAGAGGGTTTGAACATAGAATGTATTTAATTCTATGGTTTGAATTAACATTTTCTTCCAGGTTTTAATAAATATTCAAGTTTTTAGTATGCTTCTTCATGATCTTCAAAATTACAGTGGTCAACGGTCAAACTCATAGAAATTTTAGTGCAAAGATGTTACCATTCCTCTGTCTGTAGTGAAAAACATTCAGCCCAAGGAAAATTTGTAGAAAAGTTGGAGGCGGGCAAAGAGACCAGAATTAACATTGAAGTCTATGGTGGTCTGCCACCAGTAAAATTAATTTGAGTTGTCTCCCTTTTTATAACAAAAATGTTATAATATAATATTGTCACTCGAAGACTTGAACTTCATTTTCTACCGCAGCAATTCTTTGAAAAAATGCAGAAACCAATAAAATTTAAATGTTATTAAAAAAAAAAATTATGTTAGGCCTACCTCTGCTGGCCTAGGCGCATTCACATCATTCAATCATTGACTCAGTCAGTGACAGGCATTTCTTTACTTTTAAAATATTTTAATGTAGTATGGGAAAGAAAAATACAATTTTGAGTAAGGCCTGTAGGCTACAGTAGATAATCAATTAAATGCATTTAATCTTTTTGAGGAGAACCTAATACCGTCATAATATAGCCAAGGCTATTTGGTCATCTATGATTTCTTTTACTTTAGGTCTTAGCTTCCTTAGCAACGGCTACATGTTTTCTGTTTTCCACCATATATTATCATTTCAAATTTATGAAATATAAATTTATCAACAGAGTAGTCATTTATTAACCATTTCAATTAACCGATAATTTAATTATCATTCTCTCAAACATGTTATTATTTTATCTTTAAAAACAGTCTTATTAATTTTTATGTCACGAACTCGGTGTGGTCGGTCAATGACTCCTCTAAACAACACCCTAGATGTTTCAGATTATGAACCGAAGATGTACAAAATAGCTAGAAAATTGACTGACTAGCCAAATAAAAATAACAAAAGCTATGATTGTTTATCACACTTACTTTGTCACAGCTTCCTGGTGCATCTACCGAGGAGTGAGAATTTTCGACAAACGCCATTTTATATTACTCTAAGAAGTGTCGTGTAATTATTGGACCTGGACTATACATAATATTCACGGTCAATAATTTTATAATGGCAGACCTGGGGCCGGTTGCTCAAAGCTCCGTTATCTTTTAACGACCCGTTAACTTTAACGGACAGAAAGATTGTGGCTGGAAATAAAGGCGCCGAACATTCTGTAGTGCAAATTTTTTCCTACAGATTTATGCTTATATATAGAATAAAGTATTCTAAAGTGTTTTATGTAGTAAATTTAACCGAAAGTTAACAAACAACACGTTACCAAGATATGTTCGTTAGAGTTTAACGGATCGTTAAACTTACTTAGTTTTAAGCAACCGACCCCTGGGACACAAACTAACCATAGAACTAACTAACAGACAATCAAGTATTATAATTTATTCTTTGATTGACATTGAGTATACTTAAACATATTAACACAGATACAGGGTACAATTTTATGGATACACAATACCGAGTTTAATTAATACTAAGCGACGTTTCGACGAGGATACTCTCGTCTAAGTCTTTATCAAGCAAGTGATATAGGTATGTGAAAGTAGGCAAATGTATACAGAATATGCAGAATAGGCATAAAAATAGCAATCAAATACAATTAAAACATCTGAATAATCCATTGGGAATAATGACACTATCTCGGCATCATTATAATTTCGATACATTTGTCATTATCTCGATAAACGTCAATAATAATAATATACATTGTGAAACAGGTAATTGGTAGAATTTGACCTAGATAAGAAACCCCTCCCACTTGTCTAGAGGGACCCGAGGGTATGTTGATATACATTAATGAAAAAAAATTACAATGTTACTTGATCGTAAGGTAGAAGAAACCCGGTGACTTTTCTAAATTATGGGAACCTAGTGTGTGTGTGTGTGATTGGAATACGATTCTGTTAGTCCACATTTTTTTTGGGGGGGGGGGGGAATTGGTGAATCAAAGATAATAAGCCACCTGTCCGGTGGAGTTCTCGGTCTGTCAATCTATGGTCCGTCCTTGTTCCGCTTGGGGCTCTCGGCAGATAATCGGGGCCTACTCCGGAACTGTAAAACGACGGCGGGTGCGCCAGTCTCGATCACTCCATTTGTTTGCTTGCTTAATATTTCACGTCAAATTCGTGTACATCTGATTTTTATTACATCAGTAAAACTAAAACTAAGTACATGTATTTGGTGTGACGCCAGAGACCACGTATCTTTAAAAATATTGCGAGCTCGGGGAAAGAGAACCCAACCGGATCCCACCCCCCCACTCCCCTCATCGAGTTGGTTGTCCTAGGGTCCGGTGTGGGGTGGGGGGGGGTGGCTTCTGTCACAGGCCCCGACCTCACCTCTCGACCCTGCGTGTCTCGAGATAAGAGATACATATAGTGTGTACAAAGCAGGATATACTAACTCTATCAGCATATGATTATTAGTAGAATTAAGTAGTAAATTCCACCCTTCAGAACACCAACGATCTACTTTCAACTGAGGTGACGTGAACTTCTAATTCTTCTGAACTCAGCTTTTATTAGGTTATTGGGAGATCACGGTGGCTAAGTGGATAAGGCGCTGGTTCGCTAGCCTGGAGGTCGGGTGTTCGATCCCTGCATTGGCCGAGAAAGTTCATCTCGATTTTCCGACGTGATTTCCCCTTGTCAGTGATGCAGAAGGAGGACCTGACAAGGACAGCTGCCTAGTCGTTCGGATGGGACGAAAAACCGAGGTCCCGTGTACACATTGGAGTGAACGTAAAAGATCCCTTGGCAGTTGGAATTCGATATAAGAGTAGGCCGTAGCGCCGCTTCCCGGGCAAAATTTCCCTCATAGCACACTGTATGGCGTATGCCCGTCTTCAATTAGCTTAGGTTAAGTGCATAACAGTAGGACGTTAAACCCCATTTTTATTCATTTATTAGGTTAAGTTCGTGCGCATAATATGGAATAAATTATAATGTCTTTATTGCTGAAATGTCAAGATATACATAAACCCTGTCATATTCTATACATGCGAAAAATTAAAATAGATGTCATAACTGATATATTGCTTCCTAGATTTATTAAATAAATTATGTTAAACAAAACAAGGATTAAAATGGGGGCCCACTTCAAGCAAAAATGGTTTTCACATCACATGATGAATTACAAAACTGGATTACTTGACTCAGAAAACATGATTAAAATTTTATATTGATATCAGCGGCCTATTTCAAGAAATTTTAACTAAGATAAAATCCAAATTTCAGTAATTTGATTGGAAATTATATCGATTTTGGTGCTTAGCCAATCAAAATTGAAGAATCTTTCTAGAAACAGGGCCTTGTTCACAAATTTTCAATACATGTACAACTCAACTATTTAAAGCCCCAATACCACTCTTGTTGTAACTGAATAATATGTTCCAATCTTTATTGTGGTCAACAATTTGTACTATTTTACAATATTTCAATTAAAAAATGATACAAATTTCATCTTAACACACCTAATTTTAAAAATTGGAAAAATTCAACTACATGCCGTAACATGGTTTGAAAAGCCTTACGTAAGCACTTTCAAATGCAACTTGGATTTAAACATATTTTCGAACCCTCTGGACAAGTAAGATAGACTGTAATGGATAATTTACACAACAGGTAGGACACTTAAACATCTTGTAGTTAGAATGGGGCTAATTTTTATTTCTGGACCTGTCAAGCCAGCAAGAGTGTTATTGTCCATTTAAAGGAGCTAAATCGCTAATATTCTGGACCTAGAAATGGAATCAAATGGTTCGCAACGTATATAATAATGTAATATAAATGTATATAAACTGATTTACATCCAGTCGTGACTGTGTTTACCGTAACTTCTAATCAGTTATGTTCGGAGAAATACGCCAGAAGTCTCAATCGAATGGCAATCCCTGGCGTGTGGTTATTCCAGTCTACAATGATAATATTTATAGGAGGTTTAACAGGTTCCAGAAAGAATGAATATTTTGGAAAGAGTGGAGTGGGTCGGGGACAGGCTTAGATCCCTATCGTCATTTTGACCACAGGAATCTGACCTTCTATCCGTATATATATGCATACACCATGTCGTACCAGACAATAATATAATAAAAAAGAACTGGGATAACCAGTAGTCTCTTTGACAAAACGGAGACACTGGGATTTTATATAAAAATATGCTGGTTCTAAACACAAGTACATGTACATGCCGCGCTTCGACCTTTAGCTGGCCGGCCACCTCTGGCTTGCGGCTGTGGTTTCGAGCCCTGGTGTGAGCGTATGTGGTATGGAGATAGGGGCGCCTTCTCAACCTCGTGGGTTTCCCCCGGGTACTCCGGTTTCCTCCCACTGATAAAGACCACTACGCACAAGCGAATTATTGAAATAAAATTAAACCATAATATGTTAGTCTTGAAATGACCTAGTTGTGTTGAGTGGACGTAAAACCCCACTTCCTGTTCTCTCTCTCCCTCTCTCTCTTTCTCATATAGAGTGCACGACCGTGCCACTTCTCATAAAAAGTATTGTTTTACAATTTTGTTCTCTGTAGCTAAGGGGTGGTTATACTCTGTGTCCGCCTCTGGTATGTGTGGGTTTGTGGGTGGTCCTTATCGAGGACACACATATGGATTTAAACCTTCTATTTAAGGACATGACCCGAAATCATGATGTCCTCGAATAGGGCTGCCTATCCAGATATATCTGTAAAAATCATATAAGTCGTACCGTACCTCGATAAAGTGTACAGTATATGTTTTTGTGTTTTTAACGTTCTTTTACAGTGTAAAAAGTATTAGTCCTATCGAGTACTAGTATAAGAAGTAAGCCTATTAGTCATATTGAGTATACATAAGAAGTTTTTTGTCCTTTCGAGAACTAGTGTAAGAAGTATAAGTCCCATCGAGTACTAGTATAAGAAGTATATTATACAGGCCCGTTGCAAGGAAGCTTTTTTTTGGGGGGGGGGGGGCAAAGATGTTTTCGGGAGGGCCAACTAGCATTGGCATCTGCATGAATTTTGCGGTAAAGGCCAATTTTCGTGTGATATTGGGGGGGGGGGGAGACTCAGTATTGGGAGGGCAATTGCCCCCCCCCCCCGTGCCACCCACTGGCTACGGGCCTGGTATTATATCGGGTACTGGTGTAAGAAGTATAAGTCCCATCGAGTACTAGTATAAGAAGTATTATATCGGGTACTGATGTAAGAAGTATTAGTCCTATCGAGTTCTAGTAAAAGAAGTATTAGTCCTATCGAGTACTAGTATACGAAGTATTAGCCCTATCGAGTACTAGTATTAATCATATAGAGTACTAGTATAAGAAGTATTATACCGGGTACTGGTGTAGGAGGTGTCGGGTGCTGGTGTTCGTCCTATAGGATACTGGAGTAGGAAGTATTCGTCTTATCTAGTACTAGTATAAGAAGTATTTATTAATACTAATTTATTTATTTATTTTAATCTATTTATTTATTTTAATGTATTTTGATTTATTTATTTATTTTAATTTATTTATTTATTTTAATTATTTATTTAAATTTATTTATGTATTTTAATTTATTTATTTATTTTATTGTAAAGTACACCTGTGCACTTATGTGAAAGATGGGCATGTACTGGGGTAAGAAGTATTAGTCCTATCGAAAACTAGTATAAGAAGTATTATATCGGGTACTAGTGTAAGAAGTATAAGTCCTATCGAGAACTAGTATAAGAAGTATTATATCGAGTACTGGTGTAAGAAGTATAAGTCCTATCGGGTGCTGGTGTTCGTCCTATGGGGTACTGGTGTAAAAAGTATTATTCCTATCGAGTATTATAATAAGAAGAAGTATTATATCGGGTACTAGTGTAAGAAGTATTAGTCCTATCGAGTACTAGTATACGAAATAGGCCTATTAGTCATATCGAGTATACATAAGAAGTTTTTTGTCCTTTCGAATACTAGTGTAAGAAGTATAAGTCCTATCGAGTACTAGTATAAGAAGTATTATATCGGGTACTGGAGTAGGAAGTATTCGTCCTATCTAGTACTAGTATAAGAAGTATTTAATTTATTTATTAATATTAATTTATTTATTTATTTTAATATATTTTTTAATTTTAATATATTTATTTATTTTGATTTATTTATTTATTTTAATTAATTTATTTATTTATTTATTTATTTATTTATTTATTTATTTATTTATTTATTTATTTATTTATTTATTTATTTATTTATTTATTTATTTATTTTAATTTATTTATTTATTTTAATTTATTTATTTATTTTTCTGTAAAGTACATCTGGGCAGTTATGTGAAAGATGGGTTATAAAAAGTACCATACAACTACTAATAATAATAATTATTTCGGCTACTTGTGTAAAAAGTTTTAGACTTATCGGGTGATGGTGTTCGTCCCATCGGGTATAGCGTGATCGGAGTAAGAAATTACCGGGAATTAAGTGGAGAGAGATGGTTTTAGGTTTTTTATGATCTATTGGTCCAGTACTAGCCCTCTATAGAGTTATCCATCTTTTCCCCTTGGGGAAACTTTTTGTCACCATTTTGAATTTTTGCCTCGGCCAATTGCGTTCGAGAGCAATAATTCCTAAATAACATGTGGATATTGACCTCTTAACCCAACAAGTATGGTGTCTACTCAGATTTAAAAAATCCCATCAATTTTACGCCAAGATGTCACTATGACGTGAAATTCAACTGATCAGTACTGGTGTAAGAGGTGTTAGTCCCGTCGAGTACTGATGTAAGAGGTACCAGTCCTGTCAAGTACTGGTGTAAGAAGTATTAGTCCTATCAGGTACTGGCGTTAGTCTCATTTTGTACTGTTGTAAGAGGTATTAGAAATCATAGCAAAAAATCCCCGGTAACAGACTTGACAAGACTTTGTTGATATAAAAAGGATTTATCCAGGACGCGTTTCGGGCGTTCGCCCTTTATCATTAGCCCCGTAGAGAATTGGAATATAAGAAATACGGTCGGTCATGTCGAGTACTGGTGTCAGGAGTATTTGTATTATAATAAAGACGGCCGGTCATGTCAAGTTCTTGTGTCAGGAGTATTTGTGACGTAGAGTACTGGTATTATAGGAAATACGGTTGGTTAGTCGAGGGTGTCAGGAGTGTTAGTCCCGTAGAGTACTAGTGCGGTCGGTCATATAGAGTACTAGTTAAAGAAGTATCAGTCCCGTAGAGCACTAGTAAAAGAAATACGGTCGGCTCTGTACTATAGTCGCAAGTACAGATTGAACAGAACAGAAATCATACAGTATTTTGTATGGATACAAGTTTATTACACTACAAAATATCAATACCAAGTATTGCAGTATTATATATTATAATTGCAAATTATCTCTCTAGGATAAAAAATGAAATCGTTTGGACGAACTGTAGTAATATAAAGAAAGCGGCTAATAGGAAAATCAAATCGCATTTGAAATGGCTTGACAGTAGTATATTTTAGAACACAACAGGTGTGTACACCACTTATTTCCTAGAAAAAACGACATTCATTTTTCTACGAAAAGTCATCACACGAATGTAATGCACATTAATTAAACGAATTACTGCGAGGACAATGACATTATGTAAGCAAATGGACACTCCTCATATAAGTAGAATGAAGTCAAGTTTTGTTCTACGAGTAAGTAATAAATAAACACTCGAAAGCTTTAATATATATAGGCCCTACTGTGTAATTCTTTGCTTTTATTAAAGACACATTATGTTATATCATAGCTCAAAAATAGATAATGTAAAAAAAAAATGAAAATATTGAAAATTCTATTTACAATATGTATTCATTCTGAATCAAATTACACCTGTTTGTAGTTTTAACAAGCTGTGTGCATTGTGGTAACTTTCCCATTTATAGATTAAGTGGCGAACTGTTCTAATCTCGTTAAAATCTCGAGTATCCGATGCCATCGAGAGGTGATTATGGTCTTGTTTTGTTAATAAATGTCTAAAAAATAGTGTATATAACATTTCAGACCTAAAGAAAGACCGGCAATAGGCAGATTTATAGCTATTGCATAATGTATAAATTGTTTAAGTGGCATTTAGTAACTGGATGAGAATAACACATGACATAATTATATGGAATACAAGTTACAGCAAGTTACTTGAATGGTTTATTTCAGCGACGTTTCGACGAGGGTTATCCTGCCTTTATCAAGCAAAGAATGACAACCATAGTATAATACAAATTATGGATCAAAGACAAACATCTATATAAAATCAGAGATAATCATTTGGAAACCATCAAAGGGTGGGTATAGTGTATAATGTATGTTTAATACTTCGTTTCGCTTGAGATTCTTCCTTGTTTAAACACATGCATTGCGTAACAGCTACATCTAACTATTTCACTTTTTTTTCAATTTTGGCTTCAAATGTTAACCCCCCCCCCCCCAATTATTTAAGCAGTCACACGACAATCAACTCTCTAGACCAATGGGTGGCGGAGATTTAAACGGATTGAAACATGGTCGCCAATTAATGACTACTATAGAGTAATGGCAGCAATACCAAAATCATGGAAGACAAAGATAGAACTGTCAAAACCAAAAATAATAGGTCCAATAAAACCTTTTATTCTTTAGACTTTAACGAAGGCTAAAAAGGGCTGTTCAGTTTTTCAAAAGCTATTTGAATCTAAAATTGAATATTATAATAAAAAAAGAAAGTTAAATGGAAAGTAGATATTGGTCATGAGATTAAAGATGAAACTTGGAAGAAAATTTTTATGATTCAATGGAAATACACTACAGAGACAAAACTTATATATAATTCCAATTCAAAATTGTGAACAGAATTCTAACCACCAAAACATTCTTGTTCAAAATCAAAATCAAAATAACAGAAAATTATCTATGTTCTTTTTGTGAACAAGTACCGGAAACACTTGAACATTTGTTTTATTCTTGTTCCATCTCACGAAAACTGTGGATGGATTTAAAAGAGTGGTTACAAATCTTATACAAGATAAGGACTACTCTTAATCTAACGTTCTTTTAGGGAATCCTAATGCAACCATTCTATGGAATCATGTTATTTTAATAACAAAATATCATTTATACAGATGTACTAAAGATGATTCAAGACCATCATTCAAAGTTCTCTTAATAAATATTAAAGAATATTACAAAACTGAAAAGTTTATTTTCCAGAAAAATAACAAAATAGAAAAATTCCAACAAAAATGGGGCCCTTTAATTGAAAATATTAACCTAATAATATAGGGCTTGCCTACAGTTCATATGAGAGTATTAGAGATATATCCTCGCCTATTTATATAATGTCTAGTATTATGTTGTGAACATTACGATAATTTTCCTTGTTTCTTAAATAGCTAGATGTTTAGCTGTATACTTTCTTATATGAAAACATGACTAAATAACATTTCTTTTTAGATTAAAACAGGAAAATGTAACGTTTCACGCCAACATAATATATATTATATTACTAACTTATTGATTATTAGGGGATCACGGTGGCTAAGTGGATAAGGCGCTGGTTCGCTAGCCTGGAGGTCGAGTGTTCGATCCCTGCATTGGCCGAGAAAGTTCATCTCGATTTTCCGACGTGATTTCCCCTTGTCAGTGATACAGAAGGAGGGCCTGACAAGGACAGCTGTCTAGTCGTTCGGATGGGACGAAAAACCGAGGTCCCGTGTACACATTGGAGTGCACGTAAAAGATCCCTTGGCAGTTGGAATTCGATATAAGAGTAGGCCGTAGCGCCGTGTACACACTGGAGCGCACGTAAAATATCCCTTGGCAGTTGGAATTCGATATTTCCCTCATAGCACACGGTATGGCGTATGCCCGTCTTCAATTAGCTCAGGTTAAGTGCATAACAGTAGGACGTTAAACCCCATTTCATTCATTGATTATTATTATATGGAAACATGATAGTGTAACACTTATTTGTACTTGTGAATATCTTCAACAATAAAATTTAAAAAAATAAATAAAATAATAACTAAAGTCATAACGATAACAAAAAAAACCCAAAGTCTCGATTAGCCATTTCATGATTAAATCAGGAATGGAAGTTGAGCAGCAAATCGGATCCTAATCCAGTAAATATATCAGGCTATCGATGACGTTTGTCTCCCCATATCACCTAAATCAAGCAAATTTTAACCCAATACTACCAAATACTCATCAAATACTACCAAAAATGCTACCCACTATTATAAAATACGAACCTAATATAGTCAGTTATTTACAGAAAATTGAAATATTTACGCAGTTATCTCCCTCTACAACCGACAAAAAGATTTTAAATTGCTACTCAGATTAATCATCTTGTTGGGTTTTGTATTTTGTTTCCAAGACGACGAAGTTAAAATAAGGAAAACGGGTTATTATAGATGCCCCCGCCATAGTGGATCCTACAATATTACACGTTTAAACATATCAATATAATAACATTACATACATTTAAATAAAACGAGTTTTAAAAGAAGTTAACAAAAATTTAAAGTGAATTAAAAATCAGTTTATAAAATCCAAATAAAAGAGTATTTTTGAGGTTGATTTTAAAATGTTCATTTATCGGTCTCGTGGCCTACCTAAAAGCTTCTTATACTATATTTCTTTACCCTGGCTGGTGATTATATAATAGTATGATGACACGCTGTCTACGGATGCACGCGGTCCTGTAAAAAAATCATTTGGGTATGATATATCACGAAAGTACACGAATTTATCTTTATATCTGTCTTTTAATAATTTATTGAAGCGCCATCTTTGTCTTTTAAATGATCCCGGTTCCAAACCAGGCGCCTTTGAAAAAAAAAACACCTCTTATCAAAATGTCACGGATTCTTCAAATATTGTCACTTACAAATTAGTATTCTACGCTATACATTCACAGGTGACGATGTCGCGGCTATGTCATTACCATCTAAATGAATAAATGCGGTTACCAGTTTCATGCCTCATGCATATGTTTATATTTATTTGTTCATGTCAACGATTAAAGATACATTATGGGAGATGAGATAACGAGTTGGCATTTCTCACTATAATAGTTAAAAACCACATAATGTAAAGGCAATTTGCTGAAAATTTCAGTCAAATTGATCCTCCTGTGAACCATTCGAATGAAAGTTCCGCTGAACTTCGATCATCACTACTGAAGTCGATAAGGCGAAAGTAATAGTCTCGATTATCCATTTATTTGTTTTAATCACGAAGGAAAGTTGTCTTGCAAATTGGACAACAATCCAACAAATATCGCAGTCTAGCCTTACCATCGAGAGCTAATTATGGTCTGAGTAAGTTAGTTAATGTCTAATTTATAATTTCTATAACATCTGAAGCCTAAATTAAGACTTACAGTAATCAGATTTAGCTCTTAACTAATTTAACTTTAAGTTAAAGTATAGATACTTAATAACCAATGTTTTATTTTAAAAGTGCACATGTTTATTACAAATTTTAATGTGTAATGCTCTACTGGTACGTACATTCTACCTGACTTAACAATTAATCAACGGGGTTGAGATTGATGATTGTGGGGTAATCAAGTACTAGTTTATTTATATTATCACAGAAACCGACAGTGCTGTAACAGGCGGCAAATATGACAGTTTTGATGAACTGGTATGTGTCGCGTCGAGAATTACACAATTGAAAGAAACATGTGCAATTTTGTTAATTTTAAAATAAAACATCGTGCAGTAAGTAAATACAAAATGACTATAGCTGACATAAAAAAATGAATATAAAAATTATACAATTGTTTTGTTAAAGCATTCATTTTAAAATGAATACAAACAATCAACAATTTCATTAACTCGCTTGCGCCATGAGGGGTGTTTAACAGTCAGCTGAAACTGAGGGACCCAGAAAACCCAACTTGTTTGACAGACGACCCTATCAAGCGGTAAGAGACACATGGGTCATTTTGGGAATAAAATATGGTATATAGTTATACTTGTTTTTCTTATTTTAAGTTTGTCGCCTTGGAAACCACCTGCAACGCCAAAGAAGATGATTAAACCCAGTGGCAATCTAAAGGGATGTAACTGAGTAAAATATCGAATATTTGTTGCTGTAATTATACTAATGTACTGTTATTTGACAATATTAGGTTGTTATTTAATCAAATTGGGTAATATTGGGTAAATCGTCCCACCCGTTGTACAAGCCCCTGGCAGAAAATCTTACCAGGGCCCTTGTACCAACAGTGACAAGGGAGCATTTGTTTCTAAGAAGGCCCATGGTAGATTGATGATTTATTTGGAATAACATATATAGCATAATAAATAAAATCATAAAATATCCTATATATATTTGTATATTTGTATTTAGAAATGGATATTCCATATCCAGATGTGGCAGAATTTTATTTGTTAAACACTTTACAAAATGATCTGGAATCGGTTTAACCGGGTGACTCTGTGGGTAAGACGCTGGCTCGCTGTCCTGGAGGTCGGGTGTTCGATCACTGCATTGGCCGAGAAAGTTTATCCCGATTTTCAGGCGTGGTTCCACGTTGTCAGTGATGTAGGGCGGAGGGACTGACAAGGACAGCTGTCTAGTCGTTCGGATGACAAAAAAACGAAGTCCTGTGTACACATTGGCGTGCATGTTAAACATCCCTTGACAGTTGGAATTCGATATAAGAATTGGCCGTAGTGCCGCTGTCCGGGCAAAATTCTCTCATAGCACAATGTATGGCGTATTTCCGTCTGAGCAGAACAGTAGTACGTTAAACCCCATCGCATTGTCCTTTAATACTCCATATCGAGATGTGGGTAAACACTTTACAAAATGTAATAATTCGCTCTTCTCACAGACTCGTATGATCTGGAATCTGTTAAACCATTTCTGCTACACTTGTCCATTGTCCTTTAGGGAATGGGAGGGATGGGGTAGATTGCCAAATGGTTAGCACGTGCACGCTGTATCATAAGGTCTGTCATTGAGTCAACTTGCGCGGTGTTGATATGCCGGGTGTACGCAGCATGGAGTGGAGTCGCCTCTTCAACCTCGTGGGTTAGTACCGAAATGAACTAGTTTGTGTCGAGTGGACGTTACCCCCCCCCCCCCCCCCCCCCCCACCTCTCGCTCCGACATATAAGGACACAAAATGCGAATTTTATACGCCGACAGGATGCGAGAAAGGGAAATTGGTACAACGGTGCAATAAATATATATGTAGAAGATATTGACCACGAATATAGTTGTGGGAAAATACTTCATACGGGAGGAAACCATTTCCTTGATGGTTATTATTCCCAAACAATTTCTAAATTAAACCCATTATAAAAATCCCGAATCTATAATTTAGTAGGTTTATGTGTAACTAGACAGTGTTAATACAAAATATGTCAACTGAAATGCAAATTATATTAGAATTTAAAAAAAAAAAAGAAGCGTCAACATTCACATTAAATTTAATTTCTGAATGTCACTTGCAAGCTTCAACATTGTGAGAATTTCCGCTTTTGCAGAAAAGTACCGTTTATACTATGAGTTATTTATAGTCTTTAACTAAATAAAGAGAAGCGTCATATTCGCATTCAAATTTATTCATTAACTTATCTGGAGGTCATTTGGGGTATTGAACAATAACTTACTACACATTTTGAGAATTGAATGTCTAGAAGGATTCATCAGTCCAAAAACGTTTTTAATCATTTTCAGTATCGTCAATGTTAAATTGACAATTTGTCAACATTCGATATCTCAAGCACATAACATGAACGGGTACCTGTTATCAGCGATAAAATCTTCTAAATCCGATTGTGGTCACGTGAGGAGATTATCTACCTTTGATTTTGATTTGTTTGGGTTTTTTTTCTTAAATAAAACGATAAATAATCTTTTGAGGTAGGACTTCAGTTTATTGGGGATTTTAATCAGCCGTTGTAATAGTTTATATCTTCCGAAAAATACAAATAGCACACTAAGCATTTTAAGCGTTTATCAATTTTCTATTGTGAGTTATTCTCGAGTGAAGATATTACCCTTTACACAGAATGTCGCTTTAAGTTTTCTTTTCATGCGTTTTGTTTCCTGTTTTCGTCCTGGTCGGTAATGGTTGAGTAGAATTGAATAGGTGACCTGAATAACTGTCAAATAATATTTACATATTTCTCTATATATAACACTAGTCAGTCCCATTTTTACGTTTATACAGTGTATTATACGAACCGATCTTTATATAAATAAAGTAATATTATATATTTGCATAGTTTGTGTCAATAAGGACATAGATTTTATATACAATAATTATATAGCTATTTTGTACTTTAAGAAAGGCATAAATTATTCTAACCTGTTTAATTAAATATTGATTTAAAGGAGCTAAATCGCTAGTTTTTGAGACCTAGAAATTGCGACAATTGGGTCGCAACGCATATAATACTGTAATGTGATTGTATAAAAAAACTGATTTACTCTTAATGGTTTCCGTTGTTACTCTAATTTCAAATCAGTTATGTTCGGCGAAATATGCCAGCAGTTTCAATCCAATGCAAATTTCTAGCTTCTGGTTGTTCCAGTCTACATAAGAATATTGCGACGTCGTTTGTTTTGGTGCAATGTGGGTCTAGCCTCGTTCCTCGAGTCTCTTGTTACAACTGGGGCTGAAACGCATTATGGTACATGATTCGTGTACCAATGGTTAAATGTTGTGTTTGTCTTAAATATTGGATATCAGAATACCATCTATTCCCGGTAAGATCACGGTATCAATGTTGATTTAAATTGACAAATAATCCTTGTTTTTAATTTTTAAGATTTTGGATGATATTGAGTTAATTTCTGTTATTGGTGAGGCCTATTGTAAATACCCACATGGGTACAACGGAACTATTTTATTCGGCTTATTATATTTTTATGCTCACGGAATTTGCTTATAATTTGTGATAGATCCGCGTCGATAGATTTTGCGTTTTCTTACAGGAAACGACGACAATTTATGTAGAGTAAGGTCATATTGATTTAAAATTGCATTAAAATCAATAAACATCCAACATAACATTAATGGTCATGAACAGTAATAGTGGCTGTTTTCTGTGTTGGAAGTTTAACATGAAGGTTTTATCTAGATCAGTTCATTGACATTTCAATGTACGTCTGTTAAAATCGATTTACTTACCTTTTGATATATATAGGCCATTGCATATTAATTATTGCACGCCGTCGTCAATTTCTCGGTTGATGAAGAAAATAGGGGCCTTAACACGATTTCATTTCTATATTGGCCAACAACTGTAATATTAAAGGGGTATTTACCCTTTATATTCAAAGTTAAAATAACCCTACACTAAAATAATTGGTCGGGCAGCAGGTCATAAGGTGTAGTAGGGTGAATTTGGACTCAATACCTCGTGCTAATCCGCACTGTATATTACTTAATTTAGTAAAGTATATTTTATTGGATCGTAGTCTGCCCGGCATCTCCACCATTTGTACAAGTGCACTTTTTGTTTATTTTCTAAATACGGGAATGTAAGATACATATTTATACCTATATTACCAAAATGTTGATTATCTTAAGAGCTTATTAAAATAAGAATGCTAGTAATCGACAAATAATGTAGTTCTTTTTTTTCAAAAACTGTTTTTCTTTTGATTTTTTGTGTTTTTTCTATTATATTTTAATTTACTTAATCCATGTTTTAATCTTATAAAGAATGCGGGGTAGGGCATGTGTGTGTGGGTGTGTGACGGGGGGGGGGGCGTGTGGTTAGCGCATGCGCGTTGTATCATACGGTATGTCCTTGAGTCAACTTGTGGGGTTTCGATTTATTGCTTGACGTGACAAGGAGTAGGGTCGCCTGTCCAGCTCCATGGGTTTACTCCTGGTCCCCAGAGAGATAATAATTTAAAAAAATAATGCGACCGATCTTGGGGCGTTTTTTGATGGTGAAATTCTACCAGTTGATGTCATTAGTTATAACGTCAAAATATTAGTCCGATAATCCAGATTGATTTTCGGAAAACGCAATAACTAAAATAAAAGACTATTAAACAAGTATATGTAATCTTTTATATCTATGTCTTAATGTCAAGATAAATGAGACAAACCTGTTTTTGTCTGTGTCTAAGTTTTATATTTCCTCCTTATTAAAATATCCATTAGTAAGGATGTGAGGAAAACAATTTTAAACAAAAGGAAAAAATAGATGAAGAATCATATTTCCTTGTTTTTAAGACACGTAAATATAATATCTAGGCAGATGACGCATTTCCTGCCTGAGATGTGAGGGTTTTTTTTAATCTAAGTAGTGGTTTCAGTTTAAGGTGGGAGCGGGCGGAGAGATCAGTTTTATTTCAAAAATGGGCTTCAGCGTTTGGGTATTTAACAATAATAGGAAAACAGGGGAACCCGGAGAAAATTAACCCGGTTGGGAAGGCTATGTATGCTTATCACTTGCAAGCTTGTATGTATGTTTGTTCGCCCTGCTCCACCTCCACAAATGTGTTATCAAATTGACCAGCATGACCCCAGGAATGCTTTAGCCCATAGAATTTGGCCCCGGGTGAGTTGGTGCCACTTGTTGATTTGGTCCTTCGTGCCAACTTGGGCCCCGGGCGAAGCCGGGTATCCCGCTGGTATATAATGTCCTAAAGCGCATGCGTAAGGCCAATCGAATCCCCCCCTCTCCCAACCCATTAAAAATTCAAAAAATTCAGATATTTATTTATGTGACAAGCAATTGTAATACATCTCATTGAAAAAACAAATACCTCATAATATTCACATTTGATCCTGATTACAATATATTTAAATTGTTTATGTTTTATTTTACTTGTTTTATGTCTAAGACTAAGCCAGAATTGTCATTAAATTCCCATGTAAATAATAAAATATTCTTTATCTTTATGTAAGCATTGTTTTCCTTATCAGAAACCATAAAAAAACCTGTCAGTAGATTTTGTCAACACGGTATATTTGATATACGCTGACATTTTATGGAGTTCCGGGTATACTGCGCGACCTCTTTATTTCTTATATATCCTGTTAAACAGATTCTGTCGCTTCCGATAAATAATATATATAGTAAGTATTCGACGTATATATATATATATATGTATCCGGTGTTATTCATGTTGATCTGCTAATATAGTACAGGATATTTATCGTTACTGTTATGTACGTATTTTCTATATATAGTCTTTTGTTGATTTTGTTGATCAAACTGCTTGCATGGATTTCTTTTTATCTTATACCATTCATCAAAAACTTGTCTTCTCCACTCGGGTTATTAAAGACAGACGCATAAAATCTCGTTTTTCGTATTGCTTGAGGAGCCGAAATGAAATGGCACTTTACCCCTTATTGTGCTTTTCTGTTTTACCCGGGCTAACGAAGACAATGTAACAAGCTTCTTATTTTTCGTAAGAAAATGAAATGGGGGCTTAATCGACTAAAACCTTCTTGTTCTACTGGGCTAACGAAGGGGTGTTTAACCTCCTACCCCTTGTTCTGCTTGGCTAGCGAAGGGGTGGTTGACCTCCTACCCCCTTGTTCTACTTGGTTAAAGAAGGGGTGTTTAACCCCCTATACACCCTTGTTTTACTTGGCGAACGAAGGGGTGTTTAACCTCCTACCCCCTTGTTCTGCTTGGCTAATTACCCCCTTGTTCTATTTGGTTAAAGAAGGGGTGTTTAACCGCCTAACATCCTTGTCCTACTTGGCGAACGAAGGGGTGTTTAACCTCCTACCCCCTTGTTCTGCTTAGCTAATTACCCCCTTGTTCTATTTGGTTAAAGAAGGGGTGTTTAACCGCCTATACACCCTTGTCCTACTTGGCGAACGAAGGGGTGTTTAACCTCCTACCCCCTTGTTCTGCTTAGCTAACAAAGGGGTGTTTTACCTCCTAGCCCCTTGTTCTATTTGGCTAACGAAGTGGTGTTTAACCGCCTACCTTCTTGTTCTACTTGGCTAACGAAGGGGTGTTTAAAGAGGCATTGTCAATCTCACCAGAAAAGTAAATGTGATTAATTTTAACCAATACATGTATCATTTTGTAAGAGAGAGAGAAAAACTAGGTAATTTTTATTCGCTTGGGCGTTGGAGTATCTAGCACTGGAAGGAAACCGGGGCACCAGGAGAAAGCCAACGAGGTTGGACAGCGACCCTACTCCTTGTCACGTACAGCCGAAGAATCGAAATGAAATGGTGTTTAACGTCCTACTGATATGATCCTTACTGGGCTAATAAAGGCGGGAGTTTTCCATACTGTGTGCTATGAAGGGAAATTTTACGTGCACGCCAACGTGTACCCGGGACCTCTGTTTTTCGTCCTATCCGAACGACTAGACAGCTTCCTTGTTAGGCCATCTGTTCTGTATCACTGGAAAAAGGGGGCGAGGGGGGACGCTGGGAAATCGTTCTTTTTTCCCGAGGTTGTTTGTTAATAATTTAAGTGTGTAGTCGTCTTCCCGTGTGTGTAATGTGTATGTCTTTGTAGCGTCCCCTTGTCAGTGATGCAGACGGAGGGCCTGACAAGGACAGCTGCCCAGTCGTTCGGATGGGACGAAAAACTGAAGTCCCGTGTACACATTGGCGTGCACGCAAAAGATACCTTGGCAGTTGGAATTCAGTTGCTGCCCGGGCAAAATTTCCCTTATGACACACTGTGACGTATACCCGTCTTCAATTAGCCTAGGTTAGGTGCATTCATTAATTGTAGCGGTTTATATAATGTATGAAGGCGGACACGGCAAGGAAATGCAGAGGGAATTGGAATAGGCGGATACGCTGTTGTCAAACAAAAACTTACCTCACAGCAGACTAGCCGTCTTCATTAGCCCGGGTTTTGAAGAAAAAGGTAGGGCATTAAACCCAATTTCTTCTCGTTTACTTCATATTTTTCAAGTTGACATTTTTGACAAACTAAGATATTATCTAGAACACCACTACAAAAGAAATCACATCTTCCATATCGTGAAACAGGTGTGTTTTGTTTGTTTTTTTTTTTAAATTATTGTCAGCGGTTTTATCTGTAAATGTTGTTTTGGATATTTATTGAGTAAGTTAATTCATTTTAAAGAAACATGTTGTCAGCTTAGCGAAATAGTTATTCATCATCTTCTTATGGCGAGCCGTGGTGATTCGGTGAATAGACACGATGGCTCGCTAACGTGGAGTTCCCGTGATCATAACGGTGGGCACCACACGTGGCCGGGACTCTAGCTCGCTAGCCTGGGGGTCGCGTGTTGGAGTTCATTGTGATTTTACGACGTGGTTTCGCCTTGTCAGCGGGGGGATCACGGTGGCTAAGTGGATAGGGCGCTGGTTCGCTAGCCTGGAGGTTGAGTGTTCGATCCCTGCATTGGCCGAGAAAGTTCATCACGATTTTCCGGCGTGATTTCCCCTTGTCAGTGATGCAGAAGGAGGGCCTGACAAGGACAGCTGCCTAGTCGTTCGGATGGGACGAAAAACCGAGGTCCCGTGTACAAATTGGAGTGCACGTAAAAGATCCCTTGGCAGATGGAATTCGATATAAGAGTAGGCCGTAGCGCCGCTGCCCGGGCAAAATTTCCCTCATAGCACACTGTTGTCGTATGCCCGTCTTCAATTGGCCCAGGTTAGGTGCTTAAGAGTAGGACGTTAAACCCCATTTCATTCATTCCTTGTCAGCGGTGTAGGGTGGGGGGCATGACAAGGACAGCTATCTAGTCATTCGGATGGGACGGAAAACCGAGGTCACGTGGATACATTGACATGGATGTAAAAGATCATTTGGCAGTGTGAATTCGATATAAGAGTAGGCCACAGTGCCGCTGCCCAGCAAAATTTCCTCGTAGCACACTGCAATATGATATGCCCTGTCTGCATTAGCCCAGTCGGAGCAGAACAGCAGGACGTTAAATCCCAGTTTATTTCATTTTCGATCACGGTGTTGACCGAGAAAAGTCATAGTGATTTTCCATTGTGGTTCTAACTTGTCATTTGTGTACATTGGGGTGTCTGGTCGTGAAGGGACAGTGTGCAGTCATTCGGATGGGACAAAAACCGAGGCCCTTGACATTTGGAATTCGAAATGAGAGTAGCTAGTAGCCGCTGTACGAGGAAAATGTCCCTTATAGCACACTGCAGCATGGCGTAGGCTATGCATTTCCGTCTTCCGTGGTAAGTATGTGGGGTGGGTTGCGGAGGTCGGGGTGCGGGGTGCGGGGGTCAAATGGTTACCGCGTGTGCGTTGGATCATAAAGTCTTGCATTGAGTCAAGTAGTTTCCATTCCCGCTTGTAGGTGACACTGACAAAGCGTATGGTCGCCTGCCCAACTAGTGGGCATTCCCCGGGACTCCTGTTTCTTACAATTGTTACAATCTACGCGCTAGATGAAATTAAAATAATGAGTTATATGTTAATCCTGAAATGCTCTAGTTTGTGTCGAATGGACGGTAAACCTCACTTCTCTCTCGTCTTCATTAATGAATGAATGAATGAAATGGGGTTTAACGTCCTACGCTTAAGCACCGTACCTGGGCTAATTGAAGACGGGCATACGCCACAGTGTGCAATGAGGAAAATTTTGCCCGGGCAGCGGCGCTACGGCCTACTCTTATATCGAATTCCAACTGCCAAGGGATCTTTTACGTGCACTCCAATTTGTACACGGGACCTCGGTTTTTCGTCCCATCCGAACGACTAGGCAGCTGTCCTTGTCAGGCCCTCCTTCTGCATCACTGACAAGGGGAAATCACGCCGGAAAATCGAGATGAACTTTCTCGGCCAATGCAGGGATCGAACACTCAACCTCCAGGCTAGCGAACCAGCGCCTTATCCACTTAGCCACCGTGATCCCCTCTCGTCTTCATTAACCCAGCAGTCGGTGCTTTTCATCTTCACCTTGCCATCACCTACGCTTTCGTGAGACTATTCTCGCATTTAGGCTCGGTGGGGTGGGGAGCGGAGAAAGGGAATTCGCCGCCCTCTCCCCCCTTTTAAGACACCGGGACCATTTAACTATAAGGGCGTTGCTCATGGAGCATGCGTAAATGGGTGCTTTGAAGGGCACTTAACATTATTATTATTATTATTATATAATAATACCTGTATAGGAGATGGGATAGCTTCTAACAAAATACGGCACTTTCCAGGGACACCATTAACAAGAAAAACTGTAACCTAAAAAAACCCAACACATAAAACAAAACAAAAAAGAAACAAAACAAAACAAAAAAGAAAAAAAACAAAAAAAACAACCGATACAATGATGCTCTTATTGTCCATTGAGGAAAGAGGAAAATACACGCAAATAATCGTTTAATCATTAACTTATTATCAAAGTATGACATCGGAAACTAACGAGAAAATGTTCGCCGCCAAAACAAAAATAAAAAAAAAACAAAATAAAAAAAATATATTATATTGATGTATTGGAATTAACCGAAATTGATAAAAACGGGTCTGCTTCGAATAATGTTTTTAACATTTGTGTTAAATTAACTTTTACCCCGTTAAAATACGTAGTCCTAAACCGACAAGATGCATAGAAAAAATTTGTCGGGTTCAGTGTGTGTTGGGGTGTGAGGGGAGGGTGTGAATGAATGATTTTTATGCCAATAACTGTTAGTGTTAATAAAATTATAGCGTTTCGTCAAACCGCGTCAAATTGGCGAGGGCTAATTGCCGCTCTATACCAGTGTGCAGCGAGCTTTGTCAAGTTGTGGTTATGATATGAATGACTGATTCCGGCCATAACTGTCCACAACACAATAAGACGAGGACGCGAGCACCATGTAAAAATAGGCGACATGATCAATATCCAAGAAGACATGAAAAAATCAGTGTCTTTCATTTCTTTAAGATTTCATAATTCAGTCGCAAAAAAATAATAAAAAATTAACAGCTATGACTGTATCTCCCTTTAAAACATGTATGGTTGATTTCTGGTGAAACTGTTGTGTAAAAAACAATGTTCTATAATATTTATTACAACAGAAAAGTGGATCCAGGTCCACACAATAAACGAGACTGCAGTCGTCGCGTAGGCCTATAATAATGGCCTCTCAGAAAAACTATGTCATGGACCAGTGTAGGACTCGCAGGTCATGTGACTTTATAATGCACTACAGCATACTAGGTTAGTGATAGAGCTTTACAACAGTGGGATGGTATTCACTCCGCTTTATGAATAACCTGTTTGTGAAGTAGACATTAGCAACAAAAACCAAGAAACGCAATGGTTAGCGGACACTGATTTCTGTCACAGAAGGCAAGGATTTTTTATTTGGGTAGTGTATCATTTTCTTGATTTGTTTTATGTGCTTGTTTGAAATATTTCACGCTGTCGCTTGTTTTGTGCCGAGTCGACGATTGACCCTATTTTTATCGACGAGACAAGCACCGATCTCGACATAGATCTTAACGCTATTTCCACTTCCTCAAAATGTACCATGTTTTAGCCTGTTTTCATGGATTAAGGCCATTATTTAAGATGCATCCTGTACGTTTCTCAAGTTGAATGAACCAAGGAGTTTAGGGATACAAATCTCGGTAAATGTACATCAGTTAGCCTAATTTTGTCGAGTGCTTGAGTTGTTTACAGTGGTGGACTATTTATAGAGTTAGGAAATAGACAGGAACTAACTTGTATCAAAATTGTAGCTGTATTTTTTGGGGTCGTGTCAATGACATTGCCAGTATATAATAACCAGTCAAATGCCTGCTTTTGTTGTATGTATATATTAGGCTATATAATATAAGTATTTATGAACATTTTTAGCTACCGGTGATTCTATAAATATTCTATTAAAAAGTAACATTAAATATCATGCTGAATACACTGGTATTCATCAATTTCATGTCTTGAGACCATGCAGTCTGTTGTTGGTTATACCATCATAAAACTTCAAATAGTTTTGTGTTGATCCATGATCTAATTTTTAAAATGTTTGCCATTATTATTATCATGTAATTAGATTTAGAATTTGTTTGATTAGATCTCCTTTGACAGAAGTTTACTTCATTCAAAATTTAAAATATTTAATGGAAGTTTGATTATTGACATTCATAAGACTTGATAATAAATAGTTGTCATATTTTTCCTGAAAACAAGATGAGATGTTGCTTGATTATGAATATTAACATGAATGAATACGAAAATTATTTGATTGTCTAAAAAAATCTATGAAACAAATGATGATATGGTAAATGAGACATTAAAAAATAAATGTAGCCTACCGGTAAGGCAAAATTGCTTTATTTTGTAAGTTTATGTCAGGAGCATCATGTATATATTCAAAAAATTCAGGGAATCTCACTGGTTTTCTTTGGTCTCTTTGATGATAGAATACAAGTCAATGACATTACAATACAAATCTAATAAAAATATAGATATGTGTTTTATTAGTAGATTATAGTATATTGAAAACAATAAATTACATTTATTAAATAACATTTTATTAATTCTTTATTATTCAGGTCATTCTGCTTTTGTGAATCCGTTTAATGCTGCATTATATTGGTTGTGCCAGTTGCCGTATAGATAGATATATTGACATTGAAAAAAAAAACCCAGCATGAAAATTGAAATATGAAAAAAGTGAAAGGAAATGACAAGATAGACATTACATAATATCTGCATAAAGTTTGCTGATCAAGACAAATATTTGGAACCGGTTTTTCTGTGTCAACATGAATGATACAGATGATAGTGAATACTATGATGAACCCGTGTATGTATTGGACTTGTCGTTAAAGAAAAGACCGCCGCGCAAATCACATCAAGATGAGGATATTTTAACAGCAGATAGTGATGATTATGTAAATACGAATGAAAGTGAAGAGTACTATACGTCAGAAGAGCATCAGAGTAATGCTGGCGGTGGCACTTATAAAAAACATTTATTGAAACGATATTGTAAGTACAGTAGTTAGTTAAATATTTACAACTATATTTCAAGGATCTTGGTTCACTGTCTCATAAAGAGTTTACAGATCATGTACTGTAAGCAAACTTGAGCATTTACCAAAAACGGTCCTCAAAATTCGAAAGATATTTAATATATACAATATATACATGTTCATTATGTGGTTTAATGGTCGAGAGCGAGACATTAAGTAATATATTATAACAACAAGAGGACCGTTCGCACCGAGTGTTTTTACAATATATTACGCAATGTCTTGAGCTCAAGAACATTAAACTTAAATGACAGACACTCTGCACGTGCATTTACATTGAAATACATGTACGTCACTCAAGTCTAATATTTTGATAATGTACGATTGGCAAGTTGCCCGTACATTATTTGAAATAATGGTACCCCAACATCAAAGGGTGACGTCATATCTGTATTTTAAACACATATCTCAGTCTGATACTATCGGCTCTGTATCATTGTTTGATTGAGGAGCCAGCCACAGTGGCTCTGTGAGTAAGATGTTAGCTGACTAAGCTAGAGGTCTTGTTTTCGATCCCGCTGTTGGCTGAAAAATTTCATCTGGATTTATCTATGTGGTTCTTCCTTGTCAGTGGTGCAGGATGGGAGGACCTGGCAAGGGACAAGGATTATAGTCTTTTGGATGGGATGAAAAATCAAGGTCCCATATGTACAAATTGGTATGCAAATAAAAAAGTAAAGAACCATTGACAGTCAGATATCTACTTGCCACGCCAGAAAATCCTGATGAACTTTCTCAGCTGTTGTATATTAGACTAAGAGTAGGCCATAGCGTCGTGGTCCCAGCAAAATTTCCTTAGCTCACTGTATGGAGTATGCCGATTTTATTAGCCAAATCGGAGAAGAAAAGTAGGTCGTTCAACCACATTTCATTGTTTGATTGATCCTCAAACTGCATTTTTTAACCTTTCCACATCACAGATTTATGCCAAAATAATCTTGCACATAAAAAGCTACAGCAATGTGTAAATAGAAAAAGCTGTTAATATAGCATTGTGTAAATAGAAAAAACTATTGATACACCAGCTTGTAAATAGAAAAAACTGTTGAAATTTTGATAAACATGTGGCAATGTGTAAAATATGAACATTTTCACATTGACATTTTATTCCAGTTATTTGTTTTATAATGCTGGCAGTTCAGCTGCAGAAACAAACATTCTTGAAGTTCATGTCTGTCTGTTGTGTCTTTAGTATACTTTGTGTGTCCTGCTAAGCCTAATAGTAATAGTGCTGATGCATCTAAATTATCATTATTATGACTTTTTCATTACCAGTTTATCTAGCTGGATAACGTGGCAAAAAAAAAAAGTGTGTATCATTAGGGGCACCCTATGTGTAGTGTACCACTTGTCTAAAAATATGCTTATGATTTAATATGGATAGAAATTTACACGTATGTATTCAACCTTTTTGTCAAAGAATGTTTTATTAGTTGACTATCATGTCATAAATATATATTGGTCAATGACAACGAAACATTATATATGTTTATGCGGCAAGACATTTATGAATAAATTGAGAAAGATAGCGAGGATATGTGTATATATGTACTTATGTACATATAGATAGTTTAGTAGTTTGTGAATATTTAATTTGATGTGACATATTCACTGCATAGCCATAAATGATGCTGTTTTCGTAAAGATTTTTCCAAAATTTAGGTCAGTTTTTACTTTATTTAATGTTCTCCAGTTCGTTTAATTTAAACATGAGCAAGAGCTGAATCTGCCTATTACAGGTTTTCTTTAGGCCTGAAATTATTAATTAGACATTTAGATTAACTTATCCAGACCAGGCATAAGGAACTTTCAATGTCAAGGCTAGTCTTCGATATTGACTGGATTAGAATCCTATATGCTGCTTAACGCTCATTGATAATTAATTCAAAAAATGGATAATCGAGACTATGCTTTAGTAATGATGATTGAGACTAGGCTGAAATTTAATTGCTTAAATTTCGGTTCCTAGTGGATCAATTTGACTGAAATTTTCAGCAAATTACCTCTACATTATCTTGTTTTTGACTATAATAGTGAGAACCACCAACTCTTTATCTAATCACCCATAATGTATCTGTTTATTTACAAGTTACTGTATTTTTCATATAATTGATATAAAAACAACATTAATATTCTTTCATATTTTAGGCCTTTGTGTTAGAGAAAAAGTCATTGAACAGAATACGGAACATAAGCTACCTCACATAATAGTATTGCGTAGGCTTGCGTGCTATATATATACTTTGATATTTAATAGGTTGTACATTAATTTTTGTGCAGTTCATTCAGTACTTTTTGTTGTACAGTGTATACTTTGTTGTGTTGACCGATTATTTATTTAATAATAATAATACGCTTCAAAGAAGATTAAAATCTCAGTACATTTTGTTGACCGATTATTTAGATAAATGTACTTTCTTTAATATACATAGGATAAGTAGATAGGCCTATACAAGTATTTTGATGTTGACGTGAAGAAAACAGGAAATTTGAGTCTGACCTTTTGTTATACATGTATTAGAAAATAACAGTTTTTATAAAAAAAATATCTCATTAAAGGGACAATCTGTCAATCTGTATAAAAATGAGAGAGAGAATGTAATAAATAATAAATGTATCTTGGACAAAGGCCCAAGGGCGTGGATTTTTCATAACTTTTTTTGGGGGGGGAGGGAGACAGACGAACCTTGGAACCTTTCATTGCCAAACCAAAATACTAATTATGAACATTTTACCAGTGTTTCGATGAAAGTTGTAACTAGGGGTAATATGATGGCGATATGGTAAAATTGACTACCTACAATGAGGGAGAAAGATATCGTTAAGATCAATTACTGTTGCAAGATCCAAGGTACATGTAGTGGTTAGATACATGTAGCCTTCAGAACAGGACATTCATGTGGCTATAAATTCTATAAACCTGTAAATCTGTCCTGGCGATCAAAATCATGGGGGGGGGGGGAGCGACAGATACCTATTCCCCCCCCCCCCCTTCACTAAGAATAAAGGATTGTCAAAAAAACCACAAAGAGTTTTAACCTATATGATATCGTACAGAAACACCACGCCAAAATGTTAAACGCAAAATATGTATTTCTAACGATTTCTAAAATCTTTTTCTTTAAACAGCTACATTTAGATGCCTAGAACCATAATTCTTGTAAACATTTTCTTCAATTATTTCTTGTGCCCGATTACTGTCATTCTGTTTTATCAAAGAAACACTGGATAGCATAGTTAGCTCAAGACAAGAAATTATGGTGTCATGAAATTAATGTACGGTAACCTACATGTACATGTAAAGAGTATGGACACAATTGAAATTAAAGTCACGCATTGCAACGTCTTTCTGACATTTTATTTGGGTGACTGCTTTGAAATTGAACAAAGGAAGTAATAGACTAATTTATCTGTTGCTTAATTACCGACTACATCATTGTTATGTCATCATCATCATGAATTAATCATCGTTGATTAGTTTGTTGTTCGGAGGGGTGTTATGTTTGATTATATATACATACATGCGTAACATGTACATGACTATACCTCGGATTCTCAACTTCATTTCAATTTGCATAAATGTACTGTACATGTATGTAATAGAAAAGAAAATCATGTCAGAATTTATTCTGACTGGCATTTGTTCACACTGTAACATGGGTATCATTTAATCTGATGTATTTAGCATTATTTTTTTCACATTCATTCAATATGTTTCAATCTTAGATATTCAAAATTACAACTGAAATCTTTTAAGATATATGATGGAATTGTTTCTTCATATATATTCACACAGCATAAGGAAATTCAAAAGATATCTTCAGCCTGTGTCAGTCTTGAAAGATGATACATGTACATGTATACCTATATTGTACATACGTGAATGATGACCCAGTATCAGATCACCTGCTTGTACTGAATGACATATTATGGAACCAAATGTACCTACTCAATGCCGACAATAATATAGGCATCTTGATTTCGAAAAATCAATACTCTACGCAGCATCCTGTACTTAATATAGATACAAACCCAAGAAGACCACAATAATGACAGCAATGTCCTATTGATGCTGGATAATAAACTGATAATGTACATGTATGTCAGAATAATAAAAGCCACTGTTCCCAGCAGACAGACATTTATTGTTATTTATTTTAAGCCGCTTACAGACAAAACTAGTCTTACGTGAAAAATATAATTATATTTAAACAGGAGTCCGTTGAAAGAAGAGTCCAAAGAAGTCATCTCCATGTTTCAATTTAAAAGTAGGATTAGATGTGAGATCAAACTTTACTTCCAGTTCCCTGCAATTCAGACCCGTCCATGACTTGATCCATGCTTGATTATTTAAAGGGACTGTCCCGAATAGAACAGAGCCCTCAAAAATAAAAGTTCGAGTACATGTACGTATGAAATTTAAACGCCAAAATATAGAAGAATGGTGTATATACCCTGACTTAAAATTTCAGCTCAAAATATTTAGTTGTTTGGTGGTGAGCGGCGTTAAAACAGCTTATCCGGACACGTAACCCTTTGAAGATTTTGGGTCAATTCTTTCGTTGGGTGACTCGATAATCGATTTCCGTTCCTTTAGAGGTCTACACGGTGAATGGTTCATGTTCTGTACTTTCACCGACACATTATTTTTATAAAATAAAAGTCTGGTTTTATCAAATCTCCACATACTACAGTTTGGGACAACAGACTCCATTTCAAGATGAAGACTGGTGGGTTTAAGTTGTATGAAAACGTATCACATATATTGAGTTAGTGGCTCGACCCTAAGGTTGGGGTCCATCTTAATGGATTTTAACACAAAATTAAGCAGTTTTATTCTCAAAAACATTATCGGGATTGACCCTTTAACATTTAAGTAAGAAAATAAAATAAAATTATCAATGGTAGATTTTAAATCTCCTGTCTTGAGTTGAGTTGGATTTAAAGGAGGCCTAGCAAAACAGAAGGATGAAGACAGCTGGTTTTAAAAAAAAAGGGGGGGTAAAGGCCAAAATGGCCTTGAACCCAGTTGGCTAAAGAATTTTGTAAAAATGGATTTAACTTGTAGTCAATGAATACCCATGGCCATAGATTGGTCATAATGGCCATCATAAACAAAATCAAAATGATTGAAAAAATATTTGTTATTTAATAAGAATCCAGTGATGTAGATAAATTTTGACAACATATATACTTGTTTAGACAAAGAGGTGAATTTAAGCTAACCTCGATTTTGACTAGCTTGAGTTTATATTGTCTGCAAAGGATGCCAAATGATATAAAATTGCAATTCATACATGTATACATACTGATCTAATCTATTTATTACCAATACTACATAATAAATTGTTAAAGTCATTCATAAAATTACCATTTGAATAATTCCTTGCAAACTGCAATTTTGAGGAAGTTTAATCTCTAAAATCTAAAAGAACTAACACTCCAAAAATGGTTCTGCTCAGTATTAAATTGATAAGGTATTGATATATATCATGAAAGTACATATTGTAGAAAGACAATATTTCATATAAACACTTACATTAAGTATATACATGTATGTAGGTTACTATGTATTGTCATTTAATTAGCCTGCTATTGAAATTGATAATAATTTGTTGTCGGTAGGAAATCGTTCTACAGCACTACATATTAAGGAGGACAATTAATATAATAAGTAACCCAGATGATTTGGGACGTATGTGACATCATGATTTATGTTTATGAGGATACAGTAACTACTAGTACTTTTATCAACATTTTACCATTTCACTTTTCGTGCAGAGGGTCACCAATGTTCCATAAATTAAATCCCTTGGTCATATTCTATTGATGTTTTGTGTGCTTCTTACTTTTGGTGTACATGTAGAGGGTCACCAATGTTTCATAAATTAAATCCCTGGCTCATATTCTATTGAAGTTTTGTGTGCTTCTTACTTTTGGTGTAGAGGGTCACCAATGTTTCATAAATTAAATCCCTGGGTCATATTCTATTGAAGTTTTGCGTGCTTCGTATGTTATCCAAACAGATTAAACATCTATGAGGAAATATTTCTGTTCGACCCACTGTCCCAGTTGTCAAATAGACTTCTCGTTTGACTGACCCAGTCTTGCTTTGGACTTGGAGTTTGAAATGAATCCAGTTTATTCGAATGGCAAAAACAGGTTTGGTCATGCCCAGTTGGTCTTTTATGTTATAGTAGTAGGTCTAGGAGGATAGAATTTCCTTCCTTAGTCTCTTGACAAGCTAAAGAAGGTCACGAGGCAGCACAGATGAAAAGATTGTCCTCCAAAAGAACCAAACAAACTTGTTCACTTGTATCATATTTTGAGGAAGTGGGTTAAACTTGTTTTAGTTTACACAGCAAACAAATTAAGATTTGAATAAGTTTTTGTGTCTGATTTAAATGTGTTACAAGGAAAAAGAATTTGAGATGTAGGCCTACAATGTATGTAACCTTGTCATGAGACAGGAAAGATAATAATGACATTTGTTTATTTAGTGAGTTCATTGTATATTAATTTTACTTTTTGCCTAAGATTCATTCACTGTCTTTCCTCTTATTATAAAAAAAAATATTGAGGGTCATTAATCTTCGCATGTTTCCTCTCAGACTGGATTAAAATAGGGAAGTTGGATGGCCGAATGGTTAGCATGTGCCCGCTGTATTATAAAGCCTGTCATTGAGTCAACTGGCGTGGTTTTGAATTCCTGGTTGTACGTGACAAGAAGTAGGGTTGCCTGTCAACCCTTGTGGGTTTTCTCCGGGTCCTCTGGTTTCCTCCCACTGCTAAAGACCCCTACATGCTAGCAAATTATTGAAATTAAACCATATGTTAGTCCCAAAATGACCAAGTTTGTGTCGTGTGGATGTTAAACCCCATTTGTCTCTCTCTCTGGGATTAAAATATAAACATATGGATAAGTGACAGAGTTTTGACCTACATTCACTTGAATGGATATGTACATTACATGAACATGTGCTTTTATTGTTATTGCTTTATCGAATGGATGAACTCATTTTCATTAATAATTTATAATATGCATGCATGTGAATTCTCCTGAACCTAAATGTACTTTAAAAACAAAATGATTTATTGATGTATAACTATAATGCAAGTGAAATCCAATAATGTATAAGCAGCTCAATTGTTTTGATCGTTTTGATATGAAATGAACACCACAATATACATTTTATTACACGCTGTTTTATATGTTCACACAATTTTGTCTGATTGGTGCGTGTAGGCGTAGGGTAGGGCAGTAGGGGTCTTTAGCAGTGGAAGGAAACCGGAGGGGATGGAGAAAAATCACAGGGTTGGACAGATGGCCCTACATATACACCTTTTCACATAAGCTGGGACTTAATGACAGACCTTATGATGTAAAGCACATGGGCACCCTATCATAAGGGTTGTCATTGAGGCAACTGGCATGGTTTCGATTCCGCGGTTTTCTCCTGGTCCTCAGATTACTTCCTACATGTAAAGATCTCTATGCGCAAGCATATTATTGAAATTAAAATGACCTAGTTTGTGTCGAGTGGACATTAAACCCAATTTCTCTCTCTCATTTGGGAGAAAAAAAAATCTCATCCTCTAGATATCAAATTTAATATTACCTGTATGTTATTTGGGTGTGATCCACATGTATTGGTTATCACCTAAAAAATTGTTATGATAAAATGTGTAGGTTTATTGTTAATAATACCAGTAATGAAATTGCTTTGTTTGCTTGAAGTTTGTTTTTCTGGTTCAAGTGTCTTAAAATTGAATATGAATCATGTAGGCGTAGGGTGTGGATGATATACATGGTCTATATGTGTATATCTTGTTACTTAAAGAATTATACTGTCTTAAAGATAGGATCTGTTTATATGGGTTAACTTACATAGAGATCAATTAATGTACATGATTAATCAGGTTTATTAACTTTTAGTCAATAGAACTACAGTACTTTAAGAGGGGATTAGATGGCCGAGCAGTTAGCGTGCGCGTGTTGTATCATAAAGCCTGTCATTGAGTGAACTGGCATGGTTTTGAATTTCGGTTGTATGTGGCAAGGAGTAGGGTGAACCTCGTGGGCTGTCTCCGGGTCCTCCGGTTTCCTTCCCCTGCTAAACCCCTAGACCCAAGCAAATTATTGATATAAATTGAACCATATGTTAGTCCCGAAATAACCTGGTTTGTTGTTTTGAGTGGGCGTTAAACCCTATTTCTCTCTCTCCCTTTACAGTACTTCAATTCAAATATGCGGGAGCTGGTCTACAACCTATGTGGTTTAGATCATAAGATCTGTCATTTAGTCAAACAACATGGTTTCAATGATCCCAAGCTTGGATATGATAATTTGTTCCTTTCCCCCCCCCCCCCCCATAGTTTGTTCATAGGATTTTATTTAATTTTTTAACTTAAAAATAAATTATGGGAAATTAGATAAAGAGCTGGCAGTTCTCATTATAATTATAATAGTTAAAAACTAGATAATTTAAAGGGGATTTGCGAAAATTTTCAGTCCAATTGATCCACTCTGTCTGAACGGAGAATTTAGCAATCAAATTTTGGGTCTTGTCTTGATCATCATTACAAAAGTCAGTAAGGTAAAGTTCATAGTCTCGATTATCCATTTTTCGATTTAATCATCAATGATGAGTGTTGTGCAGCAAATCGGGTTCTATGGTCTGGATAAGTTAATAATTTAGATAACATTTCATGCCTAAAGAAAGACCTGCAATAGTCAGATTGAGCTGGTGCATAATGTATGATTAATTTTATGGAAGAAACTCTTGAGTTTGATAATGGTCTGAGTCTAGAGACAACTGTTACATGTATATTGACTACAGGAAGCAATAAATAACAAATGTAGATATTATATACATGTATATAGGATCAAGTGAATGGATCCATTGTTAATATTTGCAGTGAAATAATAGCTAAACAAATATAATTTTGACATTTATTCCCCATTTAAAGATATATTTGGGCTGTTGAGTTGAGTATATATGTACATGTACCTATATCCGTGATAAAGTTGTCAGGTTTTTTTGGAATGAAAAAAAGGATAAATTTTTTTTACAGTTGCAATAAAATTTATGTAGGCTACACAGCTGTACATAGTTGAAATTCGTAGATTTGTACATACCCGGTAGTTGCAATTCATGTATCTTAAAGCCTGTTATTGAGTCAATTCATGTATCTTAAAGCCTGTCATTGAGTCAATTCATGTATCTTAAAGCCTGTCATTGAGTTAACTGGTGTGCTTTCGAATCCTCAGTTGTACATGGCATGGAGTAGGGTCTCCCTTTTTAAAGGGAGACCCCCAACACCCCTTTTGACGCCAATTTTTATAATGAATTAATAGGACCACAATCACTATTTCACATTTTGAATGCCAATCCCATCCTATCATTTAATGATAATGGATAAAGCACACGCCTGTTGCACTTTTCTCTTTAAAGTGCTGTTTTACAATTTCATTTTTTTTATGTAGCTGAGTAGGTTAAGACCCCCCAACCCTGACCCCGACCCCCTGGATCCACCCCTGATTGGCGAATGAAAAGGTATAATACACTGTATTTTCCAACTTAATCTGACATTATAGGGGAGTTTTCAGACAATATCAGTAGTGAAGTAGTGACTTTAAAATTTGTTTATACTGTAGATGTCGGTCACACAAACAATACAGCGTTGAGATGATGTAGCCCTGTTCACATTTATGCATTACACCGTATCAAATATCAATACTTGACACTTCAATTTCATTCTTAATTATTCTTTAAATTTAAGAGATTTCTGGAGCAAAACAACTCATATTACACAATAAAAGTCAACAGAATATTCTATTTCTACTTTTACATTAGTATATAGACATTAATCTATTTTCCTTTCTTCTTAAGAATTTGTGATATTTGTGACATGCATATGTCGTTTAGTGACAATAGTTATGATGCCTAACACTTTTTAACACGAGGGGCTATGGGGTCACAGTAGCTAAGTGGGTAAGATGCTGGCTTGCTAGCTTGGAGGTCGGGTGTGCAATCCCTGCTTTGGCCAAGAAAGTTTATCTGGATTTTCCAGCGCACTGGTTCCTAATGTAGCTTTTTGTCATAGATGCAGGAAGGAGGACCTGACAAGGACAGTCTTTCGGATGAGACAAAAAATGGAGATCCTGTGATTAGTGTGCAAGTAAAAGATCCCTACGCCGTTAAATTATTGTACATCTGGGGTTCCCCAAAAATTACCCATTGTGAAATGTGAATATTTTAATATATTTTTTTGAAAAAATGTCTCAGAATCATAAAGTTTTTATTTGAGACTAAGTAAATGCAGAAAGTTTTATCTCACTTAGTGTATATGTGTTAAATCGTTATAACCTTGGTTCCGCTACTGATTTTGGACAGATAGTAAATGTTTGAATAAGCATTAATTTCTAGTATATCTTTAATGTCTGCCATTTGAATGAACATTCATTTTTAGTACAGGTATATCTTTGATGTATGCCAGAATAATTGTTTAAGGATTTATTACACCGTGAACAATCAAACATTTTTAATTTTTTTCTTTTGGTTTTACTCCACCATTTTTCACATACTAGCCAGTCTCAGATGAGCTTACTGGTAATAACATAATGTTAACTATCAGAAATTTAGGTGAATGATCTGGCCTTTTGTATCTTTAAGACTTTGATATACCAGTATTTTAAGTTAATGTTTTTGTATATCTGCTCCACCTAGTAAACAAATTTACATTATTCTGATTGTTTTGCTCCATTTCGGTTGAGAAGAGCTTTTTTTTCTTTCTAAATTTTATAGGTATAGATTGAAATATCGTCATATATGGCCATCATTCCATTGTTCAAAATTTCATCATAACATTTTAGAGAAAATGCACATGTTCCATCAGTTTTGTGGAATCTTTTGAACATTCTAACATCAAAGTTTATTATCCGATTTGCTTGAAATTTGATTGCATTGTTCAGATTTCCATAAGTTACTGCATACAGTTACAGGCAGGGCAAGCTAATCTCAAAAGTGTAGTGACCCGAAACAAATTGCAAAAGAAACCAATGCAGTTTGGTTTAATCATACTTATATTAGGCAGTATTATACTCAAATTCAGCTGAAGTCTGCTAAGGTGAAATGATGTTAATAAACATAATTCAATACGGAAGTGATCTTCAGGAAGTTTTTGCGAGTGATATCTCTTGACCAGTACGTTTCAGTGGTGGGACTATAAATATATTTTTAACATCTTATGATATAATACAAAGTGGTAATCGATCCGAAATGTTCAGAATATAACATATTTAACTAAATCAATTTTAAAAAAAATTGTTAACATGGTACCGTAACTGGCCTTATTTTCAAAATGTCTACCTAATTTGGTAATTAAAAGACATTGTACCAGCATATCACCATGACGTATATCTTTTTTATATGTTTTTGAATGTCTCTGAATTTGAAAATGAATTTTGAATAATCCAACATGTTATAAGAAATTCATATTTCTACCAAATTGGAAAACAAAATTTGGGGATTTTAAGTTATTCGTTATTTTTTCCTTTTGGATATCTTTCACATGGTTTAAGATGTCATTTGGTTGAACCCTGTATCTAAAAAAAATTAATTTTGAAATCAAAATTAGCCGTTAAAATGAAATCCAAAATGGCTGATTTTTATTTAATCGTCATTTTCTTCCTTTGGATATGGCTTGTAATATGTCTTATATAAGAATTTTGATTCTATTGTTCTGACTCCTCAAACTAAATTTAAATAGCCCTGATGTTATGAATTTAAAATAGAATCAATCCATTATGGGGATTTCTCTTCCATTTACATATTGCTTTTAAAATATATCCAATATGCTTTCCATGGTTACTGAATTCTATTTTGGGTTCAAAATTAAATTTAAGAATTCCAAACGTGTTTGACGTCCTTGTTCAAGTACAATTTCTACATTATTTATGTCTTTGCACCATCTTCATCGGGGTTAAAACATGTTCGATATATCTAGTTCTTAAGAATTTATGCCCCGATATTAGGTCAGAAATGGTTATGCGATAGATGGACTGAAAAGGAGTATGGTAGTTTCAAGGGTTTCTAACATAGTTAAATGTTATTGTCATTGTGTAGTGTTTTCGGCACATTTTGCCTCTATAACTATTTTTTGTTTGAAGAATTGAAAAAAAGAATTAGTTATTCTCCCACCAATTAAACACACTGGTTACGAGATGTCACTCTCCGAAACTTCCTGAAGACCTCCATATTGTAGAATATTGTAAGTGCTCTGACAACAAAATTTGTAACAATTTCACACAGTATTATCTTGAATGTAGAATATTGTGAGCGACAGTAATAGTTTTCAACATACGATACCTTACAAAAATTGCCACTTGACAATCTTTAATGTCTGCACTGATGAGTTATGTTAATTTTATTATGGTTGTGTGTGTTATATATGCAAAGTTGGTTCGGATGTATGTCACTGAATCATGTGTTTTAATGTCGTGTTTTCGATACCAGGTTTGTTCGTGAGGAAGAGTGTCATCCATCAAATGACAAAGTAGTAGGATAGTCTGACGAACCTTTTGGGGTTTTTTTCTATTCTTTGGACTCATTTATTGTAATTGCCCTAAAATGACCTAGTTTATGTTGAGTGGATGTTGAACTCTCCCTCTCTGATTTCTGACCTATATAAAATGATACATGCATTCTTACATTTAGCTAGGTTTTATGTTGGTACATGTACATTATGTAAAATGGCATCAGACCACCAAAATCTATATTTATGTTTTTTGATGTTTTTCAGTAAACACATGTGATAGAAAAGAACCTCGACATCATCATGATGGAGAGGGCATGTTGGTTATGTCACCTGATGCCAACAACGAATCAAAGAGTTTTTTCCAAGGTAAGCAGCTTACATGTAATTATCAGTCTGTTAATTTGTGTACCCGTGGCTGAATAAATACTTTGCCACATTGTGTGAAATTCAAACACTCATTTATAATATAAAGTGATTGAGAATTGACATATGCTTGTAAAAAGATTTATTTTAACAAAAAATGTATGTTTGAAAAATAATCTTACTACTAGTACTGGTAATTGAGCTAAAAAATACATGTACTACCAGTAATTGGACTGACTCAAATCATCTGATAATGGATAAAAAGTCCTGATGCTCTTGGTGAGAATGAAAGAAAACATGGATAGATATTAAATGTGACTTAAAAAATACTTTTTTCAGTGTCTTCGCCACCGAGCCCAGCTGATAGTGGAGTATCAGATATAGATAGTAGTTCAGATGAAATACGACTGAAACATCATTCCAATCCAGGTACAATTATTAAATTGATAAAGAAAGATGGATGTATCATGCTCTTAGTTATTTAATTTTAAGGCTACTCTAAATTAGATAATAATTTTACAATCATTTTGTACTGTTGAATGTTTTGAGTATGAATACAATACTTTGTGAATATGGATCTACTTTCCAAAAATGAAATGAGATAAACATCAGCTAAACATTGCTACAGTGTGTGCATCAGACACAAATTCTGGCTTGTACCAGTTCAATCTGATTTAAACAAAGATCCTATTTCGTTTCGTTTTTTATCGATAAAAATTTTCGTTTTACTTGTCTTTACTACACTGAAGTGGAACTGTTGTTATCATGGACATGTTCTGGATGGTGTGAGAAATTTGCCAATGAGACGGTCTGTTACGGGGAGCCTTTGGCGTGAGGTACATGGAACTGTGGGTAATCCACTAGAAACATCAATGCAGATTTGTTGATCAAATGTCATAGGGTCAAAGTTGCTTATACGACCTCTGACTCAACCTCCAAAAATTACTGATCAGATCCTTCTGTAGTGTAGGCAATTGAAAATACAAAAAGCGAAACGAAATATAAATATGTATTTATCAGATTGGTACAGCCTATTTTTCAAAGTAAATGGCCATGTGATGTTTTCACCAGGCATCGATATTTCCGCGCACATGCCTGCAGGCACATTTGCTTTTAAAAAAAATTTCAGGCACATTTAAAAAAAAAAAAAATTAATAGTGTCACGTAAATCATGTAAAATAAAGAATTAGTTACGGTGCATAAATATCTTGTCATCGTCAAGGAAAACAGCTCTTGTTAGTATCCGAATTGTGCCTGAAGTTAAGTTTAACAAATGACAACCTGGCTGCGCAAAGGGATTTAATGAACTTGTTTGAAGCCAGTAGGCATCTTTTTTATGTTTATATCAACCCCAAGCAACAACAAAATGCACATCAAACATAATCTTTATTATTAAAGTAATCTAAAAATACATTAATACAATTTAGAAACCTTAATAAAAAGGTACTAAATTTTTTTTATAATTTCTTTTTCTGAAGAGTCAAACCCAAGAAGCTTTCTTAAGCCCCCCCCCCCCCCACTATATACCTGGCAATTGAATACTCCCTTTTGAGTATGACCCCTCAGGCACATTTTCAAGTGTGTGCGCAAGCACATTCAACTTTTATAGAGCCCTGGTTTTCACCAGATTTGTCTTTTCTCAATCATTTTAATAATATTTTTGATGCATGTTAGAAATGTCCAGTAAAACTCCAATCATTATTTACTGGTCTGCTGTGCATGCGTTATTAAAATCAATGGTACTCCTGTGACTATCAGTTTTGTTCCGTTACTAACTCTGCTTATTATCTTAGTTTGTCTGATGTTTCCTAAGAGTTTTTTAAAAATGTTTTAATGTTTTTAATTTCAGTTTTTTTAAATGCTCAAAGAAGCCATGTTCCAAATTCATTGGTATCTGTGCCATTCCTTCCACCATTTTGTCAACCACCTCCAGCACATCAACCTCTTCCTGCTCATTTTAACTCTGCAACACATATAGCCATGAGACCAGGTTAGTATTACAAACACAGTTCTTCATGTTTATAAAATTGTGCAGGAGCCATAAAAAGCTCCTGATACCTCGAATGTATGCAGTTTAAAAGTAAACAAAAACTCAAAGTAGTTTATTAATCTCAATATTTAGTAGAGCGACTTAGTTAATTTGCAGGAGTCTTTAATGACTCCCTCAAAGGAAAGTCGACGTGCGTCGAGAAGAGGAGGAGCAAAAGCTCGCTTTAAACTCGAAGGACTGCAAAGACGTAATGAAATGAGGTGAAATTAATAGAGTAAAAACTTGTTGGCAATGAAGTTAATATTGTATAAAACACATTGCTAGCAAAGGGATCGAGCTAACACATTGCTTACAATGAAATCAAGTTTATAGTATAAAAACACATTGCTAACAGTTCAATGAAATCAAGTTTATAGTATAAAAACACATTGCTAACAGTTCAATGAAATCAAGTTTAAAAGTGTGAAAACATGTTGTTAGCAAAGAAGTCAGGTTAATAGTATAAAAACACATTGCTAGCCATGAGATCAAGTTAATAGTGTAAAAACACAATTATAGCCTTCAGATCAAGTTATATAGTACTGAGATCCAGTTAATGTATAAAAATATATTGCTAGAAATAAGATCAAATTAGTATACAGACATGAAAGTGAATAGTATAAAAACACATATAAGAATATCTTATAATGAAATGGGGTTTAACGTCCTACGCTTAAGCACCTAACCTGTGCTAATTGAAGACTGGGAAAAATATCTTATAACATGTACACTACAAGTTACGTAGTAGTAGTAGGTGATTGATTACCAATAACAACCAAGTTATTGTTTAAAACAGAAAGTTTATTATATTTTTTTACCTGTGTCTCCTACAGTGCAGTTAACCTTCAATATTGAATACTGGTTCGATAAACAAAACAGGTTATATTGATTTTAAATTTTCCATGTGGAAATTGTAACGTTTATATTATTTTTTTCAGATCATATTTTTGAAGCATTAAATCCAGTAGATTGTTCCCCTTTACATGCTCATCCTAAAGAAAACCAAAATTACCCTGTATCACCTCCTGTACTCAAACTCAAATTAAAGAAAGGTTTGTTATATTATGTTATTAAAATATAGATTTGTGGTTTAGAGGATCATCATATATATGCCAACGTTGAAATATTGTGTATTGTCGCGTTGGATAGCCGTGGCGATAGAGAGGCGGCTTCTCACCAATGCAACGAGGGTTCAATCCCAGCTCAGGGCAAGAACTTTATCGTTGTAAGTGAGAGGGATATTCGGTCTCCCGTCCGATCAGGCAGGTTTCCTTCCAAGTTCTTCGGTTTCTTCCTGCTGTAATGATCAAAATCATTTCGCACGATCTGTGCCAAGGGCCAAATTGGAAAAAGGCCTCGGGCCTAATTTGCTACCCTTGTAAAATGATGTGATTATTATTATTATTATTATTATCATCTGATTGCCATGGAATTGATGTTAAGGATGTTTCAAAGCCTATTAATTTCAAACAAATCCCAATAATTACCATCTGAGCTATTATGGTCCTGCTCAATTTGAACCCTCTAGCTAGAGGCTAAATTTATGCGAAGCGTTTAAGTTCATGAGATGACGAATCCTATTGATTTTCATTGTTTTTCTGATAATTACTGATGAAGTTATGTCCCTTGATTAATTTGAAAAATTATTTACCCCTTTAGAGCTTAAATTAATAGAAAAAACTTGCAAAAAAAACCTTACTAGGATGACACTGACGTAACAAATAAATCATAAACAGGAGACATAAGGTTGGGTTTTTTTTAGGTTAAAATATGTCAAAAAGAACTTGTAATTTATTATATTATTACATTGTGCAAGAGTTAAATGTCTCGCTTTGTATTTACTCTTCCCCTTGTCAGTGATGCAGAATGGAGGGCCTGACAAGGACAGCTGTCTAGTTGTTTGGATGGGACAAAAAACGAGGTCCCTTGTACACATTGGCGTGCACGTAAAATATTCCTTGGCAGTTGGAATTCGATATAAGAGTAGGCCATAGCGCTGCTGCCTGGACAAAATTTCCCTCATAGCACACGTCTTCCATTAGCTCAGATTAGGTGCATAACAGTAGGACATTAAACTCCATTTCATTTCATTTCATTTGTATTTACTCTATAGATATTTATCTGTAAGAGGATATTATTCATTTCCTATTGCCATAGTAGTCACTACTTAAGTCTTAAATCCTGTGTTTACTTAAAGTGTTACATCAAGAGCTTTCAATATATCACTAGATAGTCAAATTAATAAAATAAAACCAAGAACGAACAATTCAAACCATTAGACAAAATTCGAAGTCCTAAAAAAAACGGGGGGGGGGGGAGTGTTCTAGTGGTCTAAGAGTGCCGTGCTTCGACCTGTAGCTGGTTGACCACCTCTGGCTTGCGGCTGTGGTTTCGAGCCCTGGTGGGAGCGTATGTGGCATGGAGATAGGGGCGCCTTCTGAACCTCGTGGGTTTCCTCGGGGCACTGCAGTTCCTTCCCACTGCTAAAGACCCCTAGACGCAAGCGAATTATTGAAATAAAATTTAAAAAACCTTTGTTAGTCACGAAATAACATAGTTGTGTTGAGTGGACATTAAACCCCATTTCTCTCTCTCTCCCTTAAAAAACTGGTATGGGCTAAATAGTGTAATTAGGCAAAATAGTGGTATCAGCATATGAACTGTTCAACGTGTACAAAATAGAATAACAAAAGGTTGTTTTTCACAATTTGAACAGTTATATGACATCAAATAATTCTTGAAATCAATTAATCATTATGTTTAAAATGTTATGAAATGAAAGATTTATTTAATATATTGCTATGTATTTGATTTTTTTTTAAATGATCAGTATAATTTTGTTTGTATTTAAAGGTCGAAAACCTAAATCCAGTAGTCTTCAGTTAGATACGTGTAGCCCTATGCTACCTAGACGCAAACGAGAAGGTATGTGTATTGTATTTCTTTTTTGAAGAAGAACATTTTTTTTAAATGCATGTGTGAGGAGGGAGTAGGTTTGCCTGTCAAACCATGTGGGTTTTATCTGGGTCCTCCCGTTGCTAAAGATCCCCTACATGCAAGTAAATTGTTAAATTAAATGTTTTCCCCGAAATGACCCGGTTTGTGGCTAGCCTTGTAGAATTTAAACCCCATTTTCCTCTCTATTCTTCAATGTCCTCTTTTTTTCTCAGGGCCTTATATTATTCGACAATGTACCTGTTTTACCCCAGTAAGCTTTTTGTTCTTCCTCACATCCTGGGGAGCCACAGTGGCTATGTGGGTAAGACACTGCCTCGCTAGCCTGTCCAACCTCAGGGGTTTTGTCTGGACCCTTCGGTTTCCTCCCACTGCTAAAGAGACCTCTGCACAGGTGAATTATTGAAATAAAATTGAACAATATGTTTGTCCCAAAATGATGAGTGGACGTTAAACCCCATTTCTCTCTCTTCACATCCCTGCCTCTGTGACCTGCACTGTTCTTCCTCACCTCACAACTAAGTCAGAAAATATGCTTCCTCACACCAAAGTAGGAAAATAATCCTTCCTCATTCATAGATGTAATTTTTTTTTTAATAAAGTGATGACAATATCCTTCCTCATAATCGACATTTAGAATAATCTATTCAAAATGGATATATGACTAAAAATATGGTATAGTCTAACTAAGTTATGAATAGGCCTTACAATTAAAATTCAAGTTATCATAATCCTAAACATTAAAACATAGATGTGTCAGATGGCCAATGATCATTTTTCTTAATTTAAAATTTAAAAACAAAAACATCAATTAGCACTTACTGTAGCAGTCCCACATTTCACATGGTACCTGTTGATAAAAGGAGATTTTATGTGTACAATTTTAATGCTAAAATGTGAAGAGAAATTCCAGACATATTAAATTTATAAATCAATGAAATACTTTGCAATCTGACAATTACTTACCAAAACACCTTTCAATTAAAGAGACTTGCATGTTTTGCCATAAACTCATAAAGAACAATTGTAGGTTAATTGTCATCTTGAGCTCAATGTTGGTGGATAGGAATGAAATATCATTCAGGCATCAGCTAACAATCCTAGAGAAAAACAAGATGGTTGCATGAAATAAATAGAAAAATATGGGAACTTTAGGATTGATTAATTTTTGGACAAATATGATTTTTTTTTTTATCAAGACTGCTTTTATAATTGTATATTGCCAGAAAATCTATATTCGCCTTTTAGTTTCGAATACTGTGCCTTGAAAGATATATCCTTTGTCCAATGTCCAAGGCCCTTATATTTTACCTACCGGTACTTGATTTTATACAAACATACTTTTAATATCGTATATTTAAAGAAAAACATTATCTTTGATTTATTATCTGAAAGACCTGAGTTTGATCGTGAACATTTTATGCAAAGACTAAGCATGACAATCTGTGAACATTTTATGCTTAGACTAAGTATAAATAATAACTTTGATTACTCAATACTTTTGAAAAACATAAATGTGCAAGGGACAGCAACCAGACTGTTGACTTGTTAAAGGTGAAATGATGTGTGCTGTGTGTTATTACTGTTGAAGTTATGTTAAAACTCAAAAAAGAATAAAATACATGCAACAGCTGGACTTAATAGGTAGCTTGATACATGGGGTTATAAGTATAACACATATTGAACTTTGTATTCAGAAAGAATGTATTTCCTTATGACTGCAGTTATTGAGTCATATTTTATTATTGTGATGAAATTGTAGGTCAAAACAAATTTTGACCGATTTCACCCGAAATCAGCTACCCTACTTTCTAAGGGAAAAGATTTCATCATATTTCCTGTGGCTGATGTGATTCCCTGTCCAGAAGAATCTGCACTCAGTCAAAAATGCATTATTTTATTGCTAGGATAACACAGTAAAACTGCTCTGCTTGTTTCATAGCATTTGGTCATGATGAGAATGAATTAAGTAAACAATTTTTGCAAAGTGAGAATACTCCACAAAATACAGGAACCTAATTTCAATCTCAAAATAATGAATCAATTTTTTTTAAAAAATAGATAATGAATAAAATATTTTTAAAAAGTGGATAATGAATTAAAAGTTTTTATCAATGGAAAAATGAGTTTTTTATCAATGAAATAAAAAAAAAATTATCAATGGAATAAAAAAAAAAAAAAATAATGGATAAACTGGGTTTATGAAATAGGAATAGATAAATAAACCAAATATTTTAAACAGAATAAACAATAACAAAATATTTTTTTAAAAAATGGATAAAATAATTGTGAAAAAAAACGAATAAAATATTTTTAGAAATTGAATAAAATAGTTTTAAAAACAGAAAAAAAAAGTTTTAAAAATAGAATAAAATATTTTTAAAAATAGAATAAAATATTTTTAAAAATAGAATAAAATATTTTTAAAAATAGAATATATTATTTTTAAAAATAGAATATATTATTTTTAAAAATAGAATATATTATTTTTAAATATATAGAATATATTATTTTTAAATATATAGAATATATTATTTTTAAAAATAGAATATATTATTTTTAAAAATAGAATATATTATTTTTAAAAATAGAATATATTATTTTTAAAAATAGAATATAATTATTTTTAACTTTTAGTTTCATTTCATTACACCAGTCTCTGGACACCAAACATACAATGGTTTTCTTACCTCACTTTTCAATGCCATTCCTCAGCATGATACAGGAATTTCATATATTTACTTTGTCTTGCACTATCCAACAGAGAGAGAGAGAAAGAGAGAGAGAGAGAGAGAAAATTAGGTTTAAACCCACTGGAGAGTACTCTATTACAACTCAAGTAGAGGGATAAAGTGTATGATTCAAGGACACAAAGATTCAACACACAGCCCGGGTTATATCTATGCCGATAGTCTCCCTTATAGATATTTAATATTAAACTGAGTTTGTCATGTTTTCTTTCTGTATTTAAATGTCTTTTATTTAATTTTCTTCACAGGAAATACTACATATTTGTGGGAATTTTTACTTCAATTACTACAGAATCGTGAAACGTGTCCACGATATATTAAATGGACGAGCAGAGAAAAGGGAATTTTCAAACTTGTCGATTCTAAGGCTGTCTCAAGGTTATGGGGAATGCATAAGAATAAACCAGATATGAACTACGAAACAATGGGGCGGGCTTTAAGGTATGTTAAATTTTACCCCCAAAACCAACTTCAAAGCTGAATGTTAAAATTGCACAGTGTTATTTGTTTACTTTCATATACATTCATAGATGTTCAGTTTGTATATTCCCATATGGAATTGTTGTCAAGTATTGCCTTCTGATCTTATAATACATGTAAGAACTTCCGTTAATTCCCTTGATAAAAGTTGTCAAGCAATATGTCAGAAATATATAAAGTAGCTTATATAGAATTTCAACACAAATTTTAAATACATAAGAACTTTAGCATTTATTCTAATGTTAATCTGGAGGTGATGTAATTGGTGTAAAAAGTTCAGAAATGGAACTGGAATATCCTTATACAGTTGTCGCAGGGAGATAACTCCAATAACGAATGTTCAGATATTTCAGGGCAAATAAACACTTGTGCTTGATAACAAGTGGATACTTGTTAATTGCTTGGTATTCTTGCTAGTGATTGTTATTCATAAAGTTGTATCTGGCTTGTTTTAAAATAAATGCTGGAATTAGAATTATAATACCCTAGATTTGACTACTTTCCATAGATCTCATTATAAAATATTTCTTAAAAAATGTTACTTTCTTTAATTCTCAGATTTAAAAGTGCTTTTATTAATAATTACAGTTGTAATTGAAAATGAGTTGAATATTTGAAAACTGTTGATTAAAGTAATGATGCGTCATTTTCATTTTTAACTAAAATATCAAAATTCTCACAGCTTATTCCCTGCTAATATGTACTGAGATTGATTATATAATATTTAATTAAGAAAACAAAATCAAAATACCAACGCTAGATAATCTCCCAAGCTTGGATTAAAACGGGATTTAAAACAAGACTATAATTTCTGTTCGTCCACAACAAAATGGAAGATATATCAAATTACGATTCAACATGTCTTTGTAAATACTGTATGGAATTGAACCATTTTTGGACCTATATTCCTACTAGTGGTTCATCTTTCACAATGTTGTAGTTTGCAAGGGATTCTTTTTTGTGCTGGGGATCACATGGCTAAGTGGGTAAGACGGTGGGGTGTCCGATACCTGCATCGGCCGAGAAAGTTTATCCAGATTTTCCGGCGTGGTTTCCCCATGTCAGTGATGCAGATGGGAGTGCTTAACAAGGACAGCTGTCTAGTCATTTGGATGGGCCGGAAAACCGAGGTCCCATGTAGAAATTGGTGTGCAAGTAAAAGATCCCTTGGCAGGTGGAATTCGGTATAAGAGTAGGTCGTAGCGCCGCTGCCTGGGCAAAATTTCCCTCATAGTTCACTGTATGGCGTATGCCCATCTTCATTAGCCCAGGCTAGGAGTAGAACAGTAGGACGTAAAACCCCATTTCATTTCATTTCTTTTTGTGCTAAAATGATGCAATGAGACATTAACTGATATTAACTTTAGGAACTATGTTATTGTATATTACAGATATTACTACGCTCGAGGTATATTAAATAAAGTTGATGGACAAAGATTGGTTTATCAGTTTGCTGAAGTTCCTAAGAGAATCATTGAAGTGGATTGTTCATAGCTATATAATACACAGTACTCCATGTATAATAATATATAATACCACATTGCTCCTCCAAAGATGTGTTTATAGTATATATGTAAATAATAGACACGGTTCATATTGATTCCATTGATAATATGATAATTACTGTCAGGAATAGTTCTAGCCAAAATCTAACAACCAAATAACACTTCCTGCACAGGCATCTTCTACAAGTTATTCATTTTATTTCTTCTGGAATTAAATACTTAAGTTCTAATAATATCAGGCACTACTGAACTAGTAGTGAACTTTGTTGTATTTCTAGGCTTGGATATTGTCATGTTCATGAGGCAACGACCGAGAGTTTTACAACATCCCGAACTTGCAATTCATTAACTTATAGCTATGTTATTTCATTTACTGCAGACATGAGAACAATATCATCCAATCAGAGGTTGTGACACAAACACAATCAAATCAAACATGGCGACTTCCATAGGGGGGGGGGGGGGAAGGCTTCAAATTAGATTACAAATTTGAGACACATCTGCTATTCCATAAATGTCATATAGATGTTTTAATATTATCCTATAGATGTAGTTTTCAAAAGTACAGACACTTGTGAAAAATGGTTTAAATTAAATATAGTAGGAGGTTAAACCGCATTTCATTTAAAATAAATACACCAGGTCTTGGATTAATTAGCCTAGTCTGGGATTCTATGAAACTAATTACATTTATTTCCTCATTTAAAGTTCTAATTTGTCTCACATTAAGTCTAGTATGTCTGATTAGCAGATATGTTTGTTTTCCTATTTTTATTTGTGAGTGAAAGATAGCCAACTAACTTGTGGTGGATGCCTGTATACAGTGTAAATCTATGAAAGATTGAGCCATGTTTAATCTTGTTAATCTAAATACACAGAAGAACAACCGAAATATTTGGCTGTTTTAACTTGAGATGTGGTATGTAGTGTTCTAGATAAGAGCACTGCCTTTCTTTTCATATCTTTGAAATTGCTACAATTTCTTTAAACAGTTACTTAGTACAATATTTTGGCAGTATATAAAATTGAATGAATGGGACCATAATAGAAGTATTGAAGAATGTTTGTTATGAAAAAGCCTATACAGAACTTTCTTTGCCTTGAATTGAAATGACGCCCCTGTTGTCATGACCACCGGAGAATAGAACACTATTACATACTGGTTCATTTAAAGTCACCTTGTTGGGGCTGGATAACAGGAAAATATTAAAATCTGTAGAATTATTATCTTACAACGAATAAAAACAAAAAAGCTTTTCAATTCTTAATCGGCATTCAGTAGTATAGTACGGTCAATTTGTATTATTTCAGATAAATACGGACTTTTGTATATCCTGTCAGACATGTACTTGTACAAGTTTGTACCCTTGATTATAACTTCAATCTGATTAAAACGTAGATCCTATTGGTTTCATTTTTTATACTTTAAATTTTGTTTTACTGGTCATTACTACACTAGGATCTGGAAGTTCTGGATGATATGAAGGACTAGCCAATGAAACTGTGCGAGTTGTTAGCGTGTCATTCACAGAACTGTGGATATTCCACTAGAAACATCAACACTGGAGGATTAATCAAATGGCTGACCTCGTTAGGTCAAAAGCCGGTCATGTGACCCCTGGTGCGATCTCCCATTACAACAGGTGTTCATGTTGTAGAGGCCATTGAAAGTATAATGAACGAAAAGAAATATAGATGTGTATTTTAATCAGATTGTAATAACTTGAACCATGTTTTTCATATTTCATATGATGATTCATCTTCGATAATCCTGTCTATCTCTGCTATGTTTTTCTACATGTATAGAATTGATATTTTATGATGTGCAGAGTTGGTTTATTGAAGGTAGATCCCATTACCTAGCAACACTCAAAACAACTTGACGTTTTACGTTGAGAAATATTATATGCTCTTTAACAACTGTTCCATTGTGCTTGTTTTGGGGGGGGGGGGGGTGAAAAAAAATTAAAATTTAGAGATGGTTTCAGTTTGTAATGAATAATGATTTATTTGATTGTTTTATTTTGATATGATAAAAAATTATTTAAAATTTTTCATTGACTATTTTTAGCAGAACAAAACTTCCACGACAAAATCAAAAAAAAGAGGGTTCATTTGCATTAGGTCTTAGAAATATTTTTGGTCAAAAATAATTTAGAAAACAGAAGTATATAGACAATGTACTGTACTTCAACTTGACTTCAAAGAAAATTACTTATATCACATATGATTTTATCCTAATTCATAACAACAAAGATATTATTAGGATATTTATTTTTTTCATAAATCATAAAAGGGCATTTTTTCTTTCAAATATAGCTCAATCTTTGTTAACATATTATTTAGAACTTACATAAAGAATTTTATCTTTTGTTCATTTTGTGTTCTTGCATGATTATTTAATTTGTAGAGAAATTATTATCATTATTATTATTGCCACAATGATTCCACAAAATTTTATATAGTGCTAAAATGTGACAATATTGACGTCCGAGAATGTTCTCGAAGGGTAAAACTATTGTAAATATTGAAAGCTTGCTTGAGAGATAGAATTTGTATTGAAGTTAACATGTTTGAATGTCTGAAAAACCATTAACTTTAACAGGGTTAAAAGAAACTCAACTATATAACTCTAGTTGGATTTCTTTTCTGATTTATAATTTCCTAATATTTTATGCTTTATATTTGCGTATGATTCTCGTTTTAGAACTACTGTACATTTTATAAAAGTTTAAGTTCAATATCTACCAAATCTTTGAGCTTTCGGTCATTTTCACTTTGTTACAAAATACTTAATGTAAATTGGAGTTTGATTGAATGAATTGTTTGGCATTTTATGTCTAAGACCTTGTTACAAGAATGAATTGAATGTTTAAATTGTTACTATAGAATACCAATGTTAAAGCATAAATTAATTAAACTAATTTCTCACTGTTTTCCCTGATCTTATCTTTCTATCATTCCCTGTTATTCCATATTGTATTATTACTAATAATTATCTCAGTTCTTTAATCTTCTATGTCAATATGTCAGTTAAGACAAAAAAAGAGTCATTTATGATACCAAGTAATTCTTTTAAAATTCTATCTTAAAATCCATTGAACATCTGACAACATTATTTCATATTTTATGAATTGAAGTTCTGTTCAGAAACTTGATGGATATATGTTTATTTTACTTTGGACAATTGACATTATTTCTGAAGTAAAAAAAAATGTTTTCAGGCATTATGGTAAATACAATTACCGTACTGTAATTCAGTAATGGACAGTTTTGTTCTATGTTTTTTTTTTTTGTTGATTATATTTTTTGTTTTGTTTTAGCTTTTCGAATGCTATGATATGCAATTCACATAGATTTTTACACACTGGCCAGTACTACTTTATAGTGTTTTAGAAATTTGTAATTTATAAATGAGGACAGTCTGATCAGTCAACTATTTACTCATATTTTTGTTTGTTTATCAAGTTAGTTTAAAGATTTATATTTTTGTTTTTAGATTACAGTTAGAGTTTTATTTCATACTTAAATGAAATATAGTTATTATAGACCAGTTGATCAATTGTATTATACATTGTTTTAATCTTGTATTATACATTGTTTTAATACTTGTATTATACATTGTTTAATACTTATATTATACATTGTTTAATCTTGTATTATACATTGGTTTAATACTTGTATTAAACAGTCTTAATACTTATATTAAACAGTTAAATACTTATATTTAACAGTTCTAATACTTATATTAAACAGTTTTAATACTTGTATTGTACATTGTTTTAATACTTATATTAAACAGTTTTAATACCTACATAATAGTTGATCAATATAGTTTGTGAACATAAGTTGATTCAAATTATAAAATCATAGTTTACACACCTACATCAATGTGTATAAGTTTATACATAGCTTTAATACATTATTTGATAGACTTTGTTTATGGTATATGTTTATATACAAATAAAAATTATAGAAAATTAGTTTGTCATATAAAGATAAGTTTCACATGAAGTGGATGTCTTGCTAGATTTTTCATGAAACATTTGAATAAGGTAGATTTCGCCCTGAGTTCACAAAGCATTCTCAGACTTAAGTTGAGAATTTACTCAACTTTCAATCACTGTTCATGAGAAATATCATTGATCAAGAAACACAAAACTGTGCACATAGTTTCTTATTCAGGTATTTGATACATTAAAGCAACAAAATTATTATAAAGGGCTATATTTTAGTTAAAATAAGGTGAACAAGTTTGAGTAAATTCTCAACTTAAGTCTGAGAATGCTTTGTGAACTTGGGGATGAGTGTTGTAATTCAACATTTCTGGCACCTCAATGACTGCACTTTCTTTTTATATTGCATATCTACAACACCGGAGAAGCTTAGTTTTCACAAAACATTATGCAGGCTTTTAGAACGCTCGTAAACCAAGTAGCTAATGCTAATGTTCCAAATCCAATCCAAAAGTCTAAAAGACTTATTTTGCAGACTGTAATGCTAGCCAAACATTTGCTTAGCTACAAGCAAGAGCTGATGTTTTAGGGAAAGACATTGGATTTGTTAAAATGTGCTTCCAATGAATTTTGTAGAAAGTGTTCATTTGTAGTTAATTATCTTACTTAATTAGATAAATACATGTATTTACCTAGAATATACAGGTATTATCGTCTTTATATGGATCTCAACAACTGCTTTATCAATAATATTTTACATCAGTTTTCTCTCAAAAACAAATACAAATCTTGCATTATGTTATGGCAGTGGCTATTGTTACGGCAAGGGGACTATTTTTACGACGATGCTCTCAAAGCCCTCCATCGTAGAAGTTAAAACTTGAAAAGTTGTAAAAATAGTCCTTACCCTAACTCTCCCCATCTCTTAATTGCTGGCTTCAGTTCTAAAAACGATGAAAATACTGCTTCTTTTTCAAAGCTGGTTTTGGGGAGATTGGCAGCCATTTTGAAATTTGTTCTAAACTTTGTTCAATCTTGGTGTAACAATAGCCACTCTGTTATGTTATATATTTACAGGTTTTCATTAATACTGTACAGTATGATAAAGAATGCTTTTGGAATTGTAGCCTTGCGTTTAGGTATTAACTCAAGATTAGTTTCTAATATTTAAATAACCTAAAACGCCAGAGCTTTTCCTTACACTATATTATATTTCTATTTTAAAAATACTGAAATATTGAACATACCTTTATTTAGAATTTTTAAATTAGCAAGAAAACAAAAAGAAATAAGTTAATAAGTGCAACTTGTATCTGATAATAAGCAGTTGGCTATTATAAATAGCTTGCCTTAGCCTTAATGCACATTTATTCTGTGTTTAGGTGGGGTTTTTTTTAAAGAAATTAATTTTCAAATTTTATTTATTGAAGTCTCAATAGTAAACTGATCTATATTTGCTTTAGTAAACTGATACATTTTAGCAAATTATATAAACTGATACATTTTCTTTATGTATTGTATTCTCATTAGTAAACTGGTACATTTGAGCAAATTATGTACATGTATTACATTCTCATTAGTAAACTGGTGCATTTTAGTAAATTATGTATGGCATCCTCATTAGTAAACTGATACATTCTCATTAGTAACCTGGTGCATTCTCATTAGTAAACTGACACATTTTCTTTGTGTATTACTATTAGTATCAATATATAGTCCTTAAGACAACTTTTAAAAGCAACTTCTAAATGAAACCCAGCTGATTCACGGTTAATATATGTGTTTTATTAAAAGCATAAGATTTGTATTGCATACATTAAACCATTATTATTCAGATATGTTCTTGTTAATTAATGTAGTTATTAATGAATTAATGACCTGATTCCAAATAATATATCATTTTGTTTGTGTTTATTGTGTAAAAATCTAGGATTGTAAGAATGGAACATGTCTTCTCCTGGTGTTGATGTAATTGATCACTTCTCCCGTGGTTAATAACATTTTCATGGAATAAATAAAAAAAAAACTATTTTTATGAATAAAAAGATATATATTAATATGTTACAGTATTCAGTGTTATTTGTTTATATATTATGTATACATGTGTCTTGATTGCTGAGGGCTGAGAATACTTCACATTTTTCAGGCCTTTGTTCGTAGCTAATAGTAAAAGTCCATGGACTGGAGGGTCTCACCATGCACCCCCTAGAATCTACAAATTCTGAACATTATATTGAGAAAATTGCACGTTATCAACTGTTTTTACTGGGATTCACAAAGTAGTGCACAATTTCAAGCAAACTCTGAAATCGATGACCTTTAGACCTCTGATGACCTACTTTGTAATCTCATTTGCAAAAAACAAAGTGCAAAGGGTAGAGGGAACAAAAAGACACATTGTGAGGGGTCAACCATTATTATACAGCTATTCTACTTGGAGCTATGGTCATTTTAATTACCCACAACCCAAAAAAATTTTGCACGCTTTGTTGTGACAGTTACATATAAACTACCTATAAAAGTTAGTGAGACCCAATTTATCGCGTGGTAACATATAAAATATTTAAATATACATAATAACCTTTCAGAAAAACATCACTTTGTAGATTCTAGGGGGGGGGGGGTGCAAGGTGAGCCCCTTCAGCCCATGGACTATAAGTGTAGGAGGACCCCACTACACCCAAAACAAAATCTACACAATATTAAACCTGCGGATAAGACAATAGCACCATTAATCAAGTGAGTGGATCTGAGGGCCAGCTGAAGCCTGTAAGGTTGATAAGCAAGATCAAGATCTAGCTTTACAATTGGGACAAAAACCTACTTGGGTGAAGAAAAGAGAACATTGGGTGAGAGTCATTGAGACAGAAAAATTGGTAAATTTTCAGGACCCCAACTACTGCACTTGAAGAGTCAACCCACCTGTTCTCGCAACTTACAATTTGAAACTACCCTGCCAATAATCCATTTCGAAATGTCTAAATCCACCCCCCACCCCCCACACACCCCCGTCTCTTAATCTGCACAGAGAACTGTATAATATACGATCTGTGATCTGCAGAAGTCTTATGCAAGGGAGATAACTCGGTATTAGTATCAGGATGCAGACCACCATTCAATTTCCCCATCTCGGTACCCAAACTGATCCGGCAGTGAATATTCGCTTGGTCGCTAGTAATTCTCCGTACAACAGATTGCTCGGTACCCTATGAACTTTTAAAACCATATAGGGGGCAGACCACCATTAAATACAAATTGTAGTTCGTCTATTTATAACAATTCTCTCCCCTTATCTTTTCTCCCCCTTTGCATGGACATTTTTGGTCTAGAACTAGTTTTATGTTTTTAGTATGCTTCTTCAAGTTTGTGTATCTCAACATTTTGGTGGTCAACCTCATACAAATTTTAGTGCAAAGACATGGCCATTCGTTCCTCTATCTTTAGCAATCAGCCCAACGAATATTTAGGAAAGAGTTGGAGGTGGGCAAAGAGGCCAGAACTAACATTGAAGTCAATGGGGAAATTAATGGTGGCCTGCCTCCATCAGGTTGCCCATTGAAATGTTAAATGGCTGTAATATAACAGGTTGTAGCTTTTTGCTCAACATTCCGTTGGTTTCCTATCTTTATAGGCACATATGGGGCAGCATTTGGCACTCTCCTTATCATAATTCGGTGACCGTCTAGATATTTTGCTAGGAGAATTTGATGTTGAGTGGGGTCAAAATGTCACTTCCGACATAATGATGGCTCAGTAGAAAGACACTTTACACCCACTATACTGCTATGTAATTGCAAGTTTCCCCCCCCCCCCTTTCTCCAATTAAAGACCATAAAGTCAATCAAAAAATGCAGAAAAGGGACAGAAAAAATCATGGAAAAATTGTCTATATTTTTCTGAAATGCGCGGAAATAACAACTAGTCCCAGTCCATTACTTGCTGAGTTTCAACTTCAGTATATTGTGAATACTTTTAATAACGTTCCCCTGAATAAAACAAAATCCGTGCTTTGAAATCTGAAACAAATGCTATGTACCCTTGTAAATCTAGCAAGATTGTATGGGGAAACTTAGCTATCATTATGATCATCGATCTATTTCGTTTTCTGTTTCAAAAGTTTTGTAGTGAATTGTTGACGTATATTCCCACCAACATCTAAAGCATGAAAACTTCGATTTTGGCACAAAGCAGACGCATCTGTAACTAAATTGTTATTTTGTGTTTTAAAAGTCAGCATTTTGGAGTTATCGGGTGTTATTCCGAAGTTATTGGGTGTTATTTTGGAGTTATTGGGTGTTATTTTGGAGTCTTTTGGAGTTATTGGGTGTTATTTTGGAGTTATTGGGTGTTATTTTGGAGTTATTGCGTGTTATTGGGTGGTATCGGTTCATTCGACTTGCCGGATGAGAGTGAAGGTTTGTTTGCCATTGGATCTTTGTTTGGACTGTTAATGATATAATATTCTGTTATATTATATTTTGGTTACAAAATGAAATGAAATGGGGTTTAACGTTCTATACTGTTCTGCTGCTAAATTGGGCAAATGAAGACGGGCATATGCCATTCGGTGTGCTACGAGGAAAATTGTGCCCGGCGCTATGGCCTACTCTTATATCGAATTCCGACTGCCAAGGGATCTTTTACGTGCACGCCAATGTGTACACGGGACCTTGGTTTTTCGTCCCATCCAAACGACTAGACTGCTGTCCTTGCCAGACCCTCCGTCCTGCATCAGTGACAAGGGGAAACCACACTGGAAAATGTGGATGAACTTTCTCGGCTAATGCAGGGATCGAGCACCCGACCCCCTGGCTAGCAAGCCAGCGTCTTACCCACTTAGCCACGCAACCCCATTTTTTTTATGTGAGTGCGACATCATGTTATCGGAAGTCATATTCTTTCGGGAAAGATGGGCTTCGGATATCCAATATTTAAGACAAAATTTTAAAAAATACCATCGGTACACCCCCCCCCCCCCCCGCAACCCACGCCCCTCTGGTTGATTCATGTCTGTGTCTGTTTAATTCAACACGTATCTTACAGCTAAAATAATTAGGTACCAAATATAGATTTAAAATACATTTAGGTTGTCAAGGATATGTTGACTTGACTTGCTCATAAAAGTAACACTGATAACCTGGAGATTGAATTGTGAACTGTGTCTATAAGTGTCTATGGAGTTATCTTTCTAAGTATACTCATACTTAGACGGAAAGTAACAACGATAATCTGGACTGGTGCCCATACTTAGACGTTAAACATAACAATGATATTCTGGACTGGTATCATACTCAGACGTAAACTAACAATGATATACTTAGGCCTTAAGTAACAAAGATTGTAATCGTGGACTGGAATTGATTTAACGGCTATGACCACAGAGTACCCCAACGCGTTGCAGAAGAATTCGAACCCCTAAGATTCTTATTTCGGAGGTGGGATGGGGTATTGCCTCTTTCAACTATTATCAATATTATGTAATGTGTACTGACCATATCAAGTATCGTGTCTCTTTAAACCATTATCAATATTAAGAGAAGTTTACTTGACCATTCAAAAGCCGTGTAACGGAAACGTCAGACGAAACCTATAATGATGAATAATTTTGGTATACATGTAATTGTCAAGTCCATCGACCTTTCGATAACAAAAACCAAAATTCGATGTCGCCTTCAAAGAGGTTTAAAACGGAATAACAACCAGTTGGTTATCAAATTGTTTTTTTTTTCAAACACACAATATTTATTACAAGAAATGATTCATATATGTAAAAAATTATATTTATATTCCGATTTGAACTCGGCCCTAAATTTTATGTCAACCTTTGGCTAACTGATGAAAAAATTAGATATAGTTAACTTCTGTTTTCTTTTAGTGTCTACTGTGCAATGCGTGTTTTCTTGTGTGTAATAGGTGGGTACGACGCTGGCTCGCTACTGTCGCTAGCCTGGAGGTCGAGTGTTCGATCCCCGCATTGGCCGAGAAAGCTCATCCAGATTTTCCGGCGTGGCTTCCCCTTGTCAGATATGCAAGACGAGAGCCTGACATGGACAGCTGTTGTCGTTCAGATGGGACGAAAACCGAGGCCCCATTTACATATTGGCGTGCACGTAAAAGATCTCGTGGCAGATGGAATTCGATATAAGAGTATACCGTAGCGCCGCTGCCTGTGCAAAATTTCACTCTTAGCTTAGGAGCTGAACAGTAGGACGTTAAACAACATTGAGGTCAAATTAATAGTGTAAAAACTTGTAAGCAATTAAATGAAGTCAATATTTTTACTCTATTCTGTGATATTACCACATACTAATTGGTTTGATATATTACCACATAATAATTGGTTTGATATTTTTCACTCTATTCTATGAATGTTGGGGGGGGGGGGTGACGTAGCGGTCTAGAGTGCCGCTCTTCGACCTCTGCTGGCTGGTCGGCCACCTCTGGCTTGCGGCTGTGGTTTTGAGCCCTGATGTGAGCGTATGTGGCTTGTAGATAGGGGGGCCTTCTCAACCTTGTGGGTTTCCTCCGGGCACTCTTGCTTCCTCCCACTGCTAAAGACCCCTACGCGCAACTTGTGTTGAGTGGACATTTAACCTCATTTCTCTCTCTCTCTCTCTCTCTCTCTCTCTCTCTGTACATGTTATACATTATCTATAGTTGGTCATAAAGTATAGATTGATTAATTCACTTATCATATCTTGGCTTTGACATATAACACTCTATTCTATAAATAAACTCAGTCAAATTAAAAACTTGACACTCGGGACTTTTGGGACTTGATTTTTAATATTTGGATTAAGGCAACTTTTGTTGTACACAGACGACCGTGACATAGCAAGAATACGTCTCGCCGAAAGTCCTTGACATTGATAACGTTCGTGATGTCACAGTACCCCCCAAAATAAAATTCACAGACTTGGAGAACAATCGGAATAAAGTTTTTAGTACTGCCACACTTAAGGTCCTGCAACGTCAGTGGCTGATTCACTTGCTGACGAACACGTCGACCCAGTTCGTCCCAGATGTGTTCAATAGGATTAAGGTCGGGGCTAAGCGACGGCAAATCCAGGACTTAGACGACGGCATTTATTAAAAAATTCTGGGTAGCAATTGCTGTATGGGGTCGAGCATTGTCTTGTTGAAACCTTAGTACAGACCCATGTCTCTGCATTAACGGAAGATGGACAGGTTGCAAAATATGTTCCATGTACTGTGAATCATTTAAGTTCCCTTGGACAACAACAAGAGGAGAACGCTCATGTGCAAGAAAAGAACCCCAAACCACGACGCTGCCGCCACCAAATCGGTCAATTTCTCTTACGCATACTTGAGCGTAATGTTCACCTCGTCTGCGGTACACTCGGATCCTGCCATCGGCAAATCTCAAAGTGAATCGAGATTCGTCACTAAAGACAACCAATTCCCACTGTCCTTGAGTAAATCTTATGTGTCTTGTGGCCCACACAAGTCGGTTACGGCGATGAAGAGGTGTCAATATTGGTCCATTATAGGGCCACCGAGCTCGAAGACCAGCAGCCTTCAAGTGATTTCGAACAGTTTGTGCAGTTACCCTTGCAACAAACATCTCTCTACTTGTGGAGGTTGCAGCGACAAATCTGTTTCTAAGATTACGTAATCGTATTGCTTGATCTGCCTGTCGGCAATAGTTCCAGTTTGAAGCACTCTCATGCTAAGATTAATTATTGTCTGACGTGAACAATTAAAGACTCTTGCACCAGTGACTACAGACTGACCAGCATAGAGCATACCTATAGCACGCAGACGTTCTACATTTGAAAGGCGCGGCATTTTCTAACAAAGATGAAAATAAAAATTTTCATTTCTTTTTCCAGTTCAAGTGACGTGTGCGTGTTCAGTTTAAGCAAACTTGCATCGATTGACCTCAAGGGTTTGTGTTTGCGCGTGTTTTTCAGGTTTTCCATCTTTGCATACTCAAAAGTCACATGATCCACGTGACTTTACAATTTTATGAAAATAAAGGCTTCCTACTACCGTACTTACTATCGTTAGAAACACTTTAAAATATATTCGACTTACCAGAAGTTTTAAATTTGGCTGCGTATATTGATTAATTTACCTTATCAGATTTGCCATGAAATATACCATGAAATATGCCATCAAATACACCAGATATAGTTGAGCAATAATTATAGATACATAATATTACATTACACTATCTAGCACACACCACAAGATACTTCCCATGTCATATGGGCTAAAAGTACTTACATTGGGATCCATTAACCATTAACTATCATACAACGGTCTGAAAAGTTATGCTCTATTAGTTAACCACAAAGTATTAACTTACCTCCATTCATTACCTAATTTTATCATATTATATTTTTTTCAGATATTTCATTGTATGCTATGATCCTATATTACACATCACCACATTCTGGCTGCAGAGTAAAACTTCGACCATCCTTATATCTCAAAATCAGAACACCATCTCGCCCCCCCCCCCTACCAAATCACTCTCATAGTCCAAAATCAATATAGAAGTATCATTTAAAACTTCTATAGTTCTATGTTCTTGTTCCTAGCTTAATTGTTTGTATACACGTTTGCACCTTAAACATTGTTTACATACACATTTACTTAATTTCATCTATTTTTTGTTCTCAAAATTGACACACAAGAAAAATGGATATATTCGTACTGGTGCTGTGTTAAATATTTTATTAAACTCCTCGTGGTTAGCTAACTCACTACGCCAATTTCAGGGTTCACGTCTTGATCTTTTTGGGTGTGCGAACTCCAAAATATTGGGCTCTCTCTTTCTCCACTTTTTCTCTGAACCTCCTTTTGTTTATCTTATGCGGTGACGTCCATCAGAATCCAGGGCCAAGACACATTAAGATTATTCACTTAAATATTCGTAGTCTTGACAATCAAGGTGACAATCTCCTGGTTGAATTTCAAGATGCTGACATCATCACACTATCAGAATCATGGCTTGGAGTAAACACGATTATGTAAAAATCTATAATTGCAAGGGTTTCATTCACCTGGGGATGACGGTTATGGTGGCGTGGCCATCTACATTAGATCGTCCATACACTTCATTCCAAGACATGATCTTCATGTTAATGGCGTCTAAGCAATCTGGATAGAAATTAGACTATATCTGGAAATGTTCTTATTAGTTCCTTCTGCTGTAAGCTCAAGTCTCTGGTGGCACAATGGGCTGCCATAGAAGAAGCTTTTCTTTAGCCAAGGAAGATAACAAACACTGTATTAGAAAACTCAGTATTTCCAGATCAATGGAAAGAGGCCCGGGTTACACCTATATTAAAGAGGGGTACACCATCTTCAATCAACAACTACCGTCCAATATCTCTATTAAGCTGCATTGGTAAAGTCTTCGAAAGGTGTCTTTACAACTTTTTTTGTCGGTCACAAGATACTAACACCACTGGTTTTATTAAGACCAATCCCATAGTTTACCAACTTCTAGATCTATATGACCAAAGACGTGCGATCAGTATATTTCGATATAAGTAAAGCCTTTGACAGGATTTGGCATCGAGGTCTTCTGTCTAAGTTTCGCGCTGTTGGGATCCGTGGAAATATTCATAGGCTTTTAGAGAGTTATTTAACAAATAGACAACAATGTGTAATGATCGACGGAGTATCTTCAAATTCGTCAACGATTCATGCAGGAGTACCACAGAGATCTGTACTATGCCCTCTATTGTTTGTCGCCTACATAAATGATCTTGTGAATGATATGACACCAAATATACGACTTTTTGCAGACGTTACGTCGCTATGTCTTGTCATTGAAGACCCCGCTTCATCTCAACGAATTCTAAATTCGGACCTTTGTACCATTAGCAAATGGGATTGTACTTGGAAAGTCGCTTTTAACCCCAATAAATCTACCACGACCACTTTATCCAGAAAAAAATCCCTTCGTCATTCCAATTAACATTCAACAATACTGCTTTAAGTGAAGTCTCTTCTCATAAACATTTGGGAGTCTATCTTTAGAAAAACTACAACTGGACACATCATGTAAATTACTTAACATCCAAAATCTCGAAAACTGTCGATCCTTTTCGAAGTTTTAAGTATAGACTCCCCGGAAATTCACAATGTACAAGTCTTTTATTCTCCCTTGACTATGCAGATGTCCTATGGGATAATTGTACATACGAGGAGACTTTTGAACTTGAGAAACTCCAGCTTGTTGCGTTGAGAATAGTAGCCGGAATTATTCGAGGAACATCACATAAAGTCATATATGAAGTATCTGGTTTATCCCACTAAAAGAGAGTCGGCACATACTCATTGTATTTTACAAGATTATACACAAACACAATTTCAGCTACCTATCATTCCTCGTTCCATCTAGAGTTGCTGCCCTGAATCCACACGCTACACGTAACCAATCACATTACCGAAATATATATGCATCAACAACTACATATAAATTGTCTTTTCCCCCTTTTTACGATCTCATTCAGGAATAACCTCCCCGAAGATGTAAAGCAAAGTTCAACTTTGCAAGAGTTCAAAGGTCACCTAAACAAATGTAACTAAACGATCCCTAAACACTACTACCAAGGAGATCGAAGACTCAAAATTATTCGCACTAAACTTAGATGACAGAAAAGTGGTCCGAACTACCACAAGCTCTTAATGCATATACCCGACAATCCATCGTGTACATGCGATCACACTATGGAGGACAGCGAACATTATTTATTATACAGCTCCTAATTTACTAGACAAAGACAAGACACTATATTAATATGTGTGGTTTAATGGTCGAGAGTAAGACAATAAGTAATATATGTAACAACAAGAGGACCGTCAGGTCCGAGTGTTTATACAATACATTACGCAATGTTTTGAGCTTGAGACGATTAAACGAATTAAAATACACACCCCGCACGTGCGTTTACATTGAAATACGTCATGCCAGTCTAATATTTTTATAATGTACGCTTGGCAAGAAGCCCATGCATTATTGGAAATAATGGTACGCCAACATCAGATGATGGCGTCATATCTGTATTTTAATACCACACACCGGGAGATTAGAACGTTGTTATATGGAAACAACCTCTTGACGTCTTCAACAAATATAGAAAACTTTGCCACACTTCATAAACTGAACCAATAGATTTAAGTAAAAATTAAACAAAGTACTAAACGTCTGCTGATTTTTGATACTTACCGTTTCCAACTGTGTTTGCTTACTGTCTCTTGGATGATGATACTATCACTTCAAGCTGGTTCTACTTACCATCTCTTGATTGATGCTACTGACCTGTTGTCCGGAAAATTATATAAGTTTTATGGGTAAACTATTTACGTCAGTCCTAAATATTCGATTAGTTAAATATACTGAAACACATAGCACTATCACTAAATGTCCAGTTTGGTTTTAGGAAATCAGTATCCACAGTTGATGTAGTATACTAAACTTTATCGGGGAGTTTCTTCAGACACAGAAACATATATCAGAGCAAGGGAAAAAAGGCTTTTCAGTATTATTAAAGTCTGCAATGAAAATTAGTTGCAACGAAATTAATTCTGACTTATGGATCTGAGGTTTTTGGGGTTTTCATAAAGCATATGACATAGAAAAAGTACATTTAAACTTTTGTAAACGGTTATTGGGCGTAAAGCAGGCAACTAACAATATCATAGTCCATTATGAACTGGGTCGATATCCATTGTATATCCAAAGAAAAATACACATTTTTAAATATATTTTTTTAAATTATTATGTACCAAAAATAAATTGTTAAAGTCGTGTTGAAATGAAATGGTAATGACTAATGATGTATGATTGACCATATATTTATTTTTTGTATTTTTTATTACATTGTATCTGATAAGTCGTGTGACCTAAAGATTTAAATAAAGTTTGAAAGTTTGATTGATTATACTTACCTGTTTTCTTGACTGCTGATACCCATTGCATCATGCTGATTATACCCACTGTATCTAGGACTGGCGGTGCTTATCGTGCCATGCTGATTGTACTTACTTACCGCTTCTTCATTTATGGTACTTATCGTTTCCCGATATTTACTTACGGTATCTTGCTGATTATTGTGTACTGCCAGTTGGATTTACAACCTTTTGATAGATTATCGTAGATGATACCTACCGTATTTTTTATTGATAATACCTATCGCGTTATGTGGGTTTAGTCCATGTTATATAATTGATGATACATATCCTGTCCTGATACGTATTGGGTGACTCTTGGTTTATTTGGGGTTTTAGGTGTCACCCTCGGATGCTTTTCATTTCTCGTTTTCGATATTAGACTGCAGAATTTCCCCCCCCATATCCCTCTCTCTCTCTCTCTCCCATCCACAATTTTGGGTTCGCACACCTCCCCACTACTATCAACATCATCAAATAATTGCTTCGCTAACCACATTAGATTACATTACATTCTGTATATTAACCCCCTTTGTACTTAAACTACGATACGTCCGATATAATAATGCTACATTGAGAGTATACATTTTTCTTTGTAATTTAAACCGTTATATAATTTATGATTATAATTTCAAACACTGTATTTATATTGTTGTAAATAAGGAGATGGATCAATAAAATAAAAACCAAGTACGAACAATCCAAACCATAAGACAGAATTCGAAGTCCTAAAAACGTTATAGGCAAAATAGTGTATTTGAACAAAATAGTGTAATCAGCAAATGGACTGCAGTGGTAACAGGTGTCCGGAAGAGTAAGCTTACCCTGCCTGGCGCCACACCCGCCATAGCTGCATCCAATCTATTAGGCATATAAGCCCCGGCTTGTTTTCAAATTCCAGATTTATATATATTATATTTATATTATGTAAATATTTTCTGAATAACCAGTAATAAACAAAAACACATCTTTTATTTATTTAAGCGACGTTTCGAAGAGTATTCTCTCAACGTTATCAAGCTAATACAGTAAAACAAGAATTATGAGATCAATGTATACAGAAAAAACTATAACAACAATTTATGAAACCATAAATGACAACAACAAGATCAAAGGAGTTATTCTAAACAAACTAATTAACACTTAGCTTAATTGTAGCCATATTACAATACTACCAACAGAATAAGGATATACCTACATTACAGTAACTGTTATGCTATAGCATGTTGGGTTAAGATAACGATTTTACCGTGTAATAACTGTGATCTCTTTGTGGTTAGATGTACAATAGAATAACTAATTCTATTTGTTTAAATGGAAAAGGTAGATTTAACAGATACAATTGATTATAGTATTAGGACATGAAATTAATAAATACTAATAAAAAAAGGACATATGGAGAAACACAAATATTTGTTTTTTAAAGCTACAATTTCATATTTTTAAGTTATTTTTTAAAAATTTATTAAAATAAAGCCTTAAAATAGATGGTACCCATTAACAGTCCTACCTTGTTAAAGAATAATCCCATTAGTCCTATAATTCACTATTGCCAGCTGAGACATTGGCAAAAATATCATTTTCAACTTCAAATTCCAACGTTTGAATATAGCTTATGCATGGAGTAAATGGGAAAACAGGGCAGGTACTTGTGTTATTATTTCTTGTGTCAATGATTTTTAAGGGTGGGAAATAATGCCCATAGTCGTATATACAGTGAGTTGATAACCTATTGAGCAAAGACAAAGAAATAATTATGTTTTGACTTTCTTAGAAAATATAAAATTCTCGGTTTAATTTGTTCATCATAAGCACTGGGCAGGAATATCCTTGTGTCGCGGTTGGGGTCTTGGCTGTTTCTTTTATTGTGTATAGCCTCAATAAGTTTGCGGGTTTTCTCTATCGTTAGATTGGCTGCCAGAGTTTTGTATATTTTAATTCTGTGTCCTGGGTTGGATATCAAGTGTTGGACCACAGCTGAGTTGTTGGTGGATGATTTTGATTTATGCTGACTAATTCTCTTATCTAAATGTTGTCTTGTTTCTCTCACGTATTTGCTGTCACATGTGCAGGTGATTTCATAGACACATTCTTTCGGATGTAGTTGTTTGGTTAGGTTTAGTTTGCCACTGGCCTTCAGGAGATCTTTAAGGGTTCTTCATTTAGAAAAAAGCGAACTGGATGCCTGTAGGGTTAAGAGTCTTCTGAGTTGGTATGATAGTTTGCCTTGAAATGGTATTGTTACTCTCTCTGGTGGTTTATCTTGTTTTGGTTTGTTTACATCTGTGGGAGGGTTAGTGGTGGCCTTGATGATTTTCTGCACTAATTGTCTTGTCGGGGGTAGTTATTAAAATTTGTTAAAGAAGTTTCAATGTGATCAAGTTCAGCTCTGATAGAATTTTCGTCGCAGATGTTTACGGCTCTGCGCGCTAAAGTGGATACAGTGGCTTTCATTAGGCTTTGTGGGTGGTTGGACTTATAATTAATGTATTGGTTGGTATGTGTTGGCTTACTATATACACTGGTATTCAGTTTATCTACAGATCTCTTCACTAGGACTTCCAGGAACGGGAGGAAATGGCTCTGTTATTTTTTCTATTGTAAATATATTTAATTCTGTTATTTTGGTTGTTGAAGTGGTTGAGGAGGAGGCCAGGGTCTTCATTTTGCTTGAGAATGAAAAAGATAAAATCTACTTTGCGGTTGAACCGGTGGAAAGGGCATCTTTTTTCAAAAATGGCCATATAGATCTCGCTGAGGACTGGGGACAAATGGCTTCCCATTGGTAATTCGTGTATTTGCTCATAAAACTCATCTCCCAAGGCAAAGTATTTGGAATCTGTGCAGGATTTAGCGAGGTTGATGATGTCTTCCTTGCTGAGGTTGGTGTCAAGTGCATTCTCTACGGAGGTTAATCTATGGGGTAGTGCTTCAATGGCTTCTTCTCGAGGAATATTAGTGAAAAGGTCAATGACATGGTTCGAAAGAATCTCTGGAGGATACTAGGGCCCTGGCTTTAATAGGATTCTTGTGGGTTTTAATCGTGGCTCTGGTATATATGTAGGTCGGTTATTCCACAAGTATGTGTTTTCGTGTATTGCTCTATCCAGTCACTAAATGCCTCTAAAAGAATGTGAATAAATAGTGTTAGGAAAAAAAATAGATTGCGGATGTGGCAATTTCCAAAAGTGGGGTTACAAACCAAAGTCTGTGGACATTTTATTTTTACTAAATGCCTCTAAAAGAAAATGGATAAAAATAGTGTTAGAGAAAAAATATAGATTGCGGATGTGGCAAATTTCAAAAGTTGGGTTTCAAATCAAAGTCTGTGGACATTATATTTTTATTGATTATCCGAAAACAAACCTCACTGCAAAATTGATTATCGATTACATGTAACATGCAGTTCCTGTTACAATGACACAGCTTGTGACCTTTTATTTCCCCTTTTGTAAAGATCACAAACATCTGTATGCTCACACAACAGGCGGATATAACAGGGATTTTAGATATCACAGCCGTTTTGTAAGTTAAGCTTTTTGAATATTTCAATTTTTAAGAATTAGTAAAATTAATTTAATAGTAATAATTCTATCATTCGAGTTTTCGGAAGTAATTAGTACTGGTTTATTTGCTATTTTACCGGGGTTTAAGATTTTACAGTCGTTTTGTAAGCCTTTTCAATGTTTCGGGTATTGAGAATTAGTAAAATGAATTTAATAGTAACAGATTGATAATTCTGTCATATATTTTCTGAAGTAAGTCTATTTGCTATTTGAAAATATAATGAAAAGAGGGTTTAACGTCCTAGTTTTCTGCATCGACTGGGATAATGAAGATGGACACACGACATGTGTGTCGTGAGGGACATTTTGCCCGGACAAGCGGCGCTATGGCCTCTTATTTCGAATTCTATCACACAAGCGTTTACACGGGACGTCGGTTTCTACTATTTTATGGACAGCTTTGTTATCCAGACATCGACCAAGTGTACATATAGATACCCTTGCAATCTCCGAATGTTAATTGAACTATACACCGAATTTTAGAGAGAGAGAGAGAGAGAGAGAGAGAGAGAGAGAGGGGGGGGGGAGAGAGAAATGAGGTTTAACGTCCACTCGACACAAACTAGGTCTTTCGGGACAAACATATGGTTTCATTTTATTTCAATAATTCGCTTGCGCGTAGGCGTCTTTTAAAGTGGGAGGAAACCGGAGGACCCGGAGAAAACACACGAGGTTGGACATGCGACCCTACTCCTTGCCACGTACAACCGAGGATTCGAAACGACGCCAGTTGACTCAATGACAGGCTTTATGATACAACACGCACGTGCTGACCATTCGGCCATCCAACTCCCCACCGAATTTTAGAAGGTTATTTATGACATGGACCCTATATTATAAGATCCATGTTTATGATAATACACTTGAAGATAATGTCGTATTTACGTTTATTCCATTTATATACACACAAAGGAATTACTCACAAGCTTTATCTATTGGATTTGAGTGTTTTGTCCAGTCATCGTCGGTTTAAAATACTATTTTTGTAATAATTATTGTACAATCATAAACAATGTAATAATGGTGTTATCTAATCGGTTAATATATAGCTGTCAAATCCAAACTTTTAACACTTCAACACCGATGACGATAACGGTAGTATATAAACTGGAATATACTAGTTAATAAATTAGGTAAACTCTTGTCTGCGATATCAACCCAGGTGGAAGTGGACGTTAAACTCCAGATACGAACGAACCAACGAAGGTAAACTATTTTATTACATATCTGAACATCAGATAGTTCGAAAATGACAAGCAGAGGTATGGTAATCATTAACGGTTAATTTTGGATTTTTAGAATACATATTATACACACGACAAACTAGAGTTTAACTAAACAAACGACAAGGAAGTGTGCTGTTATTGTTATAAATTTATTAATGTCCTCTCGCGCATAACGCAAAGGCCAAGCTTATTCGACCAGTACACCACATGTGACCGGTATAAAAATATTGCGACTGCATGTCTTTGACAATCAATTATTAGATCAGTTATTTTTATCAGTCGATCGTCTTTGGAAATAAAAATCGACCGACACGGCGTGTTTTCCGTTAACCAGCATGGTTTCCTTTACTCAGCTTGGTTTTCCAATATCACGCGATGTACAGAGTCTAAACTAGTCATCGCATGATGAGCGGTCTTACACGCTGTACGGTTTTACGTCAACAAGGGGAAACCCTGAAAATCTGAAATATTCTTGTATTTATTCCAAATTCTTATTTTTTGTAGATAAAGCCAAAATGGATTACGAATCTCTTGGATTACTCCATGACATGTTCAGGAAACAAGCTGAACAGACGCCGGATCGAATCGCCGTTAATTCTGTGGACGGGAGGCAAGTGACATTTAAAGAACTAAATGAATGGACTGATATATTAGCGACATCTTTGCAGAATAAAGGGGTTTTACCGGATACGTCAGTTGGAATATACATGGAGAAGAATGTAGAATTTGTCACCGCATATATAGCAGCATTAAAAGCAGGTACGTGCGTTCTTTTTATCATTGTCAATCTTTTATATTGGTATGAGCATAGATGACAGAGCGGTATACGCGACTACGGCTGTAATGAGGTTTATGTGCTCCGACTGGGCTAATGAAGACAGGAGGCTTACGACGTGTGCTATAAGCGAATTTGCAAAGACAGCGACACTACTATGGCCTACTCTTATATAATGTTAAACTGCTAAGCGATTTTTTACGTGCACATCAATTAGCTACTAAATCATAGCGTTATATGTCGCTGGAGAGTAAGACGGAAGACATCAGTACTAGAATGGAACCATTTCTACACACCAATGTGTACAGAGGACCTCAGTTTTCCATCCCATCCAAACGACTACAAATTGTATCTTGCTAACTGATGTACCCCCAACAAGGGGGAACTATGCCGAAAAGTCATGATGAAATTTCTCGAACAGGGAGCTTAGTCACTGAACGAACCGTGGCTCCCTACACGTTTTAGACCATATTTGCTTTGTTTCTGTTGCATGCATATTGCATCGCCAAGGATTAAAAAGTCTGGTTATAAATTTGAAAAATGTATGTACAAAATACATATTTATAGATTTTGCATTAATGATATAGACGCCTTATCCGGTTTCCACTGCTAAAGACCACAAGGCGCAAGCGAATTATTGAAATAAAATTAAACCATATGTGACTTGGCATAGCTAATTGAGTCGCTTGTCGCAAATCTAGATTCTGCGAAAGAGTGCAATAATGGTTCAATAGGTCAAAATTTTCAAAATTCACATTTCTTCATTAAAAGCAACACAAGTACCTCTTTCGTCAAATAAAAGTTTAATTTTCATAAAAATAACATCTTTAGTGTTCAAAAATCTCATTTTGTAAAAGGCGATCTGTAAAGAAGTCATTAATTATCTCAAAATAATGCTAAAACAATCATTTATTTACTTGCCGTCCAGTCCAATATTTAATTTCAGCGACCCGAAGAACCCCATTTTTGGCACAGTACAGACCATATCCTATCAATGCTTTCCCCAAAAATTAGAAAATCATTACATTTTGTCCGCCATCTTGGATTTCCACCATATTGGATTTTTAATATTGTATTTTGTACCCATATTTGAATTCTCTGTTACACACCATGAACGCCATGTAAACCACGCTCCAGACCATAAATAGAGGAATTTTACATTTTTTATTCGTCAATTTTGGTCGCCATCTTGGATTTCCGCCATCTTGGATTTCCGCCATATTGGATTTTCTCCATCTTGGATTTCCGCCATCTTGGATTTCCGCGATCTTGGATTTGTTTAGTTTATTTCAGTGCCCACATTTAATTTTGGCGACTCCAAAAATCCCATGTACCTCACTATGAAAGCTATGTACACTGCGATCCAGACATAATACAGAGGAATTTTCTTTTTTCGACTGTCAATTCTGGCCGCCATCTTGGATTTCTGCCATCTTGATTTTTGGATATTATAATTTGTGTTCATATTGGAATTACCATGTTACAAAACATGAAAGCTATGTATACCGCGATGCAGACATAATATAGAGGAATTTTACATTCTTTATTTGCCAATTTTGGTCGCCATCTTCGATTTCCGCCATCTTGGATTTCTTTAGTTTATTTTAGTGCCAATATATGATTCCCGTTACTCCAAAAATCCCATGTAACTTACTATGAAATCTATGTATACCGCGATCCAGACATGCATGTAGTACAGAGGAATTTTCTCTCCTTTTTTCGTCAATTTTGGTCGCCATCTTGGATTTCAGCCATCTTGATTTTTTGACATTACATTTTGTGTCTATAATTGAATTCAGCGTCTCCAAAATGCCATATTACACACTATGAAAGCTATGTATCCCGCGATGCAGATATGATATACAGGAGTTTTAATTTTTTCATCAATTTTGGTCGCCATCTTGGATTTCCGCCATCTTGGAATTTCGAAAACAAATTCAGCGTCCATATTTAATTTTGGTGACTCTCAACGTTCCATGTTAGACACTATGAAAGCTATGTATATAATGATTCGGACATGATTTATTGGAATTTTCATGTTTTAATTTATTTTTGGCCGCCATTTTGAAAAATGGTACGGCACCACCATAAAAATAATTATTTTTTCAAAAATTTCCCATATTGTTTTTTTGTAGCCCATTTCCCCATGGAAAAGCATCTGATATTTTATTCAGTTTCAAAATAAATGTTTATTGTCCCATCCCTTGTGATTGTGAAGGGATGCTGGAAAAATCTAGGTGTCATTTTTCGAGGCCATTTTCTCCTAATTTAGGAAACCAGGGATGTCCAGAACACCCAACTTCAAATCGCAATTCCTTAGAGATTAAATGTCGTAAAGCAATGGTTAATATATCATTAGAAAGCTGAGACATGCCTCTCTTTGGTTATGCTAAAACCTAATTTTTGAACTATTGGTCACTGTGACTCATTTTGCTATGCCGGGTCACATATGTTACTCCCGAAATGCCCTAGTTTGTATGGAGTGGCATGGCGTTAAACCCCATTTGTCTCTCTCTCTCTCCCTCTCTCTCTCTCTCTCTCTCTCTATATATATATATATAGAAAAAATAAATAAAGGTTGAAAATGCCTTTGAAAAGTACTATTGTTTAATTGTCTACATGTTTCGCCTGAGCTTGTCAAGACATACAATAACAATAACAATGACGTGACGTCATGGAAGAATAAACACACAATAATATAATAATATTGAATTAGATATAGTATAATATTGTAATTATTTTGAAATGTTTAATTTGGGTTTGAATTTGTCAATAAAATATTGTTCCTTCAATCTCATTTTCATGGGGTCTGAATGCGGCATCTTAAAAAAAGGGTATATTTTGAATTCGCCTTTACCGCAGATATCAAGGTGTTCACTTAAAGGAATCTTCCTTAAATTTGGTTCCCTGATATGTTGTCTATGAACCGTTACTCTGTTTTGTAACTTGTTAGTGCAACCGATGTAAAGTTCGGCACACCCACTACATTTTATGACATATAATACATAAGTTACTTTACAGTTCATACTTTCATTGACAAAAAATTCTATTCCACTATCAAAAATAAATGATTTACCTTCAATTAAATATCTACACGTGCCGCAATTATCCCTTCCACATTTTACAACTTCCTTAATTGGACTGAGGGATTCAAATTTAGCCCTGGTCAATAGTGATTTAAGGTTTTTAGGTTGTCTTTTTGAAGGGATGAACGTTAGTGCATTAGTAAGTTTTTTCATTTTTTTATCTTGTTTAAGTAGTGGGAAATGTGTTTTAATTACGTTGGAAAAATTAGGATTGTGAGGATTAAAGGTGGTGACAAAAGCAATTATATTGTGATTAGTATCTTTTATCTTTACCTGCCTTAATTCCGTTATCGGTATTTTACTAGCCCTTTGAATTCCGTCATTAATTAATGTGGAGGGATATTTGCGGGCTAATAGAAATTCTCTTAATTAAGGCAGGTAAAGATAAAAGATACTAATCACAATATAATTGCTTTTGTCACCACCTTTAATCCTCACAATCCTAATTTTTCCAACGTAATTAAAACACATTTCCCACTACTTAAACAAGATAAAAAAATGAAAAAACTTACTAATGCACTAACGTTCATCCCTTCAAAAAGACAACCTAAAAACCTTAAATCACTATTGACCAGGGCTAAATTTGAATCCCTCAGTCCAATTAAGGAAGTTGTAAAATGTGGAAGGGATAATTGCGGCACGTGTAGATATTTAATTGAAGGTAAATCATTTATTTTTGATAGTGGAATAGAATTTTTTGTCAATGAAAGTATGAACTGTAAAGTAACTTATGTATTATATGTCATAAAATGTAGTGGGTGTGCCGAACTTTACATCGGTTGCACTAACAAGTTACAAAACAGAGTAACGGTTCATAGACAACATATCAGGGAACCAAATTTAAGGAAGATTCCTTTAAGTGAACACCTTGATATCTGCGGTAAAGGCGAATTCAAAATATACCCTTTTTTTAAGATGCCGCATTCAGACCCCATGAAAATGAGATTGAAGGAACAATATTTTATTGACAAATTTAAACCCAAATTAAACATTTCAAAATAATTACAATATTATACTATATCTAATTCAATATTATTATATTATTGTGTGTTTATTCTTCCATGACGTCACGTCATTGTTATTGTTATTGTATGTCTTGACAAGCTCAGGCGAAACATGTAGACAATTAAACAATAGTACTTTTCAAAGGCATTTTCAACCTTTATTTATTTTTTCTATATTAACACTACTACGGTTTCAACTTCATACATATATTGATATATATATATATATATACATATAAAAATAGAAAAAATAGGTCCAGGTAAAAAACTCTCCACTTTACTTCATATACATATATATAAGACTTAATTCCTTTGTCAAGGGGACCATGGTGGCTAAGTGGGTAAGATGTTAGCTTGGAGGTTGGGTGTTCGATCCCTTGGCCGAGAAAGTTCATCAGGATTTTCCGACATGGTTTACCCTTGACAGTGATATAGGAGGGAGGGCCAGACAAGCATAATTGTCTAGTCATTTGGATGGGGCGAAAATCCATAGTGCCGCTGCCCGGGCAAAATTTCCCTCATAGCACACTGTATTGTAATGAAATTAAACCATATGGTAGTCCCAAAACGACCTGGTTTGTGTCGAGTGGACGTTAAACCCCATTTCTCGCTCTCTCCCTTATGTACCCAAACACAAAACTGCTGTAGCAAATCGATTTGGCTTTACATTTTGCTTAGTGTATTAAAGGGACTGTCCCGAATACAACAGAGCCTCAAAAATGAAAGTCCGAATACGTATGAAATTTAAACGCCAAAATATAGAAGACTGGTGCATATACTTTGACTCAAAATCCAGCTCGAAATATAGAGTCGTTTGGACGAGAGTGTTAAAACAGCTTATCCGGACACGTAACCTTTTTAAGATTTCGGGTCAATTCTTTCGTTGGGTGACCTTATAATCGATTCCTGTTCCTTTAGAGGTCTACACGGTGAATTTTCCATGTGCTTTACTTGATAACAAAAGGTAAATCTCACCGACACATTATTTTTATAAAATAAAACTCTGGTTTTATCAAATGACCGCATAAGACAGTTTGGGACACCGGACTCCATTTCAAGATGAAGACTGTGGGTTTAAGTTGTTTGAAAACGTATCACATATATTGGGTTAGTTGCTCAGCACTAAGGTAGGGGATCTTAACACAAAATTTAAGAGTTTTATTCTCAAAAACATTATCGGGATTGACCCTTTAATAGCGCAGTGTTGTTGGACTGGTTTAAGAGAGAGAGAGAAATGGGGTTTAACATCCACTCAACACAAACTAGGTCATTTTGGGACTAACATATGGTTTAATTTTTTCAATAATTCGCTTGCACGTAGGGGTCTTTATCAGTGGGAGGAAACCGGAGGACCAGGAGAAAACCCACAAGGTTGGACAGGCGACCCTACTCCTTGCCACGTACAACTGGGGATTCGAAACCACTCCAGTTGACTCAATGACAGACTTTATGATACACGGCGCTCAAGCTAACCATTCAGCCACCCAACCCCCCCATGGACTGGTTTAATGAAATGTTTCAAGAATTGGATGATTTATTTATTAATATTGGATTTGTATATAGGAGGAGCATATTTACTGATAGATTCAAGTTATCCAGATCACATCGTTAAAGCTATATTAGAAGATGCTAAACCTATTGTTGTCGTTACAATGCCAGAAATGGCTTCCACTTTAGAAGGTAAGGATAATTTATTGTTCTTTCCATTTAGTTCAACGACCGAGCTCGTTTCAATGGTAAATTCTATATGCTTTTAACTCTGATTGATTTAAATTGATTAACAATTGTTGACAAGATGTCGCAAGTATATTTAATAGATAGTAGGCTATCGACCTTATATCGGAACAAATTTTATTTAGGGTGGTATAAATTTAGGGTGGTATAAATCACTGCATAAAGAATAACTTTATGCAGTGATTCATACGACCCTAAATAAAATTTGTCCTGATAATAGGCCTGTACTGTCTATTAAAGGCCCAATAACACTCTTGTTGTAACTGAATATGTCCCAATCATTATTTTGGTCAACAAATTGTACTGTTTTACAATATTCCAATTATTTGAGGATACAAAATTTAATCTTAATACACTGAATTTAAAAAATTGGAAAAATTCAACTATCCCGGTACATGGTGTGAAAAGCTTTACTTAAACCTTTTCAAATGTGACTTAGATTTAAAAATATTTTCGAACCCTCTGGACAAGTAATGGATAATTTACACAACAGGTAGGACACTTAAACATCTAGTAGTTAGAATAAGGCTAATTTTTTTTCTGGACTTGTCAAGCCAGCAAGAGTGTTATTGTCCCTTTAAATATACTTACCACTTCTTGTCGATAATTGATAATCAATGTTCGACAACCTTTTTGTTCTAGAGATATGCCCCTTAGGCGAAAACTTATACTATGTGTTAGTTTGTGTTGAGTGGACATTAAGTTCAATATCTCTATCTCTTTCTTTTTTTTCTGCTCTTCAACCAAATATCCAAATCAATGACTTCTGCACTATTAATTATTTACTATTACAGAAAACTGAAATAATTTTCATATTTTAGTTTTATAAGAGTTATGTGTATTTTTATGTGTATTTTATATGTATTGTTAGAAAATGGTGCCAATCAAATCATAACATTAGGCACCAACTGGCAAGATGCTCTTTCTGCAGAAAATAAGTTAAAACCTCCACCAGAAAAACCAGACGTGACATTAGATTCATTAGCTTACATCATATACTCATCAGGTACCACCGGTAAACCAAAAGGTAATTAATTAAGTATATGGGAAATTTTTTTTAGGCTTTTCCTGTTGTTCAATTCTTTTCAAAAGGGGGGTGGGGGGTGGCTGAATGGTTAGTGTGCGTGCACTGTATCATAAAGCCTGTCATTGAGTCAACTGGCGTGGTTTCGAATCCCCGATTGTACGTGACAAGGAGTAGGGTCGCTTGTCAAACTTCATGGGTTTTCTCCGGGTCCCTCCCACTGCTATATACCCCTACGTGCAAGCGATTTATTGAAATAAAATTAAACCATATGTTAGTCCCGAAATGACCTAGTTTGTGTCGAGTTAAGTTAAACCCAAATTCTCTCTCTCTCTCTGTTGTTCCATTCTTTTCAAACGAATAAAATATTGTTTAAACTAAACTTAGTATATTTATTTGTTTGTCTGCTTGATGCATCGTCTTTTATGACATGTTTATGGCTCAGATTATGTCAATGACTTGATAACCGAATGTATCAATGACTTGATAACAGAATGTATCAATGAATTGGTTACAGATCTTGAATGTATCAATAACTTGATTACAGAATGTCAGATTTTTTCAATGACTTGATTACATAATGTATCATTGACTTGGTTACAAAATGTATCATTGACATTTGATTACATAATATTTTTATTGGCATACTTGATATACTGTGTGGTCATGAAATGTAAACAAGTTGCTCCACCAAAATAGCATTATTTAACCAAAGTCTCTGCAACTGACAAACTAATATCTTGAGGAATATTATTTCTGTTTTTCCTTTAGTAGTAATTCTACTCGACCACATTCTAAAATGTTTAAATGTTAATTGGCACCTGCTCCATTGCCAATTAGAATACCGTAGTTATTGTTAATGTGGTACCATCCCACAGTGCCAAGATACTATCCTTACTAGTATTTCAACAACTAACAAGCCTGGAAATAAGGCACCAGTCACTGAATATTATTAATACATGTTCGGCACTAAGTTGAAAATGTCAGGTACTATTTCATTTTGTTAGGTACATCTAAAACCATTATTTCCAGGCTTGATTACTAATAGTTTCATCGATTTTTCATCAATATATATTTTCAGGTATAATGTGTCCACATAGAGGAGCCGTATTTTCGTATCATTGGAGACACGTTAATTATCCTTATGTAGATGAGGATAGAGAAGCTTGTAATATATTCTTTACATGGGAGATGCTTAGACCTCTGCTTAAAGGTCTGTGTTATCATTTAAACTATTTTAAACTCGATCAATGATCTCATGTTTATAATCTAAAGCTCATCAATCTGATTAAAACACAGATCCTTTTTCGTTTCGTTTTTATAGTTCAAAATTTTGTTTAACTTGTCTTGACTATACAAGAATCACGAAGAGTTGTTATATTACCGGCATTTTGATTGAAGTGACCTATTAGCCAATCAAACGGTCTGGTACTGCGAGTTCTAGCATTCCATGCATTAAACTGTGGGTAAACCACTAGAAATGTCAACGCTGATTGATTAATCAGTGTCTGATGTCATAGGGGCAAAAGCCGCTCGTACGACATGACCATCCAGTACAACTTGTCAGATCTTCATGTAGTTTAGGCCATGGAAAGTATAAAAAAAACGAAACAAAACCTAGATCAGTATTTTAATCAAATTGAAAGCTCGCCCAACCCCCCTGAAATCTATGAAGGTTAAAGGGACAATAACACTCTTGCTAGCTTGACTGCTTCAGAAAATAAACTAATAGCCTTATTCTAAGTACTAGATGTTTAAGTGTCCTACCTGTTGTGTAAATTATCCATTACACCCTATTTTGCTTGTCCAGAGGGTTAGAAAATATGTTTAAATCCAAGTCACATTTGAAAGTGTTTACATAAGGCTTTTCAAATCATACAGTTGAATTTTTCCAATTTTTTAAATTAGGTGTGTTAAGATGAAATTTGTATCGCAAATTAATTGGAAAATTGTAAAATAGTACAATGTGTTGACCAGAATGAAGATTGGGACATATAATTACTCTGTTACAACAAGAGTGGTATTGTCCCTTTTAGGGTTAAAATAATTACGTAATAATTGATTGATAGATTTAAATAGTAGATAATGAAACATGTGGTCAATTACAGTAGATGATAAAAACTCAGTAAATATACACACTCATTATCATCATCACTCAATATAATTATATTCTTACAAACTATATAACTGTTGAAACACTTTAAAGATTAGCCAGAAATCACTTTGGACATTGGTCAGTAGCTACTTAAAGCAAAATTTGATAATTTAAATGAAGACATAGATAACAATCTCTACTCTAATCTAAGCTGGAATCAATGAATGAAATATGAGGTCTATTTATGTCCTACTTTTCTGTACTAACTGGGCTAATGTCAACAGAAATGTTAGCTGGACTGAATGAATGAAATGGGGTCTATTAACGGGGTGGTCCTTTTATGCACCCACCAGGCTAATAAGACCAGCATCTTAGCTGGACTTAAGGAAAGAAATGGGGTCTATTAACGGGGTGGTCCTTTTATGCACCAACCAGGCTAATGAAGACAGGAATCTTTGCTGGAATGAATGAATGAAATGGGGTTAAATAATGGGGTTGTCCTTTTATGCACCAATCGAGCTTATGAAGACAAGAGTCTTAGCTGGAATGAATGAATGAAATGGGGTTTATTAATTGGGTCGTCCTTTTATGCACCAACCGGGCTAATGAAGACAGGAATCTTAGCTGGAATGAATGAATGAAATGGGGTTTATTAACGGGGTTGTCCTTTTATGCACCAATCGAGCTTATAAAGACAAGAGTCTTAGCTGGAATGAATGAATGAAATGGGGTTTATTAATTGGGTCGTCCTTTTATGCACCAACCGGGCTAATGAAGACAAGAGTCTTAGCTGGAATGAATCAATGAAATGGGGTTTATTATCGGAGTGGTCCTTTTATGCACCAACCAGGCTAATGTTGACAGGAATCTCAGCTGGACCGAATGAATGAAATGGGGTCTATTAACGGGTGCTCCTTTTATGCACCAACCGGGCTAGTAAGACCAGCATCTTAGCTGGAATGAAGCGGGGTTTATTAATATTCTCCTTTTCTGAACAGCCAGGCTAATGACCACAGGAATTTTAGCTAGATTAAGCTTGGTAAAGATGACACTGCAATGTCAAAACATCTGACAAAATTGGTGACCACAAAATTAGCCCACTTCAGAATTATGGGTGATGGGAGGGATGGTTGGGGGAGGGGGATAGATGGAAGTTGGGGTGGGAGGGGTGATGGGGAGGGTGCTTAGAGTATGCATCACCAGAGATGTTGGCCATTGAATGTTTGATGGTCAGTGATTAAAAAACAGAACATATCATATAAGGAAATGAAATAGAATTTAGCACAGGGTGTAAAGGCATTATGATGCCATGTAGTGTGCTATGACAGGAATTTGGGGATACAGAGGATGCCCATCTAGCTCTTCTAAATAACTTTTTTTTTTTAGTGGATCCTGTGGCATTGAATTTAAATTAGATATTTGTTTTGCAGGAAAAACTCTGTATCCGGTACCGAACACAATTATATTCGACATGCCTTTAATAACCAAGCTGATTGAGACTAACCACATAACGAGAATGTTGGTGACGCCATCTTTACTGGAGACCATCTTAAACACATCAAATATCAACTTACAACAATCATTTAAATCATTACGGTAAATCCATGTTTATATGCCTACAGTTTCATGCGCCCCTGTCTGTACTTCCGTTGGTATATGCCATACAGTGTGCTATGAGTATAATTTTGCCCGGGCAGAAACTGAATTTCAACTGCCAAGGGATCTTTAACGTGTATGCAAATGTGTACACAGGAACTTGGTTTTTGTCCCAACCGAACGGCTAGGCAGCTGTGCTTGTCAGGCCCTCCGTCTGCATCACTGAGAAGGGGAAACCTTCCATTGCACAAGTTACCATAGAAATGACAATGGCTGCATATTAGTCTCAAAATAATAAAATTACCAAGACTTTAAAGTTTAGACCCCATTCCAATTTTTTCCATTTGACTTGACTAGTTACCAGGTTACTTCCTCGTAATTTAAATATAAGTCATATATGTCTATTATTTGGTGGCAGTGTATCCGTCCATACATGTACGTAACACAAACCATGTACCTTCATTCAAAGAGCACATCCATTATGCAAGCAGTTTGAAATTTCCCTTTGGTGCTTGCTTAATACAAGTTTTACTGTATATTGATTTAAACTTTGTCACCATTTTTTTTTCTCTGAATATTACAGACAGATTTGGTTTTGTGGTGAAGTGGTAACAACAGTATTATTTAAGAATTGTTTAAAGAGGTTACCTGATGTCAGATTTATTAACTTGTACAGTGTATCTGAATGTCATGATGTTGCTGCCTGTGATTTGACTCAACTACATAAAAAAGATAAGGTATAAATTATATATAACTCTTCAATGAGGTCTTGGTATCTTGGAAGTATGTACGTTAACCCTTTGGATACAGACAGATTTCAAGTCGTGACCTTCACTTTTTGCGTAAAATTGTTGGCGCCTCCAAGGTGAAATATTGGATATAAAACAACATGGGATGGCCTAGTGTTCATAGACTGCCACGCTTCGAGCACTAGCTGTTCGATCACCTCTGGCTTGCGGTTGTGGATTCTATCCATGGTGTGAGTGTATGTGGTTTGGAGATAGGCGCACCTCCTCAACCTCTTGGGTTCAATCTAGACGCTCCGGTTTGCTACCACAGGAAAGACCCATGCGCATGTGTTGAAAATACTCAAATCAGACAAATTGTCTGTGATATCACTTTGTAGTGTCCAAAACACAATCTACCTTCAATTAATTATATCCAAACTTTCTCGAATGTCCTAGGGAATAATCAATAGATTAAGATATGTAACTTCAAGGTTAAATTTGACATCTTTTGCACCTACAAATTATATTGTATACCTGGAAAATTGTGTGTATCATTATTTTACTAGGAGACGCTGTTATCAAGAAAGTTTTGTCCAGTAGGTAGAATCTTACCTGGTGTAGAGGTTGTTATATTAAATGATGATATGGTACCACAATCTATAGGTCTTCCAGGACAGGTAGGTGGAATACAATAATCTAGTGGTCTTCCTAGAGAGGTAGGTGGAACACCATATATAGGTCTTCTGGGGGTGGAACACTACAATATATAGGTATTCTAGGGGTGCAATACCATAATCTATAGGTCTTCTAGAAGAGGTAGGTGGAATACCACAATCAATAGGTCTTCCAGGAAAGGTAGGTAGTATACCAAAATCTATAGGTCTTTCAGGAGAGGTAGATGGAACACCACAATCTATAGGTCTTCCAGGAGAGGTAGATGGAACACCACAATTTATAGGTCTTCCAGGAGAGGTAGATGAAACACCACAATTTATAGGTCTTCCAGGACAGGTAGGTGGAATACCATAATCTATAGGTCTTCCAGGAGAGGTAGATGGAACACCACGACCTATAGGTCTTCTAGGGGTTGAATACCACAATCTATAGGTCTTCCAGGGGAGGTAGATGGAACACCACAATCTATATAGGTCTTCCAGGAGAGGTATGTGGAATACCAAATTCAATAGGTTTTCCAGGTAGGTTTAATACCATAACCAAGAGATGAATGCTTAATATCCCAATGTAGATATAATTCTATAATCAATAGGTTTTCCAGAAGTGGTAAGTTTAATACCACAAATAGTAGTTCTTTCAGAAAAGGTCTTCCAGGAGGGCGAAGGTGTACTACCACAATATATAGGTCTTCCAGGAGAGGTAGGTGAAATACCACAATATATAGGTCTTCTAGAAGAGGTAGGTGGAACACCACAATCAAAGGTCTTCCAGGAGGGGAAAGGTGTACTATAGGTTTTCTAGGAGAAGTAGGTGGAATACCACAATATATAGGTCTTCTAGAAGAGGTAGGTGGAAAACCACAATCAATAGGGCTTCCATGAGGGGGGTAGACTTAATACCATAATCAAGACTTCCAGGAGACATAGGTTTAATAGAACAATCTTCCAAGAGATCAGATTTAATACCAGAAGTTCCAGGAGAGGTAGTTTTAATCCACACTTAATAGGTCTTCCAGGACAGGAAGGTTTAATACCAGAATCAATAGGTTTTCCAAAAGAGGTAGGTTTAATGCCACAATAGATAAGTCTTTCAGTGTGGAAATTTAATACTACAATCAATAGGACATATAATTTATGATGATATTTTCCTCAATCAATGAGTTTTCTGGAAGACATAAATATTACAAAGCTTAAAAGTTTCAAATGAAGATGCTCTAGTACATCTTCTCATCCTTTGATTTTCTCTCTTAGATTTATGTTGGTGGTCCAACTCTAGCTATTGGTTATTTAAACAATCCTACTCAACAAGCTGCTAAATTTATACAGCGACCAAAAACAGTAACAGGTGGAGTTGGAGGTAAATTGTACAAAACCGGCGATTGGGGATATTTATTAGCGGATGGTAGTCTAGAGATATGTGGACGCTGTGATTCTATGGTGAAAATACGTGGTTATTCTATAGAAATACAGGTAGATAAAAAAAAACCAAACAGTTACAATGTCATTATGTAAAATACCAAACAGTTACAATGTCATTATGTAAAAAACCAAACAGTTATAATGTCATAATGTAAAAAAAACAAACAGTTATAATGTTATTATTTTGGAGAACAGATGACCCAAGTATCTGACTTTTGAAAATTGAACTAAAACAGTGTAATTGGTGGCCAGTTTTACTGCAATACGAGGGAGTGGGGGCCTGGTCAAATAGGTTAACATATTTGTATTGGATCATAAGATCTGTAATTGAGTTCAGTGGCATGGTTTCCATTCCAACCTTGTATGTGACTACTAGGAGTAGAGTTGCCTGTTCAGCCTTGTATGTTTTCTCTGGTTTCCTCCCACTACTTAACACCTAGTTTGCGTCAAGTGGACGTTAAGCTACATTTCTCTCCCTCTCTTTCGAGCTCGGTACAGTGTATCTCAATCATTTTGGTACAGAAAAATAGGAGTTTCCCTTGATAATCTATTTTTTAATATTTATTTGAATACACTTGGCTTGATTGCAGTACAATTTTAGTTCACAATAATACCTAGCCGTGAATGATTAATTTGTGATGTTTATTTTAGGCAGTAGAAAATGCTTTTAAGAGTTTATCGTGTATTAGAAATAGTGTGATATTGGTACAAGGTGAGGAAGGCCAAGACAAATATTTAATAGCTTATGTGGTTCTAGACCAACCGACAACCAAGAAAGAAATACGCCAGATGTTAAAAAGAAAACTACCATTTTATATGATACCATCCTACTTTATATTTCTAGATCAGTAAGTAGTAAAACCCTATGTTGTATTGTAAACTTTTACTGATTCTCTTTCCAAGAAGGGGGGGTAGATGGCCCAATGGTTAGCGTGCGCATGCTGTATCATAAAGCCTGTCATTGAGTCAACTGACGTGGCTGTACTTGGCAAGAAGTAGGGTCGCCTGTCCAACCTTGTGGGGGTTTTACCGGGTCCTCCGGTTTCCTCTGCTAAAGACACCTACGTGCAAGCGAATAATTGTAATATAATTAAACCATATGTTAGTTCCAAAATGACCTAGTTTGTGTCGAGTGGACGTTTAACCCCATTTCTCTCTCTCTCTCACACAAACTTGCTAAAAAAATACATATAGTGTTCCTGATATTTATTATTAAATCAAGTTTAGCATTTACTTATGGATACATTAAGTTCTAGTTAATGTAAAGGGAATTTGCTGAAAATTTCAGTCAAATTGATCCACTCAGAACCGTAAATTAAATGGCCTTGCCTCGGTCAGATGAGTGTGAGAGACTTTGTGTGGAGACTATAATAATGTCTTGCAGTGGAATTGGGGATGGGGGTAGTTAAGTTCCATCTGGAAACCCAAGAATAATGTGCCAGAACCTCATATTTAGCCTATGATGAATGTGACAGATCTTGTGATATAAGGCTTAGTACAAGAGTGTATATAACAGTGACTGGGTCTTGTGGTTGGAATGGGGTGGTGTATGATTGCTGAGAAAATTGATCCAGATATTCCGGGGTGGAGGTCCTGGCAAGAGACAACGTATAGATGTCCTGTGTGAGCATGTAAAAGAACCCTTGAACATTAGGATGTTAAACCATATTTTATTTCATCTCTTGTAATGCCTAAGTGTATTTTGTTGATTTTATAGAATACCGATCGTAAAAGCAACAGGTAAAACCAATACTAAAGCTTTACCACCGTTCGATAAACTCAAGGATGCCAACGGCGATCCTAATGGTAAACCCACAACTACTACAGAAATAAATTTAGCCGATATCTGGTCCAAAATATTAAAAATAGGCGATATTGATATACAAGAGAGTTTTTTCGACTCGGGAGGGTAAGTATAAGTACTGAACATCCCTTAAGATAGACGACTGGACATATCTCTCTCTCTCTCTTTTTAAAATGACAGAGATTGACAGAGGTCTCAACTATCTTTAAATGAACAAAGTCTATTAAAATTATCATAAATTTCCGATGTAGAAGATGCACCGTTTCATTGAAATGTGATTGTATATTGCTGTCATCCCTTCTTGTCTATCATCCAGAATTTCCTTCTACCAATGAAGGAGTCATGGTGGCTAAGTGGGTAAGATGCTGGCTCGCAAGCCTGGAGGTCGCATGTTAGATCCCTGCTTTGGTCGGGAAAGCTCATGGGATTATTCGACGTGGTTTCCTCTTGCCAGTGGTGCAGGACGGAGGTTCTGACAAGAACAACTGTCTAGTTGTTCGGATGGGACTAAAAACTGAGGTCCCATGTACACATTGGCATGAACGTAAAAGATCTCTTGGCAGCTGGAATTCAATACATAGGCCATAGTGTTGCTGCCCGGGCAAAATTTCCCTTGTATCACACTGTATGGATTATGCCCGTCTTCATTAGCCCAGTCGGAGCAGAACAGTAGGACATTTTTATCAATGAAATTTATTTGCTACATGCATTGTAAAAGTTGTAGGGGCCTGTTAGGGACATGTACTGCTTCAGCTTATTATAATTGAAACAATTGGCACATCTTGGACCCCACTCATCCCCAGCGAGACTGGTGTATCTGCTTCTTAATTGATGATATAAACTGATTTTTGCATTGTCTCTGCCCAGGCAATGCTACAAAGGCTCTGGGGATTACACCAAACCACTAATGCATGCGGCACTCTAATGATTACCATTTGTTACAATGTATGCCACCCCCCCCCCTCGAAAAAATCCTGGATTCAGGCCTGAACACGAAATGTACATTACTTAACGTCATGCTCCCATCCATTAAACCATACTTGTCACTTATTGTTGTATATTTACTGTGTATTTTCAGCCATTCTCTTTTAGCAGCCCAGTTATTAAATACAGTAAGAGAAGTGTTTGAAGTAGATGTATCAGTTAGTGAATTATTCTCGTTTCCTACAGTATATAGTTTTAGTAGGTTAATAGAGAATAAACATGGTAAAGTTAGACTAGATGAAACAGATACCCTAGATATAACGTCTGTAGATTTAATAGCAGAAGTTGAAAAACATGATCAACCATCACTCATGTAAGTAAAATATATACCGGTAATAAATTGTTGTACAGTAGATTATTTTAAATTTCTTAAATGGGGGGTTGGATGGCTGAATGGTTAGCGTGTGTGCGCTGTATCATAAAGTCTGTCATTGAGTCAACTGGCGTGGTTTCGAATCCCTAGTTGTACATGTCAAGGAGTAGGGTTGGCTGTCCAACCTCATGGGTTTTCTCTGGGTCCTCCGGTTTCCTCCCACTACTAAAGACCCCTACGTGAAAGCGAATTATTGAAATAAAATTAAACCAAATGTTAGTCCCAAAATGATCTAGTTTGTGTCGAGTGGACCTTAAACCCCATTTCTCACTCTCTCTCTCTCATTTCTTAAATGACCACATTTATAGTGGATGTATATTTCTTCAAATTTGTCCGTTGGTTCGTCAGTCTGTCGTCCTCTATGGTGTCTAATGACTACTTGTTGTCCTTTACAGTGTCTTGTGACCACTCAACAGATCAGATTTTTTTGCAGATTTTTCTTCAAATTCACAAGGATTGTTCAGTAATACTTCTATCATATCATAAGGTCTGTCATTGAGTCAACTGGCTTGGTTTTCGATTTCGCGGTGATACTTGACAGTTAGTAGGGTCACCTGTTCAATAGTGTGGGTTTCCCCTGGGTCCTCAGGTTTCCTCACACTTCTAAAGACCCCTACGTGCAAGTGAACTTTTGAAATAAAGTTGACACAGAAATGACCTAGTTTGTGCCGAGAAGACATTATACCCTATTTCTCTCTCTGTGTATTGAGCGAATGTTAAATCATATTTCTCTCTCTCTCTCTCTCTTTAGTATTGATATGCAGTTACGAGCCTTTTGGCGAACCTTCCAGTATCGTCATCACTTTCAGACAGGTCGAGTACTTTTAACAGGATCCACAGGATTTCTTGGCGCTTTCTTACTACAACAGTTATTGTTAAGGACCAAGGTAAATTATTAAGAAATTTATTTTACCCCCTCACGAAAGACTGCTGTCTTCCGCATATGTCTTCATTTAATTGGGGGGGTCAGGATGGCCTAGTGGTCTAGAGTGTCGCGCTACGCCCTCTAGCTGGCCGGTCACCTCTGGCTAGCGGATGTGGTTTCAAGCCGTAGTTTGAGCGTATGTGACATTGAGATAGGGGCGCCTTCTCAACCTCGTGGGTTTCCTCTGGGCACTCCGGTTTCCTTCCACAGGGAAGACCCCTGCGCGTGCGCTAAGGTAATAAAAATTGAAAACCATACGCTAGTCCCAAAATGACCTAGTTTGTGTCGAGTGGACGTTAAACCCCATTTCTCTCTCTTCATTTCATTTTTTTTTAATGAAAGGACAATACCAGCCTCGTAGTACTCGACAATACTTGCATGGAATTTATAATTGGTACCATTACATTACTTTTTGTCTGTTCACATGAAATGTGGTCATACATGTCATCATCCTTGTCTGTCGCTTTTCCTGTATTATTGGGTTGGATGGCTGAATGGTTAGCTTGGGTTCTCAAGAAAAGGAACGCTTAACAGAAAAGTACTTTTTTCAGGCTTATTATTGAGAGGAAAACAAAGTGTTAGACATTTTGTTACAGTATATTAACGCTTTTTATGAAAAAAATCCAAATTTCTTGTTTTTTTGTAGTTAATTGTATATTGTTTGGTACGAGAACATTCTACATTAAGTATAGAAGAGAGATTAGAACAGACATTAATACAATATGGTATTATACAAAAACCTGGTGAACAACCTACAGAACAACAACAAATATGTAAAACAAGACTTCAAACAAAAGTTAGATTAATCAAAGGTATATAGGCTGTGATATTTTAATATCATTCTCACTTCAAGTTGTATGTATTTAATATGATACCACCAGGAATGGCTTACTAAGAATAACCTACAGATTTAGTATTCTAAGGTAAAGGGTGATATTAAGTACCTTTTCTCACTTCCAGTTGTATTTAATTAGACACCTGGAATGGCCTAATAAGAATGACCTCATTGATGCTAAAACTCATTGATCGTTTATCTCATTGATCCTGTATATCTCATTGTATTGATCCTTTATCTGACTCATTGATCCTTTATCTCATTGATCCTGTATATCTTATTGATCCTATATCTTTTAACTCATTGAGGGTCACAGTGGCTAACTGGGTAAGATGATGCCTCGCTAGCCTGGAGGTCGGGTGTGCGATCCCTGCATGGGCCATGAAAGTCAATCCAGATTTTCTGGCGTGGTTACCCCTGGTGAGTGGTGCAGAAAGGATGGCCTGACAAGCACAGTTGTCTGGTCGTTCAGATGAGACAAAAAACTGTGGTCTTGTGTACACATTGCTGTGCACGTAAAAGATCCCTTGACAGTTGGAATTCAATATAAGAGTAGGCCATAGGGATATTGTTAGGGCAAAATTTGCCTCACAGCACACTGTATGTCGTACGTCCCTCTTCAGTAGCCCAGATCGTTTTCATTAGTCCGGCTCGGAGCAGAACTGTAGGACATTAAACCCCATTTCATTTCATTTCTCATTGATCCTATAGGATCATTGATCCTTTGTCTAATTGATCCTATATCTCATTGATCCTTGACATTGATCCTTTGTCTCATTGATCCTTTGTCTCATTGATCCTTTGTTTCATTGATCCTTTGTCTCATTGATCCTTTGTCTCATTGATCCTTTGTCTCATTAATCCTTTGTCTCAAGGATCCTTTGTCTCATTTACTCAACTTCCAATCTCTCTTTATGAGAATAATCTTTGATCCAAAAACACAAAACTTTGTACATAGCATCTTATTGGTGTATTTAATAGATTAAAGCAACAAACTTTTAATAAAGGGCTATATTTTTTTTCAAATAAGGCAAACAATTTTGAGTAAATTCTTAACTTAAGTCTGACAAGACTTTGTGAACTCGGGGCCTGTTTCATTACAGGTAAATGTTTTCCTTGGGTTACAGCCCTGACAATCATAAATGATACTTGATAATCATACAATCGTCAACATTATGACATCAAATGGATCAAATGTCATGCCTGAAACATTTCAGATATATATTTTAAAAGATCTGTTGATCTAAAGAATGATATTTATAATATATGGTTTGTGATGATGCCAAAATATTATATAATTTATAATAATTCAGGTGAAATATCTTTGACAAAAATGGGGATGTCAGAAGATGATTATACTTACCTTTGTACTGATGTAGATTTCATAATCCATGCAGCAGCATCTGTTAATCTGGCTTATCCTTATCAGGTAAGTTTTGCTGTAAATATGTGTAATTTTTAGTCAATGGTTCTTCTGTTCCAAACAAAATTAACCGATGAATTGAATCTGTGAATATGTTGAAATTAAATTTGTTTTATATATATTTATAGGCTTTACATGGGCCTAATGTGCTCGGAACCTGTAATGTTATTGCGTTTGCCTGTACTGGAAAAGTCAAACCGTTACACTATGTAAGGTGAGTGGCCTTTTTGCCCCCTCGAAAGACATTATAATGTGAATACCGGTACATCAGTTAGAAAACATGTTAGTCTTCTCGAAAGTTATCAATTAGAAAACATGTTAGTATCCTCAAAATATATCATGCTATAAATACATCAATTAGAAAACTTGTTAGTGTCCTCGAAAGACATCATTTATTAGTCTCCTCGAAAAACATCATGCTATAAATACATCAATTAGTTTAGAAAACATGTTAGTCTCTTCGAAAGACATCATGCTATAAATACTTCAGTTAGAAAACATGTTAGTATCCTCAAAGTATATCATGCTATAAATACATCAATTAGAAAACTTGTTAGTCTCCTCGAAAGACATCATATTATAAATACATCAATTAGAAAACTTGTAAGTCTCCTTGAAGGACATCAAACTAGGAATACATCAATTAGGAAAAAAAGTGATTGTCTCCTCGAAAGACATCATGCTATAAATACATCAAATAGAAAACATGTTAGTCTCCTCTTGAACTTGAACTTGAACTTTATTACAGGCGAAGCAAAATTTTTGCTGTAGCCGAAATATATATACAAATATAAAAATACACATTGATAATAAATAAAAGTATGAATAACAATAGAGTGTAAATACCCCACTTCACACAGTGCAAATTAATATCACTCCCTTAAATACTTATACATTCATCATTAACCGTGAAACAAAGTAGTGGAGCTTGCGGTTGTGCTGATGATTTTGGATATATATATATATCCAAAGCAGAGAGTAAAAAAAAAAAAATAAAAAAAAAATAAAAAAAAAAAAAAATAATAAAAAATAAAATAAAATATTATATAATATTTTGATAACGCCTCCCGCCCATCCCCCTTCCCACCAAATAATAGTTAAGATAACATAAATAATTTAATAAATCGGAACAATTACTATTTTGATACTCACTCCGCACCCCAACAACAACAAAACAAAGAAAGAAAAATTATAGCGACCCAGTCACCGCGCAATCAGCCATAGTATGAGATCATGCTATAAATACATCAGTTAGAAAACATGTTCATCTCCACGAAAGACATCATGCTATAAATCCATCAATTTAAAAAACATGTTAGTCTCTTCGAAAGACATCATGCTATAAATACATCAGTTAGAAAACATGTTAGTCTCCTCGAAAGACATCATGCTATAAATACATCAATTAGAAAACTTGTTAGTCTCCTCGAAAGACATCATGCTATAAATACACCCATTAGAAAACATGTTAGTCTCCTCGAAGGACATCAAATCAAAAGCTGGGCTCTGTTTATTTGTGTTTTATCAGTACACAATCTTTTTTTCTCATTCTAGAATGGCTGATACCACTTATTTATTCACCACATTCATATAGCCAGCAAGTTTGTAACACTTCTATACCTCTAAGGTATCCTTATTTAGCTGTAGAAATGTGTTTTGGGTGCAGTGCATTTACACTATATCTAGAACACCTAATATCACTTTAATTTAATTTTAGAATTTATTTCAACTAATATTTTTGTTTTACTACTATACAATTGCTTTATTTACGTTAGAGTATGTTTTTGGGTGCAGTACACTTGACATTATATCACTTGACTTTTGTTACACGCTTGCTCTATTTAACTATGTATCTGTGGATTGGACAAGGTTGTCATTTTGGCTGGAGTAAATTCATGTCATATAAAGATTTTATTTCAAGGTCATTCTCGCTATAATATTTCTAAGATGAATAATGCAAAATAAATATATTGAAAATTCCATTCAAAATCTTCATTTTGAGCAAAGTTATCAATGGTTGTAGTTTTGTGGTCATGGTATCTAACTACCATAGTAGTCATTCAAGTCTTAGCCTTGCTTCTCCATTTTAAATCTACTTATTTATTAAAGATGTCCGATGGAATCAAGAGTTGATTATGGTCTTGTTATTTTAATAAATGTCTAATTTTATAATTTTACAACATTTAATAAGGCCTAAAGAAAGACCTGCAATAGGCAGTTTTAGTTCTTGCAAATTGCCTGTTAAACAGTTGAGTAGGTTTCCAGATTTGGAGGTGGCAACATTTTCTAGAATGCCTAATACCACTTAGATAAGTTAAATAATTGTGTTATATATCACATTTAATTTGTAAACTGAATTTTCTTGTAGCACTGATGCTGTTATTCCTAGTAAAGTGGAGGGTTTTAAAGAGAAGGACAGTATTGATGAATTTCACAATCAGCTGCCAGATGGTTACTCTCAATCTAAATGGGTAGCAGAAAAATTAGTCCAATTGGCAGGAACAAGAGGTTTACCTGTCACGATATACAGACCAGGTATGTAATTGATTTTCTTTTGTTTGATATTCAATAAAAATTAGTCCAATTAGCAGGAACACAATATCAAAAGATGCATTATGTAAGATTTAGATAAAGACCTGGATGTTCTTGTTATAATAGTTCTTAAATAGATAATGGAAAAGGAATATATTTAAAATTTCATTCAAAATTACTTTATTCTGAGCGACTTTATCATTGTGTTCAGTTTTAACTAGATGTAAGTTACTTGTTATTCGTGACTTCGCCTTGATTCGCCATTTGTGAATCAAATCATCAAATGACAAGCATCTTTTAGTCCATTTAAATCTCTGCCATCCAATGATCTAGAGAGTTTTTTTTAGGCTCGTCATGTGAATAAATGTCTAAAAAAAAATTATTTAACATTTGAAGACAAATAAAAGATCTGCTATTTGTAGATTTAGCTCTTACATAATGCATTTTAAATCTCAAAGCAAAAATACATGGTTAAAAAAATAATTATACTGTGTTAATGAAAAGAAAACATTGTGGGCAAAAAAAATCAGTGTTGACAAAAAATGTTCTATCCTGTTCTATTCATTCCCCAATTTTATTTTCAGGTAACATGTCTGGTGATAGTATAAATGCCTACTGGAATTCTCAAGATTTTACTCTCATAGTCTTACAAACATGTGCTGAATCGGGTCTAGCTCCTATAGTTGACTGGAAAATGGAAATGACACCGGTTGATTTTGCTGCCAAATTCATCATTAAAACCGTCCAAAATCCGACAATTTCTATGAAAAATACATTCCATATTGTCAATGATAAGCCTTTACACTCAAGGTAGGTGAAACAAAAAACAAAACAAATGTAACTGTAAATTTATAAATGTTTGTTAGATGTTAATGTAAGAACAATGGAAGTTTACAAAAGGTTTGGAGAAAAAACAAGTGGAGTTTTTAAAGAGTACCCTATATTGAATATTTAACGCATCATGTATAATATATAGATAGAATAGGTGGGCTTGAACTCAGGCTCCTGTTGGCCAGGGGGATCCCCATTTTCTCTGATATATCAAAAATTTGTTGAAGATAATGATTGATCAAGTAACATATAATATTTTAACTACTTCTAAATCTTCTCCTTCAGGGCCCAAGTAGAAGGCCTCATAACTTAACTAGCACAGGGCACAGGGCTTCATATTGCCCCGTTTGGCCAAACGTTTTTGACCATATGATTTATCTGATTCATAGATTGTGATTTATCTGATTTATAGATTCTGATGTAAAGATTGTAATTTATCTGATTTATAAATTTTGATACATGTATATAAATTGTAATTTATCTGATTCATAGATTGTAATTTATCTGAATATACATTGTAATTTATCTGATTTTTAGATTGTGATATTATTATATAGATTGTGATTTATCTGATTTATGCCATCATAAATTGTTTTAATTTGAGATGGGTGTTTGAATGGATGAATGCTCATGGTTTTCCCCTAGAGATGTTAGAGTTTAATGTATGGAGAGAACGGTATGGTCAATTCAGTATTCAATCTCAATTCATTTTTTTCATCTGCCACTAGCATGTTTATAAATAATATTGAGAAGACTAATGTATTATTTTCATATCGGCCAATTAAACTGGAAACCTGTACACGAAGATAAATTTTTTAATTAGAATATCATGCATTTGGCATAAATCTTAAAAAAACAAAAAAACATAATTTATGAAATTTTATAATCAAATAGCTCCTATATAAAAAGATCAGATTGCTTTTGATAAGACTTGATATGTTTCATGTAGAATATCATATTAGTCTTTTATCTGGACAATGCTTTTATTTATTACAGTGTATTGGAGAAAATAAAGACGGGGAAAAAACACAATATGAACTTTCAGGCTTTAATGGATTCTTATCTGAAGTAAGTAAAATTTAGTTTAAATCCATGGAAAGCTCAAATTTAAATTGAAATTCTGATTTTTGTTCAAAATTCCCAATATAAAAATATTGACATTATTTTCTTGTATTGTTTAGAAATGAAGTATTTGATAGTCCGTCCACCATTTTGTCAACAGAGAATTTTAAGAAAGCTATAGTTGACAGTCAAATGGTATACCCTTATACAGATGCTTCCCTGCTGACAGTTTATTTTGAGAAACTGTCTTCTAGAGGCGTGTTAATTAGTGCTTCCCGTAGTTATCAAAGTAACTGTAAGTACCTTTTGTTATAACCATTACTGTTAAACTGATCCTATGAACCTAAGACTTTTACTATTAAAAATTTTGGTCATTCAATCATTCAAGTCTTAGTTATCATTACTCTAAATGAAATGAAATGAAATGGGGTTTAATGTTCTACGGTTGTGCTCTGAACTGGGCACAATGTTTGAGAATATTCCCCTTTTTCGTTTTCTTAGATTGCTTCCTTTATTTTCCCTTATAGACCCAGGAGTATAATGTCTGTACAGTGCAGTGTACCATGTACGACTATGGCTAGCCCCCATCCCCTCAATTCAGTGCTGGATCTAGGGGAGGCAAAGTGGGACAAATATCCCGGGGCCCCCACATTTTGGGACCCCCCACAATTCTGGCTCATGCTAATATTTTATCCCGGGCGGAGCTAACCAGTACCTGGGCTGAGGGGGCGAGGATTGGGGCCCTAGGCAGTAAGGGATATTGTGGGCCAGAGATCGGTTGGGCCCTAAAATTAACTAAATTACATAATTTAGAGGTTCTATCAATCAATAGATCCTAACCAGTTCCGGGGACCACATCTCGCGATGTGATTGCTGGGGCCCAACCAGTCCCTGGAAATAAACGTAATCATAGTATAGTAGTTCAGACAACAGAGTTTAATGTTTTATGTCATCTAAAATAATTTCACTAAAATAAAGTAAATGAAAACATCACGAGAGAAAGGTTTAAAATACTCAAATTGTCAACGAGTTCTAATCGTCAATGAAATAGCTGCCTAAATTGTCTCAGATGCACTGAAATGAATATTTATTTTAAACAAATAAACTCTGGAGGAAAACACCCCAGGCACTCAAGGGGGCGGAGTACATACTGGTACGATCTGCGGCCAGTACGAACAATTTGAAATGGGGCCCCGCACAGTTGGTATGTCTTGGGCCTCCCATAAGGTTAATCCGGCCCGGCCTCAATTCATTCATTTAATCTGATAATTTTGTTTGTTGTTGGAGATCTGTGTATATTGTGTCCCGATCATACATTTGTCTTTATTGTGCAGTAATCATTAATTAGCAGGTGTGTAACTAGCTGTAAAAGATGCCACTTCTAGTAGTGTAAAAGCATGACTAAATCTAATACCCATCACAACCATCACTATTGAATACACACAGTTAACTGAAAATGGTGTTATTCAATAGTAACAGTCTTAACGGAGCTATTGACTTGATTTGATATGTGTTGTCTATTTCTTGCAGTTTCTATATGTAGTCTGTCTTGTCCACCTGTTTATCTTGTCAGTTTTGTTTTGTGTGTAGTGCTGTTTTCCTGCACTACTTACTGACTTCTTCCTGAATACTACCAATTTCAACTGACTAATAAACATTATGTATAAAAATTGACAACTTTTTTTAATATTCGAGAATATTAATAAATAATGATTCATTTATTCAGGATACTTAGTATATATATTAATCACTTATAGTAACAATACTCACAAAATATTGACATTGTTTACGATTTCACGCTCTACTGGGGACGGTTCCACTTACTGATGCACATCAAAGACAACACTTTCTTAATTAGTCACATTTTTTCCAATTTCTCTCGCACGTGTCTGGCTAGTGATATGTTCGGATAAACTCACGTTTGTTTAATTAGTCACGTTATTTTTGCTTCCATGAATAGTAATCACAATTAACCATTTATACTGGCTTGATGGATATAGTAACACATAGGCCAGTTATTAACCACTTAGAGATACTTTCTACTCACTATGCATCCAGCAGTGATGGACAGTATATAGGTAATGAAAAATACATTCTGAAAAATAGACCCTGAAGTTAGGTGACAAACATGGCTTCTAACAACAGTTTATTTATTGCTTGAGGTATCTTCCCGCCAATACAAAGTTTTGAGAGGGATTTGAAGCAAATTTTGAATATGTTTTTAGTCCATGAATATATCAGTAAATCACACATTTTATACGTGGGAAAGTTTCTTTCGGTAGGGGAGCAAGCATTTTGAGGAAATTTTCGGAAAGGTCATTCTAACAGACTGTTATAATCATCATGCTATGTTATAGTTTCCTACGCGTCTAATAAGCATTTTAAAATAAGTATTCAAACAAACAAAATCGTGATTTATTTAAAACTATTTTAGTTTAGTACAAAAAAAATGGTTTATAATGGTTCTGAGCGCGCACCCCCCAGCCCTGTAGATAGGGGCCTGCCGGAAAGTTTCCCACCCTTTGCAACCCTAAAAAGTTAATTTATATATAATGATTAAAATATTCACAATAAAATACTTGTTTTTCTTATTTTAATTTCATCAACTTAGAAATCAACTGCAAATCAAAAGAAAATGATTAATCGGAATAGATATCTAAAATCTATTTATCGGCTGTAAAGGGAGATAACTGCTGAAACATTTAATTTTTCTACAAATTAACGAATATTTGTTGCAGTAATTAACCTAATGTACCACTATTTGACAATATTAGGTTGTTAACTGATTATATTAGGTAGTATGTGGTAGTATTAGGTTAGTATTTGCTTGTTTTTGTTTACGTAGGGAGGCAAATGGAACAGCCAGACATCGGTGTCGCATTTAAAGTACAATTCTCACGGTGTAACTATTTTTGTTTGAAATTTTTTAATTGATCTGCACATTTTGATTCATTATGGTGTAGTACCGGTAGGCTACTGGGTAGTATGTATGTGGTGGTATTGAGGTGGTATCGGGTAGTATTGGGTAAATCATCCCACCCTTCTTTGACTTTAATTGTTATTAGTATTATTAAACATGCATTATTCAAGAGCTAAATCTGCCTAGTGCAGGTCTCTATTTGGGCATGAAATGTTTTCTAAAGTATTAATAAGACATTAATTAACTGAACCAGGCCTTAATCAACTTTGGATGGCATCAGATTGCTCCGATTTTAAACAGATTAACGTGGTTGAAATTATTGCACAGGTCGGCCAATTCTTCAAATGCCAATATCTTCGCTTGCACTAGAGTAATTTGAATAAAATTTTCAAATTATTCATTTTACATCATCTACTTTCGAACTAGTACAGCAAGAATGGCTAGTTCTTATCTATATCTTGAATTATGTAACTTTAATATGATGTTAAGAAGTTATAAACAAGATAGCAATATATATCTAGGGCCTAAGAATCTAATAATAGACAGCCATAAATGTCATTTTATTTCTATAAATAATAGAATGGAAAGTGTTCTTATAGCTTTCTTTGACTTGTTCAAGTTGGTGTTGATTTTTTTTATATTATTAGCCTAGTAGGCCCTTTTAATAAAATGATGTTAAAAAGTTAGTAGATAGCGATATATAGGCCTACTTAGAATCTAATAGGCAGCCATAAATGTCATTTCATTTCTATAAATAGAATAAAAAGTGTTGTTATTTACGGCTGTAGGTCAACCGGATACCAAAATTAAATTAGGCTACCGGGTATAAAATGTCAAGGTCATTTTCCTTACCGTGAAAATCATAGATTATAAAGACTTTATAGGATATCTATGGTGAAAATGGCATCAAACATACCAGGTAATTATTACCGACTTTGAAACACAATAACTCTTTTTCTAATTGAGCTAGAATATTCAAACTTGGTGTAGGTGTTTATTAGGTCAATACATCGATGGAGTTCGAAGATGAACATTTGCCGCTTAGGGTAAGCTGAGATGAGCAATTTGATTGGTAGGTATCCAGACCACTCGGACCAAAGACCACTTAGTCCGTACATAAATAACAGCAAATATTCATATTTATTACTTCTGATGTCAACTGTTTTGTAGCCTGACTGTTCATCAACTTTTACAAGTATAACCCTCCTCCTTTTGCACCCGGCGTTGGCGGAGTTCAAGTGTTTTTTTTAAAGTTTTTTTAAATTTTTTGATGTACCGGTGTCACAGTTCCTGTTGGTCGCTGGTGTGTGTTGGTTCCTGGGCAATTGCGCATGTCTGAGACGGATGTTTGTGTTAGCAACACGGACAACACAGCTTCATCCACTTCCGCCATTGTGAGATGGTTCCTCATAACTCAGATAACTGATCTCTTCAGGAAAAAGTGTTATGTTCTTAGTTAGAGTTTTGTCATTAATAAACATACTTGTTATCGTGATTAGCTGTTTTTTTTAGTGATCAGTAGTTACACGATCAACGGATAATTGGCTAGAGATTAATTGTTCTATCGTTCGTGTTTTGTTGCCGTTGTTTTTAGTGATTAGTCGCTACACGCGTACAATCAGTGGAACTGGAAACCATACACATTGATGATTGGCTTGAAATTGGCCTGCATATGATTGGGATTTCTCTGAACCATTATTTTAATTTTGAACATAATAAACATTTTACAAGTTGCCTATGTGTGTTTTATTTGTCAAATACAAATACTTTATCATGCAAACCATGGGATCTACTATACTAGTTACTATAAGTATCGGATATTTATCGGCTTTGGCCTCTATCCGAAAACCGGTAACATCCGTTTTTATAGTAACATAGGGATCTACATCTGAAACTAAATCTGAAAATACCACTATTTATTGAACATGAATCACACAAATTCTGCGTTTATACCAAGGGGCAATTATTTTTTCTGTTTCTGCATGTGTACGGGAATTTTTCAATTTTTATAAGATCGTTAATTTGTATTTCTCCTTTTAAATGAAATAAACAAACAATAGAAACTCAACATCCTCGGCTGTCAGTAGTAGTACTATATATTGGTAGATAGTAGTAGAAACCGATCTGACCTTAAGAAAATCGTAGGGGTCATCCTATCACGGGGAGTCAACACACACTGTGTCTATAACAGTGTGAGATGACTCCTACAACTGCGCATGCGCCAGGAACCAACACACACCAGCGACCAACAGAAACTGTGACACCGGTACCGTAAATGTAAATGATCGGCGCAAGTTTGGTCCGAGTGGTCTTTAGTCAGGTATTCGATTGGTTGCTGCTTTTGGGACACGATAACTTGAGTTGTAATTAAAATTAAGTGAGAGTGGTGAAACTTGGTATAGCCTATATATACCGGTAGTTTCATTTCATCAATACCTTGACTAAGTTCGATAATGAGCATTTTCTGCTGCTGTAAGCAAAGCAATAAGCAATTTGATTGGCCGAGACTTTGGAACGTAATAACTATTATTCTGATTGAGTTAGAATGTTCACATTTGGCATAGATGTCTATTACTATTAGGGGAATGCCTTGATGCAGGCCCGAGGCTAGTGGGGGGACACATTCGCCACCTGCATGTTATCGAGGCCTAAATGCACTCTCACAGCATCTCAAATTCGGCCGAGACATAGTTAATGTCGGCAGGAAACTCTTAATTTTCCGAAACATTCGCCACCTGCATGTCATAGAGGCCTAAATTCAGTCTCGCATCGTCTCAAATTTGGCCGAGAGATAGTTAATGTCTGCTATAAACTCTTAATTTTCCGACACATTCGCCACCTGCATGTCATAGAGGCCTAAATTCACTCTCACAGCTTCTAATTTTCTTGCTCTCCCCTACTCCTGCTTACGGTAGTCGGCGATGACCTTTTTGTTGTCAGAAATTTATCTTCCTCGCCCCCCTATGTCGGCTAAATTTTGGTTTCTGGCTTCGGGCCTGCCTTGATGATGGAGTTCGATATCCATCTCTCATGTGGGGGTATCTTGCCTGGCAGCTGCTGGTTTAAAATGTTCCTGCTGGTTTAAAATGTTGAAATATTATATATCTCATCTGCATGACATGAGTAGGGCCATGGCTACAGTCAGTGCTTGATTAGGATGCATGCATGTAGGACAGTAGGGCCCTGTTCAGTTACACCTGCATCAGGGCATCATAGTGGAACACAAGTTCATTCAATTCATTTCAGATCGAATATACAAGCCCAAATACAATTACCATATTTAAATACAAAATATAATAATATTCATAAAGTAAATATATTTTAGTTAAGAACACAATTTGTATTTTTGGATGTTTAAATTATTTTGTCAGCCTACACTATCTTATAATACACATGTCTATCAAATCTCTTTTAACACTGCTCCACTATTAAGTCGGAGAATCGCTTTTACAAAATTTAAACAATGATAAAATCAAAATTTTAGTATTTTGTTTGGATAATATTAGATTGATTTTAGTGCTTAGCCAATCAAAATTGAAGAATCTACTATAATTTGGATTTTATCGTCAGTTATTAGTTAAGATTTCGAGAAACGGAGCCATGGTCTCTTAAAGCAGAATTTAATTGTACATAATATATATGTTCGGGCTCTCCCAAAAATTGAATTTGCCCCCCAAATTGTTTCGCCAACAATAATTATTTCTTAGGAGTGTTCTAAGGGGGTTAAGATGGCCTAGTGGTCTAGAGTGCCGCGCTTCGACCTCTAGCTGGCCGGTCACCTCTGGCTTGCGGCTGTAGCCTGTGGTTTCGAGCCCTAGTGTGAGCGTATGTGACATGGAGATAGGGGTGCCTTCTCACCCTAGTGGGTTTCCTTTGGGCTCTCCGGTTTCCTCCCACTGCTAAAGACCCCTATGCACAAGCGAATTATTGAAATAAAAATTGAAAACCATACGTTAGTCCCAAAATGACCTAGTTTGTGTCAAGTGGACGTTAAACCCCATTTCTCTCTCTCTCCCTCAGCCCCTCCCAAAAATTCTGTAGCTCCCCCTGCAAATTTTATAAGCTGGCTACACATGTTACCTTTATTTTGTCTTTAATTTTAATAATTCTGATTTTGAATTGTTTTTCTGTTTTGTTTTTAGCAATAAGGCCATTATCAGAAAAGGTTGTGATAGTCACAGGTGCATCTAGTGGTATAGGTGCTGCTGTGGCTGTAAGATTAGCTAATCTTGGTGCTAAAGTAGCATTAGTTGGTAGAAGGGAAGAAGAACTAATGAAATATGTTAAAATTATTAAAGACAATCATGGCGTAGGAATACCTGTTAAAGCAGACGTCACCATTCGTTCTGAGGTAAATCATTATAGTTTTCCAATTCCATGTTGGACTTGGGTTTCAAACTTTCACAGTTTTGAAAACTGAGCACTGACAACAAGACAATTTATGTACTGTACCCCAACTAATTTTATTTAGCATACATGTAAGTAACTGGTAACCCTACACTCACTCTTAACATTAAATGAATAAATATAAAGAATTTTGAATGAGAGCTCACTGACCCCCACGAAACCACTATATAATGTGTAGGACTTGTCAATATTAAAACATCTGAATATTGTCATAGTGGATGGGCAGATTTGTTTTAAATTCAGCCCACACTCGACTATATCCCCAGTTCAACTGTATCGTCAGAATTTTCATCCCCAAAAATAATCTAAATGATCACCTGAGATACCCAAAATGAGAATGCCTACTAATTGTGAGGAGCGATTTCCAAGCAAGTTTTGAAATAGTAACCAAGGGACATAACCTGTGTATTGCACAACATCGCTTGTTTAGAAATTGCATTTTGAGGGATATTTTTGAAACAAAAACACTTCAAATTTAAATTAGATATAAATTATTATTATATGTGTTGAAAAAATGGTGGATTTGGGTAGATTAGGGTGATTTGGGTTGTTGGGTAAATCGTGCTACCAAAGGTTTGTTAAAAAGTATAGATGATGTGTTAAGCGCCACAGAGCAGCCAGACTGACTGAATGTTAAGCACTATAGAAAACGATTATTATTATTATTATCATTAAAATATAGATATGTATACATTATTGAACATATAGATAAGAACTAGTCATTCTTGTTATAATAGTTTGAAAGTAGGTGATGTAAAATGAATAATTTGAAAATTTCATTCAAATTACTCTATTGTAAGCGAAGATATTGGCACTTGAAGATTTGTCCGACGTGTGCAATAATTTCAACCACGGTCGTGGTTGATCAAAGCTAAGACTCGAAGCGCCTGGGCCTGCCTTATTTGATTTATCACTGAAACGTTTTAATCTGTTTAATATCGGAGCAATCTGATGCCATCCAAAGTTGATTAAGGCCTGGATCAGTTAATAAATGTCTAATTTATACTTTAGAAAACATTTCATGCCCAAATAAAGACCTGCACTAGGCAGATTTAGTTCTTGAATAATGCATGTTAACAAGGGTAGTAGCTAGTCTCTGTCATGTCATCATCATCTAGAAATTGTTCACAGTTCAGTATGTGAACATAATTTTAGATAATATAAATTTGGCCAATTAAATAATTATAAGCAGGGATTTTTAAAGTAGATGATTCGGACAAATTGGAAAATAAGTGATCGTTCCGGTTTGCTTTTCTTCAAGGTAGAAGAAATGGTACGACATACTGAGTTGTCATTAGGACCAGTAAATATATTAGTTAATTCAGCTGGTGTGATGTATTATACTTATATGAAATCAAATCATTTTGAGGAATGGGAAAAACAGATTGATATCAATTGTAAGGTAAGTAAGATTGTCAAACATTTGAGTCGAGGCCCCGAGTTCACAAAACATTCGCATGCTGAAATTAAGAATTTACTCAACTTCTGAGTCTTTAGTAGTGGGAGGAAACCGGAGTGTCCGGAGGAAACCCACCAGGTTGAGAAGGTGCCCCTATCTCTATGCCACATCCACATATGCTCACACCAGGGCTCGAAACCACAGCTGCAAGCCAGAGGTGGCCAGCCAGCTAGAGGTCGAAGCGCAACACTCTAGACCACTTGGCCATCCCACCCCCCGGGCTATTATGAAGACAGGCATATGCCATACAGTGTGCTATGAGGGAAATTTTGCCTGGACAGCGGCACTACAGTCTACTCTTATATCAGATTCAAACTGTCAAGGGATCTCTTTTATGTGTGCATCAATGTGTACACAGGACTTCGTTTTTTTCGTCCCATCCGAACAGCTAGACAGCTGTCCTTGTCAGGCCCTCCGCCCTGCATCACTGACAAGGCGAAAGTCTGGATGAATCCACATATATGTTCGACACATATTTCCGAAATGGCATCCATTATATAACTATATCATATATGGTGTATTGAGTATAATTTTTATTACAGGGGTTGACTTCATGTATAGGAGCTGTATTAACTGGTATGATAGACAGAAAGTTTGGGCACATCATAAATATATCTTCAAATGCTGGCAAGAGGGTAAGATTTTTGTGGGGGATGTAAGATATATAATACAACCAGTGGTTTGGTAGATTATATAATCGATGATTAATTGGGATATGTTACAATTACAACTGAAGTTATACCCCATAGATGACTTTAATTAAAAGCGACATAATTTGTACTGCTTATACTGATATTCACATTTCATAATATAAACCAATATATTGTTAATACTACCTCCCAACGCCAAAACTTTGTAAATCTCATGTCCTCAAAAAATCCCGAATCAATTATCAATCTATCAAAATTCGCTAACCATTCCTTTTGTCACAGGGATATTTTAATGGAAGAATAGTAAGTATTAACCAATATCACTATCAAAAGCTTAGTCTCTATCATCCAAACAAATATTCTACGAATATTGAACTGGATGGATACCTCAAAATTTGACGAAAAGTCGGACATTGTCTGGATTATCCAGTCTTTTAAGTTACCACATACTGAATCTATCAAAACATCTCGCTTTTCAACAATGACACTCTCTAAAATTTTGTTTGTAATGGTTTTAATTGAAATGGTGATTATACGCCCACATTGAAATGTGGTCGTATATTGCCGTCGGTCCAGCGTCCACAATTGCTTGTGGACGCTCTAGAGGCTAAAGTTAATATCCGATTGACTTTAAATAAATTTATACACAGTGTTTAAGGTTGTGAGACGAAGAAGCCTATTGATTTTCAGCGATTTCCGATAATTGCTGTCAGAGTTATGGCCCTTGATCACTTCAAAAAATCTTGTGGACGCCCTAGAGGCTAAAGTTAATAACCGATTGACTTTAAATTATACACAGTGTTTAAGGTCATGAGAAGAAGAAGCCTATTAATTTTCAGGCATTTCCGATAATTACTGTCAGAGTTATAGCCCTTGAACACTTCAAAAATTCTTGTGGACGCGCTAGAGGCTAAAGTTAATATCCGATTGACTTTAAATTTATTCACTGTTTAAAGTTATGAGATGAAAAAGCCTATTGATTTTCATCAATTTTCGATATTTACTGTCAGAGTTATGGCCCTTGGTCATTTTAAACATTTAGTGGGCACTCTAGAGGCTAAAGTTAATATCTGATTGACTTTAAATTTATACACAGTGTTGAAGGTCATGAGATGAACAAGTACATTGAATTTCAATGAATTTTGATAACTTGAATAGCATGGAGGAAAACTATCAAAGCCAAACAAATTCAAATGATTTTCTGATAATTACATAATAAGTTGTTACTTTTAATCAGATTTTAGTGTATTATAAATCTTGTTGACTGCCCAGACAATTTTGCTACTATGAGCATATGTTTTTCTCTCGTCATGAATCAGACGTATGGCTTCTCACAATCTTCTTAATTCTTCATCGCGATTCATGCTATATTCTCGTCTCTATTTTGTTTCTAATAATAGATGTGCCAAGTGAGCAAAATGTTTTGTTGTTTACTTGTGGGTGAATCCTCGGACACAAGAAAAAAGGTACTTTGAATTCTTGGCCGATGGATGGCTAATACAAAAAAGAGCCGAGAATCGCAACAGTGTCAGCCGAATCAATGTGATACTTAATATCAGCACTAGCTGTGGGCGTATGTTTTGTCAGTCCGTGGCCTAAAACCATCTGGTTCTTATACTGATATTCTTTCCAGCCCTTAAATTTGCTCTTAAAACTCACTAATTCAAAAAAGCTTTTAGTTAGATATATATTATTTTATTGTATTGTATCTTTTTGTAGTCTTTTAGTTGATTAAGTAGTTTTATATATTTTCTGTCTTACTGGTATATGATTGTAAAGCGCTTCTGAACATCGTTGGTGGAACTAGCGCTATATAAATGTTTTAATAAATGTTTTAATAAAAATTGTGGGATATATGCTTTATGGAATCTAGCAAAATTGGTGCGGCTTCATAATATCTATTACTTACCAAGACTTTAGCATTATCCAGTAAATTTCGTCAAAAATTGAGAACCGACCCAGACCCTCCGTATGTTGAAGACTAGGGGGTTCTGGGTGACCGAGACTATAAAAACCTTCAATCTATTAAGTATAGCCTTATACATTTGTATTTTCTTGTATATTTAAATGTATTAAATCATCAATTAACTTAGCATTATCATTGAATAATTTACTTCTATCCATTTTGTATATTGTACCTGCGTTAACATTATAACTATCCTGTCAATGATCAATGTAAAAATAGATTTATATTTATTAAATTATATATATATATAAACTGTGATAATTTCTCATCTTAACATTTATATTAAATACCTAATTATCTACAACTTATAAGTTCAGACTCGGAATATTATATCTTCCAACTAGTACATGTATATCAAATATTTAATATCCTTAAATGACATTTAGAATATTTATATTCTTTTCTACAATAGTTTGAATCCATCTTTCTTTCTTTTTTCTTCTCAAAAGTGTGATGACAAATTTTGCTGTGGACCTTTGGTCTTTCATAAATGAAATAAAGATTATTATTGTAGGGATTTGCTGGTCAAGCTGTATTTTGATACTATGTTTTATTATATTGTAGTGATTTGCTAGTCTAGCTGTATCTTGATACTATGTTTTATTATATTGTAGTGATTTGCTAGTCTAGCTGTATTCTGATACTATGTTTTATTATATTGTAGTGATTTGCTAGTCTAGTTGTATTCTGTTACTATGTTTTATTATATTATATTGTAGTGATTTGCTGGTCTAGCTGTATTCTGATAGTATGTTTTATTATATTGTAGTGATTTGCTAGTCTAGCTGTATTCTGATACTATGTTTTATTATATTGTAGTGATTTGCTGGTCTAGCTGTATTCTGATACTATGTTTTAAAATATTATAGGGATTTGCTGGTCTAGCTGTATATTTTGGTACTATGTTTTATTATATTATAGGGATTTGCTGGTCTAGCTGTATTCTGATACTATGTTTTATTATATTGTAGTGATTTGCTAGTCTAGTTGTATTCTGTTACTATGTTTTATTATATTGTAGTGATTTGCTGGTCTAGCTGTATTCTGATAGTATGTTTTATTATATTATAGGGATTTGCTGGTCTAGCTGTATATTCTGGTACTAAGTTTTATGTAGAAGGATTATCACAAGCATTACGTCAGGAAGTAAAAGAATATGGTATAAAAGTGACATGTATACAACCTGGGGATGTTAAAACCAATTTATTATCACACACAACAGATAAACAGGTTAGTTAATGTCACAAGACAAACATAATTAAGGATTAGACTTCTAAGATCAACTAAATCCTTGAGTTCCATAAGGCCAGGGTAAAAAATATTTCAGTTTGCCCAAACCCGACTCATGACGATTAGGTATCGGTAGGTAGGTAGGCAAATTATTTTTTTGTGGGGGGTGGGGAGGTCAGACTTTGACGATAAATAACAAGATTTTTTTAAATCATGTGTCGAGTTTAGTGTTACTATGTATAGACATGACAGTGGCTGTTCAATCTCCCGACCGATTATTTTGCGTTTGGGTGTCATTCTCAAGCGTAAAAATAATGCTGTTAAAAAAAAAAATCCTTCAAGAACGGCAATAAAAGAATTTGAGTAAGCAGCTTTTTTGGGGGGTAGGTAGCGTTTGGGCAAACAAACAATCTTTTAATTATGGCCTAATTAGAACTAAGTCGTATCAAAAGACAGGATCCGCCTCTGTTAAGAGTGGATGATGGAGTATATACAGTCCATATGCTGATTACACTATTTTGCCTGATTGCACTATTTTGCCTGATTACACTATTTTGCCTATACCATTTTTTTAGGACTTCAAATTTTGTCTAATGGTTTGGATTGTTCGTACTTGGTTTTATTTTATGTCCACAAATTTCATTATCACTACTAAGTTTACTATTGATAAACTTGTAATTGTATTTATTCTGTTATAATTTAGGCTAAAGAAGAATTTGACGGAAGTGAATCGTGTACGATATTAGAACCTGACGATATAGCTAAAGCTATAGAGTATGTGTTACTACAGCCTCCATATGTCGGTCTCAATGAAATTCTTGTAGAACCACAACTAGCACCAATCTGAAACCTATCAGGATCGTTGTGAACATGATAATCACATGCAATATAAAACTTTTGAATCGAAGTTTGTGATTTGTAAACATTGTGCTTATAATCTAAATACCAGGAATAGCGCTACAAAGATTTTAAAAAATTTACACAATTTAAATTTTACACAAATCAATCACTCATGGAAAAAGTAGCAGTTTCATCATTTTGATAGGTAATGTCCTATTGAAGAACTGTTGGAGCTGTGTATTGAACACAGTGTGGGAGTTGTAAATATAGGGCATACAGGGGAGGTGGAATGGAATGAAAGAAGTAGAAGCCCATTCATAATTAATCAAATGATCTCTTTCTTCTTTGAAGACTTTCATCCCCCGCCCCCGGCAATTTTTGTCTTTCACATTCAATATTAACAAATATATTGATAAAACCATTTTTATTAATTGTTTTTTGTATAATCTTGTTTCAAACATATTAAAAGTTGATTCCATTATAAATTAAAGGTTTTTTATCAAATTATTAATTCTTGTTATCAAAAAAAACCTGTCATTGATTGACCCAAAGGAAAACCTGTCATTGATTGTACCAAAGTAAGAACGGTCATTGATTGCCCCCAAGTAAAAACAATCATTGATTGCCCCTAAGTAAACACTGTCATTGATTGCCCCAAAGTGAAACAGTCATTGGTTGCTCCAAAGTGAAAACAATCATTGATTGGGCCAAAGTGAAAACAATCATTGATTGCCCAAAAGTGAAGACTTGTCCGATCACTAATAGAAATACGACATCAGATCAAGCTAATACCATACTTTATTTTGGCTTATATCAGAAAGGTTAATTGTTATTAGCTTTTTTAAGTAAATATAGATAACAATAATAACTTGTGTAAGTAAATATATAGATTACACGCACTGTAAAATGGAGACATTAAATAAAGTTATTTCATGTACTATTTAGTGGTGCCCAAGGCCCTACACAGAGAGTCTGGGCAATGGGCGCCGTTTTGCTACCCAATCTGTAAGTTCAATAGATAGACATTATAACAAGGCAAATCTAAAAATTTTCCGGGAAAAGGAGTGATAGTTCTGCATGAGATATAATGGGTCGGGCGAAAACTGTAAGAAGAATAGACAAAAAAGGGTTAGATCTAATTCTTCCAGATTTCGTTAAGCGACTGGGACACGTTATTTTTTGCGAATTTTAGGTTAGGGCTGGTCCAGGGTTAGGGTTGGGATTAACGCTAGTCCTGTTAACATCTCGTGAGCATTTACCAAACTTGAAGTTGGCCGTATGAAATATATATAACCAGTACCACAAAAAAATCATTTTGTTACACAATCGCAATTGTCCCGACACTCTGGTCTTGCCTTCCCATTTAGTCTGTGACGTGTACATCCGGGAGCTGTTGGGAGTCAACTGAATTTGCTCTTATTGAAATTGATGAAATGGATGTCAATTTTTGGTTATCGATCTTTTTAAGTTTCAGACGCTTTGAGAATTCCACCAATCTGGGTTGGGCCAGAATGATTCTCACTTGCTTCTTCGCCGTTTTTCTGAAATCCCGCAAATTACGCTTAAGATAAACAAAGTGATGCCCTAGTGTAGCAATATCAACAACAATGATTGCAAGTATGATAGTGATGAAAATACCCAATACGACAATTCCTATCCACATTGACCCCTCCGCTTCAACTGGTTCCGGTTCAAATTTCTTCTTGTACCATCCAGCTACAATTGAAAGAAATAATGCTACTTAATCTTTATAGATGAATGGGGTTTACGTCCTACTGTTCTGCCCCAACTGTTAATTTGTATTAGAATGAAGCGCCGAATTTCTATATAATTAAGCTGGTGCATGCTAGAGTATCTGCTGTCTGCAGTGGTCCCCCGTCCTGCATCACCACAACGGGAGTCTAGTTTGAGGGTTTCCCATCCGACACCTGGACCGAACCCTCGACCTCCTGGTTAGCCAGTCAGTGCCTTACTCACTGAGCCACTTTGACTCTAGTTATTAATTTACGTCTATTAACTTTGACAACATCGCAGACATTTGGGCTGTATCGGCACGAGTAGATGGCCGGTAACGGCCATGTCCAACTCACAAAAATGGTGTCATCTTCAGATTTTCGATATTTGTCTGTTAAGATGTTTGTTATTTTGAACAAGTCCTCGGATAATAATAACTTACCTGTACATTCAGGATCGTTACCAACCCAGTTTCCGTCCCGGTCACAGAACTTGATCCAATAGATGATATTATCGTCAGGGTATATATAACAATCAAATACAGCCGTATCACCAAACATCTCACCAGTAACATTAGATTTAGCTCCCACATACCATGGTGCTTTACCACAATAAACAGCTGAAAACACACATATTCTTATAATAGAAATGAAATGAAATGGGGTTTAACGTCCAACTGTTCTGCTCCGAACTGGGCTAATGGAGACGGGAATACGCCATACCGTGTGCTAAGAGGAAAATTTTGCCCTGACAGCGGCACTACGGCCAACTCTTATATATCGAATTCCAACTGTCAAGGTTTTTTTTACGTGCACCCAAATGTATACACGGGCATCCGGTTTTTGGTCCCCTTTGAACGACTAGACAGCTGTCCTTGTCAACGAATACCCTGGTGGACCTCGGTTTTGTCGTGTCATCCTAACGACTAGTCGCCTCTTCCTTGCAATACCCACCAGTACTACTGCCAATGGGAAACCAGTGAATACACCTCGGGGCGTACATATCCATTTAGTTTTAGGTGGTATTAAAGGGACAATCCCGAATTATACAGAGGCTTAAAAATAAAAGTCTGAGAATGTATGAAAATAAAACGCCAAAGTATAGGGGAATGGTGTATAAAATAGTGAGTCATTTGGACGTGAACGCCAAAACTGCTTATCCGGACACGTAGCCCTTTTAAGATTTCGGGTCATTTTTTTGATTTGGTGACCTGATAATCGATTTACGTTACTTGAGAGGTCTATACAGTGAATGACCCATGTACTGTACTTGATAAAAAAAGGTAATTTTTACCTACATATTATTTTTATAGAAAAAAGTCTGGTTTTATCCAGATACTGTATGATGCAAAGGTCTCCATTTCCATAGGCAGACTGTCAGGTTTAAGTTATTTACAAGCGTATCACAAAAATCGGGTTAGTTGATCGGCCTTAGATAATGGGTTTTAAATGATTTTAACACAAAATTAAGCAGTTTTATTCCCCAAAAAGTTATCGGGATTGGCCCTTTAAGCAAAATGAGACCGACTGATGCACATGGCCCTAACACGAGTGATGCAGTCACACAAGCCGATAACTTTTACGGCCCTGATAATTATACGCTTTATTATGCTGTTCTTGTGACGTGTTGTTTACTTGCAGTGATGACCACGAATATACAATCTGTTGAACTTATAATAATAGTATCAATAGGCCTATATTAATATTTAATTTGAATATTATAACAAACATTTCATAATTTTCGCACCCTACATTGTCATATTTTATCACTTTAACGGCATTAAGGGGAACGACTGGAAAGAAATCTTGATCTGTTCAAAGATCCTCAAATCTCCAAAATGGCAGAATTCATCAATATGAACGACTGGAAAGAAATCTTGATCTGTTCAAAGATCCTCAAATCTCCAAAATGGCAGAATTCATCAATATGGAATAAATCTATAAATGCGGTTTAATCGATTAAAAATGAATAAATTGATTAATCTGGATAATTCGATTAATAAATGACTTACGTGTACAGTTTAAAGTAACATCAGACCAAGTTCCATCATCTTGACAGATTGATACAAATATTCCACCAGCATTTACATGTCCCTTGTTACACGAATAGGTAGCCAATGCCCCAAATCCTTCAGAGTCTGTTATGCCGGTTGCGTTCTGAACATCTGGGGGCTCAATTGGACATCTGATATCTGAAATAATATATTAATATAGTTAAGGATATAAGTGATGACCTCTTGATTTAGTTCGGAGTAAAGTGTGGAATTGGATGTATCTGAATGTTGGCAAAGTAAATATGCCGAAGAAACATCGATTATATCATGATACTTTTATCAAAATCAAAACAGAACTACTTTTGCTCAAATGTTTACGATCGATAAAGATCATTTTTACCACAATATTAACTATTCATGTAAACCTATATTTGTTTAGTAAATACGGTAATGCATTTTTTTTTTTTAATTTTTTTATTTCTTTAATCAATAATCTTATTTCGTGCTAAGTACATGTAACTCTGGAAACATATTCACTAAAACGCCCCAAACTTGGCATACTGAAGTCAACTATACTAGTATTTATAATGCGAATGTCGGCACATAATTTTTGGTGATGATTCTGTTTATTGCTTACCGTCACACACTGGGTCTTCTCCGCTCCAAACAGCCTGGTCGTTACAGGTTCGAGTCTGGTTCCCGCTACTTAATGAGGTTCCTATTTGACATTCAAAGGATACTGTATCCTGGAATTTCAGGCCAGTGAAACGAGGCATTGCTCGATTCTTCGGTAATGGCGTCGGACAAATAATCTCTACAATCATATGATACAAATTGTTTATTAGCTGTGTGTGTGATTATTCAAAGGGGGGGGGGGTCATTTTTGCCTTATAGCTGTGATGTGGCGTTATGCATCACTCAATAAATACAATCTTCGGACTAACAACTACTTCATAACCTCTACATAAGTAAATGAACATGGTTAATTACCAAACTGTAAAAATCATGAAGCCTATAAACTTGGGATGGCCTAGTGTCGCGCATTGAGAACTAGCTGATCGGTCACCACTAGCTCCCCTGTCGTGGTTTCGATCCTTGGTGTGAACTGTGGGCTATAAACATCAAGTAGACTAAAGATAAAGTTGCAGGGGGGTTGGGATGGACTAGTATTGCGCCTTCTCAACCTCGTAGGCATACCCCGGGTACCCTGATTTCCTCCCACAGGAAATACCCCTTAAATAAGACAGTCGATATTAAACACCAATAGAAGAAGAAGAAGATAAATTTGTGACTAGTGAATTCATATAGCCTACCAACCTCGATTCGGGTATTCTGTACTGGGGGAGAGAGAGAGAGGGATAGAGAGAGAGAGAGAGAGAGATAGAGAAATGGGGTTCAACGTCCACTCGACACAAACTAGGTTATTTTTCAATAATTCGCTTGCAGGTAGGGGTCTTTAACAGTGGGAGGAAACCACGGAACCCGGAGAAAACCCACGAGGTTGGACAGGCGACCATTGTCATGTACAACCGGGGATTCGAAACCAAACCAGTTGACTCAATGACCGGCTTTATGATACCTCGCGCTCGTGCTAACCATTCAGCCATCCACCCCAATCGCACATTCTGTACTATTCTGGACCTAACAGTTTCAGTAGACTTAAAGATGTAACTGAATGTCATCGATTTAGGGGTTTAGCGGGCGTACAAAGTCAAAAATCAACATATAAAAAAACAAAAACCCGATTTTATATAACGAGGGTATGTTTTTGTAACGTTTTCTTCTACCGATCAGGCCCATCCAACAATAACGAAATTCTTCGGCAATCTCCGGAAACATTCGGTTTTGACGTCATCTCAGGAAGGAATGGACATCAATATTATCAAAGACACTAGAGTAACTGCGATCGGTTGAATGGCTTTGAACGCTCGCAGAATCGTCGCCAATACCGGCTCTCTCTATGAATCACAGCATAATAATATGCCTGACATTGTTGACGTGTTCCTGAGATGACGTCACGCCAGGCTAGTAGACTGGTTAATTTTGTTTCCGTGAGTGTCGAGAAAATTGAAATTGAAATTCGTATTGTGTCTAAACCGCTGGGCAAATCACATTGAAATTTTATATTCAGCCTATTTGTGGATTAAACTACACATATTTGGTGAAAAAATGGTTTATTGGATTTACATTCAGTTATATCTTTAAATTGGATTTAATGTCTCACCAACACAATACCTGCAAAGCCAGGTAGGGAACTATACCAGTACCGCAGCGTTTCTAACTGCCAGGCGGTCTTTTATGGGCACGTCGACGTCTTAGTCCTCGCCTGGTTTCGGATCCCCGGCATTCTAATAAGGGATTCACCTTCAGATTTCGCCCAGTCGCTCTATTATCACTCCACCGCACCCCACACCGACCTCCATTAAAATAGAATGAACCATTGGTATAGTTGTAGTTGAAATGGGGTTTGACGTCCACTCAACACAACTAGGTCATTTCGGGACTAACATATGGTTTGATTTTATTTCAATAATTCGCTTGCGCGTAGGAGTCTTTAGCAGTAGGAGGAAACCAGAGTGCCCGGAGGAACCCTCGAGGTTGAGAAGGCGCCTTTATCTCCACGTCACATACGCTCACACCAGGGCTCGAAACCACAGCCGCTAGACCACTAGGCCATACCAACCCCCAAGTTTTAGTTGTACACTGAAGAAGAACCTACCTGCACAGAAAGGTAACTGACCATCCCAGACAGCAGCCACAGTACATCGTCTATCCAAGTTACCTCTTATAGCATAATAATACGGATAACATGTATATGTTACATAAGTATTATACTCATTTGAACCAACTACCATAAAACTATAATCTACAGGATCTGGTTGAGGACACTTGATAGCTGTCAAATATAATATAAAATGGGAGCTTGTTACCTTCAGAAAACATATAACACAAATTATGTCCAAAAAAAAAGATGAACGTCAATTTCAAAAAATAAAGCAGGGGGGTTAAATCAATAAGCATAAAATATGTAATTTAATTTCAATAATTCACTTGTCAAGATGGTCTTTGGCATGCAATGTTGGAAATTTAGAAATAAACGACAAGTATGGCCCGGAGACACATGTATATAAACGCAGGCTGGAGTAAAATTTACGTTAAAGCTCAAAAGTTTCCAATTTTGTATATCTGCCCTCCCAAAAATAAAAATATTTGTATACAACAGTATAGTTTTTTGACGGGTATGTTACACGATATCCGGTAATAAGACGCAGTGGTCGTAAATCGAATTAGTATTACTTCGCTCCTTTTCATTGACATCGTCGTTGTTGCCTTTTCTTCGGATATATGTTACAGTTTAAGAAAAGACAAAAACACATGCCTACTAGCGTATTTAAGGGGTCTTTTTGAAGAATATTCTTCCGACGTTATCAAGCTAATACAGCACCACATATATAAGAAAAATATATAGACAAACCAGGGGCGTCTTGACCCATGATTTAGCATGAGGAACAAAATCCCGTCCGGGTCCTAAAAAAACAATATGTATATGTGCGTGCGGGGTAGGGATCCCAGTGCAACCGGGTAGCGTGCTGGTCGATTTGCCATTTTCAAGGGAGTACAGAAACTCAAAGGGCCGCAAAAACTCAAAACCATGATGCAAACCTCGTCATTGCGTCCCTCTCACTTAGTCCCTGAGACAGACTGTAACAGCATAACCGTCACCTTACCCCTGAGACATACTGTAACAACATAACAGAAACCATACACGACAGTTTATGAGTTGGTAACATAAACTTACTTTCACAAATTGGTTCCAGTCCACTCCACTGTCCAGTATTTTGACAAGTTCTAGACGTTTGACCAAAACGAACCATATATCCTTCAAAACAGATATAAGTTGCTGTAGAAGCAATATCCAAGGATAAATACATTACTGCTCCATTATCTGGTCGCGATAAGGCTGGACAAGAATTGGCTGAAATTTAATGATTGATTTTTTATATTTCAAAGATACATATTTTTTTGACCAGGAACTGGCCTGTAACCGCCTCTTACCTTGTTCTTGTTCTTCTTGGGATGACGCTCTGGAAAAAGCCTAAGGCCCGTCAATTCACGTCCCGTGTACACATTGGCGTCTACGTTAAAGATCCCTTGGTAGTTGGAATTCGATATAAGAGTAGGCCGTAGTGCCGCTGCCCGGGCAATATTCCCCTCATAGCACATGGTATGGCGTATGCCCGTCTTCCATTAGGTGCACAACAGTAGGACGTTAAACCCTATTTCATTTAATATTGGTACATATTATTCAGTTCGACAAGAGTGGTATTGGGGCTTTAAGTACATTTACCTTATTTTTGTTGTTAAAGGAGAGAATATTTATATCCAGTTGGAATTATTTCTAAATATATTACATTTTTGATCATTCTAGATCAGGTTTAGAGGCCACTCCAAGTCCGCATACTAACTTAGCGGCTGCCTAAGCGAGTTGACCAACAATTTTTAAAAGTCCTAAATCGACGATTTTAGTCGAAAACACCATGTATACTTCGAGAATTTTGAGAATTGTTTATTCCATTCTATAAAATTGAAAAGGTTTATTTATTCTTTGTGTGCATGACATCTTAAACGTATGGAAGACCAAATGGGACAATATTCATGATTCTTGTTTCTACATTCCAGTTTGAACATTTTAGACATGAATTCAACATTCTAAACTAATGATTCTTGTTTCTACATTCTTATGTCAACATTTCATGCACAAAATCATCATTTTAAACCAAAAAAAATGACTTTATGTTTCATTTTCGGCGTTTTATCGATAACTTCTATATATCATTAAATATTCAAATTAAAAAATAATTTCTTAATTCTACACGACAAAGAAATCAATTCATTGATTTCTGAAAGAATCTAAAACCAAAATCTGGAATTTGAACTCTTATGAAAATATTTTCTACGTTTTAAAAAGTCTTGAAGTTAAAATGTTCAAACTGGAATGTAGAAACAAGAATCATGAATATTGTCCCATTTCGTCTTCATCAACATTATAACACCAGAGGGAGCTAGATCGAACAAGAATTATTAGTTTTGAATGTTGCGTTCGTGTCTAAAATGTTCAAACTGGAATGTAGAAACACGAATCGTGAATATTGTCCCATTTGGTCTCCCATATAAACGGGGTAGAACCGCATTACAAACTAGTATCCTAATTTTTGGATATGGCGGCAATTCAAGGCAGAGATCCATTCTCGAAGTATGAAGTATACGGGGATCGCTGTGTGCAGAATGAGTTACCTGATCATTTTTATTTTATCTATATTGATGGTCTACTTACCTTCACAGTCCAGGTCCTCTCCATCCCACTCCCCTGATGGTAAACATTTTCTATACGCATCCCCAAATACAGGTGTATGCCTTTCTACACATTGATAATACCACATAGCACCAACAGTTAATGTTCCATTATCGTCCCCGGTAGAATTTAATACACGATATGTATTAGGTACTTCTATCGGCCCCTCACATTCTATCCCACCTAGAATTGTGAAAAATTAGGAGCATTATTAGTTTCAAGATGCATTAGGCAAGATTTTAATAAAGAGATGACAGATATAATAGTTTACTAATTGATAATGAAAAATGAATATATTGAAAATGTCATTTAAATTACTCTGTTCTGAATGTTTGAAGTTTTGACAAGAATATCGTAGTCTCGATTGTCATTGCTACGACAATAAACAAAATCTCTTTTTTTGATTTCACCGAACATCGATTAAATGACGCGGATCGTCTAATCAACTTAATATCCAATCAATCAGATGCTACAGAGAATTGATTATATCAATAAATGTCCAGATAATAACTTATAAAACTGGTGTGCCCCCCCCCCCCAACACACACACACACACGCGGGGGGTTGGGATGGCCTAGTGGTCTAGAGTGCCGCGCTTCGATCTCTAGCTGGCCGGCCACCTCTGGCTTGCGGCTGTGGTTTTGAGCCCCGGTGTGAGCGTATGTGGCATGGAGATAGGGGCGCCTTCTCAACCTCGTGGGTTTCCTCCGGGCACTCAGGTTTCCTCCCACTGCTAAACACCCCTACGCGCAAGCGAATAATTGAAATTAAAAAAAAATTAAAACCATATTATTTTATGTTGGTCCCGGAATGACCTAGTTTTGTTGAGTGGGCGTTAAACCCCATTTCTCTCTCTCTCTCTCTCTCTCTCTCTCTCTCTCTCTCTCTCTCCCACACACACCAAAAAAAGTCCTACTTTAGGCAGATGTAGCTCTTACATAATGCATATCTAAATAATTATATGATACTATTCTTGGAGATTCATGTTCATTAATATATTATAGTTGATAACTACAAAGTCAACTACTTACCAGTACCTCTTATTTTAATCCAGAATAAACAACACACTATTAACGATAGCCGCATTATATTTACAAGTACCGGTAGTCACTATATAAAAAAACTCACAACATCATACACAAGATAAAAGTTCAGTGTCAACCCAGACGGCCTCCAGTTTTTAAACACTAAAAATTTGTGGGGCAAAATTCCAAAATCGTGTTGGATTAACACTAAAACCTTGAAGAAACTACTTCCAAGAACACTGTTTCGTCATTGAGAAACATCGTGTTGTTAGTATTTTTTACGATGCCACAGACAATGATTCCTGTAATTAATTTGTGCTGGGAGATTTTTACCATAATAATAACTGAATAGCGAACAATGTCTTGTTTATTCCTTGGAGAGGTCTTTGCGTGACGTTCTTTTGTTAACAACACAAATCTAACGCTGTCAATAAGGTTGTGTGTCAATGGCGGACCATGATTAACCGGAATTATCAATATGTCTGTATTCCATTTAATTACAGTCAGCATTCATTTTTCAATAATAACGTGGAACAGAAATCTTATTAGAATCTCAATAAATAACTGTGAATACGCAACTACGAAGTTTTTTTTTACGAAACTATCCCGTGCTTTATTCTCTTTTAAGATGTTAATAGAGGCTTATATCTTAAAATGAAATTGTATGTTTTTAGGCTTCCTGCAAACAAATAATGTTACATGATTATTATCATGCAGTAACGATCGACATTATACCCAGAGAGCCTTTACGTGCAAGCCAATTTATACAAAGAACCTCGGTGTTTGTCCCATCCCGATCCGAAAGACTTGATGCCGTTCTTTGCCGTTTACAAGGCAAGACAACGTTGGAAAATGCCAAGGCAATTTTCAGCTAAATCTGAATCGAACCCAGTATTAGCGAGTTAACGACGCCATACTCGATCCCTGAGCCAGTGCAACTAAATTTAAGTTTTTAAATGCTGTTTGACCAGGGTAAGAGAGAGGGGGTAATACTCAGGGGCCTGCTTCGTGAAATCTTAATTAAGATTAATCCAAATTTTAGTAATTTGATTGGATAATATCAGATTGATTTTAGTGCTTAGCCAATTAGAATGGAATTAACCACTAAAATTAGGATTTTATCTTTAGTCAAGATTTCGAGAAACAGGGTCCTGGTTAGTTATCATTAGTCCTAATTAATGTCTGTTGTTACCCTGATTACACACGTCTGTAGACAAGTATGGTACATTGGGGTGGGGGGTGAGGGTGCGCCTTCAGATTTCATTTAAAAAATATGGCCAGGGGAGTGCAAAGCCATTGGTCCTGAGAAAGGGAGCCTCGGTATGGAAATGCTGTAAGTTCATACACACTATTCCCTATTTATGACGCGGTAGCTAACGCTATGTCTATAAAATGTAATAACAGAAGTTTTATATTCTTGATACTGAAGATTCATAGGGCAATTAAACAGCGGGTGGCCAGAAACTGAAATCTACTCATTCTATTTTATTTTGGGATGGGTGTTAAATGATATCTTATTGACCTTGTGCTTCAAAACAGACCCTAGAATAATTTCATGTTTACCAGCCCAAATTGTCTCTGTTCTGACAGATAATCGAAAGTGTACCGGTTGTGGTGGCGTACGAGCCAGGGGGCATGGGGTTGGGGGCAGCTGCCCTCCTAACGTTTTGGCAATGAGACTTTTCGAACAGACGGGTGAAGGGAAAAAAAAGATTTCATCTAGTGCCCGAAATTTAATAAAATAACACTAATTTTACTATTCTTTAAATTGACTATTTACTGAATTGACTATGGGTTAAAACACTCATTTTACTTTTCTTATAATTGAATACCACGAATATCGACTGAATTGACTATGGATTAAACATTTAGTCTGGGGCCACTATAGTTTGTGCTACATTTTTCGGGCATCGATTATTACTTGTGAATGCAGCTGCAAAAGTGTGATTGGATGGTTGGAATTCAGGTCGGCTTAGTGAGATTTAGGTTACAAAATCATTGGTTACTTTTGGAGTTGCTTGACTCACGGACTAGAATAGCAGGAAAATGCATTTGCGGCTGTTAAATTAAAATGCGGTTGCGGCCGTCCAAGTTTTCAAAAATTGTTTTGGTGTGTCCCTACACGGTAAGCTCCGCTCCCCCGCTCTCGCAAAAGACCGATGTCGCCGTCTGTAACCCGAATTTTCTTTCGGTCAATTCTTCGCCGTCCCCCCTTTACTGTCATCGAGCCCGTACGCCTATGTAGACATACATACACATTACACATTGAGCTTTTTAAAGAGAAAAATTATCCAGTATCCCGTTTGATGTCAAATTTTATAATGAATTAGTAAGATCCAATTGTTATTCAATTTCATAATGATGCGAAGCATTAATTGTGACATCCCACATATTATTTCGGGCTTTGAATACCAACCCCATTCCACCAACTCACGAGGATAAAAGATAAAGCACACGAACAAAGTTACACAAACTCATAAAGTGTTGTTTTACAAACAAATGTATGTACCTGAGCAGCTTGGGGTTTGATCCCACCCTCTCCTCCAATGGATACGCACCTGGGGTGACAAAATTAATGCAGATCATTAAAGCTAACAACTCGTCTTCACCAATACATTGCTAGGCGATACTTTCAGATAGGCCCATGGGGTATTTTAACCCTCTATGAGCTGCATACATTTTATGGCGCAATGAATGACTCTAAACAACGCACCGAGACAAACAAAACAATAAATTGGTAAGAGTACAAGCGTTCAAACTAGTTTTCTAATTTGCCATGCCATGAAAATGTTATTATCCTCCTTAGCAAATTGTCGTTGGATAAGGCGCACCAAAATAACTTCTGGTACACGCTATATTTTGATTATACCTTAGGTGCGCAGATTCTCGTCAATTTTAATACATTTTAATATCTATGACGTTAATGGGTATTCGTATAAGACAAAAAATGTTTTTAAAAAATCGACAAACCAGATACGAGAGTTATTAGACTGGATGTGAAAGATCGTGTCATTGACAGGGGTGTTTTAGAGTCCAAGGGGCACACTACAAGATGGATGCTACGAAATGGACCGCGCTACTTGTAATGATTATTCCGTATGTTTTAGCTAAGATTTCAAATATTCCGACCAGTCAAATATACGAAACGTGCATGAAAAGTTTTAGTCATTCGGAAACGACGGACGAACAGAAAGATTTTGCTTGCACTGTGAGCGAGAAATGGGAAATGAACTCACAAATAAGAAAGGATAGATTGTCGGATATTGAAATTCAGTTTCTCAAGAAGTTAGAAAATTTCAATGCTTTAGATTCAAGACTAAGGTTTCCGTGTGAAAGAAAGGAATATCGTCTATTATCGGATAAAGAAAGAAAAAGATACCATAATACCGTAAATCTTCTTAAAAATACCAGGGTTAGTATACAACTTTTTTTATGATCATAATACGGTAAATATTCCTAAAAACACCAAGGGCTGGTATCAAATATTTCTTGTCATGATAACCGTATTAAAATACCACGATGAGTATATAAACAGCCCTTTACGTGTACAAAGCACCTCGGTTTTTCGTCTCATCCGAACGACGAGGCACTGTCCTTGTGAGACACCACTGACAAGGGGAAACGGCGTCGGAAAATTCCGAACGAACGCAGAATTCCCGGTTAGCAGTCCTCAACTGCTATGGATATATTAAGCTCTCCCATTTCTAGTATGCTATCCGACTATAAATGCAAATATGCCGGAAAGTGAAAAATAGAAATGGACCAGAACCATTTCTATATCACCTTCAAGTTATGAAAAACAAATTTAAGTACATGTTATATTTATGATGGTAATGTGTTTTAAAGATTGATTATGCGAGATTAGATAAAAAGCAGTCAGTTCTCACTATAATAGTTAAAAATACCCCTACATAATGTAAAGGAAATTTGCTGAAAATTCTAGTCCAATTGATCCACTCTGTACGTACCGCGAACTTAGCGGTTAAATTTTGGGACTAGCCGCGATTATCATTAATTAAGTCGGTACTATAAAAAACATAGTCTCGATTATCAATATATCAATTTATTGATTTAATCATGAATGAACGCTGAGAAGTAGATCGGATCCTAATCCAATAAATACGCAGGCTAGCGATGCCATCGAGGGTTGATTATGATTTGCATAAGTTAAAGATGCATTCCTGGGTACAGACTTTGTGATTTGATGATATATTTGGACTAAAACACATTCAAAGTAACCAATCTATCAAAAATTTGCTTCAATTCCCTTTCAAAACTCTGTTTTCGCCGGGGATACCTATGTCGTAAGTAAGCTGTTGTTAAACGCAATGTCTGCCAACTTATATCATTGTGGGAGGGTCCATATTTCAAAATGTATCTATCATTACTTACTTTACATTTACCATATTATTGAGGCCTAAATAAATTCTTAATTATTTCTGTCAACTTCTTTTTACACCTTTTTATTGCAGATTATTTTGTACCCTGACAACCCGCAATGTTCCCAAAACCGTCTAACCATTTAAGCATGAAATTACAACTGCTCCCTGACCTAAGCTAGCAGACAATAAGACAGCAAATCATGTCGGGTTGACAGTTAGTGATTCCCTGACAATATTGCCCAGTCCTTGCCCCATGGGCGATTTTCGCGTAATCTAGTATTTTTCTAATAGGATTGGGTGTCTATACTTTTCATAAATACCAAATTTGCCATACAAATTTGTCTAATTAATAATTTAGATAACAATTCAGGCTAAAGGAATTATCTGCATTAGGCAGATTTAGCTCTTGCATAATGTGTGTTTAAGTAATGGTGTATGTTTTACTTTCAGTTAAGTAATGGTATAAGTCAGTATGATTTATTTGTAAAAGTACATACAGCAAAGTTTGCTCCTGGAGCTCATGGTGGAGCGGGTTTCCTCCCTTGGCACAGAGAATTTCTTAAAAGGTACTAAATCACGTTTGTATAGCTTGACTGCTGCCATATGTACTCTAATCGAAATAAGACCACGCCTGCCCTTATATTTAAGCGTTTGTTGTTCTACAATTAAAATTGGATTTTATTCCGCTTTTATTTATTTGTACGATAGAAATAAGAAGGTCTAATTACTTTCACATTCCTTGTCTTTAGCCTGTAGTATAAAAGTAAGAATAAAACAAAAACGAAAAGAAATAGTATATTATTTTATATGAGATTAATTCAGTTTAATAGGTGTTCAGAAAAATGCGCATATGCTGAATATTAAATTTCTGGATTTTTTTTCATTATCAAACCATCAGTGAATTTATGTATTTTAAAAGAATTTGAAAAGTCCAGAAGTTGTTACAAGTATTGAAAAGAACTAATGGAAATGTTCATTGCTTGTTTATACTATTTTAGGTATGAATTGGCATTGCGATCATTTGATCCTTCCGTATGTTTACCATATTGGGACAACACTCTGGATAAACCTTTACAAAATCCTCAAGACTCGATCATCTGGTCCAGTGAATTTCTCGGTAAGTTCCGTAAATATAAAACAGGCGAGAATAAAATATATTGAAATTAAATTTACGAATGACATCTCTATAAGTAACTATTAGCTAAGGCATGGTGTATACGAGAGATAATGCTTAATATTTGTATAAAACTTGAACCATTTCCAATATTGAAAGAGTTAACAAACGTTAGATTTGTTTTTCAATACTGCTAGTAACACTGCGAACACAGTATATTCGGTTTCTGAAATCCTTCCATTTTTATGTAATGCTTGAGTCAGTGTATCCCTACTCTTTCAATAAACACAGATCCTATTTCGTTTCGTTTTTTATAGTTCATAATTTCGTTTTACTTGTGTTCACAACACTAGGACCTGAAAGAGTTGTTATATAACAAGCGTTCTAGTTGACGCGAGGAATTGGGCAATGAAACGCCCTGTTACGACAAGTTCTTGGCATGCTCTGCACGGAACTGTGAGTAAAAGAATATCTGGCGCCATAGGGTCAAAGGCGCTCGTACGACACCTGACGCGACCTTCCAGCCAAACTGGTCAGATCTTCATATAGTGGAGGCCATTGAAAGTATAATAAAAAAAATAAAACGAAATATAGATCTGTATTTTAATTAGATTGATAAACACCCTTTTTATTCCACATCGCTAAAGCATATTGTTTATATATGTATCTGTCTTGAAATATTTATTTTGTCTGAAATGGAAACCGCGAGGTAATCTCTATGTTTCCATGTAATCACAATTTACAATGTTTCCTTAATATAGGTAATGGAAATGGTTTTGTCACTTCTGGACCTTTTGCCTACTGGAAAACTCCCACCAGTGGTGGAACCTTGGATAGAAATGTGGAAACCAGTTCGTTTAATCTAATGTCAACGACGTTCATTGAAAGGATCTTGGAAAGACCCACCTTGGCCAACATCTCCTGCAAAACAAATTGCGACTTTGAAGCAGCTCATAGCGGTGTCCATTTATTTGTTGGTGGGAAAATGTCATCTCTGGTGTCTTCCCCTGAGGACCCAGTATTCTTCATGCACCACGCGTTTCTTGATTGTATATGGGATGAATTCCGTGGAAATCAAAGGGTCGATCCATTGTATGATTACCCAGCTAATAATTTTGGAAACTCTTTCAACAGTCCAAGAGCTCAAATGGCACCATTTCCAGATGTAAGGAATATTGACGGTATTGCGGATTATTCTAAGTACTACAGATGTACCCCGAGGCCGAAATGTTCCGCTTCAAATCAGAAAGCCAACTATAAATATATGCAGTGTAAAGAAAACGGACTTGGGAAATGGACGATGGTTTCTGTAACAATTACTCCTCAAGCGGAATCGTGCCCCGCAACCGAAATTGAACACCCTCAGAATTCCTATTGTATCGATGGGAAATGTGACACAGATATGTGGTCGTATATTCCTGTAAGTGTAGTATACGTTCGATCACCACATGATGCCAATGTCTTACACTCCAACCCTGTTCACAATAACCAACCCCAATTCAATATGGACGTCTACAGTGGGAACATTTTTGCAACAGCTAACTCATCGACATACAAGAACTGTGCTAACGGTGGCCCTTGCTGTTCAAACAACCGAGGGATATATCTCCATGGCTTGGGTCTGAACTATCAGGGTTCTTATAAAGAGTTTGTTTTCATTGACCCTCGGATGCCCATATCATCAGTGGAAGCTTGCGTGGGTATACCTAATCCACAAAAACATGGAGACGTTAAAGTCAGACTTAGGGCGTCTGATAGCTGTGGTCGTATCTGTAAACCATTTTGCGGACAATATGACCCGAGTAATCTTCTTCAACCAGCATCTTATAAGCCATGTAACGGTGATATCCTCGTTGATTCCCAGTCACCACGCATGTTTAGCAATTCATTCAGAGAAGCAGTAAACGCACAATGGAATCTCTTCAATATAGATGACACTTCTCGATTACCGTTACGTCAACAAAAATATGATTTTGTCACGTTTTATTGCAATCACGAAAACTCAGATAAGCACCCTACGACAACCGAATCTCATATACACCATAAGCCCGAATACCCTACACCAAGGGCACCAATAGCCGAACCTGAATTACCAGTTATAGTCGAGCCTGAATTACCAGTTATAGTCGAGCCTGAATTTCCAAATATAGTTGAACCTGAATTTCCAAATATAGTTGAACCTGAGTTTGCTGATGTAGTTGAACCTGAATTCCCAGTTAGAGTCGAACCTGAATTTCCTATAGCCAAACCAGAAATTCTTATTGTTGAACCAGAGATACCTTTCGCTGAACCAGAGTATCCGATAGTAAAACCAGAACCTCCAATAGTGAAACCAAAACCCCCGATAGTAAAACCAGAACCTCCAATTGTGAAACCAGAACCTCCGATAGTAAAACCAGAACCCCCGATAGTCAAACCAGAACCTCCGATAGTAAAACCAGAACCCCCCATTGTGAAACCAGAAGTATATGTAGCTGTGACACCGAAACGTGTCATGCCGACTCCAAAACCACAGATACCGAATATTTACAATCCAGATTCAATATTCAATTTCCCTTCTCTATTGATGCCTTATGTTCCTAGCTCTGTAAAAAACAGATACTACAATGAAAGAAAGATACCTGTAACTCCTAAACCCAATTTAAATTCTATATTTGCGTCTGATGGTTATTACCCAAGGAGAAATGCTAGATATTACAACCAATACAGTTCCATTCCTGGTAGAAATCCACCCGGAAAATCCTCTTTCTGGAGCTACAACATGCCAAATTACTTTGGTTAATTTAAACATTTAGAAACAAAATGTGTCGACTCTTTAAAACCATTTTATTTAGTGGTCAACCTACTTTTTCTATATACTCGGTTCAAGCGCTCTGGATTGCTCAATTTATCTGGAAGACTTATACCACGAAGCAATGGACAGATACACACAAATTTTTCTGAATGGAACTTGAATGGAGTTATCTCCGGTGAGGCTGGAGTACAATCATACAGCGAAAATGTTGATATAAAAGGTATTTTCTTATCAAACTGGTACCGAATGTTGCTGCATCAGTCAGACATCCGCGGAAGTTGGCTTATTTCTCATAGTGATTATATAATTCTCTAATGTATAAATCAATGCAAACACTTAACTTGTAATGCTTACAATCAATTTCAACATGTCCAACAATATATTATTTAAATAATCGTGTTTATGCTCTTGTATAAATAAATGAATTCTTGTGTCGTATTCTCATGCACATCTGTATATCTGGCTTTTTTTTCAAATTTGAGTGAAATATGTATCACTACAGCGTGGTAAAGTTGTTAGTGATTTCTACGTATTGTTTCTTGTCCGTAGATTTGGGGTTTTTTTGGTGTAAATTATGTGTGGCGCAGTCCCTATGCACTTACTATTAGAAGGGGATGGAACCGGGATTATTGTATGTTCTCTATATGGCCTCTTAGGGAGTTTGTTCTGTGCTAGCATAGTCACCGTCCAATTAGCTGTCTTTACAATTATGTTTTCTTTGTACACAGCTCACTATACCCATCCTAATGGCTGTCCACCCCCTTTGATGGTTCCCAAATGATTATCTCTGATTGTATATGTTTGTCTTTGTTCCATATTGTGTATATATATATATCTTCAATGTGCTATGGTTGTCATTCTTTGCTTGATGAGAACCCATATAATTGTGTCATGTGTTATTCTCATCCAGTTACTCAATGCCACTTAAACAATTTATTTCAACGTATTAGTTTGGAAGTTATAAATATATCCCATCGTAAAAATTGAGTCATGTGGAAAATTTGCTGTTAGTGTTAGAGGTATCTCAGTTTGCAGCTCTGTGCGTATCTAAGCTGCCTTTGGTTCCAACAGAGCCCCATCCGTATATTCTCTCCCCACGGCATCATCTTAATAAAAGTGGAAATATAACTTTCCAAATATGCCCCATTTGTATTCATGAACCCAAACTACTGACAGGGGTAAAGGGTTAAACGTGACACGCAGAAACGGTCGATATAAACACAAGTGACAAAGTTAACTCTCGTTGCCAGAAGGTCCTAACCATTTTTTTGTACCCCTAAACTTTGTTCGATTTCTGATCTTATTCCGTAAGTCTGTCGAAGCATAATAATGGGACAAACATAACTACGTAATCACTGGGCTAATTATTTTTTATGTACACAAACAAACAATAACATATTAGTATTACTATTACAATATATACAACAATACCATCATATTACCAGTACCACAAAAGCTAATTAAGAGTCATTTCTCCACGATTGCTAGTTCAAACTCCCGGCCAATCCCATATTTGATACTACTAAACCGCTGTATCCTTTACTGGCGCAAATTTCTTTATGGGAGATTGTTGAGGTGGCAAAGGAGGGGAACCGAATTGTTTTTTATTTGGCTTTGCCGAACTGTATCGTCTATGCATTTCTTCCGGGGGAGATGTGGATGGGGGCGGCGTATTCATAGCTATATCAGCATCCTCGAGTCTAACGAAAGGTGAACCAAGAATAGTGGGTTCAGGGGAGTCTCCGTTTTCGCTAAAGACAGGCAATGTATAATCTTTCTCAAGACTCGGCGGAGCGTCTGATTCACTTTCCAGATCAATAATTATATTCGGAGTGACGTCTTTATCATGAGTACTGAAATCACCGTTCATCATCATTTTAGGTGGAGCTGGTGTAAACATCGGTCTCGAGTTCCGGTCGAATGCCTTGACTTCCGGTTGAACTTTGCTCGCCATTTTACCGCCATTATCGTTCGGATTGTTTTTCTTTTTCACAATTATGATTACTATGAGCAAAACAGCCACAAGTAAAACTAAAGATCCCAAAACACCACCAGTTATTGACGCAACATCTACAGTTTCAGCAGCGATGGGTGCCATTGTCGTTGGTACAGCTGAAAAAGAGATGAGCTGATTTTAAATATAGTTTAGATAAAGTATTTAACTATTTAAGAATCTTTTAATGAAGTAACGGGTTCATATTCTTTAAATTTAAGGCATTCTGTGTGAAATTAATTATAGGTAGTATTACTATCTGTCTGAAATATAGGATATAGAACGAAATCTGAAGTTTATGAGAATCTGAAAGTCCCCATTACTAGAAGATGGGTCGAATATGACGTAAGATCCAGAAACTGATAAATGAAGCCTTATAGAAACATTATTTAAGCAATTACTTGATAACGTAACGTGTACATGGCAAGGGAGAAGACGAAAGATAGAAAGAGAGAAAGGGGGGGGGGTACATCCACTTGACACAAACCCAGTCATTTCGGGACTAAAATATGGCTCATGGGAAAACCAACATGATTGGACAGGCGACCCTAATCCTTGTCACGTACAACCAGCAAGATGCCGTATGTCTGGTTGTTTGTGTGTCCGATACTCTTCGTTAAATAACTGCCAACTTTAGATACGTATCAGATATTGTTAGATAAGTTTTATCATCTGAGGATGTATGCATCATTATGAAGGAAGCAAAAACGAAACTAAACAATTACTTACGACAGGATCCTGAAATAAATAAAAAGAGTCCATTAACAACGTGAATAATCATCAAATACGAGTTAACCGGACATATTTTAGTATAGTGCAAGAAGTATTTAGGTAAATTTTATAGACAAGGCAAGTTAAAATATTTAGATAGAAACCATAATGGTGACATATAACATAGGACTACAATTTTCTTTAAAAATGCCGTGCTTTGGAATGTTCAAATATTTTTAAAATATATTTATAATGTTTTAATATGCGAATATACATATATTTATTTTAACTGAAGAACTAAAATGTCATTGAAGAACTAAAATGTAATTGAAGAACTAAAATGTAATTGAAGATCTAAAATGTACTTGAAGAACTAATATGTAATTGGAGAACTAAAATGTTATTGAAGAACTAAAATGCAATTGAAGAACTAAAATGTAATTGGAGAACTAAAATGCAATTGACGAACTAAAATGCATTTGAAGAAGTAAAATGTGTGCTAAGAACACTTGAAGGCTGGCAATGGATAAAAAGCTCTAATGATGTTATTTACTTTCCTTATAAGACAATGAAGCATATCGATTTTACAAGTTATGCTTTGAATGTTGAAATACTTACCATTGTGTGTCAATGTTAAGGTTCCGCCAGGTGAAGTAACTGTTGTTGAATTCATAAAGGTTGTGTTGAGACATTCTAATGGGTACTGTGTAGCGTAACTTATATCAGATCCTTTCTCAAATACCTGTGAATAATAATAAAATAAATTGGGACATGAAAATGGTGTCGAATGTAATAGAAATCCGAAGGGATCGGAGATCGAATGTGACAGGGTGCACTGTTTTATTCTATTATAGTATAAAAACATGAATTAAAGTACAAACATCAACACCCATTTTCACAACAGATGTTAAATCTACAAGCTGATTAAAATACAGATCTAAAATACATTTAGTTTTATTTTAATCCATTCGTGGCCTTAAAGTACAAACATCAACACCCATTTTCACAACAGATGTTAAATCTACAAGCTGATTAAAATACAGATCTAAAATACATTTAGTTTTATTTTAATCCATTCGTGGCCTTCACTCCACGTTTAAAGAAGACGAATTGAATGAAACGAAATTTAAACTATCAAAAACGAAACATAGAAACTGGATCTGCGTTTAACTAATGGGCCTGTCACACTATAACGTTTTAGACAACTTATTCCGACGTATGAAAAAATAGGTCCAACACGCTGGCATACGCTATAGTTGACTTTAAATATCAAGAGGGCGCTCTTTTTTGACGCATATATAACGTACTTATAACGCGCTGAACGAATATATAACCTATGTTTAACGTATGAGTAACTTATTCATAACTTATCCCCAGCGTAAACATAACTTATACAAGTATGTGACAGCGTGTGCTCAACGAATGTATAGCGTTCTCGACTTATGCAGAACTCATGCACAACGTTAGTCAAACTTATGCCTAACTTATGCATAACTTGTTGGAGCGTACTTCGACGATCACGTGAGGTAAGATGTTAAAACTGAGGCTCGCTAAACCCACAAGTAATTATGGGGCTGTCACACATTGACGTATAGCATCAGCGTATATGCCGACGTATGAGAAATTTAACGAATACGCTGGTGTACGTTGGATACGTTATGGGTACGTTTTTAACAAGTTACGAGCATACTGAAATACGGTGGTATAAGTTGTTGTACGTCGAACGCGGCCCATAATTTTGTGCATGCATAAAATTTTCGGCGTATGCGGGCGTATTGCTTACACGTTAGGCTTAAGTTAGAAGTACGCGACAGGTAAGTTATGCACGCGTTATGCACGTTACATGTAAGTAACCAATACGTAATGTACGCGTTATGCACGTTACATGTAAGTAACCCATAAGTTGATATACACGTCGGCTACCAGTTGGGTAATTGAGCAACGTACGCGTAACCTATTTCTAACCTATAGGCAACGTACTTCTGACGTCCTTAAAACTTACTGAACCTGTTTAAAGCGTGTGTAGAGATGGGCATGCGCAGAAGTCTACGATCATGGCGGACTCGGAGAGGTTGCGACGACATGTGGTCGTCGAAGTACGCTCCAACACGTTCTGCTTCAGCGTATGCCAGCGTGTTGGATAATTATTTCATACTTCAGAATAAGTTAAAGTGTTGCCCTGCTTGTAGCCGACGTGTATGTCAACGTATGATTAACTTACATGTAACGTGCGTTAACGCGTGCATATCTTACCTGTCGCGTTCTTCTAACTTACGCCTGACGTGTGAGCAATACGTCGGCATACGCTGAAAATTTTATGGATGAACAAAATTTTTGTGCCGCGTTCGGCGTTATAGCAACTTATACCACCGTATTTCAGCGTTCTCGTAACTTGTTAAAAGCGTACACATAACGTATTCAACGTGCATCAGCGTGTTGGCTAAATTTCTCATACGTCGGCATACGCTGATGCTAACGTCAATGTGTGACAGCCCTATAAGGTTGTTAAATATATGTCGTTTCAAATTTGTGATGCAATTTTATTGAACTGATACGTTATAACAAAAAATTATTTGAATACTATAAGTTGATAAACATCCTGATTTGCGAAATACTTGATATTTCTACCTAGAGTCGGACACAGGTTTAGATTTGGGTTTCAAGAGTGGCTACATTCTGGAGTTATCCTCGGAACAATGACCAGTCAGTTTGGACCCAGAGGCCTGTAGACTCAAACTTCTGACTCTTCTATATAATGAATTTTGAACATGAAATTAACGACAAGGTTGTTTAAACATCCGATTCGTGCTAGAGTGAAACAAGAAATATACTTACTACACATGTATATCTAAAGGTATTAGTATTATCGACTGTAGTGTCATTATTATATAATGTAACATAGTAGGTACCAGTAGTTGGTTGATCATAATATAAACAATATAATATACCACTATCTGTAAACAATAACATAATATAAACAATATAATACTCCACTATATGTAAACAACACCATATTATAAACAATATAATACACCACTAACTGTAAATATAATAGATCACTAACTGTAAACAACAACATAATATAAACAATATAATACACCACTAACTGTAAATAACAACACAATATAAACAATATAATACACCACTAACTGTAAACAACAACATAATAATTATAAACAATATAATACATCACTGTATATACAAGGGATATGATCCCTGGGTTTTAAAAACACAAATATGGCATGTCCTTTGTCATAGGCAGTTGAATATTCCAAAAATATTATCATTATTTCCTGTTATGATAATTATACCATGAATTATTACCTGAATAAAGTGTTGTTCTATTACAGATATTATAATCAAACATCACGGTTGATGTATTTGTACAAGTGTCTAAATATGTCGTCTCATTTTCACAGGAGTTCGTACTGCCATCGTCTAACACATAGTTAAAATAGCCTTGTAAATCAGCTGGCAGGGCTTGCATTTCCTCTGTTACTATCGAATCTGTAACAGAAAGATGAAACTCTTGTTTGCTTTATAATCTATATTTATATTTTATATAAGAGAAAAACACGGCAAACGCAGAATAGCAATAAGCATCAACTAAGTGCAAGGCGGGCATCCAAATTGGAACTGGGAACCTTCATTGAATGAGGTACCTAGATTCCAGCTCATCCAAAAATGAAGCTAAGAGCTTTCATCAAGATTTTATGCAAGAATCTTTGCTACATTTACATGAAAGACATTTCGACAAGACTCCGCTTCATAACATTTATTGGATCACTGACTGATAAGTTTTGAGGGAGGTCAGACAGTTTTAGGTCGTCCACGAGAAACGGCTACATACCATTTTTAAATAAGATGCTGTAAGGTTGTGTATAGGGTGTTGCCTCATCACATACAGTACTAACAGAACCAACTACAGTAGATATAGGATAGATCTTCACTCTAGCATTATTAGCTTGTGGTAAAGGTTCTGTAATAGTAACAAATATATAAGTTATATACGCTTTACAAATATACAATAAGTTTTCTTATTTCCCATCCTTAAAAATCATTGACACAGAAATAATAACACAATTACATCCCTTGATTTCATATCTCCCATGGAATAGCTATCTTCAAACGTTTTGAAGTTGTAAATGATATTTTTGCCAAGTTCTCAACTGGCAATAGTGAATTATAGGATTAATAAGATTATTCTTTAATAAGGTATAGGATTGTTTATAGATACCATCTATTTTGAGGCTTTATTTTAATATATTCTAAAAATATAACTTAAAAATATGAAATTGCAACTTTAAATCTCGCTTAAGGGGACAATAACACTCTTGCTGGCTTGACAGGTCCAGAAAAAATAGCCTTATTCTAACTACTAGAAATGTTCTACCTGTAGTGTAAATTATCCATTACTTCCTTTTTTACTTGTCCAGAGGGTTCGAAAATATTTTTAAATCAAAGTTACTTTTAAATTCGGTGTTCTAAGATGAAACTTGTATCATCAATTAATTGGAATTTTGTAAAATAGTACAATTTGTTGACCAGAATAAAAATTGGGACATATTATTCAGTTACAACAAGAGTGTTATTGTCACTTTAATAAATATATACAAGAAAGTATGGCAAACGATTATATATGCTTATCCTGGTCTCTAAATATATGCTTAACAAGTTCACGGAGACACTTACACCCCCCCCCCCCCACACCCTCCTTCCATCTCCCCACCACCTTACATACCGCCTACTATCCCCGCCATACCCAATAAATAAATTGGTATACTTACGTGTGCCATAATAATAATAATATAGATTAGATGATATTTGATTTATATCTAAACACATATAGGCATAAAAATCACTACTAAATATAGTAAAGGATGCTGATCTGCAAGATAAATATTAAACAATACAATAAAACCAAATACGAACAATTAGACAAAATTCGAAGTCCTAAAAAACGGTATAGGCAAAATAGTGTAATATGCAAATGAACTGTTCACCATGTACAAAATACGCTTACAACGTAACTAATTATTAAACCTTAACCAAATTAATAATTAACGATAAACACCAATACGGGTATCAGCTTATGTTTTATTCTATATACAGTGAAATACCAAAGACATTTTTGATGAGGGGGTTGCAAGAAATGGTCATCATTATTCCCCCACATTGTGGCATTTATAATGAAATCAAAATTAATTTTACTTACTTGCTGACATATTTTGTACCAGAATGTATGTAACATTCAAATTCTAAATCCGAAAAGGTCTGACTTTGTGTGCTGATGGTAAATTTACCATAAGTTGTGGTATTAAATTCAAGAGTTCCCTCCCTTGTACTATCAAAGGTTCCCTCCAGACCCGAAGGAAATGTACAGCTAGCACTAACATCAGCTGTAAATAAAATAAACAGAAATTAGTAAAGTGTAAATAGTGGGCTAGCTCCTATCTCTGCACTACAATGTGCCCCCCCCCCCCACACGCACACACACATTCGATATAAGAGTAGGCCATAGTGCCGCTGCCCGGGAAAAATTCCCTCATAGCACACTGTATGGCGCACGCATGTATTTATTAGCCCAGTATAGGTTCAGAAGAGTAGGACGTTAAACTCAATTTCATTTCGTTACATATTAAACAACCTTTATTAGGATGCGGCTTCTTAAAATTGAGAAAATTATATATTCCGTATGTATATGAATTTATTGCAGTTGATATAATCTCATAATAGGGTTTATAAAACTACGATCTTGGTTTTTAGTTCAATGGGGAATGCTTCATCATAAAATAATTTTACTCATTAACGCTTGTCTGTTAACATTTGTCATAACTGTACTTAGAATTTTAATAAATCCAAAATATGTGAAATATTTGTTTTAGGAAAGAAATTTATTGACCACATCTGGGGTTGAGATCAATTAACAAGAAATATTTATGATTTCCAATCCGGCTTTTGTTGTAACTTCTATTCCAAATACAAGACAAAATAATGTCACTATTAATATGCTGTTTGATTACCGCGGGCAAAAAATAATACACAACGCGTGTCTGATATTTGAAATAGTTTTTAAAAAAACCCATTTAAACATGTGTCTCTTTCCGCATAGATTGGTAGTATGTTAGGTAACGTAACGCGGTGATAATTATACGTTGACCGGAAAGCTGTCCTTTAATATTTATTCTGTCTTCCTGTGACATATTAACATTTATATCATATATTATATAGACAGTTTTAATACCTATATATTATATATATACTATATTAAATACCCATGTCATAAATATAGATAGATATGTAGATAAATAGAGAACGCCATTCGCATTTCCGTTAGGTAGTCTGGTTTTAGATCTGGGAATTTACTTGATTGGTACAAGTACAGGCTTGTTTACGAAATCGGCACTATGTGTCTAAAATTTACAATTCTGAGCCAAATATTAAAACCGTTTATGTAAAAACTGACAATTTTAAGAATAAATAATCCAGTATCCTTTTATCACTTCCCCGAGAAAATTCCTCGGGATTTTCCAGGCTGGCGTAAGATTGGACGAAACACAAAAGAGTAGAGAGTGTGTGTGTGAGAGAGAGGGAGAGAGGGAGAGGAGAGAGAGGGAGAGAGAGGGAGAGAAAGAGAGAAAGATAGAGAGAGAGGGGGGGGGGGGGGTAACGACCACTCGACACAAACTAGGTAATTTTCGAGACTAACATGTGATTCAATTTATTTCAATAATTCGCTTGCGCGTTGGGTTCTTTAGTAGAGAGGGGTAACCGGAGGGCCCATATAAGACAGAGAAATAAAAGTTTTACGTACTCGATCTTGTCGTCACTAACATGCATTTGTAATTATATTAAGGAAATCTTATTTCACAGGTATATATATATATGCACATATCTTTATCTTTTTGGAACATCAGCTTGGTATATTGCAATTGAATGAATATTTTGTTATATGCCATAAAGTAATTGTAAAAAAAAAATATTAAACGATAATTAAAAATTATTGATCACAGTTTAGAAATATTGGAAAAGAAAAGATGCAAAAAAGCTTGAAAAGACTTTTTAAAAAATAACGTTTGATTAAAATGTCTGATATTGATTTGAAAAATAGAAAAAGATAAATGAAAAGCTACCGAAAAATCGATAAATGTTCAAAAATATCGAACCATGAACTTCGTTATTTGGTGTAAGATTTGCAGGTCTTTCTTAGCAGTCGTGCTGAATTAGTTATCGAAGCACTTTAATAGCATAACCATAACCCACGCCCTCTTGAAGAAATCATTCCTGCTGTGGTGTTACTGCTATTCTCTTTCATATTACACCATACCAAAATAGAATGTTAAAACACATTGCCCGTCCATTACTTAATATTTCATATTTATCTTGAATTCAGTAGGCCCTACTTATTACAATTTCTAAAGCCGTCAGAGAGTTCAAATAAACTGGTATCCATAAATAACATTAACAAAAACATGCAAAACTCACCTTTCAACGAAATAACAAAAAATAACAAAGTTAAACAACATCTACTTTCTCTCTCCATTTTGTTCTTGCGTGTATTTATTTTTTTCCAGAAGAGTTATCGTTCTTGGTATGTTCTGTTACCAAGGGTAATGGTAAAGAAATCTAAAAAAAATTCAGGTTTCACATCAGATAAATACAGATCATTTGAAAACTGTTGGTTGTTGCTGATTATTAATTCACATACATGTAGTGTCTATTCCTAGAACCGGCTATATAACACGAAGTTTCCCATCTTGACCACATGATAGTAACAATCCAAATACAAAATACCACAATACCATCAGCAATCTACGTCATATATCAACACTCCTCATTAAAGGTGGATTATCGTGTTAATACCACGGATTATCGTGCAACAAGGATTAAAGTTAATTACTCACTGACTAACCCCTACATTTTGATCAATTACACAAAAGGTTTCGGTAATGATGTCCCTTTGAGGAGATCTATGACAGCATGTGTGTAAAGAAGATCTGAGCTTAATACTTTGATTATGAAGTAATGTCTAAGTCCATAACCAAATCTATAAGAATAGATATGGCATAAGAACTCCCCTTGTCTTACTCCTCTGTTAATACGAGTTGATATATCAAAACTTTTAATTCAATTCTACGGTATATGGCATACTCTTCATTTGATTTTGAAAATGCATAATTATCTGTTTTGGGTCCACTGCTTCCTTAGGATTTTTTTTTTGTCTCCTTCAAATCCCTGAAAAATGATTAAAAACAGCAAGGAATTCCACTTAGAGTTCTTTCGGCGATAGTAAATAATCACAATTGTTGAAACAATATTTGTACTGGCACTTCTTCAATAAAACATCCAAGACAATTCACACAATCCAAGCTAAAAGACAACCTCCATTCGTAATAGAGCTAATAAGGGGGTATAGAAGAGATTAAGTGGATTAAACTAATCGCGTTAATCCAAATTAGGTAACAAAACAATTAAAGCATGACTTCACTTTATCAGTGACCAGATCATCGCTAATTTCACCAAAGAAATGAAGCAAACTCGGACAGAAATATTGAGCAATACTCATTACTATTTGGTCTATAAACAAGTGAATTTAAGTTGCTTTATGGACTGTATACCTATACTTGAGATACTATTTTATCAGCTCTCAAGACAATATCCCCAGTGTAACTTGGTGATTACAACACTCGAGAATAGAAACACCTGTTTAATAGGTCATTTATTTTCTTTTAAAATATAGAAAGTATCATTTAATATCGACCCTATCGACAAATGAAATGAAATGAAGTTTAAAGTCCCACTCTTCAGCACCTAACCTGGGCTAATGGAAGAAGGAAATACTCCATACAGTGTGCTATGAGGGAAATTTTGTTGGTGCGCAAATGTGTACACGGGGTTTTCGTCCCATCCGAACGACGAGACAGCTGTCCTTGTCAGGTCCCCCGTTCTGCCACACTGACAAGGAGAAACCACGCCGGGAAATCGAGATGAACTTTCCAAATGCAGGGATCGAGCACCCGACCTCCAGGCTAGCGAGCCAGCGCCTTACCCATTTAGGCAGACCCTACCTATCGACAAATATCTCGTACCATTCTGAGATAAAATGGCAATATCCATGTATCACTCGTTGTCTACATTCGTTTAGCACGGCGTAGGCCAGGGTTCAGTATTAAGACCACCATCGTTATGCTCGTTTGCAAATAACGTCTTGAAGATAGTCAAATAAAATTTCGAATATTGCGCAATTATGAAAAAGGAGATTACAAAACATTTAAATATGACATTTCGGAGAATTAATTATTAGACAAAGAGCAGATAATTGTTTGTGCCCAATCTAATTCATTTTTTCAAAAGTTATTTAATAGAAGCTAAGAATAGTTTTTGTTAATTTGACGCGGTAAATCTGCATAATCTGTTCTACCTATGGAAACATTAAATACATGCACATTCTAGTAGAATTAGATCTTCTGTGTAAGCTGATTAACCTATGACACGTTTGTATTGTCTGGTTCCGTTCACGTGTGCTACCACGCTTTTTTTTGTACCGTCTCGAGATTTAAATTTACACTGCCAATACAAACGTCGTTCTACCCAATGTCGAAATACCCCTCGCCCTATCCCGCTGGGTTATAGTGTTATAGTAATTAAATCATTTCAATAGTTTCGCAACGATTTATCCCAAATAATTAACTATTCTAAAACTGACAAACTATTGAAACTTGGAAACATGAGAAGATATACATTTGAACTTCTTAAAAAAACGAAAGAGTTGCGTTCGATAAATATTTAACAATTTTAGCAAAATTTCGAGAAGCTATTAATTCGACAGCCACCTTCCCGTTTCGACATACATCCCTAATTTGAGCGAATATTTAGAGAGACATTGACATCTTACAATATGATAACTTGTTTTGACATGTTTAGTACGCTCTACCCTACATTAATTCAGAAACAATAGAAATCACGATTGGTTAATCATAATCCCTTTTCATGTCGATAATCCCTTTATAATTTAACCTGGTGTGTTTGAGATTACAGATTTGCTGTTATGGTTGCAAACGAAAGTCGAAGAGTAGAAGTTTGGTCGCTTATTTTTAGGGTTATTTCGATTTCGTTAGTCCAAGAGAAAGTTTACGTCAGGCATACTTAAGTTTTTCTAAGAACTTAAACACGGGCATAGGGATCCTGTGGAAGTTCTGGGTACATGATAATCGATTTATCGATTACTAATTATTCGACATGTTGCCCGGATTGTTCTTTGTGTTCCTGTACACCATTAATCAAGGTAAGCTCAAATAGGACGTCTATATTACAAAATAGAGAAAACAAACAGTCCCAAAATTTATTTTAAAAAATGTACAATAACTCTATACGGGTATTTGAATTACGAATCCACTCTTTCACTGATTTTTGGGAGTAATTTGAAACAATAACCAAGACTTTGCACTTTCGATCAATCTGATAAAATCACAGAACCTATTTCGTTTCGTTTTCATTGTTCAAAATTTCGTTTTACTTGTCTTTACTACAGCAGTGTGTGCTATCGAAAGTATAAAAAAACGAAAAGAAATTAAGATCTGTATTTTAATCAGATTGCAGTTTTGATCGTAAACAGCTCAATCATCTAGTATTAATACACCTTACTTATACCTAAATTTAATAGCAACCAAATTTCTCCTCGCTTCCACCCACGTCAATGGATTGTTCCATTTTTGTTGCATATATATATATAATTTTAACAAGAAATGATTGCCCACTATAAATATATATGTCATATTGCATTATAGAAATATAGAATTATACAAAGAATAGGAATCATATTTCTCCCCACGTCCATCAATGTCCATTCCAATTTGACTTAAATGTTTAATTTGATCAGTTGTTGATTCTTCACAATAATTGTATGTATATATATATATGGTATTAAAGGGTAAATAGTCTATATTGAACCAAGCTCGAAAGAAAACATAAACATTTACTATTTTCAGCTAATGGTTGCACGTTTCCATCGAATCTAGTGGGTACGTTTCTCGACAGTACTAAAGGTCTGGTAACGTTCAATTCAACTAATATAGATGGTTATCCTATAGCTAATCTTGGTAACTTTCAATTTTCATGTTACCAGTCGTCATCTAGTCAGTATATTCTACAGTAAGTATTTTATTATCATCTAAATATATTACATACAGTTTTCATCAGTAATTCATGTCACCATATAGACCAGTGATTCTCAGCTAGTGTGTGCCGCGAGATCTTCCTAAGTCAAAGTGCGCCGCGAAATTTCGAACGGCGCACTAAGAAAATGCGAAAAATAACGTACCCCCCCCCCCCCCCGCAAATCGAATTCCCCCCCCCCCTAATATTTCGTCAACAATAATGATTTCTTAGGAGCGTTCTTAGCCGGCCACATCCCCAGCCCCTCCAAAAAATTTCGTAGCCCCACCGAAGTTTATGAGCTGGCTACGGGCCCGGATTAGCATACTCACAAATTAAATTATACCCTGTCAACCTCGAGATTGTTTGTGTTATGTACATAGCCAGGTTTTTGAATATTCGGTATAAATTATACGGATTTTTTTTTCAGGTCGAATACTTTTAAATATTTTGATTTAACATGGAGAGCTTATTTGTGTTGGGATGTAACGGAAGTAGCCTCGGATCAATTTTATTATTATGCAAAATCAAGTAAGTAATGGAATGGGGATTAATGTCTTATTTTTCTGAATCGACTGGGCTATAGGAGACATGCGTACGCCGTGTAGTGTACTACGACCTACTCTTATTTCGACTTCCAAGTATCGTGTGTTCATGTGCATGCATGCCAACGTGTACACGCTGTACTTGGCAGGTCCCACGTCCTGCAACACTGACGATACTTTCTCAGCCAACACCAGGATCGAATCCCGAACCTCATGGTTAGTGTGGCAGTGGCTTAATATCTCAGCTATACGGTTGTTCCCGTAACGCGGTTTAATATTTCGGCTCCATAACTCAATGCACCGAGACGGAAATATGAGAGGTTTATTTTTATGACTGCGTATACAAGCTAAACATTTAGATACAAATGTTGACTCCAATTGATAATACTTAGGTTAATCAGAATTTCCATGGATCTTTTTTTTATAGCCGGATGGGGGTCGAACAAATATTTACCAAAATATGTTTTATTTGTTTCAGATCGTTTAAGTGATGCTGGTAATGAAAGAGTAAAGATGTATTTAGAAGGTTTTACTGTAGATATCGCTGATATCTGTGCTTTATCAACTGGTGTAACTGGTACTTACAGATATCTTCTTAAAAATGGTAAGTGACTCGGTTTCTTGGTTTCCCACTGCTTATTTCTTGTCTGCTGCCTTCATGTGGTTAACTTATAGCGATTCGAATCAACGACGATACGAGATTAGGGATATTTGTCACCTATTCTTGGGGGTTTGACGTCCACTCGCGCAAACTATGTCAAATCTGGTCTATCATATGGATCACTTTTTTTTTAATAATTTGCATTCGCGTAGGGGTCTTTAGCAGTTGGAGGAAACCGGAGCACTCAGAGAAAACTCACGAGGTTGGTCAGACGACCCTACTCTTTGCCACATACAACCGAGAATGTCCAGAGAGGATATCACGGAATATTTTTTTCTGTAATAAACATGTATAATAACCACCTTTCTAGACCCATGGCCTAACCTCAGAGAGAGAAAATGAGAGTCAATTATATGTGTTAAAATGGTGTTCGCGAAACCACGTCACTTGACTCATTGACAAATCTTATGATTACACGCGCACGTGTTAAACAACCAGACCCCCCCCCCCCTCCGTGGCTCAGTCTACTTGGCTTCGAGTGGCGCGGAATTCAGTCTCGTCTTATTTCCGATAAAAGAGTAGAATCTTGACGAAATTAATACAACGAAAATATATTTGATAATGTTTCAGCTGTCAAGGTTGGTTGGGATATTTTCTTATGCAGTCGACGCATGCGTTGCAGTCCGAAATTCCACTTTCACTCGATTGTTACTATTTTGGAGATTTCGAGAATTCAATTCCGGAACGTTTAATCGAGTATACCCTAATGTGTCTTAGGTACATTGTCTATCACCCCTTTATGACAAAATCTTTTTTTAATATCTACATAATGTGCGTATAATATATATTTTACAGAGTCTATAAACACAGCCAGCATAACATGCCCAACTGCCTTACAGTCGTATTTTACGTATTCTGCCGATTTTGGATCGAATGATACATGCAGTGGTAATACAACTCAATTCGATGGTTGTTCATCTTCAACAGCATTATCATATAATTATACTGCTGGCTGTTCGTCTTTGATGTCCTACTCTAGTAAGTTGTTCTACTTTAATATGTTAATCTCGCCATTTGTTCAGTTATTTTGTTTTATTATCCGATTCTAATAAACTGTTCTACTTTAATAACTTGTTCCGGTAAACTGTTATACTTTAATATTTTGTTCAAGTAACCGGCTCTACTTTAATACCTTGTTCAGTATATTGTTATACTTTCATAATTTTGTTCAAGTAATCTGTTCTAATTTAATATCCTGTTCCTTGGATATCGAATTCTAGTATCAGTATTTAATATCTGATTTAGTTTATTGTTCTACTTTAATCTCTGGATTTAGTTAGCTGCATCTTACTATTTCTGTTTTAAAGATGTTCCTTTGTCTTATTGTAACCAATATCCCATTCTCGATGTACATGATATGAGAAAAAGGTTGAAATGAGCTCATTATACAGAATATGCTCAATGTAAATTTTCATTTATATTTTCAGCTTCTGGTACTGTAACCTGTTTATATAATTTAATAGCTAACAACCTGAATTATATGACGTTAATAAATAAACAGTATACACCAGGAGAAAACGATACTTACTACTTTACTTGTATGGTAATGTATAATAATACTATAAATACTACTATATGCTTCTATCAATGATACTACCAATATTAATATCTATACTGCCATATCATACCACCGAAAGACATTACTATATCACATTACTATAAATACTACTAAAGAATACTTATGGCAATGCTACTATTAATACTACTTCAGAATACTTATAGCAATACTACTATAACTACTACTAAAGAATACTTATAGCAATGATACTATACATACAACGAAAGATATTACTGTATTCTACTGCTATACATATTAATATGTATACTGTTATATCACACTACTAAAGATATTACTATAAATAGAATATTATAATTACTAATATGGATAATTCTATCAAAGCTTCTAAAAATACTATACCTAAGATAATATTATATTATACTCCTATACATGGAAATACACACTCCGCTATATCGTTCTACTAAATATATCACTATATGATACTACTATATCATACTATTATATAATAATACATGTACTATAAAGACTGCTATATACTACTATAAATACTAGTATTCCGTTAAAAATCTATAATCTAGTTAGATTACGTAAAAATTTATAAATATTTCTTATATTTGATTTCGTGTTTTATTTATTATAGGTAATCGACACGTCTAGTACTTCAACTATTTACGCTACCCAGTATCCACAGCAATGCCAAGATAATCAAACAAGCACATACGTCCAAGCAGCCGGGGCAGCATTAATATTTACATACGATGGTAAGTTTAAATTTATTTATACATTTTTTTTTTGTCCATTCCGAATCCAAAATACATATTTCCATAACCACATACATTGAGTTATATTTCAATTTTGAGATTAACGAAAGGTTTTATCGGTCTCCTTCTATATTTAACATTCTCAAGTTTAATATAATTTTTTAAAGTAAAGTATATTAAGGGGATATGTTCTAAACCATAATATTGGGTCGTTTTATTATAAATTAAAAGCGGCTCACGCTTATTTGTTTTAAATGCCCCAATGCTCAGAATTTATCATTTATTGAATACACACGTCACATTACAAAATAATTCCCCCCTTGTTTAAATTTCAAAACGGGATTTGAATTTTAAATTAAAGTTTTTTCTTCTTGTTATTTTCAGGATCGTGTGGTAAGCCAGTATATTAACTACCACCTAGTGTCATAAGTATCTCTATCTTTTAATTTCTACAATATAAGGACAATAGATATATGATCTGCATCTTCATCCATTTGGTTATCAGAGAAGATATCACGAACTAAAAGTGTTTGTAATATGTGTCGTTTAATGGTCGATAGAGAGACATGAAGTAATATATTGAATCAACACGTTAGTTACATGTTGTTGTTTCAATATATTACGCAATGTCTTAGGCTCGAGACCATTAAACAACTTAAACTACGGACAATCGCACGCGCTTTGCAATGATATACGTCACATTGGTCCAAACTTTTAGTGTAAATAAAACACGCTTGGCACATTGCCCGTGCCATTATTTGAAATAATGATACGCCAAGATCAAAGGATGACGTCACATCTGTGTGTTAAACATGTATAATAACCACCTGTCTAGACTCTTGGCCAAACCATAAAAAATGGAAAATTAAAATCAATTATTTGTTTTAAAATGGTTTGGTGAAATAATTTTTCTAACGCAAATGAATTAAATTTGATATTGCTATTCATTATGGTATTTTTTTCCAGTTATTCCCACCACTCAGGCCCCAGTCGCTGCAGCTAATACTACCACCATAGCCTTGGCTACTGTAGGTGCTATCCTGCTTATCATTATCATCGTCGTAATAGCACTTTGTTACGTCAATTATAACAAAGAACTTGAAGCTGCTCAAAGAAAACTCGAAGACAGGCGAGCTCAGGACACGGTTGACGGCAGGTACAACGAAGATGACGACATATTCGGCGAAAGAGGCAAAGCTCCACCGCATCTTCGCATCACTTTTCCCGACTACACCAAGCGGGCTATTAAGAATGGTAAAGTCGGTGTTCAGACATCGTATGGATTTGATGATTGGGATGGTGTTGATATTATTTATAGAAATGGTCTGGAACCTGTTACGCCATCTGGTGTATATCCTCGAACTATGGAGGATAGAGCCAACAAAGAAGAACGGATGTCAAATGACAGTGCTCTTGGAATGGAGGTAATTTTAGATGCACCGTCATCATCATAATCTAACCGAAAGTGCAACAACCCCGTCCAAATTTTGAAGCCTGGGATTCTCGTCCAAGTTCACCGCTGACGAAAAAAGAAAATATTCGACATCTTTTGTCATTTGCAAAAAAGTATTCGAACATTCTTATTGCTAGTCATCTTCAATAGAAGGCTTGACCTCGCTTAATCAAGCCCTTCACGTAATACCTTGCCTGTTTCGGCAATAAGTTTGATTGGGTAAAAGCCCAGCTTGTGAGCTTATCAAATTCCGTGAATATCAAGTATCGCGCTTAAAGCTTAAAAGTCTACTTGTGATAATCGAGTTGCAAAGTTCAGGGTTTGTCCAATGTCAAGGTTTCCTAGGGGTTCGCTATGTCACATCTCTGATTGGATGCTACTGTTCACGTGTATGTCGATAAAGCTATAATTTCGGGAATGGTGAAGTGAACCAGCAACGGCCAGATGTTGTAAAACTCGCATTCGTTGCTTCAGGAACATGATTGCTAGTAAGAAAATCCCTTTTTATCCACCTCATATTCTTCCAAACATGTCTTTATGAATGAGAATGGGTATCAGGTGTTCTAGAAAGAGTAAGCATACTCTGGTTCGGGCACGTCAGCCCTCTCCATTTTAACCTACATTTTTAACCTACGTACTATAGTTAGTGGCATTTATGAAATGAGATTTACAGCGCAGTGGACGCTTACGGCTGGCCCCCGGATCCATTCACTTGATTTGATAATTGTTTAGTTTTTGCAATGTCTATTTTTTGTCTTGTCCGCAGGTTTATCTTGTAGATTTTTTTTTTGGGGGGGGGGGGGGGTTTTTTGTGTAGCGCAGTCGTCCTGCATTTACTATTAGTAATAGTGTTATTTCCGAATATTGAAACTCTTTACGTCTGGGAGCCCGACATTTTTTATTATTTTTATTTTTAATTGGAAGGATTTCAATCAAATTTATAAATACATATCAAGATATCATTTGCTCTATGCCTAGTGATTTTGTAGTATCTATTAGACCATAGCTAACACTTTAAGAGATTAGAATCTCTATTATTATATAGTAACGAAGATTTAACTGATCGTTGTACAGATTAAATATACAAGCTTTGATTAATCAATCCCGGTGTCTTATTACCAACAAGTTGAGTATTTATATAGAGTAGTGTTATGTTTTAGTGTGGTATATGTATTGTATATATTATTTGGTTGTTATGTTTATATATTGTATATATGTCTATGTTACAGGAAGATTATATACCACCTATTACTGGTACACCTGAAGTTAGAACAAACGTAAGTAAAGTTGTGTATATTTTAATATGTATGGAACTATTGAAGCACTTAATCTTTCTGTGTAAAATTTATGAAATGAAATGAGGTTTAATGCCCTACTGTTCTTCTCCGACTCACTGGGCTAACGGGATATTGGATCGTATTCTGGTGTGACCGTTGAAATATATTTCTATAGGTGTGATATAATATGGCCGCTCTGGCTGGGTAAGGAAAGTCCCGGGTTAGCTCCCAGTTTGGGCCGGAGACTTTCTGATTTTCCGGCAAGGAACAGTTTGTATTCGTCGTATGTGTCACATTAAAGACCGTTATACACAGCACAGTGTCCTATAATGTGAAGACCGTTATACACAATACAGTGTCCTATAATGTGAAGACCGTTATACACAATACAGTGTCCCATATGGCTAATTGGAGACAGTTGTACACAATACAGCGCCCTATCCTATAATGGTGAATTTCCTTTCATTTTGATTTACTTCTATAAGGGTTTTATTAACACGCTCCAGTAAAATACACGGTTCCCCAGTTTTTAGTCTAATCCGAAAGACTAGACGCTATTTTGACATTTTAAGAAGTGAAAATAGCCATATGTAACACTAATAAAAGATTTGTTTGATTGTCTCTATTTTCAGCACGAAGTAAAAGCCTTTCGAAAGGTTCACGGTCGACAACAGTTTAGAAGTGAAGCAGCTTTGGTTAGCGGCAACAACCCAATGAATCTGGTGAAAAAGATCAAGAAACTTGCCAAGAAAAAGAAGCGAAAGCCTTCTGAGATATATCAATCACCGGATCCAGCACCACAATCTGGACGTTCTGATGTCAACAATCACTCTTCCGTTCCGAACTATGTTATGGGGATTGGTAAAGGTGCTGAAGCGGATAGAGGGAGAGATGCCAAACGCCGAGATACTTATCCAGACGTAAATTCTTCCAGTCGAGTTCAACCCTTGTCCAACACCAACTTTGCATATGATGACCAGGTCGACACATCCACCGTACAGTCTGGTAAACGATTTAAGCAAGATGAAGACGTGTCCAAGTTACTGGCGGGAACTGTTTTAAATGACATTGAGGCCTCACCTCGTACAAATCATCAACAAAGACGACGAAAACCATCCAAGGTATTTATGGCTTTCACTGATAGACAATGCATAAAACGTTAAAAAATAAAACATAGGAAAAAATACATGCATAAAATAGGCTACTATCACGGAATTCCCAAAATGAGCACAGATTCACAACTGTTAACATTAATTAACAAGATCCGTTTAGATACTGGATTTCACAGGTCTCGTAAATAGATGATAGTTTTTCACGTTGTGTATGTGTTAGAATATGATGCTTCGAACAGAATAAATCTCAGATATTCTAAAAAGATGTGGTATAAACTGTTGCAGCCTACTAGAATGTCCCAGTGGAGGTGAACATTGAAAAATAAAAAAATGATTTCCTCAATAATTTGTCATTGGTCACGCAAATAAATGATATTCGGGTACAAAGGCATTATTTGCTTGATAAAGGTGAAAGAATCTTCGTTGTGACATTTCTATTTATTTTCAGGGTGTCCACTATTCCCCTCGATCACCCGGGGTCATCATGGAAGATCTAGAAGACCAAGTCTCCAAGAAATATACAGAGGGTTATTTGTCTCCTGCTGAACAAGAGCATCCCGACTCCAACGCCGCTAAATCTGTTAATAATAAAGCAAATGCTCATGTCTATACTGAAGATGACAAGGTAGGAGACACGTAGCATCGTGAATTTAACTGCCTGTTAATCTGAAATTATCGGCGAGGTGTTAAAACCAATTGCATTCCACTGAATTTTGAGAGAACATTTTTTGTGTATGTAATACTAAAATCCACTATTGGATATACATTGAAACAATTCACTATTGGATAGTTTTAAGAGATTGGAAAACAATCTGGTTTAACGTCCACTCAACACAAACAAGGCCATTTCGGGACTAACAAATGGTTTAATTTTATTTCAATAATTTGCTTGCGCGAAGGGTTCGTCAGCAATGGGAGGAAACCAGGGGACACGAAGAAAACCCACGAGGTTGGATGGATAGTATAGACCTCGAAGATTATGTAGCTTCTTAAGCATAACTTCAATTTACTTTTAACTGATTCACAAAACAAATAGTAAGATTCTTTTTAAATTTATTTTTAGAATGAAACAAGAGACAGGGTTTCCGTGACACCTGGAATGAAAATTCGACGATATGAAAACGGTGGTGATGGAATGGATCCTAATGAATCCTCGACGTTATCCGCCAGGAATCAATCCAACTATATTCAACGTCTGAACAGGAAAAATCCCAAGAGAATGAGTTCCAACCGACTTACTAAGAGTGCTGGTTCTCCATCTTTGCCGGAACTACAGCGACGTGGTATGTCTGATGACAAGTACAAGAAATTACTAGAAGAATTATACCCCGACAAGAAATATTTCGATTATACCAAAGGTTCGTTAAAAATTTTATTTTTTCATTAAAAATTATCTTAATCCATGCATTATTATGGGAATTGGAAGTGGAAGTTGCTGATTTGTGGTGATCCATATTATGATTTTCTAATTCTCACAATCCGGTATATTTTCCTTGTCAATCCCGTGTGCACTCCCACCGGCAAATGAGAACGGAAATGTAAATAATCCCAAGGACCCTTCTTGAGCAATACCGGAATTTGAACCCGAAGAATCCTGTTTATGAGTTAACAGTTATCATCACATACAACCACCGCAGCCTTCGTATCTATATGGCAAGGTTTTACCAATGAGGGATAATATGTGTAATTTGTGTGACTTAAGTTAGCTCTTTCCCAGATTGTGGTGTTGGGTGAACGCTTTGGGTTATAACGTCTGTCATTGAGTCAAGTGGCGTGTTCACCATAGTGGGCTTTCTCCGGATCTTCTGTTTTTCTAACACCGCTAAAACAAATTGAACAATATGTTAGTCTCGAAATTACCCAGTTTGCGTCAAGTTGACGTTAAACCTCATTGCTCTCCCTCTCTTTCGATGATCCAAGTTAAAATATCAATTGTGTGCTTAGATTATATTGACTTGGTGATATAAAACTCATTTAATTGAGGCCCATAGCCAGGGGGTGGCACGGGGGGGGGGCAACTGCCCTCCCAATACTGAGTCTTGCCCCCCCCCCCCAATATCACAAGAAAATTGGCCTTTACCGCAAAATTCATGCAGATGCCCATGCTAGTTGGCCCTCCCGAAAACATAAACATCTTTGCCCCCCCCCCCAAAAAAAAACAACTTCCTGGTTACGGGCCTGAGTTTAACAAATCTTCAGACACGGGATGATAGTTTGTCTTGAATGTAATTACTTTATATACATATCTTTTACAGAATCTGCGGCTCCATCTGAAGAATATCTCTCCAACAAAACAAATGAAGGTTTGGAATATTTACACGGATGTGCGGAATATTGGGAGGATCACGAATCCCCCAAGAGACCCCAATCAACACCGTCTAAATCAAAAGGATCAAAATCTGCAAGAGCACAGACAACAACTAGAATTAGTTCCGGCTTATCGCGAAATCACAGTATTCATACACCGGAAGTGACATCAGAGGGATTTCCTCCCAACGTATCCTAAATAAATACTACTTATTTTGTATGCTCTGAAGACATTTTAAACCATAAGACAAGACTTAGCGTGGAGGAAAATGAACTCCATTCTTTTGGGGGAAACCATGCGTGGAATTATTTTTTATTTGTTTTATAAGGACAAATTAATTTTGAATAAAAACATTTCCGCCATACCGTAAATTCGCGAATACCATTAATGCATTTTCAGATATTATCTATTATTTCACGTCTTAACCAACGCCAAAATGTACTCAAAATGTTTATTTAACATTTAATTTAAAACGTACACCAATGGTAGGCCTAGATACTGTTGTGGTTTGGATCCAATCGGATTTAAAAAGTGAGACCCACCATTACAGATCTTTACCAAACGCTTATACATGACGCTGGTTTGTTTACATGCGTTTTCTTTGGACCCATTTTAGAATGGCATTCCTCTTAGAGATTCAATTTTCACAATATTTTAGTTTGCAACGGCTCTAAATTATGTCTTCACATTTCTGGCAAGTGTACTTATTCCCCAAAACACGATGCGCTATAGAAAAAAAGGTTGTAGCAGTTTTCCGATTTATTTCAATTAATATGTTTCTGATGAAATAAAGTAAACCTACCTATTAAACCATATTAATTATGATAGACAAACTATAATAACCTGCCAAAGGATTAACCTAAGAGATTATCTATGATTCATATAACAATACCCCAACAGATTTCATTGTGTGTATATATGTACATAGATCTATTATCCATATTATACAATACTATATTTACATGTACATATTATACTTATCATATTTATTATTTGTAAATAATAATCTACCTGACAGTAACGGTTTCTAGTGTTATTTGTATATGTGTAAGGGTGTGCATTATTATAATATATATTTAGGATTTACCTGTACAAAATAAACTCTAACGCCTTTGAATGTCTGATAGACTTTTTTTAATGAATTACCGCAAAAAAAACCTTCCAAGGACTTTGATTTTTGTACTAATATATCGGCCTCCGTGTGTTTCCGGGGCCTGCTTCTCGAAACTTTTAACTAAGTTTGGATTTTATCTTTTGTAAAATTTTTGAGAGACCGGGCCCAGGGCCCTGAAACCGGTTTCACGAACTTTTAACTAAGATAAAATCCAAGTTTTTGTAATTTGATTGGATAATATTTGAGGGATTTTAGTGCGTAGCCAATCAAAATTGAAGTATCAACTAAAATTTGGATTTTATCTCTAGTTAAAATTTCGTGAAACATGCTCCAGGTGGATAAACGTCCGACAGTTCTGTTGATGGACTACTGACCCTACGACATTAATCACACGGGTTTTTTGTTTATATGTGATCTTAAAATACAAATGGGGGGATCTGTATTTAACCAGATTTGTCTATCTTAACATAATAATCATGTACTAAAATACAACAAATAGTGTAATCTACAACAACAACCACACGATGGAAGGTCAAAGGCTCCATAAATCGGAAGCTCACTAGCAGGTGGTGATTCTAGTGACGGAGAAACATACGAATCTGCCAATTGAGGGCCTTTCTTTAGGGCTGTAATGTTATATACATTAATTAGACATTAATTAATTAATCCAGGCATTAATTATTTTATCCAGACATTTTCAGACATTGATTAACTTATCCAGACCATAATCAACTCTCGATGTCAGCGCTAGTCTGCAAAATTTACTGTATTAGAACCCGATCTGCTGCTCAACGCTCATTGATGATTATATCAAAAAATGGATAATCGAAACTATGTTGTTGTTTTTTATTCCTCTGACTTTAGTAATGATGATCAAGTCTAGGCCTAAAATCAAATCGCTAAATTATTAGTTCAGCGTGGATCAACTATTATAGTGAGAACATCCAGCTCTTTAGCTAAAGTCCCATGATGTATCCGTGAGTACTATTCAATACAAAGAATTATCAAGTACTGTATTGAACTTCATTAAACATGCATTATGCAAGAGCTAAATCTGCCTATTGCAGGTCTTTCTTTGGGCCTGAAATGTTTTCTAAAGTATTAATTAGACATTAATTAACTGACCCAGGCCCTAATCAACTCTGGATGGCATCAGATTTCTCCGATATTAAACAGATACTTTGATTTAATCAATATGGCGAAATCCAGACGGGCCGAGACATAGCTTCGATCAACCACGACCGTGGTTGAAATTATTGCACACGTCTGTCAAACCTTCAAAGGCCAATATCTTCGCTTACAATATAATAATTTGAATGAAATTTTCAAATTATCCATTTTACATCATCTACTTTCGAACTATTATAGCAAGAATGGCTAGGTTTTTTTTATATATATCTTACATAATGCCCCTTTAACGTGTAACGGGTTTATTCTAAATTTGAGAACAGGGGTATTGTTTCAACAACACAGGTCCTGGTTAAATACACAACCACGTGTCCACATGTAGACATAGTAAAGGTTAAAACAAACCAAAGAGAAAGGTAGATAATTCTTATTTAACATCATTCCCTTCTCACCTTTGGGATTTTTTGTTCGAGCTAACACTGTTAGAATGAAGATAAAATCAGTGACTAACTTACATCGAAGGTTCATAGGCTTTTCAAGTCTGGTTTCGACATCTCAGTGGTTGCCCACAGTATACAGGGGATTTAGCATGGAAAAGCGAGTAGTCTTTGGGATGGGCCAAAAACCAAGGCCCTGTGGCAGAAGGTTATGGATCCTCTCTCTGAACGTTGAAAAAGAAATAAGAGCATAACCGCTGCTAGGGCACAATGTATTGCGTATGCCCGTTTTCGGTAGTTCGGTCAGTACAGAAAAGTTGGTAACAAAAGAAAAACATCCAATATATCAAAAATCTTGCGAATGTAATTCCATTCTAAACTTATACATGTCTTCACTTCTATATAGTAATAAAATCAACAACCATCCAATGTTGTTTTTTTTTGGGGGGGGGGGGGGGAGCTGTCTACACCCGTAGATCAAGGTATGGAATATTATAACGATTTTGTAAAATATTTATAAAACAGAGAAAGATATGGGATTTGCAGTCCATCGACACAAACTAGTTCATTTGGGGACTAACACGTGGTTCAATTTCATTTCAATAATTCGCTAGGGGTCTTTTAGCAGTGGGAAGAAACCGGGGGACCGGGAGATACCCATAAGGTTGGACATGCGACCCTGTACTCCTTGTCACGTACAACCGAGGTATTCAAACCACGCTAGTTGACTCAATGACAGACCTTATGATACAGCATGCACGTGCTAACCATTCGCACCCCCCCCCCCCACTAAACGAATAACACATCAGGATACTTCCTTTTTACTTTACAAAGACGAGATTCATTTGAAATTAAACGTTGAATTGAATTTGAATTGAACTAGCCTCATGCTTTTTTTTTAAAGTTTACACATACAAATAGTGTTATTTTCTTTACAAAGTCGAATTTTAACATAACATTTTCAATATAAGATTTAGAAGTTTAAAATCAGACCTTATATAAAATTTATAATTTAAAACAAAGCTATAAATATAAAAGTTTATATTAATAGGTAAATGGAGTTGACTGCGTATAGAACAATAAAATATAGAAGATAGACCACAATTAAAAGTAATGCTATTCAATAAGCGGGCGGAGGAGAAAACCGCTGGACTTTTAACGGGGCACCGCCAATGGTTCACCGGTGTTTAATGGTGGGCTAGACAGTCGATACAGAAAATTATCACAAATATTTGAATTGTTTATTGTCTTAGTAACTCGTTTTACTGGCGGCAAATAGATTCGTCACACTCAATGCATGCGCTATTAATTTTTATGGTTTAAGTGAAATTTTGTTTAAATAAGCGGAGTGATCCATGGACTGTCAGTTATCTGGTCACTAGACGATCACATACATCAGCTAAACAGACTGTTCAAGGTTGGGACTCATCATGCAGGTAAGGTTTGTTTAAATATTTAGCGTCATGTGAAACACTTCCAGTTTCGAGTTTTTGCATTTATGAATTATCTCCCTTGTTTGGCGGTGTCTTGTGTTTGAGATAATCCCATGTCATTCATTCATTGGGGGAGTTGGATGACCGAATGGTTAGCACGTGCGCGCTGTATCATAATGTGTGTTTTTGGATCGACTGGCGTGGTTTCGATTCCCAGTTGTCATGACAAGGAGTAGGGTCGCCTCGTGGGTTTTCTCCGGTTCCTCCGGTTTCCTCCCACGGCTAACACCCCTACGCGCAAGCGAATTACCGAATAAAAATTGAACCGAAATGATCTAGTTTGTGTCGAGTGAACGTTACCCAACCCCCCCCCCCTCTACCCCTCACTCCCGTATTTTTCATTACAGACGGGGGATTGCAAAGCGGGTTGACGCTTTCTGTCAGCTGGCCTTTAGATTCGTGCACCTAATTTGATAATACGTTTATTGTGTGTGGTGTCGTCTGTTTATTTTTATGTGCTGAAGTCTTTAGCAGGCCCGTAGCCAGGAAGTTGTTTTTGGGGGGCATAGAGGTTTTCGGGAGGGCAAACTAGCATGGGCATCTGCATGAATTTGTTCGCAACTACTGGTATTTGCGGTAAAGGCCAATTGGAGCGTAGAATATTACATTTAAAACACTAGTTATATGAATTTTTAACAAATTAACAGAAATTTTGTTTTAGTTAAAATGTAAAACATCTTGCATTGTTGTATAATAGTGTCAAACATTACAAAATACATGTACCCGGCTTTCACATTCACACAAATATCACAATTGTCAACACTAGTGATGTGCCAGTTGTACTAAAAAAATCTCGTTTTTTTTCTTGTGATATTGGGGGGGGGGGGCAAGACTCAGTATTGGGAGGGCAGTTGCACCCCCCCCCCCCGTGCCACCCCCTGGCTACGGGCCTGGTCTCTAGTACATATTATTCTCTGGCAAAAACAGTCGTAATGAAGTTAAATTTTCAGAAAGGGAATAGATAATAAATCTGTTTCATTGATGGTTAAAATGAGTCGCGGTGGCTTAGCGAGTACGACGTTCGCTCGCTAACCTGGAGGTCCCGGGTTTGATCCCAGTGTTGGCCGGGCTATAGACAACGTATAGTCCAGGTCAAAATGTACACATTGACGTGCACGTAAACTATCTATTGACAGTTGGAATTCGTTATCAGAATAGGCCGTAGTCCCGCTCTGAGGGCAAACTGTCCCTTATTAGCACATTGCATGGCGCATGTCATGTCTGTCTTCATTGGCCTAGAAGGAGCAGAACAGTAGGACGTTAAACCCCATCTCATTTCCATTTATTGCTAAGACATTGATATTTTAATCCATATCCCAACAGTAACTATGGCAGTATTTAATTAAAGATTTAACGGTTATGTGTTATGTATATGCGCCCATGTGTACACGGAACCTCGGTTTTTCGTCCCACCCGAACGACTAGGCAATGTATGAATGATGGGGTGTAACGTCCTGTCATACTTCACCAACCGTGCCATGCAGAGTGCAAGGAGGGGAAGTTTGTAGAAATATATCTATCAAGGATTATTTTACGCGGCTTTTTGTCCATCCGAAAGACTAGACCCTATGCATACACTGGACGGACCAATAGTAATATTTTTCTAGATTAATAGCGTCATCTTAGGATTATTAATTAAAGCTTTTTTTAAAATTGATAATCAATTAATAAATGTTTTATTTTTTTTTTTTTTTTTACAGGTTTTCGTTATTTTCGCTGTCTGTATGGCAGTAGTTGCTTCCCAATACAATGATGGAAAATTCGGAAAAGGATTCGCCGCCGTCGGGGTACTTGGCAATGGTTTTGGAAACATCGGATTCGGTGGATACGGTAAAGCATACGGACACGGGCTTGTTGGTGTCGGACATGGTGTTGGACACGGAGTTGGACATGGAGATGGACACCTAGTTGGACACGGAGTTGCTGGAAACGGGCTCGGACACGGTATTGTTGGTGTTGGAAATGGTTTCGGGCGTGGAATCGTTGGTAACGGTATCGGTCACGGCGTAGTAGGAAACGGATACGGACACGGTGTAGGAAAGGTTGGTGTTGTTGGTAATGGTATCGGACATGGTATCGTCGATAATGGTCTTGGTCATGGTGTTGGTCACGGTATCGTAGGCAACGGAATCCAACACGGTATTGTCGGAAACGGAATTGGTCACGGTATTGCTGGTGTTGGAAATGGTTTCGGACATGGCATCGTTGGTAACGGTATTGGTCATGGTGTAGTAGGAAACGGATATGGACACGGTGTAGGAAAGGTTGGTGTTGTCGGTAAAGGAATCGGACATGGTATCATCGGTAATGGTCTTGGTCACGGTGTCGGTCACGGCATTGTTGGTGTTGGTAACGGTATCGGCCATGGCGTCGTAGGAAACGGATATGGACACGGAGTAGGAAAGGTTGGTGTTGTTGGTAAAGGAATCGGACACGGAATCGTTGGTAATGGTCTTGGTCATGGTCTTGGTCACGGTATCGTAGGAAACGGAATTGGTCACGGTATCGGACACGGTATTGTTGGAAACGGTATTGGTTATGGCATCGCTGGTAACGGAATCGAACACGGTGTCGTTGGTCACGGTATTGGACACGGTATTGTTGGAAACGGACTTGGTCATGGCATCGCTGGTAATGGAATCGGACACGGTATCGTTGGAAAGGGCATCGGATACGGACGTGGTATCGTTGGTGCTGGCAGAGTCGGTGTCGTTGGTAAAGGTATTGGACACGGTATTGTTGGAAACGGACTTGGTCATGGCATCGCTGGTAATGGAATCGGACACGGTATCGTTGGAAAGGGAATCGGATACGGACGTGGCATCGTTGGTGCTGGTATTGGTAATGGAATCGTTGGAGACAACCATAGATCCTATAACGGACCATACAACTACAACGGCTACAACAATAACAATTACAACGGATACAACAACGGCCACGGCAACAACGGATACAACAACGGCAACAACGGATACAACGGTTACAACAACAACGGATACGGAAAGGGAAACAACAACTACAATGGTTATCAATCCAACAACTACCAAGGCTACCAACCTTATTACAACAACTATTAAAGTCAAGTTGTTTATTTCTTTAAATAGAACTCGCCATTAAATGGTATTTTCTTAACATACACAGTTTTACTTTTCATGCATATGTGCATATAAAATGAATAAATGATATTTTGGTTTACTTTAAAAGAAATAATGTGTGGGTTTGTTTTCTTTTATATTTTGTAAGAACTGTCCTGGAAGAATGCTCAATAGAAAAGTATGCTAGCGTACAGGTGGCTTTTTCACGAAATCTTTACTGAGATAAATCCAAATTTTAGTAATGTGATTGGATAATATTGGGTTGATTATAGTGCTTAACCAATCAAAATTGAACTATAATCTACTCAAATTTGGATTTTATCTTCAGTTAAGGTTTCGAGAAACCGGGTCCAGGTACCCGAAGCGCACATAACACTTCAAATTTTATAGGCATCTCTTTTAATAAGAGACGTTGTGGTAGCAGGGGCGAGTTCGGGAATTTCAGCATATTGGAGTGGGGTTTAAAATGAGGAAAAGGTCAGTTGGGGAACCTCAGACATTTTGTATTAGAACAATATATCAGTCACAATATGTATTTGTTGTGGCTGAACATGGCGGACATTAATAACATGCTTTCAACTTTCCAATGGATAGAAAATTAGATCAGTCACCCGTTCAAACAAGGCGTTGACCATATGAATTCACTATCGCTGTATATAGCGGTCATCGCCCCCACCCCCAATCAAATTAGCCCCCGCCCCCCCAAAATTTCGCCAACAATAATGATATCTTAGGAGCGTTCTTAGCCGACCACATCCTTATCCCCTCCAAAAAATTCCGTAGCCCCACCAAATTTTATGAGCTGGGTACGGGCCAGGTGGAAATTTATACCTGCTTGCAACTCTTCAATAAACATACCCTTTGCCAATTGGTATAAAATCTACACAACGGGTATAAAGAAATTTGTTCAAGCTAAAACCAAATAATTTGGAATAACACAGATATAAAGAATAAGAATCGAATTATATTTTTTAAACACTTTTTAACAATAATACTCAGTACATTATGTAAATATGTTGATAAAATAAAGAAGATAGATAATCAATATTTACAAAAACACAAAACAAAACGGAATAGGATAGAAAAATGTATGTTGTGGTATGTAAAAGGCGTGAGCGAAGTTGAAGGCTCAATACACCAACAGTTTACAAAACTCCCTTGGAAGACATAAATATTTTTTTTTTCAAAATATGGCCTCTTAACGTTAATTCAATATATATCTATGACAATCGGATAAAAGCATATTGAAATGGGAGAGAGAGGGAGAGAGAGAGGGGGGGGGGTATCGTCCACTCGACACAAACTAGGTCATTTCGGGACTAACATGTAGTTCAATTTTATTTCAATAACTCGCTTGCACGTAGGGGTTTTTAGCAGTGAGGGAAACCGGTTGACCCGCAGAAAACCCACGTACAAGCGAGAAATCGAAACCACACCACTTGACTCAATGGCAGACCTCATAATGCATCGTGCACGCGTTGGCCATTCGCCCTACCCCCCCCCCCCCCCCGCCCACCTTACTATTCAGTATTCGGATTGGTTTAATCTGAGAGTTTTTCCCTGAAACTATCTTCTTTCAATCTACAATTCTAATATTTTTCAACAAAATTTTCAGTTGCTAAAATGACACTGATGTTCGAATTTAAAAAGATTTATAAAAGTTACAGAAAATCAGAAAAATAAATCTGGGGCCAGCTGCTCAAATCTCCGTTATCTTTTAACGATCCGCTAACTTTAATAGAGAGAAAGGATGTTGCTAGAAATAAAGGCCCTCCACATTCTGTGATGCAAATTTTTCCGACAGATTTAAGCTAGTATCAAAAATAAAGTATTCTATAGTGTTTTCTGTAGTAAATTTAACGGAAAGTTAACAAACAACACGTTACCAAGATACGTCCGTTAGAGAGTTTAACGGATCGTTAAAATAACTAAGTTTTGAGCAACCGACCCCTGGTGATAAAGATTATAGATAGGGAAGAGCTTATTAAAGGCCCACGCCTGATTTGCCGTGGTAAGACGAAACTGTCGAATCCCTTATATATTATTATATATACACAAAAGTACCAATCTGATTAAAATACAGACTAACATTCCGTTTCGGGTTGGGTTTTTTTTTGTACTTTCAATGACCTACATTACATGAAGATCTGACCGGCTTTAATTGAAGGGGGTGGGGTGGGAGGATAGCCGGATGGTTAGCACGTGCGAGCTCTGTCACAAAGCCACTGTCCAACCTCGTGGGTTTTCTCCGAATCCTCCGGTTTACTCCCACTGTTAAAGACCTCTACGCGCAAGCGAATTATTGAAATGAAATTAAAACCATATGTTAGTCCCGAAATGACCTAGTTTGTGTCGAGTGGACGTTAAACCCCATTTCTCTCTCTCTCTCTCATAAAGCCTCTCATTAAATCAACTGGCGTTGTTTCGAAAACTTGGTTGTACGTGACAAGGAGTAGGGTCTCCTGTCATATCTCGTGGGTTTTCTCCGGGGCCTCCAGTTTCCTCCCACTGCTAAAGACCCCTACGAGCAAGCGAATTATTGAAATAAAATTAAACCATAATGTTAGTCCCGAAATGACATAGTTTGTGTCAAGTGGACGTTATACCCATCTCTCTCTCTCTCTCTCTCTCTCTCTCTCTCACAGTTGACGTTTCTAATGGTTTCCCACAGTTCCGTGCATCGCACTCCAAGAACTCGCCGAATCAGACTGTTTCAGTAACCAATCCCTTACTTAACCAGAACCACCCCGGTATATTATAACAAAGAAAAGCAAAACGAAATTTAGAACTATAAAAAACGAAACGAAATAGAATCTGTGTCTTAATCAGATTGCAAAAGTACACCAGAAACGTGTTTAAATATGCGAACTCCTAAATTCAGAAGTGATATCAGATATAATAGACAGGTTAGGTATAGCCTGCCACTCTTCTAGCTGTCCTTGTCAGGCCCTCCTTCTGATTTCCTCTTGTCAGTGATACAGAAGGGGGGCCTGGCAAGGACAGTTGCCTAGTCGTTCGGATGGGACGAAACACCGAGGTCCCATGTACACATTGGAGTGCACGTAAAAAGATCCCTTGGCAGTTGGAATTCGATATAAGAGTAGGCCGTAGCGCCGCTGCCCGGGTCAAAATTTCCCTCATAGCACACTGTATGGCGTATGCCGCCTTCAAATTAGCCCGGGTTAGGTGCATAATAGTAGGACGTTAAACTCCATTTCATTTCATTTCATTTCTATAAATAGCAAAGAGAGCGATGATTTGAATATGGATTTCAGTACTCAAACGATATACTTGAGGCCAAACGTCAACAGTAAAATATCGAGCCCTGTAGTTGAAATATCAAATTACATCACACATTTGTTAGCTTCTCAAATAAGAAGGAAAATTGTATCATATAGAAAATGTAGGCATAGATCATTTATTTCAATAATTCGCTTACGCGTAGAGGTCTTTAGTAGTGGGGGGAACCCGGAGGACCCGGACAAAACCCACAAGGCTAGACAGGCGACCCTACTCCTTGCCACATACAACCGGGGATTTGAGACCACGCCAGTTAACTCAATGACAGGCTTTATGATACAGAGCGCACTCGCTAAACATTTAGCAATCCAACCCCCTTTTTGAAATGGATAGTAACTGTATGGAAGTGAATAAATATTATTACGAGGGGGTGAGGGGGAGAGGGGAGAGAGAGAGAGGGTGAGGGGGAGAGGGGAGAGAGAGGGGGCCGGTTAACGCCCAACATACACAACTAGGTCATTTCGGAACTAACACATGATTCAATTTTATTTCAATAAAATAGCAGTAAGAGTTCACCGGAAGACAATGAGAAAAGCCAAGAGGTTGGTTATAATTTGAAAGTGGGTCTATATGTTCATCAGACGGAGATTATTTAAGTTACTGAACAATACAAATGGTTTGCTACGGTCTACTCTTATTTCGAATTCCAACTGTACTGCCAAGAGCCCTTTACGGGCACGCCAATGTTTACATTGGACCGTGCATTTTCGTCCCATCCGAACGATTAGACACTCTCCTTGCCAGTACCGGCGTCCTGCGCCATTCACAAGAGGAAAGCATACAGGTCTGAAACGCCCGAAAAACTTTCTCGGCCAACATGGGATCGAATTCCGGCCGAACCCTCCTGGTTAGCGAGCTAGAGCTTGGACCACGGGGACTTCTTCTAAGTGTAGAAGTAGCATTTTAATTAAACTTTCAGTTGTCAACAGCAGGGAATGAACAAGACAGGCTCTTCTTTTCACCCCCGCCCCCTCGGCTCTTTAAAAGATATGTGCTGTGTTTTTTTGTATTTGTACCTTTTTGCGCGGCTTCTCTTTTTGTTTTCATCAATACATTATTGTTATGTTGAAATATTATTGCCAATTTATTATTTATACATGTACATTTACATAATGGAAAGGGCACCGCAATGGAAACTTGATTCACAGTATGCATCGACGCAGACACTTTAGTTTGAAATGAAAAGGTAGGGTATCAGGGCCCTGTTTCACGAAATTTTATCTAAGATAAAATCCAAATTTTAGTAATTTGATTGAATAATTTTAGATTGATTTTAGTGCTTTGCCAATCAAAATTGAAATATCTACTAAAAATTTGGATTTTATCTTTAGTTAAAATTTCGAGAAACAGGGCCCTAACTGATAGATTGTCATGGCCTAAAATTATGAGACTATATACAGTTGAATCGAATACCCAAATATTTAAGATTCAAAGTTTTTTGTCTTTCTCGTATGATAAGATTAGATACTAAATTAATATGCGTCATATCCGAAAACAAATTCAATGTATTTGATTTTAAAAACAGCTAAATGCACTGAAATAATTCTTCATTTCTCGTTTAAATTGTGTCTATACCCACCCACGATGTACTGCTGTGCTATTCACCGATGAGGGACGCACGAGTGATTTCTAATAAAGGTGTTTAACTTTCAACGGTCGTCTTGGGTTGTCCCTTTAAAAGATCCCCCGAGAGCTGGCCAGCGGGGATTCAAACTTCTGTTAATATTAATCTAGTTTACTGCCTATGTGTGGAAATGAGAACCGTGTATTCCAAACTATTTAAAATAACAAAAGGCTTTTACACCGCGAAACCTCATGGCTTTTCTCCTGGCAACCTCAAATCCTCATATATTCCACCCTGAAATTGTCGTACTTTGCAAGGGAAATGAAATGAAATGAGGTTTAACGTTCTACTGTTCTGCTCCTAAACTGGGCTAATAAAGATAGGAATACCCCAGAGCCTTTTGCCCGGACAGCGGCGCTACGGTCTACTCTTATATCGAATTCGAACTGCGAAGGGATCTTTTACGTGCACGCCAATGTGTACAAGGGACCTCGGTTTTTTGCACCACCCGAACGACTAGACAGCTGCCTTGTTAGGTCATCCGTCCCGCATCACTGACAAGGGGAAACTACGCTGGAAAAGACTTTGCGAGGAATTTAAAGTCCGTCGAATGACGATCAGAGCAGAGAGAGAGAGATGGAGGGAAAGAGAGGGAGGGAAAGAGAGAGGGAGGTCGTCAACTTGACAAAAACTAGGTTATTTCGGGACTAACATAATATGGTTCAATTTTATGATTGTTGGAGACGATTTAATAGAGAGGATGTATTATGTATTTTTTAACTGAATACAATATGTGACAAAATGTTTCACTACTATCATCATTCATACTTACAGATTAGCAATTCGAGTTAAAATTTGTCGGGGGAGGGGATGGATGGCCGAATGGTTAGCACGTGCGCGCTGTATCATAAAGCATGTCATTGAGTCAAGTGGCGTGGTTTCGAGTCGCCCGTCCACTCTCGTGGGTTTTCTCCGGGTCCCCCAGTTTCCTCCCATGGCTAAAGACCCCTACACCCAAGCGAATTATTGAAATAAAATTAAACAATATGTTTGTACCGAAATTACCTAGTTTGTGTCGAGTGGACGTTTAACCCCATCTCTCTTTCACTCTCCCTCTCTTCTCTCTCTCCTTCAAATTTGTCGTCTTCGTCAAACTGCTAGTAGCTATTCTCTAATACACTTGCATAAACAGGTATTAAGGATGAACTTGGCATAGTTGTTTGCTACTAATTAACATAGAGTCTAGTCTATGATCCAATTACATCATATTTTTGTGATGAAAACCACTCATTCAAATAATGAATAAAGAAAAGACAAAAGAAAAAAGAAAAAAAAGTGGTCATTAATTGAATAGAAAATCGGGCTCATCTATACCATCTATCCAAAATCTACAATAAAATAATTCATCTTTATTCCATTCAATGAGGTGATATTTTTTTTTACAAATATATATAAATTTAAAAACAAAAGGAAATATTCCACCGTGTGACTACTGCAAACTATTGAAATAAATTAATCAGTTCTAATTCAAGTGAAAATATTTCCAAATAATTGAAAATAAAAATCCTAATATAAGTAATTCAATTTATATGTTGTTTTAATTAATTCTTATCATTCAACGAAACTCAATGTTTGTACAGTCTTGAAACCAAACATATAAATTAATATTAATATTTGGATTTTAATGGATTTATTTTACACGATTCATTAAGGCTCTATATAATATTTATTACATACTTTACGCGCAAGCTTCAATCAAAAACCAGTGCATATATACATACATAATAGGCCAAGGACAATTAAATCATCCCCGGTTTAAAATTAACGCGAATATTTAAATCATTTTATTGTCTCGGTTATTCGTTTTATTAGCGGCAAATTTCGCGGTCAGACGTTATGTGTGCGCTATTAAGTTTTATAGCTTTAGTGAAATTTTGTTTAAATACAGGGACTGGACCATGGATTGGCAGTTCACTTGTCAACCTTCAATCTTAACAGATCAACCTCACTGACAGATCAACATCAAACGCTTAATATGCAGGTAAGTTTGTAATTAATGTATGGGGCGGGCTCATGGTGGCTTAGTGATAAGAGACACTGACTCACTAACCAGTACGGGAATCACGTGGCTAAGTGGGTGAGACGATGGCTCACTAGCCTGAAGGTCGGGTGTTCGATCCCTGCATTTGCCGAGAAAGTTCATCGAGATTTTCGGGCATGGTTTCCCCTTGTCGGCGATGCAGGACGGGGGGGCTGACAAGGGCAGCTGTTTAGTCGTTCGGGTGGGACTAACAACCCAGATGTCCCGTGTACACATTGGCGTGCACGTTAAAGATTCATTTGTAGTTGGAATTCGATTGGCGTATTCCCGTCTTCAATAGCCCGGTTAAGGGGCAAAACAGTAGGACATTAAACCCCATTTCATTTTATTTCATTAACGAGTAGGTTTTGGGGTCGCTCCCGGTGTTGTCCCCGAAAATCAATTGTACAGGCTTTGTTGCCTTTCAGTGTGCAGGACAAATTGACCTGTCCGGCCTGACGAGGAATAGTATCTAATTGTCAGGGTGGGACTTAAAACCGAGGTACATTGTACACATTGACGTTCACGTAAAAGATCCCTTGATAGCGCATACCATAATGCAGCTGTCCGGGCAAAATCTCCCCGTTTGTCTTCATTAGTCCAGTCGGTACTGAAAGATAGAACTTTAACCCCATTATTATTATTCCTTTAAAGATTTCAATCTTTAATGAAATGGACTGTTCTGTACAGACTGGGCTAATACAGACGGTTGAACTCTGAGATAATAATAGAGTCAGTCTGAGCATGCCTAGTTAAACATTTAAACAATCTACAGTGAGCATATTTGACTTAACACTGAACACAAGGTGTAATTGTTTGGATACACAATTACTGAGTTTGATACTAAGCGACGTTTCGACGAGGATACTCTCGTCTTTATAAAGCATATGATACAAATATATGGGTTGTTGACTAAATAAAACTCCAATGCGGGATCGTAACCTATAGAGGGGTTATGCTTGGGTAAATTATAAAAAAGTGTTAATTATTACTGGAAGGTCGAACATTATTTGTGCTGTTGTCAAGTTTTTGGTTACCAATAAACCCTCCCGGTATGGAATCAAATCTAGGGCTATTTTTTTGGGACCGCGACCGTCAAGGAACAATTTGTAGAAAACATTTCTACAATACATCAATTTGTATTCTTTTTCAGGCTTTCGTCGCTTTCACTGTCTGTTTGACAGTAGCTGCTTCTCAATACATCGGTGCTAAAATCGGACACGGTTTCGGACATGGTGTTGGTGTCTTTGGAAACGGAATCGGTAAAGGATTTGGACGGGGACTTGTCGGTGTTGGACATGGTGTTGTTGGTGTAGGAGTTATTGGGAACGGACTCAACCACGGTATTGGACATGGTATCATTGGAAACAGACTCGGACACGGAGTAGTAGGTGTTGGCAAAGTCGGTGTTATTGGTAACGGAATTGCTCATGGTATTGTTGGTAACGGTATCGGACACGGAATTGTTGGACACGGAATTGGTCATGGTATCGTTGGTAACGGTATCGGACATGGTATCATTGGAAACGGAATCGGACATGGAAAGATTGGTAACGGCATTGGACGTGGTATCGTTGGTAACGGTATTGGGCACGGTATTGTTGGAAACGGAATTGGTCATGGTATCGTTGGTAACGGTATTGGACACGGTATTGGACACGGTATTGTTGGTAACGGTATTGGACACGGTATTGTTGGAAACGGAATTGGTCATGGTATCGTTGGTAACGGTATCGGACACGGTATCGTTGGTAACGGTATTGGACATGGTATTGTTGGAAACGGAATTGGTCATGGTATCGTTGGTAACGGTATCGGACACGGTATCATTGGAGCTTACAAGCGACCATACAACTATAACGGATACAACAACGGACCATACAACCGATACAACAACGGACCATACAATTACAACCAATACAACAACAAAGGATACAACAGCTACAACGGCCCTTACAATTACAACAACGGTTACAACAATGGCCACAATAACAACGGATACGGAAAGGGATACAATAACTACAATAACAACCGATACGGTAACGGATACAACCGATATCCTTCTTACAATAACTACCAAGGTTACGGTTACAATAAATATTAAGACAATACGGCTACTTGATAGCATAATATTACCATAGCTTTAAAAGTTATAAAACACTTTAGTTTCTAGTGTTCATTCATATTGTATATACAATGTACTTAAATCAGGGAGTCAAGATATATATATAAATTGAATAAAAATATATACCGATAAACTCTTGTTTTATAGCTTTCTATTACTCCGGGCCCTGTTTCTCGAAATCTTAACAAAAGATAAAATCCAAATTTTAGTAGATACTTCAATTTTGATTGGTTAAGCACTAAAATCAATCTTATATTATCCAATCAAATTACTAAAATTTGGATTTTATCTTAGTTAAAATTTCGTGAAACTGACCCCTGGTCTTTAGTAACCTCTCTGTATACGTCATACCCCGTCTTCATTATTCCGGTCGGTTATATGTTAGATCCCATTTCATTCAAGTTTGGTCAAAGTACACGAGTCCTAACGCTTATCCTGCGATAATTTTATCGCGATTTTCCGGTGTGATTTCCCCTTGTCAGTGTTGCAGAATGGAGGGCCTTACAAGAACAGCTTGTAAGGCCCTCAACAACCGGTATATGTCAATAGACAGAGTACGGTTAGCTCTATTACTGAATACCTAAATTATTGTTAAGTCCCCCTCCCCCCAATTCTGAATCATAATCGACCAGGGGCCGGTTGCTCTAAGCTCCGTTATCTTTTAACGATCCGTTAATTTTAACGGGGAGAAATATTGTTGCGGGAAATAAAGGCCCCAAACATTCTGCGGTGCAAATTAATTCAACAGATTTATGCTAATATTTCTAAAGGACAAAATAAAGTATTCTATAGTGTTTTCTGTAGTAAATTTGACGCAAACAAGACGTTACCAAGATATGTCAGTTACAGTTTAACGGATCGTTAAAATAACTTAGTTTTGAGCAACCGACCCCTGGTGGCAATCCCACATAGTCGGTATCAAAAATGGTTTTCCAATCCCAAAGACCAGTTATCTCCCCTGAAACTGTTAAGGAAATACGTGTTTCCCAATTCACACAACTTTCATAGATTTATGGACATAAATTGAACTGACATGATTTTAACGACCTACTTTTCTGCATCGAGTAGATTAACGAACAGGACATACGTTATGATATGAGGGAAATTTTGTCATGGGATATTTTACGGGATACACCGTTCTTTTCCAGGCCTTGGCCAGGGGAAACAACACTGTAAAATCTCAATAAACTATCTTGGTCAACACGGGATCGATCTCCGGACCCCAGGAACCTAATGAGGTTATACTGTAGAGAATGTTTTTTAACAGGTCCGTAGACATTAGGGATTTGGGAGACACCCTGAATTTGCAATCCATCCGAAAATATTCTAAATAAAAAACTATGTTGGGGAGTCAGTTGTCTTTTTTGCGACCTACCGCTTGACACTACTCAGGCAATATCCATTTCCATAATAAATCAGCCACTCCGTTCCCATCCAACCGCATGATGATATTATGTGCCATGTATGACCAAATTATCGTTCTACTTCATACAGTACAAGTTCTGACATTGAGATAGAGAGATAAAGGGAGATAAGGTTTAAAGTCCACTCGACACAAACTAGGTCATTTCGGGACTAACATTATGAATTAATTTCATTTCAATAATTCGCTTCTTTTGCAGTGGGGGGGGGGGGGCGGAGAACCAGGAAAAAACATATGAGATTATACAGGCGACCCTACTCCTTGTCACGTTCCACCGAGGATTCAAAACCACGCCAGTTGACTCAATGATAGGTTTTATTATACAGCGCGCACGTGCTAACCATTCGGTCATTCACCCCCCCCCCCCCCCACTTACTGACATAGAACTAACTTCACCATTGTTTTCTTGACCTTGCTCTGGTTACGTTCTCAGATTCCCTGAGTCTATGCACTCATCAGAACATGTTAGTAGTGTTATATCACGTGGTTTTAGTTCTTCAATGTCAAAAATATTTGTAAATTTCGCCGTGATACATTGTCTAGTTTCAAGTTAGTTCCATCTAATATCATTGACATCTTGTTTATATTCCATCTGGTTAAAACACAGATCCTATTTCGTTTCGTTTTTTATAGTTCAAAATTTCGTTTTATTGGTCTTTACTACAGTAGGATTTGGAAGAGATGTTTTATAACAGGTGTTTTAGTTGATGTGAGGAATTAGCCAATAAAACGGTCTATTTCGGCGAGCTTTAGGCGAGTGGTGCTGATAGGTTAATCAAATGTCTCATGTCATAGTGTCAAAAGCCGTTCGTATGACCCATGGCGCGACCTATCGCTACAACCGTTTATATCTTCATGTGATGTAGACCATCGAAACTATAAAAAACGAAACCAAATATAGATCAGTATATATTTTAATCAGACTGGTTTGATATTTTACTTTATATAGAGTCCTAGACCTGAGTTCAAAAAGCATTCTCATATATAAGTTAATAATTTGCTAAAAATTATTCGCCTTATTCTAACATAAATATAGCCCTTTATAAAATGTGTGTTGTTTTAATGTATCAAATACATCAATAAGAAACTATGTACATAGTTTTGTGTCTCTGGATTAAAAATATTTCTTATAAACAGTGATTGAAGATTGAGTAAATTCTCAACTTCTGTCTGCGAATGCTTTGTTCAGATCAGCTGCTGCATAAAATCTTTGTCATCTGTGTCCTCTTCTTCTTATCTCCTCAACTTTTTCTCGCAGTAGAAGTGTATTCTTGATAGGCTCGGAAATATGTCCAATTTTATGGTAAAGTCCACATTTTAATGTCCTTCCTAGTAAAATCTGACACCACATAGAATATACAGGTTGTGATATTGTACTGTTTGCTAAGATAATGCTGCGTTAAAATATATTAATTTACTACATCGGCAGTAATCTCTACCATTTTATCTGTGGTTTAGTTTAGGAACGCAGTTACTTCTTAATTGCTTTCGAGTGCAAGTCGCAAATAAATCTTGTTTATGGTGCCGAAGTGTTGCTTTCTGGGGCTTATTGCAACACTTACGACGAAAACTCAGATAAAAAGTAAAAATTGTACTTTTAATAACGAGTGTCCAAAACTGGTTAACGTCACAATAACGAGATAGGTATCGCTAGGACGAGCCGGTCACCACGACTAAAGTTACAGTAGAATATAGAACATATATACATGCTTAGGATTAAAAGAATTATATAATAATGTTTGATAAGATGTTAAATTGCACACAGGAAACATGTGTTTAAATACAGAAGAAAATATGGACATAACTAGAACGCGTGTTACCTATAATTACGTAATATATATAGTTACATTAAGTATAAACCCAAACAGTTAAACGACTTGAACGATTAGTGAGATATCAATTCGGACATTGGTCAATTACTACTTTAACAAAAATTATATCATAACATATATACAAAGATACACTACAACAATTGTATCACTTAGGTTTCCAAATTCACAGTGTACGGATAGTCTTCTTGATTCTGCCATGAATTCGTTGTTTGTTTCAGTGTTATTTCTGCTATGAACTCGTTGCTTGTTTCACTGTTATTTCTGCTATGAACTCGTTGCTTGTTTCACTGTTATTTCTGCTATGAATTTGTTGTTTGTTTCACTGTTATTTTTGCTATGAATTCTTTGTTACAGTGTTATTTCTACTATGAACTCGTTGTTTGTTTCACTGTTTTTTTCTGCTATGAATTTGTTGTTTGTTTCACTGCTATTTCTGCTTTGAATTCTTTGCTTGTTTCACTGTTATTTCTGCTATCAATTCGTTGATTGTTTCTAAAAAAAAAAAATTTTTAAGAATATGAAAAACAATTACGGGTTGCATTAGAGCGAAATTGTACACGTAAAGAATCCTTGACAGTTAGAATTCGAAATAAAAGCAATACGTACTGGCACTACCTGGGCAAAATTCCTTCTTCAATAGTACAATGTATTTCCTACAGGACTTTAATTTCATTATTAAAATAAAAAGATTAGTCCCCAAACCCCACCCTCACATCAGCTTATCAAACTCTTTTTTAAAACAATATTTCTATTCAGGTTGTCTGAATGGAATTATCAAACGTTGGCCCAAAATACTTCACAGTTCTTGCATTTTTGGTAATTAAGAGAATCGAAGATTATTCTGAATATAATATTTAACACAATTAATTAATTGTCTTGCTAATTAATGCTAATGTCTCTTTAAATGTGTTTCTCTTTATTGAAAACGCATAAAAGACACGAGCTTAACCTCTTCGTCATATCATAATGATCTAAATTTAGATTTCCATCCATTTGTTTTCATCAGTTATTAAATATAGAGATATGATGTAAATGTCTATGAAAGATAATATTTATAAATATTACCACAGTGGGTAACATATAAATTATCTTGTGTTGACCAACATGTCAAAAATTCATTCAATTTAGCCGCTACAATTCAATCTTCTAGCTTCCTAAATTAATGGTTATCGTCTGCCTTTATCAAACAGCCGCGTTACACTCGCTTGGTCCGAGGCCAGATTCATCCATGTAATATGAAACCGTCCAATGATTATTTTTCGTTTCGCCGTTTGGACAAGATGTGTAATTTGTTGGAACCCATTCTCTTTCATAAAACTACTCATCAATTCAATCTCGTGGCGTTTGGCGCGCTTTAGTCGATCGTCTGCTTGAAATGACAAATTGCTTAATCAAGCGATCTGTGGAGAACCTGTCCTTGTTGACGCCGAATTGCCTCGAAATCGTGCGAGGGGCGGAGTTGTACTGTACCTGGTATTAATTTTCTCTAACAAATGTCACATTTCTCTCGAGTGATTGACATAAAACTGGTAATTTGTTCTGAAACGTCACAATGACGACGACCGGTCCCCGGTAGCAGCACGCGCATGGCATCGTTCTCTCTACATTAAAACCGCCTGCAGTGTATCAGGGTGGGACACTGGTGTCAGGAAAATGTATGTAACGGTCAGGAAATCCTTTAAAACATTCTGTCTGTAAGTTATCTACTGACAAATTGTCAGTGAAATTTGAATTATGTGCGATCTTTATCTTCAACTGTGGAATTTGAGTTTAACCACCCGTGCTACTGTTATTTTTTATATAGCAAGGGTTTCACCTCTATTATTTTTTTTAAAACCAAACCAGGATTCAGTATACGAAAAAAGATTTAGGAAATATCGTACATAACAACATTGATTGAAATGTTTTAGAGCGATTTTGTTAGGGCAAGTTAAAACTTGATAATGTGGATAGCCCAAATTGCTCTATGAAACTATCATTACCCTACCAATGCGGTTTTTCTTTTCGCTTATCCTTTAATACCCACATTTAATGTAGACGTATGTTGTTTCCACCCCTGTCTCCGTCGGATGTTCACAATCTCTTTTGAAGACTCTGCTATTCGGAACTTGTCTCCAACCGCCACTCATCTTTTTGTCCCTCTAGGGGTAGGTGACGATCTTCGCCAATGCATGTAAGGTCGCCACGTAGTTTTACATGCTTAATACAATTGCGCATCGACGTTTGATCGCTACGATGATGGCATACTCGTACAGTTTCTGGACCATACACTGGGGATAGATATTTGTTTGTTCAAATTTTCAGGGATTTTTCACTAAGTGATAAAAATGATCCATGTCAGAAATCCGAATTTAAAATCACGAAATCCCGGGAAAGCTTTTCAGATAAGTGGTCTTCATTAATTTATAGAAACTTTCGGGATTATTCATTGGGTCCGAATTTAGAAATTCTCAATAGCCATTTTTTTTTAATTTGAAATTCCAAACGCGTAATGGGAATTATTTAAAACAGGGAATGGGGTGGCCTGACTTATCTCGTGGGTTTTCTCTGGGTACCCTAGTTTCACCTTCTCAAAAGACTTCTGTCTGTGAGCAATATAAACAGATTGGCCTGGTTGGTGTAGAGTGGACGTTATACACTATTTATGTACCTAGTTATATTGCTAACACAGAATAGTTTACTATATGTGGGTGTGCATTGAAAATATAGATTCTTAATCTCGATTTTGGTGGAAGATAGTGCTTCCATGTGAGTCCTAATAATAAGCCCGAATTAAGATTCTAGGCGTGTGGGTCGGATATACTTGTAAGACTAGTCTAAACGCATAAGTGGGCAACCAAATTTATATAATATTGGCGTGTCTTGGTGATCATACTGCAATGTTTAATGTACAGGACCCCTTGTGGTTTGTAATAATATATTATGGAATTGAATACCAGGTGTACACTTGAAACAAGGTTTGCCAATGACATAGCATGTCTATTGGTAAATCTGACCATCATAGGGAAGGATTTTTAAAGAAAATCCAAGTATATTTTTGAAGCCCCCCTCACTCACAATACGTGCTTTATAGTTATAGTTATAGCGTTATTAGACATCTGTCCAAATAAAGCAAACATAATTAACCATATTTTACAACACAATTCTCTTTAATTCAAAAGAAAATGAAATGAAATGGCGTTTAACGTACTACTGTTCTGTCCCGACTGGACTAATGAAGACGGGCATGGCTATGAGGGACATTTCGCCTTCAAGTAGCCATCACGATTCCGAATTCAAGAAAAATCTAGACCTACTCTTATAAATATCCCACAAACAGAAACAAGTCACAGTTTTGGGGTTTATTCCTATAACATTTCCTATATATGTACGCATCACATATGTATTACATGAAATTGTTCAGGTCTATCACTTTGTAACTTTTGTAGATAGTGTTTAGTATTTTCTATCTTCCAATTTCTGATAAAAAAAAACACCCAGGGGCAATAAGAAATAGACTTGATATTAAACGTATAGTATAAGGCCTATATTCAAAACTCTTAACAAGGTCCTGCATAGTCGTGGCGACATACCATCAAGTAATTGGCTCGGGCATCATTAAACCCCTGTATGCTAACACACACACACTATTTGGAGGAGAGTCCAGTGGCCGAATGGTTAGCATGTGCGCGCTGTGTCATAAGGTATATCACTGAGTCAACTGGAGTGGTTTTGATTTCCCGGTAGTACGTGACAAGGAGTAGTGTCGCCTGTCCAACCCCATGGGTTTCCCTGGGTTATCCGTATTCCTCCCACTGCTAAAGACCCCAACGCGCAAGCGAATTATTGAAAAAAAAATGAACCAGTAATGTAAAATTTATCAAAATTGATTCTAGACTGAGAATTTTATTACAAATTTAAATGAAATGGGTTTAACGTCCTACTTTTGTCCATTGACTGGGCTAATGAAGACTGACATACGGCATGCAGTGTGCTATTGGACAGATTGTACCTATGTCTACTCTTATATCGAATTCCAACTTCCAAGGGTTCTTATACGTGCACGCCAATGTGTAAGAGATCTTGTTTTTCGTCCCATCCATACACACTAGTGCTATCCCTGTTCCAGCCATGCCCTCTGTCCTGAACTACTGTCAATGGGGTATTTTTTCGGCGGACCTGGGACCCCTCGTTACAACTTTAAAGAGATCTTAAACTACATTACCCGAGGCACACTGGAGGAGTTTTAATGATAAATGGTTTGTAACCAACAATTTCAGTCTTATCATTATAGCGATATTTGTAGTTTATCAGTTCGGATCATTGTTATTCCATCTGTATTTTAATACAACGTGGTTTGATTACAACAAATTATAATCAATTAACAAACCGCTTGAGATATTTAGTTGCGATTCGCCCTCGATGCCCTTTTTATACTTCTTGCATCAATGGCTGACGAGGTGTTCATTCCACGGTGATTTCCAATAACGATCATCCTAATTTAATTGTTTTGATTTTATCTAATTATTTCATTTGTATTCTTTTTATTTTCGTTCATTTGAATTGATCTTTGCCTTTACCCCGTGGAGTCTAAATAGGTCTATCAAGCAAATATGGGTGGCTTTAATGCAAGCAGCAGACCCACTCCAGATGCGAACTTTCAGGAAGCCATTGTTAGCATGTATGCGCATGTCGTGACGGGTCTATCAAATCTTCAACAGGCGCTCGAGCGAAACGAAGCGGAAATGACAACAAAAGATATTAACGACAAACTCCCTACTGGACTTCAAACTCGGTGCACTGGACATAAATTGTTTTCCTTTTCCAATCAATTACCGGATCGGATATCAAAGTTTAATCAAAATTAATTTTCCTCTAATTCCTTGCCTGATCACTCATTTGTAAATCGTTGAATCCGCGGCACTCGCTTCATGGAACGCCATTCGTTTTGTTAAGCATGTAAGCGTTTAGTGAAAATATATTCACTACTCTTGTCAATCAAAGCAAAGCATGTGATTCTATTGAGGATTTCTGGTTATTAGCGATTCATTAGGAGTAATTAACACGGGATTCGCCATTTTAAGCTCGAAAAACTTAAGTGAATGCAAAAAAGTGTGCAAGGTATCGAGATCTCGCTTTAGTTATTTCAAAAAACGCGTGTCGGGTGAAAATTATCTATTTTAATCGTTTTTCGAGCACCATCTGTGCTTTTTATAAAATCACAAATTTCTTTCTTTGAAGATCTGAGATGAATGGTAGTGTCATCGAACTATAAATATTTATTGTGTAATAAAATTGAAATCCACTGTCTATTATTCAGTGGTTGTCAATTGTAGGGGGTCTCAAATAGCGAAAACTATCTGCCAAGACAAGAAAATAATTACTGTTATTACAAGTGGGGTCGTTGTATTAATATAAATAAATTACATTTTCTCTAGATAATCCATCGTTATCATTTTTCTATGTTTTTATCTTTTAATTTACCGTTATATTATTCATGTTTCCAATGATAAACTATAAGATATTTATACATATGCCAGTTTCGCGGGTTATATGCTCAATGATGGTTTGATTCGGTTTTATACAGTTGGTTTGTGTAAAATCACTTCGGGGCCGCGGTGGCTCATATAGTATGACTTTGATTCCTTAGTCCGGATGTACTGTGTTCGATCAATGGTTCAGGATGGAGGGTCTGGTAAGAGACAACGTATAGTTGTTCGGGTGGTACAAAAACCCGAGGTCACGAGTACACACTGGTATGCACATAAAATAGTCGTTGACAGTTGGAATTCGAAATACGAGTAGGACACACTTTCTCTCATAGCACACGGTATGGCGCATGCCTGTGTTCATAACTGTAGGACATTAAACCCAAGTTCATTTCTTAAAACCACATCGCTTACGTATCTGTATCCTGCCGCCATTTTCATAAAGTTTATATCTCATACAATATTCAAATAACATAAAATGTATATCCCTATCCAATATTCAAAAAACATAAGCTTATATCACTATAGAATATTTAAATACACATAAAGTGTATATCTCTCTAGACTATCCAAATAAACATAGAACTATATCTCTTTACAGTATTAAAATAAACATAAAGTGCATATCTCTATGCAATATTCAAATAAACATAAAGCTTATATCTATGCAATATTCAAATAAACATAAAGCTTATATCTCTTTAGAACATTCAAATAAGCATAAAGTGTATATCTCTATACAATATTAAAATACACATAAAGTGTATATCTCAAATAAACATATAACTTATATATCTTTACAGTATTCAAATAAACACAAAGTGTATATCTCTATACAATATTCAAATAAACATAAAGCTTATATCTCTATACAATATTCAAATAAACATAAAGCTTATATCTCTACACAAAGCTGGGGTTTTTTTATTATTTATCTGGGGTGTATAGTTTTCCGTTATTTTTTGCTGGCACAAATTGGTCTAATATATCAAAAGTGTGTATTGATGTATAGTTTCAATGGCCTCCTGATTAAAAAAACCCAGGATAAATACAACCAGTGGACAATAAGATTTCTGATTAATATTTATTTCACGTAAATTCCCAAAATTTAAGATCCCGACTGGTTTTGAGTATTCTGTGTGCAAGCGTTCACATGACTTATAGAGACTGGTAGATATAAAAAAAAACCCGAAATGGTATCTGAACGTATTTGTATTTACTGTGATAGAGGAGAAGTTGAGGACGAAGAACACTTTATTTTTAACTGTGATAAATACTCACCAATTAGAAACGACCTTTGTGCCAAAGCCTGTCATTATAACCCTGATTTTAATTATGTATCAAACCAACATAAGCTTTTATTTTTAATGACAAATGAACAGATTTAACCCTTTTTTGCCTCTTATATTTTTAAGATGTTTGAATTGAGAAAGAGTTTGTTAGTGATGTGATATTTTAATCTTTTTAATTTGGTATTATTCGTGTTGTTTTATTCTTATTTATAATTTATTGATTATATTAATGTGACAATTTCAAACCGTGTCTCATAAGTCGTCATCGGCTGGCATCTACTTTTTACTTTATGTAATTATATGTATCCATATTTTAAACCTTTATATACATGTAGATGGTGACACGTTAATAAAATATATTTTCTCTTTTTATCTTACTTATACACGTGAATGTGCAAGACGGTATTTTTTGTTAAAAAAATGGAAGAAAAGTATGTTGCTCATCCTTCAGAAATCCCCCATCTATTTCAGATTTGTATATTGTCTTTGCGTTGTACACAGTTTTGAATTAATAGAGAATTCATCTTTCCACTGCCTTTAATTAATAAAAAAACACAATGAAGCTACGTCAAATTCTTTAAAGACCTTGGTTAACGATTACTTTATACCCAAAAATGACACAGGATCTCGGTACTTCATTGTTAAACATTTTGTGCATGCATATATGCCATATTGTCCACTTAAAAGACCCGGAAAAGAAATATATATGTGAATATATCATCTGAAATGGAGAATCCGTGGAGATTTAAACTTAATTTACTGTTAGTGTGGATTTCGGTGTCACTCCCATCTCCTTTAACCAAATAGAGAGGGGGAGAGAGAGAGAGGGGGGGGGGAAAGAGAGAAATGGGGTTTAAAGCCCACTCAACACAAACTAGGTCATTTCGGGACTTACAGATGTTTTTTAATTTTATTTTAATAATTCGCTTGCGCGTAGGGGTCTTTAGCAGAGGGAGGGACCCGGAGAAAAACCACGAGGCTAGATAGGCGATCATACTCCTTGTCACGTACAATTGGGGATTCGAAACCACGGCAGTTGACGCAATGACAGGCTTTATGATACAGCACACACGCGCTAACCATTCGGCCAGCCAGCCCCATTTAACCAAATACACTCTTATGGCCATATCACAAAGCCAACAGTGAAAACGTATTCATTCCAACAGTGAAATTACAAAAAAAGTGCAGAATTCGGTACTTTTTCTTTTCGAAAGACAATTATATTATTTTTGAAATCTGTCAGTCTTGTTTCGTTTTAAGCTTTTTTTTTTATCGAATTTTTATAAACAATTATGAGGGGAAAATGGGGACATCGCAGCATGGCAGTTTCATATCTGGATTCGGATCTGTATTCATTCATCCGGGTTATCTCAAAAATCATTCTGTGATTGCTTTTTAAAAAATCAAAACGCATTAGATGTATCAAACGTCGGCGATAATTGTGAAATAAAATTGCGTGCTTAACTTCAATTAAGCATCACTTTGTTTGATTAGGAAATCTTGGTCACGCTTCTGCAATTAAAATACACAAATTTACGCAAACACGGCTTGTTTATAGAAGCCGTCTTGTTTTTGTTCCGGAAGAGGGCGCTACAGGTTGCACCAACTGCTCTTGTTTACTATCTTTTTCATCTGATGTATCTCTTACTCTGAACCATTCCTCAATTTTGGTCAACCGGGATTTCCGTTACAACAGTACCACGTGGGTTTATTTATACTTTCCGCTTTGATCAAATACAGACACCCTTCAACGCCCTGAAGCTATATTTGCTATCTCTTATTCTACAAAAACGAAACGAAGTTTCTTGCCAAGAGTTGTCCCTTAAGTAGGAAACTCGCAGCAAAAAAATTCAAATGGTTTATTTAAGTTTACACTCGGGACTTCAAAAGATGATTTGATCATCGTTTCCATGTTTTCCGAAAAAATATTCGTGTGGAGCTTTTGTACTAAAATATTTATTTTTCATATCCTGGAAAATCAGGACACTTCATCCCCTTTCTTTAATGTATCTGCCATTTCATAAATGCCAAGTTAGATTTATGCTTTATTATTCGGTGTTCCTATTATTCGATTTACGAAACTACGTCTATATGATGGGAGGTTAACAAATTTTATTGTCGACAGCCGGTCTCGAGTTTTCAGTGAAGCATTTAATTACCGAATGCTGGCGGCATTTGATAAATGAAGAGCACTAACATCAATTAGACAAATTAAAATAATATGAAAGTGAACATCGAGGTTAGATGAAAATCCAAGATGGACATCAACAAATGTTTGCCTGGAGAGTTCGGGTAATGTTAAATGAATTACGTCAATTTTACTATCGATTTACTGTAGTAAAAAGTGAATTAGCTGATTGTCTTTCCGGCGAAACAATTGCTCCCCTTTGCCCCAACTCGTCAAGGGAGATCACTCGACTGGCTGCCACCAGTTTCCATAATGTTCGCCTGACCACCAATTTCTAATTAATGTTCCATTCGACGATGTTTCTGTAGCGCTGAAGTGCGCAATATCTAAACGCTTGATTTAGTACCAGTTAGCAGTATAGATTGGGTGGCTCCCCAAGGAGTTTCTTCTGTTTATCAAAAGTCATGTTCAGCCACGTTACAAAAAGCGGCAATCTTGAACAGATGGGCGTTCGGGCTCTGCATTTAGACGATTCACTGTTCGAGTTGCCGAAGTAATCACGAAACACAAACAGAAGTTTCCTCTCAAAACACGCGCTTTCCGTGATAGAATATTGAATATCATAAAGCCAAGATCGTGTTTGCCAACATCGGCTCCTGAAATGAATTGAGGGCGCGACTTAAGGAATAACTAAGGAGGTAGAAGCAGATAGTCTAAGATATGCTATTACCGCCCCGTTATTTCATTTTACCATCTTTATTCTAATAAACTAAATTTTAACAATGATATTAGCAAGCAGGTCGGATAAAGGGTGGGTGGGGGCATTCTTGTTGGATTGCTCAAAATTCTTTTTTTGTTTTTTTTCTTTCTTTTTTTATAAAGCAAATTATCCTTTATAATTTTATGATTTCCATGATTTTATTTATTATGTTGTTTAATATTCTATTTTTATGTGTGCCTAATAAACCCCCCGCCTTCATTAGCCCAGTAGGAACAGAACAGTAGGACATTAAACCCCATTTCATTTCAGTTGCCTAATAAACCTACCTATCAACCATATTGACATTAAATTTATGTGAGTGCAGTGATGGACATTGACCACAATAGACTATGTCCCATATTCACTCCCAATAGAGATACAACACACCAGTGTTAATATATATTAAAGTTGGGTTCCCAGCAAAGTATTTATCGGGTGGTTAATTCCAATGAAAGTATGTCAAATTTGGTATATATGTAAAGTAGAGACACCCAATCTTACTAGAAAAATACTGGATTACGCGAAAATCGCCCATGGGGCAAGCACTGGGCAATATTGTTAGGGAATCACTAACTAACAACCCAACGGTCGGGGAGCAGTTGTTATGTCTTGCTCAAATGGTTAGGCGGTTTGGGGGACATTGAGTGTTGTCAACGTACAAAAGACTGCGATTAAAAGGTCTAAAAAGAAGTAGACAAAAATAACTAAGAATTTACTTAGGCCTCAGTAAGTATGGTAAATGTACAGTAAGTATAAAGGATACATTCTGAAAAATGGACCCTCCCACAATGAAGTTAAGTTGGCAGACATTGGGTGTAACAACAGCTTACTTATAGCTATGGGTATCCACGACGAAAGCAAAGTTTTGAAAGGGAATTGAAGCAAATTTTTGATAGATTGGTTACTTTGAATATGTTTTTAGTCCACATATATCGTCAATTCACAAAGTGTGTACCCGGGAAGGGATCTTTAAACTAAGAAATAATTTATGTCCATTTAAAAAACAATTCATAAAATATTAACTTTGCGGAAGTGTGACTTCAATTCAAATCATATTCCAAGAGAGAAAGAACGTCATTTGATATTTGTCCGGAGTGAGAACGTAGGGTTTAACTTCCACTCGAAACAAACTATCATTTGTGGTACAATTTAAGTGCACTAATTTGTGTTAGCAGGGGAGAGGGGAGGGGCGGGGCGAAGGACCAAGAAAAATTCCACAAAGTAGGACAGACGACTAAATATTACGGTATTGTGTTTATCATGGTTAGTTTTAACGTTTATGTGCTATTATAGATGCTTACAATGAAAATCAGTATGGCTCCCCCCCCCCCCTCTCTACAGGGCCAAAGGTACACTGATTTTGGTTCCTGGAGAATGGTTTTATTTGGTTACAAAATTCTGACCATCTTGGGTTTAATATTTTTAGAACAATATAAAACCTCTTTCTGAGACAAACTCTGTGAGGTTTGTAAATCAATAAATCATCTCTTCTTTGTGCACGTGGTGGATGCACGTGGTGGATCTGATACAACTTGTGAATTTTTTTAGATAGTTGACAAATACACACGTATCGCGTACACGCTGCTGGTAGTCTAGGCTACCACTTCATTGCACGCGTCACCCACCAGGGTAGGGATATGTTTTATGAATATATTATTGTATATAATTTTAATCAACTTTTCATTATATACTTCTATTTTATATTTTAAATCACTTTGTATATAATTATAATCAATTTATCTCTATGTATTTCTATTTTATAATTGTTATCACTTATCGTATATAATTTTAATCAACTTTTCTTTATGTTATTCTATTTTACATTTGATATCACTTTATATATAATTTTAATCGGCTTATCATTGTGTATTTTTATTTTACATTTCAGGATTTCAAAGAATTTAATAGAATTTGAAGGTTTTAATCACGGGGATATTAAATTAGAAATTTACGGTAATAAAACTAGAAGGAAGGGGGCTTGGAACAGGTGCGTGATGTTTACCGGTTTTCTACTCGTAGAGTTAACAAGACTTGTCCAAATATTGACCCTTGTCTTCATCAACTCGTCGGTCTATAGGTTCGCCATTTCAGCTAGGGGCATTAATTCATCGCCAGATATTCACTGCCCTTCTTCAGTTTGTCTTTCTGGCGACCGGCTTTACAACTTGGTGCCGGCCATTAAATATAATTTGTGTAAAGAGATTTGAGAAGTTCTTCTCATTTGCCGAGTCAAGCGACGCATATCTCAAGAAGCAAAAAGTCCCTTTGAATTCTTCTGATTGAATCCTCGGGAATTTTATAATTCTTTCATAGAACCATTTCTTAATTTACTATCTCAAATGTTGACATATTTCCGCCAACTGTTCGTCAAATTGATATGTCTCGCGTTATGGAAATCAATGATAGCCGTTTCTTCAATACCATTATTTTCTTTATATCATAGAAACTTTCGTCTGATAACACTTTTATAAAAAAAAAGCTTGTCTGAAATGAAGTATTTGAATGTAAATCGTTCAAAAACTGTTTTAGATTTTGCTCGTTTTTGTGTATGTATGTATATGTGTGTTTATTTATAATCAAATAAGCGCGCGTTTCAAATAGAAATATGTTGAACTTATGAATTTGACAAACTCGGAAAAAATAGTCCTGTTGGGCGCTTTCTGCATTGGCAATATATAAGGACACATTTCTATTAAATAGCCTTCCTCTTTAACTTTTAATCTACTTTGTTAAATAAAAAGATACAATGAGTTACTGTTTAATATGCGTTTAAAACCCAAGTAATTTCATCTATATTCATTTTTTCTGAACATATTATGTGGTTTATTATTTTTTTCAAATATTAAAGTTGAAAGTGATTTAAATTCCTGTTTGCCATTTAGAGACTAAAATATTACAGTATTTTTATATGATGATATTTCTAATGCAGGGGCAAATGGTTATACTATTATCGAATTCGATCGAACTGTCATCGTAAAAAACATTTCCTGTGTTTACATCCCATTGGTTAAACGCTGATCGGTCTTAGGATTTGTTGGTTCGAATAAAAAACATCATTGACAAAGCAGTCAGTTTAAGAAGTCTAAAAAAATTATCTCAAAATGTCGGTCATATTAAAAATGTACTAGTCCAAACAATGATTTATCTGATTAAACTAAAACCAAATTATGGGATTCGGTTTTTTGTTTTGGCCTCATTTACGGCAATCAATCAACGCCCATTGGCTAATTAAGAGGAAACAAGTGATGTCACGTGATGAATCGACTAGCGCCATATTAAAATTTATAGTTTGTGAAAGTCTCTGGAACAGTTGGCGATCTAATAGAAAATCTGGCTAATTCATCTTTTTCTATAGTCTTGATTTCCTCACAAAGCTAATTATAACAGTTTTCGTCGCCCCTTATTCTTGCCACAACCTTCCGTTGGTCATTCAATGTACTATTTCTTTAGATTTATAGTCCGACACTTCCCCCTTTTAAATCCTATATCTATGCAATGAAATGGGTCTCCATATTATAGCATCGGAGTACACGGTATACGAATGGTTCGCATTTTTTATCAAAACAATTATGGGGTTTTTTTTAATGTTTTTTGTTAATATAAGTAGTAAAAGAAGCATTATCACTGTCAAGACGAAATAAATACAATTAATTTTTAATTAAATCATATTGAAAATAGGCTTAAACTACGGGACTAGATTAAAGTATTTCTAACAAAATTAGTGAAAACAACCGAAAAATATCAATAACTTATACGCCGCGTAAATTTAAAGTCAGAACACCAACAATTCAACGGATGGCCGGTTTGTCTCAACTTTTGCACGCAACCATTTTTTTCGGAGCAGAACAAGTAGGACATTGAACCCCATTTCATTTAGTTTTATATGCAGTTTGTATTCAGTGCACATTTACAAACATTTTTTTACATCTGACCTTTTTTTACTCATATGAAATGAGTTGAAATTGCTTTTTAGCTTCCTTTAGTGGTTTTCTTGTGCAGTTTAATGAATATAGCATGTAGATTACCTTCTATTAATTCCCCTGGGATTAAATCATGCAGAGGTGTCAACATTTTCTATTTTTATTTTCTAAAGAGAAAAATCTTAGCATCTATAGGAATATTTATGTACATTTTGCTTCTACGTTGGTTGAAGTGGTCACGCGACTAAAGTGTATTGTTTAGCGTTTATTTAACATACACTATACAAACGCTAAATCTGTCTATTGCAGGCCTTTCTTTATGCCTTAAATGCTATATAAACTATTAATTAGAAATTTATTAAAACAACAAGACCATTATGAACTCTGGATGCCATCTGATGGGCCCGATTTTTAACAGATTTGAATCCGATCTGCGGATTTGTTACTAATAGCAATACCCATGGCTGTTTAAAATCTACACATGCAAAATTAATGAAGCTGTTATCTACATGTATGTATGACATTTCCAGATGAATAATGTGTTATGGTCGTTATTTTATGAACGGCTAACTATAAAGTGTTAATGTCGGCACATGATTTGTCGATGAACTGAAAACTGTTACGTTGCCTCCAGTTATGACACCAGTGTTGTATTACTGGAGCCTTAAACTACATTCCTGATAAAATGTGTATTACCTTACATGTTCGTCGGTGTTTCCCCCTTTTGTTTCTTTTGTATATAGAATTACAATTACTGTCAATGTTACTTTTACAGGGATCGTACCTGTATCCCTGTCGTGTGTTTGTCTGTATAAGCCCCAAGAGAGAGAGAGTGAGAGAGAGAGGGGGGGAGGGGGGTTACGTCCACTCGACAATAAGTAGGTCATTTCTGGACTAACATATGGTTCGTTTTTGTTTCAATTATTCGCTTGCGAAAAGGGGTCGTTAACAGTAGGAGGAAACCAGAAAGGCGACTCTACTCTTTTTTGTCACGTACAATCGGGGAATCGAAACCACGCTCTTTGACTCAATGATAGACCTTATGTCACAGCGCGCACGTTCTAACCATTCGCCCCCCCCCCCCCCGTCCGGATAGAGCAGAGCAGAAAAATACGTTAAATCCCCTATTCATTTCATTTTCATTTCTTGGCTGTTCTTCGACTGGTTACATTTTTTTCAATTTTAATAAAAGTTGTAAATATTAAATATATAATATATAAGGGAATTTATTTCCTTATTTTAAATGTATCAATGATCTTATCACAACGTAGACTGATTATTTACACTATACACCGCATCTTTGGGAATTTTGTGTTCGCCTGTCCTGATCTCTCATTAAACCAATGAAGGGCTACTTTGGGTACGACAAGAATCCATAAACATTAAAAGAAATGAAATGGGGTTTAACGCCCTACTGTACCACTCTGATCGGGGTAGACAGGCATACGCCATACAATATACTATGAGGGGAATTTTACCAGGACAGTGCCGCTATGATTTACTCTAATATCTTATTCCAACTGCCAATGGATCTTTAACGTACATGTACTATAATTCAAAATAAACTGTTTCATTTGGCATTGAGTAATTGAACTATGAGCACACAATTCTATGGAATACAATTACTGAGCGACGTTTCGTCTAGGATTATCATGCAAATGATAATGAAGAGTAATTGTATTCCACAGAATTGGGTCGTGTATAAATATAAAACAGAATCGATATCTTTATCCAAAGTAGACCAACACAATAGAGGAATCGAAACCAAATAAAGATCGGATTTTAATCAGACTTTAATATATGGAATTGGACCCTCTGGAAAGAGGTTTTTTTTTTCTTGAGGGCAGTCTTGCTGGAAATACTCTCAAGTATAAAATAAATGAATTACTTCCGATTTAGTTTAATTAACCCAGTGTGTACATCTCAAGAGGACGACAGATCGAGAGAGAGAGAGAGAGAGAGAGAGAGAGAGAGAGAGAGGGAGATAGAGAGAGGGATGGAGAGAGACCTCGAGGTTGGACAGGCGAACCTCAAATCCTTGTCACCTACAGCCAGGGAATCGAAAGAGACTTTATATAACAGAGATTGCATTGTTTAAAACATTAAAGTTGTATTAAAGATAAAGACAAAGAGATGGTCATTCTTGTTATAATCATTTACAAATAGATTATGATAAATTAATATATTGAATATTTCAGTCACATTACTTTATTCTGAACAAAGTTATGAGTGCTTGAACTTTTGACGACATGGTCTCGATCATTACTGTGATAATAAACATTTTAACGTTAGATTATTAAATGGCACAATTTAATATCGCGACCATCCGATGGTCTAGAGAGTTGTTTATGGACTTTTCATGTGAATAAATGCCTAATTAATAATTTATACATTCAAAGACAAAAATTTCTGGATCTTTTTATTCGGTGTAGTCGTCAATAATTTTTTTTTTCATTTCAACTTTAGATGATAACAACAGAAAACGCTTCCAGTCGTATACTTGAACTTACCAATTCTCAGTTTATGGTTTCAGCAATGCCATCAATGTGGGTCCCAGTTTTAAACTTTAAATCAAGTGGATCAGATACATCATTATGTTTTTCCAGATAATCTTTCGATTTCGAGGCAATGAAATAAATGCAGTTGGACTATAATTCTCCAATTACATCATTTTATTTTTAGTTTCATCTTTCCGTTTATTCATTTTCCTTCCCTCGGTCTGTCAAACTTCTTTTTTAAATGTCCTTTATAGCAAATTGGCATTAGTCACCTGGAAAACAAATGCCATTAATGGTTTTGGTTTTGATATACATGTATGTCATTAATATAGATGAAATATAAGATTCATAACAGTTTGGCTGCTACATTTTATAAACATTCGGATATTAATGATCATAATGCCATTGTTAATTCAAAAATTCTTAGCTGTCCACCAAATAACCCCAACTGCTTGATAAACAGCGCCAAATTGATTGCAACAAAAATTTTACGCTGCCGTGTCAAAATGTAACAATATGGATACAAGTATTGTTGATTTTTGTGGTAAATATTTATATTATGGTTATGTTAATTATCACGAACTAAATATAATTTAATGTTTGGGTATCAAATGTAATAAAATTTAATTAATGTGCAACTAAGAACTGGCTTTGTTTTTTGGGGTTTTTTTTTTTAATTTTATGTTTTATTTTTAAAATATAATAGATTAATTCATTAAAGATTTGTGAATTGGATAAATCCAGACTGATATTGATAATAATTGCTCCTTTTAATTTCCAATATTACATCTTACAAACAAAATGATTTTTTATTAGATGGTAATTGGCAAGCAATAACAGATGGGATAAATTTATATTTTCATTAGTTTAAACCCGATAAAAGCTTAACACTTGTTCTTTACGAATTACCACGACCGCACGCGACATCTTAGTCGGATTAATCCAGTCTTTATAACGGTAAATAGATATGATAATTATTATTGACAAAGTGTCGAGTTAATCGAGGCTATAGCGACACGGTTGATAGGCAAGCGCGTGCTGGCCATTGCAGGAATCCTATTCGCTGTAGCAACGTATTGTCTGATGATGGGGAGGCGCAAGGGGCACTGCCTCATTTTATATCAGGAATGCATTATAATTTAATTAAGCGCGCATACATAAGCCTTGAGTAGTTAGCAAGTTTCTCACTTGATAAACTAGCCGAACATTTTATTGGAAGGAACAGTAAATTAGATTGAAACGATTTAGGGCTAAAGTACTCAATCCCTTCGGCCCGTTGACGATACATAATCAAATCTTGCCAAATCAAAGTTTAGGTGTCTATAAGGACGACGTGTAGAGGTACTCGCTACCTTAGTTCCTATATATACAATCGTGAAGTCACACTCCGAATAGAAGACACGGCGTTCCTAATACCAATGGATTATACTTACTTAAATCAGTCCTTTGATGGAAACTGTGGCCTGCCTGGGATGGAGACCAGCCTGCAAAACTGTAATATCCCCTGTTCCTACGGTGACATGGGAACGTTTAGTCAAATGGGGCAAGGGTACCGGTACAATGGGGTAAGGACGTTCCCGTCTATGGGCAACCCCGCCCTCGGCCACGCCGGTATGAGTGGAAGCTGCAGTATGGTGCCGAGACCACGAGAGCATCCCCAGCCACCCGTCTTCCCATCTGGTAAGTAAATGTAACGTGAACAGTTTATATTGAGAAAGCGAGTCGGGTTGAAATAAGATTTGGACGAAGAAAATTGTTTTAGGTGGCTCTAACTTGGTTAACTTCGTCTACTTAGAACAGTTGATTGGGAACAAATTGAATTACTTAATGTGCGGATACACATTTTACATAATTTTCGCCCGAGTCGAAACCTGTCTATTTATTTACGACTAGGAATTAATATAAACAACTGAATTATCTTCACTAAAAAATTAGATAAATATTCAGATGAGGGGCCATTAGTCGGCTAGGATTAGATCGTAGGACAAATTGGAGACAAATGCGACAAAATTGACACCAAGTTCTTTTGGCGAAGCTAATCGGATAGCTAATTCCTCACTCGGTCCTTTATTAAATATATGTGTCTTTATTTTATTTACCGCATTATAGCCGAAGAAAATTGCATTTGTCTTCGACTGGGGTAATCTATATACGCTTTCAATTGATCAGGCAAAATAAATTTAATATGGTAGTTATTATTCTTTGGTGTTTTGAAATAATTTGATTTTTTGATGGCAAATCTGATTTGAGAGCCGACTTGTTATTACACAGGCGAGGTTCAATTACAGCACGGCCGGCCGTAGTGTGGTGTTAGATTATGAGGCTATATTTACATCATACACTAATTCTCTAATCGTATTACAAATTATTTTATGTTCAATTTTTATCTGATTTTTTATACATTATATTTATTAAGATGCTCGGGTTTTATTTTTTTGTTACTTTATTTGATGAAAATTGACAGCTGCTACAATTATAATGAGTGATATATTATCGCATTAATGATTTATTTTGGATAAATATATTGACAGCTTTGAACAATTTACTAATGAGACCATGTTTATATATGGGTTAATAAATTATTACTCCATTTTAAGAAAGTCTCAAATATAAATTTTTTTGAAATAAGTTTTAGTTGAACGAAGTACTAATGAATTTTCAAAAATAAATGCAAAAATCGTATTGTATCACAAAAGTAAAGAATACTTATTAAAAAAGTATTATTAACAATCTTATTCCATAAATTTATCTTAGAATTTAGTAAAGCTGAAATAAATAAATTGTTTATTTTTTCATAATTAATAGACAGTAAATTAGATTTAAAAATTAGATTTAATACATTGCTGCACCTTTTTGTAGTGTAATATTACACATAGATTAGTTTCAAAGTAATTATAAATTATACAATGATTACAATTTAATCCGTTAGCCGCAAATGTTATATATAAAGAAGTTTTAACCAACAACCCATTAATGTATTGCCATAAACCTCCATTATAATGCTTTCTTTGGTGTATTGTTTAATGTGTTGGTTAATTATTCAATGCAAGAATAAATTTAATGGAATATTACAATAACAGTCAAATAAAGCACCGGACGTATAAAACCCACGCGTCTCTTTATATATTATTATAGACATTTTTCTTATCTAGGCGAAAATATGTCGATTTCAATCTTATATTCACATTTATTAAACTATGAGGCACCGGAATATAGAGCCAAACTATCTGAAACTATATTTTAGAAAACAAATTTTACTATGTTCATATTCTAATGTTTAAAGCTTTATTGAAACCCCTAGAGCATAATTTGTATATTATGTATCCATTGGTAAATGACGTAATGCGATTTTCATATAGAAAAACGCAGAATTCTTAACAAATACAAACGCGTCGTAAAATGAAAATTATTTAGTGGTTGTTCTTTCAAACTTAACCTGCAATATCTGTTGTCAATTTGGTGTAAAATTATCAACAAACAGTTAGCGAAATTTGTTTTTCCGTTAGTTGTGAAAGGAAGAGTCGAGTTTTCGCTGCCTTTACACAAGAAAATAATACAAGTTCTTTCGTTATGAATTATTTATTCAATAAATAGATTCCTTGAAAGCCAGAAGTTGGCGCTAAATCGCGGCGCCGTAGAAGCTGTATATCAGTAATGTGTCAACATTATCCCACAAACTACCAACCCCAAAACGAAAACACAAATATTCTATTTTGCAGTTTTATTTCCTTTGACGAAAAATAATTTTAAAAAATATATCATTAATTGCAGGTGTCAAATATTTTACTTTTCATTACATTTTCATATATCATAATGTTTTGCTTTATATTTATTTTTATATTATTATTGCTATTATATAATGTTTAAGGTCCACATATATCTCGTTTAACAATGATATATATACACACAGTAAATTATATACTGAATATTGTTATAATTACAGTAGTAACGATTAAGCACAATAGCGCGATTTGCAGTTTCAATAATTAATTTCATAATATCGGATAACAATTTCAGTTTTTCATGCAATTTTCACGAACCATAAAATTAATTTTATTTCCCTAATATCTTTAAATAAATTGTTCTTACTTTGAAAGCCTGTTCGGTATGGAATTTGATATGACAACTTTTTAATGGCATTTTCCAAATAATAGATTCGTTTATTTATATTCAGGATTGAGTAACTTTAGCAATTTGACATTTTTCACTGTCTGCATTTTCTACGTTTTATACATTAAATTTGTACAATGATAAGTCATCAATTGAGAATTCCGAATGAATAAGCAACAAGTTTAACTGGGTTTGACTTAAAAATCGGATTCAGACTGAAAACTTAGTAATCTATTGACATTGTATTATATTAATTTTTATTACTCACGTTATTTTATGAGTTTCAGCTTACTGTTTCTTATTGTAATTCTGTGATAAAAAAAATTCATTAAAATGTATTATTTTATCAGTCAGAATTAAAGTCTTTGGCCTTATATTATTTTGAGAAACTCAAGATAATTAGGCCTTTGTTTCTTGCTTTGTTTTCTAATTACCTGTTTAAAATGCAAATCGGGATATGCATTAAATTAAAAATATTGTATATGATACTAATACATGTCCCTATTGCATTTATACCTTAAAGTAGCTAAACCTCTTCGATTAAGTTTGAAATGGATTTGGTAATTAAACCCTGAGTATTGAATTAGGTTGATCGGATGTGTGTTATTTCCATTTGATACGGTAATTTTAGTTTCAAATATTAGTTCCCTGTGACGACAGTCGAACACAAAATCAGCTAAATCTAAAAAAAACTGGCTTTATCTGTATATAGGCATCAAATATTCAACGTAGGTAATTTGTCACAACAAAACAAGTCAACACAACAATCTCATGAAAGCGGCTATTTTATTTTTGACCCAAATCAAAGTAGTCTAGTCATTTTTACATAATAGTGTATGAGTTTTTTGAGACGGTGATTTTTTTTGTTCAAACGTATCGTTTTTTAACATATTTTAATGCATCGTCATGTCATGGAATTTGCATTCAAAAACACGCGAGAAAAAATTTCAGAGCCTTATGTTTTATTTTTTTTTAAATATTTTCATTAACAATCCTATACATAATATCGAATTAAGTAGCGTAAAATGTCGCAACCTTTTTTTCCCCACTTCCAAATGCTTCGTTTTAAATGCACATGTATAATGAATTTATTTAGCTGACACGATTGAATTTATCGATGTTCTCTTGTTAAAAGACAAAGAAAAAATACAGATATTTTCCTTAGCATATTGCGGTATTCATCTCACTACCGAAAAAAAGCCAATTTCTGTGGCGCCACGTGTATGAAATGCGTTTCAGGGAATCCAGTGCATCTTGTTATTCATCATAACTGGCTGTCGATTTAGTTTCTAAAATATCAAACAAAACGAAATCTTCTTTTTGTATTCAATAGTTCCATCAATTCGTTAAAAAGAGTGGGCATCTAATTTTTCAAATGTTCTAAACATAATGATGGTTAAAGATACATTATGTAGGATTTAGATAAAGAACTGGCCATTCTTGCTATAATAACATACAAATAGATGATGTAAAATGAAAATATTGAAAATTTCATTCAAATTACTCCATTTCCGGCGTGATTTCCCCTTGTCAGTGATGCAGAAGGAGGGCCTGACAAGGACAGCTGCCTAGTCGTTCGGATGGGACGAAAAACCGAGGTCCCGTGTACAAATTGGAGTGCACGTAAAAGATCCCTTGGCAGTTGGAATTCGATATAAGAGTAGGCCGTAGCGCCGCTGCCCGGGCAAAATTTCCCTCATTGCACACTGTGGCGTATGCCCGTCTTCAATTAGCCCAGGTTAGGTGCTTAAGCGTAGGACGTTAAACCCCATTTCATTCATTCAAATTACTTCATTTTGAGCCAGGTTATCATTGTTTGTAGTTTTGACCAGACGCGTGTATTGTGGTAAACAGGGCACTGGTATAATCGAGACTTAGCCTCGATTCCCCATTTATAAATTAAATTGTTATATGGCGAACCGTTCTAACCTAGTTAGAGAGGTGATTATGGTCTTGTTTTGTTAACAAATGTCTAATTGATAGTTTATATAACATTCCAGGCCTTAAGAAATATCTATACAATAGGCAGGTTTAGCAGGGTGACAAGTACTAAAATCGTAGAAAACTCTCTAACATACAAAGTGTAAGGGTATATTTTTCGAGATTCCAGAAAGTAGTGCAAGTCTACATGGCTATTGGTCGTCAATAATATCAATATCTTTTTTTTAAACGTTAGAAATTACTAGCGGTATAAATGTTATATCCATATTTGGGTTGTTCGGTTTATAGTTTAATATACAAACAGCATACCAAACATGCTGCCTGTCTACGGTTAGCTCCGCTTGAGAACAGACACTAACCTAGTTGACCGACTTTATAAATCCCAAATCGACGATTTTAGTCTAAAACACTAAGTACACTTAGTGTTTTGAGAAGTATTTATTCTGGTTCCAGTCTATGTCTGTATGCCAGATGTACAATATACATGTACTATTTTTTAGATATGGCGGCCATCCAGGACAGAGGTTTATTCTCGAAGTATGAAGTAGATGGATCTCTGTGTGCAGTATGATGCAAACAGTTTTGGGGACAAAACAATGTATTTGATTCAAAATAATTATTTGACTCTTTGATATCAAATCACTTTCAAGATTTTCCTCGGTCTAATAACTTTTAACAGTATCTGTTAGTGAGTTGGCAAGAGAGTGAGGGTATTTGCTTAGCAGATCAAACTCTTAACATGCGCTATTTCTAAAGAAGCATTTTCCGGTGTGGTTTCCCCTTGTCAGTGATGCAGTACGGAGGGCCTGACAAGGACTGTCTAGTCGTTCGGGTCGAAAGAAAAGCCGAGGCCCCATGTACACATTGGTATGCACGTAAAAGATCCCCCTGGCAGTTTGAATTCGATATCATAGTAGGCCGTAGCGCCGCTGCCCGGACACTGTATGGCGAATGGCCGTCTCCATTAGCCCAGTTGAGGTGCAGAACAATAGGACGTTAAACCCCATTTTATTTCATTTGTAAAGAAGCACTATACCACTTGAAAATAGTTAATTACGTTGTACGCTGAATTCTAACTGCTGATTTTTAGGTTCAATTTTGGGATATAAACAATTTTATCAGGAAATTACGACTCGTATACAATTATATATAGAATGCAAAAGAACTATTTTTGACAATCGCAAGTCAATTTTCATAATATATCACAAAACTATTTTTTCATCGCAATACTTTTTTTCATAATTATATCATACTATTACCTCACAATATCCATTTGAATATACCGCAATACTAATTTGAATATATCACTAGCTATTATTCATATATCTCACTGTTAATTCTAATAATTAAAACAAGTTGTGTGTTATATATCACAATTCCATTTATAGTATATCACAATAATATATGTATCTGTAATATATCACAAAACTATTTGTAATATATCACAAAACTATTTGTAATATATCACAAAACTATTTGTAATATATCAATAATATATGTAATATATCACAAAACTATTTGTAATATATCACAATAATATATCACAAAACTATTTGTAATATATCACAATAATATATCACAAAACTATTTGTAATATATCACAAAACTATTTGTAATATATCACAAAACTATTTGTAATATATCACAAAACTATTTGTAATATGTCACAATAATATATGTAATATATCACAATAGTATCTGTAATATATCACAAAACTATTTGTAATATATCACAATAGTATGTGTAATATGTCACAATGATATTTGTAATATGTCACAAAACTATTTGTAATATATCATAATGCTATTTGTAATATATCATAATGCTATTTGTAATTTATCATAATGCTATTTGTAATATATCATAATGCTATTGTTTTTATTAAACATCACAACAATGCGAGTAAAACTGGACACAAAAGATTGTAGGTGCAATCTGGTATTAAGGTCTTCCTCTACTGTTGCCACTTTAAGATTAATAAAAAAGAAGCCAAAGAAGTTAATTTCTGCAGAATTATCCCAGAAAACTTTATCTGTTTCGATCACGATATATTTTATTTAATAGATGAAAAAAAAACCATAATGCAACCTTTAACTATTATCATAAATATCCGTTTCTTTTTAACATAGAAAATTGATATAGCAGTTGAAATTAATTACTTGTTCAAGAAGAAAAGTCTTGGAAATTAAAAACGTTTTGAATTAATTTTCGCATGAAGATGTGCTGTAAACAAACGCAATGAAAGCTTTAACCTTTCTAGTTATTTGAGAAGAAAATTAGATCCCGGTTCTATGTCGATATATCGATCTTGATGAGAATTATACATACACACTGTGGATGGTGCCCATCTTATCGTGATGTCATGATATATGATGGTGATTATTTCGATATGTAAATACTCATGCATTATTCATTATACGAAAATAAGGACACAGTATAAAATGATCTTAACGCACACAAAAAATAATACTTAGTTGTTCGTGTAGAAGGACCGTATCACAAGCAACAACATGCACGAACTAATAAACCCGAGACAAACGTACGGAAACCAACGACTAAAAAAGAAGTGGTGCACAGGAAACGTTATTGTCGACTGTAATAACGCCATATTTAGTCTGATAACGTAACAGTTTCCCTGTTCAATAAATATTTAAAATAATGATATTTGTGTTTCGGGTTGCATCATTTGTCTTGGTATAAAGAGTAGGACGTTAAACCCCATTTCATTTCATTTCACGTCTTGGTATAGTCGAAACGTCGTGATTTTAGAATAAAACAATGATTGTATCCAATAAACACTGTATTCTGTTTATGTCTGGGTATAATTCCATTATATTTTATATATTTGGTCGGTATATAGCATATATACATACAATTTACAATTTGTGTATGGCTATTCCCATTACATCAACCACTTTAGAACTGTTATTTTCACTTATTATAATTGTATATGGCGGTTGCCATTTCACAGTTATATATTACGATTCAACAGTCGAACTCGCCAGTATTGCGCGTACTGTTTAAACCACAAACACGTGAATGAAATGAAATGAATGAAATGGGGTTTAACGTCGTTCTATTATGCACCTAACCTGGGCAAATGGAAGACGGGCATACGCCATACAGTGCGGTATGAGGGACATTTTGCCTGGGCAGCGGCGCTACGGCCCACTCTTATATCAAATTCCAACTGCCAAGGGATATTTTACGTGCATCCCAATGTGTACATGGGACCTCGGTTTTTCGTCCCATCCGAACGACTACCACAAACATGTATACACGTGATATATTCCTAGTATACCATGGTTTGGGGCTATCTTGTATATGAAATATAAGATATTTTAAAGATAAATGCTGTAATCTAGCAGGTGTTGTTTTTCTTTTATCACTATAGAAATTAACGTTTATATTATTTATGTGTTTTATTGATACACACTTTCGCGATGTATAAAATACAATCGCGTGAACATATTATGCACAATGTACACAAATATTTGTGCATGGACATGTGTACACAAAATCAAACTTTTATATACATAATACACAAAATCAAACTTTTATATACCTATACACAATGTAAAGATTTATGCACAATGCCATATAAAGAATTGTGCACATTGTCATAAACACATGTATGCACACACAATGTAAAGATTGATATATAATGTATAAAATATAAATATCTATATAAAATGTAAACATTTGTACAAAATGTAAAGAAATATATTAGATGTAAACATTTATACAAAATGTAACACAAACTGTAAACATTTATACAAACTGTAAACATTTATACAAAATGTAAACATATTATACGTAATGTAAACATATTATACGTAATGTAAACATATTATACGTAATGTAAACATATTATACGTAATGTAAACATATTATACGTAATGTAAACATATTATACGTAATGTAAACATATTATACGTAATGTAAACATATTATACGTAATGTAAACATATTATACGTAATGTAAACATATTATACGTAATGTAAACATATTATACGTAATGTAAACATATTATACGTAAGCATTCTGCGAGCATATTGTGGCTACTTATAAAGACATTAACGCATAATGTAAACATTTATACACACGTAAAAATATTATTTGCGCTATTCGAAATTTTTAAGTTTAGGAGTGGCATAGAAAGTGGGAACATGTTTAAGGAATTCATATATTGGCCAGGACAATGAATTGCATAATTGGTGAAAATACTGTTTCAAATCGATGTTAATTGATACAAGACCGCCACAAATTAAACTGATAACAAAAGAAATGTTTGTAGTTTCTGTTGTAAAATGTATGGACATATGGGTTATCAATAACATTATGTGAAGCTGATCTCTACGTACCCGGTGAACGCCATGAGAATCGTAATGGCTTATTTAATTGGCAAAAATTATTCTTCCATTTTAATCATAAAGGCAAAATAATACACAGATTTTACAGATGACCCTAGGGTCAAAGCTCCAGGGGAACAAGGCGGGTCTGAGGGGAATGTTACATATCATAAAATTATCCCTGGCGTTTATGAGACAGGCGTAAGAGGTGGTTAATTCACTTAATGGACCCGAGGGACAATGGCGCCCTAATTAAAATATACAGTCGATGGCAGTCTGCTGCTCCGTTTTGCCGGAGATATTAATCACAAATATTTCCTCCGCTAACGGTCGATTCCAAAAGCTTTGGGAAACAAAATAAACGCCGTTGCTCACATGAACGTTAGAAGTTTGTTGTTGCAAAGAGCCATTTTCTGGCAATTAGCCGTGCGTCAAATCTCCTGGGCGCGCGTGGTCGCGTGCCGTTTGGACAACATGCGCGTGCTAGGGAAATGATACTCTCGTTAACAAAACTTCAGTTAATTGGTTTACGGAGATTTCAATAGAAGAACTATCTTTGATTTCTATGAATGGTGCCCCCCAAAATCGTCGCTAACACTGAAAACATTGTCGGTACACTAGAACGAACTTGAATAGGTCGAGACGGTTCTAATCAATTGATGAATTATTCACCATTTTGAACGGACAAATTTTAATCAATTTTCATGAATGAGGCAAATCATCTCGCTTTAATAATTTTTTCGATTGGTTTATTAGAAATATTAGTGGAAGTTTTTTCTCCTGAAATTTACTTCTGTGCCTGTTTTCATGCCTAATTCATTTTCGTGTTTTTTCTCCTTTTTATTAAAGAAAAGAAAAGAACATCTTTAGTCTATGTCACACTACTGAGTAATGAATGGGATTCAGTTTAAAGCCAGTGTCCAGTTTCTAACTACCGATTTACAATCTAAGACAATTTGCCGAGTTGTATGATTTAATTTGATATAACTGTATTAGTTCACTTGCTATTTATGATTTTTGGTAGATCTGCTGTATACCACTGAAATGAAATGGGGTTTAACGTACTATTCTGCTCCGACTGGACTAATGAAGACAGACGTACGTCATACAGTGTGCTATGAGGCACTACGGCCTACTCTTTTATCAACTGCCATGTGATCTTGCACGTGCTCGCCAATGTGTACACTGGACCTCGGTTTTTGTCCCATCCAAACGACTATACAGTTGTCCATGTAAGGCTACGACTGACAACCAGACCAATTTTTAATTCGAATACTCCTATATAGTAGGTGTCGTTTGTTCAAATTATTGATCAAAGGCTGTAATGTGTATAGTCCCGGGCACATAATTATTTATAAATAAATATTATGGCACCCCTGTCCCACACCGCGCTTTAAAACGCTTCATTTTTTCCCAATCAACCATAGGGAAGCTATTTCCAAGAAAATAAAACAACCAACTGTATATTTTGTAAATTGCACAGAAGGGGGAGGGTGGGGCAAAATAAAACGAAAGTCGTCATAAAATGGTACGCGAACGTATAAGCACACAGAAACTGGTGTTGGATGCACAATCAGTTTAATTAATTGCCAGGTCTATTTCACACTATTGACGTTGTTTTTGTTAAGGGTGTTTTTCATGGCCTGTTATTATCCATAGATGGTTATTACCTAGTTTAATGCATCTGATTTTATGATCCGTGTAATCGACGAGCTACGATCATTCATAACAGTAAATTTATCTGTTTTTCCACCTCCCGGGACGTCTCGAGTCCCTTTGGTTAATCAGAACAGATGGGAGATTTTAGACAAGTGTCAAACCGGACAAGATACCACGCCTTCCTTTCCCTAGTCGCTTGTTTAACACCCGTAGTATGATCTCATGAACGGTGATGAATTTTTTGTCTCCGTATGACGAATGGTTTGGAAGTCACAGTTTGTCACTATGACCGTATGCAAGGCGAATAATGGCGTATGAATGGTAGAACCGTGATGTCATCAAAGACAGAATGCTGCCATCTTTGAGAACAGCATATCTATAAGTATAACCTTAAAACCCGTCAACTATATGATCAGAAAATATTTTTAGACGATAATAATAATTCGTAATCGAGTGAATGGGAAGAGCAATAAATGCCTTCAAGGATAAAAGAAATGGGGTTTTACGTCCTGCTTTTCTGCACCGACTCGGCAAACCAAAATGTGCATACACAATGCAGGGTTATATGAAGGAAATGTTTCTTAGAAAGTAGCGCCATGACTTACTCCTATTTCAAATTCCAATTGTTAAGAGTACTTTTACGAGCAGGAAGTGTGTATTTTGTGGCCGAATGATAAACGCATGCGCGTTGGATCAGAAGGTCTGCCATTGAGTCAAGTTGTGTGGTTTGGATTCCCCGCTTGTACGTGACAAGGGGTAGATTACTCCCACTGCTAAAAACTCCATCGAGCAAGCGAAATTTTGTAATTAATTAAACAGTGCGTTAGACCCGAAATGACCTAGTTTGTGTCGAGTGGACATTACCCCCCTCCCCCTCTCTCTCTCTCTCTCTCTCTCTGCACACATTACCTCGGTTTTAAAATATTTAAACCTACCGAAGATAATTTTTTTAAAAAAGACAAAGACGAAAAAAAATCGATTGCCAGACACTGGACATTAATACTCCATGATCAGCCATATTTAAAATTTACAATGATACTATTTATTGTATAAGACAACTATTCTTTAAAGACGTAAATAATCGATTATATTTCTCTTGCAAATCATTCAAAATGCAAAAAAAAAATGAATAATAATCTTGCGTTATAAATAACTTTACAAAAACCGGTTTTCGAATATCAAATGCACCATGATGTAATAATTCGCAATAAAAACATTATCACGTATTATCTCGGATGATGTCTAAGTAATAATTCGTAATAAATGCATTATCATGTATAATTGTTGCGTTTTATCTGCATTATCATGTATACTTGTTGTGTTTTATCTCGATGATGTCCAAGTAATAATTCGTAATAAATACATTACCATGTATACTTGTTGCGTTTTATCTGCATTATCATGTATACTTGTTGCGTTTTATCTCGATGATGTCCAAGTAATAATTCGTAATAATACATTATCATGTATACTTTTTGCGTTTTATCTCGATTACAAATGGCTTACAGTTGAATATAATTCTCCATTTTTATAAGACATTAGACAATGAGGCGAGCCACGCAGTTTATCATCTTTTCTCATTAAGACAAACGACATCTTTTGTCTTTTGAATAATTTCTTGGGTCATAAAATAACGTCAGATGTCGCTCCACACCTCTCGGATATCCGATCTTCTCGTAGCGTCTCGCGGGATTCTTATACCGCGAGCTTCGTTACTAATTTAATTTCATTTACACTACTTTGTTAATCGTTGCAATCAGTGATACCATAAGAATTTTTCACTTTTCTCTCCGCTTTAATTAATCAAACTACGCGTCGTTGCCCTAGAGACGTGGTGTCGCCATCTTGAATTCAAGTGCCCACACATTAGGGGGTAGATTAGTTAAGTAGCGAAAGGGCGTGGCTAGAAATCTGATCTGAAAACGACAAGCCCTTCTGTCACTCAACTAACAGTACTTGGGGCGATTAAGGGAATTAATTTCTGAGAAAGGGGTCGATTTGGTTGTTAATTGAAATAATTATTGTCCAGTGATCGTTTGTTGCACGTTTTATTATCCGTGTTTACGATACATTGAATTTTAATCAAGGCGTGAGACGAAGATGAATATCCGTATAAGCCTTCTTTTTTAAAAACATTTAAAGGCGTAAATACTAGGTTACACGTGGAAAGCTACAACATCTGTTGGGGACTTTTACAATTTAAAAGATTAATTTTCCGACCTTTCGTTGGGATTCATAAAATGAGCTATTTACTTTTATTGAACAATGTAATTTTCTGAACCACAAAGATTTAATCGAACGTAGGTGTCAGATAACTCGGTGAAAGTAATAAATCAATTTGAAATATTTAGACTTATCGTTGAAAGCAACATAATAAAATATCAACTAAGACTTATATTTAACTATTTACTCTACTCGGCAACAGAGGATGGGATGCCTAGAATTCTCGAACACATTATCTCCTGTTCTTTATATGTTTTAATAAAATGTGTATTGGTTGTATTTTTAGTCAAACGTGGAAGGGGGTGATGGAGAGGGGCGCAAGGGTTGGGTGGAGGATGTAAAATATTTTATTGTTTCCAATGTGTACTATAAATCCAAACATGGCTTAAGCGTATTTCTTGGTTTATTTCTAAAGAATTGACACAAACAATATCAGATTTTGTGTGTTTTGCATAAATAGTGTAAGACTTTTTAACTTTTTATATTAAATAATGATATTTAACGAAAAAATAACGACATTTCATTTTTAGAAAATTAGATAACACTTTACATCTTATTTTTGACCTCGATAACGTGTTAACCACTAGCGGACAGAGGCAGTGTCCTTTTGGAGCCGGGGGTTGGGGTGGCCTAGTGGTCTAGAGTGCCGCGCTTCGACCTCTAGCTGGCCGGTCACCTCTGGCTTGCGGTTGTGGTTTCGAGCCCTAGTGTAAGCGTTTGTGACATGGAGATAGGGGCGCCTTCTCAACCTCGTGGGTTTCCTCCGGGCACTTATATTGAAATATGAATATACTACACATCTTTAATATACAAAATTAAGCACACAAAATATAAATAATATTAGAAGTTTAACGTACATTATATATAAGCTACACAAAATATAAATAATATTAGAAATAAGTACGCATGGTACGAATACCGCGTATATCAAAGACCCCTACACGCAAGCGAATTACTGATAAAAATTGAAAACCATACGTAAGTCCCGAAATGACCTAGTTTATGTCGAGTGGACGTTAAACCCCATTTCTCTCTCTCCTTTTGGAGCCCATATTAAAAAATTAAAAAACTTCCTTGAGCTGAGATTAGCGAAAAACTAGAGTGACACCATTGTTGAATTCGCTACACTTGAGTAATTAAAAGCCCAAATAATGTTTACAAATTCGGTCGAGATCAAAACAGTGAGCCGGTGTTAAGTTTAGAGGGAACGAATTAAATTAAAAATAAAGTTGTAATTGCTTGTCTCAGATGCATTATACAATTCTCCACTTAGAGGTAGATTAATTATGGAAAATGACCAAGAGTTTCAATATTAAATTTTTTATATATTTTCCAAAGTGTTACCTATATTCTAACCCGAACATTGAATTAAGGGACTCATGTTAACTCTTTACTGGCACAAACTCTTAACACTATCATTTTGTTTTGACCACACCCAGTGTCTGTAAATACCGTTTTAAAAATTTATGAGCTTCATAGTAGTGACAACAGGGTATATCTGTAGTTCTATAGACGACATGATACCACTTCTCATTTGATAAGTTCACCTTTGGCATTGTATATTGTTCCTTTTTCCTGTTATTTTGTGGTTTTTTTTTGTGTTTTGCCGTATATGACCCTTATATTATATCCGTACCGGAGGGGGGGGGGGCGAGTGGTCTAGAGTGCCGCGCTTCGACCTCTAACTGAACGGCCACCTCTTGCTTGTTGCTGTGGTTTCGAGCCCTGGTGTGAGCGTATGTGGCATGGAAATAGGGGCGCATTCTCAACCTCGTGGGTTTCCTCCGGGCACTCCGGTTTCATCCCACTGCTAAAGACCCCTACGCGCAAGCGAATCATTAAGATCAGGTTAGACCATATGTTAGTCCCGATATGACCTAGCTGTCTTGAGTGGACGTTTAACCCCATCTCTCTCTCTCTCTCTCTCTCTCTCTCTCTCTCTCTCTTTCTTATATACCCGTACCCGTTTTGAATTTAATGTCAAATGAATTAAAGTGGATAGTATACTAGAAAATGAACAGGGCAAATACAATAATAGCGTTAACCGTTAGCACATACAATTACTTGACATTTGATGAAATTAAAATGGCGAAAGAAAAAAAAAGAGATAATTGCACAAAAATGTTTCCGTAGCAATGTGATTAAAGCTAAAATAAAACTATTCCCACTCCTTATTAATATACCACAATAAGGCGTATTTAAGTGTAAAAATTCCGCTCAAATTGAAAGATTATTTTTAACATATAAGATTATGTATTCTCTCTATACACAAACAAGAAACAAGTTTTCTCAGATGTCGAGAGGACCTATATTTTACTCTCGCTAAGTGGTTTTTCTGAGTCGATAAAATCGAAACCAGAGGTTAACTTCCATGACAACCTAATGTTAATGTCGCATTAATGTCTTAGAACTCGGCCAAGACTAAATATAGAGGGTGATTCTCCAAAGAACGCTACCAATAAATATAAGTCCGATGTATTTATAAATAAAAATATGACTTATTTCTTATTTAAAGTACTATTTTTTCGGACACTGAAAGAAGAAAAAAAAGAAATTTACCAATACAGTGAGTGCAGCGTATATCAAACATTAGCTACACGAAATGCAAATACCGGTTCTATTAGAAGTATATATACAACGAAAGTTAAATTATAAATATGCTACACATCTTCAATATACAAAATTAAGTACACTAAATATAAATAATATTAGAAGTACAACGCACATTAAAATATAAGCTACACAAAATACAAATACATGACTGTTATTAGAACAGATTAGAAGTACAACTTATATTGAAATATGAATATACTACACATCTTTAATATACAAAATTAAGCACACAAAATATAAATAATATTAGAAGTACAACGTACATTAAAATATAAGCTACACAAAATATAAATAATATTAGAAATAAGTACGCATAGTACGAATACCGCGTATATCAAAATATAAGCATACTGCATATCTTCAATATATTATACTAAATTAGCTATACATGTACGGTAAAATCTGTTATAACAATTATGCAATTTGTGGAATAACGCTATTGTTGTTTTATATATTTATTTTAAATCCAAATCTAAATTGCATTTTGTAAACAAAAAACAAATAATTTCAAATGTTTCTTTACAGGTGTACATTTAATTATGAAATACCTTTTTAAAACACAAATTAATGCAATAATACATGTAACACAGTACCGTGTATCGTTTATAAAATTTTTAAAAAATGCTGAAATATAAAATTATTTTATTAGTACAAAACAGTAATATTACAACAAACTCGAAATTATTATAAAATATATCTTACACGAATTTGGTATTAAAACAGCAAATAAGTTATTGCGATACAGTATAGATTTTAAATAAGAAAATATAACTTCCAAGCTCATTGACAAACAAAAACAACAAAAAGTATAACCCACACCCACGTTCATTGACATGCAAAAACAAAAATAACCTCAACAAAAATACCAAATAGTTTATCCTAATTTAATATAAAACTATAAATCGCCAACAATATTCTTAGGAATGTTCTTAGCTGGACACATCATCAGCCCTGCAAAATATTCTGTAGCCCCCCCCCCCCCCAAAAAAAAAATAATTAAATAATCAGAAGCTGGCTATGGGCCCGGGGTGGTAATATCATTATTATTATTTCAGCATATTTATAGTGTGCCCTTTCATATATCAAGTTCATCAGCCCTGCAAAATATTATGTAGCCCCCCCCCCCCCCAAAAAAAAAATAATTAAATAATCAGAAGCTGGCTATGGGCCCGGGGTGGTAATATCATTATTATTATTTGAGCATATTTATAGTGTGCCCTTTCATATAACAAAATTATGGACATGTTAACGATTGTATACTAAGTCAGTTAAAGCCTGATTTTAAAAAAAATGCGTTTAAGCTGCTTTTAAAACAATATAGAGATGTACAACATCTTAAACTAAATGGTAGACTATTCCACAAAACTGATGCTTGTATACCAAATAAATAAAAAGAACGATACAAAAAATGACAAAAAAACTTCCAAATATTTTTCTAACCCTTTATAATTCGGATGATAGAACTGGAATATTGGTTAAAATTTTTAAACTAAATACAATCGATGTAAACAACAACTTCACGCTTGTTCCATTTTAAATTATAGTCCTTGGGTTATTAGGTAGCCATGGTCGTTCAGTGAGACACCACTGGCTCACCAAGCAGGTCTTGGATTCGCTCACGGTATTGGCCGAGAAAGTTCTCCAGGGTTTTCCGACGAGGTTTCCCATTGTCAGTGGGGCAGGATGGGGACCTGACACGGAACCGTGTCTAGTCGCCACATGTACACATTGGGGTGCGCGTAAAAAAAACACCTTGACAGTCGGGGCAACATTTCCCCGCAGTGTGCATGGTGTACGCCCGTCTTCATTCGCCCTTGGTTTAATTCAATAGTCTCGAGCAGGCTGTGGTGTGCCTTGATATAATAAAAAAAAAACAAAACCAATGTTCGTGTTAAATTATAATTTAATGTATTGCCAACCCACTATGATATTCGTGTTTTTAAAAAAATAAGTTGTCTATTACCCTAATAAATAACCACACAGGTTCTGCTGTTCGTATTTATTCCCACTAATAAATAAATTACCTTAAATATAATAATATTATCATATTAGGTAAAGTAATAAACCTCACTTTTCAGTCATGTAATTGATCCTTACTTGAAAGAAACCAGGCTATTAACTTAACCATAGAAACATTTCAGCCAGTCAATGAAATGATTTAAATCAGTTTGGGCTGCCATATTTAATTTTTCACGGATAAATCTGTTAGAATTACCGTTATAATGCTAAAGATCAGCCGTCATGATTTATTAATTACATTTTACGTGTTAATATACTTAGCACACTCCAAAACAAAATTATATACAGCGCAAATAGAGTTAGCAATTCGAGTGTCGAGCAGGAGCGAAATCTGCAAACATCGCCTGGGCAGCTAACAGCAATTTCTTCTTAACTAGATTCTGTCCTGACCTTCGTGCCAAATCCAATTTTCACCGCCCTAGACGCAAAGGCAAGCTTTATTATATTACTACTAAATGCTAACTTAAAGACTCGATGATGGCCAATATATATGCGTAAATTCAAATTACATCAGCATTGATTAAAGATTAAATGAAATTTCGACTTTAATCTCTCTTGCCGTCTTACTCACGTTCCGAAAACTCACACATCTTTCAAAGGGGGAGCACTGATCGTTTGGCTGTGTAGATAATTTGGTTAGCGCGCCTTTCAAACATCTTGATGGCATTAAGCGAAATATCAACGCACGGTGGCTTGATGGATTGGCTGCCGCTTCGTTTGCTGTGTAATTGGAATTTTATTTAATCAGAAGTTAGACAGCTTTTGTTCTGTAAGTTTTCAGTCGGCAGAGGGAGAAACAAGTGGCCGTTTAATTTCAGCCCTAATCTTTGAAGAGCTCCGTGAAGCGGCGCAACTCGAAACAATTACATGCGCTTCGTATTAGAAGGCTCTGGGCGGCAATCTAATTAGATGAATATAAAACTAATATCAATATGCGAGACCCAATTTGACCGGTTCTCTGTGATTCCAAGTCTTTGGTTAAGTGAATTACCTATAATCCACAGGGAGAAAGCGATGAAATATTGTATTTTTATGCTATATAGCGTCTGTGGGTAAATTGGTGAAGGGAATGGATTCGTGTTAACTCATTTGACAGCCATTTATAAAAGCAAAATAGTTGGGATGATTTAGATGAATATCTCGATTGGGAAATCCTCATGGGAATACTATTAAAATAATCTAGAAAGATGACTCTCGTCTCTCTCCTCCGACTTGATATAATAATTTCGCCATCTACAGATTGAATTGATTAATGCCAGTGCCGGTGTAATTAAGGTTATTAATATATCTAAACAGTCACCAGGGACAAGGATGGGCACATGAATAGCACCACTCTTAGCTTTGTTTCTTCAATAACAAAAATATCACATTGCATGATTCTATGTTTTTCTTTGGTTTTATAACGATCGGAGATTGATATCATTCTAGATTTATATCGAATAGCTTTTGGTGCATTGCTCATATTAAATGTACATTATGGGCCTTATTAGATATATATTGCCATTCCTGCCAAATTCTAAATGTCCATGTCTGCTATCTCCATAGATTTATACACTGTTCGGCATTGTTTCTGTTTTTAACCTATTAGTGGGGGTTTATCTCTAACCTCGTGGGTTTTCTCCGGGTCCTTCGGTCCCCCCCCCCACTGCTAAAGACTCCTACGCGCAAGCGAATTATTGAAATAAACTTAAACCATGTTAGTACCGAAATGACCTAGTTTGTGTCGAGTGGACGGTAAACTCCATCTCTCTCTCTCTCTCCCCTCTCTCTCTCTCAATTAGATTTACTTATCAATAACATTAAAGTTTTTTCTTACTTATATATAAATTTGAAACGTTAGGTAAATTATATCCTTCATGTATACGTGCACTAGGAACGTAGATGAGTTAAAAGCAAAATGGTATTTTAGGGAAGACTACCACTATTGTCGTATTTTTGTATTTAATAAGTACTTTTCGAAATTAAATTTATTTACTTTTTTCATCTAAGTTACGTACACCGACTAATAGATTAATCATCCAGGGATTTAATTAAAGTGATTAATGTTGGCGTTTACTGTCACATATGGATACCATTTTTATATCATAGACATCGCTTAAAATAGGTGGTTTTATCATGTGATTAATCTACCACAGACTAAAAGACAATGTCTACTTGTAACACTTCATAAATAATGAAGTCTTGGGTTGCAAGTCCTTCAGTAGAACACAATGACCACTTGAAAGCAAACAATAATCTCTTCAGGAACGATAGTCATCAACAGAATACCAACACAGGGGGACACTCGCCATTTTCTTTTGTGGAATCATTACAATTTGAATCTCCATAGCAGATTTAATTCAAAAGAAGAACACACTTAATGAAAACTAAATTGATATATACTGGTTTATAGGAAAATGAAAATACGCATTTTCAAACAAAATATTATTAACTACATGTATAACGTAACAGAAATGAATTAAGTGATATATTGTTCTTATTGGGATATACATACCAACGAATTTATTGTTATTTATTAAATTTTAATCTTAGAAACAAAGATTCCAGTCCTGTTATTGTAAATTTGTGGAACACTATTTTCAATATTGCATTATATTTCATTTAATCCGGCTAGCAACAATCTACACTTGTCATTCGTGTAAACAATAAAGAGATAGGTTAGTTTGGCCCCTATATAAATAATATAATATAATGTTTAGGCCTACATGTACGCATGAGCTAATCCGAAATAAAGTTAAAATGGCGGAATCACTGTTGAACAAATAATCGGTTATCAGACGCAAATTTTAATAAAACTAACGAAGAAAATTGAAATTGTTTTCTCAGCAAATAATCAGCACATGCAATAGATGTTTGGGTTCATTATTGACCACTGCTTGACAAAAATACCTGTAAGAGTATTGGAATTTTACATGTAATAAAAAAAAAGAAGTAGTAAACATCCACAACCTGGTTAAAACACAGATCCTATTTCGTTCCGTTCTTTTATAGTTCAAAATTTCATTTTGAGTGTCTTTAATACACTATGATCTATGAGTTGTTTTGCAACTCGCTTTCTGGTTGAGGTGAGGGGTTAGCCAACCAAACAGTCTATTACGGCGAGTTCTTTGCGTAAAGTGCACGAAACTGTGGGTATCCCACAAATATTAACACTGATTGGTTAATCAAACGTCTGGCGTGAAAGGTCAAACGCCGCGCGTATAACCCCTGACACGACCTCCTACTACAACTGGTCAGATCTCCGTGTAGTTGAGGCCATCGAACGTATACACCAAAAAAATGTCCATTATATTAGGAAATCAACACCTATCATCATAATCCGATCCTTTTAACTTTAATTGAGATACACATGCGTATTGAAATTGATGCAAATGAAAGTAAGATATAAGTTACCGTATTGTTGACCTGCCAAGCTGCATGGGTATAAAATACAAATTGGCATCTACCAAACATATATTCACCCGTTTGTGTTAAACCATAGCCGCATTTTGTCGAATCGTCATAATATTGATCAAACTTACATATTTTTATTTTACTATGTTCATGTTAAGTTGGAGCGTGACTCGAGCAAAATGAGATTAGCATGGGAAATCATTTGATTAAATGATTTGTACTGTTAAACCGGAGTCGATAATTATTAGATTAACACTCACAATTAATCAATTGGTATATTATATTATAGTATGCGAAATTTACGATTATATCCGAACTCTTTGCAGTCATGAAATAATGTACAAGGATTGGTAAACTGTTTCTAAGTTTTCGTGAGTTATCAATAACACCAGCACTCGTAAAATCTTTATTCCTTATCACTTCAAAGAATTTGGTCGTCATAATTAATATCCCTTTAAGAATAAATAACATTAGCGAAAATAATTCATTCACCGATCTAGAAAAATATATATGACTAACTGTCATACGCCCCATTTCCATTAAGTACATTTATTTTACTAGTCTCAATCGTAATTATTGTTTTATATTGAATATACCAGATAAATATACACTCCAGCGGTTTCATATAACTACAGATGCAAGTATTACATTATTTGAAATAGGGAAATAACACATGCAAAAATTGAGAAATGAATAAAAAAAATATTGTAGACAAGATGAATGCGTTGATGGAAATGAAATGAATACGATTATACATGTACATGTATTTGGCGCATTACATAACCCTGATGGGAATTACCTGCTACTTAGCATTATTTGGTTATATTTCAGTGGCAATTAATGCGAACATTATATAATTCTAGAAAATAAATGAATATCGTGATATGATCTTTTCTTTCTATCATGATTGTTAGATGAATTAAAAAAATATTATTTAAAATTAAAATCGTGTATATATATATATAAAGAAAGAAATTCAAAGCTATTCCGTGGACTGATTAATTGATAATTTATATACATATTAAAATGTAATACAGGGAATGTAATAAATGGAAATATATCAATTTATGTAATGTGTATAAATAACACAAAATAAATATGAATTAATTATGCGTTATGACATACACAAAAATAAACGGTGGTATAATATGTCTTATCAAACAACGGACGTTAAAATTTGGCAGCGAGGGGGACGTGTATTATTATTGCTCCTGTGTATTATATTAAATGATCTAAATAAAGTATTTCATTGATACAATAGCTCGTGTGTACACTATTGATGTTCTGGGTCCTGGTTATTCGATCCAGATAGGTTTGACGAAAACCAGATGGCTAGTGCCGGCTTATCTAATTTTGCGGAGGTCGACCAATCATTCTATTTCGCCCATTTACCGGGAGCAAATAAGGAAAAACAGAGCCAGCAGCGAGAATTTATTTGATAAATTGGCCGTAAATAAATAACTAGGAATTAACTAGCAATTGTTTCCTAATGTCATATTGTCTACTGTACAACTAATTATTAAGTCCCATTATTCAGTTCTTCTCGTTTGATCTTTGTGTTTTGGTTTTGTCTTCCATTTTGTTTTTTCTTTTGCATTTATTATAAATTATTTACAACGTATTATGATATATTTATGGGAATATTTTCTAAAATTCTCGTGCAAGATGCGTTGCATAGAAATGAATAGTAATATATACTATACAAAATGTAGATAGATAGAATTTATGTGCATTCTACACAAAACATCTAATTTCACCAGTTCAAATTTCGATATTATGATATTATTTAGATATTACAGCTCAATACTGTATTGGTAAAAAGATTTCAGATTAAAAACATTTTCAAATTATATTAGTGACAATAAATTTTTCGAAAACTTTCATAATAATATAATTTAACAATCTTTCATATTTTGATATGTGATTATCAAGTAAAGTCGTTACGATAGAGTGGGTGTTCTCATCTATCCTATATCAGGCCCATCCAAGAGCTGATTATGGGCTTGTCTAAATAATACTTATATAACATTTGAAGTCGAAAACTAGTCCTACCATAGGCATATTTAGCTATTTTATCATTTCTGACTGCTATAATAAATGACACTTAAGTCTCGTGTATAACACAGCCAACGTAAACCGTCTAAACAGAGAATCAGACCCATAACGACCCATGCAGATGAAACGAAATAACGATATAAATCTATTGTAAATCTACAGTTATAAATACAAAATTGTTATACACGTAGCCTATAGTCCAACAGCGACAAGTCGACAAATGATAAAGGATCAGCGAAATTAACGTCCACATTTTAATAGGCATTCATACTATAGTTTTATTCTGTCGAACCATACCTTTCAACACCGAACAGCTCAAATAAAAAGCCATTTCGAATATGGATGGCCCTGATAAGCTGATTCATAAAATAAATGTAATATGATAATAAGTTTTTGCCAGTCACAGTTACCTTAAAAACTCCATTTCACTGGAATTTATGTACAACCCGAGAGAGTTGTGACATACAAGTTGAATATTAGCTTAGAAAAAATCTTTTACGAAGTGACACCTCTGTGATCGGTCAATGTAGAGCTTGTAAATGGATTCTGCATGAATTATTAAATTGTGAGCAGACACTTTCACCAGTTGGAATTCCTAACACCTCATTTTTCCGATGGGAATGCTACAAATACTGTCAATGTTTCGCGCGAGCTAAATATTTCGTTATAATTTGTGCACACCGGGTTCCATTGGGGCCAGCAAAGTGACAAATTTTTCGAATCGAAAACACCAGAGCGTGCTAAAGCAGATGCCGTATTTTTAAAACATTAGAAAGAATATTTAGATAGATTTAATGGTTAGCGGTACTTCACACTAAAATGGAGACACAAAGTGTGGACAAGTATGAAAGGTTTTCTTTGACGCCATTTTCTAGCAGAAACGGGTTAAAATAATATCTAAGGACGGCCAACTCACACTATTTTATTCTGTTGTTTTCTGATATTTTTGTAGAGTTTGATCGGAACAATACATTTTATATTCTCCTGGATAATAATATCTATGTGATGGCGCCATCGTTTCATTTCATCACAAAATTCGCAACTGAGTTCGAAGGTAGTGTCGCTCATGAACCAATGGCAGTATTTCGAGTATATTTCAGCCTCCAAACTATATAATTTAAAACTTTAATTATTCATAATGGGCCTGTCACACTATAACGTTTTAGACAACTTATTCCAACGTATGTAAAAATAGTCCCAACACGCTAGCATACGCTAGGGTTGACTTTAAAAATCAAGAGGGCGCTCTTTTCTGGACGCATATATAACGTACTTATAACGCGCTGAACGAATATTTAACCTATGTTTAACGTATGAGTAACTTATCCCCAGCGTAAACATAACTTATACAAGTATATGACAGCGTGTGCCAAACGAATTTTTAGCGTCCTCGACTTATGCAAAACTCATGCACAACGTTAGTCAAACTTATGCCTAACTTATGCATAACGTGTTGGAGCTTACTTCGACGACAACGTGAGGACGGATATAAAAACTGAGGCTCGCTAAAACCACAAGTAATTATGGGGCTGTCACACATTGACGTATAGCATCAGCGTATATGCCGACGTATGAGAAATTTAGCGAATACGCTGGTGTACGTTGACTACGTTGTGGGTACGTTTTTAACAAGTTACACGAACGCTTAAATACGATGGTATAAGTTGTTGTACGCCGAACGCGGCCCATAATTTTGTGCATGCATAAAATTTTCGGCGTATGCGGGCGTATTGCTTACACGTTAGGCTTAAGTTAGAAGTACGTGACAGGTAAGTTATGCACGCGTTATTCCCGCGTTTTGCACGTTACATGTAAGTTACTCATAAGTTGACATACACGTCGGCTACCAGTTGGGTAATTGAGCAGCGTACGCGTAACCTATTTCTAGCCTATAGGCAACGTACTTCTAACGTCATTAAAACATACTGAACGTGTTTGAAGCGTGTGTAGGGATGTGCATGCGCAGAAGTCTACAATCATGGCGGACTCTGAGAGGTTGCGACGACACGTGGTCGTCGAAGTACGCTACGACACGTTCTGCTTCAGCGTATGCCAGCGTGTTAGATAATTATTTCATACATCGGAATAAATTATAATGTGCCCTGCTTGTAGCCGACGTGTATGTCAACGTATTAGTAACTTACATGTAACGTGCGTTAACGCGTGCATAACTTACCTGTCGCGGTCTTCTAACTTACGCCTAACGTGTAAGCAATATGTCGGCATACGCTGAAAATTTTATGCTTGAACACAAATTTAGTGCCGCGTTCGGCGAAATAACAATTTATACCATCGTATTTCAGCGTTCTCGTAACTTGTTAAAAGCGTACACATAACGTATTCAACGTACATTAGCGTGTTTGCTAAATTTCTCATACGTCGGCATACGCTGATGCTATACGTCAATGTGTGACAGCCCCATAACATCCTGAATTTAACAAATACAACAGAACGTTTGATTGGTAATAAATGTTATGCACCAAGGAGAGAGGGAGGGAGAAATGGGGTCTAACGTCCACTCGACACAAACTATGACATTTCGGGACTAACACACGGTTCAATTTTATTTCAATATTTCGCTTGCTCGAATGGGGTATTTACCAGTGTGTGTGTGGGGGGGGGGGGGTCAAAATCCACGGACAGGCGACCCTACTCTTTGTCACGTACAACCGGGGAATCGAAACCAAGCCAGCTGACTCAACTGAGTTGGAAGGTATTTTTACCCACAATGACTGTATTTTGTGTATATAATTATAGCCCCAAACCTATGAAATAGTCGCCATATTTTGTTAGCAGCAGAAAATGTTTTAAAATAAATATAAGTCTCATTTGCTGAAAAATGTTAATTATCTGGGTCATTTTAAAACTAAAAAAAAAGAGCCAAAACTCGCATTTACGGTTACTTTTCGAGAGAAGGGGTGGCTAATACCAATACAACAAATAAATTAATATTAAATGGCTGGTGCAGTTATTTGATTTTTTCGAATAGTCCAGTATATTTTTGACATTGCTCTGGGTGTTTAAAATGGCTACATAAACTGGGAATTGCTATTCTTTATTTCCTCACATATATTGCTTAATTAATGAGTAACGTTCCTGAAAATATTGCCCATTCGAACTGCTGTAGATACCAAAATTCAATCTTGGAATTTGTCTGCAGTAAACCACACAAACGTCAATTTACTATTTAAAGTTTACAATCGGCGATTTTGGTTCTATAAAATAGAGATAGATCGGATAATCGTAATGTTTTTACCATATTGTAAACCGTCATCAAGCACCTTTTGTGGAAAAGGAATAATAAAAGAAATGATAATAACATTACAGCTAATTCTAGTTTGAAAAATGGAGGGAACGTCTAGAAGATGTGAAACCATGATAAGCAATATATAAGCGACCATTTTATTTAAACAAATTCAGACAAAATATTCATTTGCGAAGGCAATTGTATGGATGGAGTAGCCACCACAATGAAAGATACTTAACACCTGCATAATATTCAGAATAGTTTTAAAATTTGATATTTTTATTTTATATAAATTCTCTTTTTGTCACAATAAACTTCTTGTAATTTCAAATATTTAAATAGTTTGTCTTTACTTGCTGGCCAATCTGAATAAAACACAGATCCGATTTCGTTTCCTTTTTTTATAGTTCAAAATTTCGTTATATTTGTCCGTATACTACACTAGTGTAGGCCATCGAAAGTATTAAAAAAAAACGAAACGAAATACAGATCTATATTTTAATCAGATTGCTTGCAAGCTAAAGCGCAAAACAGTGTAAATGCGTATTTGGATGCTCCTTTGTGGGGCTGGTTGTGAATGATGACTGCACATATACATGGCACACATCTGTATGAAAGAAAAAAAAAACACATTTAGTCCTTAAAACCAGAAACAAATACGCCAATTAAGAATTAGGACTACTATTCATTACCTGTTAAGCTGTGTTGGTTTTTTTTATTGGAACGGAAAGGAGAAAAACAGAAGATAAACACCGACCAAAAAAAAAATGATGTTATTGCTTTAAAGTGAAAGGAAAGCTAGCTGAGTGTAAAATTACACATCAAAGACGCCATACACACCATATGAATGAACAAATTGAATAAAACCCGCCTAATAGAATCAAATGTGAAAATTGGATCAAAAATTGAATTTGTAATGTATAGGGAGTATTTTATCGCTTGTTATACTGGTAATAACATGTCATTTGTCTCTTCAAATACATTTAGTTATACTTATATACGTAATAATATTTACACACATTTTTTAAAAAATATATTAAAAGCTAAAAATGAACATGGATTCACGTTATGGATGGGGAAATAGTCTGCCTATACGGTTAAAACAAAAACTTTGATATTTGATTGAAGACACCAAGTCCTCACATTCATAATATTTTATAGCATAAAATCGAATCGTGTGAATCAAAACTATTTATATTACGAATTAACCTGTATGTTAAAAGTCAATTTTCATATCGAATATAAAAAAAAAGATTAAAATTAATAGTTTTTGATATAACAATTATATAAGCTAATGTTGTGACCCATCCTACATGAATTTACAAATAAACTAAATGACAATCTTCTATGATTTTTAACATGAAAGTTTACACATTTTTAAATTAATAATGCCATTCATTAATGTATTTCTCTTTTTCAGGTTTACCATACAAAATGTATCAACACGCCCATGATTCCAGTGTCAGTCCTGAAAAACGCAAACAAAGGAGAATTCGAACTACTTTTACCAGCGCCCAATTGAAAGAATTAGAGCGCGCTTTTGCAGAAACCCATTACCCTGATATATATACGCGAGAAGAAATAGCAATGAAAACAGATCTCACAGAAGCAAGAGTTCAGGTAAAAACAGTTGTTAATGGGTTTTTTTACCGTGAATGCCTGGGATACTTGCATTAAAATAAAATGTGTCGCAGTGATGACGGCTTTCACGCGGTGAGGATATTCAGTGGTTGTTTTTTTAAGCGGGGTGGGGGTGGGGGCAGTTGTCACGGACATTATTTTCACCCAAAACTTTGTCCCGCATATCTGCACGCGAACCATAGCTAATCCGGGTTAATTCCGGTAAATGTGTACATTCCGTCTCTTTTGAATTGTTTTACCGGAAAGTTGCTCAAAGGTAAGTGCATGTACCTGATAACCAAACTACCACGTTTTAAAACAAATTTTCTTTTATTAAAGGTCTGGTTCCAAAACCGACGTGCTAAATTCAGGAAAGTGGAACGAATGAAGCAGGCACCCTCTTCACACCAAGGCAGTAATAGTTCCACAAAATCAGAAGTTAGCAGCCCTACGAATAACAATAACACATCCAGTAATAACAATAACAACATAAAAGAAAAGTCCAAATCACATGACGAACCAACCGGTAAGGAAATTAGTGATATTCAAGCTCTCCAACATGCCAGACTAGACGCTTAATGCATCGGATTCGTTGTGTATTTAGTCTTTATGTGTATGAACGATATAAAAAGCATTGGAACCGCATAACAAAATAGTACACTAATATTTGTTTTATCAAAATGGCAGTCATATAGGACAGAGATCTATTCTCAAAGTGTGAGTGACTGTTGTTGATATCTCGTTTCTATCGAGCTCCATGGTATCTAACCTGGGTTTCTGAACTTCCAGTCATAGTTGTTGCTTTTTTTTTTAAAGAAAAAAACCAACCTAACCCAAAACATTTAAACAAGCACAATTACCAATGTCCCGATGGCCTAGTATGGTTTTAACTAGGGGTCAATATTTGAGTTGGTTGTCTTATAATACATTCACGTTAGGTCATTTTAAAGTAAATGTAATTACAAACTATACGAATTCCTTATTACCACTATGCTGCGCACTGGAACTTTAAAGAAATGAGACTACTGTCTACATTGTGTTTGATGGGAGATTGAACAGGACGGGCATGATTATTATTATGGAAGAAATCAATTTTCTATATTTGTGGTTGTGACATCTTCAAACTACTAATTGAATTTGACCCCAAACTGTAGACATGTGTAATTATTTGTATGTCTCATCAAATCACTTTTACACAAACATTGACATTTTTGATTTTTTTTCCTATGATTATTTTCTGGTGATCGACAGGGAATCAAGCTGCTCCTTAAAATCGCGATAAAACATATAATTTGTCTGCCGCATTGTTTTAACGTCAATGTAGTTGTAGACACTTTAAAAGATTCCATAACTATAGTAGATATTTCGACCCCTTAACATCCCGATGGGTATTTTTAAAAAAAAGAGAAGTAAATTTCCGGTGATCGCTTCATCGCTGATTACTATTATAATGTTGGTCTAACGACTGAAACCTTTTGATTGTGAAATTCGGCCGATTAAAATCGCATTGCCTTCTCTGTATTCCTTAAAGATTCATTAGTTAAGATTTTAGTAAAGAGTTGGTACAACATCAGTCAAATTATTTTATTCTGAACGAAATTATCACTGTTGGAAGTTTGGTCACGAAATAGGCATTAACTATCTCGGCACTACATGTTTCCCAGAATTGCCGATGGTTTGATTGAAAGACGAAAACTTCGCCCATATATTCTCGATTATAAGTACCATTATCAATGCCATTGCTAGTCCTTTCATCCGATAGTGACGTCATTGATTAACGGCAAATATTAGCTTGATCAGCCATTCATTTAACGATTTAATTATGAAATGGACGACGGTTTAAATCCATGCTGTATATCTCAATATTAGCAATCATTTATTGACATTTATATTATGAGCCAACAAAGCAAACCAACGTATAAATTCATTGGAATCGAAAATGGAAGTAGCTTTAACTTCAGATGTCTGATAAAGAACACCATTAAATCAAACTCTTCCGTTGTTTGACAATTTATGGTATAATCTGTTTTTGAATGCAATGGGTGTATATTTAATAAGGAACTTATCTTATTTTTCCAGGAAAAGGCCATTCGGAGAGTTCTAAATGGGGAACGAATGCCAACACTACGACCAAACCGGGTACCCCAATCAACACACCGCCATCTTTGCACGGTCCGTACACGGGGGTACTAACAGGACCCGGGCAGGAATATACTTCGGCTTCATCACTGGATAAAACCGGTTCATTAACGGCAGGGATGCTTTTTTGAAATCAAATATATGACAGAAGATTTATTTAAATGAGATTGGACTTTATTTATAGTGCTGCGAAGACTTTATATCAATCCCCATAAACATAAGGTTGCCTATGTGTTTAAAGGACATATTCGAGATCTACAATAATATTGATGATGCTTCATATAAAAGCATGTTTAAACGAGAGCATTTTATACATGGAGTAATGCCTGGTGAGTCGGTGATTTGAATTTGATACTGGATTGATTATGACATGTTTTGTAATTAGCTATAGACCTACATGTTAACTATAATGAACAGTTTTCATTATTCATTATAAATATAATTTGAAGATATGTAAGTTTCAAAAAAAAAAAAGTGAATATAAACCTTATTATCCAATTTATCTACAGGAGAGAATTTGGATAAGGCCCTTTTCCCTCTTAGAAAGGGCTATCTTACTGTTTGGATAAGACTAATTTTACTTTTCGAGTTAGACAATAAGACAGGTCTTCCATTTAGATAATAGTGTTTTAGGTTATCGTAATGGCCTTACCTTTTAAAAAGACCAATTTTACCTTTAGATAAAACAGATCTCCCCTTTAGATAAGAGTGTTTTATGTCATGGTCCTACCTTTAGATAAGACTAATTTTACCTTTAAATAACACAGATCTCTCCTTTAGATAAGAGTGTTATTAGGTAATGGTCATTTACTTCCCTGCATTGTAAAGTCTTAGTAAATAATGTTAACTGCCTATTATTAGTATATTATTGTACTATTTAAAAGAAAATAACATTTTAATGTTACAGGATTGCGCTTCCATATTAAAATGTCAACCCGTTATTATTCGGTTACTTATATTCATTCATAAATTGTTTAGTTATGTTCACTACCTGATAGTATTATATGTTTACGAATATAATATTTAAGAATATGGGCTTCCGTAGCAAAATAATTAAATACTCATATTTGTGTGTTAATTTGTTATTTAGTTATTTGTATTTTTAAAATCTATCTTAAAGATATTGACACTGTAAATATAGAATTCAAAGTACCATTTCCCATTATAGAATTGTGAATTGCATATTTCGACGCATTTTCAATTTTGTAATTCACAAAATGGCAGGTTTCACTAAATTTCATTTCCATTACCAACATGAAAAGAGTTATCTAAAAAATGTAAAAATATTACAAAATGTATATACATTTCATATGTATTGAGATGCCAGTTCAGTATTGATCGCAATTTAGTCTTCCAACTATGAAGTATTAGATTTCACTGTGATTCTCGTACACAGAATTTGGAATATAACTACCTATTATTTACCGTGAAAACATAACTACACATTATTTACTATGAAGTATTAGATTTTACTGTGATCTCAGTAGATTTTGAAATATAAAACCCATTATTTACTATGAAGTATTCGATTTTACTGAGACCTAAGTAGAATTTGAAATGTAAAAACCCATTATTTACTATGAAGTATTAGATTTTACTGTTATTTCAGTAGAATTTGGAATATAAAAACCCATTATTTACTGTGAAAATATAACTACACATTATTTACAATGAAGTATTAGATATTATTTATATAAAAGAGAAGTTGGAAGTGATATTAGCCGTTTTAAATATAATAACGCGTATCAGAAATACATGTAGTGCAAAATATTTGAATATCGTCTGTTACAGGTATGTTTTTACTTGTGATTATGTTTCGTCATTTAAGTTTTATGTTTATTCCATAATTTGCCAAATTTACATACCGTATATATTTCTTTTCTTTTCTTTTTTTTTTTTAAAAAAGAAATTGAATTGATTGTAGTTATCCAATAGTTGTATCAATTATAGCATACATTTTTTAAATAATATAAATATATTTTATTATGAAGAAAAGAAATTCTCTGATTTTGTTTATGAATTTAATGGGTTTTAAAAGACACAGAACAGTTTGTTTACAACATTATAGTATAAGTACATGTAAGCTAAACATACGTTATTACCCATGATTTATTATATCATTGAAGTACGGGTTATATTAATTTATTCCCATTTGAATTTAAGCTCGTAAAAATTAGACTTTTTTCTAAATACTGTCGTAATATAATGAAGTTCCATCTATAAATTTCGAAAATATCTCAAAGACATCAATCATTCTTGAATTTCTGATTTTATACCACCTTAAACGACTCCCCTTTGAATTTAGAAAATTGTCTTTAATGCGCAGATGTATTTCACACACTGTTTTTTTATTCATTTTGTTTTCTTTTCTTTTAAGTAATTAAATGTGTATAAGACAAAATACGTACTTGATTAATGAGCTCGTCTAGAACGTTTGACAATATGCATTGCTAAAAAAGTGAGGAAATTCTGCTCTTGAATTCGGAACAGAGTTTACGAGCATAAATGTAACATTTTTTTTTAAATCGAAGGAAGCTGCTTTTGCTGAGGAATTAACGAACAAATAACATTTATGAAAAAAATTATTTTCTTTAATTTTAAGTTTTCATAAGCTAAGTATAAAGAAACTAGATTTTAACATGTACAATTTATATCAACTACATAGAATAATAGAATTATTATATAGAAATGTTATACAAAAATAACCGCTAAACAACGTATATTTAAAAAAAAAAACCAAAAACTATACCATTGAACGGAACCGAGAGTTTCTTCTCTTTAAAAAATATAATAATAGGCCTAATAGGCCTTTTATGTCTTAAATAGAATAAAATGTTTTGGTTGTTATTTTATTTGTTTTTTTTAAAAATATGTGTAAACTAGGTCTGTCTAGAATATGAATTATAAGTATATGTCTATAGAATATTGTAAAAGTGTGTCATTTTGTAAATATAAATATTTGTAAAAAGTACTGCCGTGGGTGTGCAGTTCTGGCGGGTTTCACATAAATTGTGTTGAACATAACCCTATTAAATTCGTAATGAATGTCATGCGATATATTATCATGTAAATTTCTACATTGTAAAATCATTTGCGTCATAATAATAATACATGTATATCAGATGAAATAACATGATCTTATGATTAAACTATTCTATATGAGAATACGCCGTCTTTTTTTTATTTAGTTTAATTCGAAGTTATGAGACTGCAGGTATGATACACAAAGCTGTCTTTAATAGTTCCGGACCAACACCCCAACGTGTACATGCAAATCAAACGTTTAGCGAAACCTGTTTTATCACACACGATTATTTTCCAAAAAATACAGCCCAGACTTAAAAGTAACAAAACCAGATCTCAAAATGAACCCAACATTTAGTTTCATGAGCTTGTCACAGGTACCAAGTGTTATTAGGTGTTCGCCAAACATATCAACCCCATCTTATAGCCCTGAGATAAACACGCGTCCACGCGGCTACAGTGTTCCAGCAAAATGTAGGATATCCTGTAACCTCTATGCATATGAGATTTATGAATACACATTTTTGTAGCGTAGGCAAAACAAATATGACCAAAACAGAATTAATGGTATAGGTACATTTATTCAATAAAAACCAATGAAAGTATTCGATAACAGAAAGCTGTAATCCGCTGAAACAATTAAACAACATCCATTTCTTAATAGTCTTTCTATACACAAATAGTTTTAAAACACACTTAGCACCCAATTCAAGACTGAAATAACTCAATTTCTCACCTAACCTACTATGTAGAGCGGTCGTTGAAACACAGGAATTTGACCTTCTATCCGTATATATAAGCATACACCATGTCATACAGTATATTATACTGTATGACATGTATGACATGGTGTATGCTTATATATACGGATAGAAGGTCAAATTCCTGTGGTTGAAACTATAAAAGTACAATTTTAATTACGAGAGAGAGAAAGGGAGAAATGGGGTTTAACGTCCACTCGACACAAACTAGGTCATTTCGGGACTAACATATGGTTTAATTTTATTTCAATAATTCACTTGCGCGTAGGGGTCTTTAGCAGTGGGAGGAAACCGGAGGACCCAGAGAAAACCAACGAGGTTGGACAGGCGACCCTACTCCTTATCACATACAACCGGGGATTCGAAACCACACCAGTTGACTCAATGGCAGGCTTTATAATTTTTCATATTCATATTTTTTTTAAAGTTTGGCACATAATTTATTTTACCAAAAAGTTTGGCATTTAATTTATTTTACCAAAAAGTTTAGCACATAATTTATTTTACCAAAAAGATCACATCATTGCAGGTTTTTTTAACATCTACAGAGTCATTAATAGTTGAAATATTTTTGTTAAAACCAATACATTATGTTCTCACACTGAAGATATTTTTCATATAATGCTTACATACCGATATTTAAAAACACTGTATATTAACAGTTAATAAATAAATGTAAACAGTCGTCGGAGGTGAGCAGGGGCCAAACGCTAATTCAATTTTACAGAAAATGAAAAGATCTCCACATTTCCGCACTAAATTCAATTAATAGAAATCGTTTAAGGTTTTTTTTTCTCGATATACAATTGTGTTTAGCTCCTATCAAAACAGTTCGGCAAATTCAAGCTGGCTGTGTGCGCAGTTGAATCTGTTCAAACGACAGGTCATTAATTGTGTGCGTGCGCACCCCGAAGGGGGCACCATCACAGACATAGCGCGGGAAGTGCTGCTGTAGGCAGGTGGCGGGAAATACTGTCCTGATGGGCTATGTAACTTTAATCATTTCTGTTGTCTTGCTAATCAAGTTACCATTGATCGCTACTGCCTTGTAATGAGGCGAGAGATTTCCCTGGTGAATAACTCAAACACGCATGATGAGTCTTCTGACACGTTGTTTTCAAACACTCGTCTATTTTTAATTACGAAGTATTGCGAACAAACATATATCTCACGGCGTGATATACGGCGCCCGAACACTGTTGCTGCACCCTTCAACTTCAGCTCCCTACATCACGTACTTCACTTGTGTGAAACTTCATACCCTTTACTCGCAATCCCAGTACTTAACTCGGACCGAGAATGGTTATTCAAAGTCAAGAGGTTATGACACACGGGTTGATGGAGTGAGAGAAGACTGTGGCACCGCAATCATTCTTCCCGACATTGAGTTGAGTCAGAGAACTAACAGTCTATTGGAATATTATCAAGGATTACAGGATGAAGCGAACGATGATTTAGCTGTGATGAATAATTCACATGATTTTCTGCCCGATTGGCAATCACACAAACTATCTGGAAAGAGCAATGTTTTGAGAAGAGAAGAGAAGGAAAACGTCATTTAACTGAAGTGCTCTAGGCTATGACTTCTATCGGGAGCAAAGTAAATTCTGACATTGTGTTCTTTTCAGCCAATGTGTGAGGTTCGCAGATGAGTGTTTACACTCAATTTATCCCCAGGATGGACGAGCTGTTACAACATTAAAACATTGCCGTTATAAAACACTCAAGTTGGCCTATGAAGAAATGGACTTATTAATATAAGGTTCATTTCATTTTCCAAATGCAACACCCAGATATTTTAACCGTTTGAATAAGTTTGTACGGTTGGTCAGATTAAAATAGGAGTATAAAAAGATAAATTATTCAAGCTATATAGTGTAGGAATTTTGTGCAGGAAGCAGAAACTGGAATTTGCATCTCAGATTTTTTTTTATACAATGTCCAATAACCATATAGTTTGGAATAAAATTTTTGAATAATTTTTAAGCAACAAATATGGCGTGGCTGGTATGTACAGTGAGTTGGGTTATCATGCATTTTGATATAAAGTTGGTTTTATCGTGCAGTTTTAGATTAAGACATAGTAATAGTTTTGTATTAAAGAAGTCGGTTTATCATAATTTAATGAATGAATAAAATAGGGTTTAACATCCTACTTTTCTATGGAGAACCAAACAGCTCTTTATTAGGTGTATATCAAATTATTTTTTTTCATATCAGACGCTTGTCATATCAGATTTGTAAATTGTATCCGTTTAATTTAAGAATTGTTTGGCCTTGCATACTTTTCTGCCACAACCAAAGATGATTTATGATACAGTAACTTACAGACGAAGTTGGTTATCATACTGTTGGAGATATATGGTTTATCAAGTTCTTTTTATAGCTTAGTTAAAGATAAGGGTGGTTTATCTTGTTGTTAAAGATAAAGCTGGTTTAACGTGTGGTTAAAGATAAGGTTGGTTTATCGTGTGGTTAAAGATAGGGTTGGTTAATTGGGGGTTAAAGATAAGGCTGGTTTATCATGTGGTTAAAGATAGGGTTGGTTTATTGAGGGGTCAAAGTTAGGGTTGGTGTATCTCGTGGTTAACGATAGAGGTGTTTATCTCGTGGTTAAAGATAAGGCTGGTTTATCGCGTGGTTAAAGATAAGGTTGTTTTATCGAGTGGTTAAAGATAGGGTTGGTTGATCATGTGGTTAAAGATATGGTTGGTTTATCGCGTGGTTACAGATAGGGTTGGTTTATTGAGTGGTTGAAGATAGGGTTGTTTTATCGCGTGGTTAAAGATAGGGTTGGTTTATCGCGTGGTTAAAGATAGGGTTGATTTTTGGGGTGGTTAAAGATAGGGTTGATTTTTGGCGTGGTTAAAGATAGGGTTGGTTTATCATGTGGTTAAAGATAATTTTGGTTTATTATGTGGCTAAAGATAAGGTTGGTTGATCATGTGGTTAAAGCTAGGATTGGTTTATTGAGGGGTTAAAGATAGGGTTGGTTAACGATAGGGTTGGTTTATCTCGTAGTTAAAGCTAAGGCTGGTTTAACGTGTGGTTAAAGAAAGGTTTGGTTTATCGTGTGGTTAAAGATAGGGTTTGTTGATTGTGGGGTTAAATATAAGGTTGGTTCATCATGTGGTTAAAGATAGGGTTGGTTTATTGGGTGGTTAAAGATAGGGTTGTTTTGTCGCGTGGTTAAAGATTTGGTTGGTTTATCGTGTTGGGGATAATATGGTTTATCAAGTTCTTTTATAGCTTAGTTAAAGATAAGGTTGTTTTATCATGTGGTTAAAGAAATGGTTGGTTTATCATGGGGTTAAAGAAATGGTTGGTTTATCATGGGATTAAAGATAGGGTTGGTTTATTTGGGGGGTTAAAGATAGGGTGGTTTATTGTGAGGTAAAATATGAGGTTTGTATATCATGTGGTTAAAGATAGGGGTGGTTTATTGAGGGGTTAAAGATAAGGCTGGTTTATCATGTGGTTAAGGATAGGGATGGTTTATTGAGGGGTTAAAGATAAGGTTGGTATATTATGTGGTAAAAGATAGGGTTAGTTATCGCGTTGTTAAAGATAGGATCGGTTTATCGCGTGGTTAAAGATAAGGTTGTTTTATCGTGCGGTTAAATACAAGGTTGGTTTATCATGTGGTTAAAGAAATGTTTGGTTTATCATGGGGTTAAATATAGGGTTGGTTTATTGAGGGGTTATCATGTGGTTTCTAGACCCTTTCTTAAAATTTTGAACAAGAATATATGAGGTAAACAGACAAAATCCTGAGCCAGTTTTTTGATTATCCAGTCTTGTTGTCAAATATAAGGTTGGTTTATCATGTGGTAAAGAAATGTTTGGTTTATCATGGGGTTAAATATAGGGTTGGTTTATCGAGTGGTTATCATGTGGTTTCTAGACCAGTTTTTTTTAAATTTTGAACAAGAATATATGAGGTAAACAGACGAAATCCTGAGCCAGTTTTTTGCTTATCCAGTCTTGTTGTCAAATTCAAGTTGGCTGCCTACATGAGGCAATTGGCTTTTTTTCAAAGACAGGTAGTTATAGTTAATAATTGTTAAATTTCCCGCTATCATGTCATTAATTTGGTGGAAATCGATGTAATACAAGAAAGGGCTCACAACTTCACCAAACTTTTTATGATTTACCTCAAATAAGAGGTTTCCAAAATTAATGTCCACATTTGTGGACATCAGGACTAGATTAAAGATAATTTTTTGTTTGCGAGTTTATGACAACAATAATTTGGCTTGATTTTTACTAGTTTTTTGGTTCAAATATATTTAGCAACTAATTAAACACGTTTTCAGTCCCATTCGAACCACTTGATGCTTTTAATGGTCCCTTTCCTACTCATTGAGCCGCCATTTTTGATCCAACGAAGACCTGATGTCCACATGTGGACATTTCTTATTTCCATGGCAACCGCAAGTATTGTTAAAAAAGCTCCAGTTTCCCATAAGTTAGGTATATAAGGGGCTAGTATCTATTATCCTTCAAATATAATTGTTTTTGTTTGCTCGGGTATCAAAGGGATATTGTGTATTTTGACAAGAGTTTATGCATGGCGAACACAGACAGTTTTGCGGAATTTTCAGCCGAGCATGTAAAACAACATTTGATAAGGTGGAATGGGGTTTAATGTGCTACTGTTCTGCTCCTTATAATGGAACGGGTCGGTGATATGACAACGTCCAAGCAAAATGCCCCACACAGCTTAATGTATGGCACATGCCTTTCTTTATTAGCAAGTTCGTTGCATTCAGATTTTGAATAACCTATTTCTCTAAAATGGGCTTAACTGGCTGACAGAACAGTAAATGTTTTGTATAATATTCGATATTTGTCACAGGGGGGAATAACCTATATGATCACTATTTGTAGGTAAATTTACAATTTTCTGTAAAAATAATATTCCCAGCGGCATTTCTGTTAATATACAACTCACGTGATGTAAACTGACATATGGTTGTATTACTACATTAAATTTGATCTAATTTTACATAAGCCGTGTATTCTTATGCGCCTACATCGTTTTAAATGTAAGTTAACAAACCATGTGATATTACAAATCCTGTACTGTATTTTTACTATAATTGTAACTGTAAATATACATATAATTTTAACAGTGTAGCTTGGTCCCCTACAACTTCCAACATACCCGCAGCTTCAGACACTCTACCATCAAAGGTGTGCGAGGGCCTTGAAGAATACGTATCACTGCTGTACGGGGTAAAGACCAAGAACGTCAATGAAGCAAGGTATGCCATCTTTGGCAGATATTTAACCACGGAGCAAATATCAAAGGATATAGAATTGCTACCACCCTGTTGTCAAACACTGCAACTTTATAAACTCTGAGCGCATTTTATAACATCAACGATTATGAAGGCACTGATGCCTATGGCAATGGTTGGAATGAAGAAATTGAGCCGAAGTGGGTGGGGCCAATGACACCTGAAGATGTGCAAGAACCGTTTATTGACAATAAATGCGAGGACAATTCAGAATGCAGTGATCTGAGCGACCTTGAAAATTAATGCTATAACATTGTGAGTGATTTTTCATACCAGGATACATTGTAAGGACAATTCAGTATAAACTTAACCCTAAAGCAACCTCAAGAACGAGATCCCAGACATCTTTTTATTGACCATATAGAAACGACTTACAAGCTTGGCGTTTAGCGGTAATTGCGAAGAGCGCCCTCATCGTTTTATATCTCTATAAAATGTGTGATACATAATAATGAAGATGCTTTGTAAATAACTATAATCACAATTAATGCAAAATGTGATCATTGCGTGGCCTAATAAATGCTTATTAAAAGATGTAGACAGTTTATCTACGTTTTTGGCGGCCATGTAAAGAGTAGAGCGCCCTCACTTTCCACCACTTTCAAGAGTCTGGACTACAATTGCAGCTTGTTTTAGGAATAACTTTAATACTACCCAATGCAAAAAAGTGGTTAAACATGCATCATTGTAACTTTCTTAACCCATACGGTCACTATGTATATGAGATTTTGGCGGTAATTTTGAAAAAGCGCCCTAACGGAAAATGGCTCAGGATTTTGCCTATTTACCTCATATATTCTTGTTCAGAATAAAAAAAAAACTGGTCTAGATAAAACACATAAGAATTTCTACCTCTCCAGGTGGCACCTCCCTCAATTTTGACGCGGACTATCATGCACAAAGTTGCTTTGTTTTGTTAATGACAGGGTTGGTTTTTTCCTGTGGTTACAGACAAAGTTTGATTATCATGGGTTTGCCATAAAATATACAGAGAGTGACTCATTCGTTTAAATATACAGGTGGTTTATTGGTAGTTACTTCAAGTAACGTAAATTATATCGGCTATGCTCTCTACTACGTTACTATCAGCTCCTATTGACAACTATAGTATGAAAATAAGACTTTTCTCCTATCTCAGTTCTAAGGCAATGTTGGAATCCTGGCCGACTATTTTTCACCGTGATTCTTCTCTGGTCGATAAAAGGAAACATTTCTTGCCACATCGAACACAAATTTTAAAATATCCAACTGAACAACTGAACTCTTCCAGGTATTTTGATCCTTAGCATATGCTTAAAATTCATCTCATTCGCAGACACATTGTGGAAACAAAGGTTTTCTATATTTTGGTTAAGACAGGGTCCTGTTTCTCGAAATCTTAACTAAAGATAAAATCCAAATTTTAGTAGATACTTCACGAAATTTGGATTTTTATCTTAGTTAAAATTCCGTGAAACATGCCCCTGGTGCCACAACACAAAACGTGGCTGCTGCACTATGACCCTTGACACATGTTTTAAGTTTTATCTAATTTTAGAGGATTCGCCACCTTGGTACGTATTGCAGGCTTTGTCACCATTTGCGTAAAAGGGCGCGGGGGGTGGGGGTGAATGTCATGGACACTGCTAGCAGTCAAATGGTAATTTTACTAACCATGAATAATATGCACAGATCCATGCATGCTAGACCCAAAATAAATATATAAGAAATAATGAAAATCTTAAGTAAAAATGTGACTTTTTTGTTTTTGGATCTAGTCGCTAAAAATGGTTGCGGTTTCCTGGCTGTTCCGAATGGAAAATTCTACATTTTATTTTTTTTCACTTCAATGAGGGGTTATTCCACTCCAATGAGTGGTCATATCCAATAGCGTCGGAAAAACAGCATTTTTCGTTAGACGGCAGTCTGACTATACCCATATTATGAATTTTATAAAAATCTATCGATGTGAATGTCAACAGATCGACGGGCATGGTTGGTAACAATATACGACAATATTAAAATATAACACCCATTTTTGTAGGAATGTGTAATTCAACAGAGATAAATATATAATATATTATACGTATCTATCTATATGGACTATATAATGCTAATAAATTAATACACACACGAGATTATTTCAATACCTATAATTCAATTAATATCACTAATACCATTAATATCAATATCGATAGTATTTCTCCCGAGAATACATTATCACGATTTCATGTAACTTATACACCATTTACAAAAACTAATAGCGACGATTAAAATTGTGTAACGGTATAAAACCGTCTAGCAAGTTGGTTACACGTGGTAAACTGAAGTTAAATTATAATTCGTTGCCAGACGTGCTGCATCACTGACAAGGGGGGACCATGAGAGAAATTGGGTTTAACGTGAACTCGACACAAACTAGATCGTTTCGGGGCTGCCATGTGGATTAATTTTATTTCCATAATTCGCTCACGCGTAGGTGTCTTTTAACAATACAAATGGAACGCCTCTATGAATTGATTATGGGTGTGCTTATATAGTTACACTTCAATGGAATTAACACTTTTTAAAATATTATCAACATATTGTCCTCGTCAAATTATTGGTCAATTCTGTATACATTTATAATATCCCTATTCGTCATCTGTATATCCACTTTTAGACTTCTCGTAAACTATTCCTGGTTATCTGAGTCGTGGGATTGGGGGGGGGGGGTCTGGGTCGTTTTTAACTAAAACATGACAAGACTCGGGGCAATGGTCGAAAGTTTGGAAGTCAAGATGCAGTCACACGAAGGTATTAATAAAGGGTGAGAAATTTGGTACACATGGAAAGTGAAATGAAATGGGACGCAACGTCCTACAGTCCTTTTACGTGCACACCGATATCTTTGTTGGAAATAAAAATGTTGTAAACTGTTTCAAAGTATTATTGTGTAACAAAATGTGCTGCAGAAGCAATTCTTGATTGGGGGGGGGGGGGGGGCTTTCATATTAAGTCCCTATAGGCGAGGCTCCAGGGGCCGCAATAACCTGTAGAAAAGAGTACTTGTGGCAAAATTTTTGTGGGGGCTAAAGCACCCCCCCCCCCAACCTCCTAGCCCCCTACTCCGCCGGGCCGGGGCTGGGTTTTATTTGCGTCGACTTTGCTGTGGTTCTTTTCTCGGAAAAATCACAAGGAAAGGTTCCTTTGCACGCCCGCTTTTCAAAACTCCTGTATCCGCTGCAGCGTTTTTCGCAGGTTTTTGACGGATCCTTTGTCATATCTGTTTAATGTTTCGAACAAATATTTGGCTCATACTTACAAAGTTTTAAGCACCATTTTGTAGGTAGTTCAAAAATCTTGGATGATTGTCAGACGGCACGAGTCTAGTGGTTGACAAGGGGAGGTAACTCCAGTTCAGCCTCGAGCAGAGCACTGTAACCATTGTCATTGAAATATATTTCAGGAAGAAAATTTAAACAGATAAAACAAAATGGAATTGTGACGTCATATCAAAACTCGAAAGTCTTCAATCGATGCGCAATTGTCGAAGGAATTTTAACTGATAAAACAAAATGGAATTGCATGGCTCCAATAACAAGATGATTAGCTAGTAAAAAGAAAATCTATCAACAAGAAATGGAAATTTTGTATATTTCTCATGTATTATCAAAAATTGTCTTTGGCAATTTTAATGATCTTTGGTACATCGTCATACTTTTTACATATTTCTATTTAAAAGCATGCCATTATTAAATAAATGTATATATAAGCTTAGACAATTAAAACAAATAATAAAATATACCAAAATATACAATAACAATCATAATTTAGTCAGTCTCTATAAAAAAAATATACATATGATTCAAATTGATAATATTGAAATTCTTATACATTGTATTACCAATCCAATTTTTATTCTAATCAACATAATTTATGTATGATTTAATTTATGTATAGCCAACGCTGAACAAAATTGATTTCAGTTCACAAAACAGTGTAAGGTTTAAAATGGCAGTTTAACCTGCCAAACAGGCTATAATATATACTAACAAAATCTGGTAAAAAATTATATTGTAAAGACTGTTTTCTCATCATAGTTTATTTTGTCATATAAAACAAAATTAAGTTCAATGAAAAAACAATGTGTAATAACATTGACTTCTATATGTATACAGTAACTGGTATGACTAAAAGTTAGCTCCTTTGTACAAATATCTGTAATTAAACATCTAAAAAATATATATAAAAATAAATATGGGAAGATTATAGATATTATTTCTTAACAAATATCTAACTTAATTAAAGAAATATTAATTTGAGCATAATTGGGGCATATATTTAACCAAAAAATGAAATAAAGTATGAAAAAATGGTGTTTCTAACAAAAAAGAAATTTAACTATATACCTAAATTACATAATAAGCCAACAAATAATTCATTATTACACTCTATTAATCACTGATAGCCAGTTTTTGGCCATTTGTGCATGTGCTGTTTCTTGTTAGTACGGCCATCCACTCGACTCTGAATAGGTTTAATGTCCAGTAGAGAGAGAAATTTTATTTCAATAATTTGCTTGTGCATAGTGTCTTTAGCAGTGGGAGGAAACCGGAGAACCTGGGGAAAACCTAAGAGGATGGACAGTTGACTCTAGTTCTTGTCACTTACAACTGGGGAATTGTTACCACGCAAGTTGAATAAATGACAGACCTTATGATACATAAAGTGTCTTATAGGATGTAATATTTTTAGTATCAAATATATTTTCACTGTAGTTTAAACATATTTTACAATCAAGGATTATATATTTAGGGATTGTCAAGGAAACATACATGTATTACTATGGACTGAATAAATCGGGGGAATATTGAACATTTTGGTGTTGATTTAGATTATTACTACAAGGAGAAACGTCAGAATCTAATGATTGAATAAGTCTATGTTTTAAAGGAGTTTCAACTGGCTGATTATCTGTATCAGTATTCTTAGATTCACTATCCTCAGGAAATTTATATGTTGTCTTCCTAGAAAATGGAGTTCTGATTGGGCTCGGAGAAAATAGATCCTGTGAAAAAAGAGACAGATCTAAATTTTCAACACTCTTTTTTCGCAAACATGATTTTAGTTGACAGCCATCAGAAAATGGACTGGATGTCTGGCGTAGATTAAGTCTAATATCAACAAGTTGTAGGTTACGAACAGAACTTAGCCTCCTTGCAAACTGCACTCTCTTTGGTAGCAATGTTTCAGAAACAATTTGTTTCAAAGGATATAGTTCTGACTGCTCTAAATAAGAGTTTTGAATGGTATTTGGTGCATCTGGTTTTGGTTTAGCAACATCAGAAATTGAATACTCTTTGTTGTCTTCCACAGATGAAAAAGAACTGAATAAATCCACAGAACCATTTTGAGAGTCTACCAAACTATTACTTTGAGGTTTACTTGTAGACAATAAAGAACTATTGTTCATGAAATTCTCAATATTTTCTAAAAACGAAGAACTATTGTTCATGAAATTCCCAATATTTTCTGAAAACGAAGAACTATTAGTCATGAATGAATTAAACATTTCCGATTCTGGCACGTCTAAATTATCACAAATATTGTTTCTTTTTATTGCATGTTTTGTGTCTTTTTCCACAGTTTTATGTTCAGGATTGGAAGTAGTTTCATGAGCACCACCATAACCATCATCAGTGTATGAATCAGAAAATAAATCCTCTGTTTCAGTTTCAAATACATTCAGGTCAAATTTATCAGTTTGTGGTTTAGTTACTTCTCCCAAATTCACATTTTTAGTTTGTATGTTTTCATTTTTCTGGAAATCTAAATATTCAACAATGGAATCACAATGATAGCTGGATAGAAACATTTCTAAATTTTCAGATTCAGGACAATCTGCATCTTTCGATTGTTTAGTTAGAGATTTGCGATTTTGATTCTTTATTTTCATTTGAATTTCAGATTCAGGAAAGTCCACAGTTGTTGATTGTTTCACTTTATCCTTGTAATTTTGATTTGTTTCAGTTCTAAAATTTTGTTGACTTTCCTGCTTCCAGAGATTCAATATCTGTGACTTAAATGCATCATCTAATAAAAACATATCAAAATTTTCAGATTCCAGAAAATCCACAACTTTTGTTTGTTTCACTTTATCCTTGAGAGTTTGATTATTTGTTTCTATTCTAATATCTTGAGGAATTTCCTGCTTCCCGAGATTCAATATCTGTGACTTAAATGCATCATCAGATAAAAACATTTCTAAATTTTCAGATTTAGGAAAGTCCTCAGCATTTTTTTGTTTTTTCATATCCTTGAGAGTTTGATTCTTTGATTCCATTCTAACATCTGGCAGACTTTCCTGTTTTCTGAGATTCAATATCTGTGACTTAAATGCATCATCAGATAAAAACATATCCAAATTTTCAGATTCCAGAAAGTCCACAGCTTTTGTTTGTTTCACTCTATCCTTGAGAGTTTGATTATTTGTTTCTATTCTAATATCTTGAGGAATTTCCTGCTTCTCGAGATTCAATATCTGTGACTTAAATGCATCATCAGATAAAAACATTTCTAAATTTTCAGATTTAGGAAAGTCCTCAGCATTTTTTTGTTTTTTCATATCCTTGAGAGTTTGATTCTTTGATTCCATTCTAACATCTGGCAGACTTTCCTGTTTTCTGAGATTCAATATCTGTGACTTAAATGCATCATCAGATAAAAACATATCCAAATTTTCAGATTCCAGAAAGTCCACAGCTTTTGTTTGTTTCACTTTATCCTTGAGAGTTTGATTATTTGTTTCTATTCTAATATCTTGAGGAATTTCCTGCTTCCCGAGATTCAATATCTGTGACTTAAATGCATCATCAGATAAAAACATTTCTAAATTTTCAGATTTAGGAAAGTCCTCAGCATTTGTTTGTTTTCTTATATCCTTGAGAGTTTGATTCTTTGTTTCTATTTTAATATCTGGCAGACTTTTCTGGTTTTCGAATTTCAATACCTGTGACTTAAATGCATCATCAGATAAAAACATATCCAAATTTTCAGATTCCAGAAAGTCCACAGCTTTTGTTTGTTTCACTTTATCCTTGAGAGTTTGATTATTTGTTTCTATTCTAATATCTTGAGGAATTTCCTGCTTCCCGAGATTCAATATCTGTGACTTAAATGCTTCATCAGATAAAAACATATCCACATTTTCAGATTCCAGAAAGTCCACAGCTTTTGTTTGTTTAACTTTATCCTTAACAGTTTGATTCTTTGATTCCATTCTAACATCTGACGGACTTTCCTGGTTTCCGAGATTCAATATCTGTGACTTAAATGCTTCATCAGATAAAAACATATCAAAATTTTCCATTTCCGGTAAGTCTACACCTTTTGATTGTTTCGTTACATCTTTAAGATTTTGATTCATTTCAGTTCTAAAATATTGTGGCCTTTCCTGTTTCTTCGGAATATTCAATATTTGTGACTTAAATGTTTCATCAGCTAAAAACATTTCATAATTTTCGAATTCGCGAAACTCCAGATCATTGGATTGTTTGGTTATCTCCTTTAGATTTTGATTCATAATTTCTGCTTTAAAATCTGCTGTGCTCTCTTTCTTTACAGGCCTGTCCAATATCTGTGACTCAAATTTGTCATCAGATAAAAACAGATCTAAGTATTCACAATCTGGTATGTCGAGCTCATGTAAATCTTTAATTTGTTCATTTTTTTCTGTACAGTTTATGTCCTGTTGCAGGATTTCATTTGTCTCATCATGTGAATTTAATGTATCTTTTTCACTGTCTGAATTTCCAGTAATGTTTTTAATTTGATTTTCTATGTATTGTGCACTACTGTATACTTCAGACTTAAACTTGTTTGTCTTATTAGCAGACTTAGAAAGCTTACTTTCATTGCTCGTAGAATCTGCATAACTACACAAAAAATCATCCAAGTTTTCAGATTCAGGTAAATCTAAAATTTGATCTTGTACTGGGTCTATCACAACATTTGTATCGTTTAGGCGCGAATGAAGATCGGACATGTTCAATTTGTCCACCTGAGTCACTGTGGTCATTGGAAGATCTGAAATATTTCTAGAATTTTCCCAATCTGAAAGAGACAAATCGTTACATAACAAGTCCAACTCAACTTTTTCCAGTTGCTTTAAAACATCACAGTCACTTAATGAATCACATGTTGCTTCTGTAGAATTTTCCACATTTCTTAATCGATTAAAATTTGATAAATCTTTATGAGTTGAAACATTCATTTTAATTGATGAGTTGTATGCTTCTGGGATATCAGAAATACTGCCACTTAGGTCGGCAGTTCGTAAGACTTCAACGGAATGTTCACTACGATCACAATAAAAAGATTTCACATTATTTGATTTTGAATCAGTTTCTAAAGCCACATGAGATGTTTTCAATAATAAAAGATCACTGCTATTAAATTCAGAAAATTCTATCACACTTTTAGTACTTTGTACAGATTTATCATAACTGAATTCAATGGAAGTTAGAGGACATCTGTTTGGGGAGTTTATTGTTAGGTTTGTGATATTACAAGGGAGATAACTACAGTTTGTAATATCAATTTTCTCCTCTAATCTTGAAGAATCTGTCTCTATGTTTTCACTATAAATATCTGTGTATTTATAAAGGTTATAAAGGACTGTATTACAGTTGAATGACACATTAGCAGGGGAGATAATCTGCACCGCCACTAAATCAGATTTAAATTGCTGACTCGCTTCATCTCCATGCTTTATTTTAGAAATACTTGAAATTGAGATTGGTGATGAAAGTGAGTGAAGTTTTTGTAGTTCGGTGAGTCTAGCATTAGATTTGATTCCAAAATGAAAACTTTGACCAAGAAACGTATCTTCTAAAGCGGACAAAAGCATAGTTTCTTCTAGTAGATTATCTTCATCAAGTTTTTCGAGAATCCTGAAAGAAAATAAGAAATAATGAGATATAAATAAAGAAGTCATTATGGTAAAAAACAACAATCGTTTTTTGATTCTTAACAAAACTGGGGGTCACAGTGGCTAAGGCTAAGTGGGTAAGACGTTAGCTCACGAGTCTGGAGGTCAGGTGTTCGATTGATGCAGATTTTCCGCCGTGATTCCCCCTTATCAGGGATGCAGGATGGAGAGCCTGACAAAGACAGCTCTCTAGTCATTCGGAAAACTACTCTGAGAATAATATTTTCAAGATGCTTACAGGTGATCTCAATTGGTTATTTTCAAAGCAAAGCATAAATAAACTGATAAACTCTATGGGTTGGATGTGCAACTCCATTACTACAGCTAAATTGCTTCAAATTTAGTATACATTCGAAATTTACATTCCTAATTACATTAGAAATTCTTTAGGAGAGATAACTCTGAAAGCTGTGATTATAAACATTTGAATTTTAAAGGATGTGGGCAACAACTAAAAAATATGTCTCCGTTAAATACAGTGTAAAAATAGGTAAGAACCAATATGAAGTTTTTTGAGCTAACAATCCTAAAACTTACAGAAAAGAATTTTATAGACCACTAATTTTACCTGTGAAATTCGTTGGCTGTAGTTCCAATATATGGTTCCAAAGTTTTACCAAATAATGCAATCTCTGTCAAACTATTTTGATCTGCAACAGTCAGAGAAAGTCTATACCGCCAAGATACTTTTATTTCATCACAGAAGATATCACATTTAAAACAAAACCAACTGAAAAACAAAATTAACAATTGAACAAAAATAATATACATTTAGATTGTTACAATGATTTTGGTGAACAGTTTTGTTATTAAGTCTATGTCAATGGAGCAAAATTTAAACATATTCCTGTAGTGTCTTAAAGCGATAATTTCATATTTTCTAAGAAAGTCAAAACATAATTATTTCTATGTCTTTTGCTCAATAGGTTATCAACTCACTATTATACTATCATGGGCATTATTTCCAACCCCTTAAAAATCATTGACACAGCAAATAATAACACAAGTACCTCACTTGTTTTCCTATTCATTCCATGGATCAGCTATATTAAAATGTTAGAATTTCAAGTTGAAAATGATATTCTTGCCAATTTCTGAGCTGGCAATAGTGAATTATAGGAGTAATAGGATTATTATTTAACAAGGTAGGACTGTTTATGGATACCATCTATTTTAAGGCTTTATTTTAATAAATTTTAAAGATATAACTTAAAAATATGAATTTGTAGCTTTAAATTAAATTTGAAAGCAAATTGTTAATAAACTTAAAGTCAACAAACATGTAAAATTTAGGGTGCACTACACAAATCAGATTAAATATTTCGATTCTTTTTAATGCTAGGAAATCTATATTTATCTAGTAACTTTTAATATTCCTTAAAAGAAAGGAGAGAGAAATGGGGTATAACGTCCACTCAAAACAACTAGGTTATTTCGGGACTAACATATGGTTTAGTTTTATTTCAATAATTTGCTTGCGCGTAGGGGTCTTTTTTTAGCAGTTGGAGGAAACCCACGAGGTTGAGAAGGCGCCCCCATCTCCATGCCACATACACTCATACCAGGGCTCAAAAATACAGCCGCAAGCCAGAGGTGGCCGGCCAGCTAGAGGTCGAAGCGCGGTACTCTAGACCACTAGATGCCATCCCACCACCCCCACCCTTAAAAGAAAGGAGCCGTCCTTGACATATTTTAGTTTTCATGCAGCACTGGCCATAAATTTACAAATTCCATGCTGTGGAAGTGTCTGAAGTTCTGAAGTACCATGTCTATAGACCTGTCGAAGTTATAGTTTTAATGATTGCTGTCACAATCATAAAGTTGCTCAAACAAGAAAATTTAGGGATCATTTGACTTCTTAAAAGATCATTAGTTTGAACTGAAATTCACAGACCAGATGAATAGGTTATGTTGTCATATTTTGTCACCTAACTTACAGACTTAATCCACTGTGAAATCCAGGGAGAGAGAAATGGGGTTTAGTGTAACATCCACTGGACACAAAGTTTAACTAGGTCATTTCGGGACTAACATGTGATTCACTTTTATTTCAATAATTCGATTGCGCATCGTGGTCTTTTAACAGTGGGAGGAAACCATAGCACCCGGAGAAAACCCACAAGGCTATACAGGGAACCCTAGTCCTTGTTACATACAACCGGGGAATCAAAACTGAAATCCAGAACATGAAACAAGTCTTGAAACATATGACTTAAACTTACTCTTTTTCATATTCTTCTTGCTGCATTTTAGAGTAACACTGTGTACAGCTTGGATAAAGAATTTCATTATCTCTGATACCAGTCACTGTAGCATGAATTAAGACTCTTCCATTAGCCATTGCCTGGTTACCCGAACTTTATTTAATCTTGATTTTCCAGTCATTACTGTAAAGAAAGAGAACAATTGTTTAAACTGCTTCAAGTTGTCTGGATTCATAAGCAAACAAGATTATAAATAATTCTAAAATGAACTACATGGAACCTTTTTAATATGTAATAATATATTTTTTTACAAATGTCATGGAATGCCTTATATGAAAAAAGTAGGCCTCTCTAGTCTTTAAATAGAAATTGTATTCCATAGAATTACTAAATACTATTGAACCTTAATTTTACGTTTATTTTGATGTTGTTTGTAGGCCTAGTCTTGTCTGTATTTTAATTTAATCATTTTGTGAGTAGACTAGACTATACTATATAGACGAGTTGTGCTCTACTAATCTCTAAAATTGTACGGTTATACAAATAATAAAACCAACATTGACAATCTTGTTTTAGAAGAGATTAACCTTTTAACTCCAAGTGAAGGATGCTTACTCTTACTTACAACGAGAACTGACTGACATCTCATTTGAAATTTAGATCTACTATAATAATCTTCGTTGTGACCATACAAATATATCTATATAAAATTGATATATTGACATCGCAATATGAATAAATATGAAATGTTTGATACGACTCCCTTTTCTAATATTTCTATTTCCATCACTTTTACATTCCATCACCTCCTTACTGTGTCCATAGGGAATTTTCTACTTTCTATTGGGTTTGGACTTAATGATAAGGTTAGGGTTGGGTATTTAAGATTAAAACCTATAAATTATAAATTCAGCCTCAGCAGGGACGAGGGTTTTATTTAAAGCGAAAATTTCATTTATTCCAAGGAAATCAAAACATAATTATTTGAATGTCTTTTTACTAAATAGGTTCTCAACTCACTATTATACAATCATAGGCATCATTCTAACACATACAAATCATTCACATAAAAATTTGGAATATTTTCTACTCGTCCTGAGAGCTGCTTGGAAATAATATCATTTCATTTCACTGCAAAACAACGTCGGTTGTTGCCTCAATCCGTCAAGGTCTGTGGTTAGCCAGTTAATGATAATAATGCCTGGTTGACCTAGAATTAAAAATAACACAATTAACTCCCTTGTGTTTTTCATCTCTTTAAAATGCATGAATTGCCAATTTGGAAAACAATGTGAATTGTGGGAGAGAGGTGGAAAACTTATGAGGAGCAACCATACATGAATCCCCCATTTGGAAAACAATGTGCATTGTGGGAGAGGGCTGAGAGAACTTACAGGGAGCGACCATTGCTTTGCATGGGATTTCTCTGACCAAAGTTTGAAAAACACTGATTTTATGTTAATTGCTTGTGGACGCCGGACCTATGTTCGGACGGACGGGGGCGACGGCAATATATACGACCACATTTCAATGAATGTGGGCGTATAAAAAGGCCTCAGGCCTAATTTGCTACCGTTGTAAAAAACGGTTATTATTATTATTATGCTTTGAATCACAGGGACACGAATCGATACCCTTGCGCCCCCACCCTTTCACCCCCCCCCCCTTCTTCTATATAAGAACTTTAAAGAAGGGGGGTGGGGTTGCAAGGCTATCGATTCGTGCCCCTGTGCTTTGAATGGGATTTCTCTGACCAAATTTCGAAAACGCCGATTTTACGTTAATTAGTTCTATTTGCCTGGTTGCCAGTAGTAAAATATAGTAAAGGGTTGGCACCTTTTCACGTGAAACTCTGATTTGCATTGCTTTTAATCGTAATATTTGTAAGAGTTGCAAAAATTAAATTTCGCGCCGCCATTGCTACCATATTAAAATCGCATATTATTGTCGTAAAATAATATAACATCACTTTTGCCATAGTTTTAACAACTGTCTTCTAATTTTTTACGACCACCCTCGCACAAAACAAATCAAAATTGGTTTAACCCTGTATTAAATCAGAATCGGTCAAGATAGAACAACATCATTTTGCTTTTAAATTCATTAATATGTACGACAACCGTCGGTAAACAAATTATCTTGGTCATCCAGTAAATATTTTTGTAACTGGATGATCAAGACCTACTCACGGCGGGAAATTTTGTCAGTGTTGACAGATAAGCCATGTGCAGACCAAATAATTCTGAATATGTGCGCAATATAATTTAATTCTTATTTTTTCACGGTTTATGAAGAAGGTAGTGACCCAGTTTTTATGGGAGACTTACATATAATTGAATTTACTAGTTGTCATTGTCCGTACACTTGTTTATAATTCTTATTTTTTCATGTTTATGATTGAAGAAGGTAGTGACCTAGTTTTTATGGGAGACTTACAAAGTTAGGCCTACATTTAATTGAATTTACTAGCTGTCATCGTTCGTACACTTTTACCATCAGCATTTAAACTAGACTTATTAGTTAGTCCATACTCAACCACTGATGCTGATCTGATGTGATACATATTGACATTTTTAACTGAATACTGGTGCGGGGGGGGGGGGGGACAAATTTTTTGTTTTAAGTCTATGTCTTACTTGTTGTAGGGGTTTCAGGTCATGTCACTTTGACTTGAAATCGGGACAGCCAGCAGCTGAAATATAGCCCACTTCAATCTACGATTCTGAATTACTATTATACTAATTGATGTAAATGCATTCCTAACAATTGTATTGCAATAGTTTAATATCAATCTCAATATCTGCAAAGATTCAGGCTAAACAAGTATCGAAATGTAAGCGAAATTACCGTTTGTTTACAGGAGACGCTAGCGGGAAAATACCGCTCTGATGTCACGCGTCCGGTAAATTTCCATTGACGGCATTGCTACGGCCCACTTCATTGGTGAATCCGATCGTTTGTTTTCGGGGGATTTTCATATAGAACCAATCAAATGATAGATAACATTTTTGTGATTAGTATTGTCGATGAAACCTCGCGATCGGGCAATTAGAGCCGTCGAAAATGGGATTTATCTGTTTTGATGACTGAAAATTGCTAAATTTCGACTAAATATAAAAAAAAATTCTTGAGGTTTCATCGAGATTATAAATATTTGACATATTATCATTCAAATTATTACGATTTTAATAAATCTTAGCTGACAATAACGATTGGATTTCAGTTTTAAAATTAGTACTAGCGATTCTGAAGGGGAAATACAGCTTACGACGTCACTCAAATATGACTGAAAATCACTTATTTTGGTGCCGTGCTACGCATTGACTGGTATAGAGCATTTTGATTACAATTTTGACGTCAATCTCGGATTTTAAAATTCCATAACTTTGGATCTAATTAGAATATTTTGATGAAATAAAAAAATTTCGGTAGCATTTTATGTATATTTTCACAAAAAAATTTTAAATTTGTTTTTTCTTTTATTTGAAACTTTGACCTGAAACCCCTACTTGTTGTCTGCACTAACGGCATAAGTCAAGACAGTCAGTCATATACAGTGTTCATTGAGGTAAATTTTGTCCCAACATTGGGGCCTCAGATACTTTACATCAAATTCCAATGAATGTAATGAATGAAAGTCAAGCAAGTTCTTTTCCGTGCATGGCAACTACTCCAGACGACAGCTGTTCAATGGGAATAGTGTCTAGTTGGCATGCACGAAAGTTCCTTGTCGTGGCCTCCTTTCGGTAGTGCAGATGATGTTTCTGTTCCGCGACCTCTCCGGCTGAACACTTACATTGTAGGCCCTACTTATTATTATAAAGACTTTCAGACTTAGTTAACATTTGTGCAGTTAACATTTGTGCAGACTAGATCTAATACTATAATAGTAATAACAAGGTTTCAGACTTAAGTTGAGATTCTCGATCATGCATCGCTGACAATTGATTTTGAAACTGCTCTGAGGAAAACTGGCGAAAAACCCTGACATGTGTTTGAAACTTTTCAAAAACCCTGATTATTAGAGTAAGTGATGGCCTAGGTGATCATTGCATTTGCTGTACCACAACACATACAAAAAACATAATACAATGTACGCCTAAAATAATTTTCTGAGAGTAAGTTACCCCCAAAAGTGCCCCCCCACCGCCGTAGCTAAGGGAGAAGGGAGACTGAGAAACACTCAGTTAACAATGTAGTTATATCTTAAAAAATTTAGTAGCACTGTGTTATGTATGTATTTCATGGAATTCTTCAGAAAATGTTAACAGCTTGAATTTAAAATAATATGTCTTTTTCAGAATTCAATAAAAGTAGGTTGTGTTTGTGTACTATCAGAATAGTGAAAATGGTTGTAAGTGACTGTTATGATTGTTTATTTTAGGTAATGTGTGAAAAGATTATTTTGCCTAGATGGATGAATTTGATGATGACGATGATCAATTTTTGGCTACTATTGATTTAGATGTTCCAGAAATAAAGCAAAAATCAGAAGCTCAAGGTAAGAAGTTGGCATTCATTTGCTTTTCCACATGCAGGGGGGTTGGGATGGCCTAGTGGTCTAGAGTGCTGCGCTTTGACCTCTAACTGGCCGGCAAGCAGTGTGAGCGTATGTGACATTGAGATAGGGGTGCCTTCCAACCTCGTGGGTTTCCTCCGGGCACTCCGGATTCCTCCCACTGCTAAAGACTCCTACGCTCAAGCGAATTATTGAAATAGAAATTGAAAACCATATGTTAGTCCCAAAATGACCTAGTTTTGTGGAGTTTCTTTTGTATTTTGCAAAGAGACATACATTTAATTAAATAATTGTTTAAAACCAAAGGACCAATAAATATTAATATATTGCAAAATCTACATACGGTATTCATTTGATAAAAATAGCAATTTTAAAAAGGGTTGGAAAAATGGTAAATCTAACATTTTTTTGCGTTACAATTCATAAATATGCCCCTACCCCCCTTGGGCGGTGTCGCACAAACTTTTTTGTTAATAATTAGTCTCTAAAATTTGGCTAACAAACCCACCGCCTAGCCTTCTTTGCCTTTAGTCATATTACAGTCATTGCAGCTATTTCAGTAACGTCATTTTAAAAAGTACCATATCAATGAAAGTAAAAATGTAGACATATATTGCAGCGTTATCGATGGTCTAGTCACATTGAATTATCAATCACAAAATGTATTCCAATCCACTTGCCACCATATTATTGGGGGGGGGGGCTAAACCCTAGCCCCCCCCCCCCCTACTCGCCGGGCCTGCACTAAATATCGCCAACTACCAATGGCATTGAAAGTTGACTAAGGTCTGGCTAAGTTAATTAATATCTAATTAACAATTATATAAAACATTTCTGGCCTAAAAGAAGACCTGCAATAAGCAGGTTTAGCGCTTGCATAATATATGTTTAAGCAGGTGTATTCTGTGATTTAAATTTGATTTCTGTTCTAGTTGAAGAAGATAATTCTACTCCTGAAACATTCCCATTTCCATTTGAAGCTTATGATATTCAAAAAGGTTTTATGAAAGAACTCTATAAATGCTTGAATAATAGTAAAATTGGCATTTTTGAAAGTCCAACTGGAACTGTAAGTATAAGTAATATAAAACGTTAAAATTTAGGTTATGTTTGTGTGGATGAGCAATTAAAAATATGATGTGCTGGAGATTTCAGGTCCTTAATTCAAATGTCAACATAAATGCCTATGGGTTGGCAGAAACTAAATATAGCCTACATTTTTATTTTCAAAATGTATATTGTTGTCAACCCCCGTCACTTTTTTTAGTACAAGCAAACAGTAAGAAAATTTTGGAACAAATTGAATGGTGTTAGTCATGTGAGATAATCTGGTCTTTGACACAAATTTGTTCACAGTTTTAGTCATGGAGCTTTCAGATAATTTCAGCCATATGTACCTATAAATATTAAACATCAATAAATCCGACTTCGGATAAGCTTGTAAAGAATATAAAGTTCATTCCAATCTCATGGAAAACTGATAAAAAAATGGGAGTTGAGTTTGCATGTTCGCATGGATAATGGATGCTATCAACAAAATCCACATTTTGTGCAACTTGCACTGGTTTATATTTACTAAATTACATTATAATGAGGTGCCCTATTTAATATTTAAGAATTCAATGATTACTAACAGACATATTGCCTGTGTTTAAAAGTTAATTTCCGACTTTTAATTATTTCAAACTAATTAATTATGTTGTATTCTTCAGGGGAAATCATTAAGTTTGATATGTGGTGCATTGAAATGGTTGAAAGATTTACGTGAAAAACAACAGAAAGAACTAGAGGAATTAACTTGTGAAGAAAACAGTAGAGGGTAGGACCTAGCTATATAATTGGTCAAATCTTCATGGATATTTATTTAATGTTTAACATTTCAACTAAATGTAACATAATCATCTCTTGAGTCAAATGTATGTAGTCAGAAATGAACATTACCAAATCATAGATGTCATTTTAATACGCCCATACTGTCATCCCCTTCATTAAGCCAATATCCACAATTACTTGTTCACTTTGATTGACTTCAGATTTATACACAGTGTTTATGTACATGAGATAAAGAAGCATCTGATAATAGGTTGTTACTCTTAATCAGTTTTTAATTTGTTGTGAATGTTTCCATTACCTCGACTGTCCAACCTCGTGGGTTTTCTCAGGTTTCCTCCCACTGCTTAAGACCCCTTCGAGCAAGCAAATTATTAAAATAAAATTAACCCATATATATGTTATTCCCGACATAACTTTTTTGTGTTGAGTGGATGTTAAACCGCATTTCTCTCTCTCTCTCTCTCTCTCTCTCTCTCTCTCGCTTCCATTACCCACAAAAGAAAAATATGCGACAAACATGGTGGACTGCTCAGATTACTTAGCTGCTTTCAACGTATTTTGGGTATTTCGATGTATGTTTCATAGTTTTGCAACCTGTATTTGACATATATAATTATATGTTTTCTTGTTTTCAGAAATTCACAACCAGAAAATAAAAATGGTAAGTAGACTTTAATATAGTGTTTACTCATGTTGGTTATTTTCATTTGTTGAGTAAGCCACAAGGAGGAATCTTACCAATATCACATTGTATTATAATCCGTGCTGAAAGAAGTTAGATGAGATATTGAAATGGGCTTCATCCGTCCTGATTTTGTTTCCGGAGCATATCTCATCAACCATTCAAGATATCTGCATGGATTTTTGTACAAACATCAAACTATTATAGTAGTTGTGCCGTTTACTATTTAGGAATTTCATGAATTTGACCTAGTTTTTGGTGCACAATTTTGGCACTGGATCATGTCCATAAAATGTTTAAGATATCTTTTAGAAGAGGTAGACAAAGATTGTTATGCAAACCTTACAGGAAGTAGCAACAGTCCATTAATTTGGGAATTTTAAAAATTATTCACCATATCTGATTGGGGATATTCCTAGTCGAACGTTTGGAAATTAGCTTAGGAAATGGCCGGCATATGGAGCAAAATAGCAGTTAATAGAATAATAGGAAAGAAAACGTCTGTTTCCATTGTAGTGACATTCTTTTTTCTGTAACCGTCATCAGGTGTATTGACATATTTATAGATATCTCAAATTGTCTGTTTATTTGAAGGGGAGCTGGATTGGATTGCAGAGTTTTCGAGAAAAAAAGAAAAGGAAGAAAAGTTACATAAAATCAAGGTGGGCTACTAGTAAAATTTGCAAATGGGAATGATTTGGTGCTTTGAAAAAAGGAAACAATTTAGAATTGTCTGTATTTTTTTAAAATCAAAAGTAATAATTACTATGATTTATTACTGGTACTCTCCATGTGGAAAATGAACTATAGATTTAATTTAAAGTTATCTCTTGTCATGTGAATGTATGAATGATTCATCACCTAAAATATTTCGACAGGTATAGATAATTGTCAGGTTTAAGAATTTTGCTTTGTAGAACATAACCTAAAAGCATAAATTGCATATTGGTCTTAAATTTTCCCATGATGTTCCTTTTGATTTCATCAGATTTACTCTAAAACATGTACCAGTTACGGAAGAATAACTTGTCCAGGAACATTAAACCCATTTAACCAGGGTTTAGTTATTTGGATTTCAATCCAATAAGTTCAGAGCCATTAACTTTTTTACATGTAAATAATGAAAATGACTAATTGCCTTGTGACCCATTGAAGATTTAAAGAAATAATAGGTTCTTGGTGATAACATATTTGTACTACTTCTGTATATTATGGTGTATCTTTTTTATTTGATTGCGCTGTTTATAATGATTTTCCAGGAAGAACATGAAAATATTGAGAAACGAGAGACAAAACTAAAAGAGTTGGGGAAAGGTGCAGGAACTCACCAAGTGAAACGTAAGGTATGAAAAGATGCACATGTGAATGATCCTCTTGGAATATGGAATAAAATAAAAACCAAGTACAAACCAGTACAAACAATCCAAACAATAAGACAGAATTAGAAGTCCTAAAAAACGTTATAGGCAAAATAGTGTAATCAGCAATGGACACATGAATGGAAGTTGAACATACACAAACAAGATAAAGAAATCACAAGTATTATGAAACAAATTGTTTCTTCCATCATTTCACTCTTTTCTGGAACAAGTTTTGGACAGAGGTTTCAGTTATGGTATTTTTTTAGGCTTGTGTGAAATATTACGTGTAAAAAAAACCCCAATATATTATTCTCTATTAATTTATTTTAGCGTGTAAAAATGGAGGATGATTTTGATGACCTTATGAAAGATGCATCTGGTGACATCAAGGCAGCATTTGAAGCTGAGTTAGAGGCATTAAAGAAAGAATGTAATATGTCAGGAGATGGTAATCTAGAAGATGCTCATCTTATGTTAGATGATTATTGTAGTGATGAGGAAACAGAAGGTAGAAAGAAAGAAGATAGTCTGGTTGAAGAAGACCATATTACAAAAGTAAGACTAGACTTTGTCTTCCTTGTTTGAACAGACCCAAAACAATATCTACTGAGAGAGTACAGGACTAACATAGTATTATTTCAATTCTTGGTTGTATGTGATAAGGGTCGTCTGTCCAACCTCGTTGGTTTTCTCTGGGTCCTCCGGTTTCTTTCTACTGCTAAAGACCCCTACGCGCAAGTGAATTATTGAAATTAAAATTAAACCATATGTTAGTTTCGAAAGGACCTAATTTGTGTTGAGTGGCCGTTTAACCCCATTTCTCTCTCTATATACACTTGGAGAACCAGGAGTAAATCCACTTGAAGAAACACAATATACTTGTTGTCTTAGAAAACTGTGGGATGAAATGTTCATATAATAAACTTATCACAATTAGTTCAGAAAATTAGACCAACTGACACAATAATTTCTTACAACACCTATCTACAATATGACCACAGAGTGTCAGATAAAAATTGAATTGGTAATATCAATTTGAAAGATTTTTTTAACCAACTTCAACAAAAAAGGCTATATGTTTTTCTTTTGGTTAACATTTCTTTTTTTTAATTTTTCTTTTTTTCAGATTTATTTTTGTAGTAGAACTCATTCCCAACTATCACAGTTTGTAAGAGAAGTTATAAAGAGTCCTTATGGTGATGATACACGAGTTATATCTCTTGGCTCTAGACAGGTTGGTTAGTTATCCTCATTGGGTAAAAATCAGCACAGTAATATCAGGTTTCATCCTTGTTAAATCATTGATATATCCAATATTTGTTTAATATTTGACCAAAACCACAATTTTATTTGTAACTGATGTTTTCAAAAATAATTGTTAATGTACATCATTCAGTTCCGTTGCTAATTGTTAATAGAATTGGTTTATTGTAATTATATTCATGTATTTCAGAATTTATGCATTAATGAAACAGTGAAGAAAATCAAGTCTCTGAGTTTAATGAATGAAACCTGTTTAGATATGCAAAAAAAAGGTACAGTATATGATAATACATAATTATAAACCATACATTATTAAAGTTGTAAAATAGATATGAAAAGCAGAAAATAAAGTATTATTTGAGCATATTATTGGTGTATTTATGAAAGAATTTGTAATCAACTTTTGTTTTTATCATAGGAAAGAAATCATCGAGTAAAGAACAAGTTAAAAAGCGAAGCAAAGTAGCAGCAGGTTGTTCGTATTATAAATATGAACTTCTTCAAGACTTCAAGGATTCTGTTTTAGTAAGAACTTACATGTAATGTCAATTTTTGTATTGATCTGATCATCATGATAAATAAATGGCAGATGAAGGAGTATATAAAGAATATATAAAGACACTAATAAATATCATTACGTAGATTGGTATCAAGGATGCAGATATTAAAAAAAAATATATATTGAATTTTATAAATAGATAAAAGATAATTTAACAAAGCTTTTAGTACTGATTATTTATGTTGTGGTTTTTTTGTGTCTTCAGCTAGAAGTTCGAGATATTGAACAGCTTGCTTCTGTAGGCAAACAGATGAAAGCTTGTCCATACTATGGTACTAGATATGCTATACCTGCTGCAGAAGTAAGTTCTTATAAACAAATTTTAAAATATCTCCCAGTCTGAATCATGTTTGAAATGTGGAAATGGATTTCATACGTCATCTCCTTCCCGGTTTTGTTTCCAGGCCATATCACGTAATACCTATTCTGGATATCTGTTCAAGCCTTTGTCAGATAATCTTTGTATTTTTATACGCCCACATTTTCATGTGGACGTATTATGTCGTCGCCCCTGTCCGTCCGTCAATTGTTTGTGGACTCTCTACAGGTCACAATTCTTGTCCGATTTTGACGAAACTTAAAATATAGGTTTATCCCCAAAAGTTCTCGGCTGCTTTCGATATTGGCATGTATCCGATCAAAACTTCATGGATTATGGCCCCTGATTGTACGAAAAATCACGTTTTTAGCTTGTGGACCCTATAGAGGTCACAATTTTGAACCGATTTGGATGAAACTTTACATGCATGTTTATAACCCAAAGATCTTGGTTCCTTTCGATATTTTCACCTATCGGAACGTAAATTCCTGAATTATGGCCCCTGATTGTCCGAAAATTCACCTATTTTAGCTCTTGGTACCTCTGGAGGTTACAATTATTATCCGATTTGAAAAACCGTTCGATTATATCACCTTTACACCCTAAGGAAGGTTGAGTTCAAATTTCGGAAAAATCGGACCAAAATTACCATACAAAATGGCCGCTGTTCGTACGCAAATACTGTTAAAAAATGGTATATCAAGGTTGTGGACCCTGTAGAAATCACAATTTTAATTAGATTTTGATGAAACTTGAAATGCATGCTTATAACCCATAATCTTGGTTCCTTTAGATATTTGCGCATATCGGATTGTAACTTCCTGAATTATGGCCCCTGATTATACGCAAAATCGTCTTGGTTTAGCCTGTGGTCCCTTTGGAGGTTACAATAATTATCCGATTTAAAAAATCGTTTGATTATATCACCGTTACACCCTAAGAAAGTTTGAGTTTAAATTTCAGATAAATGGGACCAAAATTGCCATACAAAATGGCCGCCATTCGTACGCAAATACTGTTAAAAAATGGTATATCAAGGTTGTGGATCCCGTAGAGGTCAAAATTTTAATTCGATTTTGATGAAACTTAAAATGCATGGTTATAACCCAAAGATCTTGGTTCCTTTCAATATTTGCGCATATCGGATCGTAACTTCCTGAATTATGGCCCCTGATTATACGCAAAATCGTCTTGGTTTAGCTTGTGGTCCCTCTGGAGGTTACATTAATTAACCGATTTAAAAAATCATTTGATTATATCACCGTTACACCCTAAGGAAGGTTGAGTTCAACTTTCGGAAAAATCGGACCAAAATTACCATACAAAATGGCCACCGTTCGTACGTGAATACTGTTAAAAAATGGTATATCAAGGTTGTGGATCCTGTAGAGGTCAAAATTTTAATTCAATTTTGATGAAACTTGAAATGCACGGTTATAACCCAAAGATCTTGGTTCCTTTCTATATTTGCGCATATCGGATCGTAACTTCCTGAATTACGGCCCCTGATTATACGCAAAATCGTCTTTGTTTAGCTTGTTGTCCCTCTGGAGGTAACAATTATTATCTGATTTAAAAAATCGTTTGATTATATCACCGTTACACCCTAAGGAACGTTGATTTCGAATTTCGGGAAAATTCGGAACAAAATTGCCATACAAAATGGCTGCCGTTTGTACGCGAATACTGTTCCTTTCGTTATTTTCACATATCAGATCATAACTTCCTGAATTATGGCCCCTGATTGTCCGAAAAATCGCCTATGGTCCCTCTGGGGGTCATGATTATTTTCCGATTTAAAAAAAACTGACTCTTATCACCGTTACACCATACGGAAGGTTGAGTTTGAATTTCAGGGAAACCGGACCATAATTGCCAGACAAAATGGCCACCGTTTGTACGCTTATAGTGTTAAAATATGGTATATCAAGGTTGTGGACCCAGTATAGGTCACAATTTTAATTCGATTTTGATGAAACTTGAAATGCATGTTTATAACCTAAAGATCTTGATTCTTTTCTATATTTTCGCATATCAAATTGTAATTTAATGAATTATAGCCTTTGATTGTAGGAAAAATCACTTTCGATTTTGCTTGTTCTCTAACCATCTCTCGAAAATGTGGGCGTATCCTGCCTGGCAGTGCCAGCTTACTATCTTTTTGTTAAAGCTTGGACTACCTTTCAACTTGCATTATTGATGATTTTTAAAAAAATGTGACATTCAAAACAAACTTTTCTTATATCATCTTTACATTCTTTGGGTTTTTGAATTAAATGTATTATAGTAAGACCATCATGAATTTCTACTCTAAAAATAGGTTATAACAACTTCAGCTCTGTTTCAAGATATCTAAAGATGAAAGTCACAAAATATCTGAAATTTAACTTAAATTTAATCATATATACTTGAATATATCCGAGTTGATAACTGGTTTTGTGTTATAGATTGTAGCATTACCATACAATACCTTACTACATAAATCAACAAGAGAAGCCTGTGGTATAAAATTAAAGGATAATGTTGTTATTATTGACGAAGCACATAATTTATTAGAAACCATCAACAGTATATATAGTGTGGAAATTACGGGTGCACAGGTAAACAATAAAATATACCTATATATTTGTCCCAAGCTTTTCAAAGAATGCACCTGTCTATCTGTCTGTCACTCTTTTTGGGATACAATAACTCTTATAATTGATCTAGCATTTTCGAATTTGATGAAGGTGTTTATAAGGTGAGGCCTTGATGCAGTTTGAAGTTCAGTGTTCTGTGCTTCAGCTAATCAGAGATAAGCAGTTTGATTGATCAATGATTCTTATTAAGTGAGAGCAATGAGACTTTTGTGTTGGTTTCATTATATAAGTAAGTACTTTGACTAAATTATATAATGAGCCTTGTTCATAGTTTCATCATAGTATCAATACCTTGACTGAGTTAGATGATGAGCATTTTCTCTTAAGGCTAAGCTTGATTGCTCTTTCTTTTATAAAAAAGTTAATGTGCAATTAATATATATTATGTCATCAAATTATTTGGCATTGCGGTGGAGGACATCATTCTCACTGTCGGCATAATACACCATAAGATAACTTAAAGAAGATATATTTTATACTGATGAGAATGTATTAATTTCTAATGTTTAATGTAGGTGTAGTAGAATCAGAAATGTTGTATTTTTGTTTCAGGCTTTGAGAGCCCACAACCAGTTAACTCAGTATGAAAAGAAATATAGATCAAGATTAAAAGCTAAAAATTTGATGTATGTGAAACAAATCTTGTATATTTTGGCAGCCATTGTTAAATGTCTAGGTGGTAAGTAGGACATTTTTATGTACCCACATTTTAATGATGTCATTATTTCTATTTGTTTCAATTCCTAACATAAATAATTCCAGTCACATCATATCGCTCTTCATCCCTGTTGAAATCGACTCCTTTTTTGTAATTCAGGAGCTTATCATATAGATTATTCAAGATACTAAAGTATCCGTGACTAATTTCGTTTGTATTGAACTCTTTAGACTACTTTAAGGCTGGGGGGTTGGATGGCTGGATGGTTAACATGTGCAATGTGCATGCTGTATCATAAAGCCTAGTCAACGGGCCTGGTTTCGAATCTTCGGTTGTACGTGACAAGGAGTAGGGTCGCCTGTCCAACCTTGTGGGTTATCTCAGGGTCCTCCGGGTTTCCTTCTACTGAGAAAAACCCCTATGAGCAAGCGAACTATTGAAATAAAATTAAACCATATGTTAGTCCCAAAATGACCTAGTTTGTGTTGATTGGACGTAAAACCGCATTCTCTCTCTCTCTACTTAAGGCTTTCGTTGCAGGCTTCTATTTATACTATTTCTGCACAAATTTATCTGGTTGGCCTCTGCAGTTTGGATGTATTTCCACTGTTTGCTCAGCTATGTTTTGAGGTTTTTTCAATACCCCCAATATCTTCAAAAGAATAAATTAGAATTAAACACCAACACAATGTTCATTGGAGAAAAATTTGGTCACACTTCCTACTGAGTAAATTCACAGTAGGCACCCATAATGGTTTGACAGAGTGATAGCTTCTGGGCTTGATCATGTGACATTTCTGCCTTTTTTATATGCCCACATGGAAATGTGGTAGTATATTGTCATCGCTCGGTCCATTTGTCTGTTCTTCCGTCCGTCCGTCATCCATAATTTCTTGTGAACACTCTAGAGGCCAAAGTTTAAATCTGATTGACTTTAAATTTATACACAGTGACTTCAAAAATGAATTTTGACAACTAGAGCAGTTAAATACATGATATTAAATGTTTCGTATACTTAACTTAGCATGGAATAGAACTTTATAAAAGCCAAACAAGTTGTAATGATTTACTTATAATTACTAAATGAGTTGATACTCTTAATCAGATTTTAGTGTATTTAAGTATTATAAATGTTTCCTTATCGAAAAAAGTAAAAATATACGACAACTCTTGTTGATAATTTAGCTGCTGTGGGTGTATGTTTCGTTGCCTGGCAACCTATCTTTATTTATACCGTAACAGGGCATCATTTCTTAAATATCCAGGCACACCCACAAATTCGCTTGCAAGAGCTTTTATTTACCATCTATCCAAATGGTGTAAAATAAATAACAGTTAAAAAACCAATTTATTTATTTATTTAATAGTACTTAATAGTTATTAACTGACAACTAAAAGTTTTATTTAAAAATATTCTGCCATGGCCTTGAGTAGTATATTGATTGTATCCAAATTCTAACAGACAAGTACACTCATTGAACATGCCACTCGATTTACTGGTCTTATGCTTACAACATAAAACACTACCTTGGACGTTCGAGTAAATCTCTGGCTCAATGCCGTCCCAATTTTGCTCATTAAAAGTTTTTTTTTGTTTCCATGGAAACAAATTGGACAAAGTTTTTGGTATTCAATTTTTATACGCCCACATTAGAAATGTGGTTGTATATTGCTGTCACCCTGTACGTACGTATATCCGTCCGTCCACAATTTCTTGTGAACGCTCTAGAGGCTATAGTATATTTCTAATTGACTTTAAATTTATACACAGTGGTTAAGGTCATGAGATGAAAAAGCCTATGTTTTTTCAGTAACATCCGATAATTAATGCCAGAGTTATGGCCCTTGATCACTTTGAAAAATCTTGTGAACGCTCTAGAGGCTAAAGTTAATATCCAATTGACTTTAAATTTATACAGTGTTTAAGGTCATGAGACGAAGAAGCCTATTGATTTTCAGCACTTTCCGATAATTACTGTCAGAGTTATGGCCCTTAATCATTAAGAAAAATCTTGTGGTTGCTGTAGAGGCTAAAGTTAACATCGGATTGACTTTAAATTTAAACACAGTGTTTATAGTCATGAAACGAAGAAGCCTATTGATTTTCAGCGATTTCCGTGAATTGCTGTCCGTGTTATGGCCCTTGATCACTTCCAAAAACCTTGTGAGCACTCTCAAGTTGAAAGTTAACATCTGATTGACTTTAAATTGTAATTTATAATGATAAATGTAGTTTATATCCAGACAAACCCCTTATCTTGTAATATGATACTGGTGAACTATACGCTTGAAACAAAATAAGCAGAGCCCAGGTCAAAGAGGAACCAGCCATATGGATGCTAAATATAAGTCACGTGATCGTGACATCTAGTTCCAGCAGCGTGGTCAGTCGGCATCTTTCCTTTGTTTCCAGTTTCAACCATTAGGTCTTTGCAGTAGCATCGGATAATCATTAATATTTCTATTTTTTCACAAACCATCAGATCTTCATCTGACATATCGTATATCGATATATACAAGTTTCAACTTCATTTTACACAACTTTAACTTTGTGGATATTCTATTACTAGTGCCGTGTTCAACTTCAAGTTTGATTCAATCAACTATATTAACATCATTCCTACTCGTTTTGCTGCAACCCGTCCTGTGTCGTGGTGACCAGTCCAATACAGACTGGTATTATCTTACGAGTACCGGGAGGGCACGGTAAACTAACGACGTGCTTCGGACCCGTGTACGTGTAAATCAAGTGTAGTCAACGTCCTGCGAATTTCATAATGAGTTCCCGACAGACAAGGAAACGAAATGCTACGACCAACGTAGACCTCGAGGACCCACGTAACTGGCCGAAAAAACGCTACGTCGACGAACTTAAATCTAAAGGCATCCAGGTCAATACATCGTGGAAGTTAGATGTAATTAGACAATTATATCTCATAAACAATCGACCTAGTACCGTAATCGAAAGCGGGATTGATTCGGCCACTCGGGTAGATCCTCCAACAAGCGGTGCGGAGGAATCTAATTCCAATGGCATGGTAGTGAGTAGTCCCGCAGGTGAGATACCAGGCGTAGATACTGACACCGTGGAACTCTCGCCTCTACCGGTAATCTCGCAGACATCCACGAACAAACATGGCGGCTCCCAGATCGAGAGTTCAAGAAGCACTGACGATGTCGTAAAAGAAACGACTACAGCTCTAAAATCGGCCACCGAAGCCGTAAACTGTATGTCGCATTTAATTCAGAGCCTGTTGAATCGCGAACCTAATACCATGCAGGCAAACCAGGCATCGTCAGCAAGTCAATTCACCTTGGAAACCGCTACCTTAGCAATGGAACAACGACCCTCATCATCATCACAGACATCCTGCTCCGGCACTCCCGGTAGTATTACTGCGCTGCCACTCACAAATCAGACTTTCACATGCCATGAGTTATCTAATAAACGAATGATGTATGCTGAGGACTTACCAAAGATGGATTATATCTCACCCCAGCTGAAGAAACAAATACTCGAAGGTAAATATGTAAACCTTGCTTGCTTATTGACGCCCAAATTCGAGATGCCACAATCAAGAACGGTACATTCGGAAGGTCTGGTTGTCGAATTGTCGGCTCCGAAGGATACACGTCTAGAACACAATTTGTCGATTGATGAATTCAACAAGGCTTTCAGGAAGTATCGCCACACAATAGTCAAGGTATATCCTCAGCGACGAGAGGAATTAGAGCAATATGAGGCAGATATTAACGAAATAGCGGAACATTACGGTAGACGATTCTATTCTTATCACAAAATGTTCGCCAACAAAGCCGCTTCAGCAATAACGGAATTTAATACTCTGATAAGTTGGGCTAAGGTGGATGATCGTCTATTGAATCTTATGCAGGGAACAGTCAGTCGGTCATGTGTACACTGGAGAATTCGACCATGCCGCCAAATTTTGCAATACACAGAAATATATGAAAATTAATAATACACCCGTCTCATCTTCCTTCAACGACCAAGCTAGTCGTACTAAAGATAAGTACGGTAGACTTATCTAGCATGTAGAAGGTGAGGAATTGTGTAACAATTTCAACTATGGAGTCTGCAATCGTACCCTTTGTCTTTTCGAACACAGATGCCTAAAATGTAAGATGCCAGAACACGGAATCAAGTCATGTCGGGAACAGAACGGAAATACATCTAACTACAAAAAAGGGGGATTTACATCCGCAGGACATAGCCAAGCAACAGAGAGACAAAGCAATAAAAACAATTGACTAAATGACTTGGCAGTACCAGTGACCCCCCCCCGGACTAATAGTGATGTGTTGTGCCAGATAAACATTGAGAAATTGCGATACGAACTAATCAATCATCCCGACAAGGACTTTGTATCGTATCTGATAACAGGTTTAGAAAATGGTTTTGATACCATGGTTTCGTGTAAAGACATTTCAACTATGGAATGCAGAAATCTGTTATCAGCATTACAAGATAAGGAATCGGTGGATATATTAGTAAGTCAAGAAGTCAACAAAGGTGGGATCAGCTGTCTCAATCCATTCAACAACTGATTTGGCATTTTATTCATTCATTACACTCACAAACCCCAAATTTTAAAGTTTGTGAATACAAAATTATCATAATATTATTCCAGCAGGAGTATCACACAATCTATTTCAGAGATAATTTGAGGATATAAGTTCTCCTTTAATACACCTCTATAGGGTCAGCTAAATATTCCTGGTAACCTCCGCAGAGGTTGACCCTCGCAGGGGTCGTCAAATTCACTCTCTTGTCCTTAGGTAACCTCCGCAGAGGTTGATCCCCGCAGGGGTCGTCAAATTCGCTCTCTTGTCCTTAGGTAACCTCCGCAGAGGTTGACCCCCGCAGGGGTCCCTCAAATTCACCCAATGTTTTTCTATGCTAACCTCAGCAGAGGTTGACCCCCGCAGGGGTCTCTTAATTCATATACCCCCGCAGGGGCATATACATAAGTTCAGAAGGCTATCACCCTGTGGATCCCTTGGTCTTAGCTATAACGTCTACAGCTGGTAGAATTCTTTCACTATACTTAGTTAGACACTTATAGAGGGGTAAAGTGATTATGTAAGCATGTTGTTGAGATATGTATGTTAAACTGAGACAGCCAGATCCCCAAATAAGGTGTTCGTATTAAAATTTAATTGTTTGTTATTTCATTATCATTATATGTCATGCTGGTATATGAGTTTTAATTATTCATGTATCAAATAAACACTTTGAAACATATCCTAATTGTTGTGCAGTTTGTTGGGATATAAATTGTAATTTATAATGATAAATGTAGTTTATATCCAGACAAACCCCTTATCTTGTAATATGATACTGGTGAACTATACGCTTGAAACAAAATAAGCAGAGCCCAGGTCAAAGAGGAACCAGCCATATGGATGCTAGATATAAGTCACGTGATCGTGACATCTAGTTCCAGCGGCGTGGTCAGTCGGCATCTTTCCTTTGTTTCCAGTTTCAACCATTGGGTCTTTGCAGTAGCATCGGATAAGCATCGGATAATCATTAACCACCACCATCCCCAACCTCCACTTATACAGTGATATAATTGGGCATACACGGTTTATGTCGTTAAAATTTCATAATCTTAAATAATGTCTGTTTTCAGAGAAATAATTGGTATACATGTACATGTATATATGTCTTAAAAATTACATAATCTTAAATAATGCATGTTGCGGTCTTCAGCAAAATAATTGGTATACATTTATATATGTCTTCAAATTTCATAATCTTAAATAATGTATGTTGCTGTTTTCAGCGAATAATTGGTATACACGTATATATGTTTTCAAATTTTATAATCTTAAATAATTTATGTTGCTGTTTTCAGCAAATATGTCTTTGAAAACTCCACAATCTTAAATAATGTATGTTTGTTGTCTCTGTTTATCTTTCTATTTTATGTTTTTATGCATTTTATTCATTCATTACACTCACAAACCCCAAATTAAAAGTTTGTGAATACAAAATAATCATAATATTATTTCAGCAGGAGTATCACACAATCTATTTCAGAGATAATTTGAGGATATAAGTTCTCCTTTAATACACCTCTATAGGGTCAGCTAAATATTCCTGGTAACCTCCGCAGAGGTTGACCCTCGCAGGGGTCGTCAAATTCACTCTCTTGTCCTTAGGTAACCTCCGCAGAGGTTGATCCCCGCAGGGGTCGTCAAATTCGCTCTCTTGTCCTTAGGTAACCTCCGCAGAGGTTGACCCCCGCAGGGGTCCCTCAAATTCACCCAATGTTTTTCTATGCTAACCCCAGCAGAGGTTGACCCCCGCAGGGGTCTCTTAATTCATATACCCCCGCAGGGGCATATACATAAGTTCAGAAGGCTATCACCCTGTGGATCCCTTGGTCTTAGCCATAACGTCCACAGCTGGTAGAATTCTTTCACTATACTTAGTTAGACACTTATAGAGGGGTAAAGTGATTATGTAAGCATGTTGTTGAGATATGTATGTTAAACTGAGACAGCCAGATCCCCAAATAAGTTGTTCGTATTAAAATTTAATTGTTTGTTATTTCATTATCATTATGTCATGCTGGTATATGAGTTTTAATTATTCATGTATCAAATAAACACTTTGAAACATATCCTAATTGTTGTGCAGTTTGGCGGGATATAAATTTATACACAGTGTTGTAGGTCATAAGATGAATATGTATATTGAGTTTCAATGAATTTTGATAATTTGAACATCTAAATCCAGAATATTAAATGTGTCGTATACTAAACGTTGGCATGGAGGAGAACTTTATCAAAGCCAAACAAATTTGATGATTTTCTGATAATTACATAATGAGTTGTTACTTTTAATCAGATTTTAGTGTATTATGCATGTTTCATTACCGAAAAAAGTAAAATATGCGACAACTCTTGTTGACTGCCTGAACGATTTAGCTACTGTAGGCGTATGTTTTGTTGCCTGGCAACCTATCTTTATTTTAAGAGCATATCTCATTAACCATTTTAGATAAATATTGAACACACATCCATCAACCTATTAAAGAAGTGACACCTTTTGCTTAAATTAATCAAAATGTCTTAGATTTAAAATAATTTTGTATTCATGGAATTTTGGAAGTGTATTATAAGTATATATATACATTTTATTCCCAAGTATATCTCGTACCCCATTCAAGATATCTTTATGAAACTTTTTGCAAACACCAACTTATTAAAGTAGTTGTGTCTTTTGCTGATTATAAAATGCCTCAGTTTCAATATTTCTGAGTTTCCATGGAAACAAATTTTGGTATACAATTTTTATTCCAGAGCATATCTCATAAACTGTTCAATATATCTCTATGAAAGGTTGTACATATATTATAGTATCTGTGACTTAGAAGTAATAAGAAGTTTCTCATATTTAACATTACTTTGTGTTTCCATGGAAACAAATAATAATAATAATAATAATAATAATTTATTTATAGAGCGCCTATAATCCAATACTTAGATTGCTCTATGGCGCTATTACATTATTGTAAAAGTATAAAATATAAAACATCTCAATAATAAGAACATTGCACAATTAGAATAAAATATGGTATGCAATAATAAAAAGTTAACTCTGAAAAATCTTAAGCATTTAACAATTAAAATGGTTTTTAAAAAGGTGAGTCTTTAACTTTTTCTTAAAAACAGGCAGGGAAGGGGAATCTTTAATTTCAGAAGGTAACTTATTCCATGGTTTAAAAGCAGCAAAACTATAAGACCTTTCCCCAAATGAGGATTTTGCATGATAGGGCATTAGCAAGTTTTTGTTTTGTGATCTAAGTGTGCGTGTAGGAATATATGGGGTCACTTAAAAGTAGTTTTAGCATACAATTTTTATTTTGGAGCATATCTGATAAAGTATTCAAGATGTCTTTATGAAACTTTGTACATTAACCTATCATTTATATAACATGTAGTTGTGTCTTTGCTTGTTCTAAATTTATCAGAATTAATCATTTTTGCATTTCCATGGAAACAAGTTTAACTTTGTGTTTTTATATGCATTTTTATTTCGGGAACTATCTCATACACCATACAAGATATATTATGAAACTTGATACACACATTAACCTATTATAGTAGGTGTTCCTTTTACTAATTATAAATATTTCCATAGAAACAAATTGAACATAGTTTTTGATATACAAATTTTATTCCAGACCATATCTTATAAACTATTTATGATATATTTATCAAACCAGTAGTTGTGACTTTAGCTAATTAGAAATTTATCGGTTTGAATCATTTCAGTGTTTCCATAGAAACAAATTTGACTTGGTTTTTGGTATAGAATTTTTATTCTATAGCATATCTCATAAACTATTCACATCTTTATCACCTTAATTACTCAACTGGAAATATCTTAATGTTACTACAAACTGCTATTGTGTTGCTATTGTCACACAGCTAGAACTATTTTCAGAGATGGCTGATATTATTTACTAACATGAACATTACTAGTATTTTGATGTTGATTACCATATTTGTCTTCAGTGTAAATCATGTGTGGTGCAGCCTCCCAAAACATGTCCAAGGACTGAGGATGATGTGTATAATATTCGTTCAAAAATGTGTTTAATTAGTAAACACTGTATTAAAAAATAAAATAATTATACTTTATTATAGTCTTTATAATTTAATCAAATTGATTAATTTTATTAAAACTACAATTTATATTTTGTTTTCAATATGGATATTTAAATAATTTTTTCAGAGTAATAACAAATATAATTAAAGTTTTAAAATAAGTGTTTATTTAAATATAACTGGCACCTAAAACTGTCATTTGTAGAAAATGAATGAATGAATGAAATGGGCTTTAACGTACTACTGTTATGCACTTAACCTGAGCTAATTGAAAACGGGAAAACTCATACAGAGTGCTATGAGGGAAATTTTGTCCGGGCAGTGGCGCTACGGCCTACTCTTATATCGAATTCCAACTGCCAAGGGATCTTTTACGTGCACTCCAATGTGTACACGGGACCTCGGTTTTTCGTCCCATCTGAACGACAGGCGGCTGTCCTTGTCAGGCCCTCCTTCTGCATCACTGACAAGGGGAAATCACGTCGGAAAATCGAGATGAACTTTCTCGGCCAATGCAGGGATCGGACACTCGACCTCAAGGCTAGCGAATTGTAGAAAAAACAGCACATTAAACATGACAACCCATGTGCTACCTGCTTCAGACTTGATAGGGCCTATGATTGATCTCTGGAGATGACCTGTCCCTCTATAAATGCATATGGTTAATATGCATATGATGAGAATTTATAATTATTTCAGGTAAAATAGATGAATGTTCCGAAAAACAAATCATCACTAAGTCAGGTATGAATGAAAATTTTACAAATTTTAGCATCAAAGTTATAACGAATATAACAGTCTACTCATTAAATTTGATTGTAGCTGGCTACCAGTTATTTTATACCATTTACTGTGTGACTGTCAGTGAGTGTTTGGCTATTGCCTTCATAGTATTATATACCAGCTGTCTAACTGATTTATTTTAATTGTAAGAATCTTGGTTCTGCTATCAGGCGGGGTCAGAATGTGACCTGCTATGATAAAATCTAAACAAAGGACAATAAACTCTTTGACACACAGACTATAATGCCATAGACATAGAAACCAAGAGACTATGAGGACGAATTGTTTAAAACTGTGATAGACCCACTGTTTTATATATTTGAGCATACTGAAAATAAATGTTTTGGATTTAATTCAGTGTCTCTATCACATACACGTACTGTTGATTGAGAAGTAATGAAGATAAACATGTATAATACAGAAGTTCAAATGTAGGTCAGCACAACAACACCGTGAGAATACTGTATGTCACTGTACTGTAGGCTGATAACTGAATCTAGGTCAAATAAGCGAGCTACTGTTTAAGTTTATGGCTTGAATGATTCTTTTACCTTTTAGAAATACAGCTAAAGACAATAAATAACTTTTTGTTCATCTCTCAACTTGATAACCTGAATTTATTTAAAGTTCTAAGATACTGTGAAAGAAGTCAAATAAGCAAAAAGGTATGCTACTACTATTGTATTGATTATATTATTGATCGAGACAAAGAAAAGATAACTACTCCTTTGGAGATAGGTGTAAATTATCTCCCATGGCTCAAATTACATTCTTTGAGTTAATTTTAAAGATATTTATTAAAATTAAAGATTTATGTCTACAAACAGTTTAGTCAATATCTGTATGAATTCTATCTGTACCCTGTATAAAATAAATCATTAAAGGTAATGATCTGTTCATATTTAAGTTAATGTATAAATGTCCATAGTTTGTCACATGATCTCACCTTAAGATATATGTAAGGTGTATATAAACCCCCAATTGATCAGTGCAAAGCATACTTACCTGGTACGGGAGGCACCGTGATCCGCAAGGCGGTCCTCCCAGGGTGAGGCCTTTCCATTGCACCACGGTTTGGCTGACCCCTGCGATCGCCCCAAATGTGGGCGACTCGAGTACGTAATTTCTTAGTGTGGGGGACTGCGTTCGCGCTATCCCCTGGAAATTCAAATGAAAAGAGTAAAATTCCCAATCCTCCCCCTTAAACATAACATTTCCCTGTAACAAAGACTTGGAAATATAAGAATGAATTTGTTTATTTCAATACCGACTGGATTTTCAGCCTTGACATATCATTTTGTACGGTAGTCCAAGTGCTATAGTTTATTGTGAATGATCTTACTTAGCATGATGTATTTAAAACTGTATGTGATATTTAAGATATTGAACTATGATGTATTTAAAACTGTATGTGATATTTAAGATATTGAACTAGATACAGAAGTATGTAAATTTAGTATTGAACCTTTTAGAAATGAAATACAAAATCCCAATATCTTTTTATTATTTTGATACTATTTAGCTCCATGGTTTCATAGAAAAATATGCAGACACTGAAGTTCATAGCAGTAAGTAAACTAAATATGTTCTGAAAATTTAGAATTTTTAAAATGCTTGTAAAATGTTTATCTCTAGACATAAATACATTTTGGGCCATGTGAATAATCGTATCTTGTTTTAATTGTTTTGCAGCAGCAGATAAAAAAGAGTCAAATCTATCAGGCGTGAAAAAATTTCTCAATGAAATAAAACAGAAAACAGAACTGAGTGTGGATAGTGTTGTTTCAGGTAATTTATTAAGATTAATGAAATGGGATTAAACATCCTACTGTTCTGCTCTGACTGGGCTAACTGACTGGGAATTTTGCCCAGACAGCTATGCTACAGTCTACCCATATTTTGAATCCCAGGGATATTTTATGTGCCTGCCAATTATCTGTACACAGGACCTTGGTTTCTTGTCCTAAAGAACTTTCTCGACCCACGCAGGGATCAAACACGGGACGTCCGTGTACGATTTATGGTCGCAATGCCTTCTTCCTGTATTACACAGTTTTTCTTCTGGATCATTTGTATTTGCAAGGATTTTACTCTTTTTTTGGTAACAGTATAAAATTATTATTTTGAGCCCATCTCATAAACCAATGAATTCTTTATAGTAAATCTGATCATTGCCATTTAGCTCTCGAGGTGATCACATTTACTGACCACGATATTAATAAGCTTATCTATGGACTAACAATGATACTATGATACTTTCCATCTCGATAACCTGCCCTTATACCCAAAATCTCAGTCCTGGAGCTGCTCTAGTGTAGCCGCCAACCCCAGACAGACAAATAACAGTCAAAAATGGTATGTATCTACTATAAACATAGAAGTACTGTACTTTATCTACTTTAATATATATATATATTCAACATGGTATTTCCTTTAGATGTTATAGAATTATGTATTGTTGTTAGTAAATGTGGTTTTTCGAATGGTATGAATATAAAATATAACAATTCTTTCTTAAGTGCGCGCACTGGATAAATTATGACGTTAAGAAAAGGTCCACCAAATGGCAGACAATACATCAACAATGCCATTCCAGAACACTGTCCACCCATCAACAAGACAATACATCAACGGTACCATTCCAGAACACTGTCCACCCATCGGCAAGACCATACATCGACGATACCATTTATCGGCGATGATTCATAGAAATTATGACGTTAAGAAAAGGTCCACCCAACGGCATGACAATACATCGATGATACCATTCCAGAACACTGTCCACCCATCAGCAAGACCAAACATCGATGATACCATTTTATTGGTGATGATTCATAGACGATACAATTCACAAAACAAACTGTCCACCAATCAGCAAGACCATACATCAACGATACCATTTATTCATTGACAATACCATTCACAGAACAAACCCATCAGCAAGACCATACATCGGCGATACCATTTATCGGCACCTTTTCATAGACGATACCATTCACATAGCAAACTCTCCACCCATTGGCAAGGCCGTACATCGACAAGACGATTTATCCGCGACTATTCATAGATGATACCATTCAAAGAACAAACTGTCCCCCCAATTGGCGAGACTATTTATAATCCATCTCCAAAACCGCAGATTGCAAGGTTTATATACTACCTGTATGCACATGCATTGAAGGTAGGCAGTTTGGGTGAGCCTGAGTAAAATAGTTCCGGGCGAGATGCACGGCAGAGTTTGGGCAACCAATAGTGATACCAATGTGATACAATTGTGTTCAGTGATAAGCATTAATCTCATTGGTTGTGATTATGGGACACAAACATTCTGCATCTAATTGAAGTAGAATGATTACATCTGGTGTGGATGTCATTTAGGCGATTGTCTTGACAGTGTTCAATGATTAGGGTTTTCTGTGTTGTCTAAGCACCTGTTTGTCTCCTCACACTGTTTTAAACACAACTCCTCTTTCAGCTTGATGTACATGTTTGTTGAGTGGATTTCTTGACTGTGTTTGGAAATCAAGAGCAGAGATCAGCAATTTGGTTTGCTAACACTTATAACTAAATAACTCTACTTCTTCTAATAGAGGGGGAGTGATGAAACTTTATGTATAGTTTCAGTAAAAGAATATAAATTCAATTATGAACATGTTCTGCTTAAGTTAAGCAGAATAGTCGAAGATTTGATTGATAGATGCTTTATAAGATAAATGTGCAATTAAATATTTTGGAATTGAGCATAACTGTTAACTTGTTCTTTTCTTTTTTTTAGATAAACCTGTTTCCATGACGCCTAGTTTTGATAATATGAACTCTCCACTAATGCATATTGAAAGTTTCCTTGAAGCATTAACAAACTGTGATAAAGATGGTAGAATAGTTGTAAATAAACAAGGTGGGTTTTTCAAAGAATAAGATATATTCAGTTGGCCATCAAGTATAATTTCAGTCATTTCTTTCTCATTAATGTATGTGTAGTTTGCAGGATAATTATCATCCATGAATAAATGGACTTTTAAAATCTCGAATAGCTAGATGAAGAGTTGATCATCACTTCCTGATAGCTATAGGTTAATTAACAGTTATCCAGTGCCACTTATAATTGTTAATGAGGGGTTAGATGGCCGAATCGTTAGCACATGAACGCTGTATCATAAGGTATGCCATGGAGTCAACTGGCGTAAGACGATTCTCCGGTTGCATGTGACCGCGTGGGTATTCTCCAGTTTCCTCCCACTGTGAATTATTGAAATAAAATTGAACCATATGTTAGTCCTAGTTTGTATCGAGTGGACTTGAAACCCCATTTTTCTCTCTCTCTCTTTATAATTGTTAATAACATTGATCAAGGTTGTATAAACTTTACACTTTTCAGTTACCAATGTTAACTGTGTAATGTATAAATGTAGTCAGAATGTTTTTATTTATTTACAATGCAGGACACAACAATCAGAATATTTTTACAGACATCATTTATGAAGACTAATGAAAAAAAAATTGACCATATAACAATAAACTGAATAATGAATAAATATTTGAAATTTCTATGCTTTCGTATTTTGTAGGATTACTGAGTCAATCTAGTCTCAAGTTTCTTCTCTTAAATCCAGCTGTTCATTTTAGTAGTATTGTTGAACAAGCTCGCTCCATTATAGTAGCTGGTGGAACTATGCAGCCTGTAAGTATGACATTGATTTTAATATTTCAAGTTTGAAAATGAGGGCATGGTTATAAAATTTGATATTATTATGTGAAGGCTTTGTGCAGCACATACCTGTATAGATTTTTCCTAACTTTGTGTTTGCTATATAATATAGAGTTGTCTCCCCTTAGACCACATCCGTTGGAAATTTAGCTGGAAGTTACACCATTGAATGTTAAAATATTAGGGACTGTAGGTTGAATAAACTAATACTTCAATTTGCAATAAAAGAATATAAGCATATACAACACTGCAACCAGTGTGCTGCATTTTTGTCCCTGTCTTTCAAAAAAGCAGTGGATTATTAAAATGGTATGTTAGTCTGACTCTACTTCTAATTGAGATAGAATGTTCAACCTTGGTGTAGATATTAATTAAGTAAATGTCTTCAAGGAGTCCAATGATCAGCATTTCCTGGTTAGCTTAATTAGAGATAAGCAATTTGAATTGTTTATGCTTTGAGACTTGATAACTGATTGTAATTGAGTGAGAATGATTATGCTCTTCTCACTCATGTTTAGCAGAGTTATAAGCAATTGGAATTGTCGCGAATTTAGAACATAGCTTTGATTCTAATTAGAAAGATTCGAGAAACTTAGTATACAGTTTCATTACATATCAATACTTTACATAAATTCGATGGTGAGAATTTTCTGCCTAGGTTAATTGGAGATCAGCAGTTTTATTGTTAGAGACTTAAATGCTCATTGGGTAAATGTCTTGACAGAGTTCAATGATGTACATTTTCTGCTTGGGCTTAACAGAGATAAGCCATTTGATGTGTCAATGCTTTGGAGCACAATAACTTTGATTCTGATTGGGCGAAAGTGATGAAACTTGGTGTATAATTTTATCACATCATTACCTTGTCTAAGTTCTATAATGATCATCTTATGGTCGGGTTAAGCTGAATGATAAGCAGATTGATTGCTCAGTGCTTTATAAGTCTTTTATAGGAGATTGACTTGTCAATAATACTTGTTACTTTCTTTTATTTATAGATATCAGAATTTACAGATCAATTATTCCATTGTGCTGGTGTTAGTTCTTCAAGAGTTGCACTTTATTCCTGTGGTAAGAATGGTATTTATGTATTTATTGATTTCATTTGAATAACAAATCTGCAGATCTGCTTTGAAATGCATCAAGAATAACTTAGTCTAAAAGATCCATCACTGTTGTATTCAAAAAAATATAGAAACAAGAACAAATAAAAATATGAGCAGTTTATTAATGGCCTATGAATAAGCTATCAGAAGAATTATAATAATGACAATACATATTGTTTTGCATTTAGGTCATGTTATACCAGCAGATCATATATTACCATTAGTTATAGCAACTGGTCCTTCTGGTCAACAGATGGATTTTACATATCAATATCGAGATAGTCCAACATTGGTAAGTTTGATTATAACATTTAGTACACAAAACTTTAACATGCCATGCAAATCCTTAAGCAAAATAAAACAATTGCCAGTCGTTAAGCCAGGTAAAGTTTGCCATCTAAATCCAAAGGTGAACCAAATAAAGAATCACTTATTAAACCCCAGCTCGTTACACTGTAGAACTGGAACCGTTTAGTCGTGTTGTTTTAGCGTTGGAATCTAATCCTACCGTTGAATTTCAAAACATCGTTGAAAAATAACAAAAATGGTTTAATTAGTACAATGGTTTAGATTCTCCGATGCGTTTAGAAACGAATTTCCCGTTCACTTATCTATGGCATTTAGAAATTGGACAAGCCGTTGAACTTCCCGAAATGCGTTAAAAAATGGTTTTCCCGTTTAAATATCTAGGGCATTTAGAAATTGGACAAGCTGTTGAATTTCCCCGTGAGGCATTTAGAAATGAACTTCCCGTTATAAGATACAACTTTTAATTTCCCGCTACCCGTTATTCCGATCGGTTCATTTTGATTACGATTATAAAGGTGAATATAAAAAAAATGTGCACACATCACGCCTTACCGTGTCCGTAGTATTTATTATCCATTAGCCTATACAGATAGTATTCCACCATTGACAAATACTTAAAAAATCGGCAAGTCATGTCCCAGAACTCGGTAAATCACAGGTTTAAATGCATCTTCATTAAATCACCAATGCGCACACATCACGCCTTACCGTGTCCGTAGTATTTATTATCCATTAGCCTATACAAATAGTATTCCACTATTGACAAATACTTTAAAAAAAAACGGCAAGTAAAATATGTCCCAGAACACGGTAAATCACAGGTATAAATGCATCTTCATTAAATCACAAATGAATTATCGCAGCATTCCACGTGTACACGTCGCCAGAATCATCCCAGTGGGATAAACTCGCGAGAGTTAAACATGTACTGGCGCCAAAAAAATCACTGTGGCCCAATACATTTCGAGGATATAAGTTCACAAATTCGACCAATCAAATAATTAATGTTAATAACAAGGGAAATTTATGACTCAAGTGTATGTTCAAAGGCATGCTTTTGTATTATACTCAGACATGTAAACCACAGGTGGGAATTAATAAAACAATAGCATTCGAACAATCAAAGAATTAATCCATGTATACTGTACTAACGAACAATATGGTTTCGTGTGGCACCCAGACGTGTGACAACACGTGGGAATTAATATAATAATAACATTCGACCAATCAAATAATTAATAAATACTGTAATAACGGACATTTGGGACTCGATATAAACGACAGTTGGGACTTTTAAGAATTTATGTAGAAATATTAATAACTTATCTTTTTTCGTTTATGATGATGGCCGAAGACAGATTATGAATAATAATAAAGAAATAAAAACATTATTAGTTGTATTTTATTTATATCAGTTGTCTGTTAATATTCAATTGATAAGAAAAACGCGGCTGATACCTGTCTATCTGGGTACTATTTATATTAAAAAGTTGCTGATGAATTTATAAGAAATAGGCCAAGGCAAAACACTAAAAAAATAATTATTAACATGAACTACACGTGGTTAGTAAAAGGCTCAACCAAACGATAAAACATTAGTTGCACTTACGGTTCTTTGATAATCATAGTTTCCCAAAAAAGTTGTATAAATTTGTTAAAAACGAATAATATGCTGATGAATTAATTTGAAATTGACATACACAAAAACAAGCCCCTAGAAATTGTTAACGATAATCCGTAAGTTGCGCGTTGCCGTTGACATGCATTCCTCGACAAGCTTGTCGTAGATGGCAATACCAACCGATAAATTAAGTGTGTAGAAAGCAAGGTTTTTTTCCGGGAAAATAGAAGAAATGGCAATGATCACGGCGGGATAATTAAAGCAGATTAACCGATAATCCCGATGTTATTGTAGTATGTTATTGTGCAAAGAAACCTAGCGGTTCTTTGGTGGATGAGGGAAAACGCGAGTTGTCAATTAACGAGAATGGCGGCCGTGTGTTGATTGCAATTATCCTGTTTCACGAAAAAACATTAGCAGTGATCGGTTAATCAAGCTCGTTTACTTTTTGAAAAAGAAAAACAACGGAGTCCCAAACAACGTATACTAAAGTTCCAAACGTCGTATACAAAAGTCCCAAACGTCGCGGTCATATTGTTTTGAGTCCCCAATGACGCAAGTCCCAAATGACATGTTATTCTCTATAGCTGGTTTGAAATGGGTTTATTTATCGTGCGATTCCATGACAGTGATATCGTTGCCGAATATCATCGGCTAATACAGCATTCCAAAAAAAAAGATTCATTTTACACGGTTAAACACGCAGATTTTACTCGCATATATTGAAAAATAACAAATATCAAACAGGCTTTTAAATATTAAAATAAACAGAAATATGGCTGTACCGATACATTACTTCATCAATATGTTCGACATTTTTAAGACTTGCATCGATCGACTACTTCAAACTCATTCAAATTACGAAAAAATTCAAAAGTTTACACACATGGTCTTAACGTGTTCGAAAGTTTTGTCAACGAAATAGCCATTTCCATTCTGTCAAATAAGTCACACAATGCATTTTAAATTAATAAATCACACCCGAACAAGTAATATATCGTCGGGTTTAAATCACAAATGAATTAAATGCCTTCATGTCCTGTTTTCAAGCATATTTTGCCAAAAGTCACCGTTAACCTTGCTGAACATTAACACGTAGGATAATACCTTGATGGCCTTTTCAATTAAATTCGGCACCAAAGATTCTGAGTCAATGCATCTGTCAGTCAAGATTCCTAATTAATTACGTGAATTAAAACGTGTCATCAAAAGAAATTGTAAATTGACTAAAATAGAAGCCCCTTTAACAACTTATTATTACCATGTCGTATTCTTGTAAACAGTACTTTTATTCTGAATTGTCAGTAAGTTATCGTTATCCAAAATAATTGACCTTATTACTAACAACGGTAATGCATGCTTTTTTTGTGAGGGAATTTCCTTTGTACCCGGTACTCTTTGATGTGTTTTCTTTGATGCGTGCAAGTGTCGCCTTAGTTATTATTAATAATCTAAATTCTGTACTGATAAGATTTCATTCATAAGAACTTCTTGTTAGGTGTTTTAGTGAAACCGTCTTCAAATGAATATTAATGTGATGATTATTGGAGACCGAACATGATTATTATTTAGTATATTAATCGTCTAATGTATAAATACGGTAAGCAGTTTGTGCGTTGCATTTATTAAGTTCAAGTATAAAAAAGAAATGTTTACTACTTTTGGCCAGACTGTGTAATATCAATATGGAGATTTCTAAAAAAAAATTCAATGCACACAGTTTGCTTCTTGTTATTAAATGATCGTAGCTAATTCTCGTTCGGCGGATATTTTTATAAAAAATAATTGTTCTTTTATCCGCGCACCGTTGGTTTTGATCAAATCGTTTAATTATGTTTCTTCATTAGCCCAGTTGGAACAGAACAGTAGGACGTTTAAACCCATTTCATTCATTAATTCATGTTTCACCTTTATTTCAATTTCTTTCAAACACACTTAGAAAAAGAAACTAATCTTGTGCATATTCTAATTATCGCTCGTCAGGCACTTTTATAAGTTTAGCGTAGCCTTTGGATTTGATCAAATTGTTTTACCTTTATTTCAATTTCTTTTAATCTGATTTAAACAACATAGTAAGGTACAAATCAATTTGGGATAAGAAGTAAAGTACGAAACCGCTCATGTTAGGTACGAATGAACTAAGTACGAAACAGCTGACATTATGGACTTTTCGCATTTTGGTCAGCCGATTGTTGTTTTGAATCTAGTGATGAGTCATAAATGTCGTCACACGTCTGGGTGCCATACGAAACCATATTGTTTGTTAGTACAGTATACATGGATTAATTCTTTGATTGTTCGAATGCTATTGTTTTATTAATTCCCACCTGTGGTTTACATGTCTGAGTATAATACAAAAGCATGCCTTTGAACATACACTTGAGTCATAAATTTCCCTTGTTATTAACATTAATTATTTGATTGGTCAAATTTGTGAACTTTTATCCTCGAAATGTATTGGGCCACAGTGTTTTTTTTGGCGCCAGTACATGTTTAACTCTCGCGAGTTTATCCCACTGCCATTCTGGGGTTGATTCTGGCGACGTGTACACGTGGAATGCTTCGATAATTCATTTGTGATTTAATGAAGATGCATTTATACCTGTGATTTACCGTGTTCTGGGACATATTTTACTTGCCGTTTTTTTTTAAAGTATTTGTCAATGGTGGAATACTATTTGTATAGGCTAATGGATAATAAATACTACGGACACGGTAAGGCATGAAGTGTGCGCATTTGTGATTTAATGAAGATGCATTTAAACCTGTGATTTACCGAGTTCTGGGACATGACTTACCGATTTTTTAAGTATTTGTCAATGGTGGAATACTATCTGTATAGGCTAATGGATAATAAATACTACGGACACGGTAAGGCGTGATGTGTGCGCATTTTTTTATATTCACCTTTATAATCGTAATCAAAATGAACCGATCGGAAAAACGGCTAGCGGGAAATTAAAAGTTTTATCTAATAACGGGAAGTTCATTTCTAAATGCCTCACGGGGAAATTCAACAGCTTGTCCAATTTCTAAATGCCCTAGATATTTAAACGGGAAAACCATTTTTCAACGCATTTCGGGAAGTTCAACGGCTTGTCCAATTTCTAAATGCCATAGATAAGTGAACGGGAAATTCGTTTCTAAACGCATCGGAGAATCTAAACCATTGTACTAATTAAACCATTTTTGTTATTTTTCAACGATGTTTTGAAATTCAACGGTAGGATTAGATTCCAACGCTAAAACAACACGACTAAACGGTTCTAGTTCTACAGTGTTACCTGTCATCAAGAAGGTGTAGGGGTGGGCTTAAAATTGCCAACATTCTCTCAATAAGGGAATGCGTACTGCATTACTTATTTGGAAATTTACAGTTTCAAGCAAGGAAAACCGATGCATTAATTTGTTAAACCTATTACTAAATGCCAATGAAAGAAGCTATTACTACCTATTAAAACAGTTTAGTAAGTTTAACTGGTAAGCCATGTAAATCTTACACTCTCCTGCCCTACACCCACGGAGGGGGGGGGGAATTTTGAATTGGTTAAGGCAGGTACTTTAGATCACAAGGTCTGTCATTGAGTTCAGTGGTATGGTTTTGATTCCCAGCTTATATGTGACAAAGAATAGAGTCACCCGTCTTACCTCGTTGGTTTTCTCCAGCTTTCTCCCACTGTTCAAGACCCTGAAATGCAGGAATATTATTGAAATGAAATTGAATCATATCTTAGTCCCAAAATTACATTTGCGTTAATTACTTCTGGAGTTATGGTCCTTGTAAATGCTTTAACAACTAAAGATTACATCTGATCTGTAATAAATTGACATGCATTATTTCAATATTGAAACGAAGAAACCTATTGAATTTCAGCAAATTCTTTAAGAGTTATGGCCCTTATTTCACTTCGTTGAATCTTGTGACTGCTCTATCTACCAAAGTTATCCAATCTGTATAAAATTGATCTGCAACTTTTAGATCAGTGAAACAAAGAAGCCTATTGAATTTAGATAATTTCTGTTAAATCCACCTGGAGTTGTGGCCCTTATTTCACTTTGTTGTACCTAGTGAATGCTCTAATGACAAAAGTTGTCATCTGATCTGTATGAAATTTATATGCATAATTTAAATCAGTAAAATGAAAAAGCCTATTGAATTTCATTACTTCTGGAGTTATGGACCTTGTTTCTCTTTGTTTAATCTTGTGACCGTTCTAATGACTATGGTTATCTTCTGATCTGCATGGAATTTATAAGCATTATTAACATTAGTAACACAAAAAATCGTATTGAATTTCAGCAATTTCCATTGATAACTTCTAGAGTTATGATCTATTTGTAAATCGAAGAAAACTATTGAGTTTCAGCAATTTATATTAATAACTTCTTGAGTTGTTGCCCTTGTTTCATGAGCACTTAAATCACATAAGTTATCATCCAATCTGTATTAAATTTATATGCATTATTTAGCTTAGTAATAGTCAAACGAAGTATACTATTGAATTTCAGCAATTTCCATTCATTGCTTTTATAGTTATGGGCCTTGTTTCACTTTATTCAACACCTTGTGAATGCTCTAACAACAAAAGTTATCATTCAATCAGTATGAAATTTATATCAGTATCTTATAAACACGCTCATTACTTACAATTAAAGGACCTAAGTCTGTAACTCACAATCCTCCAAAAACCCGACATCGAAGGTTCGAATTATTGGTCACTTTAAATCAACATTATTGATGTAAATTTACCTGGAAAAATGAGCTTCTGACAGACCTGTAAACCCCCGAGCGCTAAAAAGCAGTAGGGTAGTATCAAAAAAGCAGTAGAAACCATGATTTGGCAGTAGATTTTAAAAAAACACGTAAATTCGCACTTTCAAGGGTAATTAAGATATGACACATTTAATTACAACACAATCATTTTATTCAATTAATCAATAATTTGAATGAATAAAAAATACATGAGCAATGTAAAGTATAAACATTTAATTGATTAATAAGTGATTTAAAAACTGATTACATACAGATATATACATGCAACTAAATATATATTATTTTTTAAATTGAATATATACAGATATAAATAAATGGCAAAAATACACAATAAATAAAAACTTCACCCAACCACAAACCCTATTTATAAATCTATCACTTTTTATCATATGACAATGTTGGTTCATTTATTGTATATTTTTGTTGCACTCTTTACATCTTCTAACAGTTTTTCTGGCAGCACAGTTTTTAAGGATATTTTATCATTGTTGTCCCCCGCCTTTCGAAGAAAGCAGGGGACTATTAAAATGGGTCCGTCCGTCCGTCCATCTGTCACACTTTTTGGGACACAATAACTCTCTTTCTAATTGAGCTAGAATATTCAAACTTGGTGTAGGTGTTTATTAGGTCATTACCTTGATGGAGTTCGAAGATGAGCATTTTCCGCTTAGGGTAAGCAGAGATAAGCAATTTGATTGGTTGATGCTTTGGGACACTATAACTTAAGTTGTAATTAAGTGAGAGTGATGAAACTTGGTATATAGTTTTATTTCATCAATACCTTGACTAAGTTCGATAATGAACATTTTCTGCTCAGGGTAAGCAGAGCGATAAGCAATTTGATTGGCCGAGATTTTGAAACATAATAACTCTCCTTCTAATTGAGCTAGGATATTCAAACTTGGTGTAGGTGTTTATTAGGTCAATACCGTGATGAAATTTGAAGAAGAGCATTTACTGCTTAGGGTAAGCAGAGATAAGCAATTTCATTGGTTGATGCTTTGGGACGCGATAACTTGAGATGTAATTAAGTTAGAGTGATGAAACTTGGTATATAGTTTCATTTCATCAATACCTTCACTAAGTTCAATAATGCGCATTTTCTGCTCAGGGTAAGCAGAGCAATAAGCAATATGATTGGCCGAGACTTTGGAACATAATAACTCTCCTTCAAATTGAGCTAGGATATTCAAACTTGATGTAGGTGCTTATTAGGTCAATACCTTGATGGAGTTCGAAGATGGGCATTTTCTGCTAAGGGTGAGCAGAGATAAGCAATTTGATTGGTTGATGCTTTGGGACGCAATAACTTTAGTTGTAATTAAGTGAGAGTGATGAAACTTAGTATATAGTTTTATTTCATCGATACCTTGACTAAGTTCAATAATGAACATTTTCTGTTGAGGGTTGGCAGAGCGATAAGCAACTGTAAGGTCTAGACTTTGAAACACAAAAATTCTCCTTCTAATTAAGGTAGAATGTTCAACTAGGTGTAGGCATACATTAGGTGAATGCCTTGATGGAGTTCGATGATAGAGAGTGATGAAACTTAGTATATAGTTTGATTGCTCAATACTTTTGAAAAAAATAAATGTGCGATTAATTAATATGTGTCATCTATTTATTTTGGGATTTCTGCGGGGGACATCAGCCTCACTGTTGGCTTGTTCATTTTGTAGGAGAGAAGAGCACATAACGTATTATTGTTCAATTCTATTCTCTCCTCAGTTTTAATCTTAATTATTCTCAAGAGAAGAAAATAGTCTCTCAAAAATTTGTTGTCTTCTTCGGATGCGTTCCTGGTAATTCACAATCAGCGAAACGTATTGCCATCTTGCCAACAGTTCCAAGTAATGATTGTTTCGAAATATATGCATTGTATACAGTATTTGGTGTTGTTTTATCAATATTGTGAAGAAAATCCCATTATAAATTAGCGAAAGTGAAAAAGTCGGCCATTGCTGCCATTAATAGGTCGCTATTATTTACGTTATTCAACATGCAATTTAAGGAATGTTGGAACACATGTCAGTAGTTATATCTGCTTAATTAACCCTAAACTGTGTTGATAACTATTTTGATAACAAATCCATTAGCTATTAAGGCTTAACAATAACCCTCAATCAACGACAACCAAAGGTCACGACCTTTCTTTGTTTTAGTAACGGAAAGATACATTGCACAGTTCAATAGTTTTGGCGGGAAAAAAAAGACCCCTTTGTTTTAAAATGCGGTAGGAATCTGTTACCATGTTTAACATTGGTAGACAAATCATGTATCAAAGTGCGTCTCAGAATCAATTGTAATGAGGCACTGGGAGAACGATTCTAAAATACCCCACAAGTCAATGCGATTGTTTATATCCTGGACGCGGATTCTGCACAAATTATCTAGACTGTAATAACCAGACGCTAACAAAAGCTCATCGATTGGGATACCTCGCTTATTTCGCCGAACATAACTTTTTTGAAATTAGAGTAAAAATGGAAACAATTGAATGCAAATCTGGTATACACATTCATATTGCATTGATATATGCGTTGCTACCCATTTGTGTCCATTTCTAGTTCCAAAATTTTAGCGACTTGGCTTCTTTAATGAATATGCGACAACTCTTGTCAACTGCTCAAACGATTATGTTGCCTGGAAAAATATCTTTATACTATACTATTTAATACTTAATACAAGAAGATAGTCTAAACCAGTGAAATTATGCTGTTGATTAAAAATAGGAAAACAGATTTTTTTAGTTAAAAAATGCCAACTGTTAAAGGGACAATAACACTCTTGCTGGCTTGACAGGTCCAGAAAAAAAAAATTAGCCTTATTCTAACTACAAGATGTTTAACCTATCTTACTTGTCCAGAGGGTTCGAAAATATGTTTAAATCCAAGTTGCATTTGAAAGTGCTTACGTAAAGCTTTTCAAACCATTTTACGGCATGTAGTTGAATTTTTCCAATTTTTAAAATTAGGTGTGTTAAGATGAAATTTGTATCATTTTTTAATTGAAATATTATTGTAAAATAGTACAAGGTGTTGAACAGAATAAAGATTGGAACATATTATTCAGTTACAACAAGAGTGGTATTGGGGCTTTAAGATACAAATTATATATGTATAGATTTGATTTATTACCTTATAACGAACATCAATTACTATCAGGAAATACAAAACAAGTCAGTGAGTGTGAACATTAATGTGGAGGTTTATTTTATAAAAGATGGCCTATTGATTTTTGCCTAGCCCAATATAAGATTGTGTAAGGGTCATGTTTAAATGTCAGACTGAAATGTAGCTGTCATGTCCGAAGGTTAACCCGATTGCTCAGGAATATATTTAGGTCAGAAGTGGTTAAAGTGACACCATACTATCAAACAGGGGGTTCCTCTGACCGAATATTCCACCTCTTAACTGATTTTTCAATATATCTATTTAAATATAGCCTCCGGTTAAAGCAGACATCTTTTATCAGTGGATCATACCAATGTGCAGGCCTGGGTGTAATATATTTGATCACATAATTTATAATTAATTTATGTATAATGCTTAAAGAGCCATCATTTTCAGTTTTTAAGTCTATTATTTTTTGTTTTAATAACTCAATGAAATCAAAAGTCCAAACTGTACTTTCCAAATGTATTATTAACACCTTATTTACCTTAGTGAAAATGGCTTAGTCCATTTGGTGATAAGTTTCTATAAAAAGCTAGCTGTTGTTGGGCTGTTTCATGTTGTATCATCTGAAACTAAAAGGGGTACTTGGTATTGACTAAATGGAAGGGTCTATATTTACATTGACATTATTAATTTGGACTAGCCTATAGTAATCTTGATCAGGACATACAGGAGAAAAGAAGTACGCCAGCACTTTCTCTGTATAAAATAGTGCAATTATACTACACTATGTACACAACTTGAACTTCTCTGTCTAAATTAATCAAACTATGTCCTTTTGGTACAAATAAAAAAGAAAACAATAGAAAGAAAAAGAAAACCATCAGATATATCTCACTTTTAGACCTACTTTTTGATTTTACCTTTGTTGGTATAAATAAGTGTCTCACAATGTCTAAGCTTCTTATGTGTGGGTAATTCAACTGATTTAATTTCTACTGATATAAATTTGCAAACCACATTATGATAAACAAATCTTGTTGATGTTAACACCGCATTACATTAATACCCAATTGACTTTAAATTTATACACCGTGTTTAAGGCCATGAGACAAAGAAGCCTATTGATTTTCAGCGATATCCAATAATTACTCTCAGAGTTATCACCCTTGATCACTTTGAAAAATCTTGTTGACGTTTTAGAGGCTTAAGATCCGATCCGATTGGCTTTAAATTTATACACAGTGTTTAAGGTCATAAGACGAAGCCTATTGATTTTCACCGATTTCCAATAATTACTGTCAGAGTTATGGCCCTTGATCATTTAAAAAAAATCTTGTGAACGCTCTAGAGGTTAAAATTATTATCGGATTGACTTTAAATTTATACACAGTGTTTAAGGTCATGAGACGAAGAAGCCTATTGATTTTCTCCGATTTCAGATAATTACTGTCAGACTTATGGCCCTTGATCACTTCAAAAAATCTTGTGGGTGCTCTAGAGGCTAAAGTTAATAACCGATTGAATTTAAATTTATACACAGTGTTTTAGGTCATGAAACGATGAAGCCTTTGAATTTTTGGCAATTTCTGATAATTACTGTCAGAGTTATGGCCCTTGATCACTTCAAAAATTCTTGTGGATGCTCAAGAGGCCAAAGTTAATATTCGATTGGCTTTACATTTATACACAGTATTTAAGGTCATGAGACGAAGAATCCTATTGATTTTCAGTGATTTCCGATAAATACTGTCACGAGTTCAGTTATGACCCTTGAACACTTCAGAAAATTTTTCGATGCACTACAGGCTAAAGTTAATATCTGATTGACTTTAAATTTATTCATAGTGACGAAGAAGCCTATTGATTTTCAGCATTTCTAATAAATACTGATAGAGTTATAGCCCTTGATCACTTTAAAAAAATTGTGGACGCAAAACAAATTCTAATGATTTACTGATAATTACTTAATGAGTTGTTTCATTACCGAAAAAGTAAAAATATACGACAACTCTTGTTGACAATTTAGCTGCTGTGGGCGTATGTTTCTTTGCCTGGTAGCCTATCTTTATTTTTCAAGACGATTGCATGGTTTGATACATCCTGTATTGAAAGCTTATTATTGACAATGATAGTATAATATTAAAACATTAGCATTGCCATAAGAATGTCTGATAATTCAAAATCATGGTTTTTAAGCCTTTACACGTGCCACATTCCGTACAATAGATGAATTTGTATGCACTCAAAACGTCAAACCTAAGTTTTAAAATACATGAATACTCTGAATATGTTTTGGATAGCGCAGACAGACGAATGCTAACATTAACTGTGTGGTGGTTGTTATTTTTTGCCTGATAAAAATGGTGTTTGTTCTGTTGCCTATCTTTATAACCGTATAACTATCCGAGGTATTATTTCAGAAAATAGGCAATGACATGCAATGAAATAAAATGAAATGAAATGGGGTTTAACGTCCTACTGTTCTGCTCCTAACCTGGGCTAATGAAGACCGGAGAAAACAGGAAGCCGTAGTTGTTCAGTGATTAAGAAGCTTTCCCGACACGGTGTCCATGTGTCAGTGCTGCAGGATAGGAAATGTGTACACATTGGAGTGTACATGATTCAATCCTTGGAATTTCGGACAGAGCACACTGTATGACATATGCCACACCAGTTAGTCCAAAAATTAGGACATTCAACACTGTTTCATTGCATACAATAAAATAGACTAGTCCAGAAAATGACTGACACAGGTGAAGTTATGTTAACAGCTTACACACGTATGTTCGATATACAATATAACACATGTAATGTCATGTGCTTATTGTTTTGTTACTAAGTGAAAGAGAAGCATGTGCTGCTAGAATGTTGTATAACTGTAACTTATATAAAGCACCTACAGCACATGTTGTGTCATGATGATCTTGTCTTCATATTAGGTTAATCTTGAACATGGGCTATATATCCATTCACATGCAGGAGCGTGTGACATTCAGTTTATATAAGAATGGTGTTATATCTTTTGACATAGTTACCGTATTTCTCTTAAGTTTTTTTGTGATAACTTACTAATTCTAATCTATAATGAATGTACCTGTATTTGTTTGAATTATGTAACCCACATGTGTCTGCACTTCTTGACCGCAATATTTGTTTCATTTTGTTTAAAGTATATGAATCAATAATGACCAAAATAGTAACTTCTAGTAGGTTATCGTTGTACACCAAATCTTTACAGGTAGCTGGCGTAATTAAACTACTGCAACCTAAAGTTTAGTGTTCATGTATTTAAACAAACAGCATTGATGAAAAATTACAAATTTAAAAAAGAAAATTTATGTAATTCAATTTATATACACTGATATTACATGTACATGAATATATACTTAGACACATTCTCGTTTATGTTAAGATTCCAAAGATTAGAGATATATACATCTTTTAAGTGGTACTAGGTGTTCTTTACACCCACTATGTTCTAGTAATAGATTTTGGGAATTATTAAATTTAACTATGTGAACTTCTTAAATACATAGAAAGTGGTTCTGGGTGATCTTCTTGGGTAAGATGCTGGGAAAAGCCATTACAGGATTATCAAATGTCAAATGCTTTTAGATTCTTTATTATTTTCCAAAATGCTGTGACCCAAAAGAAGATTAATATATTTTCTGTGATAGGAGCAAAATAATTGGTTTCATATACTACTTGTGGTCAAATCATTTTCTCTATTTTTCTACTCTTGACATTATTATATTCGTTTCCAGACAGGCTACAAGGCAAATACCTTAAAGCATGGTTTAAACTTCTTCATCACATGCTAAATGTGTCAAAATGTCACCCAAAATAAAGAGTTTAATTTATGCGACTTCCTATTGATGTGGGTTAACGTTTCTGAACTTAAGTAGAGTTTTGTGCACTGATTTAGAACTAGAAATATTAGTACTGTCTGTTGCTCATGGAGGTCAATCTAAGGTCACTGTCTTGGATATCGACCATGGTATAAAATCAATGTCTGGATTATACCAGCCTTGAGGTGAAGAAGGGGGATAATGTTTGTGGTTGTATATAGTCATCACCTATGTCTCTTGATAATCTGTCCATTCATCATTTTACTTTTATATTTGATCATTTTCACTATTATATACATTCACCTTGTAGTAATTGGTATATATAATGAATGAAATGGGGTTTAACGTCCTACTATTATGCACCTAACCTGGGCTAATGGAAGACGGGCATACGCCATACAGTGTGCTATGAGGGAAATTTGCCCGGCCTACTCTAATATCGAATTCCAACTGCCAAGGGATCTTTTACTTGCACACCAATTAATACACGGGACCTCGTTTTTTTTTTGTCCCATCCAAACGACTAGGCAGCTGTCCTTGTCAGGCCCTCCTTCTGCATCACTGACAAGGGGAAATCACGCCGGAAAATCGTGATGAACTTTCTCCGCCAATGCAGGGATCAAACACCCGACCTCCAGGCCAGCAAACCAGCGGCTTATCCACTAAGCCACCGTGATCCCCTGGTAAATATAACACGTTCTAATTGAGATTGCATTGGTGCGTACTGGTACTGGGATATGCATCACATCTTGTCTGTTGTTTACAGAATAATTTCCCTCAGCTGAAAATAACAGGAGATAGTTTATTTGTCTGAACTCTGAACATACACATAAAAAAATATTAGCCATTGTATATGTTAGCATTCAAATATATATATATATAATTATCATTATTAATTATTTTTTTAGAAATACAGGCATTGCACAAAGGCAAGTCAATTAATGGGGTTTTTTTTATACGCCCACATTTTCATGTGGACGTATTATGTCGTCGCCCCTGTCCGTCCGGACGTCCGTCCGTCCGTCCGTTCACAATTGTTTGTGGACTCTCTACAGGTCACAATTCTTATCCTATTTTGACGAAACTTGAAATATAGGTTTATCCCCAAAAGATCTTGGCTGCTTTCGATATTGGCATGTATCGGATCAAAACTTCATGGATTATGGCCCCTGATTGTACGAAAAATCAAGTTTTTAGCTTGTGGACCCTATAGAGGTCACAATTTTGAACCGATTTTGATGAAACTTGACATGCATGTTTATAACCCAAAGATCTTGGTTCCTTTCGATATTTGTGCCTATCAGAACGTAATTTCCTGAATAATGGCCCCTGATTGTCAGAAAAATCACCTATTTTAGCTTGTGGTACCTATGGAGGTCACAATTATTATCCGATTTGAAAAACCGTTCGATTATATCACCGTTACACCCTAAGGAAGGTTGAGTTCAAATTTCGGAAAAATCGGACCGAAATTACCATACAAAATGGCCGCCGTTCGTGTGCGAATACTGTTAAAAAATAGTATATCAAGGTTGTGGACCCTGTAGATATCACAATTTTAATTCGATTTTGATAACCCAAAGATCTTGGTTCCTTTCGATATTAGCGCATATCGGATCGTAACTTCCTGAATTATGGCCCCTGATTATACGCAAAATCGTCTTGGTTTAGCTTGTGGTCCCTCTCGAGGTTACAATAATTATTCGATTTAGAAAATCGTTTGATTATATCACCGTTACACCCTAAGGAAGGTTGAGTTCGAATTTCAGAAAAATTGGACCAAAATTGCCATACAAAATGTCCGCCATTCGTACGCGAACACAATTAAAAAATGGTATATCAAGGTTGTGGACACTGTAGAGGTCACAATTTTAATTCGATTTTGATGAAACTTGAAATACATGGTTATCACCCAAAAATCTTGGTTCCTTTCGATATTTGCGAATATCGGATCGTAACTTTCTGAATTATGGCCCCTGATTATACGCAAAATCGCCTTCGTTTAGCTTGTGGTCCCTCTGGACGTCACAAATATTATTTGATTTAAAAAATCGTTTGATTATATCACCTTTTCACCCTAAGGAAAGTTGAGTTCAAATTTCGGAAAAATTCGGAACAAAATTGCCATACAAAATGGCCGCCGCGTGTACGCGAATACTGTTATAAAATGGTATATCAAGGTTTTGGACCCAGTATAGGTCACAATTTTGATTCAATTTTGATGAAACTTGAAATGCATGGTTATAACCCAACGATCTTGGTTCCTTTCGTTATTTGCACATATCAGATCATAACTTCCTGAATTATGGCCCCTGATTGTCCGAAAAATCGCCTATGGTCCCTCTGGAGGTCACGATTATTATCCGATTTAAAAAATCGCTTGACTCTATCACCGTTACACCATACGGAAGCTTGAGTTTGAATTTCAGGGAAATCGGACCATAATTGCCAGACAAAATGGCCACCGTTTGTACGCTTATAGTGTTAAAATATGGTATATCAAGGTTGTGGACCCAATATAGGTCACAATTTTAATTCGATTTTGATGAAACTTGAAATGCATGTTTATAACCTAAAGATCTTGATTCTTTTCGATATTTGCGCATATCAAATTGTAATTTAATGAATTGTAGCCTTTGATTGTAGGAAAAATCACTTTCGTTTTGCTTGTTCTCTAACCATCTCTCGAAAATGTGGGCGTATCCTGCCTGGCAGTGCCAGCTTACTATCTTTTCACATATTATTACATAACAAGTTTATTAGAGAACCATAGGTCATACCTTTAATGACAACCAGAGATATATTTTAAACAATAAAACTAGTTAATTCTGTGTAAAAAGCTCCTAAAACAATTGTAATTTAGCCCCATATTTAAGCAACTATAGAATTATGCAGGTTATTGTTGTGTTTTGATTAAGTACTGATCAGTTCTTGTGACTATGTGATATCAGTGGAAAAACTAAGCCCTGTCCTTTTAAAAGAGTTAGATGTGTAATAATTGTTTCCAAATGGCTAAATATAATTGGCTGAAATTAGGACCTCCCCTTTAAATTAGCTAAATATTACAAGCAGAAATTTTCATGCAAGTTAAAGGGAAATATCTTTACACATAAGGGGATCACGGTGGCTAAGTGGATAAGGCGCTGGTTCGCTAGCCTGGAGGTCGAGTGTTCGATCCCTGCATTGGCCGAGAAAGTTCATCTCGATTTTTCCGACTTGATTTCCCCTTGTCAGTGATGCAGAAGGAGGACCTGACAAGGACAGCTGCCTAGTCGTTCGGATGGGACGAAAAACCGAGGTCCCGTGTACACATTGGAGTGCACGTAAAAGATCCCTTGGCAGTTGGAATTCGATATAAGAGTAGGCCGTAGCGCCGCTGCCCGGGCAAAATTTCCCTCATAGCATACTGTATGGCGCATGCCCGTCTTCAATTAGCTCAGGTTAAGTGCTTAACAGTAGGACGTTAAACCCCATTTCATTCATTCATTCTTTACACATAAAGACTCAAAACTAAATATTAGGAACACCCCTTTAATTAGTATTCTAATAATATTAATTGAGATGGCCTTTGGTGTACCTGCCATAACAGTGCTAATATGACTGTGTGTTGTTGTTGTTGTTGTGTACACCATGTACTTGAATAACAAGCTTGTGTACTAATTTGACCTTGATATGTCATGTCTGCTGACCAGTAGCCACTGATAACTGACCTTTTCTTTCCATTACAGACAGTCACCCACCTACAATATAACATGAACTAAATGGCCCACCCTATTATAAGGAATAGACTCAACCATTTAGTCTGATGTCAGAACATTCGATTTTATCCAGGGTGTAGTAGTTAAATTCTTTTCTACCCTTATGTACATATGGTCTGCTCCATTTTACTGTAACATAGTGTAAATAATGTTGGGTAGAAGGGGTGATAGCTTTTCTAATGTACATGGATTAACCTAAATGTGTATACTAATAATAGCCATGTGAATAATTACCTAGATTTGAAATGAAATGGAATGGGGTTTAACGTCCTACTGTTCTGCTCCGACTGGGCTAGTTAGACAGACATACGCCATACATTGTTATGAGAGAAATTTTGCCAAGGCAGTGGCACTATGGCCTACTCTTATATCAAATCCAACTGTCAATGGATCTTTTTATGTGCACACCAATGTATGTATACACAGGACCTCGATTTTTTTTTATACCATCTGCATGTCTAGACAGCTGTCTTTGTCAGGCTCTTATACCACTGACAAGGGGAAACCACGTTGGAAAGTGAAAAGTTCCACATTTAGCATGGTTACTTTATTTGTTGTGTAAAATTGTCAAACGTAAGTGTGCCTTACTGAGTACCGTGCCAATTTTGCCCACTGAAGTACCAGAAACGCCACGGTTAAATTTTCGTAGCGTAAACGCCTCTGGTCTGAGAACGGTTCTCAGTATGGATTACTGCACATGCGCAAATCAACCTTGACCTTTTATCCTGCTAACTTTGACAGTTCTGTCATCAGTTCTTTACATATGGCTGCCCAAACTAAATCAACCACCATAATTCTCCGTCCATCTCTTGCATGGAAAACTACCATATTAGAACTAAATTAATATTGATGAGGGCAGTGGGATATGAATTTTATATTTAAAGAGGTGAGCAGAAGGCATATGTCCCTGAATTTGGGCGTCAGTAGTAAGCATGTAGAGCTAGTACTGTTGCCATTATAATTCAGGTTTAATTTAACCTTGATTCTGGATCCAAACACCTAATTAGTGCCCAGATGGGAATAGACAAGGTGAATTATAATTGGTTAGTTTAGTAATGTGAAGTGTAGTCAATGGCTGAGTTATAAACCAAATTGTCACTGAAATGACCAACATCATTTGCATTTTAACAATATGTGCCAACTTTTATAAATTAATTCTTGACTTGTTGCTTTAAATTTTATGTATTTCCTATTTGTTTTTAATAGTACATCATTTTGATCACTGTTAAAAATTTTAATGTGATTGATTTGATAACCTAACAACATACTACAAAAAAAAAAAATTATATTTAAACTGGAGTTATTCCCCATGTGTCTTTTTTTTCTGTACTAGCAATGCTGTCAACAATATTTGCAAAAATAAAACCATTTGATATTATGTGCAAACATTTTTTCATTCTTAAATGACATATTATTATACCATTTGGGGAAGCAGATCAGATATTACCTTTATCCTGGTTAGTATTGAATAGTTATGGTTCTTTGGTACCTTTAATGGAACTCTTCTCTATAACCCCTGGATGTTAGAACAGCCTCCAGTTTGGCCATTAAATTCAAAAACTGGTCATGCCAAGATTAACAATTTTTGTAATGCCTTGAGCAAGCATAATATATCTAATATGAAACTGTTTGATATAAATGTGCATATTATTATTATTAACATTTTCATTTATTTTGTAGTCTTTTTTTCTTTCTTTTTTTAATATCCTTCAGTTGATATTCATGCTCTATACAATTTCATCGAAGTCTAAAATCTTATTTATTTTAAATGCATATGGTAGCATGTGATAAAGAGTTATGCCCCTTTAATTCACCATTCGGAGGCAGACCACCATTAATTTTCCCATTCACTTCAATGTTAAATCTGGTCTCTTTGCCCACCTCAAACTTTCCCCGAAATTTCCATTGGGCTCAATGCTTTTCACTACAGACAGAGGAACAAATGGCCATGTCTTTGCACTTAAATTTGTATGAGGTTGACCACAAAATTTTGAGATACAGAAACTTGAAGAAGCATACTAAAAACATGTAACTAGTTGCCGTACATATCACCATAACCAACCTGATACAATCAACAAAAATAGGCATGCAAAAGGGGAGAAAAGAGACTGAGAGATAATTGCTATAATAAAAAAATAAAAAATACAATTTGTGGGTGGCGAGATGGTGAAATTTAATGGTGGTCTGCCTCCATTTATAATAAAGATGTTGAGGTTACATAGTCTCGGTCACCCAGAACCCCCTAGTCTTCAACGTACGGAGGGTCTGGGTCGGTTCTCAATTTTTGAGGAAAATTTACTGGATAATCTACCCCATAAAAAAAACAAACTCCCGGTTACGCATGGGCAATGGAACCTTTTGGCTAAAGTCTCGGTAAGTGATAGATATTGCAAAGCCGGGCCGATTTTCCTAGATTCTATTGGCTAAAGCCTCGGTAAGTGATAGATGATACAAAGCCAGGCCGATTTTGATAGATTCTATAGAGCGAGACAAATATATCCCACAATTCACTTGGCACATCTTATTATTAGAAACAAAATATAGACGAGAAAAAAGCATGAATCGCGATGAAGAATTAAGAAGATTGTGACAAGCTGTACGTCTGATTCATGAAGAGTGAAAATTACCATTAACATTTCAATTAAAACCTTTACAAACAAAATTTTAGAGAGTGTCATTGTTGACAAGCGAGATGTTTTGATAGATTCAGTACCTGGTAACTTGAAGGACTGAATAATCCAGACAATGACCGACTTTCTGTCAAATTTTGAGGACCCATCCAGACTAATATTTGTTTGGATGATAGAGACTAGAGGTTACACAGCTAATAAATTTTGGTGTTGGTATTATTCTCTTCTCATCAATATTTGCCCTTGTTAAGTTGTGGCTCAGTATCTCATCTGTTGTTGTGTTTGACCTGTAATGACAGCAATGTGACTGATGATATTGCACTTTATCGCTAGTGCTGTCCTTACTGCACTCTATGCCGTCTTCATTAAACCAGTTTAGGAGTAGGACATTAAACCCGGTTTCATTTCATTTCACTGCACTCTATGACATAATAGCTGAACTACAGATATCCGTATCACCTTAGTGCAACAGGAAAAATTCAATAAAAAGAAATCCATGTGTTACCATTGATTAGCCTGTTTTACATTATCATGTCTTTTTGTGTTCCCTGCCTTTCGAAGAAAGCAGGGGACTATTAAAATGGGTTCATCCGTGTGTTTGTCCGTCCGTCTGTCATACTTTTTGGGGCACAATAACTCTCTTCCTAATTGAGCTAGAATGTAGGTGTTTATTAGGACAATACCTTGATGGAGTTGGAAGATGAGCATTTTCTGCTAAGGGTAAGCAGAGATAAACAGTTTGATTGGTTTAGGCTTTGGGACACGATAACATTAGTTCTAATTAAGTTGGATGGTGAAACTTGGTATATAGTTTTTTTACATCGATACCTTGACTAAGTTCGATAACTGCTCAGGGTAAGCAGAGCTTTAGGCAATTAGTTTCGCCGACTTTTTGGAACACAATAACTCTCTTCTGAATTGAGCTAGAATGTTTAAACTTGATGTAGGTGTTTATTAGAACAATACCTTGATGGAGATAAGCAGAGATGAGTAGTTTGATTGGTTGAGCCTTTGGGACATGATAACTTTCGTTCTAATTAAATGAGAGTGATAAAACTTGGCATAGTTTTATTACATCGATATCTTGACTAAGTTTGATAATGAGCCTCAGGGTAAGCATAGCTTAAGTAATTTGATTGGACGACACTTTGGAACACAATAACTCTCCTTCTAATTGAGCTCAAACTTGGTGTAGGTGTTTATATTAGGTCAATGTCCTGATTGAGTTCGAAGATGAGCATTTCTGCTTAGGTTAAGTAAAGATTAGCAGTTTGATTGGTTGAGGCTTTGGGACAAGATAACTTTTTTTCTAATTAAGTGGGATGATGATGCTTGGTATATAGTTTTATTACATCGATACCTTGACTAGGGCTGGGTAAAATATCGATATAAATCGATAGTATCGATTGGACGGCCCAGAAAAGCACTATCTATAGCAGTGGGTTACTATCGATTATCGCTCTTCGTCTATTTTTCATGCGTCTGAAATGTCAATGTTTTCTTTCAATTAATCAATACACCGCTCACTTTAATTACACATAACAAAATTGTGACTGCTTATTGAACAGCCGTTCAATCTCATTGAAAACGTTACTTTAGTTTTGAGAAATTATTGTTGAATATCACTAAATCAAAGATACCTGGATGTGTAAATAAAGTTAGAGTTATTTCCCGTTGCAAGCTTCAGAATTAGTCTGTACAGTTAACTATTTCTGTACGTGTGCCTATGTACCCGGTACCATAAATAGCACACATGGATGACAAACGCTTGTTGATTTTCCGGGCAAAGCTAAAAGTGCTTTATATATTATACGAATAATGGTTCTCTATTGGCATACAAAACGACACCGAATTGTCCGCCATTTGGATATTTTCGCGCGCAAGTACGCAATGTTTTGAATCGGAACAAGTTCATTTACGATATTTCTTCATTCGGAACCACAGCTGCATTATTTTAATAATAAACAACATCAATTTACGTAGGGCCATATACGTGATATAACAAGTTTTATTAATGTTTTCCAAATAAATCGCCTTAGACCGGAGCACGAGATCTTTCTTCGCAACTTCGTTCGTATGGTTTTGAACTTTAAACATACAGACAAAATGACATCATTTCAACAAATCAAAATAAAAGAAGTAAAATAAAAATGTAATTTCATTGGCTGAAGTTCATAATATAATTAATAAAAATAGTTATAGGGTTTAAGCCATAAACAGTAAAGGTGTTGACAACTTGATCTGACTGCATTGTTAATTATATAAATATTTGCTCAAGGTTTCTCTTAAAAAGTCTGCTGGCAATTTTAGGCAATTACCTTTATAGACTTTAAATCAAAATATTAACATTAAAAGTAAAGACAGACAGACTGGTAATATAAAGTCAGCCATATTGACAAATATAAAATTAAGAAATAAATTATCCCTTCTTTAAATAAAATTTGAAAAAGAAATTAAAATTAATATCACTATTCGGTGATAGAAGCACAGTATTTCCAATAGTGTGATATAAGGTGTAGCACAGTATTTAAAAAAGTGTGATATTAAGTGTAGCACAGTATTAACTAGTTTGTTGGAAAATCGCTGAAAGTTAATAGGGTTTGTCTTCTGGTGACAAGCAGATTACATGTGGACATATAGAAAGGGGAATTGTTAGAACTTTCACAATGATGACCAAAAAGCTGCTTGTTGGCACATGTTCCCTTGCCTGGCAAGCTGTCTTTTAATAATAATTATATATGCTACAGAAACAGTTTGAGCCACAATGTGTTTTTAATTGACAATAACCATGGAAGAAATTACATAAATAAAGACAATAATTTTATGTTTGTTTCACATGAAACAAAGAACAAGTCTGTTGAAAATTTGTACTTTCTAAATATATATCCAGACAAGTACACTATTGTTAGCAGAGCAACAAAAAGTAGAGTAAATTGGGCTATACCATTTTATAGAGGTGAATGAATGAACTCATCTGTTTATGTTGATCTAAATTAAAGGACAACAGTTATATTGTCTCTGTATCCCTGTCTGATATAATTGAGAACTATTATCTTCTTGACATTGTCTGATACACCCGTAGGTCATGACAAACCTAATTTTGCGAAGGTCAATTGTTCTGTGTCAGCATTATGCAATGTCCTGTCTGTATACTAATGCAAGGCATGTGTACTTAAACTTGTGAACATCATATGTTGTCCCTGTCCGTCCAGGATCCTCCGTTCATTTACATTTTGTTTGTTTGTTGACACTCTAAGGACTACAATTTTTATCCGATTCTGACAAAACTGAAATAGATTTATCTGCCAAAGATCTTGGTTCCTTTTGATATTCTCGCATATTGGACCAAAACTTCTGTATTAAGGGCCCCAATTGAACAAAAAATCACAAGTTTTATGTTATTTTTTTAAAAAAAAAAAAAATGTTTACATATATCACCATTATACCATTATGATGGTTGAGTTTGAATTTCGTGAAAATCAGACCGTCAAAATGGCCACACATTAAACGCAACCTCAAGGTTGTGAACCTGCTATAGGGCACAATTTTGTCTGATTTTAAGATATATAGCTATATCCCAAATATCTCACTCATTCCTTTTTGATATTCGCGCATTTCAGACCATAACTTTTTGGATTACTACCCCTGATCTGCATTAAAATTATATGTATTAAAAAAAAGTTAGTATTATGCTAGAGCCAAAGCTGCCCATTTCAGGTCTTTCTTTAGGCCTTAAATGTTATATAAAATTTATTAACATAATCAACTCTCAATGCCGCCTAATGAGTCTGATTTTCAAAAGATTTGAATCCGATCTGCAGTTCAATGGTTGTTGATGATTAACCATATAAATTGATAATTGAGTCTTTGTTTCCCAATAGTAACAATGACAATCTAGGCTAAAGATTGTTTGTTTTTTTAAATGAGGATTTCTCGGTCCAGAATGAAGTAATTTCCCTGGGATTATCAACATATTCCCTTCCCATTTTCTAATTCTTATCTATTATAGTGAGAACTGTCAGCTCTCTATCTAAGCTTCCATAATGCCGCTTTAAATTAGTAAAATGAAGAATCCTATTGAATTTCAACAATTTCTGTTAATTAGTTCAAGTGTTATGGCCCTTGTTTCACTTTGTTGAATCTTTTTAACACTGAAAAGACAATAGTTATCAAATATGGATGGTTATCTGGCAAGCTATCTTGATCTCTATAATTATATATTGATCAAATTAATTTTAAAGTTGTAAAGTATTTTATTAAAACAAGAACAAATATGAAAACTTTCATCACAATCAGATGACACACTCAGACAAAGCTGCAAGTAAGACCGTGTGGGAGTGCATGTTTTATTGTGTGGTAATCTGTTAAACTATAAATAAATGAGGTTATAGACTAGGATGTTAACAAGGATGTAATAATTAGAGATGTATGTGTACCGGTATGTCATGACATACTACTTATATAAAACGAATAACCCAATATTAATGATGGCTGGAAGCTATAATGTGTTGAGGGATGGCTGATAAACATATCGGTTAAACACCATAGATAAGAGTGGAGGTGTATGATTCTAGAATAGTGTGACTCTGTGAGACTGGTCTGTCCAATACTATACTAGCCGACCCAATAACCTGTAGTCTAGGTTATTGGGTTAGAAGCTGAGCCAGTGACCTCAGTTGGCCTAAAGGTGTACTCATAGGTGGTCACTTTGATCTAGAAGCAAGTGTTTGACCTCTGTTAGAACCTTTTGGACCCTCCCACCTGATCTACTTACCTAATGTTATGTGGTCACATTGACCAGTCCATATTTACATAGGACCTATATATCAGTCAACGGCTGGTTACCGATATAATACCCAACCAAATAGTAGTATATGTAGACCAATAGAGTTGTATGGTACTTGGTTAAACCGGTCAAATGAGTGAGATTAGGAGCTTAACCTATTTCCTTTAATGATTCAGTTAAATCACAATCAAAATAATAGAACTAATTGTCCACATGTTCCATTTAAAGGACCATTTTAGAACAGGGATTTTTAAAAGAATTAAAGAGGGAAAAAAAATCAACTGGTGTTAAAATTGTGTTCTAAGCATTAATTTATTGTATCCAGCAAAGAATTTTATCAATTTTCAAAGTCACTTTCCTCCAGTATTTTCAATTGTTCCATTATCACAAGAGGTTATTTTTTTTCTGTAAATGCTTGAATTTTTAGAACATATATTCTGTTGGATAACAGTTCTAAAATATATAATGAAAAATTGATATACCTATATATATATTGAAAATCTCATTCAAATAACTTTATGTTAGGCAATGCAAAGGTATGACTACTTGAAGATGAAGCGTAAATTGTAGAGACGGTACTTGACAACCAAGACTAAGTCTTGATTATCCATTTTATTATCAAATCTTTAGATCTCGCGTGTGTTGAGATCCCTGTAAATCCAGCCATCTGATTGACTAGAGATTTGAATATAGGCTTGTCATCTGAATAAATGTCTAAATGATAATTTATTTAAAAAGATTTAAAGTCAGAAAAACAACCTGCAATAGGCAGATTTAGCTCTTACATAATGCATCGACATGTCCTATTGTCATACCTTTTTGTGGAATTACTTAATTTTACGTTATAAGATAAGGAAATTGAATTTGGTTTAGTTGGTAAAGACCCTTTAAACAAAATTATAGCTGACCTAAGCTGTTATTTGACCGTGGAATGTTATTGAAAAAACTCAGTTAATGTATGTAAGGTCAACCATTTACCCTTAATATAACCATTGAGAGGTAGTCTAGACTTCTTAGTTAATAACAGTTCTCGGTTAGTGTGGTCATTCCATTTAAAATTCATTCTGGTCAAATTGTCTGGAACACCGAGTTAGTTGACATTCTATATTTGTGTGCTCTTATTTCCTTATCTCAACCTAGAACACAAACTGTCTGGTTATGGCTTGTACTATTGTTGTTAAAAATATAATTATATATATAATGACGCAGACAATCGATAAGTTATTGAAAGGATGTTTTGGAATTTGTATTTCAATTAAGAAATTAGAAAGTCAACAATTAACAAATAGATTGTTAACAACTTTGTCATTGGAATTTAGGGTACTTTTATACAAGATTAATTTACCATTAATTTTGAGAAGTTGAGGCTTTTGCTAGTGATAAAAAGAATAAAGGACATAATCAATTTTTGTGGTATGAGTGGTATATGTTCTCATTATGGTTTTCTATGCATGTTTCAATATTAACTTTGAATGAATAACTAAGGTCCTGTACATGTTTGCATGCACGTAAATTCACATTATACCCCACTGCATGGTGGATGCCTGTCTAAATTAACTTGTTTGTGCAGAAATGTATAACGTTCAATCCCATTTCATTACAATATTTTGCATTATCCCGCATCATTAGCCCAGTCGGCGCAGAAAAATAGGATATTAAGCTGGTAAGGCGCTGGTTCGCTAGCCTGGATGTAGCATATTTGATCATGCATTGGCAGAGAAAGTTCATATTGATTTTCCAGCATGGTTTTCCCTTGTCAGTGGTGCAACTATATAATCATTCGGATTATATGAAAAACTAAGGTCCTGTGTATACATTGCCATGCACATAAAGATCCCTTGGCAGTTTGAAATCGATATAAGAGTAGGCCATAGTGTGTCAGCCCAGCAAAGTCTGAGCAGAACAGTAGGACGTTTAACTCAATTTCATTTCATTTACTATTCTAATAGACTACATGAACATTATGTGGTTGAATAAATACACAATAGAGGAGACTAAAATAAAACCAGTTCTAAATTGTTCTACATTTCAAGATATTAACTTAGTTTACTTTTAAAAGTACAACAGACTTTTGGGTAACATCAACATATCACCACTGTCAAATCATAAGATGAACTTTATATGCTTATTTCTGTTAAAATATAGTACCTGTTATCCTACGTCACTATTACTCTTAGTTAAGTTCTCGGTTATTAGACCATGGAGCAGTCCATTTGCAAAAGGGAAGAACAATAGTGAATGGAGTATGACGTGTGTGTGTATATCTCAGTATATATATAATTGGACTCTTCCTTTTCTCATAGATATTTTCTGGTCGTTGAACAAATTCTCATGCAAAATAACTAGTTAAACAATTTGATCGATAATGTAGATTTGATGGCTTGCACTGAAATGTCACCATATAAACAGTTATAAATATTTATTGTCCTCAATATTTTTTCTGTCTTTGTTTTTTTCTCTACCTAGAAAGAAGTTGAATGAATTATTAAAGTCTTAACTTAGATCTTGGACCTTATACATTATAAGGTCAATGCTTAGATTAAGTAATTGCCTTCTTTTTTAAAATGATGAAATATTTAACCTACATAAATTGCCTTCTTTCCACTTATTTTTGTTTTATTTATAGTCACTAGAGATTTCTTTTTTTTATTTCTTTTCGGAAATTAGAATTATTGATGTAAGGCCATATAAAACGAGATAATATTGATTTATGTTGGGAAGTTCATTCAACTACAATAAAGAAAGATGGCCAGGAATAGAGCAAGTAATTTAAAGGGAAAGATGGGATTGAGAGAATATGCAACATTATCTAATTACATTCCATGAAGAATGATAGTTTGTAGTTACTTAGATAATCATGAAAGTTAATTTTATGCTATGAAATGATCTGAGGTGTATCGTCCTACTGTTCTGCTCCTACACTGGGCTAATGGAGAAGGACATATGCCATACAGTGTGCTATGAGGAAAATTTTACCGGGCAGCGGCATGGCCTACTCTTATATCAAAATCCAACTGTCAAGACATCTGTTATGTGCACACCAATGTATGCACAGGACCTCAGTTTTTAATCCCATTCGAACGACTAGACAGATGTCCTTGACAGGCCCTCCGTCCTGCATCACTGACAAGGGAAACCACGCTGGAAAATGTTGATGAATGGACTAGCCACGTGATCCCCATTCTACAACAATCAAAAGCTGTGAATGACCGCCAAATGGTAACATGCAACTTATACTGATAGAAAGTAATGGAAACTGTAGATAACCATAACTAACTTTAGAATTGATTTCTTTTGTTAATAAGACTATAACCAACTCTCAATGCCATCAGAAACCTGCGATATTTAGTAGATTTGAATACATTTTGTGGTGGTTGCAGTTTCCATAAAAATGGATAATCAAGACTGTTTTATTGCAACAACGGTAGTAATGATATTAGGCTTAAGGTGAAGTAATTTGACTGTCAGCACTTTTACCTAAAGCTGCTTTAAGGATTGAACATTCTGGAATTAATTTGTCTCAATCTTTCTAAAGGTGTCAATCGAGTAAACACAAGAATTTCTGACAGCAAGGCATACAAGTGTGAACTGTCAACTGATTGAAATTACTTTCTCAACGAATCAATATTAAACGATTCTACTCAAACCACATCTTTTTTGGGGACTAGCAGACCAGTGACAGGTCTTAATTTTGTGTCACTCAATTGCAATTCCATCAATTGCGGCCCTTCTGGACTGACAATTTTTGGTGAATTTAACTGTATAATCTAAATGAAAAACGTTCCTATGACAGGTTTGCATTGGTCAACTTGGTTAAATTAATTGAATATTGTAAGAATCTGTTTCGTTTCATCAGGTGTGTTGGGATGATGTCTTTAATGATGGATCAATTCATGGAGAAAATCTAACACTTGAATTGACACATAATTCAATTACAGGCTATGAAGGAAGATCCCATTATAAAATAATAAGTGAAGAGAGGTGGTGTGACTAAACATAGCCGACCTAATAACTTAACATTTTTCCTTTTACCAAATTAGACTGACCTGCACGCTTTTGACACAGCTTGTTGACTTTATTTGAGTACATGAACTTGGTCTATTAGAGACATACTACTAGTTGACTCACATTTAAACTTCGCCTATGATCGTGCCATAACCTCATTTTTATTTGAATGCACTGCATGCACTCATGACAGGTGAAGCGTACTCGTACTCGATCAATTTCTTCTTTCTAAAAACGGTGATCCTAACTCCAGGGTTTAATTTCCTTGAAGCTTTTCTGTGTCAAATTACGATCGGTCAATTACCTCAACAAATTTTTAAAAAAAAGGGACAAACATTGGATAAAAAGAGTATGCATGAAAACGTAAAACATTTGTTTAAAAAAAAGCAACTGTGATAGTAAACAGTAGACAATAGGTGTACTATAGGTAACATCAACACCTATATGCACTGATACGGGAGTGTTGATTGAGTGTAAATTTATGAAAAGTACTTGTGCTTTGGTTCAGAGATTACCATAAATAAAAAGACTTGTTAATTTTTAATATATATATATTTTGTAAATGATTGTGATCAAAGGTTGATTAGATATATATAGATAAATCCATTTCCTTATATAAGGAAAAACACTTTTGAAAACAAAAGAAAGTGAAGATATTAGACTTATTTCATTTATAGCGTGTTACGTGTCATCTTCATTGATTGGTGCAGAAACGTTATACCCATTTTAGTTTGGGTAATGGTGCCCGAATGGTTAACGTGTGCGCATGAAATCACAAAATCTGTCATATCAAGTGACTTGGTGTCAATTCCTCGGTTGACAAGGGATAGGGTCGCCTGTCCAACCACTTGGGTTTTCTCTGGGCCCTCTGGTTTTCTCCCACTGCTGCCTAAAGACCTGCACGAATGCAAAATATTGAAATAAAATTTAACCATATGTTAGTTCCAAAATGATCTAGTTTGTGTGAGTGGAAGTTAAACCCCATTTTTCTCTCTCCCCATTTTGTAAGACCTTTCTTGGCCTTATAAAAAGGAATTGTATATCTGTTATATTTTGAAATTGTTGTGATTTATTTTCAGTTAGATGAATTGGGTCGTATATTTATCAATATTTGTAATGTGACACCTGGTGGTATAGTCTGTTTCTTTCCATCTTATGATTATGAGAGTCAAGTTTATAATCACTGGGAGAAAACAGGCTTCCTTAATCGATTGGCAAATAAGAAGAAGGTAAATATGTGTATTGTATTTCTTAATGTTTAAAGTCACGTCCAATCTCAAATAGCTACCTTACTTTTTATACGCCCACGTGGAAATGTGTACGTATATTGCCGTCGTCCATGCAGCGCCAAAACCATCTGTTTTTTTTAAATTGATATTTGTTGTTTAATTAGTGAGATGAAGAAGCCTATTTAATTTCAATAATTCCTGTTTATTATGATTAGAGTGAATGAACTAATGCCAAAAGTGATCCTTCAATCTTTGTGAAATTTATATGCATCATTAAGATTAATGAAACCACAAAGCCAATTGAATTTACAATAATTACAATATGTTTGAAATTTATATGCATCATTTAAATTTTGTGAAACGGAAGCATATTGTATTTCAGCAATTTCCATCAATTATTTCTAGAGTTATAGCCCTTGTTTTACTTTGAAGACATTTGAATAACAAAAGTTATCATTCGATCTGTATGACAATTACATGTATTTGCATTATTTATTTGTAGAAATAAAAAGCCTGTCAAATTTTAAAATTTTCTGTAAACTGCCTCCAAAGTTGAGGCTCTTGTGATCTGTATGAAACTGTCTTGTAAATGCTCCCTATTATCTACAAAAGATTAAATAATGCGCAAACCCTTGTCAGATGCTCAAACAATTTAGCTGCTGTGGGCGTATGTTTTGTTGCCTGGCAACCTATCTTTCTTTAAAAAAAAAACGAAAAATTGAGGATTTCTATCATAATTACCAATAAATGTTTTAATTGATGCTATTGGAAGCAATGTATATTGCAGGCTGTGTATACTTTTGAATCCAAAATGTTCTGAAAAAAATCCTGCAATTGGATAGAAATTATCTGAAGTATTTTAATGCAAACAATTCAGTTCCGATTGGTCCAATAGAACACTGCATTTAAATTAAGAAAACAAATTTTCTTTTCTTTCCAGGTATTCAGGGAACCACGAAAGTCTGGAGGTGTTGAACAGATTTTATCAGACTATGCAGCTTGTATCAAAGTAATAAATTCATGATAAATAAGATTTAGAAAAAAAGCTGGCCATTCTTGCTATAATGTTCAAAAATAGATAATTATTAATGGAAAATGAATATATGAAAATTACCTTATTCTGAGAAATTGTATGACCATTTAAAGATATAGCTTAGATTGTCAACTATACTCAACAATCAAGACTTAAGTTTCAATTCTGCATTTTATCTTTATTTTTTTTAATTTCGGCCATCTCCTGCTCAAAAGAAAAGTACTACATGTATTCACTCCTTGTCAGCACATGTGGTTCAACAAACAGTTTTATGTAGACTATAATTAAAGAATAATTTCAATGGAGATTAAGAAATAAGCTATTAAGCCAAACGAAATCATGTAATGAGAGAGATTTATTTTGTTCCCCATCTCTTTGATAGAGAGTGATGAAACTTAGTGTATAGTTGATAATCAGTTTGCTTGCTTGATACTTTTGAAAAAAATAAATGTGCTATTAATTAAAGATGCATTCCCGGGTACAAACATTGTGATTTGATGATATATTTGGACTAAACACATATTTAAAGTAACCAATGTATTAAAAATTTGCTTCAATTCCCGTTAAAAACTCTGTTTTCGCCGGGGATACCTATAGCTGTAAGTAAGCTGTTGTAAAACGCAATGTCTGCCAACTTATATCATTGTGGGAGGGCCCATATTTCAAAATGTATTCATCATTACTTACTTTACATTTACCATATTATTGAGGCCTAAATAAATTCTTTATTATTTCTGTCAACTTCTTTTTACACATTTTAATTGCAGAGTATTTTGTTCCCTGACATCCCGCAATGTTCCTAAAACCGCCTAACCATTTGAGCAAGAAATAACAACTGCTCCCTGACCTAAGCTAGCAGACAATAAGCCAGCAAATCCTGTCGGGTTGACTATTAGTGATTCCCTGACAATATTGCCCAGTCCTTGCCCCATGGGCGTTTTTCGCGTAATCTAGTATTTTTCTGGTAAGATTTGGTGTCTATACTTTTCATAAATACCAAATTTGCCATACTTTTATTGGAAATAACCAGCCGATAAATACTTTGCTGGAAACCCATCATTAATAAGTGTTATCTGTTTATTTTGGGATTTCAGTGAGGGACACCAGTCTCAATAAACAATATCCTGATGTCAAGACAAACGCCATGAAGTCAGGGCCAACAATACTTGATATCTGGAATCTAAATTTTCAAACAACTTAGTGTCCTTTCAGCATGCCAAATTTTGAATATAATTCTGAAGTAACTTTCCCTATTTTCTGCTTTGTTCTTATTTGAATGAAATTACCTTTGGAAGTAAAGGTAAAGAATATGTATTATAAAATCTAATTTACTATTTGTTTATTTTCTTCAGAGATGTAAAACATGGACTTCAAGCAGTAGTCAAACTGGTGCTATCCTTCTGTGTGTTGTGGGTGCTAAAATGAGTGAAGGAATTAACTTCTCTGATGATTTAGGAAGGTGGATATTGTCAAATTATTATTAATCAAAATGTGATTGCATATTGTTGTCACCCCTTAGTGGGATGTTTAATGTAAATCCGTCGGCTTTTCGGGTAGAAATCATGGAATAAGCTTTATTTTGTAGGTTTTGATGTTTGATAACAAAAAACCAATGTTGACATTTTTTCTGAGTAGGTCTTCATAGTATGGGAGGCCAATATTTGAGGGTAGCCATTTTGTGATAATATTCCAAATTATGTTTATATTTTCACCTTATTTATAATGTTATCGACATATCAACTGTGATTTGGCAATGCATTAACATTGGCAGGGTTTATGACTATATTTCAGATTGTTTCCCAACATTTCATGATGATATTTCCAAGATGGCGACAATTTTTAGCGGGAAAATCGATCGATGTGCTGATTTCGATTAAGTAGTAGTGTTTGGTGTCAACATACATGTTTTCGGGGTCACAGATTCCATTCCTAGCATTTACAACCTTGTAAAATAATCAAATATTCATATACTTAGCATATTTCCAAGATGGCGGATATTTTTGGCGGGAAAATGAGACGATGTGCAGATTTTGATTAAGTGGTAGTGTTTAATGTCAATATATATGTTTACGAAGGTGCAGAATCAATTTCTGACATTAACAACCTTGTAAAATGATCACATGTTTACATATTTAGTACATTTCCAATATTGCTGCCACTGGTGGCGGGAAAATCTGACGATGGATTGAATTTCATTAAGTAGTTGTCTTTGGTGACAATATATATGTTTTCGAGGAGGCAGATTCAATTTCTGTCATATACAACTACGTAAAATGGTCGTATGTTTGCCAATTTAGCATATTTCCAAGATGGTGGAACGTTTTCTGCACACATTATTATTATTTATTTATCATCGATTTTCCTGGGAAAGCAAAGCCTAATTCTGACACAAAGGCAAAGAGAGTATAGCGGCTGCATGGTGCTTACGTCACGTGCCCATCATGTGCCTGTCACGACCACGCCAAGCGCTTACTACACGATCTTGCTACGCTCATGGCCAAGATCTGGCTGTGCGCGAAAAGTGTTCCCACCATGATTTAGCGCTTACCAGTCAGACAGGGATACGTTCTGACCGCCTCCCAGTGACGTGCTTACCAGGCCTATAGAGACTGTGTCATGCTCACCCGTCCCCAGTCACTTTCAAAGCAGAGAACAACCAAAGTCAAGCAATAAAGAACATTTCATAGTTTACTTGATGTTTCCATTCTGGGGGCTCTGAACGATTTCTTCGATACGCATCTTGGGGTCAGTTGATAATATAACCCATGCTGTAAAGGTTTCTTATACCAAATATTGACACAAAAACAAATATTGACACAAAAACGAGACTACATAATTAAAATCAGCACATCGTCAGATTTTTCGCCCAGACATGAAAGCCGTATTGGAAATATGCTAAATATGCAAACATGTGATATTTTTACACAGTTATAAACGGCAAAAATGGAATCTGCTCCCCGAAAAATATATCCTGGTACCATAGACGACTACTTAACCAATTTTGGCTCATCGTTCCGTTTTACCGCCCAAAATGGTCGTCATATTGTACATTTTCAAAATAAGTGAACTTATAATCATTTTACACAGTTGTTACCGACCTACATGGATTATGTGCCCTTGAAAACATATATATTGATACCAACGACGACTACTTAATCAATATTAGCACATCGTCCTATTTTGCCGCCAAACATGACCGCCATCTTGAAAATATGCTAAATATGTGAACATGCGATCATTTTACAAGGTTGTAAATGCCAGGAATGGAATCTGTGACCCCGAAAACATATATCTTGACACCAAACACTACTACTTAATCGAAATTAACACATTGACCGATTTTCCCGACAAAAATGGTCGCCATCTTGGAAATATCATCATGAAATGATTGAAAACAATCTGAAGTGTAGTCATGAACCCTGCGAATATTAATACATTGTCAAATCACAGTTGATATGTCGATAACATTATAAATAAGGTGAAAATAAAAACATAAGTTGGAATATTATTGCAAAATGGCACCGTCAAATAATGGCCCCCCATACTATGAAGACCTACTCAGAAAAAATGTCAACATTGGTTTTTTGTAATCAAACATCAAAACCTACAAAATAAAGCTTATTCCATGATTTCTACCCGAAAAGCCGACGGATGGGAATTATGTTACAAACCCTATCCCACTACCTACCCATTTCAACACAATGTTTATATTCATGAGATAAAGACAGCTTTTTATACCCATTAAATTTTAGTTCTTCCTGAAAATTACTTTATCAATTGTTGCTTATTATAATGTTTTAGTGTATTCTAAGTTCTCCCTCTGCAATAGAATAAAAATGTGATGAACTAAGTGGACTGCTTAGACAGCTTAGCTGTTGTGAGCATGTTTTGTTGCCTTATTATTTCGGGTTGTCGTAATTTACCCTTCAGTGTATTTGATTATATTTCTCTTGTAGATGTGTTGTCATGGTTGGATTACCATATCCCAATCTAAAATCACCAGAGCTAAAAGAAAAAATGGATTACCTCAATGCAAATTATGTAAGAATTTATTTTGTTAAGATGCATTACCGGTATGCATGATTTTAAGTTGAAAAAATGCTACCCGTCGCAAGTTATAAAATTATCTGTGATTCGACTTGTGAGTAACTGTACTATGACAGAGATAAGTGTAAATATTGCAAATGGCAGCTTTTCGCAGTATTTCCGTAGTTATTCTTGTATTTGGAAAGGAATGATTAAATGTATGTGGCGTTAAGTATTGTGGTCTTAAGTCAATTAACTGAACATCATGTAAAATTTAATCAATCTGTGGCAAGTGACATGTAGTTTTACTTGCTACAGGTGAGGCTTAAAACTGGCCGGTTAGGGACAAGTAGACAGGCAAACATTTCGAGCCATGTTGTCTTGCTATGATAATGCAAAAATAGATAATGAAAAATGAATATTGAGTCAAATTACTTTATTGTGAGTGAAGTTATGTTCTGGTTCAAATGTTAAGAACCATGGCCATGATAATCAACAAATTCTTGATTGTTAGTTATTTTATTATCAGTCTCCGGAAATATTATCGTATGTATGATGGACATTGTCTAATCTACTCAATATCTAAGCTATCCGATGTTCTAGGAAGTTGATTTTCAGCTTGTCATTAAATTTTTGTCTAAATAACATTTGAAACACACCTATCATTAGGCAAATTTAGCTCTTGCATGATAATGCCTCTTAAACAAATACCTAATAAAAGCTATTGACAGTATAAGAACTTTCAGTGCTCTATATGTATGATATATGACTTCGGTTCATTATTGTTTCAGCCTAAAGACAGTGAAGGGAGACAACCTGGTCAAGTTCATTATGAAAATCTATGTATGAAAGCTGTTAATCAATCTATTGGTATATTTTCCTTACTATTTTGTATTTAAAGCATATACTCAAAGTGGTTGTATCATGGTGTTTCCCCATCTGTTTTCCACAATTTCCTTTGAACACTCCACAGACATGTTATCCAATCCTTTTAAAAATTATGCTTACTATAAGTGAGTTAAAAAAATTTCACTGATTTCTAGAGTTATGTCCCTTGCATCACTTTGTATAATCTTGTCAATGCTCTCTGACAACAAACATTCTCATTCAATCTGTATGAAATTTATGTGCTATGTGCATTATTCAAATTCGTGAAGAAAAGAAGCCTACTTAATATTCAAAAGTTTCACTTCTACAGTTATGAGTTATTACCCTTGTTTTATTTTGTAGAAGCTAAGTATTGATAATCGGGTTGATTGCTCAATTCTGTTCAAAATGATAAATGGGCAATTAATTAGTGTGTGACATTTATTCATTTTGTCATCGCGGTGGGGAACATCAGGCTTAATGTTACCTTGTTTTCCTAGAGATTAACAATATAACAACCTTTGAAAACTTAACAACTGTATGTATGTATGTTTCATTGCCAGGGAAATTATCTGTCTTTCAATTATAATTTAGTGAATTCTGTATTAATTATAAAATTAAATTACAGAATGTTTTTACTTTCAGGAAGAGCTATACGTCACCGTGGAGATTATGCAACCATTTTGTTAGTAGACAGACGTTATAACAGAACTAATGTTGTATCTAAATTACCTACCTGGATCAGTGAACATCTACAAAAACCAGATAAATTTGGTGTAGCATTGAGTTGCATATCTAAGGTTAGCCGCTTATCATGGAAAAAGAACTATTTTTATGTGGGGTTTGTCAGGCTTCTTATGCCACTGTATAGGATATGACTTTTAAGGTTACATCTAGCATACTTCTAGGTGTTAAATCACAGCTAAGTTTCCAAAACACTAGTCATCAATTGCCTCCATTTTTTGTACCCATTTGGGAAAGTTATAGACCATTTTCATATTTTGCAAAAAATATTTAGTTCAATTAACTTGGCCAATAATGCTTGCACCACTGCTTTGAGAATATGTGCTTGTGTTATGTGACTATTTGACACTGATCGTGTTGATGCCATGACATCACACTTTCAGGATCATTCCATCTGTTTAAAACTACCTATAAAAATCCGCTCTCTTTCACAATCGATAAAATTGTACATTAGTTATTAAGTTCCTGCTGATGCATGCTTAATCGTTACATTTTACTCACTATACATACTAATTATTTTGACCGTGTATATGAATATCATTTATATTGAATTTTATTATATTTTTATTCTAGTTTTTTTCTGCGAAGAAAGACTTACCAACTTGAAAGTACACTGAATGAATAAAGACATACCAAAAGTGAAAGTCAAGTGATGTGTTTGTAAAGAATACAGAGTTGTGTTTTAAAAATGTATTCTCAATACTTGTACAAACAGACAGTTGACTATTTTAATAGTCAAACAAATCAGTAATTTCTCTACTATTTCTTGACTGATGAAGGGCAGCTGTACGTAGTCATAAAATGGGCAAATATTTTTCAAAGAACAATGAATCAGAAGATTGTGAAATAAATGTGCTGTTGTTGATTGTGTATGCCTGATTCATGACATATACCAAATGGCACATTTAAACAGGAATTTTGGAAAGGGTTCCTTGCCACCAATAAATAACAATTTTGTTCGATTGAATGTCATTACCATTGACAAAAGTGAAAATTGTCCCCAAGCACAATAAGCCTGGTGTAGAATCTCTATGGATCGATAGTTTATTAAATAAAATTTGTAATTTTATTCCATCCTAGTCTACTATGTTTGTGAAGATATTAAACATTCTTCCTTTTTACAATTGTTCAAAAATAACAATCTGTTGTGATTAACCGTTAAAAATGATCTGATTTGTTATATATAAGATCTCACCAATTTATAACCTGTAATATTGTTACCTTGCATGGGCAAAACCATTAAGATATAATAAAATTTTATCTAAATATTTTATATATTTCATTCACTGAATTTAGTTAATTTATTTAACTAAATTGTGTTACCAACTATGTTGTACTTCAATATTATGGTATCAGTTGGCAGGTTTGTTACTTTGTCCATATATTGAATGAAAACATATTACTGGCAACGAATGTAAATAAAATAATTTATAAAACCAAGGAACTGTTAAGAGTAATCAGTAAATGTATAAAGGTAATTTGCATAATTATGCAGAGAAGGGTTCGAGGATGGGAATTTGGTTATTAACTCCAGCCCTCGAAATTACATCCAATAAAGACTGATATTAAATCCAAAGCATTTCATGGGTTTGCTTCTACAACTCTTACTAAAGCAAGAATTTAATAAATTACCAATATAATAAATTAATGTGTAATACTATATAGGGTCTATAAACTGTAGAGGTTGTTTAAGTTCTCTGGAAAATGCTCTGGCTGATGATTTGAAGTCGTTATCTAGTACTAGTGACAACAAGAACTAGTAGGCTAACAAGGATATATCTGGTAGATTAAAATCGGGCAATGAAACCATTATCTGGGTAATCTAAATTTGGCAATCCCATGCTTTAGACACACATGGACACATGCCCTCCTGAGTGCCTAAATTAGTAGGCCACACTATGTTGAAAATCAGGGTAGCTTCTCTGCATCTGAAAAATCGGATGAAGGTGTACCCAGCCACTCATCCGAGGGTCAGTACATATCTCATGTACATATCCTCTTTAGAAAGAACGTGCGGGTTGAAGTTTCTCTAGGCATCATTTCGTATTCTCAGAAGGACATTCCCACATCCTCTGAGGCTGGGAAACACCACTGCACATGACAAGCGAGGAGACAGAGAACTTACATTGAACTTATATTTAATGTCATAACTGTGTGTAGGTATCTGCATATAACCGTTGTATTATGGATGTTGTAAAGATATAAAAATATAGTGTTCGGCACGAATATTCGCTCATCGAATAGCAATCACCATATTCGAATTATTTCAAATATCTACATTATTTATTTTATTTGCGTTCAAATATTATTGAAGGCGACTTTCCTTGCCACATTTACATTCAAAGCTTATTTCGATTACCTAACTACAGATTATATGTAAGGTTGGCGTGTGCGCTATGTATGGTAAGATTTGTCATTGGTTGATCAACTGTCGTTGTTTCGCCGATTGCACGTGACAAGGAGTAGAATTACCTGTCCAACCTCGTGGGTTTTATCCGTGTAATCTGGTTTAATCCCACTGCTATAGACCCCTACGCGCAGGCCAATTATTGAAATAAAATTGAACCATATGTTAGTCCCGAAATGACCTTGTTTATGTCGAGTTGACGTTAAACCCATCTCTCTCTCTCTCTCTTTCTGCTTGTAAGGGTGCTACCCCTTCAGAGACAGTTATTCGGTAACTAGCCAGGGACCCCGATGCTGAATTCTGATTCTGGGTGAAAGCTAATTATAAGTGTGTGACATCCTTGAAAAACTTTACATTATATCTGAAAACATGTGTAGCGAAACTCACTATAGACGTCATCTGTATGACATTTGTGATTAATTTGCTTGGATTCGTAATGTAGAAACAGCTTGGTGAACATGAAGAGACTGTTTTCTGCTTATATAGAAAAGCCACTAGACGACAACGATTTTCGTGAAATGCTGCAGTGTTAGACCCTGAACGAGATGCCCTTTGTCTCGGATGCAGCGCGGGAGAATTCCTATACAATTAGTAGGGGAGCTAGGTTCAGGTTGTTTCGAAAATCGCGTACAAAATTTCTACTATGCCAAATGTGTGGACAGCGGTATCGGATACTTTGAACCTCGATTCTTAAGTTGCGGGTCCCCTTTCCGTGTTGGTGAGAGAGGCCCTACATAACGTCGAAATTTTGCGTTTTATTCGACTTTTGCGTACAACGATAAACTTTCGTACATAAGTCAACCAACCCCAGATGTCCCCAAAAACATTACTTAAGAAGACCCCTGACCCTTCCTTCGTCCCTTAAGAACGCCCCCTTTACCCCCTCAGGGAGGAGTTAGTTCGACTTCCGCGTACAATATTATTTTTTTCGTTAAAAGTTTCACTATTGGTCCACTAGAACGTAAAACTAACTTAAGAACGCGAAATCCCCTTGTGTTCAAATTGGCAGTTTACGTAAAAGATCAACTGGCAATTGCAAAAATATTTTTTGTGCGTTGTTCGCGAGTCAACAGAGATTTCACGTATTTAATAATTGATTAGGAATTATTATAAATTGAAAATAAACCACTTTCAATTTATTGAAAATATTCGAATACCAATTTCAAGACCCGTCGAATATTCGAATAGTAATAGTGTTCGAATACCCGAGCACTATAAAAATATAGTTAACCAACAAAGTGTTCCAGAGTAAATTGATCCTATACCCATTGTGCAGTCAAAGTTAGTTCCTTATTGAATGTAGTGTCACAAATACATGAAATGCAACCAAACTACCGATATGTTTTTTTTTTTTTTTTTGGGGGGGGGGGGGTACCATAAATGAGATTAATTTATGCACAGGTCCCTGATACGAGCAGAGCAGATGTAAACTTTCTAGTGGGGTGATGCGGAGGTATTTTTGAATCTATTATAAGAGAAGTCCCTGAAATGCCATTACCTGGATTTTGGCGGAATATTTTGCAGAATTCTGATGGTTAAAAAACACTCATATATGACTTAAACTTGAGTATTATGCATGGGAATTAAGAATTTTGCAGTAGAGTACTGTGAATTTGTGACAGCTTATAAAATTGATAATAAGTTCATCATTTACATGAACCCTGCCTGCTACACACACACACAATATAAACGAGCATGTCTGCATGACCTAAGCCCGATTTCGTTAACCCGGTTGGGGCAATAACATTAGGACGAATCCCCAATTATTTTTAATGTCATTCAAATACAAAGTTGTCGAAAATTAATTACAAGATGATACGGACTGGGTCTGAAAATATCCAATGCCAGAAGACAAAGGGGGAACCCGCCAATACAATTCTATCATATAATTTCTGAAATGAAGAAAATAAATTTTCAAAAAATATGTATGTAGAAACAAAAAGATGTAAATAGAATGTTCCCGATTTTGTTTTCTTTAGTAATTACAGTTTACATGTACTGTAAATATAGTTGGTAGTAGAAGATACCAAATTTGGAAAAGACCTTACAACCATCTAAATATAAAAAGAATAGTTTCTCCTGATATTTTTGATTTGAAGATTTAATATTTTCATGGTCATTTTCTTTTTCTAATATTTATATATTTTTTGCAGTGTTCGGATATTCGAACACTAATACTATTCGAATATTCGACGGGTCTTGAAATTGGTATTCAAATAGTATTCGAATATTTTCAATATTGAAAGGGGTTTATTTTCAATATATTGAAATGGGTTTATTTTCAATTTATTATAATTTATTATCAATTATTAAATACGTGAAATCTCTGTTGACTCGCAAACAACGCACAAAAAAAATTTGCAATTGCCAGTAAAGTTGAAACTGCCAATTTGTACACAAGAACTCGGGCCTACCACGACATCAAAACAAGATTTTCCATCACCAATGTATAGTTATTCTTCAGCGCTGCATCCGAAATAAAAGGCATCTAGTTCGTTCGTGGGTCTAGCACTGTAGCATTTCACGGAAATCATTGTCGTCTAGTCGCTCTTCTATATAAGCAAAAAACAGTCCCTTCATGTTGGTGATGAATGTGGCCAAGTGGGTTCATCCAGTTGTTTCTTCATGACGAATCCAAGCAAATTCTTCACTATGTTTTAAAATGATGTATGTAAAGTTTGTCAAGGATGTCACACACTAATAATTAGTTTCACCCAGAATCAGAATTTAGCATCGGGGTCCCTGGCTAGTTACCGAATAACTACCTCTGAATGAATGAATGAATGAAATGGGGTTTAACGTCCTACGCTTAAGCACCTTACCTGGGCCAATTGAAGACGGGAACTACCTCTGAAGGGGTAGCACCCTTACAAGCAGAGAGGGAGAGAAAGAGAGATGTGGTTTAACGCCCACCCGACACAAACCAGGTCATTTCGGGACTAACATATGGTTCAATTTTATTTCAATAATTGCCTTACACGTAGGGGTCTATAGCAGTAGGATTAAACCAGATGACCCGGAGAAAACCCACGAGGTTGGACAGGCGATCCTACTCCTTGCCACGTGCAACCGGCGAATCGAAACAACGACAGTTGAACCAATGACAAATCTTATGATACATCGCGCACACGCCACCCCCCCCCCCTTACATACAATCTGCAGTTAGGTAATCCATAGAAATATATACTGTGGGTAATCGAAATAAGCCTTGAATGTTGATGTCGCAAGGAAAGTCGCCTTTAATAATAATATCTACATTATTTATTCTATTAGCGTTCAAATATTATTTGAACGCTAAAAGAATAAATAATGTAGATATTCGAAATTATTCGAATATGGTGATTGCTATTCGAAAATTCGAATATTATATTCGACGAGCGAATATTCGTGCCGAACACTAATTTTTTGATAATTTATATTTAAATATATTGTCTAAGGGGGTCCACCTCTTCAAGGGTTCACTACTGTGTGATAATCATAGGCGTACGGGCCTGGAGTAAGGAGGGGCAGCTGCCCCCCCCCTTACCTTCGGTCAATCTGACTTTTCGGTCAGACGGGTAAAGTGAGACATAAGATTATTATTTCATCTAGTTGGCAAAATAAAGTGCACAGAATCTAATAAAACACTCATTTTACTTTTCTTGTAATTGAACTCCACGAATTTTTACTGAATTGACTGGTTTAAATACGTAGTCTGGAGCCACTCTAACTTTGTGCGACATTTTTCGGGCATCGAATATAACTTGTTAATTCAGCTGATTGGGTGGTTGGAATTCAGGTCAGCTTGGGGGGTATTAGGTTACAAAACCATTGATTGGTTACTTTGGAGTTGCTTGACTAACGGGTGGAATAGTAGAAAAACGCAATTGCGATTGTTACATTTTCTCCGGGAGGGCGAGGTCCCAATATACCGCGACGATCGATTGGTTTTTTGGAATTCATGTCAGCCACCTTAGTTAGCTAGCTATATTGGACCACTTTGAAGATGCTGTATTCATGGGCTGGGATAGGAGGAAAATGCGTTTGTGGCCGTCCAATTTTCTAAGGGGGTTGGGGTGTTCTAGAGTGCCGCGCTTAGAACCTCTAGCTTGCCGGCCACCTCTGACTTGCGGCTGTGGTTTCGAGCCCTGGTGTGAGTGTATGTGGCATGGAGATAGGGGCGCCTTCTCAGCCTCGTGGGTTTCCTCTGGCCACTCCGGTTTCCTCTCACTGCTAAAGACCCCTACGCGTAAGCGAATTATTGAAATAAAATTAAACCATGTGTAAGTCCCGAAATGACCTCGATGTAATGAATGGACGTTAAACCCCATTTCTCTCTCTCTCTCTCTCCCTCTCTCCAATTTTCTTAAAATGTCATTTTTTGGGGGGTAGGGGGGCGCTTCAAGGTAAGCTCCGCTCTCGCAGAAGACCGGTGTCCCCCCCCCCCCCCCGCAAACTGTAATCGAGTCCATACACCTATGATGAAAATATTTAGTTACTGTAATTCTAATGGGAAAATGTGTTTTGGATTGGGATACATATTTTGTACTGCTTCAATCAAGTATCCGCAATGTGGTGTTCACATTGTAAAGATGACGTCTTTCTACATCTGTGCACGTCGCATGGAATTTTTTAAAACTGCAGCCACAACTCGGCTATATAATTCTAGATCAACCAACTGTAATCATTTTAGTTAAGATAATACATGTAACACACAAAAAAAATATTTTATGATAACTGGTCATAACGCGTATTTTAATTCTTTGATATACCCGGGCCCGTATCTACAGGGGGGCATTCCCCCCCCCTCCCCGATCAGAAATTGCTTACAATCATTAAAGCATACACAGTTCCTTATTATATTAACCTTGAAAATCACGATTTTTATACGCCCACATTGAAATGTGGTCGTATATTGCCCTCGTCCGTCCGTCGGTCCGGCGTCCACAATTGCTTGTGAACGCTCTAGAGACTAAAGTTAATTAATATCCGATTAACTTTAAATTTATTCACAGTGTTTAAAGTCATGAGACGAAGAATCCTATTGATTTTCAGCGATTTCCGATAATTTTCCGAGTGAAGAATATGCGTCACACTCTAGATAGGCCTACGTTCTTCAAGTCCCTCGTTAAAAATGGGCCCGAAACGCATTATGGTACACGATTCGTGTACCAATGGTATTATTATTTTATTTTTTTTGTCTTAGGCTAAATATTGGATATCAGAAGCCCATCTTTTCCTGGTAAGATAACAACATCAATGTTATTTTGAATTGACAAATAATTCGTGATTTTAAAGTCTAAGACTTTGGATGATATTGAGTTTCGGGCCTAGCTACTTTAATAAACTCCAAATTCTAAATCATTTTTTTTATTTATAAGAAAAATAAAAAAAGACGTTTGAAGTGTAGGTAAACATCATTTAGTGTAAAATGGATATTAAAATGAGTATACGGCACAATTCTGCCAGAGCCAGTAACGACTTCCTGAACAGCGATGTTAGAAGACCGTGAAACAGATTGATTCATATCTATCTGTTTGGTGTTTAACGTCTGCTTCCACTTTAAAAGTGATATCGCAGCCAAAGATTGATTCAGCCCCTGGGCCTCTTTTATAGGGGAGGCTACTCTGGTACAAAACCGGAAGTTAAGAATATTAAAAGAAAAAGTAAGAAAATTGTTATGGTTTATTTGACTTGAGTTGATTTGAAAAGTCTTTTTTAACAAATTTTATATTTGATGACGTGTCTGAAAATATGAATAACCAGTTTTAGGTGTTTACTTTATTAAACACAGAAAGGAAATTTAAGTTCTTCACGACCCTATTTACTACCGTACCCATCTGGAGTAGAGGACTCGGGAAGACTGAAAACTGAAGAGTGAATGAATATAAATATGTGAATCTGATTCTGAACGAATGCACATGCACTGTACTTTTATGTAGGTTACATTCAGATCCACATATGTATGGTACTAGTAGTTTACTACATTCCTAATACCAAATTTCATTAATATTAAGATTACATGTCACTTCGGTCTCGCGTCATTTCGGACTTACGTCATTTCGGACTCAAAAAAATTTGTCCTCGACATTTCGGACTCGGGTAGATGACGTTTCGGACTCGGGTAGATGGTGTTTCGGACTCGGGTATAGAACATAGAATTATACAACATTAACGCCAATTTACTTTATTGCATGAATACGGTCAGATGTTTCTTATTGTTTGTATGTTGCATTCATATATTGAACAGGTGTCCGTAAACTCGTCCACAAGCAAACATCTCATGATCTAAAATATTCGGCGATGATTAATAATATCACCTCATATAATTTATATTGCTGAGAGTGTTGTTAATACAGAACACAATCATGTAATTTGTATATGATTGGCTTCAAAAGACCTCAATGCTTCTTTGATCTGTCGGTATTACAAACGTAAAAATAGCCGACTGCACGATTTTCTCGAGACATTGTTCTCCCAACCCACCACAATGGCGCCATACTTAAACAATGGTATTATAAACCACACTACTGATCATATATTAATATCTGCTGCATTATTATTTATCGCACAAGTTGTTGTTTATAAAGTTAAAAAACAAAACAAATACACACCACGTGTCATTACGCGATTTATATTTTGATTAACAGCAAATAATACAGGTGTGATTTTAGCGGATTGAGTAAATTTAACAGTAGATACAAGACGAGGTGATCAACAAAAGTTAAAAAGTAATTTCACTGATTGAGTACAATTACGTACATGTTGTATGTACACAAGTACATGTGGACCCGTGTTGTTTGTTAATTGACTTTATCCCATGATTTAAAGGAGCTAAATCGCTAACATTTGGGATCCAGAAATTGACAAAAGTGGGTCGAAACTCATATAATACTGTAATATGAATGTATATAAACTGATTTACATTAAATGCTTTCCGTTTTACTCCAATTTCAAATCAGTTATGTTCGGCGAAACAAGCCATTCAGTCTCAACCCAGTGCATTTTTTTTAGCGCCTGGTTATTCCAGTCCACATATGCAGTGTGATACAGTGCAATGTGTCTAGCCTCGTCCCTCGAGTCTCTCAATAAAACTAGGACCGGAGCGCAATATGGTACACGATTCGTGTACCAATGTTAGAAAAATTATTTTATCTTAAATATCGGATATCAGAAGCTCATCTTTTCCTGGTAAGTTAACATAATCAATGTTGATTTAAATTGACCAATAATTCGTGTTTTCGATGTCGAAGATTTTGGAGGATTTTGAGTTACGGACTTAGGTCCTTTAAAAAAATTTGCGATGGTTAATATTGGGTCAAACATAATCTCTTAAATAGCGCCGGAGACGCTTTTAGATAAAGTGAGTTCGCATTAAAACACCAAAGAGTGGCAACGTGCGTTTATATTCTTTGATCTTTGATACACGGGACATTTCTGTTATTCAAAGAAATCTGCACGAGAATGACAACATATACAAGTTGACAGTTTACCATTGAGTTCGGGTTCAAGTGGAATTGGTTCTTCATCGAAAAATAGTTATTCTTTTCTATAAATAAAATGAGTGCCTTGGATTTTTGTGTGGATTTTATAGCGGTTATATTTTACTAATATTCTCTGACATCGGAGACTTGCGTTTGCGTTCATGTCAATTTTACGGTAAGTACGATCTTATGTCCAATTTGAAAGCGCTTTCACCTCCCGTTGCAAGTTCTATTTATTTTATTTCTATTTGTAAGACCGGTAACCTAACTACCGTTATAGTTTGCAATTTAAAAGTCTATCTTTCTTTATTATTGTGAATGGTCTGTTCTCACCTAAAATGTAAGAAAAAACTGTAAGAGTTAAATAAAACACAACTATCAATGTTTAATTTCTTTATTATCGTGGATGGTCTGTTTTCAGCCTTACCTAAAACGAAAGAAAAAACTGTTATTACAAATATATACATATAATTTTCCGAGTCAGAAAGGTCGCCTGACTGAGTCCGAAACGTCACCACTCCGAGTCCGAAAGGTCGCCTGATTGAGTCCGAAACGACGTTTGTGTTGAGTCCGAAATGACGCGAGTCCGAAATGACGTGCTACCAATATTAAAGCCCCAATAACACTCTTGTTGTAACTGAATAATATGTCCCAATCTTTATTCTGGTCAACAATTTGTACTATTTTACAATATTTCAATTAAAAATTGATACAAATTTCATTTTAAAACACATAATATTAAAAATTGGAAAAATTCAACTACATTCCGTAACATGTTTTGAAACGCCTTACGTAAGCACTTTCAAATGCAACTTGGATTTAAACATATTTTCGAACCCTCTGGACAAGTAAAATAGGTTGTAATGGATAATTTACATAACAGGTAGGACACTTAAACATCTTGTAGTTAGAATAAGGCTAATTTTTTTTTTTCTGGACCTGTCAAGCCAGCAAGAGTGTTATTGTCCCTTTAACAATAAGTGAATGACGTGGCCACAACACACAGTTATCTTATAATCTTTATTATGAAAATTGCAAACAAATTCAAAGATTTAGATAAGATTGGCCTTGGGAATATTATATGATCATATATCTATTGAAGCTAGGGCTAAAGTCAAATGTATATTATCAAATTTACATCATTTCCACTACACTGATGTCTTCTGTCTTGCTCCAGCCACAGTAGTGGATCTTTCTGAGAACGTCCTATGACTATGAGCAAGTTTTGTATTCATGACCTATTTACTACAACTCCAATTTCCAATTAAACTGACTCCCAAACTATACTGCACATATAGCTTAACATAATATAATAAACCAATTCCCATTGAAGTGTTTCAAATCTGAGTGAATTAGTTGTATCAGCGGACAAGACAAAACATTGTTATAATATTGCAGCTACATTTCCCCAATCAGGTCAAACAACAAAATGCGAAAACTAAAGTTAAAGCATAATTAAATTAGAAAAACCCTTTAATGTCTTTCTTATTCATAGATAAAGTGAAAGTATAAAATTTCATTAATTGAAACCACACAAATTCTAAATTAAAGAAAATCACTTTTTGATGTTTCCTCAAGACCTTGGTAACAAATTCTCAATGAATCTGATATGAAGCAGTTTTTTGATGTGTTTACAGTGCCATCAGCTTAAAGTTACATTCCCGCGCACAAACTGGGTGATTTAATGGTATATATAAGGACTAAAAACATATATTCAAACTAATTAATTTGTCATAAAATTGCTTCAAATCCTTCTCAAATATTGTAATTGCCAAGGAATGCCCTGCTATAAAAATTTGATCAAACCAATTAATGATTATGTCAAGTGACTTCCCTCCCTCAGAATTCAGAGGAGAATTCATTGAATACATAAGATGATGGTGTCTTTCTTACAAATATCAAATCCTATTAAATTCTCGGATTATCCACTACCGGTACCTGTGTAATTTTCCGTGATTTTTCTCAGAAAGTGTTGTACGACCTAACTCTTCATAAAGTTTGTCAACTCGACATCAAGCGCTCAATGTTCGCGTGTGACGTTTGACATTACGCGTGCAGAAATTCCTAATCGTCGGGCTGTTGATTAGGGGAACCCTTACAATTTTCCTCCTACAGTATACACCCTATGGGTGTTTTTTGGGGAATCCAGTATTTTCTAGTAAGATCAGATATCTCTACTTTCCATATATACCAAGATTATCATACTTTTATTGGAAATAACCACCCAATAAATGCTTTTCAGGGAACCCATCTGTAAGAGAAATCTTATGTTTTTTTGTCCAACTGGTCCCCCCCCCCTCAGTTCAGAAGAGATCTCTATCAGTATAGTGTGCTTCGATTTTTCTTAATTGAATTATAATAGAAATATAAAATAATTTTTAATATAAAATCAGATTGAATCTTTAAATCTTATATTTTGCAGATTCAAGTACATCTGATCTTCATTGATAGATATCTGACCAAAAGATGATAATCTACTGAAACAGTAGTTTGGTAGTTAAATTCATTTGCATCTCACAATAAAGCATAAGAAACACAATGAGTCGTAAGGAAAAGTGGGAGTTAATCCCCCCTCGATGGCTGAACTGCCCTCGCAAAGGGCAAATTGTAGAAGATACATTTATTCCGTTTAAAACTCCTTTAAATGAAAAATATAGTGACCAGATTCCTGATGAATGTTTATTTAATGTTGATATGTTGTTTAACTCGGTTAAAATCTATAAGAAAAAAATAGGATTATTTATAGATTTAACAAACACAACACGATTTTATGACAGCAACCTTGTAGAAAAACTTGAATGTAAATATGTCAAATTGTGCTGTAAAGGTCGAGCCGAAACACCAACCAAAGAGCAGACGGAAGCTTTCGTTAATCTCTGTGCTAGATTTAAACAGCAGAAACCATTAGAATTAATAGGCGTTCACTGTACGCATGGTTTTAATAGGACTGGTTTCCTAATCGTAGCTTTTCTGGTGGAACGATTTGATTGGAGCGTCGAAGCTGCTGTCCGTGTTTTTGCGGAAACAAGACCCCCTGGTATTTATAAACAGGAATATTTAGATGAGTTGTTTGGTCGCTATGGAGATATCGATGATACTCCCGCTGCACCAGCCATGCCAAGTTGGTGTTCTGAAGCAGATGATAGTGTGGACGATGACGGAAATGACATGGGTACTGATGGAAATGCCGGAAAAGGGAAAAAAAATGGTAACTTCCGGAAAGAGTTTGTTAAAAAGGATGCTAAATTCATGGAAGGAATTACAGGTGTCCGTATAGTCTCTGGACAACCACGTTTAAGTCAGTTGCAGAGAAAATGCCAGGAAATGTCCGGATGGAAGAAGAACGGCTTTCCTGGATCACAACCCGTTTCCATGGATATCCGAAATCTGAACTTTATACGACAGAAACCGTATAAAGTGAGCTGGAAGGCCGACGGTACGCGGTATATGATGTTAATTGATGGTAATAATGAAGTTTACATGATTGACAGAGACAATGCAGTGTTTCATGTTTCCAACGTTGATTTCCCCAAACGGAAAGACTTAACAGCTCATTTACATAGTACATTACTTGATGGTGAAATGATACTGGATAAAGTTGATGATGTTAATGTACCGCGGTACCTTATTTACGATATTCTACGGTTTGAAGGTCAGGAAGTAGGCAAAACGGATTTTGATAGACGCTTGTTGTGCATACAAAAAGAAATTATCAGCCCCCGCCATGCTAAGATACAGCATGGAATGTTGGATAAAAGTAAAGAACCCTTTAGTATCCGTCCCAAACCCTTTTGGGATGTGACAATGTCCGAAAAACTCTTAGATGGTAAATTTTCTAAGGAAGTTAGTCATGAAGTGGATGGATTGATTTTCCAACCGGCTGCCGACCCCTATAATCCAGGTCGATGTGACGATGTGTTAAAATGGAAACCACCAGATTTAAATTCTGTCGACTTTAGATTAAAAATTGTGAAAGAAAATAAAGAAGGCATGTTACCACAGACGAAGGGTTATTTATACGTTGGTGGTCTGGAACCACCCTTTGGAGAAATGAAGGTATATCTAATGTAAACTGTAATATTTATATTGTCATGGATTACAAAATCGCAATCTACAAATCAGATTTTAAGTTATCAGAATAAATTTAAATGCAATGTACTACTAGTACACCTATAGGAAAAATTACCCTTTACATGTACGCACAAGCGAATTATTAAAATGAAATTGAACCACATGTTAGTCTAGAAATGACATAGTTTGTGTTGAGTAGACGTTAAAACCCTTTTTCTCTCTCTCATATAAACACTGTCTATCACAATAATAGTATTAACAACTGTTACATGTATTTGTATGGTTTAATCCAAGCATGGCAGAAGTTGTTTATTGAAGGGTTGTTTTTTTAATACCAGTATATATAATGTGATAATTTGTGCTTAACAAAGTCTGTGACAGGTTCTTTTATATCCTGGAGCCTGTTTCACTATATTTTAACTAAGAATAAGATAAAAATCCCAATTTTAGTATTTTATTTGGATGATATTAGATTGATTTTGGTGCTTAGCAAATCAAAATTGTAGTATCTACTAAAATTTGGATTTTATCTTTTGTTAAGATTTCGAGAAACAGGGCCTGGACTTGTAAATTTTTTAAGAATTCATATATCATTTGATGTATTTCAGGTTAATAAAGAACTACGAGCTCTAGATAATAAGATAATTGAGTGCATGTGGGATGGTACAACATGGAAATATATGAGACAAAGAACAGATAAATCCTTCCCCAATAGTTTTAATACAGCTAAAGGTGTTTGTGAAAGTATTAAGAACCCTGTAACTAAAATAATTCTTTTTCAAACTATTAATAATGAACGATGGACCCCTAGTAAACAACAAAACCATGGACAAAAACGACCAGCTGACGGTAACATGATGCCACCTCCACCACCTAAATTTTCAAAACCCTAATCTCAAATTTATGTTTGATTTGTCTTTAATGGATCGTATGCAATGTTGAAAAGGCTTTCAGAATTATAGGTGGTTTTAGGAGTAATTTCAGTGCTCTGTTTGGGGGTTGGGTTACCGATTAGTCTGCTGTGTGTGCTGTAGATCATAAGGTCTGTCATTGAGTCAAGTGGTGTGGTGTGGTTTCGAATCCCATTAGTCCTCAACAAAGAGTAGGGTTGCCTTCCAGCTCTGTGGGTTTTCTCCAGGTCCCGCTACTGCTTAAATAAACTAAATAATATGTTTTTCCTGAAATTGCATAGTTTGTTCAAGTGGATGTTAAACCACATTTCTCTCTCTCTCTCTCTCTCTATCTCTCTCTCTAAAACTAAATTAAAGAAAGACACCAAAATATTAATTTAACGGCTAGAACATAGCACTTTCTGTTCGTACTGAACATCATCAGACCATTTTTATACATTTAATGCCAGTCATTGCCAGATGTTATTTATTACTGTGGAGACAGAAGTATGCTTGTGATACATGTCAATGCTCGATGTGTTTTCATCTTATTCCAATTAAAGCCAATTACCTAAGTTAAATTTGTTGATGTGTCACAGGCCTGATTAATAGAATATTGATTACTGGGTATAACACTAGTTAAATATGAAAGTTCGCCAAATTAGACAATGAAATATCTTAATATGCACAAGAAACCACATGTACAAATTGATAATGAAATATATATTGTTATTAGTTAACATATCCCTGAAAATTAATGTAATTGATATTCTTTTAAAAGCTGTACATTTTCAAATTCATGTTATAGGTTATCTGCCCAACCGGTTCCTCCCCCTACTATTACTAAATAACCATACTCCAAACCAATTATTGAAATAAACATGAAAAGAAACATGAATAGTTCAAGGTTTTTTCAAATCCAAATTATTGTAGTTAGAAACAGCCCTCCAGGCAAAAATTCATCTCCCGACCTTGCATACACAAGCATGGATATTGCTTTTTAGATAGGTCTATTATTTTTTAATAGCTGAATGGTTAGTGGCGCAGGCTGTATCATAAAGTCTGTCATTAAGTCAACTAGCGTGGTTTCGAATCCCTGGTTGTACTTGGCAAGGAGTAGGGTCGCCTGTCCGACCTCATGGGTTTTCTCCAGTTTCCTCCCACTGCTAAAGACCCCTATGCGCAAGCGAATTATTGAAATCAAATTAAACCATGTTAGTCCCGAAATGACCTAGTAGTTTGTGTCGAGTGGACAGTTAAATCCCATTTCTCTCTCTTTATTATTTTGAGGCTGCATTACATTTTAGTTATCCTTGATAAGTTTGCGTTAATCAGTTTGCTAGACATTGGCTTTATGTAGATCTTGTTTTAATCTATACCTACAACTTTTTCCCATGAAATGAAATAAAGTGTTTGCTTTGCAATTATATTAAAATTAATATTAAAAAAACACAAAAAAGACATTTATTTTGTATTTAAATAACGTTGGTCTGTTGACAACTATTCTTTGTTTTGTATGAATAATCTCATTGTAAAACTTTTATACTGCAGTGCAGTGAACTTTGAAAATTCATTGTTGAACTACTAATTGGATCCACAAAGTTTTGTTATGTCTGGAAATATAATAAATTCTAATGACTAGGATAATATATTGTTGGCTTAAATTGTAAATTGTTAACAGGTTGATTACCAATAATTATGATCATTTAAATGTCTGAATTTTTGAACAAGGATCTAATCCCAAACCGCTGGATCATCTTGATTTGTGGGCAACGCTCTCAGAAAAAAGCACATGCATGTAGCTCCCCTAATACCTACACAATCGACATGAAACTTGCCATTCTTATTCCTTGGACAATTGTGCATTGATTGACGGACTACATGGTGATGCCATGCCAAGTTCCTGGTCATGGTGCTTGTTCTAAACAAGTGAATTAAATTTAATGGTTTGAATAATCAAAAAAAAAAATTGGATCTCACAAGATTTATTATCCGATCTAGTGATGGTCCACCAGTTGGAACCATAGGGAAGGGACCCAAGGATATGTGGCAAAACCCAAATCAAATCAACATAATAAATATGACTGATTGATACTAATTGATTGAAAGAGTGTGTTTTATATAAAATGTGTAATTAATGTGGATGGTGATCATATCTATAGATAATGTACATATATATGTATAGAGATTGTATTTACCATAGCAACCAGTATGATATGGAGGTTAAAATGGAGAATGTTGTAGTGTAATCTATTTATAATAATAATCTATATTAGGATAATCTTCTGTTACTTGTTTGTTTTATTTATCCAGGTGGTTGTATGGTCGAATAGTTAGCGAATGTGCGCTGTATCATAAATTCTGTCATTGAATACGTGACAAGGAGTAGGATGCCTGTCCAACCGCGAGGGTTTTCTCCGGGTCCTTTTAGTTGACTCCAACTGCTAATGATCCCTATGTGTAAGTGAATTATTGAAATAAAATTGAACATGTTAATCCCCAAATGACATAGTCTGTGTCAAGTGGACATTAAACCCCATTTCTCTCACTTTATATTCCCACAATGTTTGGGAGGGGGGTGAGGAAGAAAATGCATTTTCTTGTAGGAAGAGATTTTGTTACCACAGTGTTACCCCATTGCCCCTGGGGTTACAAAATTTCTTCCTACAAGAAAATGCAGTGTACATGATTAAAGAATCAGGAAGGAAGGTGCTGGCTCATTACCCAGCAGGTGAAATCTTCCATCCCAATGTAGCCTGAGAAAATAACACAGAAGACTGAGGTCCCACGTACACATTGGTACACCCATCTTCATCAGCCTTTTTGGTTCAGAAAAGTAGAATGTTAAACCTCATTTCATTGTGGGATTTCATTTGCAAAAAAACCCCCACATAAATAATGCTATATTGTAACATTTTTTAGTTACTGCACCACCAGGGCCGGATTAGCCTTGTGGGGGGCCCGGGACATACCAGCTGTTCGTACTGACCGCGGATCGTACTAGTATGTACTCAGCCCCCTTGAGTGCCTGGGGTGTTTTCCTTCCAGGTTTAGTGAAATTATTTCAGGTGACTGATTTACTATACTAAGATTACTTTAATTTCCCGGGACTGCTTGGGCCCCAGCAATCACATCGCGGGATGGAGTCCTATTGATTGGTAGAACCTCTAAATTATGTAATTTAGTTAATTTTAGGGCCAAACCGATCTCTGCCCCCCCCCCCCCCAAAAAAAATCTGTTGGTACCTACTAGTCCCGGGACCCCCAAATCCCTTACTGCTCAGGGCCACAATCCTCACCCCTCAGCCGACGTACTAGATAGCTCCACCCGGGATAAAATATTAGTATGACAGAGTTTTGTGGGGGGCCCGGGACATTTGTCCCACTTTGCCTCCCCTAGATCTGGCACTGTGCACCACGGACATAGACGCTCTGGCTCGATGACAAGTGGCGGATCCTGGGACAATGTATCTTTTAGGGGGGCTTTTCCTCCCAGTCTTGAAAATTTTCAGAAATGCATGGTCTCTATCAACATTTTGCCATATATACATACACACTGAGCTTTTTAATGAGAAAAGAGAGGAATCCAACATTCCGCCCCACGAAAATAATCAATCGTTCTCGTACATGATTCGATCTACTGACATATTTTCATTCTTGGTGCTGGAAACGGACGATAGTTAACAAACTTATTGTCTTGGATTATTTTTTAGGACAATGTGAAAAATGGCGAAAATTATCGACATAAAGAAGCCTGTCGAATTTCATTCGACAATTTCTGAGATCCACCTGTCCTTGACGCTGAAAAACGTATACGTGTATGGGATATAAATCCGATCGTATGGCTGAATGATTAGCATTTCCGACTAAATGGAGCTTAATCGGCAGCTGTTGTGAGGCGATTATCGAAAATAAATCCGATATTAAACTCGTTAACTAACTGCTGTGTTATATTATAACGGTAATCTTAGTAACTTTCATGGTTTCGTACTGGTGGTGTTAAAATGGTGATTCATACACGGGGAGGTTTGTCATTCAATACTTTATTTGATCTCAACATATAGATGTACACGTATTACTATCTACAGGTAAGATAAATCCTTATTTTAAACACTAATTCAAATATGGAATAAATCCATTTTATCAAGGAAAAAATGTCATGACAAGCACATTGTTTCGAAATAGTTCTGTTCGGTGCTCTCCCAGTGGCTTTCTGTACTCAATCCCATAAAAAATGATTGCATATTTTCTCTATATTCTTTGTTCTGAATACGCTGGATATAAAGATGATTGAGTTCATATTGTATCATAATTTTGTGTAATATGCAAATATCGTTGATTTTCCTTTTTAAATTGTTCACTCCTTTAACTTGAGGAGCTCTTCTGGTCCGTGTGAAAATATCCCGGATACTCAATGATTTGATAACCCCAACCAAACAGAAGAAGTGAACACAGCTTAGACAATATTATTCCGCATTTACGAATATAAATACATCCAACACGGGAAGTGATAAATAACGGGGAACCTTGATGGAGAGTCATATCCGCGAAGACCGTAACATCACGCCGACACGATTTTCAACCCCCCAATATTCCTCACTTGAGAATGGGGCCCCTCTGCTGCAAGCAAAAAGATCGCAGGGGATCAAAACTCTATCGACACTCTCAGCTACTGAATACGCAACGACGAATCTCATTTATCTATAATATTTACATTCCACCTCTCAACGATTTTCCCACCTAACATTTGGGATCCAGAAATTGACAAAAGTGGGTCGAAACTCATATAATACTGTAATATGAAAGTATATAAACTGATTTACATTAAATGCTTTCCGTTTCTACTCCAATTTCAAATCAGTTATGTTCGGCGAAACAAGCCATTCAGTCTCGACCCAGTGCATTTTTTATAGCGCCTGGTTATTCCATTCCACATATGCAGTGTGATACAGTGCAATGTGTCTAGCCTCGTCCCTCGAGTCTCTCAATAAAACTAGGACCGGAGCGCAATATGGTACACGATTCGTGTACCAATGTTAGAAAAATTATTTGATCTTAAATATCGGATATCAGAAGCTCATCTTTTCCTGGTAAGTTTACATCATCAATGTTGATTTAAATTGACCAATAATTCGTGTTTTCGATGTCGAAGATTTTGAGTTACGGACTTAGGTCCTTTAATAATTTATATCGGTGGCTTAGTCAGTAAGACGTTGGCTCGCTAATCAGGGGGGCCCTTGCTCAATCCCGATGTTGCCCAAGAAAATTCATCGTGCTTTAGCGACGTCAGTGGTGTAGGGCAATGTGTCTGTCAAGGGAGTTGTCGTGTATACATTGTCGTGCAAGTAAAAGAATCCTTGACACTTGGAAGTCAAAATAAGAGTAGGCCGTTGTGCCGCTCTCTGAGAAAAGGGTTACCTCATAACACAAGATAAGACAAGATTTTTATTGCATAAAAGCGTCCATTAGGGACAGCATACATATTATATACATGTGCATTGATTAGACGTAGTTATGTTTGATTATGCATTACTGCCTGTCTTTATTAGCCGAATCAGGCCATAACAGCAGGATGTTAAAAGTAGTTATTTCATTTCCTCCATATATTTACAACTTGAGCCATAATATATATAAATACTTATAGCCAAGTGAATATGTGAGGTAAACATGTGTACATGCAAAAATAATCTGTGGTAATTTTTCAGCTTGAATAAAGCTAATTAACTAACTATAAGACCCGGCTTTGTCGGCCAGATAATCTTTCACGCCATATTGCATTTTCATATATAAATCTGATTATCAATTAGCAATGTTGGACGGCTGGATCAACGCTTATTGTTCGATAACTCATTGTTGAATAGGTTGAGTTCGGCTAGTATTTCAAAAATAAAAATTTCATAAAACCCCTTAATAGCTTTATCGGATTACTTGTTATTTACCCACATTTGATTTAAAATATATACCACTGGTGAATGTGATATGTATACAAAAATACTTATAGGCAAATGTTTATTCATATATATATAGCATGTTTGCTAATAACACAATGTCTACAGAAAATCTATAACTCTAGTCCCCAACATTCGAAAAATTAAAATCACACATCCATTTTAAAGAGACACGGCGTCTGTCACCTTGAAAATAAATGTAATTACTATTGAATATCGATCGGCTACTCATATCGAAAAATCCAAACACTCACGCTCTTAGAGTATTGACATTGACCACCAACAGTTCTATAATATACTCGTGCCCTTTAAAATGTACACGTTGCTGTGTCTCGCTTTAATCAGGTCCCTGATAAATATGAGACAAATAAATTAACAATGATATATTTCAGCTGTCAGCACCTCAATTTCAAACTGTTAAACTGATGTTCAGATTTATGTCAACCTGACTGATGTCAAGAAATCAACATGGGTGCCGATCAAAATCCAGGACAAAACAATGAAGATGTGTTGTCTGTAAATGGACATCGTTTGTGGCCAGCTGTTGATCTATACTGCCCAAATCAAAGACCTCTCTACCATGTCAATAGAGCCTCGCCGGTATGTAGTTTTATTTCTATAGTTTTCACCATAATATTATGTTTTACTGTATTAAGTGTTATCGACATTGTCTTAGAAACTGACAAAACATGGTATGTGTTGATGGTAATTTCGTCACATGGACACCTTCTTATGTGACCGCCAGTAACCACCCTGGGGTCTTATGATGTCAATTACGGTATTTATTTTTGTAAAAATAATTGTGACCTATATACCCCCGGAAATCATTAAGAAAAAAAGGCTTTTACAGAAAAAAGCATTGGATCGAGAAATTGTTGCTGGTTCCAATTTTCGTGAACAACTATTACAATCCGCTCTTGTCATTTTACGAATAAAAGTAACATATAATTACAGTAAAATAAGTTTACATAGCTATTATAACTTATATTTATTGACATACTCTAGTGGGAGATAAGTAAGTAAACAATTTGCAGTAGATATAACAGTGTATACTTATAAATCTATGTCTCTACTTTAAAGATATTTACATAGTATAGTTAGTAGTGTATGACCGATCACGTGTCAACCCCATTAAAATCTTTTTAACATCTGTCTGGATAGGTCTACATGTTATAAGTTTTTAATGCAACTTTTTCATGGTTTTTTATCCCGATTACTTATACTTCTACATTTGTGTAAATACACAGACAATATAACAAGATATACGTCATCAATATGGAGATGTGGCTACCAGACTAATGAACCAGATTGCGAAATCAGGGGGCAAGTATATCAGATGATGCAACAATTTGCCATTTTAATGCGATGCAGAGACCTTTAATTGCATTTGATTATTATCGTTGTTGCATATCCTGTATATATTTGCCCCATTTGCTTGATAAAGACGAGAGTATCCTCGTCGAAACGTCGCTTAGTATCAAACACAGTAATTTTGTATCCATAAAATTGTACCTTGTGTTAATATGGTCAATTACTAGCAAAGAAGAAATTTGTATTCTGTTCCATAACTTTAGGCTTTTGTAATTAATGGTCTTTTTAAAACCATATTTGCCATTTTGAAACAATATTTTAATATCGCATATTCATTATTTCTGCTTTCAGGGAAACCGGAAGTACCCAATGGTAAAGATGTCTTTGCCTTCCAAATGGGCAACTACGGTTGGGTGTGATGAAACCGTAGTCAAGTTGGATGACGTGTACAATTTTGTTGAAAGGAAAAGGATAAGTTCATCAGGAAAACATAGAAGAAACACTGTAGAAATGGGTAGACGAACTTTTCAAAGTCAATTAGAGATGTCGAGACCGCAGTCTTGTATAAGTCAGTTCAACAAACCACGACAACCTACAAATAAACCGATTCTTCTTAAACGATCCACAATGGACAGTATCCCCATAGATACTTTACACGATCATCATTATCGTCCTCATAGTGTTGCCGAATCAGGAGTATCGTCAATTATCCAGAACCATTGCTGTGAGCTAATGGGACCTACCATTTGTACATCGTGTAGCAAAAAGAATACTATTTTAATCAACATGGCTCAAAACCAGTCTTCTTTTACAAATTTCAAAATGACGACAGAGAATATAGCTACGGTTACCATGGTGAAACGTGTTTTGCCTCATCTTTCTACGAGAGAGATACAACATAAACTTGACAACGGCGTGATATCTTACCCGACGTCGGTCCATTCTAAACACGCTGACAAATATCGGGCAGAGAGCGAAACATCTGATAGAACATACGATGAGAAAGTTAAAATACCACCGTTAGATTTATTTCGGCTTCGATGCCAAGACATCAAGAGAAAAACCACCACCCCGATGTTTTTCAACAGTATCCGACAGTTAAATCAGAAAATAGTTTCTGGAACAGTCGATAAAGATATCGGACGCTTTTGCCCGATAAAAAAGGAGATCAAACGTTCAGAGAGTCCATTCCCTGTGTTCGTCAGTCCCAAGAAGAACAGCATCCAAGAACCGTCGTACAAGGCTTACTTTGATCCCCCGTTACTTGAGAAGGAGAACCAGACAGACCCCTTTGCGCCATCTCCGCATCTGAATGTTGAAGACGACGTCATGTTAAAGCAACAACCAAAACGACTAGATTCTGATTCAGAAGATGATTGCTTGCATGATTTTTTGAACACTGCTCGGTTGGAAGAAGGAGCAGAAGAATCGACGGAAAAGAAACCGTTCGACCCACCTCTACTTCCCAAAGAAAATCAGATCGAGGAACCGTCTTTTTTTGCTGGCTCTGTGATACCTTATACTTTACCCGAAAGAGCACCAGATAAACTTGGTAGTTGCTTTGATCTGAGTCGTATCCATGGTGAATCTACGTCCAGTGATAGTGAAAATGACGCTTGAATACAGCTTTTTGTTATAGCCTTGGTACTGATTTTGATCTGGGTCGTATCCACGGTGAATCTACGTCCAGTGATAGTGAAAATGACGCTTGAATACAGCTTTATGTTATAGCCTTGGTAGGGGTTTTGATCTGAGTCGTATCCACAGTGAATCTACGTCCAGTGATAGTGATAATGACCCTTGAACATAACGTTGTGTCATAGCCTTGGTAGTTGTTTTGATCCGAGTCGCATCCACGGTGAATCCAAGTCCAGTGATAGTTATACTGACGCTTGAATACAATGTTGTGTTATAGCCTTGGGAAAGACGGCAAATAGTAACCCCTGTGGAATCGTCGAACGATTGAACTATAATCTATATATAACTCATGAACTGTAATTGTGCTGCGTGGAGATTATAAATAGACACTGCACCCATTTGTCTGTCGCAATGAAGCTTTGTCTACAACATGTATCCTCTCCTTATGCTTATTTTGTTTATGCCTCAAAGATTTTTTCATTTTTCCAAAAAGAATGTGGTAGTTCAGTACAGAGCATATTGAATATTTTTTTTCAGTAAGGGATTTACAAAATTGTAATATTTTTGTTTAACAAGTAATTATTACAATACATATTATTCACTGTTTTGAAATCCCGACAAAGATGAACCCTCGAAACTAAACTTGAAAGTTGATCATCCCAAACTTTTTTTTTAGTCTGCGCTAAAAGTTGTTATCTACTTAGTTCTCAAGCTAAATTAATTATTGAAGACAAACGGTCATGTTTCGTAGATGAGGTGGGTAAGGCTATGTTATGGTTTTTTGATTATACATGTACATGTATATGTGCAACAAAGAAAATATGAATATTAATGGTCTAAACATGTATTTTTCTTGTGTATCCATAGTGGTCAATTCGTTACGTAACTGTCATTACTTTCAAGGGAGCCACAGTCGCTCGATGAGTAAGACGTTGGCTCGCTAATCTGGGGGTCACGTATTCGATGTTTGTGTTGGCCGACAAAGTTCGGATAGTAGAAAAACCGAGGCACCGTGCAGACACTGGCATTCACGTTGAAGGTCCCTTGGCAGTTGGAATTCGACATAAGAGTAGGCCACAGCTCGGTGTCCGGGCAAAGTTCCCCTCATCACACGTTGCATGGCGTATGCCAGTCTTCATTAGCCCACCCGGAGCAAAAGAATAGGACGTTGAACCCCATGCATATCGCTCATATCATTACTACAATCATTGGTACGGGTGCTATCAAAGGCGTGCGTGACAAGGGGTAGGGTCGCCTGTCCAATCTCGTGGGTTTTCTCCGGTTTCATCCCACTGATAAAGACCCCTACGCGCAATCGAATTATTGAAATAAAATTAAACCATATGTTATACCCGAATTACCGAAATGACCTAGTTTGTGTCGAGTGGATGTTAAACCCCCTCTCTCGCTGGTTGATTCATCATAATTGTTCACGCTACTTGTTGTATTAGTTTAAGAAAACCCAAGAATTCTTTTAATATGGTGATGTTTTTGAATTGCTACAATAATCCAGGCAATTAACTTACGAAACGTCGTTAATAAATAATAATAGAGAAGTACTTATATCCATATATACCTTGTGTTGTGTTTTGTTATGAAGTAACTTACTTACAGACGTCAATGGGGGGTGGGGGTTGAAAGAAACACGTACGAGGACAATTATAACATACTTAAATACTTATCAGGACAATATGACTGATTTGATTAAATGTAAATGGATTTATAGTTCAATAGGTGCTAATGAAATATAAAATTCAATGTGTACATCTTCAATAACCAGAAACATGTCTCCCCCCCCCCCCCCAAATATTTACTATAGCAGGGAATCTGAGGAATATCGGCGAAAACCGTAACTCTGTAGACTAAATAAAAATGAACAGCGGGTGTATTTAAATTTGGCTTGAAGTGGGCGCAGAGTTCAATTAGGGGATAGGCAAATAGTGTACATAAATAAGTCTAGGTATTGGTGACTTAAATTGGAGTTGGAGTACTGCACATCTAAACCCCAATCTGATTAAAATAGAGATCTGACAAGTTGTACTTGAAGGTCGTCTCAGGGGTCGTACAGGCGGCTTTTAACCATCTGACGCCATACATTGATTAATCAATCAACGGTTTACCCACAGTTACGTGCATGTTAAGCCAAGAAGTCGTCGTAACAGGCCGTTTTATTGGCTAATCCCTCACTTCAACCAAAACGCCGGTAATATAACAACTCTTCCAGATCCTAGTGTTATAATCAGATTGATCTAAACCTTTGCAGTGAAAAGGGTGTTTATAAAAAATACCAGTTTAAATCAGTTCATATTACACCTGGTTCATTGAATGGGACGGAGGATCTTTAACAAGCCGGGTTAGATCGCTGTTCCTCGGGATTTCTCAGCTAGCTTTCCCCATGTACGTTAAAGAAACGTAGATTAAGAGTAGACGGAAACGATATTGTCCGGCAAAAATGACCCCCACGCCCCCCCCCCCCGGTTGGTACAGAATAGTAGGACATTAAACCCCCTTTTTATTACATTTATTATATCTATTATACAAAATATATATTATATTACAGAAAAGATAAACGTATGTATTACAATAAAGCACATTGATTCAAATAGTCTAACAATTAAAATGCTAATAAATGAAGCTGGTTCTATCATTAAAAGAAGAATTCGGCTAGATTTGTATCTTATTATACTTCTACAAACCCACAAAGCCTTAAACTGAGAAAACGCGCCAAAAGTTTCAATGTTAAAAATAGCATTATAAAACAGCATGATTATTTTACATATATAACATAGGTTTGTCTCTCATATACTATTCAAAAAAGTAGGGGATATTTGATTTTTAAGTGTAAAAAAGTCACCTAATGAAACTGACGAAGAAACAAATGACAAAATGAAATGAAGTTCACATTCGTCGATTTATTCCAAATGATCGTTAGACTAATAGTAAATGCAGGAGGACTGCACTACACGCAAAACAAACAAATAAACAAAAAAAATCTACAAGATAAACCTGCGGACAAGACAGAAAATAGACATTGCAAAAAAACCTTAATAATTATCAAATTACAGACTGACCATTATAAGGGTAAAATGATACCCTGGGTCAAACAGCAAAGTTACCACAGCATCACAACAAAGTCAGTAACGGGTAAATCCTCCTCTGTTTGCCAAACAAGCATTGCTCCGACGTGGCATACTCCTAGGGTCATTTTGGTCCAGATTGTCCCATTCCTGTTGCAACGCAACAGCAAGTTCTTGGACATTGGTAGGACGTTGTTGACGTTGACGTAACCTCTGTCCAAGCATGTCCCAGACATGCTCGGTGGGGGAGAGGTCGGGACTCAGTGCTGGCCAAGGTACTGTGGGGATGTTCTGTTGTTGGATGTAACCTGTAACGAGCCTGGCCCTGTGACATCTTGCGTTGTCATCCTGGAAGATGATACGGCGGCCATGACTTCGTGCGAAACGCCCTGCAACAACATATTAAGCCGTTCTTCCAGCAACAGTGATGCCTCCCCACACCATAACAGAACCACCCCCAAATCGATCATGTCTGATGACGTTAACGTCTTGGAAGGTCTCGTTTCGACGACGCCACACCCTCCTACGTCTGTCCAAAAAATCAACAGTGAACCTTGACTCATCTGAAAACATCACATTGCTCCAGCGTCCATTATCCCAGTGTTGACGATCCCTACACCAACGACGTCTTGCCTGAATGTGATGCTCTCTCAAACAAGGGATCACGCGAAGACGTCGGGCGCGAAGGTGACCTCTATGCAGTCGATTCCGAATGGTCTGGCCACTCACTCTCACACCAGTGTCTGTTTGAAGATGAGCGCTGATCTGATTTGCTGCGATGACACGATTTCTCCAGGCCAAGGTACGGATAAATTGATCCTGAGCTTGAGTTGTCGCCCTTGGTCGACCTGGGCGTGGTCTGTCCTGTACAGATTGTGTATCACGGTATTTGGACCATAGCCTGCTTGTGACAGACTGAGAAACATTCATCGTCCGCGCCACAACCATCTGTAGCATGCCAAGGGCACGTAACCTTTCATTTTGGGTAAGCCAAAACGCATATCAAAGTTTGTTTTCTGGTCACTAAAACAATTAAACTGATGTTTCCATCCTGGAATTCAATGCTACAATGACTGTAACATTCAAAGTCAGAGTCGTGCAAATCTTGGGTTGGACCCCCATGATGATCCCAAGCATCACCTGCATTCCATGCGGTAGCTATTGGTGCGTTTGGGCGTCACATGTAACTGGAAATATTTCTTCTGTTAGGTTCTATAGTGACTTTTTTCGTGGTCATTTGCATATTTTAGTATTATGCCCCCAAAATCAAATATCCCCTACTTTTTTTGAATAGTATTTATAACTCACTTTAAATAACTGATTTTCTGAAATTCGTTCAAATATGAGAGGAACCATCAATACTAGGGTATAAAAGTATGGCAGAATGAATAATAAAGTCGTAATTATAATTAAAGTACAAGGTGCAAATATATATAATATGGTCATTATATAGTATTTGTTGACTTTCAATGGTTACAAGTAAGACCACGGAAATATATTGTGATATCATCAAAACAGGAAACCATTGCAGTTCATCAGAAATTTGTTGTTATTCAGATGTATCCTATAATATATAAGAAATAAACTACAACAATCATTTGCATATTTCTGTCAACGCCATTACAATTACCAATGACCGAGCGACTGCAACCATTTATACCCTTTCATACTATATATGTAAAAATACAAACATTAGGTAAAATATTTACACACTAGTCTTGCTAGCATAATCCAGTAGACATGGTACAAGGGTTAATCAGCGAAATGGATGCATGAGATGTGTTGTTGACGTTTGGGAAAGTAGACGAGGGGAAATGTGTAGGGAGTGATAGTTAGATGTATTATGAATGGTTAGAGTGGCTGTGGTGTTACGGTGAAATACTATGCCGCCACCGTAACACCACAGATTTATGATTTGTTAGACAGGAGTGATGTAATAAATCCGACAATAATAAATAACATATTTCTGATTTTATTGTCGTCTTTTCCCACTTGCACTGGTTGTACGCCATTTTGAAACTAGCTGACGAAGACAGCTCGGGCGGCGATTGTTCGACTCCGGGCTGCTCTGTCAGTCGTATTATGTCACTCGATATTCACGCGGTACTTCACGGAATTCCACGATAAAAAACATCAAACCACCGCGTAGCGTGTACTGTATGTTTTAACCTTGACCTATTACTCACTGATAAGCTTCCGCTGCAAAAGGAGTTCTTGCCTTTTCATTATAAGTATAATGACTTCGTCATGTGCGGCAGGTTAGTTTGCTTCTAAAAACACTGTTTACCGTTCGAAAAAATACAAAAGTAATTTTCTACCAGACAACCATGGTTCTATTCACCGAGACTAGATACTTTCTCTCGGTGTAAGGATATTATCGCTATGAATATACGTTCATACACTGTTGAGAAAATAGCCTAATCCCGTTGGTTTGCTTAGCAACAATTTGAGCATGAATTAACACTGTACTAAAAAAACGTGCGTAATAAATATGAACGGTCTTCAAACATTCGGTTTATAATTAGCGATACACAGGTACAGTGGCAAGTGTTATGCTAAACAGACCTAATACATCAAAAGTACCTACGCGCGAAATCCCAGATTTTGGTACATGTTAAACAATAAAAATAGTGCCCGTGCGCGTGCCAGTAATAGAAAATCTAAGAGTTCGCGCATAAAAAATGCACGAACGTACCAGGCGCGATGTCATCCAGACAAATAACTATACATTTATGTAAGGGCTAAAACTGTCTATTGCCGACCGTTTGTTACCTCAAATGTTATCTAAATTATCAATTAGACATTTATTAACATGGTAAGCCCATGATCACCCCTCTAGACCTTCGGGTGGTTGTGATTTTAAATAGATTGAAACACGATCGCCATTGATATTTTATTAATACTTACGGTATTGCTATATAAAACTTCATCAGAAATTGTGTTATAATAAACAGCCTCGGGTTTCTGGTTATTATCTGAAATAATAGACAGCATTAGAGGAAGCTGAACGATTTACTAAGGTTGGTAGTAGTGGGAGCACAATTTTGAAATTATTTGAAAAGATATCCAGATGATGACAAGAAATCATTTAGTGTGGCAATGTCGGTATGCTAGCTTGTGTAACATTAATGGGGTTTTCTTTTAGATCTTTTACCTTTCTTTTTAGAACTCTTTTGAACCTGTGAGTAAACTTGTCCACTTGCATTATTATTTGAAGTGTTCTTTCGAGTAAACGAAGGGTCTAAATCAGCACTTTGATACAACGCATTCTCCATAATTTCCATCTCCGGCTTTGTTGAAGTCCCTGCGACTGAAAATAAGTTTATCAAGCCGTCTATTAATATCCAATATCGAGATGAAGACGACAATGAAGTGTAAAGCTGAAAATGAATTTCGCTCCAAGAGGGGGCGGCGTTTTAGTGATACGGTGAACCTTATGGAACACCAACTATTTCTATAACAAAAAAATCATTCGCACTTTCATGATGCATTTTACACCTGGTGTAAAGTCAATACTTTAAAAATAGAATGTGATTTTTACCATTCTTTTTAGAATTCTTTTTAACTTGTGCGTAAACTAATCCTCTTTCATTATTAGTTGACGTAGTTCCAGTAAATGATGGATCTAAATCAGCACTTTGATACAGTACATTCTCCATGATTTCCATCTCCGGTTTAGTTGGATCTTTTTTTACTGAAACAAAATACTGTCTTTTATCACACAATAATACATTCTACAGTAGATATCGCTTGTGTGATAATTTCCATAATCATCTTTGGTCAATCAAAAAGGAACTACTTTTTATATTTACATAGAACAATTATAAAAGTAACTTCTTTCTTATTAAAAAGGAACTATTTTTATTTAATTGACCTTGATGGAAACAACGGGTAAATACAAAGGACTTTGCAATGGTTGAATTTCTGTCAGTATTCAGGTTCAGTAAAAGTGAAATCTATTGCAAAGAATTATATTTATTTTATTTATGCATATAAGAAGGGATTGTGTGATAAATAAAAATTCCTACTCGTCTTTTTTTTACACTATCAACTTATGTTGATATTTTTTGATATCAAAAAAGACTCGTAGGAGATTCTCTATTTAATAGACGATGTTAGTTGAAAAGACTTTTTCTAATTCAAAATGGAATCGACCGCAATATACTTTTCACATTATCATAATACTCAAGTGCTACAACATCACGATACAAAGATACATAAATGGTTGTGGTCTCAACTTGCCAAATAAATGCGAATCGGTATGAAGCTATCCTCAGTTATAATAAACAAAACAATACTAACCTGGTTTCTTTCTACGTAATATAACTACCAATATAACTATTATAATTAACAATATAACTATAGCAAATATAGCACCACCAATTATACCAAATACAAGCGGTCTGTCTGAACCTTGTAAATATTCTGCAATATATAGTATAAAACAAGCCACTGTATTAAACTATTATCGTTGGAATAAGGAAATCTATACTAAAAAAAATCATCAATCAGCAGTATTGGTGTTAAAACATCTAATAAAGTATCATCAATTACAGGCAGTGGGGAAAAACAAACATGCAATAACAATCAGAGGTTTGTAGAATAATGAGCATAAAATAACATTCAAAGGTCGTGTAAAAGAATTGTGACATGATATAAATCAAGGGGCATTTTAAACAACTAGATGCTGTGGGTGGGATTTGGTACGTCTAATAACAAATATCTACAGTCAAGGGTTTGAGGAATAATTAACATAAAATAACAAAATATAATCAATTAAGACCGTGTCCCAAGAGCACAATGCAGGTCGGGGTAGGGGGGGGGGGGTGATAACGCTTGGGTCAGGGATTTGGACCAAATTGTTTCTTGACATGGGTTAGTTCCCATATGCAACCCTACAGAATGTTAGATTGATTCAGTTGATACCGACCTGGACAATTATGAAAGTATTTTGTAATAGAAAAAAAAGCAAAAAAGAAGTGATTTTGGAATCAAATTTTGAAGATCTGCTTTTCGAACAATAAGTTATTGAGACAGACAAAATTTTGTGCACAACGAGTTTAAAGTTTCTACTGCTAATTCTACATTGGTACTGGTCGATATCCGTTTTTAAATTAAATTATCAAATAGTGGTCGTATTTCAACCCATTGGTAATCGCGACCACCGGATGTTCTAGGGGATTGATTATGGGCTTGTCATATGATTAAATTAAAGACCAGCAATAGGCAGATTTAGCTCTTATAATTTCAACAAAGATTTACTTACCCAACCTAGACGAAGTCTCCACTGTAAGTTCAACGGATGAATTGATACAGCCATTGATATTACATATATTACAAGTATATATAGCTGTATCAGACAGTTGAATAGATCTTAGTTTTATCACTGTTTTATTACTAGGTATTAATATAGTAGAATTGTAGTAACTTGTTATTCTACTATATTCAATAGTTGATATAATATCCTTTCTTCCATCTTTATACCATGTAATATTACAATTCATAGGACAAGTATAGATCTTATATAATTCTATATAATCACCAACTCTACCCATCTCTTTACTAATATTGTTTCTGTGGAACTCTGCTTTAACTGAAAAAAGAAAATACATTGAATGCCATGTAGTTAAAGGCTCAATACCATTCTTGTTAACTGAATAATATGTCCCAATCTTTATTCTGGTCAACAAATTGTACTATTTTACAATATTCCAATTAATTGGTGATACGAATTTCATCTTAACACACCTAATTTTAAAAATTGGAAAAATTCAACTACCGTAAATGATTTCAAAAGCCTAAACCTTTCCAAATGTGACTTGGGCTTAGACATATTTCGAGCCCTCTGGACAAGTAAAATAAGATTTATAAATGGATAATTTACACAACAGGTAGGGCACTTAAACATCTAGTACATAGAATAAGACTATTATTTTTTTTCTTGGGCTGTCAAGCCAGCAAGAGTGTCATTTTCCCCTTTAATAGTAAGTGCAGGGGGACTGCGCCACATATGATTTACATAAAAGACAAACATAACGACAAGACATACTCTGAAACAACAAACAAACAAATAAACAATTCAAAAAAGAGTGAATGGATCCGGGGGCTAGCCGTAAGCGCCCACTGCGCTGTACAGTCCCGGGTCTGAAGCAACACAGACTTCACTCAAAATTGGAAATGATCAGGGAAACATTACAATGTGATGTCAGCATGAGTCATGGTCTGCCATATGCTACAAGAAATACGAATGCAAGCACACTGCAGTAAAAGTTCCAACTATACAAGTAACCACATCGGTGAAATGTATAAAAAAGGTAGTCTAAAAACATTAAATATATGTATAGTAAAAGTGCTGAGGGAACATCTTCCACCGGTCACAAAAACAAACGCACAAACGAAAACTCACAAACAAAACCGAATACAAAGAAGCAAAGGAAATGTAGACTGCCTCAGGTTTTATAGTAACATGGTTAGGTTTATACCTTCGACTCTTTACATCCATCACAAAACATGTTTACAATCTATACAATATTAGATTGATTTTAGTCCTTAGCCAATCAGAAATAAAGTATCTATTTAAAAATTCGGATTTTTTCTTTAGTTAAGATTTCGAGAAACAGGGCTCTGAACTATTGGGTACCTTCTAAGAGGATATTATATTGAGTGGGCTACAAAGAAGGGAGAAAGAGAGAGAGAGAGAGAGAGAGAGAGAGAGAGAGAGAGAGAGAGAAAACTAGGTCATTTCGGGAATAACATATGGTTTAATTTTATTTCAATAATTCGCTTGCGCATAAGGGCCTTAAGCAGCAGTAGGAGAAAACCGGAGGACCTGGAGAAAACCCACGAAGTTGGACAGCCGATACTTCTCCTTGCCATGTATAACCGGGGATTCGAAGATCATATTATGTATGTTATCATGATATTACCTGTTTTAAGTAGATAACGAGCTGTTTGTTGTGTTTGGTTATTTCTGTTAATACCATTACTAACAGTACACATATAAAACCCAGCATCTTTTAAATCAGTTGAAACTTGTAGATTATAACTTTTACCATCTTCCCCTTCAAAACCCGGTACTTCACGTATTAGTTCAGTACCAATATAATGCTGCCATGTCAAAAAGGTCAAATTACTGGGCTGGGCATCAGCTGTACATCGTAATGTCACTGCATCCAATGCATCCGTGTTGTTGGTGGTCAGGTTGTTGAGGTTAACAGTGTCGGTGTTAGTAACAATATTGCGGGAGATTAGCTGGTTTAAGTGGGTTATTGAAGGTCTTGGGGCATCTGAGGTCAAATATATTAGTTAGATATTTCGATCCTTAATAACATTTTCTGACAAATACAACAGCGAAGTCTTTTAATTTAAGATATTACTTTTTAAACACTCAAATAATGCATGTACAGTAATGATCCGAAGCTGTAGTTATAAATTGGCATAATGGTTTAGGCATATTATTAAATTTAAAAAATGATACATGGTACATTATATATATTGCTACATTATGTTTGTATTGCACTATCATGAATGGACGTGCGGGTAATAAATCTATCTAATGAATGTACACTTACATAAAACTAATAATTTTATTGTCTGAGCTGCGTTAACCGTATTTGTTCTTTTAACAGCTTTACAAGATAATTTGGCACCATTCATCTCGTGTGTAACAATCAAACTATAATTTAATTGCTTTGTTGTATCGGTGTCGAGTATACTTTGGTTGTAATTTGTAGATCGTATATAGATTTCAATAGTTGGTGTAGGAAAAGCTTTCAGTGCTTCACATGTTAAGTTGATTAGATTGCCTTCTGGTATTGTTATGAGGTTATTTTCGTCGTTAGGCCCCGGCGAGGCCTTCAAATCAACATTTTGAATACCCTCTAAAATAAACAAAGATTACTATAATACCATAAAAACGAAAAATACATTTACAACTGAGCAGTATTTCGAAACTCTTCAATATGGAAATACCCATTTATGCAGTGCCGGACTGGTGGGCCGAAGGCCCACTTGCCATATCTGTGACAAGGCCCACGAGCAAATGGCGGGCGTAGCCCGCCTACGAACGCCTAAGGCGCCAGCGCTCGAGGGAGGTCTGGGGGGATTACCCCCCCCCCCCCCCCACACAAAATTTTGAAAAATAGACAGCCGCAAACCCATTTTCCAAGCACCTCAGGTCAGAGCAGCGGGTGGAGATATATGGTGACCTGCGAGCACTTTAATCACACATCCTCTAATACGAATAGAGAAATCAAATTTGTCATAGTCAAGAGCTGGGAGTGACTGAAGAAAGATTGTCGGTTTATAATGCTGTCACCATCTTGAGGTTCATGCATAATTTCACCAGATGGTAGAATTTGTTTCTTCCAACGAAATCTATCTTTCTGCTTTTCTTTCCTTTCCTTTCCCTGTTTCCTCTCCTCCCCTCTTTTACTACCTTTTCTTTTTTTTACTTTTTTCTTTTTTTCTTTGAGGCTTAGGCCCATATTTGTTTTTCGGCTTAGGCCCACTTGCCATTGGCAAGTGGACAAGTGGGCCCAGTCCGGCACTGCATTTATGCATTAATCGAAACATATCTATAATTTATTCTTTATGTCTATGACTTGAAGAATAATCGTTGTTTAGGAGATAAACACTTCATGTTTTGCATTTAGAGGGGTGTTATTGTCCAATAGACATGTCCTGAGATCATTAGGACCCAAGACGCGTAGCGTCGCGGGTTCTAATGTAAAATCTCAGGACATGTCTATTGGACAATAACACCCCTCTAAATGCAAAACATGAAGTGTTTATCGACATTGTAACATGCTATTTACGATTTTGAAAGAAAATACTAAAACAGAGGGGTGTTATTGTCCAATAGATGGTGTCTGATTGACCAATCAAAATGCGAGGTTCACTCTTAGCATGTTACAATCTACTGCAATGAGCTGTATTATGTTCATTGCCGACAAACTATCGGAGATATATGTTTAAGAATTTGATAGAGTTCACTGGGTTTCTTTTGTACGTTTCGTTTTGGAGACAAGAAATTTTATCAACACAACATTTGATTATTTTAGGACTAAAGACGCTTTATTTCATTTATTAGCATCAGGTGTGCAACGCTGTAGATAAGTGAATTTTGGCATGACAGTGGAATTTTTGACTATTCTACCCTTGTTTAATTGCCAACTATCAAGTGTTCCTTTACATAAAAAATAGGAGTTCCATCTGAATAATTATCAAAGTTCTACTTTCCTTCTCAGCCCCGAAAGCGGTACCCCTGACATGTTGGAACCACACCATCTGCCAGTTCACGTCGATATTAATGCAAGACCAACGATTTTTAACAAGGTTTCCATAAATCTTAAATATATATTGATAAATAATCCCCTCTGTGACACAAGCAAACAAAGTTTTTGTAAGCGCGAAATTGATTTTTTTATTAAACCCGGAAGTGACATAGTTGAACACGCTAATTGGGCTCTATAGTAAGCCTACAGATTTGACATAAGTTTACGGCTGTATTGTGTTCACGCGTCGATCTTTGGCCAAAAATCTGATCAAATGTTTTGTTTATTAGGATATTATTAACACGAATTTATATTTTTTTAACGTTTACTACAGAAAGCCGTCACGTAAATTCACTCATACTAAACTGTACGCTGTGCCAAAATTCACGTCACATGGCTAATTGTTTACATCACGTGGATTATTTGTCAATGTCAATATATATTTAAGATTTATGTAAACCTTGTTGAAAATCGTTGGTCTCCCCCTTTAAAGTAGGTAAGTCTCTAACTCAATAGCATCCAAAGTCTTACACGTTAAAAACACGAATTATTTGCCAATTCAAATCAACATTGATGTTGTGATCATACTGGGAAAAAGGTAGGCCATATCTTATCTGGTGGGCATGCCCAATAGGCTGGAATAACCAGACACTAGAAATTGAATGTAAATCAGTTTATATACAGCCAGATAACATTATTATAGCCGTTGCGACCCATTTGTGTCAATTTCTAGATCCTAAATATTACCAAGTTAGCTCCTTTAAGTTACACCATTTAGTAAGCAATAGTAGGACATTATAGTCGGATTATTTCCTATAATCAAAGCATCACACGTTAATTTCATAGTTGCCCATTTAAATTGGGGTAGTCAGAACTTTTTCGTATTTGCTATGATTTTGGAAAGTATGTTGGCTAACATCGAATGAATCGATGAATTGACCACTGCATTATACTTCCATGAATAATGCTGACGAAAAGCGCTTACCTATAACCTTGATGGTTAGGATCCCTGACATAACTGTTTGTTCTTGATATATGGCTTTGCAATATATCACAGATGTGTCCAGTTCTGAATTTACTTTGAGGCGTATGCTTTTAGAATATCCAGTACTATTAAACCGAATATCGACACATCTTTGGACGCAGACGTGGGCACTAATTGGTTGAAATACTGGCGTTATACGACAGGTAAACAGTAAATAATCTCCAACTGTGCCTGGTATATACCCTTGATAACTGTAGTTAATACTGTTTAGTATTATATTCCTCATAATTGGTACTGTAATAAATAAATAAAAAGATGAATACTAAAGATATAACCCATCCTAGAACAGACACTTGCCCTCCCATAATCTTTATTTTCATTGAGCATCGGATTACATCCGTCTATTACCTCTGGTCACTGGATTATTTACATTCACTCAATTCGAACGACAAACTCACCCTACCAGCCAGCTACCATAAATTTCGTCACGTTAGCTACGTACGACATCCATTAAGACGAATTTATGAAGAAATTGTGTATGTTACAAAAGATAACCTTTTAAGCAACAGGATATACCAAGATATACCAAGATCAGCTAGAATGGTTACATATGGTGAAAGATCGTTTTTATTTCTAGCCCCAAACCTGTGGAATGATTTAAAACCATCTGGTTCTGATACTGATATTCGTTCTAGCCCTTCAGTACAATCTTTTAAATGTGCTCTTAAAACTTACTTATTTAAAAAGGCTTTTAATTAGATATATATTATTTTATTATATTGCATCTTTTTGTAGTCTTTTAGTTGTTTTATATATTTTCTGTTTTACTGGTATATGATTGTAAAGCGCTTCTGAACACCGTTGGTGGAATTAGCACTATATAAATGTTTTAATAATAATAATAATAATAATAATTTCCGATCAAACACAATAAGAATATTCATTCTAATACTTTCATTACTTTCATTAGGAATTTACCGGCGTAAATCTCTTTTGAAAGTTTTATCAGTGGTGTAGAACGGGTGGCCTCACAAGGGATACAGTAATTAAAGTCGTTGGGATGGGGCGTGAATGTAAAAGAAACATTGACATTTGGAATTCGATATATGATATAAGACAGATATATAGAGAGAAATGGGGTTTAACGTCCACTCGACACAGACTATGTCATTTTGGGACTAACGTATGGTTTTCAATTTTTATTTCAATAATCCGCTTGCGCGTAGGGGTCTTTAGCAGTGGGAGGAAACGGGAGTGCCCGGAGGAAACCCATGAGGTTTAGAAGGCGCCCCTATCTCTATGTCAGATACGCTCACAGGGCTCAAAACCACAGCCGCAAGCCAGAGGTGACAGAAAAGTAGGACGTTAAATCATATTTCATATTACACACCACACCAACAAAAATATTATACATGTAAACAAATTTTATCAAAGAGATGTATATTCAACTTACCTCCAAAATTAATTGAGTATGTAAATTCGTTGTAAGACAAACCCCATTGTTTACATTTCCAGATGATATCTTTGTCTTGATGATAATCTACAGATGTAATATGTAAATGGTGTTTTGAGCACAGCCAATACCGTGAATTATTTGTTTTAGTGCAACCATTTTGATTATAGGTGGAGGTTCCAAGATCAACATTACCTTTATACCACGTTATACTACCAAAGTACTTGTCGAATTTACAGTTCAGGGTCAATTGGTGACCATCAAATACGACAAGGGGCCATCCAGTGAGGTCTGAAAATAACATAAGCTGATTTATAAATCACTTGTGTAAATTAGGATACTTTAATTTGCGAAATATTGGAAAACTGAAACCGAATGTGTCTGCAGATTGTGTGGAAACTCTTGTAAATGCATTATAGTGACTTCTCGCATTGATAACATTAACTCTTTATTATGGTATCCCTGCTAAATTTATCGATAAACTACATACATTACAAAATTCTGCAGCTAGGCTTATAACTGGTGCTTTCTTATAGGGAACATATAACCCCAATCCTTTATAATTTACACTGGCTCCGGGTCAATCTAGAATAACCTATAAAATTGTAATGTTAAAGGAGCTAAATCGCTAACATTTGGGACCTAGAAATTCACAAGAGTTGGTCGCAGCGCATATAATACTGTAATATGAATGTATATAAACTGATTTACATTCATTGGTTTCCGTTTTTACTCCAATTTCAAATCAGTTATGTTCGGTGATATAATTATGCCAGCAATTTCAATCAAGTGCAGATTTCTAGCGTCTAATTATTCCACAAACTGGGTCATTTCGGGACTAACATATGGTTTATGGTAGCTGGCTCTTTTTTCGCACGTATCCAGTGAATGGCCATTTTGCTCAGCAATCCTAGTCAGAATTTGGCTATTTTTTTAAAATTGGGTTAAAGTTTTAAATTTTTTGTTTAGAACTGAAATAATTAACTATAAGTAAATCCCCACGCTAAAAACATTAGCAGAATTCATTGTGTATATGTGAAATAGACCCGACCGAAGCACAAAATAGTGCAAATAGTGCGACCCCCGCGTGTGTCAAATGTCCGTTTAAACTTGCTAATTCTATTAAAATCCCATTTTCTTCCGAGCTGTGTCGATGTTATTGCACAGACAACCCTGATACGACGCAGGTTTTCTGTTCGTCGAAGTCATGGTACTTTTGTTTGTTCGTTTACAAACAGACTTCTGTGCGTTGACCTCGCGACCTGTGACATTTAGATAACGGCATGTGAATATCATGGCGGTTCACTGTGCCAGAGTCATTTCTCTGCAGGTAGGGTGAGTTGTCTTTCAGATTGGGTTTAATCCTCTCTTGAAATGTATTTATTATATTTACGGCTGAATGCATATACACTTTTTCAAATTAAAATTGATACAAGTTCGGTAGCCTTCACTGGTTGATTTAAAGAGAGTGATGGGGTGGGGCGAGTGTTTAATGTCAAAATACGTGTCTTAATACGATATTCCTGTTATTGTGTCATACATCACCAGAAAGAAGGTTTATTTTCTATGGCTCTTTAAATCTACTTGTTATTTTCTGGTGCATTCATGATTATATACTTTAGAAGAGATTAAAGTATTTTTATTTTGAGGAAAGAAATGGGTTACTAAAAATAGTCTACTTGCAATTCATTTTATTTTTCGAATGCTCAGATTAGCCCATTCCAAACTAAGACTGCCTATCTGGGAAGAATGACGTAGATGAGTCGCTGCCTGCAGTATGAGATTGGGTAGATTGGCCCATACCGAGAACGTGATTTCACTCAAGCCGTGGTCACCCAGCGAATTTGGTAGTGAGGGCCAGTTTGATTTGCAGTGAAGGTTCAATAGTGAAGGATGGGATAGTGGGGGCTGCCTTTATCTCGTGGCCGCTTCAACATTTATGCATAAAGTCGACAACCCGACTTCAGTGGTAAATAATTGGGGTGGGGGGTGGTGTGTTACAACCCCTATTGTAATAACAACCCCTATTGTAATAAATGTAATAAATGTAATAAAATTTCAATCAACCCCTATTGTAATATCAACCCCTATTGTAATAAATGTATATAACCATACAATAAATTCGACATCTAAATAAAAGTCTATGAAATTTGATAACCATCTGAGTATCAATGGCATGCGTTTACACTGCATAGAATAGTATTAAACACCACAACAGAAAACATGAATAAATGAATGAAATGGGGTTTAACGTCCTACTGTTATGCACTTAACTTGAGCTAATTGAAGACGGGCATACGCCATACAGTGTGCTATGGGGGAAATTTTGCCCGGGCAGCTGCGCTACGGCCTACTCTTATATCGAATTCCAACTGCCCATGGATGTTTAACGTGCACTCCAATGTTTACACAGGACCTCGGTTTTTCGTCCCATCCGAACGTCTAGGCAGCTGCCCTTGTCATGCCCTCCTTCTGTATCACTGACAAGGGGAAATCACGTCGGAAAATCGAGATGAACTTTCTCGGCCAATGCAGGGATCGAACACTCGACCTCCAGGCTAGCGAACCAGCGCCTTATCTACTTAGCCACCGTGATCCCCCAACCAACCGAAAACATGATTAAAGGCCGGAGAATTATTAAAATGGAATGTTCAACCCCTATTGCAATCAATGATATTTAAATAAACGTAAAGTTGACTTTCCATTTGATTAACTTTCCAAACGGCTGGCTTTGAGACATGATTTCGGTGGGGGTTTTTATCATAATATTCTATACAGTATAAAGATATACCAGTACTCTTACATATTGATACGGATATGGTGATCAAAATCCATCGACATTTAAAGTTAGGTGTCGATTTTATTGACATGGCAAAACATATTTATTACAATAGGGGTTGACAAAAAATGTATTACAATAGGAGTTATGCCGTGTAACCACTTTTGTAATATCAACCCCTATTGTAATAAATAAGTCTAAGTGTAGAGAAGTATTTAAAAATGCTATAGGAGGGTTGTTTTATCTGATATGCACACGAAAAAGATGTTCAAAGTCCCCAGACGACAGATACTTCAGAGAAAATACTTAACGTTTATTTAAATACCATTGATTACAACAGGGGTTGACATTCCATTTTAATAATGCTCCAAACGGCTTCAAAACCTGCTTCGGTGGTTTTGTTTCATAATATTCTATGCAGTATTAAGCTTCATGAATATTACCTTATATATTGATACGCTAATGGTGATAAAAAACTATAGACTTTTACAGTTAGGTGTCGATTTTATTGGCATGACAAACACATTTATTACATTTATTACAATAGGGGTTGACCGAAATTTTATTACAATAGAGGTTACGTCGTGTAACCCCTATTGTAATATCAACCCCCATTGTAATAAATGTGGCTAAGTGTAGAGAAGGATTTAAAAAATGCTATAAGGAGAATAATTTTACCAGATATGCATACGGATTATTTTTTCTGATGTGAACATTTAAAAAGTGTTCAATATCCTCAAACGACAGAATTTCCAGAGATCATACTTTACGTTTATTCAAATATCAATGATTACAATAGGGGTTAAAATTTCATTTGACTAATTCTCCAAACAGATTTCGGTTGTTTTGTTTCATAATATTCTATACAGTATAAATGCATACCATTATCTTTGATACTGGTGCGGAAATGGTGATCAAAACCATAGAATTTTAAAGTTAGGTGTCGATTTTATTGGCATGGCGAAACACATTTATTACAAATATTACAATAGGGGTTGACATAATTTTTATTACAATAGGGGTTATACCGTGTAAACCCTATTGTAATATCAACCCCTATTGTAATATCAACCCCTATTGTAATAACTGTATTTAACTATAGGTGAGAATTTACAAAATGCAATTGGGTCGATAATTTTATTTCAACTACATGCCGTAACATGGTTTGAAAAGCCTTACGTAAGCCTTTTCAAATGCAACCCGGATTTTCGAACCCTCTGGACAAGTAAGATAGGTTATAATGGATAATTTACACAACAGGTAGGACACTGAAACATCTAGTAGTTAGAATAAGGCTATTTTTTTATTTCGGAACCTGTCAAGCCAGCAAGAGTGTTATTGTCCCTTTAAAGTTAGATGTCGATTTTATTGGCATGGCAAAACATATTTATTACAATTATTACAATAGGGGTTGACAGAAATTTTATTACAATAGGGGTTACGTCGTGTAACCCCTATTGTAATATCAACCTCTATTGTATAAAATGTAGAGAAGGATTTAAAAAATGCTATAAGGAGTATTATTTTATCCGATATGCATACGGAAAATATGATAAAGAAAACCCTGACGACCGATCTTCCAGAGATCATACTTTACGTTTATATAAATATCATTGATTGCAATAGGGGTTGGACCTTCCATTTTAATAATTTCTCCAAACTCCTTAACGGCTTTTAGTCATGTTTTCGGTTGTCGTGTTTCATAATATTTTATGCAGTGTAAACGCATGCCATTACTTCTAAATATTGATATTCAGATGGTTATCGAATTTCATATACTTTTTGATTTAAATGTCGAATTTATTGTATGGGAATATACATTTATTACACTTATTACAATAGGGGTTGATGTTACAATAGTGGTTAAGTAAAATTTTATTACATTTATTACAATAGGGGTTGATATTGCAATAGGGGTTGACTGAAATTTTATTACAATTATTACATTTATTACAATAGGGGGTGTTATTGCAATAGGGGTTGTAACAGTGGTGGCTAAGGTTAGCACGTGCATGCTGTATCATAAAGCCTGTCATTGAGTCAACTGGCATGGTTTCGAATCCCCGGTTGTACGTGACAAGCCTCGTGGGTTTTCTCAGGATCTCCGGGTTTCCTCTCAGTGCTAATGACCAACCGAATTATTGAAATAAAATTAAACCATGTTTATGTTAGTCCCGAAATGACCTAGTTTGTGTCGAGTGGACGCTAAACCCCATCTCTCTCTCTCTCTCTCTCTCTCTCTCTCTCATAATTGTACCTTTATCAACCAATCAAAATAATGGCTCCATTGGGTAGAATCTGTTTGCGGGAGAATGCACCCCATGTCACCTCACCTATGAACATACGTGTAGATTTAGTTAATTAAAAATCAACAATTAATGAACCCCAGAGCTATACTTACCTGAAGATGTAGCCGGGATACTAGAAAGAAAAACAACTATTATAGACTTAAAATTCTCCATTTCAAGTTAAACCTACAACAAAACAAAGTAATGTCGACTGTCGTTTGTATTAATGAAAGATTCATTTAACAGGATGTATCTGACCCTATCTACTGGAGTATTAAACTTCCCGGTTGTTATATTTATTTAGTATGACAAGACACTTATAGTTTGTTATACGAGGCGGGAGATAACTAACTTCCTCTTCCATTGCATGAAAACATGTATGATTCATTTAAATATATTTATCTTTATAATAAAGACCATTAAATTGTGCCGCTGGCAGTTTAAAAGTCAAGCAATTATTGTTTACTTATACATATTAAGTTTAAAGATGAGTTATGTAATCTGCGTATTCTAGGTCTTTTTGTCTGGATTCATTGAAAAATTTATTCACGTGACAAGCATGCTTACGAGTGAGTCACGCGTTTTGATTGGTCAATTAGACACTGTCCATTGGACAATAACACCCCTCTATTTTAATAATTTCTTTTAAAATCGTAAATGGCATGTTACAATGTCGATAAACATCGAACTCATCTAAGATCCTTCGACCTTTTAACAAATATTTTAAGTTTCATCGAAATCAGTCCTAGAGGGTCTATAACGTTGGTATATGTATTTCACCCATTGCATCTATACGTAATAGACGAGGCGTAAAAAAATGAACCCAAATAGTGTCAATTAACAATGTGAATGAAACATGAAATAACAGGGAAAAGCTAGCACAATCAGCAAATGTTCAAATCCGCTGTTATTTAAAAAATATTCTTTATTATGTTAGAAATAAATTGTTAACAATAACACCAAGAAGTGAATTCGTGTCAATACAAAATCTCTTTAAAATAAAAATGTATTCACTTGTATATTTCTGTCAGCACCATGCATAATGGAAGTGATATATCTTTCGTAAGTCGGTATTTTCCCATTACAATTATCAATGACACAACAGCTCACTGTAACATTAGTTAAAATACTTTTCAATAGTCTAGCTTACATAATCCAGAGAAAGTAAATTAAGGACAATGCCCATAAAATGATTTGACTCTATAGAAAGTGTGAACCAAATAATTAGTTAAAGGTAAAATGTGATCGCAAGGACCATAGTATTACACAAGACGCTGGCTCGCTAGCCCTGAAGGTCGCAGGCTCGTCCCGATGTTGGCGTGGGTAGCTCATCGGGATTTTCCGGTGTGGTTTCGCCTTGTTAGTGATTTAGGACCGAGGGCTTGATAGCTGTCTAGTCGTTCGGATGGGACGAATATTTACTGGTATGCCTCGTTGGAGAAGAATAGGACATTAAATCTCATTGCATCTTTTTCAGTGGCAACATTACCCCTGCGTAGCTGACAAGGCATGCATGTCTAGTCGTTTGGATATGATAATCGAGACTATGTTTTTTTTTCATCGTATCGACTTCAGTAATGATGATCAAGGCTAGGCCGAAAATTCAATCGCTAAATTCTCGTTCAGAGTGGATCAATTTAACAAAAAATTTCACCATACTCTTTTTTTTTACATTATCTAATCATCTGTTTTTAACTATTATAGTGAGAACTGACAGCCCTTTACCTAATCTCCCATAATGTATCTGGAATATAAGTCTCCAACTCTTAACGGACATATCTTGGTAACGTGTTGTTTGTTAACTTATAGGAAAAATTTGCACCACAGGGCCTTTATTTCCAGCAACAATATTTATCTCCGTTAATGTTAACGGATCGTTAAAAGATAACGGAGCTTTGAGCAACCAGCCCCAGATCGATAAATATCATATTAACGACTAGACATTCATTTCGTTTCATTTCTGGAACAAACGGTCGCCCCAAGGCCCTTACTTTCGAAATTATTTCATCCGCTGAGTGAAAAATACCCCCCCCCCTCACAAAGGCAGATACATATTGTAGTTGACACAGTTTATATGAGATAGGTTATTGTTTTAAATTAACAAAAACATAAATAATCAGCAAATCAAAATCATTCTTATATAATATATATTATATATCCTTTAATCAGAAATTGACAGCCGCTGCCACAAGCCCGATAGCGTCGCTGTGTGCCAACGACAACGTTAAGAGAACGTAACGAAATTGAAATCAGGACCTTCCGCTGTCCACTATCATCGAATGCACAAACATCCCTGTCCATAGAATACGTTTCATAGTGTTCAGTTTTTAGTGTCATCCTCCTCCTCCGTATCGACCTCCGGACTGATGTGATAGTGGAAAGCTGAAGGTCGTGAATTCAATTTCATAATGATTCAACAGTGATGTCCAAAGTTCTCTTAATGTGTTCCTTGTTCCCCCAAACCTGGGGATAGACATCAAGATCATCAAATTTGAGTCAATAATTATGGACTTGCTGTCATTTCGAGGTATCTGCGGCCATTTTGACATAATAGGCCAACATCATTTTTAGTGATCTTAATGTGTTCTTCACATAAAAAAAACCTAAGGAAAGACACCAAGATCATCAAATTTGAGCTGATAGTTCCATAGTTATGATGATTTTAAGACGTTTCGGTGGCCATTTTTGACGCCATCTTGAAAAAAACGCTTTTCCGGGGGTCCTCCTTTGGTAAACTTTTAGTATGTTATAAAGTACACTAAACCCTATAACAGAATCAGTTGAGAAACCTCTTGCTGCAATTTGGGGTGGGGAGGGGGATTTTCCATATATTGACCCGACTATAAGTACACTACATGTATATTGCATTGTGTTGACGAGGCATTGTATTCTTTTCCTCTCCTTTTGAATATCCATTTATTCGGTAGCGTTGGATTTCACATTTTCTGGTATACAACGGTTATCCCTCTTTGGAAGAAAATACAATATATGATAAGTATGATCAAAGATAGTAAGCTGGCACTGCCAGGCAGGATACGCCCACATTTTCGAGAGATGGTTAGAGAACAAGCAAAATCGAAAGTGGTTTTTCCTACAATCAAAGGCTATAATTCATTAAATTACAATTTGATTCGCGCAAATATCAAAAAGAATCAAGATCTTTAGGTTATAAACATGCATTTCAAGTTTCATCAAAATCGAATTAAAATTATGACCTATACTGGGTCCACAACCTTGATATACCATATTTTAACACTATTAGCGTACAAACGGTGGCCATTTTGTCTGGCAATTATGGTCAGATTTCCCTGAAATTCAAACTCGACCTTCCGTAAGGTGTAACAGTGATAGAGTCAAGTTTTTTAAATCGGATAATAATCGTGACCACCAGAGGGACCATAGGTGATTTTTCGGACAATCAGGGGCCATAAGTCAGGAAGTTATGATCTGATATGTGAAAATAACGAAAGGAACAGTATTCGCGTACAAACGGCAGCCATTTTGTATGGCAATTTTGTTCCGAATTTTCCCGGAATTCGAACTCGACATTCCTTAGGGTGTAACGGTGATATAATCAAACGATTTTTTAATCAGATAATAATTGTGACCTCCAGAGGGACCACAAGCTAAACAAAGACGATTTTGCGTATAATCAGGGGCTGTAATTCAGGAAGTTACGATCCGATATGCGCAAATATCGAAAGGAACCAAGATCTTTGGGTTATAACCGTGCATTTCAAGTTTCATCAAAATTGAATTAAAATTGTGATCTCTATAGGGTCCACAACCTTGATATACCATTTTTTAACAGTATTCGCGTACGAACGGCGGTCATTTTGTATAGTAATTTTGGTCCGATTTTTCTGAAATTTGAACTCAACCTTCATAAGGGTGTAACGGTGATATAATCAAACGATTTTTTAAATCGGTTAATTATTGTAACCTCCAGAGGGACCACAAGCTAAACCAAGACGATTTTGCGTATAATCAGGGGCAATAAATCAGGAAGTTACGATCCGATATGCGCAAATATTGAAAGGAACCAAGATCTTTGGGTTATAACCATGCATTTTAAGTTTCATCAAAATCGAATTAAAATTTTGACCTCTACAGGATCTACAACCTTGATATACCATTATTTAACGGTATTTGCGTACGAATGGCGGCCATTTTGTATGGCAATTTTGGTCCCATTTTTCTGAAATTCAAACTCGATTTTTTAAATCGGATAATTATTGTAACCTCCAGAGGGACCACAGGCTAAACCAAGACGATTTTGCGTATAATCAGGGGCCATAATTCAGGAAGTTACAATCCGATATGCGCAAATATCGAAAGGAACCAAGATCTTTGGGTTATAACCATGCATTTCAAGTTTCATCAAAATCGAATTAAAATTGTGATCTCTACAGGGTCCACAACCTTGATATACCATTTTTTAACAGTATTTGCGTACGAACGGCGGCCATTTTGTATGGTAATTTTGGTCCGATCTTTTCGAAATTAGAACTCAACCTTCCTTAGGGTGTAACGGTGATATAATCGAACGGTTTTTCAAATCGGATAATAATTGTAACCTCCAGAGGTACCACGAGCTAAAATAGGTGAATTTTCGGACAATCAGGGGCCATAATTCAGGAATTTATGATCCGATAGGTGCAAATATTTAAAGGAACCAAGATCTTTGGGTTATAAACATGCATGTAAAGTTTCATCAAAATCGGTTCAAAATTGTGACCTCTATAGGGTCCACAAGCTAAAAACGTGATTTTTCGTACAATCAGGGGCCATAATCCATGAAGTTTTGATCCGCTACATGCCAATATCGAAAGCAGCCGAGATCTTTTGGGGATAAACCTATATTTTAAGTTTCGTCAAAATCGGACAAGAATTGTGACCTGTAGAGAGTCCACAAACAATTGTGGACGGACGGACGGACGTTCGGACGGACGGACAGGGGCGACGACATAATACGTCCACATGAAAATGTGGGCGTATAAAAACCAACTCGCCTCTAATAGCTTATTCGGAAATATACATTGCGCACATGCATGTTCAGAGTCTTACACAAAATCGTAAGTGTCTTGACCAAAGTCAGAGAATGAAATATAAAATATGGATGTGTTATTCTCCAAAATGTTCCGCGCAGTGGTCCTGGTCACAACTTTATTCACATCAGCTTTAAACACATTATGTAACACATTTTGTTTGGTTTCTGTCCGTCGTTTTGTCGGGTAAGAGGAAATTCTGTTATTACGTCTGCGATGATACAAACATCGAGATATCGTCAGACACACTATAAACACAAAAAAACAGGTTGAGACGAAAACAAAGACAACAATAAGTGTATAGTGGCCGATATTAAATTCTGCATCACGATCTACCAATTTGTCTGAAAAAAAAACAAAACCTGATCTTATCTAATTTTAAATCAAATGAAATGAAGTTTAACGTCCCACGTTTCTGCACCAACGTGGGCTAATGGAGATGGGCATACGCAATACAGTGTGCTATGAGGGAAATTTTGCCAGGACAGCGGCGCTACCGCCTCTCTTATATCGAATTCCAACTGCCAAGGGATATTTTACGTACACGTCATTGTGTACACGAGACCTCGGGGTTTCGTCCCATCCGAACGATTAGACAGTTGTCCTTGTCAGGCCATCTGTCCTGCATCACTAACAAGGGGAAACCCCACCGGAAAATCTGGACGAACTTTCTCTGCCAATGCAGGGATCGAACACCCGACCTCCAGGCTAGCGAGCCAGCGTCTTACCCACTTAGCAACGTGATCCCATACAACTCAAATGAAGACTGGCTGGCATACACAATGCAGTGTGGTATGGGGGCATTATGACCGGTAGAGTTGCGACGGCTTATAGACTTATTCCGAATTCCAACAGTCAATGGTTCTTTTACGTGCACGCCAACGTATACGCGGGACCTTTTTTTCTGTTCGCCCCATCTGACCCTTCGTCCTACACCACTGACAAAAGTAAACTATGCTGAAATTCCCGAGGTACTTTCTCGGCCAACACCGGGATCGAACCTGGGATATCCTGTTTAGCAATCCCGTGAATTCTGGGCCACCCAGGCTCCGTCTAAAAATGTTAACATTATTATTGGTTGGCACATTGACTAAATCTTAAATTGATAATAGTGACTACTGTATTGTGCCGCAATGTAACCGAATTGATAAATAACCCACTAAAATGTTAATTGTTAGGACCGTTTTGAGACCAGCAAAATATCGCCATGAAATGAATAGATGGCCTACAGGCTGGCATATGAACCATGCGTCTGGGTTAATCAGCTACTGTGATACAGGGGAGGTAACTATGTTTAACCAGGAAATAAAATTGGCAGATTTGAACACAATTTAACAATATTGCCTAATTTGAGATCGCTTACAGACTTATTTCCCGTTATCTTCTGATAACATAAATACCTAAGTTGAGATCGTTTTAGACTTATTTTCCAGAATAACATAAATACAGGAAATTACATACGTGTTTCTACGGACCAAAATTGAATATGAAATCCATGGTTTAGTTTTCCTCTGTCAGCAGCTGTGAAATAAACAACGGCTTGACCTTGTGTTGTTTTAAAAGCTGTTCCTTTCTGTTTATCCCCACACCACGTAAATATATGTGGTGATAATCGAGAGGGTCCTGTAAACATATAAATTTGGAAATATATTTTTTTACAATAATTAAAAGCGGATGGGGTGGGGTGGGGTTACGGCGTTTCACGGGAAAAGAATTTTAACAAGCGGTTGACAGGCAGGATACGCCCACATACAAGAGTTGGATAGAGAACAAGCTAAAAAGAATGTGACTTTTTTCCTACAATCAAGGGCCATAATTCAGGAAGTTACAAATCGTTATGCGCAACTATCGAATGGAACCAAGATCTTTGGGATATAAATATGCATTTCAAGTTACATCAAAATCATGATATTATATACCATATTTTTACACTATTCACGTACAAGCGGCGGTTATTTTGTCCGACAGTAAAGTTTTGGTCCGATTTCCTCAAAATTCAAATTCAACCTTCATTACGGTGTAACGGTGATTCAATTAAACAGTTTTTTTTAAATCTGATAATAATTGTGACCTTCAGAGAGACCACGAGCTAAAAATGGTGATTTTTCGTATTATCCGGGGCCATAATTCAGGAAGTTACGCTCCGATATGCGCAAATATCGAAAGGAAACAAGATCTTTACGTTATAAAACGCATTTAAACTTTTATCAAAATCAGATTAAAATTGTGACTTGTACAGTGTCCACAAGCTTAAAACGTGATTATTCATACAATCAGGGGTCATAATCCATGAAGTTACGGTCCGATATATGCTAAAATCGAAGGGAACCGAAATCGGATAAAAATTGTGACCTGTAGTGTGTTCACAAACAATTGTGGACGGGCGGACGTCCGGGCATACGGACGAACGGGCGGACAGGGGCGACGACACTATACGTCCACGTGAAAATGTGGGCGTATAAAAATTGTGAATACGGATGGAGGTGGTGGAGATTGAGCGACGGAGGCCAACACTGGTCCTCCATTGCCCATATTCAATAGAAGGCTTGATCTCGCCATAACTACGCACATTTTTATATCAAGCCGTTCTCGTAATACTCTGTATATTTCGGTACTAAGTTTAATTGGGTATAATCCCAGCTTGTGATCCAATCAGACTCCTTCGTTAAAAATATCGTTACGATTATCAATTCTCGCTGCTACCAAAAATGTCTACATGTGACAATCGAGTTGCATAGTTCAAGGATATCATCAATGACAAGGTGGCTGATCAACAAAGAGTTTCCTTCTGCTTCAATGGGCCTTTTTCCGTTTTCCGTGAGTTTCTCAATTGAACAAAAAAACTTTCAACGGTTGTAAAATTGTCTATTTCTTTTTTTGTTTGGGCTGCCATTTTTGTTTACAGAGTATAATGTGCCACGACCTCTGATTGGACAATGCTAATAAGTTCGTGAATTGCCCAGTATTGAAACAACGGTTAGATGTTGTAAAACTCGCGGCCGTTGCTTTAGGATAAAATGGGGTTTAACGTCCCACGCTTCTGCACATAACCTGGGCTAATTGAAGACGGGCATACGCCACACAGTGTGCTATGAAGGAAATGTTGCCCGAACAGCAACTGAATTCCAACTGCCAAGGGAGAGATATTTTACGTACATGCCAATGTGTACACGGGACCTCGGTTTTTCGTCCCGTCCGAACGACTAGGCAGCTGTCCTTGTCAGGCCTCCGTCTGAATCACTGACAAGGTGAAACCACGCCGAAAAATTGAGATGAGCTTTCTCGGCCAATGCAGGGATGGAACATGTCCATTGCTGTGCTGTCTGTCTAGATACTATTAGAGATCGAATCACACTCAACCGTGAAGTTCCATTGGTTAATAACCTGGTCGCATTGCTGACAATCTAATTTAAATATTTTCTTTCTTACCGTCTTTGATTTTAAAGCTGTCAAAAACACAAAATATTGACGTAGTCACAGAAAATTCCACAACCCGGAAAAAAATACATGAACTAGGATTTTTTGACGTCAACTTCCAAGAACACGACACTGGTCTGAAAAAATAAATAATTATAAAGTTACAAATTATCTATATATAAGGCGTTTCAAAAAGGAAACTCTTCCGATTACATTAGTATTAATTAGTGATCATAATAATTAATTTTTCCGTGATGAAACTACGAATAAACTAAGTATTCCTGTTAAAACATTTGCGTCTCAGTATTTAACCAAATCTCGAAGTTTTTATGCAACGGTCCTTGAAACTTAGAGGATGGCGGTACTACTGCAGTTAATCAAATCGCGTTAAATCGAAAGTGACGTTTTCCCGACAGACGAAGATAAAGGCGCTATTTCAACCCGTAATTAACTTTATAGGTATACCTTGGATAATTATGTGGATATCGAGGTGTAGTAAGATTCTGTATTTCTGTTGTAACGGTAACTTTAACATCGTTACCACATTTTATAAATCCTACAAATATATAATACAACATGATATAAAGTAATTAGTACCAGTCTTTGGTTATTTTAAAGTTACAATTTCATATTTTTAAGTTATTTTTTCAAAATTTATTAAAATAAAATAGATCGTATCCATAAACAGTCCTACCTTGTTAAAGAATAATCCTATTAATCCTATAATTCACTATTGCCAGCTGAGAAATTGGCAAACAATTTTCAACTTCAAATTCAAACGTTTGAACATAGCTAACCATGGAGGAAATAGGAAAACAAGGGCGGTGATTGTGTTATTATTTCCCGTGTCAATGATATTTGTGGGAAATAAGGCACATGATCGTATAGTGAATTGATAACCTATTGAGCAAAAGACATAGAAATAATTATGTTTTGACTTTCTTAGAAAAATAAATATGAAATTCTCGCTTGATTTAAAGAATTTTGAATGATAAGATGTTACATGTATACCTGAACCAATGATGTTACCAGTAAATAGCTCGTTACCATTGCTTTTGGAATATTATGCTTGATATCGGCATAAAATTAAGATTTTCGCTAAATTTATATATTTTGTTGTTCAAATGATGCGGTTTCAGGTAACACGATTCTGGTTTAAATAGAGTTTGTTTTCGGCGTATCTAGCACAAATTTGCACGTTAAAATCTAATGGTTTGGATGCAGCTCAGGGTAAGCTTACTCTTCCGCATACCTGTTATAACCACTGTTCATCGTGTATTATATACATGGTGAATAGTCCATTTGCTGACTGCACTATTTTGCCGATACCATTTTTTTAGGACTTACAATTTTATCTAATGGTTTTGGTCGTTCGTACTTGGTTGTATTTTATTTCTAATAAGGCGATTCTTCTCGATCATGCGCGGGATTTCCAATCGTGATTTTCCCTTGTCTGTGATGCATGGCGTGGGGTGAGGCTGGCAAGTACAGTGTCTAGTCGTTCGGGTGGGACGAAAAACAGAGGCCCCGCTTACATATTGGCGTTCACGTAAAGAACCCTCGACGGTTGGGATTCGGTATAAGAGTCGGCGGTGTGTCGCTATCGGGGCCAAATTTCCCTCATAGAACACTCATAATATATGTCAGTGCCGAAAAGTAGGACGTTAATCCCCGTTTCATATCATTTCATTACGTGTAGTCTGAAAAAAAACCACCACTTTACCTGATTGGCAGCAACTTATTCCAAAAACAAAAATTGTATAGATATATAATAGAAACATTTTAGTTGAATCACTGATGAAAACTATACTGCGATCTAATAACCAAACGTGCGTTTATATATTTACTGATCTGGAATAACGGGTGTAGAGCGAGGAAGGCGCGTATGTTATAAATCCTTATTAATCTTTGGCTTCGAGTATTAATTCGTACGATAAACACGCGCGAGCTATTACTTTCGCTTTGTATACATCAAAGATTGTTTATGTATGTAATACATATAAGTGTATTATTCCAACTGATTTAATTGTTAAAAATCAAGACACGGCTAATGTTTTCACAATAAGTAGATTCTGGGTGTCAATCGAGAGGATAATCGGATCAGTTCTGTGTGATTGAACAGTATGCAATATAATATAGGTCTAAATGTACTGGTGTCAATAATGATCGCCTAATTATTAGATCTTTTAATAATTGTCCATTACTAAAAGCTGGAAATACGTCTTCGAGCCCCGAAACAAATTAAAGAGACAATACCACTCTTGCTGGCTTGACAGGTCCAGAAAGAAAAATAGCCCTATTCTAACTACTAGATGTTTAAGTGTCCTACCTGTTGTGTAAATTATCCATTACATCCAATTTTACTTGTCCAGAAGGTTCGTAAATATGTTTAAATCCAAGTTGCATTTGAGGGTGTTTACGTAAAGCTTTTCAAACCATGTTGTTACCATGTAGTTGAATTTTTCCAATTTTTTAAATTCGGTGTGTTAAGATGAAATTTGTATCAACTAATTGGAATGTTTTAAAATGGTACAATTTGTTGATCAGAATAATAATTTGGGTATATTATTCAGGTACAACAAGAGTGGTATTGGGGCTTTAAGACCCACGGCTATTAGCGGATGAATTAAAGAGCCATTCTGGAAAATTGAATAAAGAGCTGACAGCTCTCGCTATAGTAGTTATTGGGATGGCCTAGAGGTCTAGAGTGCCGCGCTTCAACCTCTAGCTGACCGGTCACCTCTGGCTTGCGGCTGTGCTTTCGGGCCCTAATGTGAGCGTATGTGACATGGAGATAGGGGCGCCTTCTCATCCTCGTGGTTTTCCTCCGGGCACTCAGGTTTCCTCCCACTGCTAAAGACCCCTACGGGCAAGCGAATTATTGAAATGAAAGTATAAAAACCATACGATAGTCCCAAAATGACCTAGTTTGTGTAGAGTGGACGTTAAACCCAATTTTTCTCTCTCTCTCTCTCTTGTTCGTTCGTTTCTGGGGTTTAACGTCCACTTCCACCAAGGATGATATCGTAGACAAGAAGTAGAGTGTTATAAATATTCTCTTTAAATATTTTAGCCAGTTTCCATTGTCCTGTGTGTCCAGCTAGTCTTTTACTTCCAGTAGTTATAATTACTTATGTGTAGAGTTTAAAGATGCTATTTAAAGATCTTGAGTAGTTTTCAGTATCCTGGACACCTGGTTTGTTGATACTTGTTACTATAACTTCACTCTCTTATCATCTTTCAAACTTTCAACATCTTTCGTCAGTTACAGCACAGTTAATTTCAAGGTAGGTTAAAAATTTGTTTGACTAGACTACACATTATAAACTATATGAATAATTTTAAACTAATTAATGTAATATCAAAACAATATAGATAGCAAGTTTATATTGTACTGATTTTATAAGTTCCCGGAAGTTGATATCTTTGACAAGTTTCTAAGATTCGAGGTTGGTTTGGCTCGCCTTACCCCAGCTGCAGCAGTAATTCATCCTACAGAGTTCCTTTGCGCAAGTTTTTTTAAGTTTTTAGTCAAATGAGTACAAAAAGGTTACTGGCCTATGGCTCCCTTAATTTATACATAAACTGACCCAAAACATTACTGCACATAGCTTAACATTTAATAAATTAATTCCCATTGAAATAAAGGTGAAGTTTTAGCGCATAATTATATGATTTGATGAAACCCAGCCGCTACGCGAAATTTCAACTGGCTGGTGTCATGGCAGCTTGCGTAATACGTCATTACAAGAAACATCGCTATGCAAATGTGGAACGTATTACCAAAAAGAAAAACTGTTCGGTAACTATTTTAGTGGAACAGTCTTCACTTTTTGTCATATAATTACCAAACTGTAATGATATGTGTTGACAAATAACTGTATCAATTGTAACACAAGTATTTTAACTAGGCTCTCCCAAACTCAACCATTTGGATATATTACCTAAACTCAGCTACATTTATGTGTCGCCCAAAGCCATGTATATTCTTGGATTGCACGTGCTGTTAGCCAATGTACGAGGGTTGATTAACTGAAGTGGGTGGGTTTATTGCTCGTCAAAAAAGGTATTGGCCGATAATTCAATATCTTTAGAAAATAGACAACCTTATATTTCATAATTAGATAATTAATATATTATCCCCTATCTTTGTAATGTCTTGTTAATTGTGATGTCTAATTAATTGTTTTATAGTGTTCCTAATTGTGTTTGTCGATAAAGTCCACCGGTCTAGTCTATGGCCCTATATATTTATCCGGTTTCCTTTCCTCCCACTGCGAAAGGGGGGATCATGGTGGCTAAGTGGATAAGGTGCTGGTTCGCTAGTCTGGAGGCATAGGCGTACGAGGAAGAGCTCAGAATTGTGAGATCGGTCATTATTCGAGGAGTTTTTGAAAATGAGGTGGGGTAGGGGTATGTCCTTGTCGGGGAAGGCTATGGTCTTGTCGGGAATGAATGCTCAGTTTGTCGGGAAGCGTCGCGCCGTCTGTCGGGTTTTGAATATTTTTAATAATATAGAAGCGTAAAGAAAGCAGGCTAGTCAATGAAGAACACGTACGCCATCTGAATAAAACTAGCACGCACGCATGACCTTTCTCGGTTCTTGAGTCCTGTGTTCCTGTATATTATGACAAACTCAAAAAAGTGTCGTCGATTGATTAATGGATTCGGTTACAGTACAAGATAATTGTAAATTTTGCCCATCGATTGATTAATGGATTCGGTTACAGTACAAGATAATTGTAAATTTTGCCCATCGTCTTATAGTAACTCATTAATCTCATTTTCAATTTTCTATGACTCTGTTAAACTAATCAATTTCTATGAATTAAGTTCTCGCGCGTTTTTGTCAAGTTAGTTGTAGCGGTACCGTGTTTATACAATCAAGGGACACTTGGTGAGAAAACTGTCAAAATTTGTAAAAACTGTTTGTTGTCAAAACTGTTGGGATTGAATCGAAGTACAGTCCATATTTAATTTGTTGTCAGGGCGGACGCACCGCTTATAGAACTCCAATGGTATGAGTGTACACACTTTCTATTGCTGATATTCAATATCAATTCGATAAAAAAAAAATCAAAACTATTTTCAGTACTGCTAGCATATAGAAGATTACTAATGCTTTAGCAGTACTAAAATCAGTATTGAAGATTTGAAAATTTTCTGCAATACTGCCGCAATACTGCCGTGAAAATTGAAGGAAACGTATCTACTATGGAGTCACAGTCCAATAACCGAAAGGAAGATCATGGCGGTGAAATAAAATGTACGTCCTGCCAACAGATAATGGCAAAGGACACTTCAAATTGCATTGCAAGAGAAAGTTGGGTCACAACACATCTGACATTAAATTCACTAGTAAATTAGAGAGTAATCAGAAAACGTTATCATTTTTTTTTGCTACGAACCATCAAAATCCGGATAACGATTCTACTGTTAGCGCATCTACTGATAATCGTTTGACTTGTTCTTCTTTTGGTATAATATTACTAGATGTAAATAAACTTGAACTAAAATATTCATTTACATATTAAAAGTATATAAATATTACACAAGTTTAAAAAGTCTTCTATCTTTATTCTAGATCTAACTATCTTAGATATGGATAAAAAATGTGAACTGTCATATAATGAAAAACGTGGCAAAAGTAAATCGTAATACGAAATATATATAGATTGTAAATTTGAACTCTTTTAAAATGGTCATTCGTATATTAAAAGTAGATAAAGATACAAGTCTTCTATACATCTGAGTCTCATAAAAGAGACTTTTTCATGTTTTCGTAGTAATAGAGTTTGTATTCTAAAGATGATTTTTCACCAGTTTTTATGCCGCAACTGACATAATTTACTACCCACTCGAAATTACTAGAAAGTATTCGAAATGCCTGGAAAACGCGTCTACGGCCATCTGGTTTTCAAAATTTTCTCTGGGAGGCCCCCCAAACCCCCAATCGAGTGCTTCGCGCTCGACTTGTTCATGTTTTCGTAGTCATAGAGTTTGTACTTTAAAGATGATTTTTCACCAATTTTTATGCAGCAACTGACATAATTTACTACCCACTCCAAATTACTAGAAAGTATTCGAAATGCTGGAAAACGCGTCTACGGCCGTCTGGTTTTCAAAATTTTCTGGGGGAAGCCCCCCAGACCCCGCGTCGTGTGCTTCGCGCCTGCGGCGCTCGCGGGCGGACGGCTTCGCCGCCCGTGGCTCCGCGAATTCTAAAGAAGTATATTTTGTCGGGAAAATATGATGGCCCCCCCAAACAAGTTTGATCCCGTACGCCTATGTCTGGAGGTCGGGTGTTCGATACCTGCATTTGCCGAGAAAGTTAATCTCGATCTTCCGACGTGATTTCCCCTTGTCATTGGTGCAGAAGGAGAGCCTGAACGTAAAAGATCCCTTGGCAGTTGAAATTCGATAAAAGAGTAGGCTGTAGTGCCGCTGCCCGGGCAAAATTTCCCTCATAGCACGCTGTATGGCATATGCCCGTCTTCAATTAGCTCAGGTTAAGTGCATAACAGTAGGACATTAAACCCGATTTCATTCATTCCCACTGCAAAAGACCACTACGCGCTAGTGAATTATTGAATAAGTAAAATTAAACCCCATTTCTTTCTCCCCTATTTATTTCCCTGTAAAGCACCTGTTCCTGGGGTATGTTAGATATATATCTGTATTTATATCTACATGTACTTTTCAGATTCAAACAAAGAAAACAAACATCCAACTGTGCAGACGCTGCAGCAGTTTTGAATTATGCGGATATGTATGTGGAAGCATCTCTTCATTTTCCCCTGAATAGGACAAGTCGCTGGTCGCAACAGGTTGGTAATCTTTAACTAACTTTTTAATATTGTAAATTAAGATATAGGGAGGGTTTAATCACAAGTGTGCTGATTGCTTATGATAGGCCTACAGGGCACATTTCTTGAACAGTCGATCCAAAACATGTGCGTGTCCAACCTCGTGCCCCCCCCCCCCCCCCCCCCACACACTATAAAAGACACTGGCGCAAAAGGGCATTGTATCGACTGTACGTTAATTTTTTACATTTAGACTGGGCCGACAGAATGGAGTAGAGCTTCTTTTGTAGCACAGAAAAAAAGCAACATTTTTATACGCCCACTTTTTTATATCTCCGTCCATTTCGATCTTCGCGTATTTAAGACATTAAATTCCAGGATTATGGCCCCTGATTATGCTCAAGACAAGCACCTTTTTTATAAAATCTTTTTCTCTATCCACCACTTGCAATATCTGAGCGTATCTTACCTGGCAACAGCCGGTTTTTAATTAACAGATCTTCATTATATTACAATATTTTCCTCTAACTACATAGAAATAGTTTCCATCCTGTATCAGAATTATCTGACCTGTGAGACGGTGCTAGTCCAATGTAATTGACTTATTCGTAAGTGTAATTCTTAACACCAATGAATTTGTCAGTCGATTGGCATATTGTTTTGAGTTAAGAAAACGAGTGTAGGCTAATTAATTCATGGAGTTTTATTTTTCAGATTACCTAACACTAAAGGAGACCATAAGTTTATAGTACCATAGAGAGGTCCACACACGTTATTATTTATCTTATACTGGGCCTGTTTTTATATTCTGGCTTGTTGAATTTGTTTAAGTTTGGCTCCTGCGCCATTTTTCTTTTGTAAACATCATGATGTATGCTTAGGATGTTTTGGATGAAAGTTGTAGATATTGGGAGTAATTAAATTAGAATATATTAATATATGGCATCGACTATCACTAATCCCACATCTCCTTTTAGGCTTATTAACATTTCTTTGCATATCACTTTTCACTTTTTAACATCCTTTTGCATTTCCTTAGAAACGGGTGCTATATTTAATATATTCTAATATTTGGTTTATCTTTGAATTTTAATGCTTTTAACGTACATTGCAAATTTCTACTGAGTGTTCAGTAAAGATAATCGGATATAACGTGCTTCTGTGATAAGCTAAGATGTTTTGTTGATAGTGGGGCCTAGAGAACTTACTTATAAAGGTGAGTAATATATCACCATTGGTAGTTTTTGAAATTTTGTGGCAAAACAAAAATAGAACATAGTCTTTATCAGTCAATAAACAGATAAAATGAACATATTCCTAATTCTATTTTATTCTTAGAGGTGAGGGTGGGGGATGATTTTGAATAATCCTCCTAATTGTTTTTCTTTATCAATAGGTACTGTGTCCGTTAGAGAACATAATAAAGGGATGTATGAAGACAGCGATAGTAATGTTAATACATTTCCTGAAGTTGGGGATGAGCAGAGTGCAGAGCATATTGTACAGTCATTTGTTATGCAATTGATTGGGTAAGCATTAATTTCAGTATTTGTATACGCCCACATTTAAGTTTATCAGCATACGATCTCTGTTCCATTCGATATTAGCATGTATCGGACTAACTTCATGGATTATGGCCCCTGATTGCACGGAAAATCACGTTTTTGGCTTGTGAACACTGTAGAGGTCACAATTTTGAAGTAATTTTGATGAAACTTGAAATATTTGTAACCCAAAAAACTTTGTTCCTGTCGATCTTTGCGCATATTGGATCGTAGCTTCCTGATTTATGGCCCCTGATTATATAGCTTGTGGTCTCTCTGGAGGTCACAATTATTATGCCGTAACATAATGAAGGTCAAGTTTGAATTTCGTGAAAATCGGACCAAAGCTGTCGGACAAAATGCCGGCCACCTGTACGCGAATAGTTTAAAAAATATGGTATATCAACATTGTGGCCCCTGTAGGGGTCACAAGTTTAATCTTGATTTTAATAAACTTTAAATGTAAGTTTATAACCCAACGATAATGGTTAAGTTTCGACATTTGCGCATATCAAATCGTAACTTCCTGAATTATGGCCCCTGATGGTACAAAAATCGCACAATATTAGATCTTTGTTTATCTGAGAAATATCTTTCCCTAGGGTTAGGGTTCGGGTTATGTGTATAAATTGGGGGGGGGGGGCTAGTGGTCTAAGAGTGCCGCACTTCGACCAATAGTTGGCTGGCTACCTCTGGCTTGCGGCTGTGGTTTCGAGCCCTGGTGTGAGCGTATGGGGCATGGAAATAGGGTGCCTTCTCAACCTCGTGGGTTTCCTCCAGGCACCCCGGTTTCCTCCCACTGCTAAAGACCCCTACCCGCAAGTGAATTTTTGAAATAAAATTAAAACTATATGTTTGTCCCGAAATGACCTAGTTTTGTTGAGTGGACGTTAAACTCTCTCTTTCTGTTTATAAATTATATGTCAAACGTACAAATTGAAGCTGTAACAACGATGGATTATGGCTAAAACTATTCTGAAGTGTTAGGGTTAGAATTGTGGGTATAAACACGGAAAATTATTTCTCTGATAAACAAAAAACTAGTATTGTGCACTTTATTCTGGAGTTCATTTAATTACGTGTTGTCCCTTTTTTTAAAACATTCCAAACACATGCTTGTTCCAGTAGCAAGATCCGTACAGCAAATTTAAGAATCTTCGTCTTTGAAATTCTGCTAGCATGACAAAATACAGCATGGCATTATAAACACAAAAGAAATGTTTTATATTTTACAGGACCACAACAGTGTTAGGTCAAGTTCATCCAGATTTTCATCCCTGGTCTCCCCCCTTGTCAGTGATGCAAGACAGGGGGCCTGACAAGGATAGCTGTCTAGTACATTGGATTAGACAAAAAATCGAGTTTAGTAGGCTTTTCTGAAAGTCTAGTGTCCTGTCTGGTATTGTTATAGCTAGGTATTTTGGAGTTTGGTGGCCGAATTGTTAACGCGTGCATGTTAGATCATAACGTCTGTCATTGAGTCCAGTAAGGTGACAAGGAGTAGGTTTGCCTGTTTAACCTCGTGGGTTTCCCTGGGTCCTCGGGTTTCTCCAGACTGCTAAAGACACCCTATGCACAAGATATGTATTGAAATAAAATTGAACAATGTTAGTTCAGAAATGACCTAGTTTGTGTGGCGTGGACATTAAACCCCATCTCTCTCTTCGATCCTAACTCGAGCTTAGGAAAGGAAATAAACGATTTTTAACTACATCTATGTAATTGATTAAAAAAACAATATAAAATATTTCAACGGATGAATAATCAGTTGACCCACATTAAACTATATGCACTCAAAAAATTCCCATAACATTTCACCCACACATTCCCCAAGACTACATCGTGGCTAAGTGGGTTTAACGCTGGTTCGCTAGCCTGGGGGTCGGGTCTTAGATCCCTGTATTGGCAGAGAAAGTTCATCCAGATTTTCCGGCGTGGTCCCCCTGGTCAGTGATGCAGGATGGAGGGTCTGACAAGGACAGCTATCTAGTCGTCCGTATGGGACGAAAAACAGAGGTCCTGTGTACACATTAGCATGCAAGTAAGAGATCCCTTGGCAGTTGGCATTTGATATAAGAGTAGACTGTAGCGCCACTACACGGCAAACTTGCCCTCATAGCACACTGTATGGTGTATGCCTGTCTTCATTAGCCCAGTTTAGGAGCAGAACAGTAGGACGTTAAACCTTCATTTCATTTCTACGACTACATGTTGGCATATCAAAAATTTCACAATAGTGTTGGTTCAATTCACAATTCACATAAAGGTATATTCTGAGTTTAGGAAAATGGAAAATTTAGAAGTCTTGAAGTATTCGCTGTGTTATGAATGGAATGGCATACGGTTATTTACGGTGCCACGAATATAACTGAGAAATGAAACTTTTAAAACTGGCAATAACGGGTTTATGTATGTACTATATATTTTCTAAATTGTTCATCGTGTCCGTCTAATAGGTACAGTAAAGGACGTGATGTTGACAAGTTTGAAACATATTTTAAAATAGGGCCTCTAGGAAACAATGACCTTTAGTTAGGACTAAGGTGTAAAGCTACTTGAGGGATCGAGTCTACGTGTTTTATCTTGTCCACACACATAACATAACATATTCTTCTCTGGTCTAGACACATAACATAAACATATTCTTCTCTAGTCAACACATTTTTTCTTGTAGCTTCTAGCGAGACAAGTTCTCGGTTTTGTTATCTGAAGATTAAAATCTGTTGTAATGGTCAGAGGCTACAGACTTGCCCTTACTTTCATGTATATTCAGTTCTATTTGGGATTTCCTTTCTTGGGAATTGTGATATATTTCAGAGACTTCTGTCTCACTTCTTTGGAGATTATGGTGGATTCTGGTGTGCACACCATTCATTGGTCCTCGACGAGGCCAGTTATCACTGATAACTTGTGGCTGGCCACCCAGGTATCACTGTTGACTGGTAGTTGGCAGTCCATATAAGGATATGGGCTTCTAGTATAGAACAGAAGAAGAGGCTATGGTGTTAGATCCATTAAAACTCAGTTTGCTTCTTTTCTCTGGAACATAACATTGTGGATTGTTTCGTCTTGTAGTTTAAACCGACATCCTAACTTAAAGTCAATCAAATCACTTCTCTATCTCTAAGTTAAGATGTGTCCAAGACTTGTTAGCACGGGTTTCTTTACTGTAACATTTTGATTAAAATATTGATGGGATTCTTTTACAATTTGGATTTATCTATTGTTGTATCACTGTATATCGCTGAGGTCATCAATTTACCTAAATCTTGTTATTGCCAGAATAGTATTTTTCTAAAAAAGTTGTAAGACAGATAACTAGTATTGATTGTTCATTTATATTGTTTGCATGATTGTTTATTTACAATGTAAGGTCAATAGTAAATGAACACTTTAAGTTGACCAGAGCACTTTGGGAAAAACCCTAGCTGTCCCTTTTTAAATGGGAGTTTGGGTTGGGTAGCTGGCTCCCGAGATTCAAATATTGTCCTCTTTCTAAGCTTGGTACATCTCATATTCGTGGCACCCTAAATAACAGTATGCAAATTCATTTTCATAACACAGTGAAATACTTCAAGATTTCAAAATTTTCTAAACTCGGAATATACCTTTATGGGAATTGTGAATTGAACCAACACTATTGTGAAATTTTCGACATGCCAACATGTAGTCGTAGAATGAAATGCAGGATTAACATTCTACTGTTCTGCTCCTAAACTGGGATAATGAAGACGGGCATACGCCATACAGTGTGCTATGAGGGCAATTTTGCCGTGCAGTGGCGCTACAATCTACTCTTATATCAAATGCTAACTGCCAAGGGATCTCTTACATGTATGCCAATATGTACACTGGGGGGGGGGGACCTCGGTTGTTCGTCCTATCCGAACGACTAGATAGCTGTCCTTGTCAGACCCTCCGTCCTGCATCACTGACCAGTGGGAACCACATCGGAAAAGTTTGAACTTTCTCTACCAATACAGAGATCGAAGACCCGACCCCCGGGCTAGCGAGCCAGCGTTTTACCCACTTAGCCACGATGTAGTCTTGGGGAATGTATGGGTGAAATGTTATAGGAATTTTTGAGTGCATATAGTTTAATGTGGGTCAACTGATTATTCATCCGTTGAAATATTTTATATTGTTTCTTAATCAATTACATAGATGTAGTTAAAAATCGTTTTTTCCTTTCCTAAGCTGGAGTTAGGATCGAAGAGAGAGATGGGGTTTAAAGTCCACGCCACACACACTAGGTCATTTCTGGACTAACATATGGTTCAATTTTATTTCAATATATATCTTGTGCGTAGGGGGTCTTCAGCAGTCGGAAGAAACTGGAGGACCCAGGGAAACCGATGAGGTTTAACAGGCGAACCTACTCCTTGTCACCTACTGGATTCAATGACAGACGTTCTGATCTAACGTGTACGCGTAAACAATTCAGCCACCCAAGTCCAAAATACCTAGCTCACAATATGATAATACCAGACACGACACTAGACTTTCAGAAAAGCCTACTAAACTCGATTTTTCGTCTAATCCAAAGTACTAGACACTAGACTTTCAGAAAAGCCTACTTAAATTGAAATAAATATTCATGTTTATATCATTGTCAGTTGTTATTAGATAACATAGTCAAGCCATTTATTAATATTGAAAGTGTATTTAAATTTGTTTAAAAGTTTAATTTCTGTTTTGTGTTGCTGCTGGCTCTTCTTTCCTCTTTTCAGGTAACTATTATCTGGGAAGAGTCATCCACAAGAGTCATGCTACAGGTCCAAATTTTAAATTTTACCTTTTCCCTAAATTTGGACATTTCTTCTTTTTTTTAAAAATCCATACCCACATATTGTTAAATATTGTTTAATGTGGCCCAAATGATAATTCCTCAGTTGACATAGATTATATTATTTCTTAATCAATTATAATTAATTAATAATTACCTCATGTAGCATTTATATTTCACAAACACAGGTCATGATGAGAAACAAACAATTAATTAACCACAGCCTTACAGGTTTCTATATATATATATATTTTCATATTTCCCATTTTATTCATTTTTTGTTATTATAATCAAAATATCTGATGTTTAATTTGACAAAATATAATCTTGTTATTGTCAAAATACATGAATTTTTTTTCTTATGGAGTTATAGATATGAACAGGGGCCGACTGCTCAGAACTAAGTTATTTTAACGATCCGTTAAACTCTAATGGATCGTTATCTTGGTAACGTGTAGTTTGGGAATCGCCCATTAAATTTCTGTTGCTGGAAAGACACTGTCATTATCCTTTAGCTAACGGATTCATTTAAAGTTAATCCAATTGAAGACTGTTTGCTCAGTGGTTGAATTTTTAATTTTTAAATTCAATGTACATTGTATAACCACTTCATAGAAGTTAGTATTTTCAAAAAACTGAAGACAGTGAGACAACTGTGCAGTCTGTCCACAAAACATGATAGACAAAAGGATAACAGTAGAATTTACTACAGAAAACACTATAGAATACTTTGTTTCCTTTAGAAATATTAGCATAAATCGGTAGGCTACCAAAATTATTTAGAATACAATAGAATTTCATCCTATATAAAATGGAATAGTCCTGCATCGCCCAACCATCTAGAATGTTTTATAGAAAATTACATTGGTAATCTGTGGCTATTTGCTACATCCGACTATTGCTATCATTAAACAGATAATGTAGCCCAACACCTCCGTTAAATATAACGGCAAGTTAACGACACGTTAAAGTTAACCTGGCTTCCAGCAATAGTCTTTCTCTTCATTAAAATTAACGATCTGTTAGCTCCATTTTATCGAATCGTCAATTTTACGTAAACGGAGCCTTGAGAAACCGGCCCCTAATGTTGTAATTGTTCATAATTTATACCATATACATGTTTATGTATTTTACAATGCAAGACCTCTAGTGAACAAACATTTCTAGTTAAAATACAAAAGCTTGTTTTGGTTTTCTCTTTATGTTTTACCCATTTTCTTGTTTGTATATTACGCCTAGATATGAAAATAACTCGAATAAATCAATAATTGTATATTATTTAGTCTTTCATGTGCCTACATTAAACAATAATTAGTTTTCTATACGCCCATATTTCATGTTGCAGAACAAAATTGTAAATTTTCCATTTTTCTAAGTTTGGACAGGTGATGCTGGGAGGGGGGTGGGGATTAGATGTAATTTGCTTGTCCGTCTGTCATGCCACAGGTCCAAACTATAAATTTTCCTTTTTCCCTAAACTTGGAAGGTACCAGTTTATGGTAATTTGAATGGGGCCATTTCGAAACTTTTGACATACAAACACGTGGGGTGGTGGTGGGGTAGAGGATTTTTTTTATATTCTTCCATGCAACATTTAATTCTTTTTTTTTAATCTAGACCCACATATTATTAAATATTGTTTAATGTGGGCCAAATGATAATTCATCAGTTGACCTGGACTATATTTTTTCTAAACCAATTTATGTTATAGATATTAATAATTACCTCGTATAGCATGTATATTTCACAAACACAGGTCATCAGAAACAAACAATTAATTAACCACAGCCTTACCGGTTTTGATTTATATTTTTATTTCCAATTGAATTATTTTTCGTTATTGTAATCCATATATAGAATGTGAAATTTGACAAATTATAATCTTATTATTGTTAAAATAGTATTTTTCTAATGTTATAGAACTAATGTCTACTCATATAATTATTCATTTATGTCATACACATGGTTATGTATTTTACAATGAAAGGCCTCTAGTTAACAAACATTTCTAGTTGAGATACAAAAGCTTGTTTGTTTTTTTTATTTTTACCCATTTTCCTTTTATATATATATATATATATTACACATTCCCTTGATATGTAAATAACCCAATTTTATCACCCAATAATACATTCTACAGTAGATATTGCTTGTGTGATAAATTTCATAATCTACTGCGATATCTCCTAAGGAGATCTCGCTGTACATCAATTTGATTGCTCAATCCAAAAGTAACTCCTTTATTTTTTTTTTTAAAGAACAGTTTATTTGTCATTGAAAGTAACTTTCTTATTAAAAAGGAACTATTTTTACTTAATCGACCTTGGTCGACACACCAGATCAATAAAAAGGACTTTGCAATGGCTGAATTGCTGTCAAAAAAATTGATGTATCACTAAGCCATAATGTATTCAGGTTCAGTAAAAGTGAAATTTCTGCATGTAAGAAGGGATTGGGTGATAAATAAAATCTCCTACTCGTCTTTTTTATATAAAAAAAATATCAACACTTATTGATAAAGTAAAAAAAACTCGGCAGAACCTCGGGAGTTTTTAACATTATCAACTTGTGTTGTGATATTTTTTGATATTAAAAAAGACTGGTATTTGACAAAACAATTGTATATTATTTAGTCTTTCATGTGCCTACATTAAACAATAATTAGTTTTCTATACGCCCATATTTCATGTTGCAGAACAGAATTATAAATTTTCCATTTTTCAAAATTTGGAACATAAACCGTTATGGGAATTTGAATGGGGTCAAAGTTATTTCGAAATTTGACTACAAACAGGTGATGCTGGGAGGGGGTTGGGGGTTAGATGTATTTTGCCTGTCCGTCCGTCATGCCACAGGTCCAAACTGTAAATTTTCTCTTTTTTCTAAACATGGAACGTACCAATTTATGGTAATTTGAATGGGGACATTTCGAAACTTTTGACATACAAACGCTTGGGATCTTGGTGGGGTCGAAGATTTTTTATATTATTTTCGCGCAACGGCAATTCTTTTTTTAATCTAGATTCGCATATTATTATATATTGTTTAATGGGTAATTATTGCTTAATGAATTATCATTTGGACCACATTAAACAATATATAATAATATGCGAATATAGATTAAAAAAAGAATTGCCGTTGCGCGAAAATAATATAAAAAATCTTCACAAACACAGGTCATCAGAAACAAACAGATAAATTCTGCAGTAGATATCGCTTGTGTGATAAATTTTATAATCTACTGCAGGGAGATATCGCTGATTGGTCAATCAAAAAGGAACTACTTTTTTATTTTCAAAGAACAATTCTTTTTTTTTTATTAAAAGTAACTTCTTTCTTATTAAAATGGAACTATTTTTATTTAATTGATGGAAACACTGGGTCAATATAAACTTTATAAAGCACTTTGCAATGGTTGACTTGCTGTCAAAAAATTGATGGACCAATACGCCATTATGTATTCAGGTTCAGTAAAAGTGAAATCTATAGCAAAGAATTAATTTTTTAAATTTATGCATGTAAGAAGGGATTGGGTGATAAATAAAATCAACTACTCCTCTTTTTTTATATCAAAGAAGACTAGTAGGAGATTCTCTATTTAACCAGGCCCGTAGCCAGGAAGTTGTTTTGGGGGGGGGAAGATGTTTTCGGGAGGGCCAACTAGCATGGGCATCTGCATGAATTTTGCTGTAAAAACCAATTTTCTTGTGATATTTGGGGGGGGGGGGCAAGACTAGGTATTGGGAGGGCAGTTGCCCCCTCGTGCCACCCCCTGGCTACGGGCCTGTATTTAACCACGGCCTAACTAGTTTTGATTTATATTCGTAATTCCCAGTGATTTTTTTTGTGTGTTTTTGTAATCCTAATCAAAATGTTTAATTTGGCAAATTATAATCTTGTTATTGCCAACATAGTATCTTTCTAATAGTTGTAGAACTGATTTTTCCATCAACCATATTTAATTGTTTTTTTTATCTATTCCTTCATATTTTAAAATATTGCCCAATGTGACGTAGATTATATTATTTCTTAATCAATTGTATGCTTATAGATAAGTGGTTTTGATTTATATTCGTGTTTACCGTTGAAATTTTTGTTATTATAATCAAGTATCTTGTGAGAGGGGTTTTACATAGGCTAAGCCTGTTCCCCAATCCCATTCAGAAAACCTGAATAAAATAAAAGTATCTTGTGTAAAAGGCATGATTATGTATTTTACAGTGAAAGGTCAATAGTGAGTAAACACTTCCAGCTGATCTGGGCACATGGGGAAAAAATCCTACATCCCGCTTCCGAAATAGGGATGGGGTTGCCAGCTCTCAATACTGACTACTCATATCTATATCGGTTTCATGTATGTTTATATGATCATATCAGACACTAGAGATTGTCAGAAAAACATCCAATCTGATTTAAATACAGATCTATATATTTGTTTCTTTTCGGAGAAAGCAGGGGACTATTAAAATGGGTTTGTTCGTCTGACTGTCAGTCCGTCACACTTTTTGAGGCACAATAACTCACTCTAAAATGTTCAATACCTTGATGGAGTTCAAAGATGAAGGGTAAGCCGAGATAACCAATTTGATTGGTTTATGCATGGACTTTATAGTTTGTGTCGGAGTGGACGTTAAACCCCATCTGTCATCCAAGCATCCATTTTTATACGCCAACATTTTCATGTGGGCGTATTATGTCGTCGCCCCCGTTCGTCCGTCCACAATTGTTTGTGGACTCTCTAGGCCTACATGTCACAATTCTTACCCGATTTTGACGAAACTTGAAATATAGGTTTATCTCCAACAGATCTCGATTGCTTTCGATAATATGCATGTATCGGATCGAAACTTCGTGGATTATGGCCCCTGATTGTACGAAAAATCATGTTTTGAGATTGTGGACCCCATAGAAGTCACAATTTTGAACCGATTTTGATGAAACTAGACATGCATGTTTATTACCCAAACATCTTGGTTGCTTTCGATATTTGCGGCTATCAGAACATAATTTTCTGAATTATGGCCCCTGATTATCTGCAAAACTGCCTTTGTTTAGCTTGTGGTCCCTCTGGAGGTCACAATTATTTTCCGATTTAAATAATCGTTTGATTAGATCACCGTTACACCTTAAGGAAGGCAGAGTTCAAATTTCGAAAAAAATTGGACCAAGATTGCCATACAAAATGACCGCCGTTTGAACGCGAATACTGTCAAACAATGGTGTATCAAGGTTGTGGACCCTGTAGAGGTCACAATTTTAATTCGATTTTGATGAAACTTAAAATGCATGGTTATAACCCAAAGATCTTGGTCCCTTTCGATATTTGCGCATATCGGATCGTAACTTCCTGATTATACGCAAAATCGCCTTTGGTTAGCTTGTCTCTCTGGATGTCACAATTATTATCCGATTTAAAAAATCGTTTAATTATTTCACCGTTACAAGCTAAGGAAGGTTGTACGCCGTTTGTACGCGAATGCTGTTAAAAAGGGCCGGACCCCATAGAGGTCACAATTTTGATTCGATTTTGATGAAACTTGAAATAAATGTATGGTTATAACCCAAAGATCTTGGTTCCTTTCGTTATTTGCACATATCCGATCATAAATTCCTCAATTATGGCCCCTGATTGTCCGAAAAATCCCATATATGGTCCCTCTGGAGCTTACGATTATTATCAGATTTAAAAAAAACCTTTGACTCTATTGCCGTTACAACCTACTGAAGGTTAAGTTCTAATTTCGAGAAAATCGGACCATAGTTGTCAGACGAAATGGCCACCGTTTGTACGCGAATAGTGTAAAAATATGGCATATCAAAGTTGTGGACCCCTGTAGAGGTCACAATTTTAATTTCAAGTTTGATGAAACTTGAAATGCATGTTTATAACCTAAAGATCTTGATTATTTTCGATGAATTATGTCCTTTGATGGATGGAGAAAAATCTCTTTCGGTATCGCTTGTTCTCTATCCATCTCTCGAAAATGTTGGCGTATCCTGCCTGGCAGTGCCAGCTTACTATCTTTTCTAATGTAGTTTACAAAATTGAAAATAAAGTTATAAAATTAGAAATTATTTTTCAAAATTAGAAATTATTTTTCAAAATTAGAAATTATTTTTCAAAATTAGAAATTATTTTTCAAAATTAGAAATTATTTTTCAAAATTAGAAATTATTTTTCAAAATTAGAAATTATTTTTCAAAATTAGAAATTATTTTTCAAAATAAGAAATTATTTTTCAAAATAAGAAATTATTTTTCAAAATAAGAAATTATTTTTCAAAATTAGAAATTATTTTTCAAAATTAGAAATTATTTTTCAAAATTAGAAATTATTTTTCAAAATTAGAAATTATTTTTCAAAATTAGAAATTATTTTTCAAAATTAGAAATTATTTTTCAAAATTAGAAATAATTAGAAATTATTTTATAAATTCAAAATTAAAAATTCAAAATCAAAAATAGAAATTAGAAATTTAAAAAAACATATTTCGCATTTGAGCTTCCGTTATTTCAGGAAAATCAAAATGAAACTGCCCGGTAAAATGGAAATAAAATGAAATGTGGTTTTTTGAAATAGAATAAATATTAAACCATATGTTAGTCCCGAAGTGACCTGGTTTGTGTCGAGTGGACGTTAAACCCCATCTCTCTCTAGAGGTCGCAATTATTTTTCAGATTTTAAAAACAGTTTAGGTTATCGCCATTCCACCAAAATTAAATTAAATTGGAATTTCGGGAAAATCGAAATGAAACTGCCCGATAAAATGGAAATGAAATGAAATGGGGGTTTAACGTCCTACTCAGACAAAATGGCCGCTCTTTGTATGCAAATTGTATATAAGTATGTAATTCAGTTTTTATCCAATTTTGATGAAATTAAAAATATATCTTTATATTCCACAGCTCCAAGTCCCTTTTGATATTTGCGCATTTCAAACCATATATCTGCATTATGGCCCCTGATTGTACAAAAAATCGTTTTTTATACGCCCACATTTTTATCTGGACGTATATATTGTCGTCGCCCCTGTCCGTCCGTCCACAATTGGTGGGTTGGGTGGCCGAATGGTTACTTAATTATTGAAATAAAATTAAACCATGTAATGTTAGTCCCGAAATGACCTAGTTCGTGTCGAGTGGATGTTAAACCCCCATTTCTCTCTACCCCCCCCCCCCCGTTCTTAATTGTTTTTGAACACTCTACAGGTCACAATTGTTATCCGACTTCAATGAAACCTGAAATATAGGTTTATCAACATAAGACTTTGGTTCCTTTTCGATATTGCCATTATCGGACTGTAACTACACGAATTACGGTCCCTGATTATTCGAAAAATCCCGTTTTTAGCTTGTGAACAATGCAGAGGTCACAATGTTGGGGGCCATCCATAAAGTACGTACGCTCTAAATGGGTAAAATGCAGACCTCCCCCCCACCCCTGTACGTTCCTGTACGGACGTTTTGCCATTGAGTTAACGCACCTGTACGCTTTTGGCGTGACCCCCCCCCCCTTTCAAGCGGACGTACTTTATGGATGTCCCCTTGAACCGATACTGATGAAACTTGAAATGCATGTTTATAACCACAAGATCTTGGTTCCTTTTGATATTTGCGCAAATCGGAAAGAAACTTCCTGAATAATTATGGCCCCTGATTATACGAAAAGTTCCCATTTTTAGCTTGTGGTCCCTTTGAAGGTCACAGTTATTAACCGATTTTTTTAAAAAGCGTTTAAATCTATAGCCGTTAAGCCGATTTTCCACTAGGCGAATTTATTCGCGCGAAGCAAATTTTTTCGAGTACAGGTATGCGCATTATCATTTCAGACGGCCCGATGAAACTTGAAATGCATGTTTATAACCACAAGTGGAAAATCGGCTTTACACCGTAATGAAGGTTGCGTTCGAATTTCGTGAAAATCGGACCAAAACTGCCGGACAAAATGACCGCCACTTGTACGCGAATAATGTAAAAAATATGGTATATCAAGGTTGTGGAACCTGTCACAACTTCAAACCGATTTTGATGTAAATTGAAACGCATGTTTATAACCCAAAGATCGTGAATTATGGCCCTTGATTGTATAAAATATCGCATTCTTTTTAACCCGTTCTCTACCAATCTTTCTTACCTGGCAGCCGCTGGTGTTTATAGCTTGTTCTCTGTCCATTGTTTGCAAAATTTGAGCGTATCATGCCTGGCAGACTAGACACTGTTTTTTTTTTATCCCATCAGAACGACTATACGTTGTCCCTTGCAAGTATCTACTCCTTGGTCACTGACAAGGAGGAACGACCCATTAAAATCCCGATGAATGAATGAATGAAATGGGGTTTAACGTCCTAAGCTTCTGCACCTTACCTTGGCTAATTGAAGACGGACATACGTGCCACCCGAACGACATGCTGTACCTTGCCAGGCCCTACACCACTGACAAGAGGGACCCCCGCTAAAAAATTCACAATACACCGCGATGAAGAGTGCAAACGTCCTACGCACTGAGCCAACACTTCATTTCGAATCCAGACATGGAACCTGAAATAGTTCCAGTAATTACTGATATGATTAATGCCTGCATAAATACAAGCACCGTTCCAGATGTATTCAAACTTGCCTTTGTAACTCCTTTAATTAAAAAAAAGACTAACCTTAATTGTAATGTTTTGAAAAATTACAGGCCAGTCTCAAATTTAGGTTTTATATCTAAAATTTTTGAAAATGTGTTGCCAGTCAGTTGAAGTGTCACATTGAAGATAATTCTCTTCACGATCCTCTACAGCACTGAAACTGCTTTAACTCGTAATCTTTAAGAGGCATTTAGTAACTGGATAGAGCAATAAAACTAACACATACTTATGGAATAACAGCTACTTATTTATTTGAGCGACGTTTCGAAGAGTATTCTCTCAACGTTATCAAGCTAATACAGTAATACAAAAATGTGAGGTCAATAATTTATATAGAAAAACTATAACAACAAATTCCTGAAGCCACACAAGACAACATGATCAAAGGAGGTGGTATTCTACAAAGACTTAATTAACTAGGGTGAAGTGAAGCCATTTAGTTAGATAAAGCAATTAAGTAGCTTTAATGATAAGTATAAGACCATCAACAGAATGCCTAGATACACTAATTAACTTGTAAATATATATTCAATTTAATACTTAAGAAAACCTATAATGTAACAAATATAAAAAATATATAAAAATCTTGATGGCTTCACTTCACCCTAGTTTAGATTCGGTATTTATAAATCTGCTCTTAATCTTTTAGAAAGTTATTTAATTGGTAGGCAGCAATGTGTTTTAAATAGTAAAGATTCTTCTCATTGTGTTTTAAAATCTGGCGTTCCTCAGGGTTCTGTCCTTGGTCCTATTTTATTAACATTATACACCTCCCCACTTGGGGATATAGTTAGAAAAAACGATTTACAATTTCATCTATACGCAGATGACAACCAATTCGCGGGGGGGGGGGCATGCCCCCGGCCACCGGGGGTCCAGAAACTTTGCAAAATAGAAAACCTTTTGGTATATTCTGACATATCCTCCAGGTCGGTTTAATCTGAGGTTTGCGGCCTAAAACGATATTCGCCTGAAGCCGAAACAAATCACTTCCTCGTACCGGGAGCTCAATCAAATAATAATTAATAATGGAATAATTGTGGTTTTTAAATAATATTTGAAGAAAGCTCACGGCCGTTACATCTTCCAGCTTTACGAGCCATGCTCCTTTCTAGCCAAATTAATCGAGCCAAGAAGATCAGCTTCAAATGTACAATAAGGCCAGTGAACCTATGCGATCTTGCCCAATAGTTAAACGAAAGTGATTTTTTATCCACACCAAGGCAGAGAAGGAACGCTCACTCGGGCAATTGATAACCATGATCGACAAAAAAATACGCAATGTCCGAAATGACATGAGATAAGTACTCTCGAGCACTGTCCCGAGAATAAAAATAATTGTTTGTTACAATCACCAGGAGCATATTTCGCACTGGACTGGAAACAACGTATTTTCATTCAAAAATAAATTTGGTCATTATTGAATCTCAACTGCGATCCGTATTCATTCCATATTCAATGTCAATGTGGTCAGGGGTGCAGGCCAGTGCAACCATCCGCGGTTTATGTCGGATGGCTTCTATAGATAAGGGCAATTCTTAAGTTCCTCTGAAACGCCTGGAGGAGTGCCTGAAATGGCTGGAAATCACGTTTCTGGGCTTAAATTACTAAACATTTTTTTTTGGGGGGGGGGGGATCCTCCGACCTCCGCAACGGGCTTCCCGCCTACGCTGTTTGCGGTGACCGGCTTTGCCGTGTCAGTAACCCCCTTAAAACTATGGGGGTAAATGGGTCGGTTGAGAATTCATTTAGGGGTGAGCGGTGAGAAAAGGTTGAGAAACGTGGGTCTAGATCGTCTAGCTGTGTAGATGGCCAACAATGTGGAAGCTGCTTCCTTCATTTCATCACGGTTTAGTTTCCCGAATTTACGGGGGAATCTAAACCGTTGGCTTGAAACTGAATAAGGTTTTTGTTGTTTTTTCAGAGCAGCTGATAGTTGATCAATCTGATTAAAACACAGATCCAATTTTGTTTCATTTTAATAGTTCAAAATTTCGTTTTTACTTGTCTTTACTACACTACATGTAGTGTAGACATTAATCTATATACATGTATATAGATCAGTAAGTGTAGGCCATCGACAGTATAAAAAAAAAACGAAATATAGATCTGTATTTTAATTAGATTGATAGTTGCTATGACTGTCTCGTGGGTTCGGAAATGATGATTTCTTGATTGATGATTTTCATGCCAATGCAATGACTGCATTCTTATTCAGTAGTGGATTCGACAGTAACAGTATATAGAAGACGATTGCCTCGGACTCGGGGGTCGGGGGCCTTTTCGCTTGGCCAGAGGGGCCCTTTTGTCAGACGTGGGGGCCCTTTGTCTGCCTTTAGGGCCCTCCCTAATTAGTGTACATTTTCATTTTTCTCATTGGTTTTAACATTTTTCTCCCGTTTTATTTTTTTGATTGTTTTGATTTTTTTCGCGAGAAGGCTGGCGCCTCCAGTGCCTCAGCTATAAAACGCTTTTGTAAAAGGAACAAGCTCTAGCGTAACGAAAAAGCTGAGACACAAACACTCCATAAGCTGGTGAGATTGGAATGTTACTACTAATAAATGGAAAGTTAACTATCGGAACGTCAAAGTCATCCCATTTATCGTACAATTTAACACTCACTTTATGGCAATTGTCAAAATCGAGACGCATATCCAAGTAGAAGGCTTAATTATTGTCACTGTCAGTGGTATTTTGAATTTCGAGCTCATCAGGATATATGAATTCTACATAATCACTAAATTTAGGATTATTAAGGGCTTGGTCATTCCAGTAATCCAGATTTGAGAGCAAATTTGGGTACTCTACCAACCCCACCAAAAGACGGATTCTACATAGAACATAACAATTGGTTATGGATAGATTTGTATGGCTTCAAAAAGACCTTATAATTCATACGTCACTGTTAATACATAAAATATCTTTTTCACTCTGGTTGTTTATTTTTCAGTCTTGATGTGAAGCTGTAATTTGATCGTAGGCCTATTTGAATAGAATTATGCATTTAAAAACCTAATTTCGTGGAACGTGACCGCACAAGGGTTTAGAGTAACAACTCATTAAGTAATTATAAGAAAATCATCAAAATTTGTTGGTTTTTATATAAAGTTCCCTCCCATGCTAACACCACTTACTATTAGTATATGTTACATTTAATATCATGGATTTGGCTGTTTAGTAATCAAAATCCATTGAAAATTAATATACTTGTTCGTCTCAAGACCTTAAACACTGTGTATTAATGTGGAGTCAAACGGGTGATAACTTTGGCCGCAAGAGCGTCACAAGATTTTTCAAAGTGATCAAGGGGGATAACTTTGGAAGTAATTGTCGGAAATCGTTTAAATCAATAGGATTCTTAGTCTAAAATCAATAGGATTCTTAGTCTCATAACCTCAAACACTGCGTATAAATTAAAAGTCAATCGGATATTAGCTTTAGCCTCTAGAATTTTTGAAGTGATCAAGGGCCATAACTCTGGCAGTAATTCGTGTTATGACTTTAACACAGTCACTCGAAGGAAACCTCGACATATTCCGATATCCTTCATATAACCTCGGCTGTATTCCAGTAAGTGATATGTACCTACGCCAATACATTTGCAATGCGGCTACCAGAGTACTTTGACAGGAAAACCTGCCGCATTTACAAAAAAGTAAGTCCCAAAATGGCGTCTTTTGTAGAGTGTATAATACCTAATGAGCAGAGATATTTTCTCAAGGCTGTTGGTTTGATCAAATTCCCTGGTAATTCCCCAAACCCAATGCCAAACCTGACGTTTTTTTTTACATAATACACTCTCAACAGAAATATCCATGGGCGCAGCCATTTGTCATCCGGGACTTTTAATTAAAATAGTTCCAATATGGCGGAATTCATCATACAGCCGATATTAGATGCGTAGAATCTGTCTAGGTTTGCCGAATGTAAACACTGTGTATAATGTAAAGTCAATCGGATATTAGCTTTTGCCTCTGGAGCGCCCATAAGATTTCTTAAATGGATCATGGGTCATAACTCTGGCAGTACCGGTAGTCCTAACTATCGGAAATTGCTAAAAACAAATAGGCTTCTTCAAAACTTCTTTGTCTCGTGACCTTTAACACTTGACGGACGGGAGCGACGACAATATACGACCATTTTCCAATGTAGACTTTTGGACTTTTAAGTGCTCGCGGAGAAGTTTCCTATACGTTTGTGCATGTGCCTGACTGAGTCAATTACACTCTAAACAATGTAACAGACAGAGGCCGACTCGTTAATGGGAAGAAGAAGAAGATTTGTCGGGGCAGTAGCAAATATGGGTATTCACAATTTAGGTATATCAGCATCAAACCTATGTAAATAACGGCGACTTTTCCTTTAATTTGGAAAAGAAATGACAAGAAAGAAATACCACCGATTAAACTGATCGAGGCGAAGAGCAATCCACGACTATTTACCAATCCGTTATTCTTACTGGTACCACGTGATGTTCGTTTCCGGTTACATCAATTGGCCTAATTTATTTTATATACTTGTCAACTATTTTGCGGTTTTCTTCTCCTTTTTGTGTCAAATGTAAGGATTGAAACAGTCTAATTTTACAGAAGCACAGGGACCAGAAATTTGGAACACTAAAAAACACTACCGGTGCTTGTGTGTCGTAAATATTTGAGGCGGGGTAAGGTGACAAATTACCGTCGGCTGAACTATCAGGAATCGAATCGCCAAATACGTTCTCGTTCCTGGCAGAGTTTTGTGGAAGTTTTGTTTCCATTATGGAATAAAGTTGAATTTTATTTGATTTTGGGTGTATTAACCTGAAGAACTAATTCATTATGGATGACATATTTACTCAAGTGAAGGAAGGAAATGCCTTTCATGTACGAGTGTGGTTAGACAACACAGAAAATGATCTTAATCAGGGGTGAGTCGCTTGTCTGCTAGCTAGAACTTTATTTCTGGATTTCCTATCACATCACAAACACTGTCATGTGTTTATAAAGTTCCAGATTTGTATTAAGAAAAAATAATATTAACTTTTGTCTATCAAAGAGCAAACTCCTCATTGTATTGACAGCTGTCGACTTTATGCACTAAGTGTTATTCTGAAATGACCCCTTTACATAGTGCTTGCTATGATTAGTATGAATCTTAAAACCTCTCCCATTCATCATACACTTTTTAATCAACCAAGATAAAGAAAAATATTATAAGAATTTTTTGTCATATTTTCCTTCCCTTTATTTGTAACATTTTAATCCAGAATATAAAGTTGGTAGCTTACAAGCCTAGTACTACAGGTAATCTTTGATGCAAGAAATAAACGATGACCTCTGACCTCAGTGTCAGATGCTATCCTTTTATGGCAATGCCTGGTAGAGTCATTCATAGCCTTTAATATGCCATTGCAAGGCAAATAAATTACAGCATAGACCAAAGCTTGTATACTTTTATGGAATGAAAACACCCTCTTTTATTTAAATCACAAAAAAGTTTTAAATTATGTTTATAAATCTGATTTGTTATTTGGTTGTTAACAGGACAGTCAGGATCTAAACAAAAATAATTTAATATTGAAATATTGTTCACACTTCACAGTGAGGTACTAATTGTATTATAAATTAAAATCAATTATATTAATTAATTTTAACGTTAAAAAAATAATTTGGTGTGTCCTGCATTTAGTTAAATATTTCCACTCCTAATATCAGCAGAGCAATTCATTATCAGTTAAAGTAGGGGGCAGCTCACAATAACATAATATAAAGTAGGTGACTTGCTTTGGAGTAGTCAACATATATGTACTTGAGTATATCTAAATTACATATACCGGTATATATACTATGATTAATAACACAATGTATATTTTGAATCAATAAAACAAAGAACTAATATTAATACAAATATGCAACGGGTCAACAAATGTTCATCAAGAGCTGTTTTGTAACTGGATGAGACAAGACAGTCTTCCATTTCACTGTCACAAATGTATAGTACTGGCTGAATGTTTTATGCAACCTAATGCAACTGATTGTCATTTGAAGGAGTTTGAATCTTTCTTAAAGGGACAATAACACTCTTGCTGGCTTGACAGGTCCAGAAAAAAAATAGCCTTATTCTAACTACAAGATGTTTAAGTGTCCTACCTGTTGTGTAAATTATCCATTACAGTCTATCTTACTTGCCAGAGGGTTCAAAAGTATGTTTAAATCCAAGTTGCATTTAAAAGTGCTTACGTAAGGCTTTTCAACCCATGTTACGGCATGTAGTTCAATTTTTCGAATTTTTAAAATTAGGTGTCTTAAGATGAAATTTGTATCATTTTTTTAATTGAAATATTATAAAATAGTACAAATTGTTGACCAGAATAAAGATTGGAACATATTATTCATTTACAACAAGAGTGGTATTGGGGCTTTTAACTACAATACATGTATTGTGGAAGTTTAATCTCTTGATGCTAAAGGAATATGAGTCAATGTAGGGTTCAAATCCATTAAGTATTTACAAAATATGATTTGGATTTGGATTGAAAATATTGCTACACCCTCTGTGACAAATGATCTGCGTCACTGCTATATGTTTTCTATGGGTCTATTTTTAAGCTGGGATATGATCTATCATTTAAATTTAAGTGCCTTTTATTGTGAATTAACCCTTTGAGACCGTAGCACCGGTAAACCGGTGGAGTTCTTATTTCTCTATAGGCCGTAGCACCGGTATACCGGTGTGAGGTCATGCATTGAACTATGAACTACATAACTTCATTTCTTTTTAACCAATCACAATGCTTTTCCGTATTTAGCTCTCGCACATGTAAACAAAGATGTCAGCGCCCATGAAAATTGTTTTCGTTTGATATTTATGCGACAATTCGTTGATTGTTGGCATGAAACGAGCGAATCCAGAACCCAGAAGCTCGAAAGGAAAACAGCCTTATAAGCAACGGTTTACTACGACACAGGTTCTTGATCAATTCGAAGATTTTTCGGAATTAGACGCTGCAAACGATCAAGATTACCCAGAAAGTGATTTAGAATAGCAGTGAAGAAAGCGAAGATAGTGATGTAGAATCGGCTGGCCCATCAAGTGGGTGTGTCCGCCCTGGTCTTTCTGGCGATGCAACCAACACACGTTTTACTCCAGGTTGGAGTAAAACCTACAAAGCTGCTAATGTCTCTTTTGATAATTCTGTTTGTGGGCCTAAGAATATTCCTCCAGAAATCACAACAATCTAGGCCTTGAAATGTTTAAAAGTATTTTATTTGTGTTTTCCTTAATTTGACGTCATATAGCCCAGGAGCCTAGGCCTGACGTCAAATAAGCTCCAGGAGGTCAGGGCTCTAAGGGTTAAGGCTGGAAAATCCAATGTTGTTTGAAAAACTTTTAATGCTACTCTTAACCGTTTCAATTGTTTTGTAGAGATGACCACAGATTTAGTTTATTACATTGGGCATCTCGGGAAGGAAGAGCTAATATAGTTGATATGTTGATACAGAGAGGAGCAAGAATAAATGCTACCAATATGGGAGATGACACACCACTACATTTAGCAGCTGCACATGGTCATAGAGATGTTGTATTAATGGTAATATATTTTAATCAAAACACTTTAGAATTCAAATCCAGTGAAATTCTGACACATAAGATGACATTTAGAGTTGATTATGGTTTGGATAAGTTAATTTATGTTTAACTGATAGTTTATATAACATTTCAGGTCTGAAGAAAGACCTGCAATAGGCAGATTTAGCAATTGCATTATGTATGTTTGAACTAGGTTCTTTAACGTCAATAAACAAAGTATGCAGTGTTGGTGTCAAAATAAAGATGATTCTGTCTAGAATTATATAAAAAAGATTGAAGCAAAGATTGTTTTTGCTTGATTCACTGTAATTTTTTTTTCAGTTATTACACAATAAAGCTAATGTTAATGCTGTAAATGAACACGGTAATACACCATTACATTACTCCTGTTTCTGGGGATATGATCAAATAGCAGAGGTTAGTATGTTATCTCTTAATAATGATAGGAATATACATTGACACATCTAGTTGTGTATGGTGCACGAAATTAACAACTCTGAGGTTTATTTTGGTTCCAGTGGGTGATTTTGTCATAACTGAAAGTAAACTGGTTAGATTTTCGACCTGTCCAAATAATTATTTATTTGTCAAGATTAATGAATTCGGTTTATTTATATGATTTTAATAATATTTTACTTATGTTTTCTGTTATTCAGGATTTAGTTAATAACGGTGCCTTAGTGAGTGTTTCTAATAAAGCTGATGATGTACCTTTAGATAAAGCAAAACCATTTCAAGCCAAGTTACTCAAAGGTGAATACATTGATTATTGATATAAAATGAAATAGGACCAATTTAGTGATTTAGTCACATCGGTTGGTTTTCAGTTGGAAAATCTTAACAACAATTGAATAGGGTCTGGATCATGGCAGAATAAGTATTAAAAAGCCTTGATTTTGGACAGATGGGTTTGTAAGGAAGAGACTTGGATTGATGTTGATTTTGCAGGTGGCCTTTGACCTTAAGGTTATCTTCTACCCAATAGCCTTTGCTTTCCGAAATCCTGGTCCAAATCATTGCTCCTCTTTGTATGAGGATTGGTGGGTGTTCTGCATCAGGTAGTGTATGGTTACTCCTTCTAGAACACCTGATACCACTTCTCTGTTGAGGAGTTGACATATCTATATTTGACATAAAGCGTTCTTGACTTTATTAGCCTGGTGGTGCAGGAAAGTATGGCGTTAAACCCCATTTTGGTTTCGATCTAAAATGATGCACAACAGTGAATAAGATAATTTAATCAATGAAATATATATTTCAGATCGAGCTGTACAATTAGGTCAAGATATAAGTAAAATACCATTTAAAGATAGAAGTTGGTTGGGTTATAAAACAAGAAGTCGTAAGTAGAATATATTACTCATATATACATGTGTAAAATGTTTTCATGAAAAAATCTGTGCTACAGACGCAGTAAATCATATGTGTGTTTATAGTACACTGGGCAGTGATGAATCAAGAAACGGAGGACCTGTGTATATAATGACTTCTGGGTTTCTGTTCATTTGATGTGTGGTGTGTTTTTCCTGCATTTACTAGAGAATCATTAACACTATAAACCTCAGAATTCCTCATTTGACAATAATGCCTCGTCTGCAGTTTCAAATCAAGGTTTTTTTTAAATTGCTCTGTTTTAGGAACAAGGTATTTTGTTCAGAACGAAGCTGGGTAAAATGCCTCATTTACTAAACATATTTTTTTTTTCAAGATAGTTATTAGCGATATATGCTGTCAGCGAATTTGTAAAAATTAAAATTTATGTTATTTAATACAAAAAAAAACCCAGTTCAAACTATGATATTAAAATCAGAGAAATAGACAAGACAAGTATACACACCATACCATAAATTATTTTCGCATTATTTATACCCATCTGTCTTCATAATTAAACATTTTAAGTAAATTTTAATGTACAAGGTGTTCTTTTATTTCCCATTTAATTGACAATTGGTATATGAGATGAAATTTAATAAGAATGGATTATTTGTTGTATTTAGATCAGATAAACACTGATTTGTTGTCTGCGATGTAAGTTAGGTGGAGGTGTAAAACACACAGCTACCATGATTAATTTACAACCCCAATTTAGCTTTCACAACACCTCAGTTGTTACTTAACACCTAAACCTGTTTGGGTAAAAAATTATTCAAGGCAAGGTAGCTGTGTGTCCTTTAATAGTTTTACACCTTCACTTATGGCGTGTATTCTTGTCTTTTCTACTTCTCTGATTATAATATCATAGTTTGGACTTATTTATTTTCCTATTAAATAACATAAATTTTAATTTTTACAAATTCGCGGATAGCAAAAAACGCTAATAACTATCTTGAAAAAAAAACCACGTTTAGTAAACAAGGTATTTTTACCAAGCCTCGTTCTGAAAAAATACCTTGTTCCAAAAAAAGGGCAATTTAAAAAACCTCGTTTTGGAACTGCAGACGAGGCTTTTTTTTACCTCAATTGGACAGAATTGCCGAACGAGGCATTCTGAGGTTTATAGTGTAATGCTTTGGTGGTGTTTAAAAAAACTAATTTTTGATTTGACAAGAAGTGTCTATATAGTTAGGGATCTGAAAGATATGCCAAATTGGCATTGCCAATACATCACTAAGATACAAACAAATGTTTTCATTGTGGAAATGCCAGATATCTGACCTGGAAAGCTGTGAGAACATGACTTTTTTCAACTTTGTAATTTTTGTGGACATTTTCCAAAGCTGTGTTCACATTTACCAGCGACTATGTGCCTTTTCTGGTTGCTGTACAGCCACAGCAGCGCAGTAAGGATGTCAAGCCAGTCTGACGGGGGCATAAAGTAGGCCAATGAGCCGGTTGTGTCAGTCATAAGATTAGTCCAACGCTATTTTTGTACACCAGATGATATTACAGTGGACTCTTGTCACATCTGGCAGAGATTTGGAATACCAAGGTTTTGCTTCACACCCACCGAATGAAGGCCAGATTATAACAGCGTTGATTCAATGGAAATCGTATGACGGGACGGCTGATCGATGTCATAATCCAAAACGTGCAGAGGTCGAATGTGACAAAAAAAATTTGCTGAAGTAATAACGAAATAAATCGGGACATGAAAATGGTGTCTGATGTAACACTATCAGAGATCCGAAGTTATCAGAGATCTGACGAGACAGAGTGCACTGTATTTTGAACTCATCATTTTTAATTTCGTGTTAAAAGTGATAATACCATCAGCATAGTAGAGCTCTTAAACAGTTGGATTTAGCGGAAATATGACTGCAGTGACAAAAATTATATTCCTCTGCTGTACTTGATATATTTGATAATAGGTCCTGTGTAGGATATGACAGAGAAATATTTTTACGTCATTTATTTTGTTGTATATTTTAGGTGATGCTTTATTATCCAGGCATGCAGGTATTGATATTGCACAGTTACAGTTAGTCGGCCATATTGCTGATACTCATTCTGGCCAGGTAATAACAGTTAGAATTCAATAAAGAGAAGGCTAAAACGTTGATATCTTTTATAAAATGTTTCTCCACAGAAGATTACATAGTCTCTATAATAGATTTCCTCAGAAGATTACATAGTCTCTATAATAGATTTCCTCAGAAGATTACATAGTCTCTATAATAGATTTCCTCAGAAGATTACATAGTCTTGATAGATATCCTCAGAACTTACAGAAGATTAGATTGTCTCGATATATAACATAATCTCTATAGATATCCAAAGAAGAATACCTTAGATGAAGAAAGAAAACTTTTTCATATTTTTGATAGAATCGCTTTGAGTGCTGTCATATACTAAAAATTGAACAGAACAGTTGTTTGTTATTTTATTTTATGTATAAATGTTTATATTGTCCACTTTTTATTGTAGACCTGGCGTGGATTATGGCAAGGAAATGATATTGTTGCCAAAATACTCAGTCTTCGAGAATGTACAGTCAGAAATTCTAGGGATTTCCAAGAAGAATTTCCAAGATTAAGGTACTAAGCATAAGCTTTAATTAAAGACTATTGATGATATACTTGAGACAAAGGACACAATTAATTTAATCCAAAATAATCGGTGCTTTATATCTGATATTGGTGATGCTACTCCATTATATAATTAATAAGTCATCTTTATGAGGCCGTAAGTTACATCAGTTTGACAGGAACCATTTTGATAAGGGGAGTAACATTGTTTAAAGAAGCAATATTTTGAGAATTTATAATAGCCAACATTAGCCAGGCTTGGCATAGAGCTAAAACAGACCTGGGAATGTACAGCACAGTGGACGCTTATGACATGACCCAGGATCTATTCCTTTGATATTTGTTGTTTATCCCAAACCCTTGCAATGTCGACATGTATTCTGTCTGTCCGTAAATTCACCTTGTAGGTTTTGTTTTGTGTGTAGTGTGGTCCTCCTGCACTTATTAATAGAATGCTGCATGATTATATTGTCATCAGCTGAGCTCACATATTTCTCATTCATTAAATACATGTAAAGTTCTCCTGCCTAAAAGTGTTCAATATAAAACCTTGCACACTTGTATCTTTGGATGACTATCTTCATTATATGAGGAGTGGGGTTGGATTACCGAATGGTTAGCGTGTGCATGCTGTATCATAAAGCCTGTCATTGAGTCAACTGGCGTGGTTTCGAATCCTCGGTTGCACGTGACAAGGAGTCCAACCTTGTGGGTTTTCCTCCCACTGCAAGAGAATTATTGAAATAAAATTAAACCATATAGGTTAGTCCTGTAAAGACCTAGTTTGTGTTGAGTGGACGTTAAACCCCATTTCTCTCTCTCTCTTTATAAGAGGACACATGTTGGGTTATATTATTATAAATTTGTTTTATTTTGTAGAATCTTCAACAATCCTAATATATTACCCGTTATAGCGTGTTGTAATCAACCACCTAATCTAGTTGTTATAACACAGTTTATGCCGTTTGGTTCTTTATTTAATACATTACACGGAGAATCAGGTAATATATGTATTTATACAATAAACATTGTCAGATTTCTCTACACAGCTTTCACTCACTCTATGGGTGCAGTAAAGTTTTGTGTTAATTTTATATTTCTAAATTCTCGAAATTTTCCAAAAGTGTATGGCACTTCAATTAGTTCTCATGTTATTATAACACAATAAGGACTGTTCCTTTTGAGAAGTGGTTGGATTTACTGCATCGATTTGAACCATATTATTACTAAGGTGCTGTTGCAAGTTGTTTCAATGTTAGTATGTGACGTGATTTCTACTCCAACCTGTCCAGTATGTAGATCATTGTGATGTTGTGGTTTGAGTATTATTGAATCTAATCATGGGGGAATAACTCCTAACATACTATATTTTATTCTTTCCGGCAGGAATTGTTGTGGATCAAAATCAAGCTTTAAGATTTGCTATTGACATTGCAAGAGGCATGGAATTCCTTCACTCAATGGAGCCAATGATACCAAACTTCCTGTTAACTTCCAAACATGTCATGGTATGTATTAATAACCTAGATAATTAAAATGGCAATAGAAAATTTATCTGTTTTTTTGGAACCTCAATTACCGAAGTTATTTTGATTATAATAAATAGACTGCTTTGATTTGGGTCAAAAATAAATTTGTTGTTTTCATTGGATTTTATATGTTGGATTATATTTCGCAATCTGTGACTTAAAATGAAATGAGGTTTAACATCTTACTTGTCTGTGCAGCCAGGCTAATGAAAATGAGGAGAGAGATAGAAATAGGGTTTAACATCCACTCGACACAAGCTAGGTCGTTTCGGGACTAACATATGCTTCAATTTTATTCAAATATTTTGCTTGCGAGTAGGGGTCTTAAGCATTTTGAAGAAACTGGAGACGCCTGAGAAAACCCACAAGGATTGGACAGGCGACCCTACTCCTTGTCACGTCTGTTTAATCTTCCATATAGAGTAGCCTCCATCATTTATCAAAATAATGTGTCAGATCAACCTAATTCAACACTTTTGACCTAAATCAAAGAAGCAATTGCTTGTTTATTTTTTTTACATAAATATGCACCAGTCAACATCAAAAATCAAAATTGTTCTGATGATTTTATTTCACCTGTGGTTATTTTATTTTATGATTTTTTTTATGTCATAATTGAGTCAGATATTTTGTTTTCTTTTATTTATGTCATGTTTATAAATTATTTCATTTCAGTTTCAATGCACCTTTTTTATTGCTTTTTATGTGGCACCTGTATCTATCAGGGCTTGCATTAGACATAGACAAAAATCAAGAATTTATTTTTAGCTTATCGCCCAAGGAGGTTATGGCATGCTCCCGGCCCATTGCCGCCTGTTACCAAAATTACCTTAATACATTTTAAACAAATTTGGTACACATTAAATCGGCCTCGATCTTATGAACAGGGCCAGGACAGAGACACCTGGAATTTCCAAAGTAAATCATTTTCTTCAAGTTCTTGGCATAGTTTCCCTAGAGTTCTTGGTAAATCCCAATCCAGTCTCATGTTAGTGAAAGATAATGCCTGAGTAGTACTTTTGAACACTACTTATAGAGATTTGTTTAAATAATGGAGTGGGCTATAATGTCTCGTCAACACACTACTTAGATAATTTGAGAGAAACATGTGGTAGTCTTTATTTCTATGGTAACATATCCCGATACTCTTCTTCATTATCCACCATACCAATCTTTACACGTGTGCACATCTGACCATATGCCTAAAGTCCAGTCCCCTAACCACATGCCTCGAGTCCAGTCCCCTGACCACATGCCTCGAGTCCAGTCCCCTGACCACATGCCTCGAGTCCAGTCCCCTGACCACATGCCTAAAGTCCAGTCCCCTTACCTCATGCCTAGAGTCCATTCCCCTGACCTCATGCCTAGAGTCCATCTATCTGATCACACGCCTAGAGTCCATTTCTATGACCACATAGCTAAATATTAAGATAAAGTTACTCATCCCATAGGATTTATTTTCTAATTGATCACACCACGTATTTCACAATGTTATGGGCATTTTCTTGTTGTAGGCAGGCAACTTTTGATAAATTTATTTTGCTTTAGAAATTATATTATTTATTTTAGTTTAAATTAAATATTTTTCAATATTAAATAAACTGAAAGTAGATAGATTTTGAAGTATCCAGTCCCAGAATTAGAATTTCTGAATATAAAGTTGGAATGTTATAAATTAACTTTTTTCTCCCCAAATCCCTTTCGGAAAGAAAGAATACAGTTATATGTTATTTCTCTGTGATGCAAGCCCTGTATTTTATTTTTTTGTTTTATGATATCTTTATTTTAGATTGATGAAGATCTCGCCAAAATTAATATCGATGATCCAAAGTATCATGCTAATGATACACTCAATGGGGTAACAAAAACACTAGCGTGAATACGTTACGAGCCTGCCGCATATTCAGTTTTATAGCACACTTTATTTACTAACTATTACTCAACAAAAGTAGGAGGCCTGGAAAAATGTGTCTATATCACTAAACACGCCCCTTTTAAAAGTGGACTGTTCTGAAAAATTAATACATATCGATATAATAGGTCAGTTCCATAGCTGATAAAAGGGGATTTTAGGTTAAAGTCACATATTTCCAGATCTCATTTTTAGGAATTTCATAGTAGAAGTATTTCAATTCCAGCTTTTTTATCAGTGAGTGACCCTTTATTTTCGGCGGTACCATTTAGTTGGCATTAGAGTACCACAACTGTTTATATTACCAATACAAGAAAGACAGAAGTTAATCTTAATCATATTGGTCAAAACTTGATTAAAACAAAAAAAAAAGAGATTTCTAAAGACATTTATCTCTACTGCCAACATTATTAGAGCAATTTTAGAAAAAGTTTGCTTACAATAGAGACGTTAGTTTAAAGAGTTTTCAGAAGCATGGCTCCTTATAACGCTATATAGTAGTTAAGCCTCTGTGTTGAATATACAATGGCTTCTCTATTAGAGTTACTGGAGCCCTAACATAATTTCATTTCATTATTTTTCATGTCATTCATTTGATTCACATAAAATTCAATTACATAATTAAATAAAAAAATCACTAATTATTAAAACTGTATTAGAACTAAAAGGATAATTAATTATGGAATTTAAGTATAAAATTTAATGAGTATATAATTTAATATAACTTGTTAATTCTACGCTAAACCAAAACTACATTCCTATGGATTTTCACTTCTATATTCGGTTTAATAAATCAGCGGGCAGAGTTTTAACTAGACATTCAATTAATCTGATATAATAAATTGAACACAATATATATTATTATATAAAACGCACTTTATTAAAAGCACTATATATTACAAAACACAAAATCTATTCAAATTAAAAAATACGCTAAAACTTAAGGCAGCAGTCTTTCTTAAGCTGTTTAATTTTATTTATTTAAAAATGCCTTCCCACTTACAAACTGTTATTTATTTGGACTAAAAACTTATTCAAACTAATTTATCTTTCAAAAGTGTGCTTCAAGTCCCTCTCAAAACATTTTAAATTGGAAGAAAAGTACCCCAATCTATTCTAAGCTGATGGAAAATGCATTTTCAGTTTGTATTTGTCAATATTGGCTGTCCAATCACCATAAATATTAAAGGATTAGAGAGACTGCCACTTTATTTTCTAATGATAATAACTCTACATGAAAAACATTTTAACATGGAACATTACATAGTCGAAGTATTAACATTCAAATACAGTTTAACAACATTAATATTAAATAACATTTATCATATTTCATCAATCTATTTCATTCATCATTCGTATGATTGTGCATGGTCTATATTTTCAATTTCTATATTTTCTCATTCTACAATGAAATGTGATTTAGTGTTTAGAAATATCTTGGCCTCACATCAGTCAGCTATTATGCTAGATACCTACCTTAAGAATGATGTTATTAATTATTGTATAAAGTTCTGTGATCAAACTCGACATTTGATGTCACTGATCCTTGAGTGATTTTGAGTCTCTTGCAAACTACAATATGCGAAAGTTGAAACATCTAACAGTTCATTTGTGATTATTTAGCACTATATAAGACAATTTATTATTATTATTATTATTATTATTATTATTATTATTATTATTATTATTATTATAACTTTCACAGCATTCAGCATCCGAGACAATATGAACAAGCCAGTACCATCTGTAATTGTTGAGTAAAAGTTTATGGTGGGCTTCATCCTGTTGAATCCTACTCAGTTATCTACCATTGATATTTGGGTTTACTTAATTCAATAATCAATTTGAGTACATTTTTACTGTGGATTAAGAAATCAAAAATGAGATTTTGTTAGAAAACTGCTCAATCAGGATCTGTGACTTTAAATTGCTTGAAACTGTCGATCATCCAGTAATATGATAATAATGACTTCTTCCTTAAAAGGATTTATGACATAGTGATGGACAGATGTAGAGAAGGTTATGATATAGCAGTAGTACAACTTCTATCTTTAAGAATGTTATAAAACATGTTCCATTTCTTTAAGAATGTTATAAAACATGTTCCATTTCTTTAAGAATGTTATAAAACATGTATAGTTTCAGATATGAAATTATTTACTGGTACTGTGACCTGATTCATGTATATACCTTATTACAATAAACCTGTGGGCACAATTTTAAAGCCAGACTAGGCAAATATAAACTTTCATTATACCAAAAAGCGTATTGGTAAGAATTAGTAAAATTGATCAGTTCTTAACTTGACATTACTTTCTATTGATTTTAAACTCTTATTTTCCTGTCAATGAGTGAAGTTCATTGAGTATTGATGTCAAGGTGGTATCTAATCTTTAGCCTCAAATCCTATCTAAAAATAATGTTGAACTTATATAAGCCCTTGTCTGTAGTTAAATCATGTTACTAATTATTGATATTTTCCATCAAGGGAGATAACTCCAATTTTATTTTTACCATAAATGGATTTCCGAAATTCTGTATATTTCCCGTGTCCATTATGTTTTCTGCATTTTTCTTTAAATCATAATTTAACCAACAGCATATTCTTTAATTAGGGTGAAGGCATCAGCTGTTATGCCAATATTTAATTTTTTGACAACTTCACAATTATTAATATAAATATAGCATTTACTTGACATTTATCTAATCTACATGGACAGATTTTAATAAGTCAATGGAAAGTATCCTGGGATTTTTCCAAAGCTTCTGTGAATAGAAACATGGCTCCTCTTATGGTTGTAAATTAATCCACAATAGAAAAATATCACTACTTGCCTTGTCTCTTTCTTACACTGTCTTGACAAATAAACAAAGTAGTTCCTAGCAACATCAGATCACTGTGCAAACACTTTAAAGCAACACTAGAAATGACCAATAATAAATCACAATATTGAATTACTAGTTAGATTACTTAGTAGCAGAGCTTCATCATAGTTTTTGGAACTAATACTATTACGTAATATTATTATATAATAGTAGATCAAAGCCTGTTTGACAGTACTAATTGAGATATTTTTAAAAATCGAAATAGGTCTGCCCACAATTCCTACCAATAAACTTCTGCTCATTCTCTTGGCATATCTACAACAAGATAATGTTATTTATCAATTGAAATAAGAATATCCAGTTTCTCCTCCATTTGAAACATAATGTTTTTGCTTGATAATGATCAAATGTTGTAGATAGAGACAGTTTTGCAGTTATGCGTTCATAATTCTAATTTGCTGGGGTTTTTGGGGTTTATATGTGATTTATTGTAGTGAAAAATGATCACAATCATGCCATTAGCTCTTTTGAAATTCTAATCATAAATTGAGGTTAGATTTTTAATTAACAGATTTTCAGTTTAATAATCTCCATTGTAACAATTTGTGGACTGGAAGTTTTGAACGGTATTTAAATGAATGAGTTTTGAGTTTAGAATGACTGGGATCATGTTTGTGATAGTTTTTGTATCAACCATTTAATAATGTGAAATTAATTTATGACATTTGACCTGTAATTCTAAAGCATGATTTTTGAGTTTAGTTGTGATAACTGATTTGTGAAAATTTTAATTCAATTCTGCATGTTTTATATAAATTTGAATAGAGAGAGAGAGAAATGGGGTTTAACGTCCACTTGACATAAACTAGGTAATTTCGGGACTAACATATGGTTTAATTTTATTTCAATAATTCGCTTAGCAGTGGGAGGAAAACAGAGGACCAGGAGAAAACCCATGTGGTTAGACAGGTGACCCTACTCCTTGCCACATACAACCGGGGATTCGAAACCATGCAAGTTGACTCCATGACAGGCTTTATGATACAGTACGCGCACATTAACCATTCACCCACCCCCCCCCCCCCCAATTGGAATAATATAGAGCTAAGTTGAACAGTAGAGCAAAAACAATGGATTAAAGTCCCACAATCTATTTCTACATCAAATCAATTTCCGTTACATGGCTTCTGAAATGCATGTCCAAATGATTGGCCTGTTTTAAGGTATATAGTGATGGGTGTCATTCACGTACGTGGCAGAGTTGGACACTTGATACCACTTCCCATTTATGTTTAAAGATTTTTTTTGCTAATTTAAATATCTTGACCCCTGCTCGATTTGGTCTAATATTGTGTGCTATTACAGCATTTTGCCCAGACAGTGGCGCTACGGCCTACTCTCGTTTCAAATTTCAACTGTCAAGAGTTCTTTTATGTGCATGCCAAAATGTACACAAGACCTCAGTTTTTCATCCCATCTTAACTTGAAAATCCATAGGAACTTTCTCAGCCAGTACCACAATCGAACCTGTGTCCTTCTTCCGTACTCACTGAGCCACCAAAACGACTTGAAAGCTAGTGACCTTTGAACCCAGTTCACCATCTACTATATATGTAACTTCTGCTTCTGAAGTCCAAGACTAGACTATCACCTTTTAGGTAAAGTTGTAATGGGTATGATTCACAAGGCAGAGTAAAATGCCAACTCTTTGTAGAACACACAATGCAATTTCACAATTTCTTTGTTTATTATGATGCATGTTCTTGACAATACAGTGGAACCGGGAGAGTCTTCAGTCTTGTATAATGGCATAATTAGAATTCATTATATTCTTGAGACACACAGCTGTGGTGAAGGTTTATTATAGACAATGCTTTCACATCATTTTAATATGAAATGAAACTTATACACATATATTTCAGATCTTCTAAGTGTAGTTATGGAATGTCTTTCTTCACTTTCTTTCAAACTTGTCGTAGGTCTATGACAGTAGAAGTTTGTGTATTATATTAAATATTGGGGAATCTGTGTTCTTGGAATCCGATGTTCTTTATATAGTATATAATAGCATGCTTTTAATACAAGAACCTCTTGTTAGTTGAAAGAGTTTCAAATTTTGCAATTTTGTGTGTAGTTTGAAAAAAACTAATTAAATAGGTTTTTTTTTCACTATTTCTGATCACCTTAATTTATGAGTATTTTATGGGTGATAATTTTTCGTTTTAATCATTGTGAATTTAGGGTTGTTTTTTTCGTTTCACCAGATGAAAATTTTCATTTTTCGAGACGTATGTAATAATATCTATACAGCATCAGCAATAAGTGCATTTTATGATCACATTTATTTCTAGGTTTTTGGTTATCCCGTTTGAGATTGTAAATACGGTTTCAATTTCAAAATTCTGTAATTACCATGTTTTTTTCTGTGATCGCGGAAAATCATCACCCTTATGTATTATGTGATAAAAGAACTATAATACATGTATGTAAGAAAGCCGTCTGCAAATACATATATGGTTGATTTTCACATGAAGAATCAGAATAATAAATGGTATATTTTGGTAATGGGAATTTTCACAAAAATATGTCACAAAAACTTATGTTATATGTATAAGATTAGAGAATGATTTGAAAATTATGGAATAAAAACAGGAACATTTTTGTGTAAGAATTTCTAAGTCGTTAATGTGAAGTTATAATATAGGTTTGTATTTTCAGATTGATGAAGATCTTACAGCTAGAATAAATATGGCTGATTATGTCTTCTCCTTTCATGAAAAGGGCAAATATTATTCCCCAGCTTGGATGGCTCCTGAAGGTAAAATTAATGTTAATATCCAATGGGGATCATTTAGCTGTATTAGATCACTTAAAAACATTGTACCCACCCACCCACCCCCAAATTTTTATTGATTACTTAGAAATTAAATTCCTTTGTTTACCTATGCTATATTTACCTATTTTTAGTTTTATGTTTCTTGTATATGTGACTTGATCTGAATAAATAATATATCCAAATAAAAATGAAGTGAATTATGCTTGAAACCCCAAATCGGTTTGGGAAAAAATTGTTGACAAGTTTCTTCGGTATCTGAAATAAAGAGCCTTATGAGATGAGAATGTCCAAGCAAATTTGCACTCATAACACACTGTATGGCATATGCCCATCTTCATTAGCAGGGGTGTAGAAGACCAAATGGTTAGTGATTGTGCGTTGTAACTTGTATCATAAGGTCTGTAATTGAGTCAACTGGCGTGGTTACGATTCCCCAGTTGTACATGACAAGAAGTAGGGTCACCTGTCTAACCACTTGGATTTTCTCCAGGTCCTCTGGTTTCCCCTCCCACTGCTAAAGACCCCTACATGCAAGCAAGTTATTGAAATATAATTGAACCCTACTTTATTCCCATAATGACTCCATTTCTCTCTCACTCTCCATCTTCATTAGCCCGGGTGCTCAGACAAGTAAGACGTTAAACCCCCATTTCCTTTCATGTCACACTTAGACTGACATGGTAAAACATGAACGTTAGTACAATAAGATGCAAATTCCTAGAGAAGATTTTACATAAAGGTGGACAAAATTAGAAACATATTTAACAAATTTATAGAATCATTTTCCTTACTGGCTACTTAATTTGATTGAGTTTATTAATTATGAGATATTTATTTTAGCTCTACAGAAGACTGGTGAAGATTTAAATCAGAGAGCTGCCGATATGTGGAGTTTTGCTATTCTATTATGGGAATTAGAAACTAGAGAGGTACCATTTGCTGACTTGTCACCCATGGAAATTGGCATGAAGGTAAATAAAAACAATAAAATACAATACAACACCCACTTTCACCTTGTCATGTATTTATAGTATAACTGTTTATATTCAGAAAAAGGAAGCCATATTTTGTTTTGGGGGTGGGGCAAGGAGTGAAAAAATACCCCAAATTCCATTGTTGCACAGAGCGCTGCAGGATTATTCATTCCTTTACAAATCAAGTAGTGACTTAAATATCAAATTTAGAGTAATATTGAGAATATTATTTAGCATTCTACATACAGAGAAGTATCTACTTTGAGAGTAAATCTCTGTCCTGAATGACCGCCATATTGAAAAATGTATACTATTTTGTTATGTGATTCTAATCAGTTCCATACACACACAGATTAAATAAACATTTTAAGTTTCGTTACATATGGAAATGCAAGCGAAATAAATAATTCTTAAAATTCTCAAACTATACTTAATGTTTTCAACTAAAATTGTAGAAATTGGAATAAAAACGTCTCGTCCGTCAACTAGCTTCATGTCTGTTCTCAAGCGTAGCTGATTATAGACAGACAGGTTTCATATGTGTTATTTACGTTCCTGGAGATAAAAAACTATTGATATTTTTATATTTCAGATTGCTTTAGAAGGTTTACGTATAAAGATTCCACCTGGTATCTCTAGTCACATGTCACGACTTATTAAAATCTGTATGAATGAAGAACCGGGTAAACGACCACGATTTGATATGGTCATACCTATTCTAGATAAAATGAAAACTTCAGATAAATAGATAAACACAAAGTGACAAATATTATACTGTATTCAAATAAATATCTGCTCAGGCCCTCACAATTAGTATCAAATCGAAATACTTTCAAGCTAGCATATTTTCCATTTTTTCAAGCATTATGGCACAATCCATTGGTAAAATATTTTAAGGTTATCGTCTTCCATAAGCTCTAACTGCCGAAGTATAGTATGCAGACTCACACAAGCGTGGGGTGTTTATTACGTTGGCCAGGAAAATCAAAAACAATTGGTAGATACTTAAAGGGGCATTATGTAAGATTAGTTAAGAAATAGATAATGAAAAGGTAAAATGTTGAAAATTTAAGTCGAATTACTCTACTCTAGGCCGGGTTATTGGCATTATAAGAACAGTGTAGCCTCCATTGTCATTGCTACCTTTATTTTGGGTAATAATTAAGTCTTGATTATCCATTTTTAAATTAAATCATTAAATGACTGAACCATTCTAATCTACTTAAAATTAAAGAGCTGGTTATGGTCTTGTCATGTTAATTAATGTCTAATTAATGGTTTATAGAACATTTAAGGCCTAAAGAAAGACCTGCAATAGGCAGATTTAGCTCTTACATAATGCCTTTTTAAACAAAGCAAATTTAATTTTTAATTCTTCAGGATCATGATAAAATAAATAACCTTTCTAGCTTCATAACCATGATTTGTTTAAAATTTAGAACTAAAAGTTTTTGATAAGAACTTCCTTTTTTCCGCCTGAATTCAGAACCAAAATTTGATATGTGTGGCCTTATTGGAGCCGGGCGAATCAGTACAGTTTCACTAATGCATGTGTAACTATTGTTAAGCTTTGTTAAATATTAAACAGATCTACTGTGTATTTATAAGGTATTGAAGCTTTCATTATATATTCAGGTAAATTTAGTGTATTGAAAATTTGATAAATCTGTTAGGCCAGGTTTATAATTAGACCTATATCCATAGAAAAAATTAAGTTTTGGAGAAACAGGCCTTATGCATAAAACTTAAAGCTGGGAATACTACTGCCTATTTCTCAGCTGTGAGTTAAAATCATAAGACAGATTTTAGCTTTTAACCCATCAAATGGTAGTATCCTAAAACTGTTTTATGCCAAGTTTACATGATTAAGATTATAGGATTGAGATTAAGTATGTATTTAGATGGAGTATGAGAAGGAAGAGCATGCATAATAACAATAAGTTAAAATTGTTTTGTTTATGTTACTAAGAATATTATTTGTTAGAATTCAAGTACCAGTAACCCCAGGAGTGTAGTTATTAAATATAGTACAGGTTTATTACAAATCTAAAATATCAGCAAGTTTTTATGGTTTAAAAATAGTGTGTTTAATATCTGATTGTGGGTGATACCTACTAACTAACTAATCAGTCATCACAATTTGTAGATATGTGTAGTATCCATCTGGAAAAAAGTATGGAAGACACAAAGTGTAAACATTGATTAGGGGTACTACAGCTTTTATAATGTTCAATATAATGAATATGTGAATTGTATAGTATATATAGATATAGTGGCTTGATTGTATGTAATAATACTTGTATTATAATCATGTTCTGTATATTAATATACATATTGTGTTAACTAATAACCTTTATAAAGGTCAGATATGTCTAGAATAAGATGTCCTAGTGTTTTATTATCTAGTATATATACAAAAATATATCGGTTAGAATTAATCTGTTAGAGGTCCAAAACAGGGCTCCATATTGCTGATAATTAGCCAGTCTTGACAGACTAGCAGTAAAATTGACAGATTGGAGAGTTTGTCTGCCAGTCAATTTATATTTCATAAAGTTATGTAGTTTGAGGAATTTAATCTTAAAACATTGTAAATACAGATAAATCTGCAGTTTTATTGGTTAAAATTGATTTAATTAAATCACAGAACATTTCAATATCCTTTGAAAATAATCTTTGCTAATCTGAGATAAAATTATGTAAATTATTACCACCTGGCAAAATTTGGAATGGAGAGACTTCGTCTAAACCTTTATTCTCTGTATATTCTATTTATGTGACAATTGCAGCTTGTTAAATGCAATTTCTCGCTTTATCTCCTTAAATTGTAGTATTTGGATTAGAGACAATATTTTTCACTTTATTGAAAATAGCTATATTCAAGGTGCCTTTATATTGCAATAATATTCTTCTCGCTATTATCTATCACCATGATGTCTTATAGGTAGGGGATACATTATTACAGACCCTGAGTTCACAAAGCATTCTAAGACAAAAGTTAAGAATTTACTCAAAATTGTTGGACTTATTTTAACTAAACTATAGCCTTTTATAAAACTTTTTTTGTTTATATGTATCAAATACATAATAAGAAACTATGTGCACAATTTTGTGTTACTGGATCAAAGATTTTTCTCATAAACAGTGATTTAAAATTGAGTAATTCTTAACTTAAGGAGTTAAGTCTGAGAATGCTTTGTGAACTCGGGGTAAGATTTTCATGAGTTTAAGAATGAGAAGTTAATTTGTAAGGTTAATTCACTCATTGCCTTTTTGCCTTTTTACTATATGTATTATGCAATTACTTTCAAGTTGTGTATTATATTAAAGGGGAATTCTCATGGTTTTTAGTCACGTCCTTCACAAAAATTGTGCTGATAAAAAATATAGATTCATATATATTAGATACTTATGTCTATTTTAGATAATTATTTGTGCTTGTTTATTTATTTTTGATGTATTAATTAATATAATTTTGTTTTTATTTTTTCCTGATTTTGAAAATAATAGAATTTATATAATTTAAAACCTAAAATTTGGGGTTCATAGAATTGAAAAAATATTTAAAATCTCCATAGAATAGATATAGTAGAATTCTTTTTATGTTAGTTTTTTTTTTTGTTGTTAAGAAAAAGAATTATGTTTATAGTGTTTTGATTTGCTATTTATACTAGATCTACCATTATTACAACTTCCATACCAAAATAGTTCGCTTATTTTTCATTTACTCAGGAAATACAAGTTCTGACAGTTTTTGGTTCATAGAAGCATGCATTTAATTTAATATTTAAGTTCTTACTATTGACAATATATTACCATTATCATGAATACTGATGTAGTATACTACACATTTGCAGATCACATTTTATTCCATCAAAATTAAGAATAGATTTAAATTTGAATTTTGCTGAGATTGATATTAACTAGTTTATAGTTTATATACACCATTATAATTATATAAATATATACTACGAAAAACATATTGATTAGTAAAATACACATGAAAGCTTTTTAAACATAAAAACTTATTACATATACACTGTATCTGATGCTATGTAGCTAAATAAATAATCTTTTTACTTATGAGTATCTGTACAGTCCATAGTATATTTGAGGGGTTGCATGGCCGAATGGTAAAGGCATGCACATTGTATCATAAGGTCTGCCATTGAGTCAATTGGCGTGGCCTGGTTTTGATTTCCTGGTTGTATGTGACAAGGAGTAGGGCTGTCTGTCCAACCTTGTGGGGTTTCTGCGGGTACTCTGGTTTTCCCCCACTGCTAAAGACCCATACATGCAATCGAATTACTGAAATAAAATTGAACCGTATGTTAGTCCCGAAATGACCTAATTTGTGTCGTGTGGATCTTAAACCTCTTTTATCTATCTCTAACCTTTAGTATATTATTAAAAATTCGTTATGATTTTAATACCCAATGGTGAGTATTGTACAAATTGACAGTAGTGGCCGAAATAATTCCGTTTGTTGATTTTGTGTTACAGACAAAAGCCGAAAGACAATTTCAAGCCAAGGAAATAGTTATTTTGTTTTTGATATCATTTCCACCGAAAATTTGAGTTGTGCTCCCTGGACACGGTCTCTGAGAAAAAGTAATAACTCGATCAAATTAAGAATGAATGAATGAAATGGGGTTTAACGTCCTACTGTTATGCACTTAACCTGAGCTATGAGGGAAATTTTGCCCGGGCAGCGGCGCTACGGCCTACTCTTATATCGAATTCCAACTGCCAAGGGGTCTTTTACGTGCACTCCAATGTGTACAAGGGACCTCAGTTTTTCGTCCCATACGAACGACTAGGCAACTGTCCTTGTCAGGCCCTCCTTCTGCATCACTGACAACAGGAAATCACGTCGGAAAATCGAGATGAACCTTCTCGGCCAATGCAGGGATCGAACACCCGACCTCCAGGTTAGCGAACCAGCGCCTTATCCACTTAACCACCGTGACCCCGATCAAATTAAGCTAGTCTGTTGAGTTAACTGGTATTCCACGGACTTGGGGTCAGTCTACTCTATACGCGCATATACTAATTTGATGATTTGACAGATTGGGTGTATTTACACAACTGTGGATAAAGCTGTTAACGCCATTTTATACACCCATCGTCGTTGATATCTAACATATTGATAATTTCAACCAAACCCTCACAAAGTAATGGAAATCACATTTGATCGAACTATTCCAGATTCCCAGACATTTGGAAATCGAGATTAGTATATAAACTCTTGTGATATTGCCCTTGCCCTGGGGGCAAAGTTTTTGCCACGCTTGCCCGTCTTCACAATCCCGGTTAAGGCAAAAAGCTAAGACATTCAATGGTCTGACAAGTAAGTTAAAAAAAGGTTTAAAACCACACAACAAAAACAAACAAAAATACAACGTATCCCTGTTTCCAAATAAGTTTTAATAAAGTTTAATCAGTTTTTATTTCCCGACCTGGTCAAGTTAAATGACATAACGACCCGATACTCGCGTCATAAGACGCTTATACGGAAGACGACTAGCTGTGCAAACTGGATTAAGACCACACTAACGTAACGGATAAGGTCCTTTGATGGTGATATATTGTATTTCCTTTTCAATTTTTTGTTTTTCTCAAAGTAATTAAGATGCAATATGTCATAAAAATTAGATCTATTTTTAAAAATCAATATGGGGAAATCTCAAATAAAACACGTTTCAAAATACGTCGCTCGGTTTCGTTGCTTGTCGATTGTATCTGATATCTGAAGTCAATGAGTCATTTTTGGACGCTCTACAGGCTAAAATTTATACACAGTGTTTAAGGTCATCGACGAAGAAGCCTATTGATTTTCAGCGTTTTCTGATAATTACTGTCAGAGTTATGGCCCTTGATTAACTTTAGATTGATACACAGAGTTTAAGGTCTTGAGATGAACGGGTATATTGATTTTCAATGAATTTTCATAACTTGAGCAGGTAAATCCATGATATTAAATGTTTTGTATATTAAACGTTAGCATGGGGGCAGAACTAAAAGCCAAACAAATTCTAATGATTTTCTGATAATTACTTAAAGATGCATTCCCGAATACAAACTTTGTGATTTGATCATATGTTTAGACTAAACACATATTCAAAGTAACCAATCTATCAAAAATTTGCTTCAATTCCCTTTCAAAACTCTGTTTTCGCCAGGGATACCTATAGCTGTAAGTAAGCTGTTGTTAAACGCAATGTCTGCCAACTTAACTTCATTGTGAGAGGGTCTATATTTCAAAATGTATCTATTACATTTACCATACATATTGAGGCCTAAATAGATTCTTAATTATTTCTGTCAATTTCTTTTTACACCTTTTAATTGCAGAGTATTTTGTACCCTGACAACGAGCAATGTTCCCAAAAACCGCCTAACCATTTGAGCTAGAAATAACAACTGCTCCCTGACCTAAGCTAGCAGACAATAAGCCAGCAAATCCTGTCGGGTTGTCAGTTAGTGATTCCCTGACAATATTGCCCAGTCCTTGCCCCATGGGCGATTTTCGTGTAATCTAGTATTTTTCAAGTAAGATTGGGTGTCTATACTTTTCATAAATACCAAATTTGCCATACTTTTATTGGAAATAACCAGCCGATAAATACTTTGCTGGGAACCCATCTTTAATGAGTTGTTACACCTAATGAGATTTTAGTTTATTGTAAAAAAATTTCATTACCGACAATAGAAAAAAATATGAGACAACTCTTGTTGACTGTCGGTCGACTTAGCTGGTGTGGGCGTATGTTTCGTTGCCTGGTAAGACAACTTATAATCATAAAAATCGAATTTGTTTGAAAGGTAGAGTTTAATGGACAATGATATGAAACAAATTCTGATAAATTGCTATTTTTGAAAATGGTTCATTTAGATTCAACTACCGAGAGTAACGTACAGTCTGTATAGACCCATTAAATTCCATATTAAGGTGTCCTTGTGCTTGTTTTATAACGTCCTATTTCCAGACAGGCCCTAACTTGACATTGGTGTTTTTTCCGGGGTGGGGGGGGGGGGGGCTCGATGATTAGCGTCATCGAGTCAACGTGGCAAGGAGTGGGATCGTCTGTCCAGCCTCCTGGGTTTTCTCCGGTTTCCTCCTACTGCCAAAACCCCTTCGCACAAGCGAATTATTGAAATAAAATTAAACCATGTTAGTACCGAGGTGACCCAGTTTGTCTCGAGTGGACATTAAACCCCATTTCTCTCTCCTCTCTATCTTTTTCGGGGGGTATTTAGCTATTATTTTCAAAATAATTTAAACCAAAATGAAATAGTCACTCCCCTATGATCATCGAACAATGTGAAACACTTATTTGTCTTATACATAATTAAAAGGTAGATTATTCCATAAAAAGGGGGTTTGAAAACTAAAAGAGCGCTGACCATAAGAGACTATAGTTGAACAGTTATTGAATAATGTACGTAACATTCGACCAGGTGTAAAAAGTTCTAAAAGATCTGAGGGGTAATATCTACATTAGCTCATGCTTACCGTAATATTTTTAAAAATCATTTCTAACAATTTTAGTATTTCACCACAAAAGAAGGCTTACCTCGTATTTATATTAGGAAGTCGGGCAGACTGGTGTTCACATTAGCTTGGCCTAGACTAAACTGGGTCATTTCGGGACTAACATAACGTTCAATTTTAATTCTATAATTGAGGAAACCGAAGTGTCTTGAGAAAACCCCATGGGATTTGTCAGGCGACTCGTCTCCTTGTCACGTACAAGCTAGGAACCAAAACGTTAACGACACCGCTTGACTCAATGGCAGACATTAAGTTAATTGTTCAAATGTACATAAATTTCATAGCCGTCATGTTTTACCCGTCTTATACAAGGGGATCGATTGTGTAGTAGAAAAGTATGTATCGAACTAGTCCATCAAACTTTGATACCAGGCATCCTGAGAATTCTCTTGGGGATATTACACACCCTAAAATGGAGAGAGGTATTCTCTTATGTACACTCCACCATAAAAACAAATCTTACCACTACCAATAATTTCCCGTAAAAAACTATAAGCCTTTCATTTTTAATAAAAACACGAATACGTAGATACATTTAGGTCAACGTTTTTTTTATTTCATAAAGAACAAAAAAGAGAATTTATGCAGGTTTTACCCACAGAAACAAGATTACAAAATAATTTTGAGCAATAACAAAATAACATGATACAATACACATACAGGAATGTACAAAAATACATATAATTATATAATAATATTAATAATTATTAAAAATATATTATCGAAATAACATGAATATGTAAATGATCAGCTGTAACATAAACAGTTTTATTTTACTATTCTTTCTAAAATAACAGTAACAACCGATAATCTTGTATTTTCTTAACATTCCAACAAGGTCTCGGAGGGAAAAGTTTAGCAAACGTTTACCCCTCTTTCTACAGTCTAAAAACAGTGGTGTTGAAACAACCCAATCTTGTGTTATTTACAACACTAGTTAGATGTCTCTATTTAACAACAAAAACTTGAGTTGAAACAATATAAACGTGTGTTATTTTCAACACAACTTATGTCTGTATTTAACAACAAAAACTTGTTTTGAAACAACCAAAAATTGTTTAGAAACAAGACAAACTTATGTTGAATATCACGGTCTTAATAATTACCAGTTTAAACTGTGTTATAATATATCATTTCACGTGATATCGCACAGATAAACTTGGTTATTGCATATGTAAATATTAAATGAATAAATAAATGAAATAAAATCCCAACATGTGAGAAATGAAGAATGAAGATTTTAAGACTAGACCATCGAAAGTACAAAATATTATTCAAATCTATCAATTGTTTTCGATTAAACCATATTTTATTTATGCATACCAAAAACATCACTAGGTTGCTAAAACTGAGAGTAGGGTCATTTCGTCATGGCCATTTAAAATTTAATTGATTAGCACAGCCATCTTTGTGTCTTAGATAAATAAAGTAATAACTCTGCTGAGTCAGATTCTTAAGTGTGCTTGATTACCTTGTATCAGTATATGCCTATTTAGTACGTAACTTTGAGGTACATGAGTGGGGGCTACGGTGGCTCAGTTAGTAATAGTTTAAGTCCTTAACCCGGAGGCCCCGTGTAAGGAGAGAAAGTTGATCGGGATTTTCATGTGTTGTTCCCGCTGCGACCAATTGATTTTTTTTATGGAAATCCACCCACGACTTCTGTTATACATAATAAATGTTATTAACGCATTATTTACACACTGGATAAGCTATTCTAACAATCTGCTAATATATTGTATTATTTATAATTATTCAGAAAGTCATTTCATTTAATGGTTACAATTAATTATGGTAATTGTTTGTTGTTGTTGTTGCTATTAGACCCAGTGGCGGACTGGTGAGGTTGTCAACTTGACCAATGGCAAGTGGGCCCCTGTTGATGTGAACCCCTTAGACATCAGACAATATTATTTAAAATATAAATTATCAAAAAATATATTACATCTTTTTGTTTCTACTTGCATATAATTTGAAAATTAAAATTTATTAATTTGTTTCCTGGCAACCAATACTTTCAGGCTCAGTCCGCCACTGGGTAGACCCCCCCCCCCTTCAATAGGAACTAAATTAAATAAACAACAACAAAAACAAAAGAAAAAAGACACCCCACCCACTCTCTCTCCGCAAAAACGCAGATGCTAAAGATTTTATAGTTACTGATCATTTTCAAATTACGTAAAATGTACACACAAAAAAAGATTTAGGAAAATGATTTTGATTATTCTATAACTTAAGCCATATTTGCATGCTCTCACTAATTACATCTATTACTAAGAATTAGCATATTAATGCTCTTGAATTATGCAAAATATAGCAAAGATTCAAGAAAAAGATTCTTGGTGATTTCATTTGAATATTCCATTACAACAAGAAATACCTGGTCTAAATGTTTATCGATTCCGCGGCGACGTAAATAAGTAGAAAGTCCTTGTCGTACTTTGTTTCAAAATAGATAAGAACGAGCGACCTTCACATTATTTATAAACATTACGATGTAACCTTTGCTCTAGATGTATTGTAAACTTTTTGACGTAAATACTAACTGTAACTTTTGATATTTTCTTTGCACACGTTCAAAATATTATACCACCTTCAACAGTTTGTACTAAAGGACAATTATACGCTTTCAGATCACTCAAATGAACAGCAGTCTTATTAAAAAAGCATATTTGTCCAAAAAAATGATTAAAATCTATTTATAGAACGATGAAACCTTCTGAACATATCATCCTATTGATTGACGTCGTCATTATCATTCCAGAGAGAGAGAGAGAGAGAGAGAGAGAGAGAGAGAGAGAGAGAGAGAGAGAGATGGGGTTTAACGTCCACTCGACACAAACTAGGTCAATTTGTGACTATCGTATGGTTTTCAATTTTTATTTCAATAATTAGCTTGCGCGTAGGGGTCTTTAGCAGTGGGAGGAAACCGGAGTACCCGGAGGAAACCCACTAGGGCTCGAAACCAAAGCCGCAAGCCAGAAGTGACCGGCCATCTAGAGGTCGAAGCGCGGCACTCGAGACCACTAGCCATCCCAACCCCCCTAAATCATTTAAAGAACACGCTTTGATCTTAATGTGGTTTTTTTTCAAATTAAATAAAGAAATACCGCCTTAATGTAAGATAACAACCCGTCATAATGAGCGGTTTTAAGACTGCATGCCTTCCTCTCTGGGTTTTCAATTTGAAGACATAGCTAGGTGTCATCGATGGTAAAGAGGGCGAACAAAGTCTAAAATTAACAAATAAAAAAGATACAGCAAGCTAAATCATTCATCTAAAAATATGTCAAATCTGTTATTGTTATATAATTTAGCACACTCGAATACATGTATAAAAATGAAATTATATGAAATGGGGTTTAACGCCCTACTGTTCTGCTCCGACTGGGATAATGAAGACTGGCATACACCATACTATGAGGGACATTTTGCCCGGACAGCGGGGCTACGGCCTACTCTTATATCGAATTCCTACTACCAATGGATATTTTACGTGCAAGCCAATGTGTACACGGGACCTCGGGGTTTCGTCCCATCCGAACGACTAGACCACTGTCATTGCATCACTGACAAGGGGGTAATCACGTCGGAAAAATACAAAAACAAAACTCACAGAGGACAGACTTGAAAGAAAACATGTTGTATCAATATAGAGACCAATCTAAAAAAAATTAAACGGCCATAACTTAGTATTGATCGTTTTGAAACAGCACTTTTGATATAGCCTTGAACTCTATGGACACGACTATAATGTGGAAAGAGTGCGATAGCAATCGACTTATCATTCATTATATTTGACCTTCTTTCCGGTGTGATGGAGCTTTAAATATGGTAAAAACATTTATTACCGTTGTTTTAAAATATTGAACAAAAAGAGCGACCACTACTAGTGTATTTTGAATGGAAACATAATTAGAGTTTAAACAATATCCAGTCTGCATTTAAAATCCCTGGTTAGGGATGTCAAAACAATTTAATTGGTACTAATGTTAAAATGATCTTCTGGTGTTATGTTGTTGATAATATTTAACGACCGATCATTTTGAATATATAAAGGATGTAATGTGGCTCCCTAACAACCCGTCTTTCGATTACTTCGAATAACCGTTTATAGGTTCCACGTGAAAACAGGGAGCCAAATAGATTTCGCCGGCGCTTTTTCATTCGGGTGCCGTAAAAGCCCTACCCGAGGGAGGCCGCGGTTCATGGCCGAAAGAGAAAAAAAAATTCCAGATGAAAGTTTTACGGTAATCGATCTATAGTGGCGGGAAATGCGCAAGTCTACAATCCCTCAACCTTCTCTGTAAGTCAACACCCATTAAAATCTTTTCGTTGCGTTAGCGGCCCCGCAATTCTAGTCAGACCCGCGACCCGCTTGGGTTAAGCTGGGCCTTGGGTCCAGCACATGAAAACTGAACCAAGCGGGGTACCGAGAGTAGCAATAGCTGGTGATTCAGCATTGTCAGCTACCCTTGTGTATTTGGAAAAAATATTGTGTAACTTAACAGAAATACAGAAATAAACGTATTAGAGAGTAAACAAAATGTGGATCAACATGCAACAGCTGAAACAAAATAATCAATTTACATGTATATTATTATTATACATACTCCTATTCCTGCATACCAAAGGCACAGGGTTTAATTTCACACAAAAATATTCATTTAGAAACGCGGATTTAATTATAAAGATTGTACAACATAACATGTAAATATAGGTCGTTTTATTCAACCGGTTTCATTTGATCGATAACAAAACGTATTCATTACATTATATAATTTTAAAGTAAGCCTAGAAAACTCCTTAACAATACTTTTATTGCACTATAAATGTATTGCAATAGAGACAGTTTTTACAAAGATGTTGTACAATACGGTTATCATTAATATCAATAGATTTCCAGAAAGGCATTTCGGTTATAACAATTGACAAATTATTTAAATACGCCACTAAACACGACGTTTATCTTGAATCAAGATCTTTTATTCACCAATGTAAATTTACACTAAAGCCGGGTGTTACAACTAGCCATAAATTAGCCATTTTGTATATAAAGTGTGAAATTATACAGTGTTACTTATCTTTTCTTGCTGTAGTTGTTAATACTAATATCGGAGAGACCTTGACAGTTATATGGAGGATTTATTGCTAGACATTTGAGGGGCACTTTTCGTTAAAAAAAAGTCGTGATATCTGTAATTATGTTATTTACAGCTGCAAAATATCTACTAAATACCACAAACCCAGCCATATGTCATTTCTAGACTATGGACCTACTACTATGCAAGACGTGGGTCTATAAAGACATCTTCGTGACACTCTTTAACACAGCCGACGTACATTTTATATCCAAATCACAAGGGAGAAGTTGGTTACGGTGTTATCGCAAAAATATCATATTACATACAAAATGACATTAAAACTACAATCAATTATAACACCAATTAAACTCTGACAAATTCTAATTAAGCTGATTATGTTTTAAGAATTCAAGACGCGCGATAGGATAAAAACTACGAATTTAGCACAGCATCAAATATTCATATATTTCACAATGATCAGACTAAATTGATTTAAAATTTTCACAAAAAACTTAAGATAATATCGTATGAGATTTCTCTTAGTCACACCACAGGAATCTGACCTTCTATCTGTTTACCTAACTAGACAATTATTGGATACCGTATGGTGTATGCATACATGTCTGTACGGATAAAAGGTCATATTCCTGTGGTCACACAAATGGAAGACAGAATTCTTCAACGGGAGAGGGTTTTTTTTTGGAGTTTACAGAAACAAGATTAACATACGTTACTCCCAGATTCAGTGCATTAAGAGGGAATAATAGATTTAGATTAAAGTTAATTGTGTAAGACGATTACAAAATCTGGATCCAGCAAATAAACATTGGAAATCAACGGTTCGCCTACATTTCATCATAGGCCACAGACGGAGAAAAACAACACAATAGACTGCAGCAATTGCCCCCATCCTTGCCACCATAACTGCGGATGTGTGCAGACAGTTGGAATTGATAAATATTAATTTGGCAAAATTTAGATCCTCGCAGAGTTACAACCATTTTATTGTCGCCGAAAAGGGCAATGTTCGTCGGTTTCACGTCTGCTCCATATTGAAATGTCTTTTTGACAGGACTTGATAGAAATTGTCCTTCGGGACTAAATACCTGCACTCTGTAATTATTCGAGTCGGCTACATATATATTGTCCCATTTATCCACACACAAACCCAAAGGATAGAAGAACTGTCCTTCTCTGTGGCCTTGGCCACCTACAATCAATTTTAACTGACCATTTAAACCATGAACCTTAATCCTATGATTGCCCGAGTCAGAAATAACGAGATCATCCCTCCCGTTCACAGTGACGTAATAAGGCTGAAAGAAATGATTAGGACCCGAACCTTTTGATCCAAAATTTATAGAAGGCCGCTTCTGTTCCGTGAGCAAATGTATCATGTTTTTCTCGAGACTGGTGACGACGACTCTTTGCATGGAATCCATAGCTAATCCATATGGATTTTCATAATGATAGTGTGATCCATATACACCCACCAATCTTCCATCCGAATGATATTCTCGAAGAAGTGCTGATCCTGATCGGCTAACTGACAACAACAACGTCCCCTGTGCTGTGACACATACATCCCTAATTGAGCAATTGCACACAAAACTACGTTTGAATTGACCTTTGAGCGAGAAGATAGTGATCTTATTTAGGGAACAGTCCGTGACTACGATTTCGTGGGTTATCTCATTGATTGCCAATCCAGATAAAAACGTACACTGCTCTTCGTTTGATCCATGAGATCCAAAGGAATGAACTAATTTCGCAACGCTCGGGTTGTCAACAAAGCTAACATCACTTGCCTCTGGGTCGAAAGCCTTTTCCCCGAAAAGTGTCTGGTAGCTGGGCGGAAGTTCCCCTGTGTCTTGACCAATAAAGTTCTGAGTTATCATCAATGCCAATGGATTGTCTGGTAATTCCGAAACACCGCCAGCTGGAATGTAAATAGTCTGTCTACATGCTGGACAGGGTACTCCACAGAGGGCGTGTTCCGAATCCGGATTGCTGGCAATATATGATCTCAGGCACTCTTCACAAAACGTGTGCAGGCAGGGTAGTGCTTTCGGCTTTGTGAAAGGCCGGTGACATATTGAACATTCCATGCGAACGTTGTCAGTGACACGATCAGTGTTGATGGACATCACACTGCACAGACACAATTGATAGTGAAGTAAACAACAAGCTCGCTATTTTTAGCTATCAATCACATGACAAGGGATCGTTCATTGTGCAATGTGTAAGCTATGGGAACTTCTCAACTATTCAGTGTCATTGAAGTCATTGTTAAAGAACAGCATATTAGTATGCAACAGGTCAAACTGTCAGTGTATATACATACATGCTTATGAAATTATGAATAGTCAATAATAATATTAATTTACCCTCAATTACATGTGTAAGCATAATCAGTGCAGATGTTTAATGAGAGTATTTTAAGCAATACATGACCCCTATGCGCGCATCTGTGTGTATGAACTTAATGAAGCATGCTGAAACTGTGACAAGGATTGATTAAGGCAATTACACACAGTGGCGGGGTTGGGTCGGGCGTTCGATTCCTGCATTGGCCGAAAAAGTTCCTCCAGATTTTCCGGCGTTATGCCCCCCTTGTCAGTGATGCAGGACGGAGGGCCGGACGGACGAGGACAGGTGTCTAGTCGTTCGGATGGGACTAAAAAAACGATTCTGATGCACGTAAAATATCAATAGATCTTTTACCACCAAATTTTATCAATACACATAATCTTTTATACGGTGCAAACAGTAGTCATATTTCGTTAAAAATCTTTGAAAAGGTCCATATGTTTTTTGACATTAGCAGAAGGTTTTGAGATCAGTATAACATCTTCATCGATCAAAATGCGAACATGAACAACTGCGTAGCCAATGTGTAAATATGTATATATCAAATGTTGTGGATTAAGTATTCATTTTATTGTTTTATTGTTTACTCACTTATTTACTTTACATATTCATATTATTTATTTTATTTAGGAGAGAGGTCATATAGGCTATAAAATATTGTTTAAAAAAAACAAAAAAACCGAGGTCCCGTGTTCACATTGGCGTGCACCTAAAATATCCCTTGGCAGTTGAAATTCGATGTAAGAGTAGGCCGAAGCGCCGCTGCCCGGGCAAAATTTCCCTCATAGCACACTGTATAGCGTAGTCTATGCCCGTCTTCATTAGCCCAGGTTAGGACAGTAGGACGTTAATTTAACCCCATTTCATTTCATTTTCGCCCATCTTTAGCCACTTGGACTGCTGCAGTAGCCTTAGCCAACTGTTCTGAAAAACCTCGACCAGAGATTAGGTGGAATGTTATTTCTCCTGTAAATATGCTGTATTTGCACTTATGAATAATGGGCGACCCTTGAATCATTTATTACTACTGGACACAGGCCCAGGGGCCTCAAGGGCCAATGTTGTACTGAAATTTAAAGAGGCGTAATCATAACCTTGTCAATACTAAAACCATTCTTGGATTGGGATTAAACTTCCAAAATATTAGAGTTATAAAGAAGGGATTTATAACGCTAAATGACACCTCGGGTCTTCAAATTTTAATTATGAAAATTAATTCCGGAAAATAAAAATTACTAACACGTATTTGTATTACTCTGTTATTGAAAGCATTCAGTAACATTTTTGATGCACTCTTCGATATATCCGACAATAATAATAGGTAGACTTAAAATTTAATCAGTGTGGGCCGTGGGGTTTGATAAATATTGGACTGTATAGCAATATAATATCTTCTATACTCATACACAGGATTCTTTATCTCAAGTGGCAGTAATACTTCGCCCATTCCTGTTTCTTATAATACAGCGGTTTTCTACCTTTTTTGCCAGTGGCACACCTTGGAACACATGAAAATAATAGCGACACACCTGGCTAAATATATGAAAAATATTTGAATTTTGCAAAATAAAAAAAAACATGGTAAGTCAAACGGCATGCAACCGCTGACAGAGACCAATAGACCATATAATGTCTCAAACTAAATAAAGAAAAACACAGCTATTAGTAGTCACCAGTGAATACTCAATGGGTTTTCGCATTTTCTAAGTGTGCCGTTCAAAATTTCGCGGAACACTTTGGAAGATCTTGCGACACATCTGTTCTAATAACGCCATTGTCACTAATGGATTTAATGTTAATATCTGATTCTACCCGCGTCTTGATCATTATATTCTGCACGTATATAAAGAGGGCAAATATATCTATTCATTTCTGTAGTCTTTTTGTGAATGTATATAAATTGGATAATTTATTGAAGTTTTCCAATAAACAGGTGTTAATAGGCCTTTTTCTTGTATTGAAAATAATCATTGTTAAAGCCACGTTCATTGCTACTTAAAAATATGTATATAATTACTGGCACATTTAGATTAGCGTACCTAGAAAGGGTAACCCCCTTGAAAAATATCGAGCGGTAGGAAACATTATTACAGTGGGGAATTAAGTAAAATCACTGATTACGGGGGGGGGGGGGTCTAAACTAAAGATACGAGGCTTAATCAAAGATTCTCTATTCCCCTCTTTAAATATATTATTTGTTTGTTGGGCACAATGCTTGTAAATTGTTTTTTTAATGGAACAGAGTTAATTAGACTGTTCTCAACCCTGTTTAGAGAAAGACCGTCACAAAACGGGTATTAATAAGAGGTTAGTGTGTTATAAATTACTGAAAAGTATGTTTCTTGGACTCTTTGAATCCAGCTTGATATCGTGCGGGGAATATCCTCGTAGTGTGCCATGGCGGGTTTCCGTATATATGTTAATGAGGCACGTGATATCCTACATTTGCAAATGAAGATGATGCTGTGCGAAAGATGCCATGAAAGTTTATGCTGTGCGAAAGGTGCTATGTCGAGAGCGCGAAGGACAAATGAGATGTGGCAGAGCGCAAAAGTAAAATGTAATGAGAGAAATGTAAATAATGGTATTTTCAAACAAAACATTTGTCATTTAACGCTTAACATTTGACGTTTTACATTTAACTCTTTCCTAGGAAAATTTTTGACTTCATCGTTACCGGTAGGCCTATTAGGACTTTGTACATTGTACTTTTTACATATAATCAATGGAAAAGACATTCCAGCAGAGCATTTAATATTGGCAGCGATACCCTTCCATAATGCCAGTGGTGTGGACATCTCTCGGCATGAGCAGGTTGGAGTTTGAAATCGCATTCGTTTCTGCAAGATGGGCTCCAAAGCTCTAGATTGCAGACCAGAATATGTCCGATCCCTGTGCCGGTTTGAAGCAGAACCTGATAATTTTTTGGCCATATTTGTAACCATGGACGAGACCTTAGATTCGTCACTTTCAGCCAGAATTAAAAATTCAGTCTTCTGCTGGCAAAGTTATGACTTCAGTTTTTTGGGATGACTGACTATAAAAACGTGAATTCGGTCTAGTCGTTCGGATGGCACAAAATTGTGTACGGGCCCACACGTTGGCGTGCCGGTAAACGAAACCTTGACAGTTGGAATTTGAATTAAGTATGACCACAGTGCAAAATTTCCCTCGTAGAACACTTCGTGGCGCACACCCATCTTCAATCATCCCGATTGATTCATTATTTAGTCTAGGATTACGTAAAACCCTATTTCATTTTGAGTGTCTCAAAGCAAGGGGAGCAACTATCTTCTAATAGGATGCAGACCACCATTAATTTCCCCATTGACTTCAATGTTAATTATGGCCTTTGTCCACCTCCAACTTTTCCCCAAATTTTCGTTGGGCAGCCCAACTTGGGCTAAATGCTTTTCACTATAGACTGAGGAACAAATGACCATGTCTTTGCACTAAAATGTGTATGAGGTTGACCTTCAAAAATTTGAGATACACCAACTTGAAGAAGCATACCCAAAACATGTAACTAGTTGCCGTACTTATCATCGTAGCCAACCTGATAACTCAGTTATCCTTCCGCCTCAAAATCATGCATTTTTACCAAAACCTGGCAGAAAATATTAATTCAAACCCTCTTCTTCCATTATAGACCAAAAAATCAACAAAAATGTCCATGCAAAGGGGGGAAAAAGAGAAGGAGAGAGAATTGCTTTAAATAGACGAACGTACCGAGAGTGTGAAATTTAATGGTGGTCTGCCTCCTATATGGTTTTAAAAGTTCACATATCAAAATTCTTTTCTTTATAGCTTCGCATTTATTTTTGCAAAATTATTATAATACAGAATTTAAAAAAAAATTACAGAAGGAATGATGACCTTTAAAGTTATGTAGGGCCTACTATTTTGTATACCAGGTTGCAGCTCAGTTCCATGGGCTTTTTGTTCTATAACCTAAGATTCTTTTTTAATTTGGTCAAAATGTAAGTTCTGCAAAAAGATTTAAAGAGTTTCAAACAAGTCTCGTCAAAAATATTCAAAATATTGGAATATTTTTTAAAAATTGTATTTTTTGTACCCTTTTCTACAAAATGGCCCATTTTAGACACTTTGTATGTCTCAATATACAAATATTTCTGTATTTCTTGGAAAGTCTGAGGTGAAAGGCATTTATTTCAAGAAACCTTGGCCAATATACAATTAAGAAGACAAGCTGCAAATTGGTTGCATTGAAGGTAACTGTATGGAACTATAATAAACTTGTAAGCCCACCCCCGAAAAATGTTGCTGTGGTACCCAATCCAACTTGTGTCCACATAATTAATACTGTTGATGGAATATGGCTAAGAATTTCTACCCAGGAACAACTCTCCCACAAATTAAAGTAAAGATGCGCCAATGGCATAAATTGTCGCTAAAATATCAAATCTCCCACTGCTTAATCGACGCTATTATCTACTCAGATTAACTATATACAGACAATAAGTAACTGTAGGCCTAAGAGCTAAATCTTCCTATTTGCGGGTCTTTCTTTGGGCCGCAGACTAGGCCTATGCTTAATGTTATATAAAAAAATAATTAGACATTTAACAAGGCAAGACGATAATCAACTCTCAATGCCATCAGGTGGCTCCGATTTTACGTAAATTGGCACAGTTTGGCCATTTAATGATTTAATTTTAAAATGAGGAAGCGAATCTAAAACACGAATGACCACTGGATCAGTGCACACATGCCCTAGTCCTACAAGGTACAAGTAGGCCTAGGCTACAATCAAATGGTAACTTCACTCAAAATAAAGTCATTTGAATGAAATGTTCAATTTATAGGCTACATTTTGTGTTATCTAATTTTGAAATATTATAGCGGTCAGCTCTTTATCTCAATCTTTCAGTATACCCCTATGGACAAAATCAAAATAACAACGATATTAGCCTAGTCACTAGTGGTTTACAAGGAGCTCGATAAACGATTTATGCACCTGCAACCATCTAATATGATAGCCTATTTAGTCATTTGACGAGGTATTGAAAAAAAAAACAACCATCTTTAATGGTATCCTATTGCAACATATTATCATTTGTTGGCTATATAGTGCTACTTGATACTGAGTCAAACTGTAGAAAATGAATGAACGAAGGATGAATGCAATCGTCATTCATAGATGAATGAAGTGTAATTATCTGCCCTTGCGTCGTCTGCAAGTGCGATATCCCACAATGCAACAAATTCAATATGTCAGCCTTCTTTTGCAAATGGGATTTTCCGGGTTGTAATTGAAATTACGGAATAACCACATCGTATCCATTTATAGAAATGATTTAGCTATGTAATGTTGAGGAAAAGGCAAATGTTACACAATCACCAGTAAGATGGCTGCAGTGCAAGTGCTACAATGCTCCAGGAGTGAGGTAGACACCTTTCTCCGTGGAGAGATTTTAGGCGAAAAATTTCATGAACTGTTTGGAGCAAAAGAAGAAACTAACAGCAAGTAAGATATTAACACATTTATCAGTCATATCTGCAATATTGTGTATGAATAATAACAACTTCATTTATAGCCATATAAAAAGAAGCCGAAGTTTCTGGAATAAATGCGTAGTTTGATTTTGATTTATAGACTTAATCTTATTGAATTTTAGAGAGAGACATCATTCATTTCAATTTAGCATTAGCAGCAACTTTCACTTTCATCTTCCTTCCTGCTTCCAAATGTTTGATTCATATATTATGTATGTTCATTTTGGGTTTATTGGGATATTGATAATTCACTTTGGCACATCTATTGGCACATTCGCTCAATAATTTCCCCAAAGTCAAGGAAAGTACATGTTGTTGGGCATTCCCACAGACAGGGCCACAGCCAATCCTTAAAAAGGCAAGGGTTATTCCCCTTTTGAAACACATACATTTCAAATTGTAGATCTGATTAGTTTCGAAGTGCCTGTGATTAGCAAAGTTTGTCACAAAACAGTAGTCAGAATGTCTCTGAAGAAATAGAGGATCCATGCTCTAGGAAGTTAAAGTTGGAACATTAGACTACGTAATTCCATATTATCAAAATTCACACACTGACCTACTTTCAATGCATGTATTGAATATATGTAAATGCATATATTCTATACATGCATATTTTCTTATACGGACCTGTTAGGAACATGCCAGTTCTAACTTTGTGAATGTAATCAAGATTCATGTAACTGTCACACTCCCATCACAATTCTATTAAAAAAACAGTTTGTGAATAATGGGAAATTGTGAAAGCTACAGTTTTGTAATATAGCAGAGCTTACAAGTTTTCCTTTTGAAATTTGCTTTCAGAAATAAATCATTAAAAAAGAAAAAGGTCAGAAAATTGAAGAAGACTAAAGAACAAGAAAAAAATGCGGTACAGATTTCACTTTGCTTTATTATCTGTATATAACAACAAATTATAAAAAGTCTTTTGGGAAATGCGTATGCAGGCAGTTCCACTGTTCAAGTTATTTGTCTGTGTTATGAAATAGTTAATTGAATAGCCATTCAAAATCCTGAATCAGTGTCATAAATACGTTTTTGTAATGTTATTATATATATTACATGTAGAAGATTCAATAAATCGAAACTACATACATCGGTTTAGTAACTACAGACAGGTATCAAGAACTTCATTCCACGTGACATGGTCTGTCCCCATTAACATTCTGGGCTGTTAATAACAGGGTACTACTACCTCCTCTTTCATGGTTCAATATTCAATTTATTTTGATATACATGTATATAGTCAGTTGACAACATTGATGGGCAGTTTATTTGTCTGAATCATGATTTTAATATTTATGCACAAATCAACATGAATTGGGTAGAAGAGTGAACATTCTGGAATTCTTGAAGTGAAAAATAATCTTGATAGTGTCATTTATTATGAGTGTGAAATACATTAATGGGTGGCACAAAATGTACCGAACAGTATACCTGTCTGTGTAATTTTCATGCCCATTCATGTACATGTATTAGATTGAGTGCATTGAGAAGTGTTCTATAAATGTTATGCAATTTTTCAGAGAGAAAAAAGTCCAGAAGATCATGACATTACCACTACGTCCATTGAGCTACACGGCAATGCATCATCGTTTAATGTGTATGCTAGTGTTCGACAACATGTATTACAACAGTGCTTACGAGACACAGCAAAACTTTACCGTCTTGCCAATCAAGACACACAGTCAGGGTCAGATTCTGAGGAAGACACGGATGAGAAAACTAGAGATGCTATCATTAAGATACCCAAGGTAAGGATTTTAAAGAGATGTTCGAACATGAAACGTCCAGATTTTTTGGCCAAAGACAGATTAAGTAAAAAAGAAATTAAATCAAGAAATCAGAAAGAACACTTCTGGTCATCAAAGATTTCTCGCCACACAAGTTATTATAAAAATTGTGTTCTGTTACGTTATTATGAACCCAAGTTACCTGAACACTTTTTCACATCAGCCAAGTCACACAGTCTCTCAGCATGTGATGGTCATTCAAACCTTAATCAGGATGTTTTTATTAAAATTTATATTTTGTTGCTTATTATAATTTCAGATAGTGGGATTAGGATTAAGTGGTGTATTTGAGTTAATCAGAGAGACAAGATTAAAATATCCAGAACTCTGTGTAAAAGCGTTGAGGGCTTTATTAGATCTTTCACAGGGCCAACAACCAGAGGGAATGAAAACAGAACCACCAGAGGTTGTAGGTGAGAAGACTTGATAATTTATAAAAGATATCTTGTTAGAACAGTATGATGATATTCCACTATTCATGTAATGAAGAAATTTAAAGATACCTTATGTAAAATTAATATGAAGAACTGGCCTTTCTTGCTGTAGCAGTTCAAAACTAGATAATGATAAATGAATATGTTGAAAATTTCATTCAACAAACTCTGGGTGAAGTTATTATCGTAACAATGGTACTCGACAATTGAGGCCAAGTCGCAAAATTATCTTTGTTATCGTTAAGTTTTTTAATCTCATGGGTTTTCAAATCCATTTAAATCAAGGCCATTAGCCGATTAAGAAAGGAATCTTGAATGCTAAAAGCATACTTGTTATTTATAAGTTATAGCTTTATTTAGACCTTAAATTTAATACTGCTCCCAAGCTCCTGTTCATAGATCTCAAGATAGTTTTTTTAGCAGCAAATATTTTTTTCTCTGTAGCTTGAATTATTGTGGAAATATATATATAATCTTTGATGAGCATTATGTCACCAGAAAGTAACTAATATGATTTTATTAATGAATTGAATATGCTTGAATAAATGCTATATCTATTGGTGTTTTTTTTTTCTCCAGAAAATTTATATAATTTATTAATGGAGATTGCCACAAGTTCTTCCTCTTCTCAATCTGGTAAAGTTCAGGAAGAGACATCCTTAGCGTGTTCTGCTTTAATAAGTTTAACAATAGCTTTAGGTGATACTGGTAAACTACTAACAGCTGTCTCAGCTTTGCTCATGAACCCAGCTTCAATTGCATCTCAAGAAATAAAGGTAAGCCACCACTAAATTTTTTAAACGGTAAATATATACGGAATAGTACCATCAGTCCTAAAGAGAAATCAAATGACAACTTAGATTTCTATTTGCAAAGTAGCTAATGAACTGAAGTACTATGTTTTAACATTAGGTATTTTATTTTGCTTAATACTTTCCAAAATTTCATGCTCTAAAACTTAAAAAATGATCAGTAAAATATGGCTAAATACAATGTACCAGAGAGAGAGAAATGCTGTTTAATGTCGACTTAACACAAACTAGATCATTTTGGTGCAAACATATAAGTCAATTTTATTTCAATAATTTGCCTGTGCGTAGTGGTCTTTAGCTGTGGGAGGAAACTGGATGACCCAGAGAAAACCCACGAGGAAGGACAGGCAACCCTACATTGGGGAATCAAAACAATGCAATTTGACTCAATGACAGACCTTATGATAGCACATGCAAACCAGTCTGCCATCGAAACCATTGTCTAAATACAACATCGGAATTATGTACAGTTCACACTTGGTACTGTAAAACTAAATTCTAAGTTGTGCTAAGAACTATTTGGGTAAAGATAGTGAAAATGGCTTCACTATGAACTTGGTACAGTATGCTTTATAGGGGCCCATTGGAAATGGAGTTCTAACAGATTTATTGTTATGTGACAAATGACATTCTTTTATTTTATATAGGTTCCAGGAATATTATCCTCCCTCCAAAAAAGTGTTCATTCTGTGTTACTTGGTAAATGTCAACTACCAGACTGGTTTAATCAAGGTGTAAAGAAAAAGGCATTAACTCAAAGTTTTCCCCTCGATACACTAAAAAAAGGTAGAGGATTTGTAGAATTTATGAATCAACAGTTATTTGCTTGTTTTTGTTATCTATTTTGTGCATGATTATGGAAGATATTTCAACTCTAGTTAAGAGTTCTTGATTTTATTATCTTGGTTATAAACCTGACTCAAATACCAGTAAACCCTGCAGAACAGCAATGTTTGGCATGGAAAGCGGTTAGTCATTTGTGTATACAAGTTCCTGTGTATACAATGGGCCAAGATTGAAATAACTGTAGAGCCGTTAGCTGTTAGGACATTAATTTCTGTCATAGAACACAGCATGGCATATGTGAATGGCTTATGCTCCCGAAGTCTTAGTGGTAAAGTTAGTAAGATGCTGGCTTGCTATCCTGGAGGTCGCGGGTTCGCACCTGGTGCTGGTTAAGAAAGTTTATTGGGATTATCAGGTGGGGTTTCCCCTTGTCGATGGTGCAGGATGGAGGTCTAGTTGTTTGGATGGGACAAAAAACTGGTCCCATATCCACTTTGGCATGCACTGAAAAGATCCCTTGACAGTTGGAAGTCGATATAAAAGAAGGTCGTAGCTGCGCTGTCCGGGCAAAATTTCTCATAGTACACTGCATGACGTATGCCCAACCTCATTAGCCCCGCCTGAGTAGGACGTTAAACCCCATTTCATTTCATTTATATGCTCCCCTCAATGGAAAGTCAAAATTTCAATCGTTATGAAAGTAATTACACTTAACTTGAGTCATGTTTTCTGATTGTTTTTGTAGATAAAACCTATGTAGAGAGAAATGCTGTTGCTAGTGATGGCCGTTATCTGTATATATTAAATAAACAAGGTCTATTTAAAGTTGGTTCTGGTTATGGTGGAACTGTTATGGTGAGTTGTGTTAATTCTAACAAATTTTGGCTTTCTCTGAAAAGATGACACATAAACTGGTTAAATATCTATTATGGTTATTATTGAAATTACATGATAGGGCCTTAGAATAGCTAAGTTTTTCTTGATTTTGGCCAAATTAAAAGTTTTACTAATGAGGTACTAATGAGGTTAACTCAACTGCTTGTGTTTTGTATTTTATCCAATATTTACTACATGTTTACTGTTCTAGCTGAGGCGACCAGAATTTATGTCAATGACTTTTCTTTTTGGACACCAAGGGTTTGGCTGCAGTTCCAGAACGTTACTGCAGTGTTGCTTCCCCCCAATTATAAGATATATTTCACATTATTTGTTTAACAGGGACATATCTATAACAGTAAAGAAGATTTTCCAGTTGATGACAATACATGGTTAGCCTTCGCAGGGGTATGTACAATATTATTATTAAAACAAAATGGTTCCCTGTTCTTACAGCTGTAAGATTGCAGAGAGATATAATATATTTTCTATACTGTAAGATATGAAATGAATGGGTCTTGTCAAGTCTTGTAATTATGCAAGATACTGTCTATAAGATAATAATGACAAAGTTATATAGGCTTTCATCTTATTAATTTTTGTTGATTATTGTATTTGGGGGAGGTATTTTGTTTGGCAATATACTAATTAACTGGCACTATAAACTTCAGAATGCCTCGTTCGGCATTTCTGTCCAAACAAGGTAAAAAAAATGCCTCTTTGTCTGCGGTTCCAAAACGAGGTTTTTTAAATTGCCCTTTTTTGGAACGAGGTATTTTGTTCAGAACGAGGCTTGGTAAAAATGCCTCATTTACTAAACGTGTTTTTTTCAAGATAGTTATTAGCGCTATTTGCTATCGGCGAATTTGTCATAATTAAAATTTATGTTATTTAATATGAAAATAAATAAACAAGTCCAAAGTATGATATTATAATCAGAGAAATAGAAAAAGCAAGAATACATGCCATAGGTGAAGGTGTAAAACTATTGAAGACACACAGCTACCTTGCCTTGATTAATTTATTGCCCAATCAGGTTTAGGTGTTAAGTAACAACTGAGGTGTTGTGAAAGCTAATTTGGGGTCGTACATTAATCATGGTAGCTGTGTGTTTTACACCTCTACCTAACTGATAACACAGACAACAAATTAGTGGTTATCTGATCTAAATACAACAAATAATCCATTCTTATTAATCAAAAAAAGTATTAAATTTCATCACATATTTCCAATAAGCCAGTTTATTTTTATACGCCCACATTTTCATGTGGACGTATTATGTCGTCGCCCCTGTCCGTCCGTCCGTCCGGATGTCCGTCCGGACGTCCGTCCGTCCACAATTGTTTGTGGACTCTCTACAGGTCACAATTCTTGTCCGATTTTGACGAAACTTAAAATATAGGTTTATCCCCAAAATATCTCGGCTGCTTTCGATATTGGCATGTATCGGATCAAAACTTCATGGATTATGGCCCCTGATTGTACGAAAAATCACGTTTTTAGCTTGTGGACCCTATAGAGGTCACAATTTTGAACCGATTTTGATGAAACTTTATATGCATGTTTATAACCCAAAGATCTTGGTTCCTTTTGATATTTGCACCTATCGGAACGTAAATTCCTGAATTATGGCCCCTGATTGTCCGAAAATTCACCTATTTTAGCTCGTGGTACCTCTGGAGGTTACAATTATTATCCGATTTGAAAAACCGTTCGATTATATCACCGTTACACCCTAAGGAAGGTTGAGTTCAAATTTCGGAAAAATCGGACCAAAATTACCATACAAAATGGCCGCCGTTCGTACGCAAATACTGTTAAAAAATGGTATATCAAGGTTGTGGACCCTGTAGAGATCACAATTTTAATTCAATTTTGATGAAACTTGAAATGCATGGTTATAACCCAAAGATCTTGGTTCCTTTCGATATTTGCGCATATCGGATCGTAACTTCCTGAATTATGGCCCCTGATTATACGCAAAATCGTCTTGGTTTAGCCTGTGGTCCCTCTGGAGGTTACATTAATTATCCGATTTAAAAAATGGTTTGATTATATCACCGTTACACCCTAAGGAAGGTTGAGTTTGAATTTCAGAAAAATGGGACCAAAATTGCCATACTAAATGGCCGCCATTCGTACGCAAATACTGTTATAAAATGGTATATCAAGGTTGTGGATCCTGTAGAGGTCAAAATTTTAATTCGATTTTGATGAAACTTAAAATGCATGGTTATAACCCAAAGATCTTGGTTCCTTTTAATATTTGCGCATATCGGATCGTTACTTCCTGAATTATGGCCCCTGATTATACGCAAAATCGTCTTGGTTTAGCTTGTGGTCCCTCTGGAGGTTACAATAATTAACCGATTTAAAAAATCGTTTGATAATATCACCGTTACACCCTAAGGAAGGTTGAGTTCAAATTTCTGAAAAATCGGACCAAAATTACCATACAAAATGGCCGCCGTTCGTACCCGAATACTGTTAAAAAATGGTATATCAAGGTTGTGGACCCTGTAGAGATCACAATTTTAATTCAATTTTGATGAAACTTGAAATGCACGGTTATAACCCAAAGATCTTGGTTCCTTTTGATATTTGCGCATATCTGATCGTAACTTCCTGAATTACGGCCCCTGATTATACGCAAAATCGTCTTTGTTTAGCTTGTGGTCCCTCTGGAGGTCACAATTATTATCTGATTTAAAAAATCGTTTGATTATATCACCGTTACACCCTAAGGAAGGTTGAGTTCAAATTTCGGGAAAATTCGGAACAAAATTGCCATACAAAATGGCTGCCGTTCGTACGCAAATACTGTTAAAAAATGGTATATCAAGGTTGTGGATCCTGTAGAGGTCACAATTTTAATTCGATTTTGATGAAACTTAAAATGCATGGTTATAACCTAAAGATCTTGGTTCCTTTCAATATTTGTGCATATCTGATCGTAACTTCCTGAATTATGGCCCCTGATTATACACAAAATCGTCTTGGTTTAGCTTGTGGTCCCTCTGGAGGTTACAATAATTAACCGATTTAAAAAATCGTTTGATTATATCACCGTTACACCCTAAGGAAGGTTGAGTTCAAATTTCGGAAAAATCGGACCAAAATTACCATACAAAATAGCCGCCGTTCGTACGCGAATACGTTAAAAAATGGTATATCAAGGTTGTGGACCCAGTATAGGTCACAATTTTAATTCGATTTTGATGAAACTTGAAATGCATGTTTATAACCTAAAGATCTTGATTCTTTTCGATATTTGCGCATATCAAATTGTAATTTAATGAATTATAGCCTTTGATTGTAGGAAAAATCACTTTCGATTTTGCTTTCTCTAACCATCTCTCGAAAATGTGGGCGTATACTGCCTGGCAGTGCCAGCTTACTATCTTTTATATTTATTGTAAAAAAATAACTTGATCATAGCATTGACTGTTTCTGTTGAAACCCCATAACATTGCACAAAATATTATTGGAGCAAAGTCATATAAACACACAGCAATAAATTTGTCGGCTTTATGCCAATTGTCAATTAAATGGGAAATAAATCACACCTCATACATTAAAATTTAATTAAAACATTTAATTATGAAGACAGATGGGTATAATTGATGCGAAAATAATTTATGGTATGGTGTGTATTCTTGTCTTGTCTATTTCTCTGATTATAGTAATAATAATAATAATACTTTATTCAGTGATACAAGGTCATAGACCCATAGTACATAGAATATAACATACATATATAAGTCTATAATAAATATTATTACTCTTTTATTGAGTATATACATATATATATATCAATAGATAATAACAAGATGGGTGCCATTGGAGTTTATAACGGATAATAACTATACATGTCTAGAACGCAACGCCTCCTCTATATACAGTGCTATAGATATCAATAATGATCTATCTTTTACAGTGCATAACTTAAACAGAATATTTGCATCATAATAATCTCTAATGTAGCCTGGTGGAAGATATTTAACTCTTAAATCGGTCAAATTGTTACAAGTAAACATAAAATGGTATAAGTTTTCATTTCCTGCATTACATAAAGGACATATTTGGTTCTTAAGAATACCTCTTTTGAATAAATTTGCTGAGAGTGGTAACAGGTTCAAGCGTAATCATGTAATATTACGCCTCAGCTTTATTCCTACATTACAAGACAAATAGTATTCTTGTCTAAGCTCAAGTTTAAAATTACTATATTCAGTAAGACTATCATGTGATATTAACTTAGCTGACCAATCTTGAATATCAATATCCTTAAGCCTTAATTTCACTGATTGTATAAATTGTCTTACATTACCAATACTTTCAGAGTAGAATATAAAACTAAAACCAAGTGAAAATAACATCATTCTTAAATGAGTAACCCATGTTTCCCGGCCCAAATTAAAATCTAGATTTTTTAACATTAGATACACCTGTTTTGGATAACGGTCTATATTCATATTCATTAAAGTGCACCAATATTTTATACAAGATAATATGTAGTAAACACTGAGGCTATGTCGGCCACATTCCCCTACAGCTCCAGCACTGGCTGAAGATTTATGTATACCTAACACGAACTTACAAAAGTTCGTATGGACACGTTCTATATCAGGTCTGTACTGATATCCCCAAAGCTGCGAACCGTACAGTAGAACCGGCTTGATTATAGCATCAAATATTTTAAAGGATACCTGCGGATGAGGGTGACCTGTTTTTGCAATGAAAGACTTAATAGGAATAAGAGCTTTTTTGGCTTTAAGTGATAAGTTCAGAAGACATTTACCCCAGTGCAACCTGGAAGAAAACAAGAGACCTAAATAACTGTAATATGTGACACAATCAACCTTTGTACCTTTAAAGTACCACTTTTCACTTTTCTTTATTATGCCCCCGTTTCGAAAGACAATAATTTTTGTTTTATCAATGTTTACAGACAGTTCAGAGTGCTCACAAAACTTTTCTAAGACATTGATTTTCTTCTGAAGGTCACCGATGGTGTCAGCCATAAGACTGATGTCGTCTGCATATAAAAGAGCTAAAATATCATTCACGTCACTAACAGTGAATATTCCACGTACATTACTTTTTTCAAGCAATTCTAATAACTGATTTATATAGAAGCAGAAAAGGATTGGGCTTAAAATACACCCCTGTCTGACACCGGTATGACATTCAAAAGAAGGTGTGGTTTCACTGCCTAACTTGACAGATGCGGTTACGGATGTATACATATTGCATAGTGCTTTATGCATATTACCTCGAATGCCCTTCTTGAGAAGTAAATTCATCAATTTGACCCGATTTACGCAGTCAAACGCTTTAGAAAAGTCCACAAACATGCAGTAAAATCTGCCCTTGGGTTTGGACAGATACTTTTCAATTAGGCCATTCAATGTAAATATGTGATCAACAGTTGAGTAATGTGGTCTGTAGCCAGCTTGCGCTTCCTCGTACTTATCCAAACACTCTGACCAGTCCTTTAACCTACAATTCAAAACTGATGCATAAATTTTACCAATATTATCTAATAAGGATATACCCCTGTAATTACTGGTTACAGATTTGTTACCTTTCTTATGTAAGGGAACTATCAGAGCATTTGACCAAGAACTTGGAAAATATGAATCTGAATTGAATACAAAGTTGAACAGATTTGTCAAAATATATGAGAACAATAATGGACATGACTTAATTAAATCAATACAGATTCCATCTGGTCCAGGGGCTTTCCCTGATTTCATATGCTGAATACATCGGAACACCTCATCTTTAGTGATAGGCTCATTTAGTACCTCATAACCATCATTATTCCTATCAACGTTATAGTCAAGGTCATAATGACCTCTACCATGGGTATCACCAGTATTATTATTTAGTAATTTTTCAAAGTATTAAAACCATTGTCGAGGTGTTATCCCAGACAGAGTTGATGGCCTTGTTCTAACAGTTCTAAGAGTTTTCCAGAATTTGGACTTATCTTGAATATCAACTAAAAGATCAGAGTAAATATTTTGAGTATGCTCATGCTTTTTCTGTTTACATAAGTTTTTAAATTTACTTTTTGCTTCCTTGTACAAACACAGAAATTGGTCTGTGTTCCTGAGTCTAAATTTATTAAGACAGTCATACTTTATAGCTTTAAGATCAATACACTCCTGGTCGAACCACACAGGCTGTTTCCTCTGATATGTTGCCTTTGTATTGCCTGGAGAGTTATGTTCAACACAGTTATTAATATGGTGTTCTAGAAACAAGACTGCATCATCCGCATTGCTCTGTAGATGCTCTGAAAAATCTGTATTAAATTTATCAAAACCTATTGTGAACCTGTGAATAAACTGATTAGATACATTCTGATTCCATTTAATTTTATGATAAGGGGTTGTTTGAATGTCATCACGGTCAGTCGCATTCCTATTCTGTATCTGGCAGTTAACATCAAACAACAATGGCAGGTGGTCTGACTCCGTACGAAGACCAACACGAAAGTTTGTAATATTTATGAAAAATTCCGACGAGACTAGCACGTAATCGACTACGCTAGCTCCGTTGTATCTTATACAGGTAAATTCGCCATTTGAGTCGCCATTACACCTACCGTTAACAATGTGAATGTTGTTGTAAGCACACAGAGACAACAGTTTCCTACCATATTTATTTACTTCGGTATCTTTAGATATCCTACCCTGACTAAACGAATCTACATTGTAGTCCGCCTCATCAAGTCCGGGAATATATTTTACAGAGTCATCATACACAAAATCGTGTAATGTTCCGTTACCTGTCCTAGCATTAAAATCACCTGTTAATACAATGTTTTCAACCGGATAATCACTGCGTACTTTTAATAAATCTTCTTCCAGTAAATCAAATCCGTCGATTTCTTTATGTATAGGTGAACATTCAGGTGCGATATAAACAACACCAAACACAACATCTTCATTCCAGCCGAAAAAAGTTATGTCAAATTTAAGGAAAATTTTTTCACGAAATTTGTAGGTTAGTTTCATAATACCACATGCTATTCTATGATGAAATAAAACACATATACCACCCCTATTACTCCCAATATCCCTCACACACCAAACTGTAGAGTAGTTTGAGAAAAAAGACTCTAAATCGACCTCTGTACCACACCATGTTTCTATAAGACATATCACATCAAATTCTAATAAATACTTCAGAAAATCTTTATCTAATAATTTGCTTTTTAGTCCGTGAACATTCAAGCAAATACAATTTAGTTTTCCAATCACCGTGTTGTGACAGTCGTTAATGTTATTGTTTATACAAAGCCCATCGTCAAAAGCAGGTGCGTGACTGGTTTGACCTATATATCATTGATTTTGAAGTTGCTCTAGGGAAAATAATTTGCCGTCGATTTCAAGTTTATCATATTTCAGTCCCGCTGTTTTACCACCTCCCCTGGCATCTAGCATGAATGGAATCAGTTCCTTGCGTTTTTGTCTGACGGAAAAAGAAAAATCATTGGCTACATGGACAGAAGAAGTGTCACGTATTTCTTTAGCTCTATCGAAAATCAATTGTTTGTCTTTCAAATTCTTTAGTTTGACTAATACCGATTTACGGCTGTTGTTGAGAAATACGGTATATTCAAACAAAATATTTGGCAAGTTAAGCTCAGTATGAACATAATTCCCAACCTTCAATTCTCTGATGTCTCGGCTGTCCTGTTTGTTTACATCTAGCCCTGTAATAATCATGTTGTTTCTCTTGTTGTCATTCTCCATATTTTCTATCTTCTTCTCTAAATCGCAAATTTTCTTCTCGTTTCTATCTCTTTCTTCTTTCATATGTATTTTATCATCTTGTAAGCTTTTCATCTGTACAGATAGGGCGTCTACATTGTCAGAAATTTGAACCATCCGTTTGTTTATATCGGCGATTTCTCTCACGGACACCTTGATGTCGACCATTTCACGATGGAGGTATTTTATGGCTTCGAGAATATTCATGTCGTCATTTACACAAGAGTCACCATTTACGTTGTTATTTCTAGTTTTGGGGGGACCGGGGTTGGTCTCGATATCCCCACATAGTAATAACAAGTCAAAGTTACCTCTGTTTTGTGTAAAATTAAAATTCTCTTGAGAGAGCAAAAACCGTGTTGCCTCCTCGGACGCCATCTTGTCAATCACTCTCTGATTATAGTATCATAGTTTGAACTGGTTTTATTTTCGTATTAAATAACATAAATTTTAATTTTTACAAATTCGCTGACAGCAAATACCAATAATAACTATCTTGAAAAAAAAACATGTTTAGTAAACGAGGCATTTTATCCAGCCTTGTTCTGAACAAAATACCTCATTCCAAAAACAGAGCAATTTAAAAAACCTTGTTTTGGAACTGCAGACAGCGAGGCATTATTTTTACCTCGTTTGGACAAAAATGCTGAATGAGGCATTCTGAGGTTTATAGTGTAGTCATTATGTTTCATGTATTTTTTTGAACAGGGTAAATTGTTATGTCGTATGGATAAATGGGCAACAACATCTTTATTTGTTGTAAATAGAGAGACTTTAAATACAGAAAACAGTTATGTTTTAGAAGGTACAGTAACAGATATATACAACCTTTTTGTCTTCTATAATAAATTTATTTCACTGCTTTGTTATCATTGATAAATGATAATCATATGTTACAATATTCAAAACAAGAATTTTAGCCTATGTAGGTGCATGTCACAGACATTGTTTGTCAGACACATCCCCTGTGGCATCTGTCATTTTGTCCGCAATAATCTGTCTTTTTTCTTTGTTTTTATTGATATTATTACATAATAATAATAATAATAAGGGTTCTTATAAAGCGCTAGACTCCAAACAGTATTGTTTGCTCAAAGCGCTAACAAATGGTAACAAAGTTAAAGTTACAGGAAATAGTTATAAAAATGAACATTTAAACAAGTACGTTTTGAGTGTTTGTTTGAAGATGCTTAGAGATGGAGCAGTTCGTAAATGTAGTGGCCAGCACTAAGTTGAAAATGCCATGAACTAGTTCGTTAGTGTCTGACATTTTGTCTAAAAAAGTTACACCAAGGCCTGAATGAGGGATCTGATACACATGAAACCCTGTTATTCCAAGATTATATCCAGGGTAATCCAAATTCTACAGGTGTTGTCTGTTCAGAAATTTAAAAAGAAGAAGAACCAGACTTCAACTCAGTCAGATTTCTTTTGGTAGAGAGTTTCCACTGGAAAAACAATAATTATTAAACAGAGAAATGTTTGAGTAACAAAAGCCACAACATACTGTAAAATATAGTTTAATATGTGTACAAAGTTTCATAAAGATATCTTGAATGCTTTATGAGATGTTCTTTGGAAACAAAATCTGAACAGAAAGTTTGACAGAGCCCTGTTTCAATATCCCTCCGTAATTCAATTCGACCCTAGATAAATAATCAAAAACTTTCTGAAACCGATCAGGCAGTTAATTTAATGGATTCTTTTTTGTGACTATATCTTCTAGGTTCGAACACAGGTCCAATGGTGTTATTCAGTGATGGAGAAACTGTTGGTCAAGTTGCTCCAGATAAAGATGTAAGTCTTACATAGAAATATAATAATTCACATTAAGACTTTCAATATTTGATGACAACAATAACTACTTCTTCAAAAGAACATACAAATTTCTCAATTTCTTTACCTATTTTACAAAATTTGTGTTTTCGAATGTATTTTAAATTATACACAAAGGTTGCCCACAATTATGCTAGGTTATTTGAAGTTGCAAGGCATTTGACTTCATTACAGCCTTTGAAGTTATTGGGTCACAACATTTGTAAAAGAAAATAATATGAAGCTTTTTAAGATATCCACTTTTCCTTTGTTTATTTTACAAACATAATTCTATACTAAAATAAAAAATAAAGCTTAGCATGTTTTTATACGCCCACATTTTCATGTGGACGTATTATGTCGTCGCCCCTGTCCGTCCGGACGTCCGTCCGTCCGTCCACAATTGTTTGTGGACTCTCTACAGGTCACAATTCTTGTCCGATTTTGACGAAACTTAAAATATAGGTTTATCCCCAAAATATCTCGGCTGCTTTCGATATTGGCATGTATCGGTTCAAAACTTCATGGATTATGGCCCCTGATTGTACGAAAAATCACGTTTTTAGCTTGTGGACCCTATAGAGGTCACAATTTTGAACCGATTTTGATGAAACTTTATATGCATGTTAATAACCCAAAGATCTTGGTTCCTTTCGATATTTGCACCTATCGGAACGTAAATTCCTGAATTATGGCCCCTGATTGTCCGACAATTCACCTATTTTAGCTCGTGGTACCTCTGGAGGTTACAATTATTATCCGATTTGAAAAACCGTTCGATTATATCACCGTTACACCCTAAGGAAGGTTGAGTTCAAATTTCGGAAAAATCGGACCAAAATTACCATACAAAATGGCCGCCGTTCGTACGCAAATACTGTTAAAAAATGGTATATCAAGGTTGTGGATCCTGTAGTGGTCAAAATTTTAATTCGATTATGATGAAACTTAAAATGCATGGTTATAACCCAAAGATCTTGGTTCCTTTCAATATTTGCGCATATCGGATCGTAACTTCCTGAATTATGGCCCCTGATTATACGCAAAATCGTCTTGGTTTAGCTTGTGGTCCCTCTGGAGGTTACAATAATTATCTGATTTAAAAAATCGTTTGATTATATCACCGTTACACCCTAAGGAAGGTTGAGTTCAAATTTCGGAAAAATCGGACCAAAATTACCATACAAAATGGCTGCCGTTCGTACGCGAATACTGTTAAAAAATGGTATATCAAGGTTGTGGACCCTGTAGAGATCACAATTTTAATTCAATTTTGATGAAACTTGAAATGCACGGTTATAACCCAAAGATCTTGGTTCCTTTTGATATTTGCGCATATCTGATCGTAACTTCCTGAATTACGGCCCCTGATTATACGCAAAATCGTCTTTGTTTAGCTTGTGGTCCCTCTGGAGGTCACAATTATTATCTGATTTAAAAAATCGTTTGATTATATCACCGTTACACCCTAAGGAAGGTTGAGTTCGGATTTCGGGAAAATTCGGAACAAAATTGCCATACAAAATGGCTGCCGTTCGTACGCAAATACTGTTAAAAAATGGTATATCAAGGTTGTGGATCCTGTAGAGGTCACAATTTTAATTCGATTTTGATGAAACTTAAAATGCATGGTTATAACCTAAAGATCTTGGTTCCTTTCAATATTTGTGCATATCGGATCGTAACTTCCTGAATTATGGCCCCTGATTATACGCAAAATCGTCTTGGTTTAGCTTGTGGTCCCTCTGGAGGTTACAATAATTAACCGATTTAAAAAATCGTTTGATTATATCACCGTTACACCCTAAGGAAGGTTGAGTTCAAATTTCGGAAAAATCGGACCAAAATTACCATACAAAATAGCCGCCGTTCGTACGCGAATACGTTAAAAAATGGTATATCAAGGTTGTGGACCCAGTATAGGTTACAATTTTAATTCGATTTTGATGAAACTTGAAATGCATGTTTATAACCTAAAGATCTTGATTCTTTTCGATATTTGCGCATATCAAATTGTAATTTAATGAATTATAGCCTTTGATTGTAGGAAAAATCACTTTCGATTTTGCTTGTTCTCTAACCATCTCTCGAAAATGTGGGCGTATCCTGCCTGGCAGTGCCAGCTTACTATCTTTTAAAAATATTATCATCGTAAAAGCAGGTAAAAACTAGAAAAAATCAACACATCTCCCCTGTATTGCAATCTTTACATTGGCTCCCAATTCAGCAAAGAATTAAGTTCAAGTTACTACTTTTGGTCTTCAAAGCGTTAAACGGCCAAGCTCCATCTTATATAAAAAGTCTTGTAGAACCCTATATTACCAGTAGAAATCTCCGCTCTCAGAAAAAACATCTTCTCAAATCTCCAGCCATTAACTTACAACTTGGAAAACGAGCCTTTTCTTATGCTGGTCCTTTTCTATGGAATAGACTACCACAGTCAATGAAACAACTACCGTCTGTGGGCCATTTTAAATCTCAACTTAAAACATTCTTATTTCAAAACCCTGATCTGTAAATAATCAGTGAATATAAAATCCAACAGATCCATTCACTTGATTTGATAGTTGTTTAGTGTATGCAATGTCTATTTTCTGTCTTGTCCGCAGGTTTATCTTGTAGATTTTTTGTTTTGTTTTGCGTGTAGTGCAGTCCTCCTGCATTTACTATTAGAGTAGAGTTTTAGCCCTTCGTACTGCAGAATGTTCTCGTTGTCGGGCTTTGCTCCTGTTTGCTCACTACATTTATTTTTATACGCCCACATTTTCATGTGGACGTATTATGTCGTCGCCCCTGTCCGTCCGGATGTCCGTCCGTCCGTCCACAAATGTTTGTGGACTCTCTACAGGTCACAATTCTTGTCCGATTTTGACGAAACTTAAAATATAGGTTTATCCCCAAAAGATCTCGGCTGCTTTCGATATTGGCATGTATCGGATCAAAATTTCCTGAATTATGGCCCCTGATTGTCCGAAAAATCACATATTTTAGCTCGTGGTACCTCTGGAGGTTACAATTATTATCCGATTTGAAAAACCGTTCGATTATGTCACTGTTACACCCTAAGGAAGGTTTAGTTCAAATTTCGGAAAATCGGACCAAAATTACCATACAAAATGGCCGCCGTTCGTACGCAAATACTGTTAAAAAATGGTATATCAAGGTTGTGGACCCTGTAGGGATCACAATTTTAATTCGATTTTGATGAAACTTGAAATGCATGGTTATAACCAAAAGATCTTGGTTCCTTTCGATATTTGCGCATATCGGATCGTAACTTCCAGAATTATGGCCCCTGATTATACGCAAAATCGTCTTGGTTTAGCCTGTGGTCCCTCTGGAGGTTACAATAATTATCCGATTTAAAAAATCGTTTGATTATATCACCGTTACACCCTAAGGAAGGTTGAGTTTGAATTTCAGAAAAATTGGACCAAAATTGCCATACAAAATGGCCGCCATTCGTACGCAAATACTGTTAAAAAATGGTATATCAAGGTTGTGAATCCTGTAGAGGTCAAAATTTTAATTAGATTTTGATGAAACTTAAAATGCATGGTTTTAACCCAAAGATCTTGGTTCCTTTCAATATTTGCGCATATCGGATCTTAAGTTCAAATTTCGGAAAAATCGGACCAAAATTACCATACAAAATGGCCGCCGTTCGTACGCAAATACTGTTAAAAAATGGTATATCAAGGTTGTGGATCCTGTAGGGATCACAATTTTAATTCGATTTTGATGAATCTTGAAATGCATGGTTATAACCGAAAGATCTTGGTTCCTTTCGATATTTGCGCATATCGGATCGTAACTTCCTGAATTATGGCCCCTGATTATACGCAAAATTGTCTTGGTTTAGCTTGTGGTCCCTCTGGAGGTTACAATAATTAATCGATTTAAAAAAATTGTTTGATCATATCACCGTTACACCCTAAGGAAGGTTGAGTTTAAATTTCGGAAAAATTGGACCAAAATTGCCATACAAAATGGCCGCCGTTCGTACGCGAATACTGTTAAAAAATGGTATATCAAGGTTGTGGACCCTGTAGAGATCACAATTTTAATTCAATTTTGATGAAACTTGAAATGCACGGTTATAACCCAAAGATCTTGGTTCCTTTCGATATTTGGGCATATCGGATTGTAACTTCCTGAATTACGGCCCCTGATTATACGCAAAATCTTCTTTGTTTAGCTTGTGATCCCTCTGGAGGTCACAATTATTATCTGATTTAAAACAATTGTTTTATATTATCACCGTTACACCCTAAGGAATGTTGAGTTCGAATTTCGGGAAAATTCGGAACAAAATTGCCATACAAAATGGCTGCCGTTTGTACGCGAATACTGTTCCTTTCGTTATTTTCACATATCAGATCATAACTTCCTAAATTATGGCCCCTGATTGTCCGAAAAATCGCCTATGGTCCCTCTGGAGGTCACGATTATTATCCGATTTAAAAAAACTTGACTCTATCACCGTTACACCATACGGAAGGTTGGGTTTGAATTTCAGGGAAATCGGACCATAATTGCCAGACAAAATGGCCACGGTTTGTACGCTAATAGTGTTAAAATATGGTATATCAAGGTTGTGGACCCAGTATAGGTCACAATTTTAATTCGATTTTGATGAAACTTGAAATGCATGTTTATAACCTAAAGATCTTGATTCTTTTCGATATATGCGCATATCAATTGTAATTTAATGAATTATAGCCTTTGATTGTAGGAAAAATCACTTTCGATTTTGCTTGTTCTCTAACCATCTCTCGAAAATGTGGGCGTATCCTGCCTGGCAGTGCCAGCTTACTATCTTTTGTTTTATTTTTGATCAGGATTGTTTTGTGGTTAGAACTTATAGCATGGACAAGACACCATTAACTGTTACTCATGAGATACCATTGAAATTAACCAGAAAATGTATGGATATGTTTGGTTCTAATAGTAATGATATGGAGATCGGTAGAAGATCTTTAAGTAAGTAAAAAATGAGGTTTTAGTCATGTTTGATATCATATTTAACCTTTTACAACTCGGTACTTGTAAATAATATTGATTACCCTAGTTCCGTGAAGAAAGGGGGTTGGATTACTGAATGGTTAGTGTGTGTTCGCTCTACCATAAAGTCTGTCATTGAGTGAACAGGCGTTGTCTCGAATCCCAGGTTGTACGTGGCAAGGAGTAGCGTCGCCTGTCCTCAGGTTTCCTCCCATTGCTAAAGACCCCTACGCGCAGGCTAATTATTTAGATAAAGTTAAACCATATGTAAGTCCCGAAATGACCTAGTTTGTGTCGATTGGATGTTAAACCTCATTTCTCTCTCTCTCCCCTTGAATAAAAGTAGACAAAGGTCATAATGTTAATTCATAGACAATCCAAACAGTCCAAAATTGTTGTTCCTTAGACCGCTTCTAATCACCCTAGATATATGAATAGCTTTCCATATTGTAGGACCATTTACTAGTTCTGTACGAAGTGTACTTTTGGGCAGTCTACTGAGCCCAAGTTAGTGCAGTTTGGGGCAGTTTAAGTCCTAAGGGGTTAAGCTAATGTTAGACTTACCTATTGTCAAATATACAAGTATTGCCCTACTTAAATAGAGTAAGGCCTTTGCGTTCGGTTACATTCGGGTTGTTGATTTATTGACACATTAATTTTGGGTACTACTCTATGCTTACAATACCAACAGTTATGACTTTTCAAAATTGTCCTGAAATATATTTACTATTATATCTTACATAACGATGATCACCATTATAGAGAGAGAGATAGAGAAAAATGGGATTTAACATCCACTGGACACAAACTAGGTCATTGTGGGACTAAGATCACTATTATAGATATTATGTAATACTTCTGTTTTTCAGTAACTGGATTTGATGAAGATACAGCTAGTATTGTTACAGGAAAAGAATTCTCTCTTATTAGAACTATGGGTGGAAAGGTATATTTATATCACATTGTCAAATAAAGATGGTCAAGCTGATATATTTTGTATTGCTCTAAAAGTTTTAACCATATCTTTAAATTTAATTTGACGTGATTTAATCTTTTTAGACGATTCAGTCCAATTTTTAATAAGAAAAAGATGATATAGGAGTTTTTAAAATCTAGGTTTCCACTGATGTCTTAGGCAAAATTGAGACAAATGCATAAAATTTGATAATTAGATGGTTCTTCTTTTATTTTGAAAATATTTTTATATAAATTTTCTTGGGAATGTGAAAAGGGAACTTATTCTGTATCATATCCTGCCTTATTGTAAGCAGGGGATCACGTGGCTAAGTGGTTAAGGCGCTGGCTCGCTAGCCTTCAGGTCGGATCCTTAGGTGTTCGATCCCTGCATTGGCTGAGAAAGTTTATCTCGATTTTCTGGTGTAGTTTCCCCTTGTCAGTGATACAGAACAGAGGGCCTGACAAGGACAGCTGCTTTTAAGTCATTCAGATCGGACAAAAAACCGATCATGGCGTGCATGTAAAAGATCCCTTAGCAGTAGCGCGGCTGCCTGGTCAAAAATTTCCCTCATAGCACACTGTATGCCCGTCCTAAATTAGCCTAGGTAAGGTGCAGAAGAATAGGACATTAAACCCCATTTCATTTCATTTATTGTAAGCAGATTTAATTATTTATATATTTCCTTTCAGGTTTTATACAATGGTAGAGCTTCTTCACTCGGTATAAAACAATCGGCACCATCTCCTAATAAATGGACAGAATTACCTATAACTAAATCACCTAAAATCACCCAGATATCTATGGGTCATGAAGGACAACATGCATTAATGGTAGCAGAAGATGGAAGTCTGTTTTTTGTAGGAACAGCCAAACGTGGAGAGGATGGAGAATCGAGTTTGTGTCAGTTCTGGTTTTTTCAATGGCGTTAGAATCAGAAATACACAGGATACAATTCTATGGATAAAGATTAGAGAAATCTAGTCAATACTTGACTTAATATTGTCAATAATTGTATTCCATAGAATTGTATATAGTGTATTACAGTTTAATTATCTGTTCATTTAAATACATAATGCATGAGCTATTATTAATTAAGGAAATTTATCTTTAAATAAGGCAACATCAATTTGAACTATTAAAATTTTGCTTCTTATTTCTTGGGGGGGGGGGGGAAGGGGAAATAATTTCCAAACAAAAAGTATTTGTTTGCCTTCTCGACTGGTTTGTGTTATATGGTTTTAAGTTTTGAAATTTTGTATAAAAAATTGTTTATGAGCCTCGGGTATATATTTATTTATCAAGACAGCTATGTTTTTAGTTATATATCCTTTAATTAAATAGTTTTTTTCAGTAGCAAAATATTTTTTTTTTGTAACTACAGCAAAAGGAAGAAAGGCACCTAAAGCAGTAAAACCTAAAAAGATGATCAAGTTAGAATCTAAGACTATTGTATATTCAGCATGTAATACGGGTAGTAGTGCCGTTATTAGTAAAGAAGGAGAAGTTTATATGTTTGGAAAAGATACAACACATTGTGATCATAGTACAGGTATGTTTATTTATAAATCTTCTCTCTTCTTTGTGTTCAATTAATTTACAGACTGCTGAAATAAGAAGAAACTTTTAGTTAACAGCTGAAATAAATGTTTGGTCTTTGTGTGAGAGATAATTTGATTCAGAACACTGAATTGAGGATCCGAATATTTTACAAACTGTCATTTCTGGACATTGTTTAATTTGGGCTATAAATGTTTTCCCATGATTATCTCGTGTATTAACATAGGAATTGAAATTACCACATTGTCATAAAAATTTACAATTAAAAAAACCCCAATAAGTCTAAAAAATAAGGTGCCCTCGAAGTAGGAGGACATGCCATATGTGTTATAAAGACCATGAAGGTCCATTCCGTCCTTGTCAAGGGGAGTGCTAACCGGCTCTCCTTTTTAATAACACACTTTAAGATACCTACATCAATACCTTATATACCCCTATTAAATTCCGGTTGATTTTTACTGATTTTTCTGAATCGAGTAATGCACATTAAAAATTAACAGATTATTCAATAGTTGAATTTATTTATATTTACAATAATTCACTGATGTTCATTAGATATTGATTTGATGCAATCAAATATTGAATGTTTATTAAAGAAATTGTTAGCATTTATTTCCATTTGAAAATTGATGTGGTGATGAATTATCTCCCTTGATAATATTGTTCAACCATCCAAAGAATTCCATTCTCTTTCCTGTTATGAATGATATACTTTAAGCAAGATATATAGAAAAATGTTTTTTAAATTATTCTTGGCAAAAACCAATTCATTTTGGGACTGGTGCAATTTATTTCAATAATCCGCTTCGGCATTGTACCTGGAGAAAACACAGAAGGTTGGCCAGTCTATCTTAATTAAAGTATTATTTACATTTGTATATGAAATATATTTTTTGGTGTGTTTTTGTTTTAGGACATGTTTCAGAGCTTAAAGATGTCTTTATCACCCAGATAGCGTTGGGTAAGGCCCATGCAGTAGCACTAACAAATAAAGGACAAATTTATACATTTGGTATTAATAATAAAGGTCAGTGTGGAAGAGATTATACACCGGGGGCTTCAAGAGAAGCTATACGTAAGTATTACTATATTCTTGCAATGTGAAACACATCATGGAACTCATTTCGAAGAATATTTTCCCACCATTTTGTAGCGATAAATTTTCTGCACTTGGCAGTAGATTACGAGTTGACAATTCATTTATTGTTAAAAATGTGTGACATATATGATGGAAGAGGATATATCTACAGTATTAATGGATACTGTACTACATTAATCTATTTAGAATGTTGAAAATACATTTACACATTTTTAGACAGTTTTGTTTGAATCTGCTAAAGGTTCTTAACACCTTGAAAAATACTTAACAGTGTTGGATGGGCAGATCTGTCTCAAAATTTGCATAAAATCTAATTTAAGCATCATTTATGAAACTTAATATAGACTATTCACAGCAATTATTTTATTTCAGCGAGTCAGAATGTAACAATGGCTGAAGAGGAAGAAGATAATGATGCTGAAGATAATCTTTGTCCAGCAGGTAGGCTATAATCTATGTTAATATTTATCACTGTTGTTTGTTTGTTTGTATGTTTGTCTATTCAGGGTTGGTGGCTACACTAGGGCTGTCTCGTGGCTGAAATTTTGTGAATAGGGGTAGCTCGGACGGCAGGAATAACATAGAATTGGTGGCGCCGGCCTACTGCTTCTAGTTTTGGAGTTATACTACTTGCAATCTATGCAGCACTGAGTCATCCACTAGTAAATGATATTAGGGTTGTTGACTACATATTGCATTACTGGACGACTTGTAAATTTAGTTTGGATAAAATAAACACCTAAGATTAGCAAGCAATGACAACAGTAAATGCCAGATATATCAGATGGTAATCAATGTTCTTCTGAGCATGTTATGAGTGGTAACAATCATTAATATAAACAGTCTATTGACTGAAAAAGAACAGGCTCTTTGGTCTGTTTTAACCAGACTCACAGAAATGGTTATGATTCTTGAAACAGCAAGGCTATGTAGATTAATGATTGAGCATTGAACACAGAAAAATTGGTAGACAAGATTTTACGAGCATTAAAAAAAGCACCATTATACAGTGTACTCTGTTACTTCCAGCTTTTGATCAATCCGCCACTCGCCTAGATCCGCCCAAAACCTCTGGTCCCGATTTATTTCCTTCTTGATTGCTTTTAAAATGTTTTGTTCTAACCGCCATTTTGTCACTTCCGCCTTTCGCCATCGACTCGAGGTCCGATGAGTGATTATCCATTGTTATTTAATCCTATAATCCGCCACTGTTAACTCCCCAATCACAAAAACACCACTGTTTATCAGACACTAATAATTAAAGTATAAACAAACAGTACTCGACAAATCTTTTAAGGGTTCATTGATTGGCAACCATTTTCAATAACTAACGTTAATACTATAGCACCTATGTCGAGCAAAAAATAGTTCGCGCTAAAAATAGACCATGAGTGTCGTACAATAACAATACATTCACTGAACTCTATTGAGCATCGATAATCGCCGATAGCCTGATGTCCGAGAAAAGATTATATTTTGATGGCACATTGTCGGATTTATTATCATATTTTGAATGGGATTTATGTTTTTAAATAAGTAAATAAACACGCTAAGAAATGTTGACGTTTATTTCGATTGGAATGACGTAAGTTAATTGTTTTAGATGATAACGCGTGCTATAGTCGAGTGCAATTATTTAGCAGTTAGTGTCACTCGCTCGTTGCATTAGAGCGACGTTAACTAGTAAACTACGGCTTACATGTCATTTTTTTTACTATCTGTATATAAATCGAAACGCATTATCAGACGAATGTCGGACATTGCTGAAAAATGTACCGACGTAGGATACAAAAAATACGGTAATTTTTGGGGAGTTTGATGTCATGTAATTTTGTACATGTACTGTAGGAATATTATTGACATAAATTTGAATACCGAACGCGTTTTAAACATGAAATATATAACGAGGTGCGATCCGACAAATATTCCATTCACATTCACTTCCTGTTATTGGATAAACCGCCACTCGCTGACATCCGTCATTTCTATTTGGTCCTGCTTGGTGCTGGAAGTTACAGAGTACACTGTACATGTATCAGACTGTAGTATTAGTATATAAATGTTGTTTTCTAGGTAAACATCACTGGAAACATGATCAATGTATGGTATGTAGTGTTTGTGGTGAATGTACTGGTTATGGTGTTAGTTGTGTTAATAGTGGACGAGCTGATAAAAACCCAGGAATGTAAGTATATTACCATAACTCTTGCGACAACTCTTTTTACTTTAAGTTATAAATTGGGGAGTTTATAATGATGTTGTTTTTGATATATCTGTGAAAACCTTGTAATTTGGTTTTGTGCTGTCTTTTTAATTAGTCTTATTTTGTATTATTCCTTAATTTTATTAGTATGTGCTCAGGTGAACTAGCTTGGAAAGATTAGAAACAAATTATCATTTCTTGAGCATTTTGTGGTCTAAGGGGAGACAATAGGTAACAGAAGAGTTATCTCCCCTACCAATCTATTTTGTAGCTTAAATTTAAAATGAAATATATTTTATTGAGAAATATTGTTTTGTATACATTGATATATATCTGTTTTGTATACTTTAAGGCCATGTGGCTGTGGTTCAGGAGACTCAGGTTGTTCAGATTGTGGAGCTTGTCGAGTTTGTGCAGGAGAAAAACTAGAATTAGAAGAATTGGATGAAAGAGGTTTACTGGAAGTTTTTTCTAAAGACAAAGAGCTTTTACCGCTTGATATAATCATTGGTGAGGACAAAATAATTTCTGTTCCTGGTTTATCATAAGTATACATTCCCAGAGACATAAATTTAGTCGGAAACACTAAGATAGATATAAATATAAAAGAAAAAAACTGTTGAAAGAAAACATTTTTATTCTGTTTTTATTTCGTTGATAAAAAGAATTATGGCCGAGGAATATTTGGTTTACATTTTGCGGTCTACTAATTTAAGAAGATCTTGTGTGACTTCTGCTTTGTCACGCCACAGGCCTGGAGACCTTTTTTTAAAAAATGTTGTGCTCTGGATCTTTTGTTTCTCATGACTGAGTTTGATCTGTCGATTGTATGTTATAAGGAGTTGCCTTTCTAATGTCTGCCAGTTTTGTCTAAGTGAAATATTATTAATTAATTGTATAGGCAATAAGGAGTTGCCTTTCTAATATCTGCCGGTTTTGTCTAAGTGAAATATTATTAATTAATTGTATAGGCAAAGAGGGATGTAGAATTGTTTTTAAGCACAAACATTGTGAAATATCTTTTAGGTCGTCATGTTGCTAGACCAATAGAACAAATGGGTAGACGATGGGAACAAAAAGTCGAATTAAGAAGAGCTCAACAAAAACTAGCAAGAGAAAAACGTCAAAAAGGTATTTTATAGCACAGTATCTGTGATATATATTTTGTTTAATAGAAACCTTGTCAAATTAAAATAGTAGAAAAATATGTATGATTTAATTAATATCGCAGATCCTGCATTTCATGTGTTTAAATTAATTATTTAACATGAAACTAAACTATCAACAGTAGATAAATAATGGGTAAAAAGAGGCCAATCAGAAGATTTTAGAATTGATTATATTTAAATCACCAACAGACTATGTAATTAACACCATTTGTCTGTGTATAGATGGAGGAGCTGATCAGGATACAGAATATACTAAACTAGTTAGTTTACCACCTGCTGAAATAACAGTTGATAATGGTGAAATACCAGTAACACAGATAGTTTGTGGTCTACATCATACAGGTATTATCATACTTTTATTAACTCACATTATACTGTGGTAGTATATTGTCGTAATCTTGGCTTGATGTCTTTACATCCACAATTCATTGTTAACACACAAAAAAATATTTTTTTTGGGTTGGACTGTTCAGCTGCAGGCGGTCGTTGTTTACTTACTAGTAGCCGCAGTGACTCAGTGAGTAAGGTTCTGGCCGACTAACTTGGAGGCCCTGGGTTTGATTCTTCTGCTGGCTGCAAAAGGTCCTTAGAATTCTCCAGGGCGGTCCTCCCTTGTCAGTCATGTAGGACGCAGGTGCTTACAAGGACAAAGCCTTGTTGTTTAAATGGTACAAAAAAACAGAGTCCTATATACACCTTGACAGTTGCAATTTAATTGCTAGCTGGGCAAGCTTTTGCTTGTAGCACACTGTATGGCGTATACCCATCATCATTAGCCCTGTAGTTGCCCTTTAGGTGCAGAAAAGTATTTAATTGTCTGGCAACCTTTATTTATTGGTTATTTTAGCTTTTTTCTTTTATTGTTAATTGTAACTTTATTACTTTTCTAAATGTTAAAAGCTAAACTTCTTTCATTAATCACTTTAGACATCTATAAATAAAGTATAGTTTTTTATGTCTATTTTTAGAGTAATAAGACCAGTTTTTGTATTAAGATAAATTGATATTTGTGTTATTTACAGTGCTATTACTACAGAATGGAGATGTTTATACATTTGGTAATAATTCATCTGGACAACTAGGTTTAGGAGATATGACAGTCAGGTATAATTGATTATTACTTTTACTTACTAGCAATTGACGTGGCGTAGCATAGCTCGGGTATAGCCATAAACAAGAAGTAGCAGAACTTCGAAACTGAAAGTGGTAGTCCATCGCCTTCAGGCCTACTTTACTCCCAGACCTATGTTGCTCATTGCAATCTTGGAATTGTAATGTCGTACCAAAAATCGAAACTCATAAATCGATGTGCATGTTGATTTCATTGTGATCATACCTAAATTGGAGGAGTCTCAGGCTTGTCTTTGAAGAGCTTTTACATTTAGGGGGTTGGATGGCTGAATGGTTATCATAAAGCCTGTCATTGAGTCAACTGGCGGGGTTTCGAATCCCAGGCTGTACATGGCAAGGAGTAGAGTCGCCTGTCCAACCTCGTGGGTTTTCTCTGGGTCCTACGGTTTCCTCCCACTGCTAAAGACCCCTACGCGCAAGCGAAATATTGAAATATAATTAAAACCATATGTTAGTCCCGAAATGACCTAGTTAGTGTCGAGTGGACGTAAACCCCATAAATGATATATCTGTACAATGTGTATGTATTACAGAGGAACACCAACTAAACTACAATTACCTCTACCTGCTACACAGATAGCTGCTGGTAGTACACATACAGTTATATTATTAACTAGTGGAGAAGTCTATACATGTGGTAATTACCCCGTAAGTACACATACAGTTATATTATTAACTAGTGGAGAAGTCTATACATGTGGTAATTACCCCGTAAGTACACATACAGTTATATTATTAACTAGTGGAGAAGTCTATACATGTGGTAATTACCCCGTAAGTACACATACAGTTATATTATTAACTAGTGGAGAAGTCTATACATGTGGTAATTACCCCGTAAGTACACATACAGTTATATTATTAACTAGTGGAGAAGTCTATACATGTGGTAATTACCCCGTAAGTACACATACAGTTATATTATTAACTAGTGGAGAAGTCTATACATGTGGTAATTACCCCGTAAGTACACATACAGTTATATTATTAACTAGTGGAGAAGTCTATACATGTGGTAATTACCCCGTAAGTACACATACAGTTATATTATTTACTAGTGGAGAAGTCTATACATGTGGTAATTACCCCGTAAGTACACATACAGTTATATTATTAACTAGTGGAGAAGTCTATACATGTGGTAATTACCCCGTAAGTACACATACAGTTATATTATTAACTAGTGGAGAAGTCTATACATGTGGTAATTACCCCGTAAGTACACATACAGTTATATTATATACTAGTGGAGAAGTCTATACATGTGGTAATTAACTTGATCAGCATTACTAAAGTAAATACGAAACAATACAAGTCTCGATTATCCATTTTCTTACGTTTAATTATTTTTCACAAAATGTATATTAATCCGCTAAATATCACAGGTCTGGATAATTTAATTAATGTCTAATTAATAATTTAGATAATATTCAAGCCTAAAGACAGACCTGCAATAGGCAGATTTAGCTCTTGCATAACATATATATTTTTTTGATATGGTTTTAGTGACAGTTTGATTATATTTCCCTACCATTATTCATTCAATTTCTTAATCATGTTTTCATTGCCTCGAGACTTTATTTTGTCTAGAAGGGAGCCATAGGTCGAGTAAGAAGTGAATATGTAAAAAATAAAGCTTATGCTACTTCACCTTTTAATACCCTACCTGCACCAATATCTGCTGTTGGTAAGAACAACTTTTATTTTCATTTCTACTCTATATTTTCTTTAAGATTTTTAACTCCAATCAAACCATTCCAACCTCACGGGTTTTCCCCAGGTCCTCCGGTTCCCTCCCACTGCTGAAGACCCCTACGCTCAAGCAAATTATTGAAAAAAAATGAAACCATATGTTAGTCCCGAAATTACCTAGTTTGTGTCGAGTGGACATTAAACCCCATTTCTCTATCTCTCCAACCAAACCATGATATCAAGTTAGGATAGAAAATTGGGTGTCCACCGGTGTATGCCGTCTTGTCAAAATTTGTTTTTTGAAAATCAAGTTTTGGTGTAAATCAACTACGAATGTCTAAGCCTTTTTGCAAGATAAATGAATTTGAGATACAAATTAATCCCTTTAAATTAAAATCAATGAAAAGTTGTGTTTGGTATTTTAACCTTATCTCTCAATGGGAACAAATAAATTTAAAAATGTTTTGATATCTACCAAAAATAAAAACGCTAGTAGAAAAGCTATTCTTCTGCAGTTTAGATTTCTGTATCTACCATATTATGAGGTCTGTCAATTTTTGAATGTATAGAATTTGACAGAAATTTTGATTATTTCAACTTTTTTTTTCAGGTGCTAGATGTGGTCGACGTGCTACATGGATTGGTGCCAGTGGTGATCAGACATTTATGAGGATTGATGAATCGTTAATTAACGCCCATACATTATCTAAATCTAATGTATTCGCTAGTTCTACATGTATAGGTATGTAATAAGGAAGAAGTTCGGGTATTTTAATGCAAACATTTCAGTTAATGATTTAACAAAATATTATTGAGAAATAATTATGCGAATAGCAACATGTAAAGCATTGTTATGATGCACATCATACTTTATCTTTATAATCCATTATAGTTTATCAGCTTTAACACCCTAAAATCTGGCCAGTCCACATAGATTCGACTTATCCTTATCATGTATATTCATTATAGGATTAATCCCGAAAGGAGAAGACCATGCTGGTTTAATGAAATGTTTAATGATAAGTAAAGTTGATGGTGGGTGTAAAAGGTATGTAATATTACATATTTGTTAGAGGGTTCATAAGGTCATTTCATCCATTCACAGTTACTGTGATTATAGAGCTGGCTTACTAAAATGACAGCCCAGCAGCGAAAAAGAAATGAAATGAAATAGGGTTTAACATCCTACTGTTCTGCTCCAATTGGGCTTATGAAGATGGGCATACGCCATACAATGTGCTATGATGAGTGAAATTTTGTTCGTACAGCAGCGTTACAGCCTACTCTTATATCGAGTTCCAACCATCAAGGGATCTTTTACGCCCTGTTGATTCAGAAAAGTAGGATATTAAACCCCAATTATTTTTGAATTTGCATTTCCCAAAGAATAACAATAGCACTATGTACACTCAAGCTGTGCTCACATTTTAAGGAGTATATATATTATTGTATGTTGGTTGGAAACTTACTGTCACATGATCAGAATAATATGAATGTTATTTGATATTTTTATAGTTTTAGTGGAAATGAACAAGTTGATTTAAGTCAACAAGCTGTTTGTTTAGATCCAGTCAATGATGTATTGTGGGGGTAAGTATATAATGAAACTAATCCAGGGGCCTGTTTCACGAAATTTTAACTAAGATAAAATTCAAATTTTAGTAATTTGATTGGATAATATAAAATTTAGACTTTATCTTTGGTAAAGATTTTGAAAAACAGGGCCCTGTCCTGTAGAGATTTCTATATACCTATAGTTATAACTTACTTGACAATTCATATTCTAGAAAGTATGACTGCTTTCAAAATAACATAAAATTAACAGGTTTTATTTTAGCACAAATATGTTATAAGCGTTGTATGAAAAAATCACTAAGTTCAGTCATATTTAGAGCTTTACAATTTGACAAAATGAAAACCTCTGTGTCAGAATTTTTAGAAGGATTCTTTGAGAACCAGAATACTTTAATTCACGTGTCATGACAGATTACAATATTTCTTCTTATTTCAGATATTCATCAGCAACCCAAGAATTACAATGTTATAATGTTTTATCAACTGATGCTCGAGATCTCCGATTGATAGATCAAGGATATTGTCATATATTTTCACCAGAATTAGCTGTACCAACCAGAATGGGTTGTAAAGCCTCCCGCTCACATTGTGCTTTACATATACTAGGTATATTAATACTAACTTATGTCATTACATAATGCTTACCTTGCCATACCCGGGTGTATTGATCGAGCTGTTCGGCACAGACTTCTTGACTAGAATGTCGTGAGATTGGATCCTTGTGTAGGCCAAATAGATTCTTTAGGATTTTTTAAACCTGGTTCTCACTAGCCAGGGTTGGCACCTGTGTGGTTGGCAAGAAAAATATGTCTAGTTTTTTGGATAGGAGGTAAATTTGAGATCCCATGTATACCATTGGTAGCCTGATAAAGTTCCCCAAACATTGGCATGCATGCACATGAATCCTTAGCAGTAAAATTCAATGAAATGAAAATACCCTAAGTTAGTTATATAGGTACATGTACATAGTAATAGCCTGTTCAGACTTTCAAGTTAAACTGTTTTAAAATGCGTGGAGATCGTTAAACCAGTTTAAGTTGTAGTCTTAACTAAATTTTGGGCAGAGTCTAGTTTGCCTTAAATACATATTTTTTCTATGTAACTATTTTTTGTAGGTTGCTTGGATACTCTAACTATTGCTCGACAACTCAACATTCAAGTTGCTGAAGAGACAAAAGAAAAACAAACAACAACCAAAGTTTATTCTAAAGAAGATTTCTCTGTCCTTAATCGATTTGAAAGTAAGTTCGAATTTCAGCAACATCATCCATATTTGAATCTTTCATGATTTCTCATTTACTTATATATTTGGGACATTTTTGACGTAATAATAGATGAATTGAAATGAATGTCCTCTGTTCTTCATAAACAGTGCTAATGAAGAAGGAAAAATAAAACTGCAAGTCATGTGGGATAATACCCAACAATCTATTTGCTTTTCTCATTTTCATCAATTGTGTTTTGTTTTGTTTGACCAGGTCATGGTGGAGGTTGGGGTTATTCAGGTCATTCTATTGAAGCTATAAGATTTATGTGTGATACAGACGTATTAATAGGTGGACTCGGATTATTTGGAGGTAGAGGAGAATATTTTGGCAGAATTAAGGTAAGGCTGACTATAAGAAAATTATTAAGCACATCTGAGGCCAAAACGAGCTCTTTTTTTTTTGGCCTCCAGTTTGTGAAAGACATATTCTGTTGTATAGGTATGAATCACCATCATTTGGATCCTGAGGCTTAACCGGTATAGGATCCAGATTCGTACTCTCTACAATCAAACATTACTTCATTTAACATAGTTCAGGATGACAATATTGTTTATTATTTTAGTTATTTGAAATCCATGTGGAATCCATTATTTGTATATTATTTTAGTTATTTGAACTTGGGGTGGATGGAGGTGAAAATGAAATAGATGGAGAACAATTAGCAGAAACAGAAGAAATGCCATATGAATGTGGTCCAAGGTAAGTTTCACAATTTTCAATATGAAAAAAACATTTGTTTGAGGCTTTATTATCTTTTTTTTTGTGTCAAGTAAACGATAAGTTGTATCAGTGTAAACATAACTTGCCTAGTGCATGACACCTACCACCATTAACATATTTAAATGGAGCAGTAGTTTGAACAAAGCAACAGGATTAAAGTCTTAGATAAAAATGTTTTTGAATGTTTTAAATGTGACTATATTACAGAGAGAAGTATGCTGTATTATTTGATGAACCTATATTAATACAAGCTAATGTATGGTATGTAGCATGGTCTAGAATATCAGGTCCTAGTAGTGATTGTGGTTCTAGTGGTCAGTCAACGGTCACTACAGAAGATCAGTAAGTATTTTTGCAATGTCAGCACCCTTCTGTCAATTGATCATTTATGTACTGTCAATGGTGTACACAGAACCTCATTTCCTTTCATCAGATCCAAATGACTAGATGCTATTCCTTGCCCATATCTCTGCCCTGCACCACTTGACCAACACTCGGTTCACACCTTGGGCCTGGTTAATCAGCCAGCATCATGCACACTTAGCAAAGTTTGGATTTAGTCTATTTCCGAAAATTCAATACATGTTAGATATTAACTTTATTCCTATAAATCTTCTTTTAAAAATGCAATATTCTTTTTATTTCAGAGTTGTATTTAAATTTAAAGGTTCTAATAAATCTAATAATGGTACAGATGTCAACGCTGGCCAGATTCCACAAATTTTATACAGGTTTGTTTGCCAGTTAGTTATATAAGCTTATAGCATATCAGAGATTTTGTTGTGCTTGAGCTATTTTTTTTTTCAATGTCACTGTTAAAAGTCCCACCTTCACCTTTTCAAGCTGTTCATGAGATAAAACCCCAACAATTAAAGTCCCACCTCGACTTTGATCAAATTATAAATATCTTTCAGTTAATTGCTGATTTTCAGATCTTTTAATTATAAAATATTTTATTAAATATTGATTGAAGTGTAATATTCCAGATTGCCTTCTCGTGATGGTCCTAGTGTTATAAGAAGAACAGAACATATTGAACCAGCTCATATACTTAGTGAAGATTTCTCGCATTCTGTCTCAGCAGTAAGTATCGTTGTTTTTACTTCAATTTTAAACATTTCGTGTTAAGAACTAAACAGATAATCATAGAAACTAGCGTTAAATCACATTGATTGAAATGGGTTTAACATCCCACTTTATGCTATAAGTATAATTTTACCCTGACAGTAGATTTCCGCCTATGCTTTGTGGAATTCCAACTGTCAAGAGTTTTTTAACCCTCTGAATGACTATTAAAATTCCTTGTCAGACCCTCCATCCTGTACCATGCCAAGACTGTGCTCGAACCCAGGACCTCCTGGTTAGTGAGGCACGGCCTAACTCACTTATCCACCATGCTCCTGAGACTAACGATTAAGACCATAATTAAAAAACTATAAACTGTGTAAAAGAATAAAATATGTCACAATATATCTAGATATGTTTATTTATATTATTGTGTTTTGTAGACCTGTTTTGATTCGTTGTTGAGATTATTAGATTGGGCGTGGAATGTGTTCCATACAGCTGTAAGTGATATAGATAATTTAAAGGGTGCCAGTCATACAGCCGCTGTACATGATCTACAAAGATTGGTTTATATCTGTCGAGCTTCTCTACGATTACTCAAGATATATGTCAATGAAATATATTCTGATGGAGGTGATTATTTTTTTATTAATATCAATTTTTTTGCCCAAAATCTTGAAGAAGAATAATTCTATGCGAATTCTTGTAGCTGTGATCGTGAATATTTTGGTGACCTTCCAGAAACCACAATTATTATCGACCTGTCAGTTTAATTGGAAATTCAAGTAGTCTGCTCCTCATCAGATTTCAACAATTTTCATTAAAATTTCCTAGAGTACTTCCCCTTCACTTAGAAAATTTGTTAAAACGGCAGGAACCAATCTTTGATTATTCCACTGCTATAAATCAAGTGAAAGCTATCTAATTGGCTAAAACATATTTCTTCAACCAATCATGTACTTGTAATAGAAGCCTGTTAATGGGTAGTTTATGACTTACAACAGGTTAAACATTGATTATTGTATTTATTATATTTCAACTTATAGTAAGTAAAAAGAAAAATTCCATGGAAACAACAGAACTAGCTGAGAAGATTGGAAATGCTAGAGATGTTTTAAAGAGAATCCTGGCAGAAGAAATAAATCCCACCAAATTTGAAGTCTTTTTAACCGAGCCTGAAGGAATGACCGAATTCAAGGAGCAAAGAGAAGACATTTTGAACGAATGTCATAAAACATTTAGTTCGTGCTTTCATGCATTTTACCCAACAGGAACCTTAAAATGGTGGTGCTTATGTGATTTATTATGTCGCACAGAACCGGTAAGTTTTATGTCAGTTTTATGTCAGTTTTACTAGAATTAGAAATAAATATTTATAGTTTGCTAGAGCATATAGCAATGCCATAGATGTAAGTCAGTGTTTTTTTTTTAAATCAACATTTGGTTTTAATATCCCTTTGCACCGTGATATACTAATTCACAAAAACTTTCACTCAATTCAATATTAAAGATGGATTATTGCATTGGAGATCTTTGGTGGTTGGTGGTCATTACATCACATATCTACCAATTCTACCTTGCACCTGTCTGAATATTTTGTTAGTTATTTTAAATATGAGTTTAATAAATACCCATTTTCGGTATGTAGATGAGTCGATGTGTCTCTTAAATAAGACATTTGTCAAAATGGTTTATATTACTATTGTGGTGAAATTTTGAAGTTCAGGGTATTTAATGGTTTTGATTTTTTGTATGAAAGATTAGTGATTAGACCTGTGATTGCACTAGTGTAAAATTATTATTTATGATAATTAAAAATTACCTTTTATGTAACAAAACCGTTAGATTTAATTCTGGTGTATATATAGAGATGGTTTTCTTCTTATTTTTATTCATTTCATAATATAGATTTTTAATGCATGGTTAGATTCTTATATTGATGATGATTCTTTGTAATTTTTAATATATATATCAGGGCTTCCACTTCAAAATTTTCACAACCGGTCATTTTTCCGGTTGAGAAAGTGATGGTATTTTTAGCATAAAATAAGAAGCCATAAAACAATATGATATTGAAATGCCGTTCGGGTTTAATTGGGTCAAGGACAGTCACAAATAAATTTTATCTCACGTCGGCATTTATACCCACCCATCCCCTAAATAAAGGAACACATATGATGTAACCAATTATAATTTATTGATTTATATAATATAAAAATATAACAACAAGAAACATTCGCAAGTACACTATTTTCTTACTTTTTTTATAGGCTATACTCGTATCTCAAATGGAACTGTTAAATAGTCGATATTCGTGTTCATGTGATGTGTCATTGTCACTGGAGACAGTGTGCTCTACGAGAGCCGACTTTCTAAAATTTTGGGAACAATCACAAAACTATTCTTGGCGTTATATTTTTAACAACGATCTTTTAATTAACCTGTTCGTATACAGGACAAGTTAGACTGTTGACAGTTTCTCCATACACGGCGAAAAGTAGTTCCGAGTGATTAATGCATTTAAATTATTAAAAGTCATTCAATGTACAATAATTAACATACTTTTTAAACTAATTAATATATTATTAACTCTTACCAATATTTGGGGAGCTCAAAGAAGATCGTTCTTGTATTTTCACTCGATAACATGTAAAGATTGATTAACAGTGTATCAAAATTGCGGCCAGCGTAAATAGTTCATTGTGTCAAGTAAAGTAACGACAATCAGTTGTTACATAAAGGAAACAAAAGGATTAAAAAAAACAACCGACAATACATTTTTGTGTATGAATATTAAATCTTAACCACGGGAACGTTTGTGACAAGATTTTAAGACAGAATTTGTGTTCCACGTGGACCAATGTTGAAAAAAGGCGATCGGATTGATTTGACGACAATTGTTATTCTGAGTGGTTTGGAATTTCAACATTTTGAAATGATGTAAAGCATGCAAACATTTCTGCTTCATATATCATTCGCATGCTTAACTCTAGTTATCAAGTGAAGACATCAAAGTAAAGTTTTTAATCTGTTTGGAGTTGACATAGTAAATATAGCTGCACGAGCGATGAAAGTCGACTAATATGCTGTAACATCAACTCGGTTTTAAGAATGGTCACACAGTACTGATTAAAAAATAAAACTCAGTTAATTAACGTGAATAAATGTCAAGCTATTAATCTGTTTGATACTGATCCTCCGTTGATTGTGAGTACAGCAATATACACAAGGATAATTGATTGGCAGTCAATTTGCGGACTACTGAACACTGTTAATTTGATTATACCCGACAGTTTACATCACGACACGCATGGAGTTTCGTCGAGTCCAGGATTTTATGATTTAGCACAAAATATGCTATTTTTCCGGCATGCAAAATGACCTACGGGTCTGATCGGGTGTAGGTCATTTTCCAGAGCCGTAGGTCCCGACCGGCATATACGGCCGAAATGGAACCCCTGATATATATATAATTTATTTTCTGTAATTCTAACAAATATTAATATTTTACTTAAAGATGCATTACATAATAAAAATTTAGATAAAGAGTTGGCTATAACAGTTAAAAATTAGATAAATGAAAAAGGAGTATATTAAAAATTTCATTCAAATTACCTTATTCAAAGTGAAGTATATGCAGCATAGATTGTTTATCTTTGTAGCAATGGTACTTGACAGTCAAGACCAAGTCTTGATTATCCATTTTATCGTTAAATTTTAAAATTTCGTGGCTGTTCTAATTCATTTAAATATCTGTCATCCGATGTTCTAAAGAGTTGATTATGGACTAATAAATTTCTAAATAATAGATACAATTTGAAACCAAAATAAAGACCCACAGATTTAGCTCTGACATAATGCATCTTTAATAGAAGAAATGTGTGTTGATATTTTAAAAGGCCCACACCACCTTGATTTAATTAAAAAAAAATAATCAATTTGTTTTTAAACTTTTAAGTCTAAAAATGAAGATTTTGTGTTCCACTGTGGATGAAGTAAGCCAAAATATAAACTAGGATTAGTAAACAAGCCAATGCTTAAATTTAACAGTATGAAACTTGTCCAATCAAAAATAACACATGAGATCTACACATTATATTACTACTATATTTTGACATACATTAGGATGTTAAATCCCATTTGATTTCATTTATTTTGACTTAATTAATCATTTCTTCTGGATATTGTATTGGTATTCTTCTATTGAAGTTACAATTAAAGTGACAATGTGTTGAGAAATTTATAATAAAATTTACCCCAGTATGGCTGATATTGCAAGTTCTAGTTTGAATCTAGATGGTTTTTATTCAATATTTCTCAGAATCTTGGACTCTTAGGTCGTTTTCTCTGCCTTCTTACTGCTATCAGTATACGAATTAGTAATAAATTCTGACGATTGTCACTTTAATTGATTCTAGATTTATGTGCTTCTTGTTCTTAGAATTGTTGTAATAATATCACTTGGCTTTCATATCTTATTATATTTCCTTAATTTCTAGATGCTTAAAAAGAGAAAAGGTTCTAATAAGGTTTGTATGAATGTACTTTGGGTGGTTAAAAATATAAATGTTGCTTGATGTTAGAATTGTTCCCTATAAAAGAAACGCTATGAAGGGATGATCCAATTGAATTCTATGCATATCTGTCAAAATAATTTTAGAAAAATAAAAAGTATTTTTTTAAATGATCTCTAAAAAATTGTGATATTTAAAAAAATCGAAGAAAACCTAATATGTGAGAACTAAATCCATCTTTCTCAGATGGTAGTAAGAATTTACTTCGATTTTAGTCATGAATACAGTAATAAAGGCCATTATATGTAGATTAAAGAGCTGATTTGTCTATTGGTAAATATATAAGATTTTAAAAAATGTGTAATTTGTATGTCCTATTTAAAAGTGTAACAGTGAGTAACTGCTAGGTCTAAGGAAGTTTTATAATTTTTATTTCTTGCTTATTTTCTTTATTAAACCTCTATAACTTCTTTCTTTATTCGAGTATATATCAATGCATCTAATATTAGCTTGAATGATTTCCTCAGTGTCTACACATAATAATATATGTTTTACTATCTTGAATAAATTAATAGTATGTAATATACTAGAACTAGAAATAGTTGTGTTAAACCCGGCATTGAAATCGAATTATCTAGAATAACTGCAGGAAAAATTCATAAAATGAGCAAATGTCATCAATGTTTAAACCAAGACAGCATTTCTATCTGTTTCTTAACTTGATAATCTTGCCAATGACTCGATCTTCAACTGGATTTTTAAGAAACGCTGGTTTAGCAAACTATTTAGAATATTTATGTCATTAAATATATAGTCTACCCTCTTTGAGGCTAACCAACATGGGCCCTAGGAGTATAAATGGGAAAGTATATGTCTGGTAGAAGTTGCAAATGGAGGGGAACATAAAGCTATATAAATAAGTAATGTCATGTAGAATGAAGTTGCCCCACTACCAGATATATTTTAATGTATCAAACAGCGTTTGGAACTTCTCTTAGATATATATCCAAGGCTTCTATTGAAATGATCTAAAGCTCTGTGGTATTTTATCGCAGAATTACAAATGTTCTGTTTCCCCATGTTATTGGCACTCGATCATACTACTGGAAATTAAAACTCCTTAAATGGGTTAGCCATTCTATGGATAACATACGAACAGCTGAATGTTTTGAGTGTACTTAAACCCACTTGTATTAACGGGTGCCCTGTTAATTCAGTACTTTCTAATTCTGTAACAGGTATCTTTAGCAACTCATACAAGTTGGAGATTTAAAATCTACCTATATTTTCACCTTTAAACGGAGGACTGTTGTGCAGACATTGAAAGATTGTATGTTACATTATATAACTGTCTATATATTTATCTTATTCTAGTCATTACCTAATGCTGGAGGAGTTGGACGTCTTCTTGCTGCAGTTATGGAGGCAATGTGTCATCCAGCCATCAAACTGACAAATATCATGCCAATAAACTGTGAACCAGAAGCCGAGGAAATACTGAGACGTCACTCGCTATGTATGGATGACAATACTAACAGTGCTGCTCGAATGGGAGAGATGCACAAGTATCCTATTTTGGCTAGTCATATGAGTTACAGAATGGAGGTATGAACATAAATATCCTATATTGGCTAGTCACATTGAGTTATGGAATGGAGGAACGGTACATTTATTAGCTAGTCATATGAGTTCTAGAATGGACGTACATTTACATAAATATCCTATATTATTATTAGCTAATCACATAAATATCCTATATTATTATTATTAGCTATTCACATAAATATCCTATATTATTATTAGCTAATCACATATAAATATCCTACATTCCTGCATTAAACTAGTATGAGTTACAGAATGGTAGTACATTTACATAAATATCTTATTGGCTAGCTATGAGTTATTGAATGGAGGTACAGTTACATAAATATCCTGTATTAACTAGTTTACATTCATTCTATTTTTATGCTGCTATATTAAAGATAGGTTTTCAAGACAATCAAGATCCTATTACCTAAATGTTTAGAATTCCATGATAAAAAGGCATTCATGGATTTCCACTCACTCACTGTCGAACATTACCTTTTTCAACACTGGTTGTATTGTATCTGTATTTATTATTGATGAAACTATTTTTTGTAGGTTGATAGTGTAGCTGGTGGCAGCCATATTTCTTTTAAAGAAGTCTTAGATCGTTTGTTGATGATTGTTACGCTACCGGTTCGTCTTACACTCAACAAAGATGTCTTTGATTTCCCACAATCCCTTGTGGCTAATACATGTGCTCTTCTATCAACTATTATCAGTGAATTGGCTGCAACAGCAACTGGACTAGAAATGGTGAGATATTTACTTTGTTGTTTGATCCCTGCATTGGCTGATAAGTTCATTGGGATTTTGCTCTACGATCAGTGGTGCATGACAGAGGGCCTGACAAGGACAGCTATCTAGTCGTTCGGATGGGACGAAAAACCGAGGTCCTGTGTATACATTGGCCTGTCCGTAAAAGATCCCTTGGCAGTTGAAATTCAATATAAGAGTAGGCCATAGTAGAGTAGGCTATAGTGCCTCTGCCCGGGCAAAATTTCCTTCATAGCACACTGTATGGCGTATGCCCGTCTTCATTAGCCATTTATATTTGTAAAGTTATTGCTACATTGTTTATATACAGGTTGACTTTACTACATCATCCCGTCCACTGTTGGTAACACCAAATCGTTTTACACGAACTAGTCAGAGTCCATTTTGGAATACTGGTAATGGTAGTCCTGATGCTGTAGCTTTTACTGTTGATAGACCAGGAATTCTAATAGCTGGTGTATGTGTATATGGGGGTGGAGGAAATTATACATATGAAGTAGAATTATTAGATGAGGTATATATATATGACTAGAAATATTTTATCAGATGGATTTAAAGAATACAATACCCAATTTCCGATCAACACTGCAGTCTTATTACTGTCGGAATCATATTGGTTCCTTATTTCATTTTATGCCTCTCTGCTGTGAATGTAAAATAAGAATCGGTAAAGATGGAAAAAATGACCGCAGGTTTTTGTCAAAATCACAGAAGTATTGTGTTTACGAGACATTAAACTTCATTTCATTCCCTTTATCTTCTGGATTTATGTCTTTTGTTATTTTTGGTCTACACTACACTAATATTATGTAATTCTTATCATTTGCAAGTTCTCTTTAAAAAATTTGGCTTATCCTTGAGTATGTTAAAATTAATTTTGTTTGAAACAAGACATACATTCATCATTGACTATTATGGACCTCATCATAACCATTACATGCTCAATCTTTAGTGTATAACGAGTGCTATCTCTAGTTCAAGTTTCTATCTAGTATTTAAAAGTAATAATAACATATTTTGATGTGTCTAGCAGCAGCCCGAGATAAGAGGAGCAGAGTTATCTCATACACAGAGATGGAATACAGTTGAAACAGTACGAGGGTCGTATACCCCAGAAGATTGTGTTAATGATATCGCGGAGATCAGATTTGACCGACCAGTTCCCATCAAGGTATGAAACCCTATATTCCATCTAAAGGATTGACACAATTATTCTGTGGATAACCTCGACACTTATACATTTTGATATTTTAACATCTATGCTGATATTGTAGTTTGATGCTGAGAATGATTCTAATTACTGGTTGTTATCCATAGAATTATGCTATTGTAGTCGTTATCCATAGAATTATGCTATTGTAGTTTGATTCTTATAATGAATTTAATTACTGGATGTTATCCATAGAATTATACTATTGTAGTCGTTATTCATAGGATTATGTCATTGTAGATTGATACTTAGAATGAATCTAATTAGTTTGAAATTATCCCCGAATAAAAAGTGAAATACTTGTAACTTATAATGTCAAGTGTGTATAAAAAACTGTTTGTTTTATTAGGAAGGAGTAAAATATGCTGTAAAATTAAAGAATCGTGGATCACGAACATTAAATGGTGATGGTGGAAAGACTAAAGTGAAATGTTCAGATGGAACAACCTTCACCTTTACAGCCTGTTCTTTAAGTAGTAATGGTAGCAATCATATGAGAGGTCAAATTCCACAGATATTATACTATAGGTAATTCGATTGGTTATATATCTACCAGATAGTTTGTCTTTGGACTACCAAAATCAAGTAACTAACAACAAACAAATCAGTGGTAATAAAGCCGTAGTTGTGATCATTTGATCCAAAATCATCACCAAATATAATGTGGATTGGGATTCCTTAGTGCACAGTACCACTTTTGAATGATTAAAGTTTTCTTTTTTCAAATATTATTCTAGTATGTTTAGTATTATTGTTAAAAAAAACTAGAAAATAAACTTGTTTTACTTACAGTGCTCCTCAAGAAGGTGAAAGCCATCAACAAAGTAGCAAGAATTTAGCTGAGTTACAGGCTCGTAAAAATGCCATTGATATTACCGGTGCCATCTGTATTATAGCTACAGATCTATTACATAGAGCACAAGGTCTTGCAGGTAAGTCTTTTAAATCTCAGAACAATTGCATCTAGTTGAAGTGCTATTATCTAGACTAATCCAGGACTACAATTTCGTTCCATCTGAATGACTAGATACTTTTCTTTGTTACTCCTCTGTCCTGCACGACTGATAACGGAAACCAGAGGAGCTTGTTCAGACCAGATGACACCAGGATCAAACTGTAGTTTGTAACTCCTAAGAGGGTTGGGTGGCCGAATGGTTAGCATGTGCGTACTGTATCATAAAGCTTGTCATTAAGTCAACTGCTGTGGTTTCGAATTCTCGGTTGTACGTGGCAAGGAGTAGGGTAGCCTGTCCAGCCTTGTGGGTTTTCTCTTGGTCCTCTGGTTTCCTCCCACTGCTAATGACTTCTATGGGCAAGCAAATTATTGAAATAAAATTAAACCATATGTTAGTCCCGAAATGACCTAGTTTGTGCCAAGTGGATGTTAAACCCTGATTTCTCTCTCTGTCTTGTCACTCATATACTTGTTATACTTATAATGAAATGATAGACTATAATATAGATTATATTTTTAGGTGATGATGTGAGTGAAATATTGGGGAAATCTCATCTATTCTCATCATTATTACCATTAGCTCTAGCTTATGTTGGTCCAGTAGCTTCACAAGATCCTAGGGTAATTATAATACTCATTTTATTACTTTGTATATATAAATGATAGTTGAGGATGAATAAACCTGCTTATGTTGCTAATTATAAGGTTTGTTGTGTATAAATCACTGTATATGTAGATTAAAGATGCATTATACAAGATTATACAAGATTTTGATGAAGAGTTGGCCTTTGGTGCTGTAATAGTTAAAAACAGATAATGAAAATTAAATATATTGAAAATTTCATTCAGTACTTATGATGACCCAATATGTGTCATATCGTTTTTACCTGTTATTAAATTTTTTCTAAATAAATATGTGCTGATACAACTAGATTTGATGCAGTTATATTCTGTGTCAAAGAAATATTTCCTTGATACTCACTTGACACCTTTCGGGAAGCTGAGAGAATTCTATTGCAGAATGTTCAATCAAGTACTCCTACACAGGCCTGCTACAGGGGTGAAATTGTTTATTACTTACAAATATCTATTATGTTTCAGGGGGCTGTACAAGTATTATATTTAATACAAGATATTTTACCAGCTGTAGCTGCTATAACTAAACAGATAGCTAATCCTATGATTAACTCATCTTCAACATTTGATTCAAGTATAACAGAACAAGGCTCGGGTACTACATCACAACATTACGCTGTTGTTGAAAGTGATCATCCATATAAACCTGCTTCTGTTGCTAATTATAAGGTTTGTGAATAAATCACTGTATAGATAGATTAAAGGTGCATTAAATGAAGAGCTGGCCTTTATTGCTGTAATAGTTGAAAAACAGATAATGAAAATTGAGTATTTTAAAAATTTCATTCAAATCTGTGCGATGTTATCACTGGACTTTGAAGATGTTAGACAGATCTTTTATTATCCATTTTATCGTTAAATTTTACAATCTCGCTGGTTTTCAAATACATGTAAATAAGACAACTTGTCTGCGATATCATCATCGGTGGAAGCCGACATTAAACACCAAGAACAACAAGAAGCTAACTGTCAGCTTTTACTATTTGTATTTTGATTTCTAGGTGGAATTTCCACCATCGGTGAAATGGTTAGCTATAGAGTTTGATCCACAATGTGGTACAGCTCAGACTGAAGATTCTCTACAACTCTATGTACCAGCCGGTAACCAAGATACAACACTTCTATCATCTAATGGTAGCATGGAAAACATTAATCCAAAAATTACACACTGGCCATTACTCAAGAAATTTTACGGAAACAATAACTGGCCCAAACTATCTGTTATATTACCAGGTTTGATGTTATTATTTTTCTATAATCATTTATCACCATAGAACCAAAATATATTTTAATGTTTCTGACCATATTGTGGATCCGGTTATACATTAGAGCATATTCTTAGGACAATGGTTAATCCCACTCTGGTACTAATTATCTAAATTAAATAGAAGATATGCCATCTTGAAAATGTCACTAGACAGTGACTACTGATGTCAACCCAATTTAGTTCATTATTTGAAGCCCAACCATATAAAAGTGCAAGAGGACAAAATCCGGTTTGGCAAAAGAAAACAAATTTCTTCATATGAGTACATATATACAACATACAATATCAACTTAAGCGGCCTTTTCAGTTGATGATAAATTTTGTCTAAAAATGGAAATGAGCAAGTTGTTTCCACTCCGAAGAACAATATTTACAGTTTCCTGAATTCCCTTGATTTATTTTTATTTGTGACATACCTCTTTGTTTCATATTTTCTTACAGGAAATGAAGTTTTATTTTCATTGGAAACCGCCTCTGATTATGTTAAAGATGAAAAAGCCTGTTTTTATGGGTTTAAATGTACAGTAATAGGTTATGAGTGGACAGCTAAACCAGAAGAGGTTAGACTATTTGATTTAAAATAAAATAGATAGGAACGACATTTCATAATGATTATCATTTATTGGGTTCATTGTTTCGAGTATTATGCTACTAAATAAGATCTGATGATGGAATGGCATTGCTAAATAAAATACGGTCATAATAATTTTTAAGGAGCTCATTTATTGGCTTCAGTTTTGTTTTTTTATTATGAATTAAAAAGATATAGTGATGTTGGAATGTTATATTATATTATAGAGTATTCTACAACTTGAGAAAGAGTTAGCATATCTAGGAGGAATGTGTGCAGCAGCTTTAATGAAGAAAGATATATCTCTACCACCAGGTAATCTTTACATCTACATTTCAATTACTCAATTAATATATTCAGACCAAAATCAGTTAATATCAAGCAAATTTATAATTTGCTGAGATGTTTATATATAGTTAATATGGAAGAGAATGAGTTTTATTATATTATAATGTTTTGTAGTTAATATAGAAGAGAATGCGTATTATACTATTATGTTTTATAGTAAATATGGATGAGAATGGGTTTTATTATATTATAATGTTTTGTAGTTAAGGAAGAGAATGAGTTTAATTATATTATAATGTTTTGTAGTTAAGGAAGAAAATGAGTTTTAGTATATTATAATGTTTTTTAGTTAAGGAAGAAAATGAGTTTTAGTATATTATAATGTTTTGTAGTTAATATGGAAGAAAATGATGAAGAATTAGATAACATAGAGGAGGGAGCTCAACTGGTAAATAATTAATTATTTAGTCTTATCACAAAATCCCAATTATAACATTTTCAAAAACAGTATATAATATTTTCAAATGTTAAAGATGTTTTTACCAAATTTACCATCTAGTCATCTAAAAGGCATCTAAAGTATGTTTCTGGTTTTAAAATTTAATTTTGAAGAGACATACCTTTTAGAGCAATTTTAAAGTTTTTGGGGTTTTGTAATGGTATCAATATTGTCATATCTATAAAGTAGTATTGGCAATATGACTCTTTAATGAAATTGATGATCTGATTGTTTTATTTTCAGGTATTTGATTGTCATTCTAGTCTGTTAGATAAAGGATTTGCTCTTTCTCAACCCCCTACTATTATGCAAGCATTAGAAGGTAACCTACCCTTCTGTTGGCAGTCGAATGAAAAAGCTTTTCTTAAAGACTTTGTATCATGTACACCAGGAACCAGTGGTGGCAGATTGGCAAGGTATGTTCTTATGTCCCGTTTGAAAGATAATTTGGTTACACTATAGTGTTTGAAGAAATTAGGAGAGGACGAAAATTAGGATTGTTACCTACAAGTCATAATTTTTACGGGAAATTCGGTTTGAGAAATTTATTTTTATTTTTCACAAATTCTTTCAACAAGAGAACAAAAAAAAAAGTGTTTTCGTTTTTAGTAATTTCCACGAATTAAAAATACTGTTGAGTGTTCCAGAAAGTAAGAACTTTCTGCCTCTAACATAACACAACTTATAGACCATATTCAGTAGTATCCTGTTCCACAAAGTATGTGTAAGATCCTACTATGCAACTATATTTAATGTGTGTGTTCTAGTGTACACTTGCTTAGATGTTTTGATGTTAATAATTACTATATGTGTTCTAATGTAACATTCCGAGGGATTTGCTTAATATTGCACAGATTTGTGTTTTTATGTCGTAATTGTATCTTTTTTTGCAAGAAAAGACTTTTTGACAATTTGATAATTAATATTTAATAATAGATGTTAAATATTAATTATTGATATAAATGTATATTTTAGTTTGAGAAATTTATTTTTATTTTTCACAAATTCTTTCAACAAGAGAACAAAAAAAAAAGTGTTTTCGTTTTTAGTAATTTCCACGAATTAAAAATACTGTTGAGTGTTCCAGAAAGTAAGAACTTTCTGCCTCTAACATAACACAACTTATAGACCATATTCAGTAGTATCCTGTTCCACAAAGTATGTGTAAGATCCTACTATGCAACTATATTTAATGTGTGTGTTCTAGTGTACACTTGCTTAGATGTTTTGATGTTAATAATTACTATATGTGTTCTAATGTAACATTCCGAGGGATTTGCTTAATATTGCACAGATTTGTGTTTTTATGTCGTAATTGTATCTTTTTTTGCAAGAAAAGACTTTTTGACAATTTGATAATTAATATTTAATAATAGATGTTAAATATTAATTATTGATATAAATGTATATTTTAGGTGGTTACAGCCTGATTCCTACTTAGATCCTAAGAAATGTGAAATAGTTTGTAATAAAGAAGAATTAAAATGTAGTTGGCCAGCTGTCATTACTATCATGAATAAAGATCAGTATGGACAATTAGTTAATGTTCCTAATCTAAAGGTCAGTATAACTCAAAGCAAAAAAAAAGGCTTGGGGTGCCAAGTTAGAATTTGTTGTTAATTCCATAATGTAGTAAGGTTTTTAAACGTTAATTACTGCATAATTCAACATATCGGCGAAGGGTTTCATATATTAAGAATAGGGTTAGTACCAAATAGTTTAATTGTATGGACTAAAATGCCTTGGAAATCGAAAGTGGGAGGTGACTTTAATAAAGATATCCCAATTACCCAGGTTGGCATATACTGAATATATTATTGATGTATTTCTATATCTCAGGTTGAAGTTAAAGCTGTACCAGTAGATCAGAAAGAGGGTGTTGATGATTCAAAGAAGATGAGAAGATTAAGTCGACCAGATGATGGGGATCTAACATTTGGTGGTTTACCAGCACCATGTCTAGATGTACCATATGAAGTAGTTGTTAGAGAAAGAAAAGATGTTTTTCATTCTATCACTATGATGAAGGTGGGTTTCCTTCATTCAATCACTATGATGAAAGGGGGTTTCTTTCGTTCTATAACTATGATGAAAGGGGGTTTCTTTCATTCAATCACTTATGATGAAAGTTTTTTTTTTCTTTCTATCACTATGATAAAATGTGGGTTTCTTTCTTTCTATCACTATGATAAAAATGAGTTTCTTTCCTTATAAAACTGTGACGAAGGTGGGATTCTTTCATTCTATTACTGTGATACTGTGATGAAAGTGGGTTTCTTTCATTCTATCTCTCTGATGAAAGGTGGGTTTCTATCATTCTATCACTGTTATGAAGGTGGGTTTCTTTCATTCTATCACTGTTATAAAGGTGGATTTTGATAAAGGTGGGTTTCTTTCATTCTATTACTGTGATGAAGGTGGGATTCTGTATTTCTGTTCTGATTATGATATTACTGAAGATTTTGTTACGGCTACATTTAATGGGGATGTATTTATACTATATACAGCCTTGTCTGTTGTGAATGCTTTATGCAGTGTAGTTCTATTTATATTTTTATTAAGAATCACATTTGTTTGTAAGGGAGAATCCTATCGAAGTCCACAATATTTTATGATATTATTTGTTTTTATTTCTAGCGTACTTTCAAATTCATGAATCATGTTACAGTGAGACATGATAATGTTCTTAATCAAATTTTCTAAAACATGCCTTTAAAACCATAGAAATAACTATTTTATGTTGCAGGCGTATGAGAATTATTCGTTTGAAGAGTTACGATATGCTGCACCGGCTGTACCAAGACCCAGTGAAAACATGTTAGTACGAGCTAATACAGATGGTACATATAGTGCTAATTGGACACCTGGATGTGTTGGTTTCTATGATATACATGTTACTATTGATGGATTTGAAGCAGGTAAGTTTCTTTAGTATGTTGTCAGTTTAACATATTTGGTACAAAATTTGAATTATTTTCGTAACAATTTAGAATCAAGCCAACAACTAGGATATTGGCAATTATTTTTGAAGTAAGGCCTGTTCCAAACGATAGCCTTGAAGATAGTTGTCCTATATTTAATATTTGATAGACTACTTCAAGGGCATATGGTAACGTTAACATTATCATCCATTCAGCACTGTCTCACAAATCAGGAAGACAACAATCCGTTCATGCCTCCTGTATTTAAAGTTAGGTTGACTTCAAATTTTGGAAAATAAAATATCAGAAACCAAATATATTAATAACCAGTTCTTGTCTATGTATGAACACATTGATCTACCCATATCAAATATATTAATGTAATATTAACTTTCAGGTGATGTTTATAAAGTGGAAGTAAAAGAGCCACCCCAGGGTGTAACTCCGCCCCCTCAAAGCATCAAAAAACATCATCAACCCAGTAGAGTAAGTTGATTATTTACATGTCAGTCTTCTCTATAAAAATTACTGGGCCAAGATGAATATTTGTAAAATTTACTTTTTATCTTGTCATTGGTGCTAGTCTCGCTCATCCACAGAGAGGGTCTAAAACAACGGAGATTAAATACACTAGCGGATGACCCAGTGCTGCTTAGGTTGAAAGTAGCATAACTCGTAAACCGAAAGCCGTTGTCCAATGCCACAAGGCCTATGTTACTCCCCAGTACGAGCTACACTAGACACAAAATTTAAGCCTCGCGACAATCCTAGCGCAGCCACCAACAGACAGACATATAGGTATAGATTAGAAGTTTTACTGATGGAGCAAGGCTTTCCAGTCAATATTAGACTACCTCTGCTGGTTATTTTAGTCAGAGCAAAAGGTCGCAATATTAGTCAGATGCTGAAGATTGAACGACTGAGTACGTGTATATTTGAATATATTTTGTTCATTTTTGAAGTTATGTCATCTCTATTGGCTTGTTCTAGGCACCCGTTGGAACAAGACTGAATGAAATATATTTATGTAGTTATAAATGTATATTTTACAGATGAGAAGATTTGTAGCTAAATATAGTGCTGGTTTACGTATCCGAATAAATACTACGTTACAGAGTGAACAATGTGGTACAATACCACCTGATGGTGTTATATCATTTATAGATGAAGTAAGTCATACATTTAATATACACAATTATAGTAACTCACAACAATCGCAGAATCAGGCCTTGCCGTTTGTACAGGGGTAGGCATGTGCGTAACACACACCTTATTTATCTTTAGGCATGTGGATAACACACCTAAAAGTGTTGTGTTGCCTTGTGATGCGCTTTATATTCAATATTGCCATCTATATATTTTTTCTACGATTATATGATCAAACTGTGCACCAAACATTATTGACCAAATACTGTCCCGTTTTCCTCCTCGCAAGTGTCATAACCAACCTCGGAAAAATTCCATGATTTGAAGGTGGTCAATCTGACTCTGTTCCCAGAGACCGCTGACATAATAAATGTCAACAAAGACGGCCAGAAAAAATAAAACATTCACCGGTACATGTCTGGAAATAAAGCATGACAAATAACGCGGTAATCGATTCAGCCATGGCACAAAACTAGATCTTGAATATCGGAGAAATATCTTTCCCTAGGGTAAGGGTTCGGGTTAGGTTTAGAATTGTGGCTATAAACACCGAAATATATTTCTCCGATAGCGTATTCAAGATCTAGTATCGTGTTCAGCCATGGGCTCGAAACTAAGCTTTTTTCTGCATCCGGTAAAGGGAGATAATTTCGTATCGACAACTCTCACTAACATTATCGTCTCTGCATTCGCTTCGCAAATTTTTTTAATTTGTTTTCGTTCACAAAATCTGGCGTGCGCAATCATGACACACCTAGGTGGCGGTTTGCGTGCGCCTAGACGGGCATGCGTGATCGCGCGCCTCAAAACGCAAGGCCTGCAGAATATTCGCAGAATTTCAGAATCCTTGAAAAAATTCTCAAAAAATTGTGACAAAGTGTAAATTTGCATTTGTTTGATACCAAATGCTCTCAATATCCAGTAAATGGCTGAACACTATGTCAATTGTTCATCCTGTGGCAATTGATTTGCCAAGCCTAGTTCCCACTTGTTAGAGGAGGTGCTCGCATGGTTGACAAATAGATTGTTGTCTAGTCATTCAGATGGGACATAAAACCACTGTCCATCCTTTTGTACATGTTTACAGTTCAATGGAGAGTAGGTAGAAACACTACTACGGTTTGGCAAAATAATTCTCCATAGCTCTTTCCACATAGGGGGTGTTGGGTGGCTGAATGGTTTAAAGCACCCGTTAAATCACAAGATCGTCTGTCAAACCTCATGGGTTTTGTCTGAGTCCTCCAGTTTCCCCCAGTACTAAAGAACCCTACAAGCAATTGAATTGTGGATATAAAATTGAACCATGTTAGTCTCCTCAATGACCTAGTTTGTGTATAGTGGATGTTACCTTCTCTCTGTCTCTCTGTCTCTCTCTCTCTTTGCATGTATATATTGTCATTTCTTTCCTTTATCAAGTAAAATATTACTTTGTAGGTTTTCTAGTGAATGTTTTTCAAACAACTTGCTATTTTATAATTTTAGATGCACAATGATGATGGTGTATGGGTTAGATTAAGTCCTGATAGTATTAAAGATTGGTGTGAAAATGGTTACACGGAAGCATGGTGTTTACAATATAATCAACATCTTGGTAAAACACTCCTTGTTCCTCTTGATGAACCCAAATTTTTAGAAGAAATGGTTAAAGAAGACATTTTAAGAAAAATACCTGACTTTAATCGAGACACTAGCACTAGATCACCAAGAGGTAAATTTAATATAGTCCTGTTGATTGGTTATTTATTCTCAATGATAGTGTCTTTATTTTTTTAATCTACTCTGATTGGTCATTGAAAAGATGAATTGGTAAAGGTAATGAGTAAGACCTTGGAGGTGTTTTGTGGCCATAATTTGTGAGACCTTGGAGGTGTTCTGTTAGAGGCTTGTGGCTGTAATGTGTGAGACCTTGGTGGTGTTCTGTTTGAGGCTTGTGGCTGTAATGTGTGAGACCTTGGTGGTGTTCTGTTTGAGGCTTGTGGCTGTAATGTGTGAGACCTTGGTGGTGTTCTGTTGGAGGCTTGTGGCTGTAATATAGGCGACCTTGGGGGTATTCTGTTGGAGGCTTGTGGCTGTAATGTGTGAGACCTTGGTGGTGTTCTGTTGGAGGCTTGTGGCTGTAATATAGGAGACCTTGGTGGTGTTCTGTTGGAGGCTTGTGGCTGTAATATAGGAGACCTTCGTAGGTGTTCTGTTGGAGGCTTGTGGCTGTATATGAGAGACAAGTGGTGTTCTGTTGGAGACTTGTTGCTGTAATATGTGAGACCTTGGTGATGTTCTGTTGGAGGCTCGTGACTGTAATGTGTGAGACCTTGGTGGTGTTTTGTTGGAGACTTGTTGCTGTATATAGGAGACCTTCGTAGGTGTTCTGTTGGAGGCTTGTGGCTGTATATGAGAGACAAGTGGTGTTCTGTTGGAGACTTGTGGCTGTAATGTGTGAGACCTTGGGGGTGTTCTGTTGGAGGCTTGTGGCTGTAATGTGTGAGACCTTGGAGGTGTTTTGTTGGAGACTTGTTGCTGTATATAGGAGACCTTCGTAGGTGTTCTGTTGGAGGCTTGTGGCTGTATATGAGAGACAAGTGGTGTTCTGTTGGAGACTTGTTGCTGTAATATGTGAGACCTTGGTGATGTTCTGTTGGAGGCTCGTGACTGTAATGTGTGAGACCTTGGTGGTGCTCAGTGTAAGACCATCTGATGAGAGACTGTGTTAAGTTTCATGAAAAGTTTAAGATACAGCTTCTTTTTTCATGAGATACAGTATGCTTACTCCGTTATAAGTTTGTTTACTCTGTTATAAGTTTGTTTACTCTGTTTACTCTTTTATAAGTTTGTTTACTCTGTTATAATTTGTTATAAGTTTAATAATGTAATTCTATTGTATATTTAATAGGACCTGGTGTTTATCAATGTGTAAAATGTGGCTCGTATGGACATAATATCCGAACCCGACCTAGTTTTAAAGCTACAGCTATTGGAATGGTTACACTTGGTGAAAAGATTATAGCCATGGATGAAGTAAGTCTTACTTTGACATTAATTAAATAATTTAAAATTTTAATTCCTGATGACATGAAAATGTTATTCCTGTGACAATATATAGTATGTGTACAAGATATTTGAGATAAAAATCATAATTGGATTTGTGTCCCGGCAATTTCAATCACGCTTCGGCACCCCACTCCACCCCCACATATCTTGTATATAAATTTACCAGCGTGACCCTGTGAATGTTTTAGGCCATCCAATATGGTCCCTAGGCAAATTTTGACCTCACATGATTCGGGCTCCGGGTGCAGGCAATATTCCCCCATGTTCACTGCAAGATGTATGCAAAGTGTAGAAAAGATGTTACGTCACATTTCATTTCACTTGTATGTATTTATATGTTTTACAAAAAATATGTATTAGAATATCTACCGTTATTTTATAGGAGATAAATCAAGATGGAGTATGGGTAAAGTTAGATCCAGAAAGTATTGATAATTACTGTTTTAATAAAGAGACAGAAGCCTGGACGCTAGTGTGTGATAATGAAAATAGTGTATTTTTACAACACGAGTCAGATGTATCTGATACAGCAGATGCCGACCCATTCTGTTTTAATTCACTACCACAGACAGTACAGAGAGGTTTTGACTTCTCAGGAGCTCAACATGGAGCCGCTTTCGGTGGTGGATTTGGAACACGATTAGAAGGTTTATGATTATAGAATTATTTTGGGGGGTTTTTTCGTACAGAAACGCTATAGGTCTCTTCAGTCACACCTGTCTCGAGTTTAGTTTTGATACTTAAAAACTGTTATTGCTTATACAAGGATACTTTAGGCTACCCTATGGTGTTAGTATCATACAGGGACTAATCACTGCTCAAAATCTTTCTTTTTCTTGTGGACAGTTTGTTTATGACAGTAATCAGCCTTTCATGACCACAACATGACGAAGCTGACTGAATTCGACACTCGAAATCTATTTTTTTCTTCTGGGCAGTTGGTTCGTGACCACAATCAAATTTCATGACCAAAGCAGTTTGTTAGCGACCGCAATCAGCTGTTTATGACCACAACATGACGAAGCTCACTGGAATGAAGTTGTTTAAATATTTATTTGGTTATATTTTCAGCTGTTGGAAAGGCAAGGAGTTTACCAGCAAGTGGATTTGCTTTTGGTCATTTAGGTATATAACATTTATCATAATATTGGGTGGTTGGATGGCTGAATGGTTAAAGCCCTGTATCATATAGTCTATCATTGAGTCAACTGGCGTGGTTTAGATTCTTCTGTTGTATATTTCATCATTCCACTTCTAAAGACCCCTACGCACAATCAAATTATTGAAAATTTTTTACCCATATGTAATGTTAATCCCGAAATAACCTAGGGTTTTTTTTTTATAAGCAATATTTTATTCAGATTTGTATCTGAATAGGGATTGGAGAACAGACATTAGCCTATATTAAACCTCTAGTTTGTGTCTAGTGGACGTTAAACCCCATTTCTCTCACTTTGACACTGTCTACACAACTGTTTAAGTGGAGACATTTATATTTGGCTTGACTGATTGAGACTAAACAAGCATTACTCTTTCAAAATATAGCAGTAGTGGTTGTTTTATTGGATGCACAATGTTAAACCTGTTCACAGTACAATCATAGCAACCCAATTTCAATGATTTATATAACTTCTTTAATTTCAGTTGGGGCATCATCAGGAGCACCATCACTTGCCTTTGGTCAGTTTCCAGGGGGTGCCACGAGTTCCAGTTTCTCAAGTAATCGAGGTTTGGCAGCAGCGGGCCCTGATTCTTCTACGATTTCCAGGAGAATCAGTCACACAACACCAGGATCAGGCGCTGGTCCATTCACTAGTACTCCTATGGTCCCACGACGCAACTCTATGCCGTCTGTTAAGGAGAAACATGGATTTGATTCAGCCAGATTTCGAATGCTTGCTACAGGAATGGAGGATATACCTAAAGAACTACAGGGAGTTGCTGTAAAGGAATTGGTTAAAGCTCTAGGTAAGAATATTGATCACAATTGATTTTAATCATACAACTCCATCCCTCGTTGAAGGAATACTTCAATCATTTTTACGTCATCTTTGACTATGTTCACACCAATGTTTGAATGTTTGATTCAAATAGTATTTTAAGGTCTTTCAAACTATTTTTTGGTTATGCCTTATTTGATGTCAGTTAAAACTAATGGAAAGTGATTATTGATTCAATGAAATCAACTATTATTTAAAATTGAAACAGGAAAGGAAAATCAATTGATTTGAAAAATTAACAATTTCTCGAAATCTGTAAATACACCGAAAACAATCCTCAAATTTATCATTTTATTTGAATCAAATATTCAAATAACATTCAGATACTGTAATGATTTAGAATATCTGAATGATAAATACTCTTGTTATGAGAAATCTGGGAAGGTGTCTTTCTAACTCATAAGCAATGACAGTGAGAAATTAAGGAATGTTGATATTGATGCTAATTATTGCAGAAGTCAATGTATCAAATTTAAAATATTGTTATCGTGCATAACAGATTGTCTTGTTCCCAAACTTTACCATACCTCTCACAGTATATTATTGTTTGATGATGTTGACATATATCATATATCCTGTTATCCCCTTTTTGACTACAGTCCATAACCCTAATATATTTATACTCGTTTAATAACTCTAGAGTGAACAGTATGAAAGTTTGAAGAGTAAATGGTGTTTAAAAAAGACACAATGTTTAGATAGTTGAAAGGGAGCAGTCTCAGTTATATATCTACCCCCCCCCCCCCTAATTATCTGTGTGAAGGACCCTTCGAAATCATTATTCTTGTGCATGTATCTGAAACTGTAATATATTTATTTGAAGATAAACAATTTATCTCTTCCCACTGGAGTCACCAAATTCCAATGTAATGGAGTTTAAGGTCCTTCTTTCTGCAATGACTGGTCTTATGCAGACTGGCATGCACAGTGTGCAATGAAAAAATTTGTCCTTAACAGTGGCGTTTCCGCAGACTCTCCATCAATATTCTTATTATCAAGGGATCTGTTATTACATGTGCAGCATTGAGTACACTCAGTTTTTCGTCGCCTCCAAAATACTTGATACCTTTGTTAGCTTGCTAGATACTCAATCTTACCCCACTAAAACCATAGGCAATTGAATAATGAAATTTCTTATGATGTAGTAAACCCACCCAGTAAGCAAATTTAACAATTGTTTTAGAACAGTTCAAATTTGATATGAAAGTTTGAGATAAGTTAATTAATCTGAGACTGCTCCTATTTTGAGCTAGCACAGCTGTTTTTGTTTCATCCTAACCATTTGCTCCTTATTTCTGTATTCACCTTGTAGTTTTTGCTTTTTTAACGCTTACTTGGCACAAACAGACGACATTGATAAAACAATCTCTGGATTTGATCTGACAAATAAACAGCCAAAAGGAATGTTTACGTCTAAAAATCGTACAGTCTGTCCGAAAAGACTGGCAATGATTATTGGTAAGATAGGTGTAATAAATAGACATATATGTCACACAATGTTATTTAATAAATCTGTATAAAAAACTATCTTCGTTTCAGTTCTTAGAAATATCAAATTTCTACTAAGAACACACTGTCTGTTATCACTTCTGACTCCTGTTTAAAATGCTTCCTACACAACAATATAATACCTATTATCATAATCCAAACTTGATCATTATATCCATGATTTTAGAATGTATACAAATAGATCTTTTCAATCTGGTATACACTCTTTTTTTAAAAAACTAAAACTTATAGCCGATACATATGTTCAAAATCTTTGAAAGATAGTCAGAAGTGATAAATCAAATAGCTTTAAAATCAATTTAGTCTGATGTTGGCATTCCAAGTATCATGGTAGAAATTTGATATTTCTAAGACTTGAAGGATCTAGCATTATCTGCAATGTTAGATTCTAATATTAGATTGAATAAATACATCTCTACAATATTCCACAATATCTTCTGCTCATATTATGTCAAAGTCATACTTGAACAATTTTTTAATTTCTCAATTTTCCAGAATTTGATTGTTAATAAATATTGTTAATCGAGATATAAGATATTTCACATTATTTATTTTCCAAAGTTTTTTTACTAAAATTTGACTATAAATATAAATATTTCATATGTATGACTTATTAGTTTAGGTGTAATTTAGTTATAGATATATAATTGTAAACGTGACAAATAATGTTTTTAACTAACATTAGAGTCATGCAGAGATAAAGAGATAAAATGGAATATTTTATAGGTGTGGTTGTTCATTCCGAAACTTTAATATATGTTGTGATAACTGAAAACTTTTTGTAATTCATAATTAATTGAAGATAAGCTTACTTTTAATGTTGTCTGCTTGTCTTGATTTTAATGTCCTCTTTAACAAAAAAAAGCACAAATAACTAGCAAAAATAGATCATACTATTATTATAATCACTGATCTTTGACAGTCTATATTCTTTTTTAAATTTTTTTTTTCAAAATTATCTCATATTGAGACAAAATGTACTGCATATAGTGTGATTTATACTAGAATTTTATTCATGCTAGCAATTATTTTATGGTTTACATTAATTAATTAATATAATATGTATGACTTTTTGTTACATCATTGCGGTGTTACTTTTTTTCCATTGACTTGCTTGTTATAAAGATCCATTTCTAGTTCTCTTTAAAAAAAACAACCTGAAAAACAAAAATCTATAATTTTAGTATTAAAGTCTCTGAACAGCATTTGATGGATTCAGGAAGGCCTTGTACTCGACAGTATTGTAAAACTTTTATCACTCAATTGTCAACATTCAACATATTCTTGCGGGCGATATGTAAACAGGATAGTTCAAAGGCATGTGCCACCTGTAATCTTTGCTAAAATCTCTTGATACACTGTTTTAGAAATAAAAATGAATCCATGCCGGAATATAATCTACCGTTGATATTTTTTTTTTATTTTCTTAATTTAATTGAAACAGCCATAATGTATCTTAAGTCCATGTTCTGTTCTGTGAATGGTAAATTTTGGGGGGTCGCAAGAACAACTAAATTGATTCTTTGTCCATTTCCATCTACATGCACCCAGGTAAATATGTGGAGCTATGGGTAACACTTTGGCTTTTTATACACCATTATAAAGTAGAAATGGATCTTTAATATTTTTATTTGTAGTCTGAATGTTTGAGAGAAACTTGAATGATAATAGTTTCCTTTGTTTTCTTTTGAATGTCATAAAAAGAAGAAAAAAATGAATAAGGGTACAGAGTACCAAACTCCTGTTGCATTCTTTCTTGGCTATTTGGCAGTGAAATTGACACGACTGGAGAAATTAGTTATCAGTCAATCTACAGGCTATAACATCAGCCTTTCCAAGAATTAAACTGTGAAATACAGTTAAATTTAAAACTGTATATAAAATTGAAATAATAATAATAATAAAAATAGTCACATTCTTTGTAGAAATATCTTGCTTATCCGTAAAATAAACAGCCCAAATACCTAAAAAACTGACCTTTAGTCAAGATTTTGAAGTTAAAGTCCTGATTGAATTTTCTGTTACGTAGCACAGTACACAATACTTCTCACGTAGAAGTAGATACTTATTTTGGTTTTAGACGGCTTTAAAAAGAAATTTACAAACCCCCCTACCCAGTGTATGCTTGTGTATATATTTGAACCAACATGTATTTCAGGGGAAAGTCGAGCCAATGGAAATGGACCAACACCAAATTCCTCACCTCCTGGTTCACCTAAACGAACATCTAGAAGTTCAAGTCCTAAACTCAAATCAGACTCAGGTTTGTTTATTTTACTTTTTAATATCATTTTGGTTTCTAGAAACTGAGTTTCTGTAGTAAGAAGACATATTTACAAAGTTAAAGTCAAACTGTGTCAGAAGGCCATTAATCGTTTTCCTTAATCAGGCCTCGAAATTTGACGCGAACGATACCAATCGGTTACGTGCGGTCGCGTCAGCTCAAAAACACGCCACCGATTTCCCGGTTACGCAAATTGAAATATCGGTTACGTTAACAAATTTAGCCTATTTACATTTGATCAATTTTTATACATGATGACTTTGTGACACAGGTTTAATTAATTTATTTGTATTATAGCCCAAACTCCCTTCATTCATTCTTGACATTTCATTTCTCCATCTCATCGGTACTTTGACAGATCGCATACTTTGATATCCGGTATCGACCAGTTTCAAGCCGGTTGATTTAAAAATGCCCACCACCCCCAATTATTTAAATGATTAGTTATGCCATAAACACTTGAAAGCATACCTTTGGATTTTCACAAAATGACAAATAAGTTTTGACTATTTCACATGCCAGCTATATTTCAAAGAATTTACTACACGTGTCCATTTCTACTTTCACTATATAGCCCTGCTGTACGGTAGTTAATGACCCGTATGGATGTCGTCAACTTTGACCTCCACCCCGGCATTGCTCGAGCGATAATGTAAATGATTTTATTGTCCTGTCAATTTTAATATTATTTCATGACATCAAACTATTCTGTTTCCTTTTGAGACTTTGTGTATATAGAGTGCCGAGGTTAATAAATACTGTGTCAATCAGTCGCTATCTCATGCTACGTGTTTAGTACGTCACACGTGCTGGGAAGAATGAATGATTACAAATGACAATTGTTGTATGATGTACGTATGTACATGTAGCTAGTTAGCTACCATTCCTTGATGTTTGAAAAAGTCGATTGATAAAAGAATTAATAAAAAATAGGGATTTAGTGAAGTGGAACTATTTTTTTAATGTTTAAATTGAGACATCGTGGGATTAGAGTTTAAAATCATAAATTATAATATTAAATATAAAAGAATATAAATTAATATAAATTTTAATTAGTCAAGTTATTTCTTTAAAGAATACATTACTGCTAGTGGAAATGAATAATAGCACAATTTAAATCGGGATAAAACATGAAAATAGTGCAACCATTTTATGTAACCAATTGGTTACGCAATGGTTATCTGGCGTAACCAAATAAATTGGTTACGCAGAGCTTAAACCCGTAACCGTTTTTCTGGTTACGCCAAAATTTGAAATTTCATGGCCTGCTTAATGACATTGAAATGTGGTTTTTGTTATTCAAATGATTAAAACAATAAAGCTATACGATCTTGAGCTCAATTTTTATGGATAAAAATGTGGAGTTATTCTTCAGTTGTTTACAAACAGTCTAAGACAATAAAGATGGCAACATGAAATCAGTAGTAGATGACCATCACTTGTTACATCAAGATTGACTGATCTAAATGGTGTTTGGACCAAAGGGCTTTTTGATAAGAAGAATTGTTCATCGTTTGTATTGAGCTTTTTGTCTGGAATATTGCAGAATGTTTCCAGCTCTTTTTGTTAAAATCAGGACACAAGAAGACCAGGTCTCGATTAGTTTCTTTTCATTTATTATTAATTAATTAATATATGTACATTACAGTAAGTTCGTCGAGATCACAATCACCCTCAGTAAAAGGTGAGGCTAAAGATAATAATAAAGAAGAGACTTATAAAACACCACCGTCCTCACCACTACCTACTAAACATAGAGGTAAATTACAGAGAGAAAACTCCATTGAAAGGTAAGTACTGGCATTATGTCCTTTAGGTTGATTTGGGGCACTGGACAAGTGATATTATGTATGAGATTTAGAGCAGCAGAGTCATTTACAATAATCAAGTGTCATGGTTTTGATGGGACAGCATGGTGTATTCTTATTTCGATTTCAATCTTCCCATGGGTCTTCTGAATGTTCTACCCATTTGTACAGGAAAACCTGGTTTTTCCATCCCATCTGAACAACTGGGAATTATTTCACACCATGTACTCCATCCTGCATCACAGACAATTAAGAAGAAACCAGGAACAGCTGGTAACACTTTAAATTGACATAGCTAAGAATTTGTTTTTAAATTTTTATTTCAGACCATCAGAATCACCAGCTGGTACTCCACCACCAGCACCAGTTATAAGAAAGGATGGAGTAGTAATGTTAAGACCTGATGATACAGGTACATCTGTAGATGCTTTAATACAGTTACCTATACCAACATCATCTTCTGTTAAATATACAGCTGTTGCTAGAGCTGACAGGTAATATTAACTTCTCTTCATCCATTCGTCCAGCCGGGTTTCCTCTTGTCAGTGAAGCAGGGCAGGGCATAGGAGGACAAAACCATGGTCCCGTATAAACCTTGGCGCAGGAGTGTACATAGAAACCTTGGTAGTTGGCATTCCAAGAAGAGTGGGTGCAAATGGTGAAATCTGCGCAAAAGTTCCCTGATACATGTACCACACTTTATGGCATATGCTTGTCTTTTTTTGGCGTGTTGGTGCAGAAAACTACGATGTTAAATCCTATTTTAGCATCTGTTCTGTCACTATATCATATCCCTGAGCTTTAGACTATAACTCCTGTCATCTATGTTAGTCATGGGTTTGATCCCAGGCTTGTACATGACAAGGAGTAGAGTAGCCTTCTTAAATGTAGCTGATGGAAAACAGTTGATTTAGATCATGATTTATACTCTAGTTGAATCTGAATATATTTAATACATGCAGTTTACATGGAAATGATAAACCATTTATTCATTTTTAGTCCCCAGAGAATGAGAAGTGGAAGTCCACAGCTAAGTTCTTCTGGTTCCAGATCAAATAGTCCCAGTCACATATCAGGAGCTTTCAATATTGGTACCGCTTCTCCTAAAGAGGATCCTATAAGGTATATATACCTGGACGTAGTTTTAAATTTTTTTATACATATATTATATGCTTAATGAAATTTTACAAGTGTCAGATGTAGAAGTTTCCTTTTTTCTCAGATATTGTATGCATGAATTGTATTTAAGTTTTCAGCATTAAAGATAGTTTGCAACATTCTTTTACAGACTGTCTCCAAAAGCTGCAAGAAAAGATCGAGGGCGAACTCTAAGATCAAAGAGAGAAAGAGCAGCGTCTCCCTCTCCACGTGAAACTACACCAGTTTCTAGAGCTCGAGCTCCCTCCATTATACATGAATCCAGAGAAGCAGTCCAAGAAGCTCTGTCCCCATCCGTAGCAGAATGTATGAGGGCTGTTTTTGCTGCATTCATGTGGCATGAGGGTATCGTCCATGATGCCATGGCATGTGCTACATGTCTTAAATTCCATCCTGACCTCACAAAAGAAATGTCCAAGAGTAAAACCAAGAAAGAAGAGAAGCCACGTACTCGCCATTCCACTGATTCCAGTAAAGATAAAAAAGAAAAAAAGAAAGAAAATATTAACGAAAGCAGAGTGAGGTTTAATCTGGATCCACAGTTCACTCCTTCTCAGGAGAGTTTTTGGCAACCAGTGGAGAGGTCTCCAATGTCTAGTAGATTTATGCTGGAAAGACATAAGTCTGATGGCAGTCAGGTGCTAGCAGACTTAAAAGCTATGGCATCACCTAAGAAAGAAGACAGTATGGATGATGGGATGCAGCTTCCACCAACTCTTCAGCACCTTGTCTATTTCTGGGAAGATTTAGCCGGATCTGTTATTCGAGTAGTTAAACAAGACCTCATTTTGCCTAGTCCTGCTTTAACAATCCGAGAGAAAAAGGTGACGGAGAAGAAGGATAAAGATAAGGATAAGGAAAATAAACGCAAGAAGAGAAAGGAAGGTAAAGTTGGTGGGAAGGGGATGTTATTTGGGGAAGCAGTGGCTGGAATGTTTGGTGGACAGCATGCCGCTGCTGGTAATGCTGCTGCTGGAGGTGAAAGAGAATCAACATGCGAGCTTTGTGATGGAGTCTTTCCTCATCCAGTCACTTACCACATGCGGCAGGTGCATCCTGGATGTGGACGTCATGCTTGTGGAAAAGGCTATAACAGTGGTGGTAATTTTTGTGGAGGTTGGGCTGGGAACTGCGGGGAAGGTGGTATTGGGGGAAGTAGTTGGTACTTAATGTGTGACAGATGTCGAGATAAATATTTGCGTGACAAAAAACAAATGCAGAAAGATAAAGAAAGGGAAAAGGCGAAGAAAGTGAAGAAAAAAACTGTAGTTGTTAAACCAAATACTACGATAGTAACACCACAAGAAGCACATGTTATATTAAAGAATAACGCCATGTTTCTCTTAGATTTGGCAAGTGCTTCTGGGTTTACCCTGCCGAAAAATATATCAAAGAAAAATGGCCACACTAGTACAGATATATATTTACCAAGTGTTAGTGAAAATGTGAGTGCAGAATCTGAACCATTTCCAGCAATTCCTTGTCAGTTTTTAATAACTCAAGGTGCACCAAATGCTGACACTGCTTTTGCGGAAGACATTTTTATTGATGATGAAGAAAGGGTGTTTGTTAGATCAGGCTCACTCAGTTGTGCACCGAAACAAACCAGTTATCGGCCTAGACTTCCCACAGAGCCTCGTCACAGTCCATTGGCTAGATCAGGATCTTTGGGTCAAGATGTGCGACCTTTTTCACAGATTAATCCGCCTATTGCAAAGGTATGTTACTGTATAAAATTTTAGTACACAATCACGAAGTGAAAGCAATTCATAGATCTAATTATAAATTTATAGATAGTAATATAGTGGGTGTATGTAACTAAATGTTTTTCCTTTGAAAAATTTAGGATTTGGATGTTTCAAGATTATTACCTTTTTCCTTAATTTTATTTGTTTTAGCTATTCCAAGATGCCGCCAATTTAAAGGCACCAGCACATTCGCCACAACCCAAGTCTGCTGGCACCAGTCCTGATACAGAAGCAGATGGTAGTGCTAAGAAATTGTTCCATCGTAGTATATCTGAGATAACCCCTGAAGATGAAAATCACCATAATGATAAAAACCGAGCTGTCAAACCCAGACGTAGAAATAACAGTGGAGGAGTAGGAGGTATCGTAACTTACTGGAATATAATTTCATAAATTCTAAAAAACTAATTGGAATATAATTTCATAAATTCTTAAAGACTTATTGGAACATAATTTCATAAATTCTAAAAAAAAATAATCACATCAAGAAGAGAAAATTAGTATTAACTAATGTAACTCTTTCATGAATGTTCCTGTAAACAAAATGCCATGAACTGGTGAAGTGTGAGAGTTCCTAATGCATAATAGACAATAAAGGATTTACAACATGATATAACATCATTATGTAACACAACAGTTGTACCAATTTGGTACAATTTTATACACCTATATTTAATTTAGGTATGTAAAAACAAAATTAGGATTAAATAGATAATAGGTAGCTTGCACAAAGCATATAAATTAAAACGAATATCATCATAATTCTGTACTACTTTTGTGTAATATCATGAAGTAGCTAAGCTGATGTTATATTTCTTACTTATATATTGTAAATGTTTTTTCCCTCTAATTAATTATTCCTTGTTAACAGGATTCCCCAAAAGATAGGGTTAAGACAACTTGACCTTGAATTTAATGCTTGCATAGTTTATGTAGATATAGCATTGATCATAAATATCTGAAAGCTATAAGCACATGATAAAGATAATTACCTGTTTTTTATGTTTTATTGTATATTTCTAGATGGTGGAATGTCGTTATTAAAACATCCATCTGCTGCTATGACCAGATTGATTAGTTCTGTTGATAGTAATTCTAGTGGTATGGGGGAATTAAGATTACAGAGACCCGTCATGGAGTTCATTATACAAAGACATGATCTAGATGGATTACAGTGGGCAATGAGACAGGCTCTTAGAAAATCTGCTTGTCGTGTTTTTGCCATGCAGGTAAATATATCAATCTTAAACAGACTTTTTAAGAAAAAAAACCCTTGCTTTTTGCTATTAGTGCTGACTGGCTGATAATAAAACTGATCATATTTTCAACTTACTTACAGGCCATTACAGTTGAATTTCTAAAAGTTGCTTTGTCCGTCCGTGTTTCTGTCCGTCACTTTTTGGGACACAATTGAGTTAGAATTGTCAAACTTGGGTGTAAGTGTTTGTTAAGTGAATGCATTGACTGAGTTTAAAAACGAGAATCTTATGCTTAGGGTAAGCAGAGATATGCAATTTGATTGGCCGATGCTTTGGGACACAATAACTTTGCTTCATAACATCAATACCTTGACTAAGTTTGATAATACTTAAGTTCAATAATGAGCATTTTCAGCTCAGATTAAGCAGAGTGATAATCAATTCGATAGGTCGAGACTTTGGAACTCGACAACTTTGATTTTGATTTTAAGTGAGAATGATTAAACTTTGCATCCACATTCCATCACTACCTTGACAAAGTTCAATAATATGCATTTCCTTTTGTTTCATTACATCACTACCTTGACTAAGTTCAATAAGGAACATTTTCTGCTTCAATGATTTGGGGGACCTGATAACTTTGATTCCAATTGAGTGAGTGGTGAAACTTGGTGTATAGTTTCATTACATCTAACCTTGATGATGAGCCATTGAGTAGTTGAGACCTTGGAGCTCGACAACTTTGATTCTAATTGAGTGAGATTGGTGAAACTTGGCATATATTATTACATAGATACCTTGACTAAGTTTGATAATGCGCATTTCCTAGAGTTTTTATTACATCATTACCTTGACCAAGTCCAATAATGAACATTTTCTGGTACATGATGTCATTTAATTGCTTTTTCAATTTGGCAGGTACATCAGCCTCGCCGTTGCCTTGTTATTAAGATAAATTTTAAATTATAACATGGACGATACTTTTATTGTAGGCGTATAACTGGTTAGTACGTAGTGTGATACAGCCATCTTGTATACATGATTTACTATGGTTTATGGTTGTATCATTAATGCCACCACCAATAGAAGAAGAAGAAGAGGAAGATAAAGAAGGGAAAGAGATTAAAGAAGAGAAGAATGCTAGGGAAGCTTTAATTAGACGGTTAATGAGACGAGATCAAGAGGTAATTATAGATGATAATATAGAAAGTGACAGTGATTATCTCATCATCTTTCAAATGAAATGATATAATATTCATTAGAAACTTTTTCTTGGTTTATATAGTATAATAACTAATAACTATATCTCAGTTTTATACCGATAATTCAGCTATTAGATGCAGATTTATTTTTTATTGTGGTCCTAACATTATTCCAATCAAAAATGAAATGAGGTTTAAATGGTCCTGTTTTTCCGCACAGGGCTAATGAAAATGTTAATATTTAATTGAAGTTTGCAATAAAAGTTAACATTCATTTCTTTGTGTCTAATGCTGTATTCGTTACTCCTCGGTTTTATGGAAAATACGACTAACGAGTTGGTAAATAGCGTTCATAACTACAAAAAGTGGCTCGGAAGTCGTAATTTCTACTGGAGAACTGGGGTAGCTAAATCTATATCGAGTTCACGACATTGACGTAACAAGATGGCAGCCAAAGTTACAAAAATAAAAGTTTTGAGCGCTAATATGCTATTTTTGTAGTTATATGTTTGTTGTGGATGTACATACCGATCTGAATACGTCATTTATAGAATTTTACATATCGGATTTCATTTCCTGAACAATGACAAGAAACCCATTAAACAGAAAACGAGAAAAATACCCAGCTTTTCATATTGTACTATAAACTTGTTATTGTACCGTACGGTAGTTCAGGTTTTGGGACGGTACGGTCTATTTCAACACAACGTTTCAGTAAATGTGGTTTAACGACCACTCAGTACAAACTAGCTCTTTTCAGGACTAACAGTAACATTCTATGTTTCTTTAAATTTAAAATGTCTACATATCGTAACAATCAATTATGCACATACTAAGCTATTTGACCGTGTCGCTTATCGGCAATATCCTTTATCTTATTTGTCATGTTTTATATACGATAAATTATTCTTAGATTGATTATTTAAAAATTTAATTAAGGAAGCTAAACCAATATAGACCGTCAACGGTATATGTAGATATTTTCTAGCTTGAATTCAACTGGAATTAAAATTCATCATATATCTTTGCAAATACTGAACCGAACTGAATCGTCTTCAATGGGGTGATATTCCTTCTAGCGATTTAAATTTTACAAATGGTGTTTAGGGGTTTAATAATCCTTGAAAGGAAAATGACAGCCATGTTGATTTTCCCACTTGTGCACCCGAACACAACAAATGTGGTATTTACTATTTCCTTGTGGGAAACACCATGTTTCCCAGCAGTAACGAATACAGCATTAGACAATATAGTGAAAATAATTCTCCGGTCTTTTTTTTGGAAGATTTGACGTAGTTTGTTTATTATCGTAGCAACTTTGCTTGTTAATCGAGAATCAGCCTCGCTTCTCCTTAAATGGTGATCGTTTGTTAAGCCATTTACATCTGCACCATCAGTTGTGACTAATTGTTTCTGTGTTCATTTTTTTGCAGGATAGTCCATTATGCGACCATCCATTAGAAGACATATCTCTAGCAGGAAAGGCTGTAGCACCATTACCTGAAGTATTTCATACATTATTACAGTCTATATCTGATATTATGATGCATCTACCATCAGCATCGGCTCTACAGGTAAACATTATTACAGATGATACATACAATATTTATAAATAAAATAATAAGTCATCTCAGGTGTAATTTATACCAAAGTTGGTATAATTATCTTATGAATGCCAAAATCTCAATGAATTCCATGCTGAATAGAATTTTGATCAGAGAGAAATGGGGTTAAACGTCCACTCAACACAAACTAGGTCATTTTGGGACTAACATGGCTCAATTTTATTTCAATAATTTGCTTGCACTGACTTAGGGGTCTTTAGCTGTGGGAGAAAACTGGAGGACCTTGAGAAAACCCACAAGGTTGGACAGGCGACCCGATCTATTCCTTGTCATGTACAACTGGGGAATGGAAACCATGCCGGTTGAGTCAATGACAGACGCTAACCATTCAGCCATCCAATTCCAACCCCCTGAATGTGGATGAGCTCAATTGAAAGTTTAAATTTAGCAAATTGTCGAGTAGTCCTATCACAGTTTTAGTATGCACCATTAATAGAGTTTAATTAACTGTGAAAATGTTTTTCACTCAAATGTCATATAACTTTGTACTAAAAATTTGCTTGGAATTGAGAGAATTTAACTCCAGTATATTAATTTGAGTTCACCTAGGTATGTCTTCAGATTTTTGATTATCATGATTATATTGTTGTCTATTATGTTTTTCAGAGAATGGCTGTATGTTGTTATTCGATCAAGTTTCAACAATCTGATCATCAGTTTTTACATGAGAGTCATGTATTCTCTAATATTAGTTGTATATTAACTAAATCAGAAGAAGATACTGATGATAATAGTATAGATATATCACAAGTACAGGTATAATCTTAATTTATATCTCAACTCTCAAAGGATGAAAGGGGCATGTAGTTGGGCGGTATGATTTTTAAATCCTGTATGCCACTTATCAGAAAGAGTGATTCCGGGACGGACAAGGAAAGTGTATCTAGCATTTCGGATAGAACAAAATAGCATCACCCACCTTTGTACACATTGATGTGCATGTTTAAAAAACCCTTGACAGTTTTCAATTGCACAAGATCAGGCAGAAGCCCATTGCTTGCTTAACCATTGAAGTTAGAATAACCATATGTCAGTCTCAAAATGTTCAGAGTATTGTGTCATAGAGACATTAGACTCCATTCCATTCAAATGTTTTGTATTTAATTTATAAATTTGTTTTATTTTATGTAGGTTTGTTTCCGTGTCTCAGCACTCAAGGATTTAACATCTAATACAGAAATGAAAGCATCAAGTAGACAAGCTATGATAGCAAGTTTAAATGGTAAGTTCCCCCACAAATCCTTTGTTTTTTTTCTCAGATTTTATGTTTGTTTTTTTTTCTTAATTCATTATTATTTAGTTGATCCATCTGAATTGGAACAATTATTTTCCTTATTTCAATTAGAGCAGTTGAATCTCAACTAGAATGTCCTGGTTAGAATGGTGGAGTTGGATGGCCGAATGGTTATTGCATGCGCGCTGTATCATCATAAGGTCTCATGTCAACTGGTGTGGTTATGATTCCCCTGGTTGTGCTTGACAAGGAATAGGTTTGCCTGTCCAACATTGTGGGTTTTCTCTGGGTCCTTCGGTTTCTTCCCACTGCTAAAGACTCCTATGCACAAGCAAATTATTTAAATAAATTAGTCCCAAAATGAATGAGGTCCTGTGTACACATTGGCATGCATGCAAAAGATCCCTTGGCAGTTGAAATTCGATATAAGAGTAGGCCGTAGCGCCACTGTTCAGACAAAATTACCCTCAAAGCTTAGTGTATGGTGTATGCTTGTCTTCATTAGCCCAGTTTAGGTGCAGAACAGTAGGACTTAAAACCCCATTTCATTTCTTGATTTTATGACAATCAAATATTATATTTAGATAATACAACAGAAACATTTTGGGAAAGTGGTGATGAAGATAGAAATAAAGTGAAAGTTTTAACAGTTATATGTTCTAATAAAACGGAACCTAGTTCAGTTTATATTCACATAGATAACTCTCGAGATATTCAGGTAAATCTTCTTTTTTCTTTATTTCCTTCTCAATAATATATAAACCATGGCTTCTACAAGATTTTTCAACATGCTTCTTCTTTTCGTGAACATAGATATTGTATAGAAATCGCAAGTCATTCATCTGATTAACATGAACTTTGTGTATAACATTTAAGTCAATCAGATGGATGATGGCATGGACTGAAGGAGAGTTTAAAGAAGGAAATGTCTTTCTACCAAATTCTTATCCTAACATGTTAATAATAGATAATTTTCCTGTGACTTTTGAAATGATATTGATTGATATATTACAGAATAAAGTATCATCTATGACAATAAATGCTGGTACAGCTGTAGAAGACCTACACAAGATTAGAACAGTAAGTTTCCAATTCATACCATAAACAATTCATACCATAAACCCTGAATTAGGTTTTGTATTTGAGGTTTCCATAAATCAAAGATGGAGGACCTATAAACACATCAGTTCATGATCATACATGACATGTTATTTAAGTCTGTATTAAATTTGATTGGGTTGTGAGCATTCTGCGAGACGATAGAGGACATTGGAAATTTGGTCTGACCTCTTAATTCGAGTTTTGGACACTGATCTGACTAAATATGGGAGGATGTAAAATCAAGGAACAGAAAGTATGATGAATTTGTAGAATGTCAGTCATTGTGACTTGTACATTTCATATTTTATTCCAGTTTGAGTTGGAGAGTCGTCATATTGGTTGGGTTAGTTGTTCAATACCTGATACAAACTATCGACATATACAGATAGAATTGAAAGGTCCGGATCAGAGTTTACGAGTCCGACAGGTTAAAGTATTAGGAACGCTAGAGGATGAAGATTGTTATCTTCCGGTAAAGAAAACAGCGGCAGATCTTCAACAACTCAACTGTGAAGCAGAAACTTTACGAGTATTTAGAAACTTAACGTCACAGGTAAAAATAGAATATTGCTGTCAGGGTAGAGCTGGGGGATATTTCGGTATTTCGATATAAAACCGTTACAGAAAAAAAAATCGTCAAAAATACCATTGTCAGAAAAATATCGAAAAACCGAACATACCGCGATATATCACGGTTTTGATTTTTCTGGATGATATTTATCATAAATATGGAACAAAATGTGTCCTCTTTATGTTATTTACGGTATTTTATTGCTTAATGATGAATAAATAATGTTATAAACTCCCGAGTTCTCATTCCACGAGGTTTGCATATGCAAATAAAGTGACGTGACTTCTCGCTCACCTTTCCACCCGTTAGAATTTCCCTGTTTCTGTTCAATTTCTACACATCTTGCCGAATTGTTTATACCTATACTTTTATTTTCCAAAGGAATCATTGATTTTCGGATTGAAATAAATTGTAATAGAGCAGAAATATAAATAATGCCATTTATATTGAGAGTTCCGGTTGTCATGATAGGGTGAAAAATATTTGACTAAATCAATGGACACTTTTTGACAAAGTTCTTATGTTTTATAATTTAATTTAGTATAATTGTATTGTATGATGTATTTTCAAGAAGGCATTCGCTTGAATGAGAAAAAAACGAGTTTGCCAGGGCAAATGAACAGCATTCAATCGTAACGCCGGTAGCTATAATATAATATTTGTTTTTACCGACTCCTGATTTAAATAAAATATTATATATTTAATAATTTGAAAATTAAAATCGTAATAAACACCAAGTTTTCAAGGCTATAGATCTGTGTTTGAACCAGCTTATTAAATTTTGTTTGTAAATTCGTTACTGCATGCTAAAAATAATATTGACTTAATGACTAGAAATAATATTATTGAGTTCAAGTTCAAAGTGTCAAGTGCATACTCCAGGGGTATTTCCAACTTTTTATGCATCTTTTTTTACATTTAAAAAGTGATAAACTGAACATATGGGCATTTATAAAATATCGCGATATAGTGATTATATCGCGATATTTTTTTAAAATATCGCGATATCTGTTTTCAAGGATATCGCTCAGCTATATGTCAGGGTAGATAATTCTTTAATGAAAATATTCAAACTGCCCTGTATTGTTGTTGTTATATAAACCAATATGATATTATAGTAGAGTTAACAGGTCAGTGCTATCCAGAGATAATAACATGTCTTCAACTTGTATTTCATGATTGATATGTTTTTAAAAACGAAGACAATCAATTATTAAAAAATAATTCAACATGCTTGAAATGTTATATAAACTATTAATTAGACATTTATTAGCATGAAAAAACCTTTATCTACTCTCAATGCCAGCTTCTGTGTCAGGTTTTTCACTGGATATGGATCCTAATCTGCTGCTCAACGTTCATTGATGATTAAATCCGAAAATGGATAATCAAGACTTATGTTTTTTATTGTACTGTCTTTAGTAATAATGATCAAGGCTAGGCCTAAAATTCAAATGCTAATATCTAGGTTCAGATTGGAGTAATTTAACTGAAATTTTCAGCATATTCCCTTCACATTATCTAGTTTTTATCTGTTATAGTGAGAACTGCCAGGTCTTTATCTGATCTTCTATAATGTTTTATTAACAGGTGTTTGGTAAACTGATATTCAATGATCTGATGATGTTTAAAGGTGATCAAGGTGAAACAGATTTAGTTGATGGTGATAATGATCTAAAAGAACATATGGTTGGAATATTATTCAGTCGTAGTAAATTATCACATCTTCAAAGACAGGTTAGTAATATAAATACAGTTGTAACTAAAACAGTGACCGCTACTACGCTATAGGAGTGTCTTTTTATTGAAGATCGAGATGAAACCAAAGAATTTCTTGGGGGGGGGGGGGGGGATTTATTGTGCCCGCTTGCAAGGAGATATTGCTAATGGTTTGGATTGTTCGTACTTGGATTTTATTTTTTTTATTATTACAAGGAGTCGCTGGTTGTACAGATTCTACTGTAAATACTACCTTTATTTGTAGTGATGATTTTTCTTGTTTTATCAAAGAAGAAATTGTTTGTACAAGTTATGTTGAGTTTATGTTATAATATTTATAAACATGTATTGTTGTAGGTTTGTTCACATATTGTACAAGGTTTCCGTAAAGAAACAGCAAGAATCAGAGAAGAATGGGAACATTCATTAGCAAATAAAGATGAGAAATTGGAAGATAACAGGTAAAATTATATTCTCAATATTTTTATTCCTGCTTTTATAATGATATTATTTCTGGTCCAGTCATAATTTCACTTCTGCTCTAGCCATAATTTTGATTGTTTTATATTTTTCAGAGGTTCAGATGTATATTGTTTTGAACTGTTGTCTATGGTATTGGCTTTAAGTGGTTCAACAGTTGGTAGAAATTATTTAGCACAACAATATGGTTTAATACAGGCTTTATTTAGTTTATTACATACAGCTACTCCTCGTATACAAAGACAGGTACATAACCTTCCACCTCTTACTTACTTAATGTTTGGGGGTCGTCATTGCTGTGTGGTTAGGACTCTGGAATCACAACCTAAATGACCCAGGTTCAATTCCTGACGTGGGTTAACAAAGTCTTAGGAATTTTGGAACCACATTTTCATTTGTCAGAGGTAGCACCTGCCATAACAAATATAATGTGTCTAGTCATTTGAATGGAACAAAAACACTAGGTTCTGTGTACAGATTGGTAGTGCCTTGAATTTGGAGAAGAGGAGGCAATGTTTGATGCATACTAATCCAAATAATCACACACTTCATGGAATTGTGCGGTGGTCCATATGATAATCCTTTATTATAGTATTATATTCGGATCCTTGAATCCAGGGGTGTTACACAGTAACATATGGTTGAAGAATAAAGTCACCCATTCTCCATGTTAGAATTCCAAATCTCTTCTTTATTACTCAAAAAGGCTAAAGAACTACCACATAAGAGAGACAACTTGTGTCTGCTTAAACATAAGGTTTCAGACCACAATGATATAGAATATACCACAATATGACAATAGGTAGTAATTATACTGGAGAAAGGAATACTTTTGGATGTATATAAATTGAGCATGTATGATTTATGATCCTTCAGGGTACATATTTACTAGAAGGCACATTTAGTGAACAGTTAGTGCACAGAATGTCCACACTAATGACGTAAGTGTGCTGACCGAATACTTGGGTGGTCCATTGAAAACTTTTGGATTTTTCAATTCTCGTTACAAAATGAACAGTTTGGATCTTTGCTGTTCATGGCAATTTAACTTTATTTGTGTTGCACTTGTAAGAGCAGAAATAAAACTAACAGAACCAAAACGTTAAGCTCCATTCCTTTCTTTCCATTATAGGTTATATCTGTGTTACGACGAGTTTTACCAGACATTAAACCACAAGTATTAGCTAATATACTATCTATACCAGCTCTACCCCCAGCTGATTATAGTATTATATCAGTCTCAAGTAAAGACGAGGAGAAGGAACGAGACTTCAACCCTGATGTACCCGGTATATTAGATGTGTTCCTGGCATGTATTAGTAAAGCCTTGACTGTCCAGGGTAAAGTGAAGACAGCTGGTCCTAGTAAAGGTGTAACAACATACAACCTAGCTGACAGTCTTGGTAATCAAGCAGACAGGAAGTAAGATATCTTTAATAATTTTCTTATTTGTTTGTAACAGATATTGTGGGTGATATTCTTTTAGGGTCATACTTACACTACAACTAAAACTAAACATTAAAGACGGACACTCCAGCTAAAACACAACAACTACATGATACCTCAGTTGTAGTGTCTGAGCATGGAACTCTCTTCTGGAATATCCCAAGTTTGATTCTTAGTGTCAGAAGAGAAGAGTTACCCTGATGTGACCCTCTGTTTATTTGTTTATGACTGATATTTACCTGTTATTCTGGAGTACCTGGTCTTCAAACTATTTTTGACTTCCTTATTTTAACGCTTATAAAAAGTCTTCAAGAGTAAATCATGTTTTGTCTGTTATCCGATTATTTGAGGAATTTAGTAAATTTGAATCATTTGATTTTATTTTTGTTTTTTATATGGTATATATATTTTTTTTTTTTTTTTGGAACACTAGATTCCGGTGGTGGTTACGGGGTGAGATGTCATCTGGATTAGCCAATAGTGTCATGATATTAATACAAGATATGGCCACAGTAAGTTACTGTTTTAATCATAATTTTTTATTGTTGATAAATAACAGGGGTACTTGATAACAAGCAGAACAGTAGAATGTTAAACCCTATTTCATTTCATTTCACTTTTGATTACAATTCAATTAGTTTTATCTATTAAGAGACATACTATAAAACACTTCTAGCCATGGTAGCCTGGAGGTCGTGGGTTCGCTCCCGGTGTTGGCCGAGAAAGTTCATTGGGATTCTCTGGTGTGGTTCCCCCTTGACAGTGGTGCAGTATGGAAAACCTGACAAGGACAGCTGTCTACACATTTGCATGCATGTAAAAAATCCCTTGGAATTTGATATAAGAGTAGGCTGTAGTGCCGCTGTCTGGGCAAGAATTTCCCTCATAGCGCACTGTATGGCGGATGCCCGTCTTTATTAGCTCAGTCGAAGCAGAACGTTAAACCCTATTTTATCTCATTTCATTTAAGTGTTTTATCACTTACAAGTGTTCCGACTTGAAATTGTGCATCACCTTTGCCTAGCAAGTGTGATAAATCTTGTATTAATCAGTACCGATATATGTGTACTTATTATTTTAGGGCAAATTTTCTGACATGTGGGCTGTTGTTACCAAGGCAGCCATTGCAGAAGCCATTTTAAATTTAACTAAATTAGATGAAGTGCTGAGAGCACCAGAAATGTGTATTAAAACACCAACAGTGAGTAGTATACTTTATTGATCCAAAATATTTTTGTGGCTGAATTTTATTGTCACAATGTTGGTCTTTTTGTTTTACTTTTTCAAAGTGTACTTCATTATTTATTTTATACAATTAAATTTATAGATTTATATATATATACATTGGTGAAACAATCAGTGAAAAAAATAAAAGTCTTGCAAAGCAGAGGTAAACAGAATACATTTGAATTTAAACCATTTGCAAAATTTGTGACAGCCTTTTTCTTGCTAGATTGCTACAGGAAAAAGGTTATTTGCTTTAGATTGAAGCCTGGCTATGTAGGTTTTGACTATATATATTTTGTTTATAGCTATGGTTAGCGTTAGCATCTCTGTGTGTATTAGATAAAGATCATGTAGAAAGATTATCTTCTGGTGAATGGATTAGTAGCCCTGATGGTCAACATGGTCAACCTAGGGTAAGTTTAATACAAATACATAATCTTGTCAGTTTAATAGGGTTTTATCATTTGGTGGTTTTTAAACTGTTGCAAACTAAATTTCTAATAGGAATATCAGTCCAAAAAATGTTACAAAGACATTTGTCACCTATAAATATGCCAGGATTAAAAAATTTTCAGTGGACTACACTACAGAGAGAACTGACTGGTTGTACTGGAAGGTCGAATCAGTGGTCGTACGAGCAGCTTTGGACCCTTTATTAATCAATCAGCGTTGATTTTCTAGTGGTTTATCCACAGTTCTGTGCATGACACACCAAGAAGCCGCCGTAATTCCCCTAATATTACAACTCTTCCAGATCCCAGTGTAGTAAAGACAAATAAAACAAAATTTGGAACTATAAAAAATGAAATGAAATAGGATCTGTGTTTTAATCAGGGTTTTATCAACCCTTAATATATACATTTTGTTTTCCTAATTAGATATTCAATCTGAGTAATTTTTTAGCATGGGTTATATGAAAAATAAGATATTTTCAGTACGATGCATTTAAATGAAATATTTGTATTATTTATAATTACAGCCTACATGTGATAATCATGATGATAATGTAACAGCGGCTATTATTCTATGTACTGAATGTGGTAATCTATGTGCTGATTGTGATAGATATCTACATCTACATCGTAAAACTAGAAATCATCAAAGACAGGTAATATCATCTACTACTATTTATATACCTTTCTCTCGCTACCACCGGTGGGTCGAGTGGTCTAACATGTGCTTTAGTTCCTTAGATTGTCATTAATTCAACTGGTGTGGTTTAGCTCCCAACTTCGGAGTAAGGTCAAATTCCTAACATTATGGGTTTTCTTTGGTTTTTCCCTACTATGGAACAACCCCTACACGCAAGTGAATTATTGAATGAAAATTGTACCTTGTGTTAGTCTCAAATTAATCTAATTTGTGTTCAGTAGACTTTAAACCCCATTGCTTTATCTGTCTCTGAGCAAAACGACTAACAACAACCTTCTAGATACACATTGAGGAATTCTTAGGACACTAGACTACAGGACATAGTGGTGGGAAATTAGAATCCAATATACATATCCAGAACATAGTTTTTCAGACATTATCTACAGACAATAGCCTGTGTTGAGTAGAATTTAAATCTCAATTTTCTCTCTTTGAATTCATGTACTGATACATGGTTATGTAGTGAACACTAGGGGCTGAGTAAAGTCGTCCTGTTAACCAGTTGGTTATGCATGTCAATGCATCACTTGTCAAAGAAGATAATGTGTTACTACTGATGCTTGGACAAAATTATTTTCCTCACATTGCAAACAAAATCATAGAAATTAAAAACAATCTTATGTTTGTTTCTAATTCCCTCCACCCCCACCCCTCCCAAACTTGACATGGAGACATTTGGTTTTCCAACTTTATATGTGAATATTTTATATCAGGTGTTTAAAGAGGAAGAGGAGGCTATAAAAGTTGATCTTCATGAAGGATGTGGTCGAACAAAATTATTCTGGGTTATGGCCCTTGCTGATTCTAAAACACTTAAAGCTATGGTGGAATTTAGAGAAGGTATTGTTTTCATTAATTATGAATATGATAACGAGTTAAATAAAATCATAGAAATTCTCTTGTATTTTTACTTAGTACTAGTATGATATCATACATCATTGAAAGAAAAACTTTTTGAAATGTGTGGGCTGCACTTTCAGAAAAATGTCCATTTTCGTGTTTAACATGACTGTAAGGGGATGCTCAATTATCAGTCCGGGTACGTTTCGAATTGACAGAATTACAATCCAGTGACACAGAATTCAGTTCTGTCGCTGTTCTGTCAGTCCCGACAACAGAGGTGGTGTTAGTAGAATTGTGACGTAATTAAACACAACAATTTTGTTTCATCTGTCATGTTTGATTGTGAAGTTTCTTATGCAGACAACACATGCGTTGTTGCGCAAAATCCCCCTTTTCACTCGTTTCATACTATTTTTGGAATTGAGAGAATTCAATTGAAGAACATTCAACCAAAAATCCCCTATGTCATATATCTAGGGAAAGATAGGTCATCAAAATCCCTACTGGTGTAAGTCATATCTAGGGAAAGATAACTCGTTAAAAACACTTCTTTACAATAGTGTAGCAATGGTTTATGAGCTGATAATGCTTGTAACCATTGCTTCATGAATATGTTGATATGAACCCCTTGCTCATCTGGAAAAATCATGAAAAATTGTCCAGCTTACAAAATTTTTAAGGGAGAACCTTGCTTTCAAATCATAATAAGTCAAATGTAAAATGATCTTGAGTTTTGTTTTTTTAATTAGGAAAAGTATCTAGTGCTAGTATGGGACCTGGAACATGTCGTTTCTGTGGAGCTACCAGTAAAACTGGTGTTCTCGCCATTGGTAACGTGTGTTCTGATCCTGAGTGTGAAGAGAGAGCTAAGTTGGCTTGTACCAAGACATTACCGTGTCATCATGCTTGTGGTGGTATAAAGAACGAGGCTACGTGTCTACCCTGTTTACATGGTTGTAAGAACGAGGGTCAGGAACATCTTAAACAAGATGGTGATGATATGTGTATGATCTGTTTTACTGAAGCTCTGTCAGCAGCACCAGCAATAAAGGTACCACACTCAAAAATATTAAAAACAATTCACATTTTAAACGTATTTTCTGCTTAGTACTATGTACCATAAAAATAGTGAATCAGTACATGATTGTCTCAACGACATGTTGACACCATGAAATTGGTAAAGAAAAGATGTGATATTGAAAGAAATAATGCATGTAATCAAGCCTGGAAATAAGGCATCTATCACAAACATTGTCACACACAAAATCAGGCTTTGTGAGGCGCAATCCCTCAGATTTGTCTTTTCTGTGAATGCATTAATATTTTTGATACATGTGCAAAGTTGAAAATGTGCAGTTCTAGTGATTGTCATTTTCTTGAGTACAACTAAAATCATTAGGAGCAGAATAGTAGGACATTAAACCCCATTTCATTGATATTCATATGCTTGTGGATGGGGTGGGGAGAATGGTTGAAGTAAATATTTTATTGATTTAATGAGATATATATGGCACATACACGTTAATCTAATATTGATGTATTTCATTATTTAGGATCAGTCTGATTGTTAATTCAATAGGAAATTTGATTGTATTACAAATTATTTATTTGTATTCTGTTTTGTTTTTCAGTTAAAATGTGGTCATGTATTCCATCTTCAGTGCTCTCGAACTGTTTTAGAGAAAAAATGGGTTGGTCCTCGAATTACATTTGGTTTCTCGATGTGTCCGATTTGCAAGGTATGTTATAAATAATTAATTTAACAAGTAAGAACATACATACTATACCGCAGTCATCTTGGAATTATGACATCATATTAAAAATCAACCTTTGTCAGTCGATGCACAATTTTCTTCAAGTCATGTAATGATAATCCTACTCGTATTGGGGGTGCCTTAGACTTTTTGAAGAGTGTATGTTGGCATATGTTACATTGCCTGGCAAGCTTTGTTTTATTTATGTGAGCTTGTTAATCACTTTTAAGATGGAGTGACATAGACTATCTTTTTTTAACAGAGTAACATAGATACTGTATGAGAATCTTTTATTGTTGTTTTTTACATAGTAACACTGATCATATACTAAAAGAGGTTATTTAAATCCTACACAAGAATTATTTGTTGTTTTTTACAGAGTAACATAGATCATGTTGTACTAAAAGAGTTATTAGATCCTATACGAGAATTATTTGATGATGTTAAGAGAAAAGCCCTGATGAGATTAGAATATGAAGGATTACATAAAGCTGAAGCTATAACTACACCAGGAGCTAGATTTTATAAAGATCCAGCAGGCTTCTCTATGGATAGATATGCTTATTATGTTTGTTATAAATGTAAAAAGGTAAGTTTTATGTAGGTAACATATCGTTAACCAAAATAATGATATCTTCTTCTTAACAGCGTGTGACAATTTTTTGCTACATTTTGTATTCAAACCCTGTTCCCATACTTGTCCAGGGTAGCGCCTGTGTGTGTGTGACAAGGAAAGTGTTGCTCTCGATCAGAGTTCTATGCCTGTACATGTTGGTGTGCATGTTAAAGAACCCTTGACATTTGGAATTTGTTTAAGAGTAAGGGAAAATGCAGCTGTCCATGCAATATTCTCCTGCCTAGCAATGTACTAGAGAAAAAAAACTATGTTATTGTTAAAATGTAGGGGGCTTTGAATTAGATCTCTGTATATTATTGTTTAGAATTTTATCCCCATCTAAGTTGCTGTGTATAAAGTATATTATATTTTGTTGGCTTACTGTGTATAAAGTATATTTTAATAATGTATAATGTATATTATATTTTATAGGCTTACTATGAATTTGTAGTATAAAGTATTTTGAGGGTTGCTCAATTTATAAAGTATATTATATTTTATAGGCTAACTAATACAGTATATTGTATTTTATAGGCTTACTATGAATTTGTAGTATAAAGTATTTTGAGGGTTGCTATATGTAGTATAGTATTTTGTAGGCTTGTTATGTATAAAGTATATTATATTTTGTAGGCTTATTATCTATAAAGTATATAATATTTTGTAGGCTTATTATCTATAAAGTATATTATATTTTGTAGGCTTATTATCTATAAAGTATATTATATTTTGTAGGCTTGTTATCTATAAAGTATATGATATTTTGTAGGCTTATTATGTATAAAGTATATGATATTTTGTAGGCTTATTATGTATAAAGTATATTATATTTTGTAGGCTTATTATGTATAAAGTATATTATATTTTGTAGGCTTATTATGTATAAAGTATATTATATTTTGTAGGCTTATTATGTATTAAGTATATTATTTTTTGTAGGCTTATTATGGTGGAGAAGCTAGATGTGATGAACAAGCTGGTGGAGGTGAAGATTATGATCCTAAAGAATTAGTGTGTGGAGGATGCTCTGATGTTGCTAGTGCTCAAATGTGCCCAAAACACGGCACTGATTTCCTTGAATATAAATGTAGATATTGTTGTTCCGTGGCAGTGTTCTTCTGTTTCGGTACGACCCATTTCTGTAATGCGTGCCATGATGATTTCCACCGAGTTACCAATATACCGAAATCAGAACTACCCCATTGTCCAGCAGGTTGGTTTATTACTTAATCTTAAAAACATCTGACCAAACAAACACCTCGTTTTAGCCTTTGTATACATTTCATAAATCAACATTACATGTACGCTAATATTTTAAAAACTTCTGAAGATAATCAGAACTCTTAAAAAAAATTTGTGCAAAAATAGCCAGGAAGCATGTGGCTGTTTTATAAAGTTTTTTAAAGTCCGGTTATTCGATTAAAATGGCTTCGCCAATCAAAATTTTGATTGTTTAAAACTGATAATGTAACATTGTATAAATCTTTCATTTGGTTGATTAAAATTTTATAGATTCTTCTTAAAATCGGTAACTTATTGCTTCTAGAATTGCTCTTATGGACATTAGTCATTTGAAATAGCCATAGCTATACCAGATAGTCAGAATTATTGTTGTTTCTGGGTATTGATTGAGATAAAATCCTTTAATCGCCTAATATTTGGCTAATTGTTTAGTTGATAACAGTTTTACTAGAGTCAAATGCAGTACAGTGCTGTAATGTATAAAGAAATGAAGACAGAAATGCTGCTACGCCTCATATAACAGCAGATATATAAAGCCACTAATCATAAAATTGAGAATTGGCTGCCTCTGAAAATGATTCAAACAAACCAGTGCCACCTATAAGTGTTAGAATTAAACTTTTAATGGAGGTTGCTTTTTTCTGAAATAAATCAAATATAGACTTCGGAAATTACTGAACCTCCCCACAAGTTACATCTCCCATGATGATAACTGGCTTTAAGATAATCTGTGTCCGGTAATAAAATAACTTTAAACTTCTTTCCTTTTGGAATTTCATCTTCACCTTTTTATGTGTTTTTGTTTCTAGGGCCAAGATGTAAACAATTAGAAGGTGAAGAATGCCCATTACATGTCCAACATCCACCAACAGGAGAAGAATTCGCTCTGGGCTGTGGTGTTTGTCGTAATGCTCATACATTCTAAACATGTACATAGAACATAGATTTAAATATACATTTGTTTTTGTTGTTTGTATGTATATCAGAGTTTGTAATATACCATACTCTTATATGTTGAAAGAAAGAGATAATATAGAAAAAAATGAACAGAATTACGATTTACATAAATATTTAATAGTAGCAATTTTATCAACTGTTACAATGTCAGTTTCAGTCGCTTTTTTCGCAGTTCATTTTATTATTATTATTATAAATCGTGAAGTCTATATGATTATATATTTAATATTTGTTGTACTGTTCTTTTAACAGAAATGATGGCTATTTAAAATGATTATTATTCTTTTTTAATTGTCAGATATATTTTGGTGTTTAAAACACTATTTAATTATTTAGCAGAATTATGATGAAAGGATGTACTTAATATTTTCAACATAATAGATTTTAATATTATTACTGTAACTGGTTTGCACAATTTTAAAACCTTCGAAGTGTGTAATTTATTGAAAAGTGTACGTGTTATCTGAAATTTCAATTATTAAATTGTTATTACATACATTTTCCCTCAACCATAAATGTAAGAAAATAACATTAATTTTTTTTTAAGAGTTTTGAAGTATGTAATCTATTGAAATTGTTTATCGTAAATTTCAGTTATTGAAATAATGACCGAACCATTGCTTAATGTAAGAAAATGAAATACATTTTTTTTTACTTATCTTCATGATGAAATGATCATGTCCCCAGACCCATTTCATGAATGAAGTGTTATACTATTATTAGTATATGAATTGTAATTTTTATATTAACAGTGTGTCAATGCCTGTTGATGATATATATATATATCCTAAATATCTAAGTAAAAGTGTCATAGAATTAGATGTTATAAGATCCATGTATTTCATTGTCTGTGATATATATAGATTTCATTTTAATACAATCTACTATGATTTAAAAATGGGAATAAAAAGTTCATAACATTAAATAATCATTTTTTGTCCAGACAGTGGTGATGATCTGAATTCAGTCAGATTCCGCTCTAGTGGTTGAAATTTTGAATTCAAAAATGTAGTTATGCATTGGTTAACAGTAGATAAGTTGCTCCCTTTTTAATCATAGGAGGTTCCAGCTTATCCTGTTCAATAATGATGGGTTTGTTTTAATTGTCAAAGAAGCTTTTTTATATCACCGGTGTTGACAAAATGGCAATCTTAACCTCCCTCCAGGAAAGATGTGTTGCATCTTAAAGTATGTAGTGTACAATTATTGATGAAAGCTTCTGCGTTCCATCCATCTGTTTTTCCGCTAGCAACGTAACCATCAGGTATTGGTCAATATGGCAAATCACATATCTGTAGGTCAAAAATAGGCTAGCAATGTGTTTAATCACTGTTGAAAGGATAAAACCAGTAGGTTTCATTCATTTCATGCTGGAGTGAATCTCATAGGCTTTAGAAGGGGCAAGGGTTAAAGAAGATCCTTATTTATGTAACCAAATTGAACTCTAAAATTTAAAGAAGTAGCTCCATATAGATCTATATTTTGAATGTTTTTTAAATGAAGGCTAACAGATATTTTAATTTATTTAAGGTATTCCAACTGTTTGAGTGACCAGATTATCCCAACAACCCCTTACCAATATAATTTAGCTAGAACTATGATCAGTATATATACAGGGTTATTCAAGCACTTCTTATAATTACGAACCACATGGGGACAAGGGTAAAGCTTTCTCACATCCTTTTACACACTACAATATACCCTAGACTGTCTCTTCCATTTCCATGCCCAGTTCCCATCATGTTCCTGGAGCAACGACTGTAAGTTTTAGTTTTACAACATCTGGCCATTGATGGTTTACTTCATAATTCCCTAACTTTTAGCTATGTTATCTGTAAACAGTAGCGCCCAATCAGGTTGTGACATAGCGACCTCCATGGAAACCTTGACATTGAATGAACCTTGCATTTTGCAACAGGATTATCACAGACATTTTAGCTTGAAAGCGTGAGACTTGGTATTAGCGACGACCAAGGAATATGATGGGCTCACAAGCTGGGCTTATACCCAATTAAACTTAGTGCCGAAATAGGCAAGGTGCTACGTGAAGGGCTAGATAAGATGTACTAGTTAAAGCGAGATAAAGCCTTCTATTGAAGATAAGTTCCCATTGAACAAGGTCATGCCTGTATGCTATCAAAATCCAATCTCAAATTTGACAGGGTATAGAATTAGAAGAAAAGTAGTTGGAAAAGTGGCTCCCAAAGTTAAAAAATAACAATTACTATCTTGGTTTCAATGGTATTACCTATTGACCAGATGTCCCTCAGTCCTCTCAATTATTTAAATAAATCACAATTTACAAGTTCATAGAAAACAAATTATATTCTCAATGGTTTACATGTCCGCATATAGACTGGTGTCCAGTCTCCTCCACACACCAAAAATTGGCCAGTCCTCTCCAAAAACAAAAACCCCGAAAAAAACGTAATCTCTAGAGACTGGGCAAATAGAGCTTCATTCTCATCTAGTATGTCAACCTGCATTATGTAGGTCGTGTGACGCCGTGCACGTGATCACGACATATCTAACAACAACCTGACGTCAACTCCAGACGGTCTAAGCATGACTGCTTTGCACTCCAGTCGAGACGCATAATTCATGTCACGTGACTCGGGGCTTGCTTGATAACTGTCAATCATTCCAAATAAGGAACAACGTAAAACATGACAGGAACGCCCATTTTATTTTGAAGCTCGCAAATTGTCCAGTCTCTGGTGCTGGTTACAGGTTTACTCAAATTTTTTTTTTATACAAATGGAAACGAAAGTGTTGGTTTACTAAAAATTAATACTTTTATATAAATCGAAATGTAAAATAAATAGAAGAGACTGGGCCAGTCTAGTCCGCATACAACAAAATACAAAGCAATATAGACAAACATTGATTCATTGTATACAATAATCACTTTACTTTACATGATCACAATATAATAAATTACTTTAACTTTACAGTATTTTAATATTTGATTTTCCTCTACCACATCCTATTTATCTCTTCTATATTACAGATCAATTTCTTCATTTTCTTTTTATTTAGTTGTGGAGAGCAACAAAAACAATTAAAGCATTAGACGAGATATCAATAAATGTTTAAACAGGAGTAAACACATTGATGAGTTTCCCAATCATTAGTTTAGTAGATAGCTTTGCACAAACAAATATAATTAAACCTGTTTGATTTCGGTTGTACTTCAAAATAAAATTGTTGATTTTGTGTAGTGACAACCTGTCTTAAATAATTGTAAGTCTATGATAAATTCATTGTTGACCGATTTTGTGTTCAACTTCTGCCTAACTGATAATTTAGGAGTAAAGTTTGTATTAAGTTTATGGTCCTGATTTTCATGAGAATGAAATTGAACAATAAATATTATAAATTAGCTAATTCTTTTCTGATTTCTTCTATCATTTCACTTCTTGGTACTTCACGCTAAAATAGAAAAAAAACATATACAATAAAACTTTAACACAAGATACATGTATGCAAGTAATGCATAATTTTATGACAGAAATGAGATATATATGTCTTGTAGGGAGAGAGTCAACAACCCCTAAACAGTAACTAAACCGTCAATTTTCTGAAAAATACAAACGAAGCATAAAGAAATAGACTGGAGGACCCACAGAAAAACAACGAGGTTTGACAGGCGATCCCTACTCCTTGTCACACACAACCGATGAATCAAACCCACAACATGCAGTTGACTCAAAGACAGACCTTATGATACAACATGCACATGCTAACCATTCAGCTATCCAACCCTCTTGACACATAGAGACTTATAAGGTCAAATATCAATAATACATTGAGTAAGAGGAACAGTAAAATATGGTATTTGTTTTTATAGAATATTTGACATTATGTGTTGTAAAGTATAAAAGATTCTTACCTCAGCTCGTGTTTCTATTATTCTTAATTTAACAACATTATTTTTGATTTCAGAATCTCCTATAATAATAGCTAAGGGTATTCCATTATTTTCACAGGCTTGGAACTGGTCTAACATCTTCGGGTTTTTCTTGTATGATTGTTCTGTCTAAAAAAAGATATTATATTTCACATATTAATTAACAGCAGAACATAAACAGAGTCAATCTTGAATGATGTATCAGCACTTTAAGATATACTGGCTAACTGTTATAAAAGTAATTTTGATTCCCAATTTTTAAGACAAGTTTTTATGAAATATTGCATTTGGACAACCAGAAAAACCTTTAAAAATTTCAAGCATAGATGAGGGAAAATTTTAAAAGGGCCATTTCAGATGAGGGGAAATTTTATATCAGCACAATTTAACATGGAATATCTTTACTAACCTTAATATCACTATCCCACAATTCTTTACATAATTTTAACCGATGTTCTAACATATTCTTCTGAGCAGATATAACATATACTTCTGTTGATGTAGTACGACCTTTTTTCTCAGACGCCTAAAATAAATATACAGAAATCAGTGAAAGATGGGGGTGTAAATGTCTTTCTAGGTGGTCTAAGGCATGGAAAAGGCCTTATATATGTTCGCTTTAAATCGAATGGTATTTTTACCAATGCTTTTATGGGTCCAATGACTGCGCGTTTGTATTATAAGAATGCAAAAGGTCATATCTGCAAAACTTTGTGGATTTCCTCTGGATAGTCTTAAAATATATCACCTTAGTCAAAAACGACCTAGCCAAAATAGTTTCATTATTTGGAACTTGTTTGCTTCATTTTTATACAGGGATGGCCCTCAACGTTTTGTCCCATCCAGACTAGATACAAGTTCTTGCCACTAGTGAGCAAATACCAGTCTGGAAAATTCTGAGAAACTACCTTGGCTAGTGAACATTGCTATACTAACTAATCCACTGTATTTCCAGATTATAAAGAGATTTATTTGAGCAATGATAACAAAGGGAAGATATCTTACCATAGCTCTAGCCTCTAGAATAGAGAAGATTCTCTCTATACCAATACTAACACCAACACAAGGAACTATTTTATTTTTAGGATCAAACATTCCGACTAGTTTATCATATCTTCCACCTCCTGCTACACTACCTACACCAATTGTCTCTTCTGACTCAGTGCCAGGTGTGTGGGAAAACCCTGAAAAATTATTAATGTAAACATAATTTGAGAATATTTCACTTGTGGTTAAATCGAGAGAGAAAAAGGATTTTATGATGTTCACTCAACACAAACTAGGTAATTTCAGGACTCACACATAATTGATTTTTATTTCAATAATCCCCTTGCAGGTAGGGATCTTTAGCAGTGGGAGGAAACCCGATGACCTGGAGAAAACCCACAAGGTTGGACAGGGGACTCTAAACTATGCCTGTTGACTCAAAGACAGACCTTATGATACAGTGCGCACAGGCTAACCTTTCGGCCATCCATCCCTCGGGGTTAAAGAGAGAGAGAGCTGTAAAGTCATTTATTGCTTGCCTGTAAAGATTTATATGGTATTCTACAGCTGGTTGAGGTATAGTATAATAATTATTGAACCTTACCTAATAAAACAGCTTCATAAATAACACCTGTATAATAATCTAAACCTCGTGCTAAACTTAAATCAAAGCTAACCTGAAAATATCAAATACACACTTCATTTCATACTAAACTCAAATCATAATTTTTCATACAAATAGAATACAATGCTACTTTTCAAAAATCTCAATGTTTATGTGTTTAAATAACATTCAATCTAATTAAAATACAGATCTATATTTCGTTTCGTTTTTTATACTTTCGATGGCCTACACTACATGTAGATCTAACAACTTATAGTGGGAGATCACGTTCTATGACGTAGAAAATGACATTTGACCCCATAAGCTTAGTCATTCGATTAACCAATCAGAATCGTTTTTGCAAGTGGCTATGTTTTTGATCTATTTTTGCTTTGTTTTGATATCTGTCGGAGTTCATGTCTACCCACAGTTCCGTGCAAGAGAGGTCAAGTCCCCTATTCGACAGACAATTTGATTGGCTGACCCCTCATTTAAAGCTGAACACGAGTTAAATAACAAACCTCCCAGATCCTAAAGTGTAGTAAAGACAAGTAAAACAAAATTATGAACTATAAAAAACGAAACGAAATTGGACCTGTGTTTTAATCAGATTGAAGAACATTAAAACCTATGTAATTCATAATGTCATATTCAAAATAACTACACACTGAACAGAATCTCTGTCCCCAGCTTTAAAAATAAACACGAGAAAGGACTTCGAAATTTACAATAAAAATAGTAAGTTAAGTCCCCGGCACTTCCTGCAAATTTGATAAAACATTTTTGACTGTAGAATGTTCACAATAAATGGTTGACGGACAGAGGTGACGACAATGTGGGTGGATCAAAATAGTTACCTTATCTAATACACCAAATAATTCACAATATTTGAGTAATAATTTCATATCTTCTAGACCTTGTTTAGCACTCGATTCTTTAATCAAGTTCTCATCTTGTAATAATTTATCTACTAAATCTAATCCTCCTTTAAGTTCAACATATTTTCCTATTTTATCTGCTGCTACTGGATCTAATCCCTTCTCATCGATCATCTCAGCTCGTACATCCGACCAAAATGTCTACAATAAAATACCGTAAAGAATTCATTCAAATTTAAAAACACATATACTAGAAACTCATTATATTGTGTGTCTTCCCCATCAATTGCACATGTAATTGGGCACTCAAGAACCATTTGGATTTTTCAAGTCTGATTCTCATATGTCACAGAATGCAAATATGAGACTTACAAAGAAATTGTAACTAGTTGTTCTAAAATGATTAAAAACTGAGGACGATCCATGCACGCTAAAGAACCCTTGGCAGTAGGAGCTTCTTTTGCGCTCATGATGGCACTTGAACTATGGACATGTCAGCTGAAGTCAAAGTGCTTGTAAAAACAAATTAAAATCTAACTCTTACCTTATCTAATTTATCTACAGCTGAACAAATAGATCGGAATTTATCTTCAGGTACACCACAAGCAGCAAACATACCATCTAATATTTTACGATCATTTACCTAGTAAAATATATATTATATTCTTCTAGAGACAGTATAACACAATTATTTTATTGATTAAACCAACTGATCGTTATTTACATTTTGACAATATCTAACTTTAATCCAAATTAAAAGGGTAGATAGGTGGCTGAATGGTTAGCACTTGCTTGCTGTATAATAAAGCTTGTCAATTGAGTCAATTGACGAGGTTTTGTAACCTCGGTTGTACGTGACAAGGAGTAGGGTCACCTGTCCAACATTGTGGGTTTCCTCTGGGTCCTCTGGTTTCCTCCCACTGCTACAGACTCCTATGCGCAAGCGAATTATTGAAACAAATTTAAACTAGGTTAGTCCCGAAATGACCTAGTTCGTGTCAGGTGAACGTTACTAAAATGTACTCAAATTAATTATTTATCATTTAATTTATAAAACCAAACCAATATATCAAGATAATCTCCATCAAAACACTGGCTTAAATATATAACGTCTACAGAGGATGGCAAATACTATACCTTTACTACATAATCTCCTAATTCTAAACTCTCAAGAATTTCCGAAACTATTTTAACACATTCAGCATCTGGTATCATAGGATCAAACTGACCAGCAATATCAAAATCCTGTTAATAGAAATAAAATCAATTATAATAATATCAATTTACTATCAATTATCTTATACAAAATAAAAAGACTTTTTTAAACAAAGCCCCGAGTTACTTTGATAGGAATGATAGGGCTATAGCTGCTTTCCTTCTTCCTAATTTACTAACTTTTCAAAAAATTGCAGTCTTCGTATTTTCAACTATTAACATCATGTGTGAATCAAGGTTCGTGTGTAATGATAAATTTGAATACTCAGGGTCTGAAAGAAAATTCTCAAAAAACTTCAATAGATTATAATGCTTTGCATAACCAGTGTTCTCAATGAATAGGGAACAACAAAGATTTATCAGAGAAAGAGAAAGCCAAAGATTTATCAGAGATAGAGAAAGCCAAGCAGGAATGGACTTGGATATAAATTTAGAATTGGTTATGAAATTTCTGGAAAAAATACTTACACATTGATAAAATTCTCTGTATCTTCCTCTTGTCATGGCTGGGTTATCTCTTCGGTATACTTTTGCTATGTGGTATCTTTTAATATTGCTGATTTTGTTCATGGCTAAATAACGTGCGAATGGTACCTAAGTGTAATTAAGGTTCAACAAAGTATAAACTAATAGTAACAAGTCATTTCAAATTTTAACTAAATTAGTAAGGGAAATAACTCTTCTATTACCTATTGTCTCCCCTTACACCACAAATTGCTCATTTTAAGATGTGACAATTTTTTCTTATATTTTTAACTCCATATACCCAAGCAGATAGTAATAAAAGTTGGAGATCATAAGTGTTAATGGCTGAATACTATGAAGAATCTTAGCAGTCATTCGTTCTTTGTACATGTCATTTACTTTATGTGTACAAAGCAGTACTGTTAGATTTAGACACTATTTGGTAGGTTTGATCCTAACTAAACAGTCTTGTACACTAACTAGAGCAGACATGACTAGAAAATCTCAATAAAACTGTCTGCGCCATACTCATCAAGCTACCGTGGCCACCATAGCTATTACTCTCCAAATATAAACATAGTTTGATAGCTTTTTTTGTTATAAAAGATACAGTTAAATCATATCTTAATGACAGAAGTTCTCCCCCTTGATCAGCTAAATCATAAATTAACTTGGAATCTTCTCCATATTTCCCAGTTAAAGTTTCCTGTAAATATAAATTTAGTTTACCACATAATATTGCTTTAAACTCTAGATTTTTTTCTATATATTTTATCTTTTATCTTGTGTGCAAATTTTTTTTGCCTTTGATTAAACAAATTAACAAATTGAGAGATAGAGAAATGGGGTTTAACGTCCACTCGACACACACTAGGTCATTTCGGGACTAATGTGATGTTTTTAGAGGAACTGTTCATCATTATAAATAAATGTTTGAGTAAAGTTTAACGGTACTATAATAACTAGTATTATAATCTGTAGGCAAGTGGCTGTAGATGAATATACAATATGACATTGGCAGAATAGAAGAATATGTTGTTTATTACACTATATTTTCAATTTATCTTTTTTGTCGAAGGCTTGGATTACTCCATTAGCCATATACCAATCACATGATTTCATTGCAGTCAAGGTCATCCAGCGAATTTCTCATAGCATACCAGCTTTATTTCTACTTATGGTGTGCTGGCTCTTATAGTGTGCCAGGCTGATCTCGGCATATTGTTGTGAACTCAACAATGAGGCTCACACAGGTTTGTAAACTGTGTTTTGATTGCTTCGCACACTCAAGCTATGATCAAGGACAGACAAGTTCATCACGTGAATACCCTATGGATGAACCCAGGTTATAGTGCAGAAGAATGTAATGAAACCACTCGGGATACCAAGGATGGTTTGTTAATTGATAAAGCCTTCTACGGAAAATATTACAACATTATAATAAACATATAAGCTGAAAACCTGAGGACTAACCTTTAATTCAAAAACAGGTGTATCAATTGTTTCAGCACCATGACGTTTAAATGCTGCTATAATCTTGGTAAACGCCACCTCTCTAATTGACATCTGATAAGGATTAAAGTCTCTTGTACCCTGAAGATAAAAACATAATAATATTGTTTGTCTTCTGTTTGTTTTTAAGTAATTTTCCAACACTGCCTAATACATAATTAGTCTAATTTTAATTTTGATTTGACTTATGTCCCTCTAAGTCTAAGTCTATGGTAAATGAAATCAAACCTCAGGAAAATTGGACACTCTCACCAGTGGAGGTTACTCAAGGCACAAGTTGTGTATTCAAATCAATAAAACAAATTATATAATTAAATTTCGGTAATTTTTAGAGTGGGCTCCCCACTTACTTTAAATACCCAAGGACCCCCATCACAGACTTTCGGTTATTTGTTTCATTTTCTTTTCAACTTAAATTAAATTACTATACCTTGGGGGTTTTGAGAACAAATTTCTTTTGACCTTCATCTGGAAGACTAGCTTTAAGCTCCAATAACTTGGCTACTTCTTCACTTATCTGAAAAACATCAAAAGTAAATATTAACTTTACCATTCTCTTTCTGTAATGCCTAGTGCCATTTACCAAGTGAAGAGGGAAGATGCTTCTTGCATAGTAGGGTTCTGAAGCCAATTTATTTTCAGTTTTTACATATAACATCTTGAAGTACATGATTGTACATGTAAAGTCAACCAGGCATAAATGTTGAAAAAGGCATTTTTGCATTCCTAATTTTAAAACCCCCCAATTCAAACGGTCCTATTATTCTTCTAAAAGAATGTGTGTCTGGAGTCTGAACATTGTTGTTTAAAACGAAAGGTATGAAGTTTAATGTCTCTACTCTTCATCATGTTTGAACTGTCAAGTCACACACCAACATGACATGTGTATGCCACGGTTTTACTGTGTTTTACATCTCATCAGAACTACAACAAGTCTGCATTTGAATTGCTGTCCAGAAATGAAATAGAGTGCAACATCCTATTGTTCTGCACTGACTGAGCTAATGAACACGGGCATACACAATACAGTGTGCTATGAGGGTAATTCTGCCCAGAAAGTGGCGTTAGCACCCACTCTTATATTGAATTCCAACTGTACACAGGACCTCAGTTTTATAGTAGTTCCATTGCCAGGAGGAACCACATCGGAAAATCACCATGAACTTTCTTGGCCATTGCAGGGATCTAACACGAGATCTCCAAGCTAACATCTTACTCATTGAGCCATCATGGCTCCCAGATTGCTGTTGAGTAGTATTAAACCAAACTCAGAGTGCAGAAGATGATGTTTGACAAATAAATAATGTGTACCGGTATCACATTTTCTACAACAGGTTCTTGACAGGTTGGTATATGAACTTCAATTTGTTTTAACTCCTTGATTCGTTTTTTTCTCTGTGAACTTGACTTTGAACTAAACTTTAAAATAGCATCTTCAATAAATATTCGAAGTAATGTTGAATCTTGTTGATAAGATTTCCATGACGATACTCGAATATTCGTAAACATCGAATCACGATAAAAAGATGTAAACATAGAATTCAATGCTATTGTAAATATTCCAGTTTCACAAATCGATTCTGAAATTCGTGTGAATTGAATTGAAGGCTTCTTATCACTGCACGACATATAAATATTATCTTTTTTTGCGGAGACATTCATGTCTACCAATCCTTTATAACCCACGCAAATAAAATTTCATCATCCAGCCTTAATAGTACTGGGTCACCTACTTAACAAATGGATTGAACACCAGCCCTACCTGTTCTTTCCTAGACTTTAAACGAGGTGGTCGTTTGGATAACTTGATATTTTTATGAATTCCGAGACCAGTATCTTCCATGTTTACAACAGTATGTAACTAATTAATACTAAATTAACCCTAGTCCAATAAAATCTGATCCACACACACAAACAACCATGTGCAAATTAAGTTCTATTTGGAATTTAAAGATAAGTCTTATCATTTGAAATAAGATATGGAGGTCTGACTGATCTAGAATATTGTTCACTGATGTTTCAGTACGACCCTATCATTTAAACTAATCACGTCCATACTATCAGTATGTGAATATAGCATGTGGTTTTAAGATATAATCTGAAATTTTCATCATGCATGTAATACAACTAATCCTAGTTCTATGCACAGGACCTGGGTAAGGTAAGCTGGTTACGTTATTACATAAAATTCTTTATTTTTAATTAAATGAATCATACAGTTGGTAGGAACAGATGTCGTTCTGTTACTTATATTTTATCAAAAATACAATACTTTATTATAGGAAGCCATCGTGGCTAAGTTGGTAAGAAGCTGGCTCGCTAGTCTGGAGATCGGGTTTTCAATCCCTGTATTGGCAGAGACACTTCATTTATCAGCATTTTTCAACATGGTTTCCCCTTGTCAGTGGGCCTGACAAGAACAACTGTTTAGTCAATCAGATGGTATGAAATACCAATTTCCCTTATATACATTGGTGTGCATGCAAAAGAGTAGGCCATGGTGCTGATGCCCGGGCAAAGTTTCCGTCCTTGCACACTGAATGGCGTATGCCCGGGTTCATTAGCCCAGTCGGAGAAGAACGGTAAATGTAACACCGCCTTTTCATTAAACAATACTGGAATTTGACTAAGAGTATGCAGAAACATGGCTACCTGGGCAAAAGTTCCCCAATAACCCATTTCATAGTGTATGTCCATCTTCATTAGCCCAGTTGGATTAGAAAAGTCCATAATGATTCGGAATATTGTGAATTTCATTTTCACAAAAAATGGAGACAACATTCTCGCAATATTATCATCATAACCGACTTTGTACATTGTATCATAATATATGTGTTGTACACCATGCCAAATAAATTAATTTGAATATCTTACCTGCATAGATGAACAATGGCGCCACACAGATCGCAAGTTATTTTGACGTAGCAATGAAAGATGGAATCGGCACACAGAATAAGTCAACATCATGATGTACAGGAATTGGTATTCAATCAGACAGCAAAGTAGAGATGAAACATTGAAAAGGAAAGCAGAAAAAAAACTCTTCAGCAAACCTAGTAAAAGATTTAAACCAGGCAACCAATATATGGTATAATTATTTATAAGTAAGAGTTTTTTTTTAACAAAGTCTTTCATCCTATACCAAGTGAAGTATACCAATAAATAGCCATGTTCTTAAATAAAATCTTTTAAGATAAGACACACTGCACTCAAAGTTGCTTGTCTTTCAAACACTTAAAATGGGAGGTTGAACAAGTAAACAAATTATGATAACAACCATCTTTCTTGTTTGGACACCTTGCTGATTTATTAAATTGTACAAATTTTAAAATCAGTAACCAGAAGAGCTGATGTACATCTATACAGGATCTTGAGAGATGGAGGGTGAGAGATGGCAATGGTCCACCTGACCCCTTTCTTACCAAAATCCTGCCTTCAGTTTACAAATGGTATGTTTTGTCAAGAAAGTCTTGGTAATCAAAAGATTGCCTGTTCTCAGCCAATTTCTAATGGTGCTATATCATAGAAATTTGAAATGTACAAAATGAAGGTTTTAGGAAAACTGTTTAATGAAACTTTTTATAATATGTAGGCCTAAATGTAAACTTATGCACTCTGTAAATACATGTACATGTAAGTAGCTCAAAAATAATCCCACACCCTCCACATTCCCTGAAAATATATCTTGGGACTCTTATATGAATTTAGGAGTAAAGGGAGGTAATCAGGCTCCACCTAAATCCTAGAGACCGGGTTAATAATTGTGTCGCGCTTTGAGCATAACCCAGTTTGTGGATATTGCGCATAATAAATGCCCATATTATTATTAGTAGTAATTAGCAATTTAGCAACCTTTTCTCTAAATCCTTCTAATTTTTCTTTTTTAAGTTTTTTAATTCCATCTCCAATTTCTTTTATTTTTTCATGAATTTTATATCCTTTTTCTGTACGACAAACCAGCACCATATCTTGACTTGAAAACATGTTTTGTATGAAAGTATAATACATCTAGAACAATTGTTCACAGAGATTCCTGTACTTTAATCAACTTGAGCTTTATTGCAAATTGAAAGATCTTATTCTATTATCTAATACTTTAGAAACAAACTGCGGTTGAACGTTCTACTGTTCTGATTCTCAAGTTAAGGCTAATGAAGACGGATAAAACTTTGGACGGAAAACGTTATTAAACTAAAGCTCCTAATTTCGTTCAACAAACTTTTGTACAATTATCTTTATCCAATACAATGAATGCAGAGTAAATCACAACTTTCAGTTTTAATTTATAAACAATGTCCTGAGCTGAGTCACTGACGAACTACTACAAAGATAGTTACTGTTTGCTATTAGGTAAAACATTGATAATATTTTAACACAATTCGCTTTTTTCCAGCTTGTTAACTCCATTGACTCTCCAAATAATGTAGAAGTAACTTGTTTCAAAATAATGATTTGATATCTTGGTCTAGAGTAGATGTGCTTGCTACTGCTACTGCAAAACTAAGACTACTTCAAACTGACTGCATGAAGATCAAGATATCTACATTTCATCATCAATGTTGAAGTTGTGTTGTTAAGGTACAGTGGGGCTTTCATATCCTTGCATCATCGAGATTACGTTTTTTTTCTTATTGGCATATAAATAGGTCAAAACACCGGGGTTTTTCAGGTCATTGCATCATTTTCATCTTGGCTGTGAAAACAGTAGCAGTTACTTCCCTTTGACTGCGACTGGCCCAAAAGGATGAAAAAAAATGCCGACTGTTTCTTGAAGCTTATTTACTTTGTAGATGTCAACAATAAATTATGGTAAGATGGGATAGGATTTTTTAAAAATGAAAACAATAAATTGTCATAAACCATTACGTTTGAGCAAAATTAACATGCCCATCTGTCGAATTATGACATTCATATATCGCCTCGGTATCGACACGTGTGTTTTGTTGACAAAATTTGGGTCGTGTCTCGCGACTTATCGCTCAAAATGACCATCAATTTCAAGGTATTTTTACATCTGTCTCTACCGGATATATAATTCCCACTAACCTTAGCCTTGTCTGCCTTTTCAGTTTTCAATTTCCGTACCAATTCTCCCTGAATCTTAATTTCTTCTTTCAGGTTCTCCATTTCTTTATCGTTCGTAACGGTTAACTACAAATTCTCTCCGAAGCCACACAGCGAAACGAATATCGATTAAATAAATTTTATTGCAGTTTGCAGCACAACGAGATCAGAATGCCGCTATATAATATCTCATAAATCACTGAATAAAATAGCGTATAAAATCCGTTGTTGATATTAAATGCTCTGTACGATGTGTTGAATGGCCACTTGCTATTATAACTTGTCAATAAAAGCACAGTACCAGTAGCGTGAATAGTTAAATTTGATGAAATAAGTCTAAATCTGATGCAAGGAAAGGAAATGAGGTTTAAGTTTAACGCCCTACATAATATATTACCCCCCTGGCTAATGAAAATGGGCACACCGTGGCTCCACGTATTATACAATATATAGACGTGCATATTTCAATATCAATATTATAGCCGAGAAAATTCCCCGGGATTTGTCTGTTTTACAGGACGGAAGGGGCACCGTCTAGTCCTTCTGATGGTACGAAAACCCGTGGTCCCGTCCAGTAAGTTAACCCTTGATAGTTGGAATTCAATTTTTGTTCAGGAAAATGTCCCTGGCATACATATGGTGTGTGCCAGTCGGCATTGTCCCTGTTGGTGCAGAGAATTAAGAAGTTAAACTCCATTTCACTCATTCATCCAGTGTCTTTGTTGCCATCAGGAGGGTCGTTTGTCTAAGTGGGTGGTTGAAGCACTGGCTTGCTAGCCTGGGGGTCGAGTGTTCGATCCCTGCATAGGCCGAGAAAGTTTATCTCGATTTTCCGGCGTGGTTTCCCCTTGTCAGTGATGCAGAACGGAGAGTCTGATAAGGGCAGCTGTCTAGTCGTTCGGATGAGACGGAAAACCGAGGTCCCGTGTACATCTTGGCAGTTGGAATTCGATATAAGAGTAGGCCGTAGCGCCGCTGCCCTGGCAAAATTCCCCCATAAAATACTGTATGGCGTATGTCCGTCTTCTATTAGCCCAGGTTAGGAGAATAAAAGTAGGGCGTTATAATTAAACTCCATTTTATTTCATTTCATTTGTTGCCATTAAATTTGTCTACCTTTTATATTTGTTTAAAAAATCCATCGAAGATATACAATCGTTTTAGCAGTCGTAGCCCTACAATCTTTTTTTTAAGGTTTTAAGGAGTTTAACCTTAACCTGAATCCCTACTTTATTACCTTTTGAATTAGTATCCAGTAGGCCTATTGTCCAATTACTGTTAGGCCCAGACCTTTTTAATAGCAATAAGTGTGCCACAGACCGTACGGACCAAAGTGAGATGGTTATACCAAACTGGGGGAGTCAAATCTGACAAAGAAAACTGTCTGGTCGTTCGGGTCGGACGAAAAGCCGATACTCCATGTATACACATGGCGTGCGCGTAAAATATCTCGTGGCAGTTGGATTTCGATAAAAGAGTATATTATAGGCAGCGGCGCTGTCCGGGACAAAATTTCCCTCATAGCACACACTGGCGTATAACAGTCTTCATTATATCCCAGTCGGAGCAAAACACTAAGAAGTTAAACACCGTTTCATCTCCTTTGACCCGAGGGGAATTGGATGGCCGAATGGTTAGCACGTGCTTGCTGTATTATACGGCCTGTCATTGAGTCAACTGGCGTGGTTTCGAATCCCCGGTTTTACGTGACAAGGAGTGGGGACCCCTGTCCAACCTCATGGGTTTTAAATTAATCCATATGTTAGTCCCGAAATGACCTTGTTTGTGTCGAGTGAACGTTAAACCCTATTTCTCCCTCTCCCCCTTTGACCCGACGCTTATTAACAAGCAATACAAATAATCTAACCAATATACGTAGAATCAATCAATGAGCGAACGCCATGAAACATTAATTGTACTTTTTTTCTATTGTAGAAACGTAAAGTTAAACCCATATTGCACGCACCGACCCAACTACGTCATACTTCCCTCTCAGTCGGAGCTAGCTGTAGATAGGCAGCCTAAGTTTGGGAGGAGTTAAACCAGGATGAAAATATTCTAGATTCTAGGGTATAATGAATTTTAAAATACCAATAACGCCAAGAAGCCTCTGTCAGCAATGTCAAATAATCTGTCGATTTTTAAGAAAAGAAAGAAAAGCTTCGACTTTTTTATATCTGCCTGGCACCAGAGAGGAGGATTTGAATTTTCGTAATCGCTACACGCAAATAACTTGTGTCTCAGAACTTGGTGTTCGCGATTTGCGGGGTGGAAGGAACCGTCGTGCAGAACTTCTTGGGGACAAACTGCATAAATATGAATACGATGAAAAACGACTACAGATTCCAAGGAACAATCTCCGTGTAGACATTCAGAAGAGCGTCGTCAAAATGGCACTAGATATCGCCCATTTTGACTGCCCATTAGAACGAAACAGATTGGTTTTAGATTTGGGATGTGGCATCGATGTTCAGGCGTTGTATGCGCCATATTGCGATTCAAGGTTCGTTATCGGTATGGATGTCGCAGTAAATTGGAAGCAGATGGCGAAAGACAATATTACTGGAACACTATTTGACGTGATTCAATCCGACATGAGCAACCATTTTCCATTTCGCACGCGCGTGTTTGACACCGTTATAAGTGTGTCTGCTCTACAGTGGTTATTTATCAGGTCGAATGCAACGTTTCTTTTAGACGTTTTCTTCCGGTCCGTGAGTTCTGTACTGCGCCATGGCGGAACCGGCACCGTTCAATTTTACCCTAGAAACACACAAGATGTCCGCAACGTCATTGCCGCGGCAGATGTTTACTTTAAAGGAGCCTTAATTGCAGATTACCCGCATCCTGACCGGGGAAAGAAATTATTTTTGTCTTTATCAAAAGTCGATTGACCAAGAGGAGCATTGTTAACAATAATATAGGAAAGGATGCACTAAAAGTGTTACCGAGCGGTTGCCTGGGTGATTTTTTTTTTATTGTTTCCATTCAATGTTAACTTAATAGTCGATTAATCATTTTAACCATTATATAGCTATACCGAAACAACAGAAAATATCTACTGCTGATGTTGATCGCCGTATTACGAACATGCATTTTGCATTTAATAGTAGCTGGCTAGCAAATCTGTTATTATCGATGCTAATGATGGATTCCAACCCATAAACTTATTTGTTCATCACACGGTTTAGGGTCGCCTGAATAAAATATACATTGTGTTAATCTTGAAATGAAACGCTTGAGTGGACGTAAACCTTACTTCTCACAGAAAACTATTCCCAGCAGAGGGCAATGTTTTGCAGATGTGTCCAATGGTTTGACGAGCCTGATTTTTGTCACACAACGTACACGTATTTATAGTTTAGAATATAAATTGTATAACTGGCAATGCAGAAATGTCTAACTTCAATTCTTTGAGGATGCATTATACAAGAGCTCAATCTAATGGCCTAGATATTAAATGGATTAGAACAACCGCATAATATTATTTTAACGTTAAAGTGGATAATCGAGACCATGTTTATTATCGTAGTGATGGTATATACTTGACAATCGAGATTACTTACGCTACAACTTGTCAAAACTTCACACTCTAAATTGACAATAAATTATTAAATATAATGTTTTTTTGTTATCTATTTTTGAATTATTACAGCAAGGACGACTTACTCTTTATCGAAACCTTGCATAATGCATCTTTAATCATCCACGTAATGGGAATTTTTTTTTTTCATTTATTTATTGTAAAATATATAGTCGAAACCCTTTCGGTCTTATTTCTCTATAATGAATGTTTTTAATGAACGTCTTTATTAGCCTTCTAATTAATAAATTTCTTTGGAACACGAGAACACATTTTATAACTTGAAATATGAACTTTCCTTATCCATCTCATCTGCTTCTGCAAAGTCAAATCAACAATCGGCGTGACGTGAGTGCCCCTTTAACAAACCACAAACTACTATCACCATGGATATACAATATTTATTGAAGTTCTTTGGAAATGGACTACAAAATATTTGTCTTTGGTGTGTATATGAAGGGAAAAATAGGGCAAATAGAAGCCAGAATAATGTGAACTTTTAGATGACTTCAACCATACTATAATAGACTACTCCACTGTGTCTTTTAATTAAAGATAAACGAAATGAGACCTTTCAACAATGGATCCCACATTCTGAAGATTTCCTGTTAATAGCTACATACTATCTTAAAAGGATTCTATAATTGTACAAAAATCCTTTATTAAAACATTGCAACCAGATCTGTCTCAAGCGCAACTGGATACCTAGTGTTGTAGATAAGAGACATATCCGATGTTCAAAGATAATGCTCATTCTAAAAATGAAAATAATAATAAAAAAATGTCCTTATGTAAATTGTAAATTAGGCTATGCCTCGGGGGGCCGCGCTGGCCCAGTGAGTGAGACTTTGGCTCACTGACCTAAATGTACCGTGTTCGATTCCGGTATTGGCCGAGAAAGTTCATCGGGATATATCGGTGTTATTGGTTCCCTTTGTTAGTGATGCAGGACAAAGGGTCTGACAAGGGACAGCGGATAGTCGTTCGGATGGGTCGACAAACCGAGGACACGTGTAGGCCTATTCATTGGCGTACACGTTAAAGAACCCTTGAAAATTGGAATTCGAAAAAGCGCAGCATATGAGGGGAAGTGTACATTATAATATATTATGCGTGGGACGAATAACCGAAGTCCCATGTAAACATTGGCATACACGTAAAAGATTTCTTAGCAATTTATAAAGCCCAGCTTATGTCGCCCTACGACATTACATGTGCGACTCGGAGAAACTGGAGACAACTACAGGCGGCGACTGGTTTGCGTCCGACTCAAACCAGTCGTAAGAGCCCTTAGGTCGCCCAAGTAGGCCTAGTTACGACTGATCAGTTCCACTTGATGGTAGAACAGTCGCCCATTTCCAGTCGCCTATGGTTTTATCGCGTCGTAGGGCGACATAGCCCAGCTTATGTCGCCCTACGACGCGATAAAACTATCGGCGACTAGCGGCAACTGACAGCTTATGTCGCTACGGCTGAATTTATCCACGACTGGACGCAACCACGATAATTCAGTTGATCACAGTCGTAGGAGCGCTTATGTCGCCCGGCGTCTATTGAAGAATCGGAGCCACAACTGACCACATGACTGGCACGTGATGACCTTCAAAATGGCCTCATTCCATGGTTGTTACACACTTGACTAACTAGTAACAGACCCTGTTGGCTACGTCGACGAGGCGCCGACTTAAGTCAGTCGTAGGTACGCTTATGTCGCTTGCGACTAGAGGCAACTAGTTGTCTCAAGTCGTAGGAGAAGAACGTGTGCGACTCGGAGAAACTGGAGACAACTGGACGGCGACTGGGTTGCGTCCGACTCACACCAGTCGAATGTGCGCTTAGGTCGCCCAAGTAGTCACGACTGATCAGTTCGACTTGATCGTAGACCTGGGGCCTGTTTCACGAAATTTTAACTAAGATAAAATCCGATTTTAGTAATTCGATTGGATAGTATTAGATTGATTTTAGCGCTTAGCCAATCAGATTTCAGTATGTACTAAAATTTGGATTTTATCTTAAGTTAAAATTTCGTGAAACAGGCCCCAGTCCCTTAATTTACCCCCTCTTGTATCATGTACGATAGAAACAAAAGTTTTATTATAATATGGAAAACTCGGTCATATTTTTAAGTCGGTTAATATGAAAATTCAACCCAACAAAACAAAAACAACCGGAAAGCTAAAAGAATTTTTATTATTCAATAACAAATCTTTGGCTATAATATTTTCTAACAAACAGGAACAGTTTGATAATATCTATAAAACATAAAACATACTCGTTCTCTTCATTCTCTTACGCTGTTAACATTCTCTAGGCAACCTACAAATTATACCCTTATTTCGTTTCTTTTTCGTTTATATGTTCTTATCATTTTATACCGCTATTTCGTTTCTCTTCCGTTTTTACACTTCGATACATTCTTTATAACATACTTAAAGGAGCCAAGTCTCTAACTCAATATTATCATCCAAAATCTTCGACAATGAAAACACGAATTATTTGTCAGTTTAAATCAACATTAATGTTGTGATCTTACCGGGAAAAGATGGGTTTCTGATATTCAATATTTAAGACAAAATAAAAAAAATACCATTGGTACACGAATCGTGTACCATAATGCGTTTCAGTCCCAGTTCTGGCAAGGTACTCGAGGAACGAGGCTAGACATATTGCACCAAACCAAACGGCGTATGTAGACTGGAATAACCAGACGTTAGAAATTTGCATTCGATTTAGATTGCTGGCTTATTTCGCGGAACATAACTGATAACTTTTGTCATTGTATGTATAATATGTATCTTATTTGAATAAAATATTGTTTAAACCAACTGATTTGAAATTAGAGTAAAAACGGCAACATTTGAATGTAAATCAGTTCATATACAATCAGATTACAATATTATATGCGTTGCGACCCATTTGGGTCAATTTCTAGGTCCTAAATATTAGCAATTTAGCTCCTTTAATATTGAGTTTTTATTTGACCTGACCTGACCTGATAGCCAATGGAGATGTGATTTGTCTTGGGAAAGAATTATTTCAACCAATTATAATGGGTGGAGCCAAACAGATCTAATAATTTAAAATCAAAATCCTCAATCATCTCCAGAGGTTACCGAAAAGATTTCAAGATTTCTGCAATTCCCAAGTGAATACACGTGGGTTAATTCACTTACTTAAAGATGCATTTTACAAAAGCTAAATCTGCCTATTGTAGGTCTATTTTCTGGCTTCAAATGTTAGATATTCACACGCCAATCCCATAACCAACCCTCTAGGCATCGGATGTCTAGGGAATTGAATGGACTAATAATAATAATAATAATAATCGCGTCATTTTACAAGGGTAGCAAATTAGGCCTGAGGCCTTTTTCCAATACTAGACCATGGTATGTATATAATTTAACGTTACAATGGACGTCACTCAATAAAATTGGTACTTGACTTCTCAGAATAAAATAATACAGTATAAAATATAGACCTACTAATCGAAAAGAGTATTCTCTTAACGTTGTCAAGAACATAGTACTTTGACTGAATTTTTCAATATTCAGTTTTCATTATCTATTTTTGAATCATAATAGCAAGAACGACAACTCTTTGCTTAATTCTTACACAATGCACCTTTCAGACATTGTATATATATCACCCCAGAGATCAATATATACAATTTTCAAAGAATATGATGTACAAATACGTGCAATTTTCAAATATGAATTTAAGAATATTATGTATAAATCAAATATAAAATTAGGAAAAATAAGAACCGGAACGTATCGTAAAAACATGTATGAAAATGAGAATTCCTTTTTTTAAATAGAAAGTTTCCTTTAAATAACACCAAACATTTACTATACCAATGTATATATGTATATAATATTGCACTATAGCTATTTAAGCAATTTAATATATAGTTATTCATATATTTATATCATTGTGTTCTAAACCGATTAGCCGTTTTGTAAACCCTGATCAGTCGAACTCTAAAAATACAAAAGTACAACATAAATGTTTACCAATGTTTAATCTTCTCATAATTGAGAAGAGTAAGCATAACCTTCATCGTGCACGGCACACGCCACTTAATTCTCAGTGGCAGTTTAGACGAATTACAAATTCTATTATAATACTAAATATCTAGATTCTATTAAACAGACAACAGTAGGCTATATACGCTCATAATACACTTACGGCGTCTAAACGGATAAAATTTATCGGCCTAAATATCGGTTAATCTATACTGTAAAAAACAGTGTAAAACAGTAATGACCAATTTCTTTAAAAGTCGGCGCCTTAAATTAATGACGTTAATTTTTATTAAATACAAATTTAGAATATTATCAACTCATTGCGCTCATCGCACCGGCTACCAACTCACTAAGCTGGCTTCTATCTCTTTAGCGAAGAAGCAGGTTGTTCAGTGTGGTGCTACACTATCATTCATTGGAAATCCGCTATCTGTCACTGAATCCGACAAAATAATCATAGGAGTTGTATGGAAGACAATCAACGACTCTTAATCGGAGCTATGTTTCTCCAGTGATTCTCTTGTCGTTTTCAAACATAATACTTCTACAGTTAGACAGAGAATCATTGTCGAACTGTGTAGCCTCGATTAAAATCCAGTAATTGTTTTCAACAGAACTGTTGTGATTCTTTTAATGTGTCCAATTACTAAAACCCACTTCAACAGTGAATCTAGCAACTCCGCCATGACACGAAGTAAGTGGTCTGACGTTAATTAGAGGACACACAACAATTAACTGGTTAACCGCGAATACAAACGAACACCTGCCACAACGGTTATTTAATCTATTGCTACATATACATCATATTATCCTACGTTAAGTAAGTGCATATTAAATGTTTTTCATATATATATATTTAGAGGTATCCCAATTAACAATTCATGCAAAACAAACACATTGTTTACAAACGATTTACTAAACAGCCACCATAAACAAACGCACTAATTTGTCATTACCACACACGGTTCAGTCTAGTTACGCAATAATAAGTAATGATCACACCACAGATCCATAGTTCAAAGTTCAAAGGTCAACAAACTCTTTTGTTTCCAGTAGTACATGGTCCATTTCGACAATGCATCTTTGTGAAAACGTAGGACTATCAATGATAATTTCCGTTGGTAAATTGGAAAAACAGACATCCTTCGATAAGGAAACATTAACGGGAATTTTTCTTTTGTAGAGAACGTCCGCATTACAGAATGATGCGACTGAATGGCCGCATTGTGTCTACAATAAGACAATGTCTATTGTATGTCTTGATGTCGAGATAATACAGTTAAATTGTGTTATTTCCATTTGTAAGAATATTGGTTTGCGTCTTCAAGTTATTGAAGATTTTTGTAATTACAGATGTAATCAACCCGCTAACGCCACACAGCGGCATATTTACAAAACACAGACCAAATCATTCAATATTTTTCTCTCTCATAAAATGACGCCCATGTTGGAGTTGTGCAATTCAAAACTCGAAGATTTATATTCAGAGCATTTGGGGCTCTTGGTCACACTTTTGAGAATATCCCGGCATTTCTATAGTATTCTCACCATTTTGTTTAGTGCCGGAACCACCCGTCTTTTGCCGCATCCTTTCGCGGAATATGATTGTCAGTTCTTCTATAGGAACCACAACTATGACGATCACCGCCATGAATATAGCCCAAAGCTGACACGTTATCACCCAAATACGGAATTGCATTGCTGATAAAACATGTAGACTCGTCATAATACTTGGGATTAAAATGGTGAAGAGTACCAAACTAACGGCTCCACCAACATACGCCGTCCTCTTGGCCGTTTTAAATACGGCATCTAACTGGGAGAATGTCGGCTGCTCACCATGCTTAAGCGAGGGGAACTCTTCGCGGTACTTTTCCATCCATGGACTTAGTGGGTTGTCAATATCTCTCATCTTCTGCCACTCAATCTGTTCGTCTGCTGGGGTTTTGATCTTGTGGGTCAACAGTGAAACTAAAATCGTGACGATCAGGCTGCAATTGAAGCTGGTACTAGATCCTGACAAAACTGTGAAATATTTGGATGTATTTTCCATGAAGTTGTTTAATCCGCCTTCATGTCTTGATGCCATACCCAGTAACACAGACACCCCAGAAAATAGTCCAGTTAAGCTACCTACAAAATATATGAAAAATATCACAGAATGAATACAAATTCGGTGACGTGTACACACCAGAGAGTGAGAAAAATGTGGTGACGTGTATCAGAGAATGAGAACAGTTTGGTGACGTGTACACACCAGAGAATGGGAAGAAACTGTTTACGTGCATACGAGCAAATAAGTTCCCCTAAAACTTTTACAATGCATGCATGTGGAAAGAGGTTGATATAGCGAATACATTTCTGCGAATATATAATCCAAATACGTGACCCATAGATGGTATAAATTCTGTCAAACTGAATTCTCCCTGAATTGGTATGGAGCTGTTCTATGTAAAATAATATATACTAAATTTCAACCAAATGCCTCAAATGTTAAGCTAAAAAGTTAAAGAATTTAAGGAAAACAGAATTGTCGTTCACTGTGAGCAAGGAACCATAATTCATTAAAAACTCTAACTTGATTTGTAATTCTGATATATTCAGTAACGCCCCAACCACAAAGTTTCACCGATTTTGAAAGAGACATATTTCAGTAAATACAAATTTTAATCAAATATCTCAAATCAAAATCAAATTAAATTCATGGACAATAAAAATTGCTAAAAGATCGCCGAGGTATCAAGTTTATAGCCTAAACTTTACAAACATGCCCTATTAAATTCATGACCGTCTAACCCGACGTCTAACGCCAACTAGGCCGATTTCTGAACGTATTTGAAGACGTATAAAATTTCATTACATTTGCCTTTATATTGGATATGGAACACGTGGGCATGATATATTGATATGAAAAAAGTGTGAAACTATAGAACCAAAGAAAATTATTTATAATTCCTCTAAACAAAGGGAAGAGCAGCAGGAGTTCAGAAGGAAGCCACTTCATAGAGACTCTATGGGAGACAATTCCAGCGGTAAATAATACAACAAGAGAAAATTATTTTAAATTCTACTTAATATCAAGCTGCATGTTACTAAAGACTTTTCTTGAATTCAAAGAAATTCCCTTCGTCTAGATTATGAGGTCAGATACAGAGTGTGTTAATGATTTTAATCAAGGACGTCCCAAAGTGCCATGATACACTGGCATGAATATGGATGTCCGTCTGCACAGAAATCATGCAAATTACCTGCAATTATTCCAATTGTAGAGGTTTTAACCCATATGATGCTGAGTAATGCTCCAGGGAAACAAGGTATGGTCACAATAAATCCCACCAACATCATCCAATTAAGGTCAATTCCAGAAGAACAAACCATCATCCCGAGAGGCACTATGGCAATAGTCACCCACAGAATACACCAACTCTTAAAGCGAATTAGGTTATCTTGGTATGTTCTGTACCCACCTGTAAAAAAAAACATCTTTCTTAATAAGCATACGAATTAAAATAATGATGGCGACGGTGATGATGATTGTTCATGCGGCTGAATGGTCAGCAGAGAGAGAGAGAGGGGGGATTTCAAGGTGACCGGAGGGCCGGGAAAACCCAAACGAGGTTGAGCAGGCGACCCCTACCCTTGTCTACAAGGATGGGATTGAAACCACGCTACTCAACGAGAGGCCTTTTGATCTTAAACGAACTATTCGATCCCCGACGTATCTTCAAGACTTTAATTACACTAGCAAACAGACAGCATTAAGGATCATGGAAATTACATTTAACGGATTGGAAAGGGGTTATACCCGATTAACTGGTGTGGTTTCGAACCCCAAATTGTACATGGCAAGGAGTGGGGTCGCCTGTCCAACCTCGTGGATTTTCTCCGGGTCCTCTGGTTTCCTTCCACTGCCAAAGACCCCATCGCGCAAACAAATTATTGGAATAAAATTAAACCATATGTTAGTCCCGAAATGAACTAGTTTGTGTCGAGTGGAAGTTAAACCCCACTCCTCTCTCTCTCGTTACACCCGATTACTGTAACCATAATTTGATACCAGCTAGACGCCGAAAAAACACTAGCCTCAATAAAAGTACAATTCGTTAATATAGTTATGTGAACTCCTCAAACGAGAACTGGCATCAGGTGTTCTCGCAGATACTTTTGATCTAGATATTAAAAGCTAACGCCACTGTTTTTAAACTTAAAAGTATGACCTGGGGTTAAATGCCACCCACAGAGTCACCCGCGTGGTATAAAGATGTATGTGTTGATAACTGCTTAAATTACGTATTGCCCACGGACATAATAAACTTGTATAACTGGTTGACCAAAAACAATTTTCATAGTCGCTTACAGATATACAGGCGCATTTTATGCCTAAAATCTAAACCGTTTATTCCTTCGGGGATCTTTGATTTAAATAACCACAAACTGGCTGCTAACCAATGAATTATTGGTAGTAGTCATGGCAAGCCTGTGCTATTTAATTTGACAAGCTGTACATGTACTATTGTGAATTGTTAGATAATGGTTCCATCCAGTCATATATTGAAAACTGTAAAATGTTTATCTCTTTTGTGAAAACACGAAAAGACACTGATACTTCAGATTAAATTAAACAAAAAGATATTTAAAGAACAAAAACCAGACAAAGCAAACAGAATACCACAAAATGGACAGAAATACGCCACAAATTTGTATTACCATGAGTTGGGCACGTATGAGATCGGGTATCTACGGGTTGGTTATCTACTCCTTCCGTGCATTTGGCTTCTACATCTTTCTTACAAATCTCACAGTCACTAGCCGAAGCACAGGAACAAAATTTAATGCCGTCAGATGCTGCACCATTGACCAAGGAAGCTTTTTGCATTCCACATAATATACATTGCCCAGGTCCTAGGGTGCGCCTTTTAAAATAAAAAAAATAATTAATATTACATGACATTAGAAACCTGTTACCACTGTTTGTCGTGTATTTTGTACACGGTGAACAGTCCATATGCTGATTACACTATTTTGCCCGATTACACTATTTTTCCTGATTACACTCTTTTGCCTACACCGTTTTTTAGAGCTTCGAATTTTGTGTAATGGCTTAGATTATTTGTACTTTGGTTTTATTTTATTTTAACGTATAGTCCAATGAGAAAAATACAACCATAAGACTCCTCTTGACCCTTGTTGCACATCTGTAATATGATGATCCAGCAAGACATTCGCACAATTTCATGACAAAGAATCATGTTCCCACTGCGAGACGCAAATTAGAATTGTAAGCAATGAAAGAATTAAACCACCAAAGAATTATTCTCTTCTTACCTAAAAGGTTTGATGTGTGATTGATAAATATCATAAACTATTATAGATGATACAGCCATTACTTCTCCTGATCCTGTTGACATGAGAGCCATTGTCAACATGGTGAGTATCATTGCTCCTCCAGTTGATCCCAAAACTTGTTCGGCTATAAACGGTGTTACCAACCCTATTAAACGAAAGAGAGAGAAAGAAATGGGGTTTAACGCTCACTTGATACAAACTAGGTAATTTCGGGAATAACATATAGTTTTAATTTTATATCAATAATACGCTTGCGCGTGGGGGTCTTTAGCAGTGGGGGGGGGAACCGGAGGACCCGGAGAAAACCCACAAGGTTGGAGGGGTGATCCTACTCCTTGCCACGTACAACGGGGATTCGAAACCACGCCAATTGACTCCATGACAGGCTTATTATACAGCACCCGCACGCTAACCTTTCAGCCACCAACCCCCCTATTAAACGAAAGAGAACCCTGAATTCAAACATTAACCACATTGTTGGTTGATGACCATCGTCATATTCAGATCATGATTTTTTTTCTTAACACTATACGCGAGATTAAGTCCGCATGTTTTGGTAATTTTGAAAATATCAATATATTAGTATATTTAATAATAAATACAAAACGGACATTGAAGAATCCCCTTAAAAGGGGATATTCAGCGGAGCTCGCATATAATTGGTCATCTATTGACGCCTCGAAGACAACAAATGTCCAGAACATTTCCGCAGAGCATGTACTCCTACCTTGCAAACAGTGTGGACAGTCTGGGAATTGCGAGATGGCTGTTCTACAGTACATGAAGAACAAGCCCCGAGACATTGTCGAGAACCATCTCCTAGTTACTGGACGTAAATTACCTTAACTTCGGTTTATAAGTTTCATATGGTCATTTCTGAAAATCAACTTGGAGTAGAGGACTATGCATGTAAAGCAGGTTTTACAATAGGGCAAATATTAGAATTATATTTCAGATCAACATACCCGCATGGACATCATCCAAAGGAAGTGTAGCTGCACTATTATTAGAACTAAGGGCCAAATAAGCTAATCCACTGCTGGTTCCAATTGATGTAGGGATGGCGAACCACATGTAGGTAGCGGCTAGAAAACCCATCACACCCTGTGTTGGTTTAGCAGCAATCCGACTCTGCCACGAAGCTTGATCACAAAACGTCAAAGAAGAGGTGGCGAATATACCAAGAATTCCCCACATGAGTGATCCCTCTGACCAAAATGTAAGGTAGCTCCGCTCCTCATTTTCTTCTGGACCCTGCATACAGTAGATGCTCTCATAAACCTTGTCTATTCCACCCACTAAACTATCTGTATCGTTATCAGAGTAGAAGACCTTGACCGTCAGAATCACCAAACATCCAAAAATCAGCACGGCGTTGAAATAGGAAACGTAAAACGTTGTCCCCAAACCACCAACAAATGAATAACAGCCGAATAGAGTGGCCATTAAAAAGATGCAGAATTCGTCCGATGCTTCGTTCGTCATGGACTGAATGGTAGCCTTCCCACCAACAATCAGGCACGTCATGACAATGACGTTAGTCAGTAAGGCGAAGCAACAGAAGATGATGTGAGCACAAGGTCCAAATCTTGCATTAATTATCTGAAAGTAAGAGGGAAGATGGATATTGTACAGAATGAAACTGTTAATTTGCTTGCATATATATGTCAAATTGATGAGAGAGAGAGAGAGGGAGAGAAAGAGAGAGAAATGGGGCTTAACATCCACTCGACAAGGTAATTTCTTGACTACCATGGTTTAATTTTATTTCAAAAATTCGCTTGAGTGTAGGGGTCTTTAACAACAGTGGGAATAAACCGGAGGACCCGGAGAAAACCCGCGTGGTTGGACAGGCGACCCTACTCCTTGATTCGAAACCACACCAGATGACTCAATGACATACCTTATAATACAGCACGCATGTGCTAACCATTCGGCCCCCTATCAAATTGCTAAGATAAAGCCGATGTTTATATATAACCAATAGACAAACCACTTGCCGCCAACTCGACCGAATTGAAAAACAAACCACAAACTACAAACGCTGTTTCGAAAAGACAAAATGGGCACAAATCGGTTTCTAGGGTTCACCCTATTACGAAACGAAATAACATAAGTCTCAATCAAATAGGTTCAGTACCAACCAGGCGATAGGTATACATTTAACAACAAATGTTACCTGTCATTCTAATAAGGTTTTAGACTTTTACACTAAATTAGAAAGCTTTGATTGATCATATGGTATTAGGTGTCAGTTGTTTTTAATTGTATGGCCTATTTCCAGAAGAACCATACTAGTAATTTAATAGTTGAATGTATAATATTAGCTTTATGGTACCTGGAGGTAAGTCTTCGCTCCTGGAGATCGTGTTTTAAAATGAACAGAGAGAACTGGAAACAGGATCATGTTAAATATGGCGCCCACAGAATACCAGAAAGGACCAGCTACACCGTACTGAAAAAATGACATGCAATATGCAATATGCAATATTTTAAAACAATTCGTAATAAAAAAAATTGTTTCAGGTGCCATAGGCTGGAACAATAAAGAGGATAATAGCGAACCCACCCCAGTATCCCCGCCCGCCGAAATCCCCCCTCCCCCACAAACACACCACCAACAATGCAGTCGCAAGCAGAAATATCCACGTTTAAGCTCTTTCATTATTTCATAGTTTCATGAAGTACTCATACAAATTTAAGATAAAATAGACATTTTAAACTAAGATTAAAGATCCATTAATTGTCCCCATCCCTGTAAACTTGTGCATTATTGTTTATATTTTTTCAAGAAAGTTTTATGTAGTAAAATGATTGCTTTTTATTAACGCATGTGTCTACACGCTTTAGGGAAGAACAACTGTAAATTACCTGGGAAGCAACTGTTGAACACTGCAGTAAATCTCCTGGCCACATAAGTTGTGACGCCACTGTAACAGCCGTCAAACTCATGCTGACCTTTCCTCCAGCATCGAAGGTGGTGTCCAAACTGTTGACATCCTTGAAGACATGCTTACGTATCGCATTGTAGAGCAATGCCAACAGCACCGAAAATCCTCCGAAACCTACCAGAATTAAAGCCGCTGTTTCATGTTTTTCAAACACTGGAAAGACACGCCTGAAATTTTAAAGAGAGACACAATGGAGATTAACATCCACTCAAGAGAAACTAGCTTAATTTGGAACTGATAAATGGTTCGTCTTATTTTAATAACTGGCATCCACGTAGAGTGTCCTAAGCAGTTGGTGGAAACCACCGAAGAACTCGGAATCAAACCAACAGGGTAGTGAGACAAAACTATTAGATCTATCAACCACCCAATCCCAGTGCATTACATTTGAACTTTGATTTACCGAGTGCAGTGGTCTAATGCCAATGGATCTTCAACGTGTACGTCAATGTGTACACGGGACCTGTGTTTTCGGCCCATCGCAACGACTACACAGCTTTCCAGGTAGAGCCCACAATCCTGCACCACTGACAAAGGAAACCACGTTGGAGAATCCCGATGAACTTTCTCAGCCAACGTTCTAGTGAGCCAGCGTCTTACCAACTTAGCCATCGTAACTCCCCATTGGTTTGATAATTCTAGATTAGCATGCTCCAAGTATAGTAATTTATCAAATGATCACTGTAAAGATTCTGATTATATTATGACTGTGCATTGAAGGAAGTCTTCTCCTTTCAACGTTTGGTGTTGATTGTAGTGTGATACGTGGGATTAAGCAAATTTAGTTTAATGTTTATGTTCTGTAAATTGGTGTTAATATTTCCTCCACGTTCCATTGCAAATTGTGAATAGAAGAAAATCCTTATTATTTATTTTAGAAAATTTGTAGACTCCAGGCGTCAGTCTGAATGGAGAAGTTATTTCATTGACTGGGTTCGATTTGTTAAACCCCACCTAATTTGCTTGAATCAAGAAGAAAAACCCATTGTAAAAATGAAATGAAGGGGTTTACGTACTACGTTTGTCCATCAATCAGACATATGAAGGCGGGCGTAGGTCAAGCAGTGTGCTAGTGCAAATAGGGGAAGTTTATCCGGTAGCCGCGTTACCTCCTACACTTCATGTAATTCAAACTGCTAAGCCACCTTTTTTATTACGTGCAGCGGGTGTTCAACCCCTGTATTGGCCGAAAAAGTCATTCAGATTTTCCCGCGTGGTTCCCCTCTTGTCAATAATTAAGGACGGAGACAAGGACAGCTGTCCAGTCGTACGGGTAGGACGAAAAACATGTAAAAGATACATGGCGTATACATGTAAAGTATCCCCGGACAGCTTTAATTCCTGCTAGCTGTCCTGGCAAAATGTCCCTCATAGCATATTGTATTTCGTATGCTCGTCTTCATTAGCCATGATCGAAGGAGAATAGTAGGACGTTAATTAAACCCCATTTCATTTCATGTTTCATTTCTTTTACGTACACGCTAATATGTAAACGTTAGCTCGGGTTTTCGTCTCATCCCAACAACTAAACACTGTTCGTTACTAAGTCATTCGTCTTGCACTACTGATAAGGAAAACCCCCAAGATTTATATTTACTAATCCTAATAGCAATAAATCGATTGAATGGTTTAAGACACTACTATGATATCGTCGCTATAAGTAGGATACGGTGTGAGTGTGTGTGCTTGACTATCAAGACCAATAGATCTCCAGTAAGAATAAATCTCTAATAAAAATAGTTTCTGTAGTGGGCTAATGGCTTATGGTAACTGACAAATGATAATTGTATTATCCACATAGGTTGTTCCATTGTCTTAATTTGACGCTTTAGTTAATTTCGGGTAAAATTACAAAATACCATGGTTTACTTGTTTGAAGGGAATTTTATTATAAAAATGATCATTTAATGCTAAAAGCGTGTCTTTTTTAATAATAGCTTGCTAATCCAATTATTGTTCTATTGTCTTAATTTGACGCTTTAGTTAATTTCGGGTAAAATTACAAAATACCACGGTTAACTTGTTCGAAGGAACTTTTATTATAAAAATGATCATTTAATGCTGAAAACGTGCCTTTTTAATAATAGCTTGCTAATAACGGATTTTAAATGATGTTGTTCCATTGTCCTTATTTAATGCGTTATTTTATTTTCGGGTAAGATTACAAAATGCCATGGTTTACATATTTGAAGCAACTTTTGGTATAAAATGATCATTTAATGATAAAAAGTGTCTTTATTAATAATAGTTACGGATTTTAAATGATTTTATTCCCCTGGTTTAGTTTACTGTCAGTAAGATTTGATTACAGGATACCATGGTTTACTTATTAGAACGAACCATAATGCCGATAAACGTGATTTTCTGGATTAAGGTTTTCTACCTGCTATGCATTATAAATGACTTTTTTCGTCTAGTTTCCTGTTTAAAGGTCTGTGTTGCTTTATCCCAGTATTAATTATTCCGTGGTCTAAGTAACCCCAAAGAAAATGAAATCGGTTTAACGCTCTAAAAACATCCAGTGTGCTACATGTATATGAGGGACATTGCCGCCTACTCTTCGACTAATTCTGGCATGGGTTCTTTTACGTGCACGCCGACGTGTACTCGGAACCTCGGTTTTTCGTCCCATGCAAACTAGACGCCGTTTCTTGCCACTGACAAGGTGGAACTATGCTGGAAAATTTGAGACCAGCACCTTAGTCATTCGGCTACAACGGATTCCAAAAATAATCGCCATCTAATCCAATCCCTATCTGACGTGTTTGTCGAAATGGATGTCTTCCACTTGACAGGACATACTTAATGTTTATGGAACATATGATACCACTTGTCAACTAGGAAGTTCAAGCGGTTGTCATGCAAGATACACCATCATGTTGCAAGAGATGGGCAGAGAACAAGCTCAAAAAGAAGCAATTTTTCGTATAATCAGGGGCCATAATCCAGGAGGTTACAGTCTGACATAATCCAAGAATTTAAGGTCCAATTTTATAATATCTACAGAAACCTAGATCTTCGGGATATCATCATTTAATCGTGTATTTCAAATTTCATCAAAATCAGATCAAAATTATGACCTCTAGAGAGTCCACATTCCACAACCTTGTATTACATACTTTTACACTATTTGCGTATAAGGTGTGGCCGTTTTGTCGAGCAGTTTCGATCCGATTGTTACTTAACCAACTTATGATGTAAAAGGGGTCATAATTCAGGAAGTTACGATCCGATATGCGCAAATACTGAAAGGAACCAAAATCTTTAGGTAATAAACATGTATTGCAAGTCTTACCAAAATCGAATGAAAATTGTGACTACTACAGGGTCCACAACCTTGATATACCATATTTTTTGTACACAATTTGCGTACGAGGGGCGACTACATTACGTCCACATCAAAATGTGGGCGTATTAAAAAAAAACCTATTGTATTGAAATTTGGAACAATTGATAACAAATGTTCTCCAATATTTCCCGAAGCAAAGTGTTCTTACTCTTCATATACAACCTGATACAACCTCTTTTTGAGTTCACGTACCTAACAAAATACCTAAATTCTGAGCTAAGGGATAACCAAATATAGTTTTAAGCGCAAGGAGGTCAGTAAATTTCTGAGAAATAGCTATTCTACACGATAAAGCGGTGTCATTTTTTATTCACCCACTAAGAGGGTAAAAGACATTAAACCTATCATCTAAAGATCTTTCGGATCGGTGATTAATCTTTTCAACACACTGAGATATTGGCCCGATCATAAATGCTGATGAACCTATTTCTGTTATACAATAAAATTAATAACACGTCATCTCTTCCATTCTTCTGTAATGTCGCTATCTATATTCATTACGCCACAATCACATTTCAATTAAAGGTTTTATATGATTCTTTGTTCTGGATTAAATCAAACTTACCCATCTGTCACGTTGCTAACCGTGATATTGGCGGGACATCCTTCGTTGCTAAGCTGTGTTCGTACTTCCGGTAAATGGTGGAAAATAGCGACGAGGGCAATAACGATCATCTCTGACTGTCGAGTCATGGCGTGTCACCTATAATGAATAAAATATATATACATTCAAAGCTTGAAGTTTTATCTATCTGAAAGACGCAAAGGCATCAACTGACAGTTAGAGCTATACATAGTCATAAAATGACAATAAATTCGATTGTATAACAGATCGTTAACATTTCAAGTTGACCAGTCCAGACACCGTTTATGTAGATTTCATTGCACACCACATCCAAGCTACTGACAGTTGTGATTTTTTAACAATCCGTTATAAAAAAGACAGCGTGGGGTAACTTGTATGGCCCGTCCGTCCTAAGACCCTTTCGAGAGGATTGATTCAATAACTTTATGCCAACACCATACCCGGTTCGTCAATAGAGAGAGAGAGAGGGAGAGAGAGAGAGATTTAACGTCCACTCAAAGGGGATTTAACGTCCACTCAACACAATTAGTTCATTTCGGGAATAACATACGCTTGCGTGTAGGGACTTTAGCAGTGGGAGGAAACCGGAGTGTCCGTAGGAAACCTTCGACGTTGAGAAGGCGCCCCTATCTCCATGCCACATACGCTCACACCAGGGCTCGAAACCACAGCCGCAAGCCAGCGGTGGTCGGCCAGCTGGAGGTCGAAGCGCGGCACTCTAGACCATTAGGTCACCCCCCCCCCTCGGTTCGTCAATATATGACGAAACGTTTGGAAATTTCTTTCAGATTTTACATTCAGAGGGCCACTTACAGTCCCTATTGAAAGAGTTGTCAGAACAAGGTTCGTGGGCTATTAGTGGGGAGCAACACAGGTGTTGCTTGGGTAAGCGTTTTAGCAAGATCTGAGCCATATAAAGGGCAATCACTCGGAGATGTTACCCAAGTAGAATTGGGGCTTCGTTCACGTGTTTACAAATGAAATTTAGAGCAAGCAGTTTAAAATGACCACGGCCTCTATAACATTTTTATTACACTGTCTATCCCCGAGAGTTTCAAAGGGAGAGCAATGCCTGGTTGCTGTTGTTGTACGAACGAATTGATATCTTTTATCAAACACAAATTAATAGATTTTTTGTTTAATGAACTTAAGGTATATAGATAGCTTGACAGAAATATGTTATTTGATCTGTTTCAATGGCATTTAGTAACTTAATAACATAAGACACACAATTCTATAAAATTACTCTTCGGGCAAGGCCTCTTGTGGTTGGCAAAGGCGAGAGGATCCTAGTCGAAACATCGCCTATCAGCAAAAATTGCCATCCATCGAATTGCGTCGTTTCTATCAAAATACGGGGCTGACTCCAAATAAAGCCACCTACAAAAATTCATGAAACAGAATTGAGTATTTTGTGGAATACTAACCCTAATGCTAACCCTTTTAAGAGGAGTAAAACGTAAATTGGATTAAAGTTCAAACTTCTAAAAAATGTTAGTGTTAGTATTAACCAAAATTTTCATTATTAAAGCAGCCATTGTGAACCACGGAATTTCCTGAACCTCCCAGCCCGGCCCACAATAAGCATCTCCCATATTAATATGCGGCTGACAGTCGTCCAGAATCAAAATATGCGTAGGTGACAATAGTGTAACATTTTAATTTCTCGAATATAATTATATAATTCAGTCGTCGAGAATCAAAATAGATATCAATGGTACAAAACTAATAAATATTTGATTTAAATATGTGACTGTTAAACCTTATTTTACACTATTATCACCTACGCATATTTTAATAGAGACAGAAACTGTTTAGTCTATAACTTCTCGTACTAAAATACCCCGACCTGTATCCTGGCCATATTATTATTACTTATTTCTAAAAATCAAAGCGTGGTACATTTGGGAACAATCTAAACAACAGGTGCATAACAGAGTTCGCGTCAACAAGCACACATGGAGTTTTCAGACGAAGTTAAAGGTGACATCCCTGATACATATTTGCGAATTAAGTTTAAATCAATAACTGGAGGTCTTTGGGAGTGGAAAGAACCGGGGGACCCGTAGTAAACGCGCAGAATTGGACAGATACAAGCCGAGAATCGAAATACTTGACTCAATGACAGACATTGTGATCTTACGTACAGGCGTTTTACCATTCACCCCACCACCTTAAAACTTATCTGATCCTCCTCGTAGTATTTTTTTGAATAAGTATTATTAGTACATTGTACGCTACACCAGATGACTCTTTGATGTGACGTTTCTATGCCCATTCGTCGTAGAGTTCGGACCTTCCAATGTGCATCCTGGTTTCTTTCTCTACATGAGTTATCCCCAAACGATAGCTACGTTTCCAAATTTAGTCTTAGTAGACCACCCAACTTACAATGTACACACTGGTACTTTTATCTACTAGAGTTACCCCACAAGCTACCCCATTATTGTCATATTATAGCTAGATGATAGAGACGCAGCAGCACATATCAAGGTTGGGAACAATCTCCAATAGTACTACGGACTTCCGATACTTCTTTGCCGTTCAAAGAAAGAATTCATGTACTTAAATTTGGTCAATCTTTCAATTGTCCTAGTTTCACCCCCTCCCTCCCCCACCACCCTTATTTAATTTGAAATCTTGTGCGATCTCATTAGGCGGTTATTAGATAAATTCAAAGTAATTATTTTACATGTGGGATTCTATCGCATTAGATTTCTTGATATTATAAAAGAGCTAAATCTGCCTATTGCAGGTCTTTCTTTAGGCATGGAATGTTATCTAAATTTTTAATTAGACATTATTTAACTTATCCATACCATAGTCCACTCTCGATGTCAACGCTAGTCTGCGATATTTACTGGATTATGATCCGATATGCTGATCAACTTTTATTCATGATTTAATCGAGACTTTGTTTTTTTTTATCGTACTGACTTTAGTAATGATGATCGATCAGCAAATTATAGTGAGAACTGACAGATATGTATCTAATCTCCCATAATGTATCTTTAAATATATTAAAATGTATGAGAGGGATAAATGACATTGTAGATAAAGTCAATACATACATGTACATACGACATTCAATAATTTTGCGTTTCGTACCATAGAAATTCATAAAATTAGAAATCGTTTGGAATTTGTGGGCTGTAGAAGACATTTCATTGGATGATTTTAGTTCTGAACAATATGTATGATCCACAGTAGCAGATTTACAAAGATGGAAGTCCCCCACAGTATACAATATTCTAATAATCATAAAGTTTTAATCTGTACAAACATACGGAAATTAGTTTATAGATATAGTTGTGACTAGCAAATGTATATATGACATTTCCTTTAAAGGTACATTATGTAAGAACTAAATTCGTCAATGGCCTGCATTATGCCTGATCGTCACGTTACCACTCTAATAGCGACCTGCCGGGAGAAATATTTATTAAGATAGTGTAGTATTCGATTAACTCAATTTATTACAAACTGAATATTATTTTGAAACACGTATCTTGTTTAGTTATTATTTTAATTTCACAGCGAGAAATTTGCTTGACAATAAGGACCCAATAATTGGCTAATCGAGTTCTTACTGTGTATCTCTACGCAAAATGACTAAGAACAACACCTATGATACATGTGAAATTGGAACCTAAGATACATATCAAAGCTCAGGGGTATGGAATTTTCCGAGGACACCCGATGGTTATCAGCAGACAATAAGTGTCAATCCAAAAGCAATTAATGTTGAGGCGTTTCCGCGTGATAAAAATACTTCCACAGACATTTTGTTTGAAACCATTGCGATTAACGTTGCCTTGACCCAGTGTCCCCTTTCTTTTAAAAACAAATATATCAAGAATAATGATAAGAAAATCATCTTTTTTTAGTGACGTAATAAGGGTGGGCCAATATTTGTTTTACTATGATAAGATTTGTATGTTACTCTGTCTCGGAGAATTGGGTGAAACCGTATCTTGTCCCATTATAATTTTATTTACAGCACCTTTTTGAACAGATAATTTTCATCAACGTCAACATAGCCGAGTTTTTTTTCTCAATAGATCTAGTTATAAATGTAAAGATGTCCTATTTAAACAGAAAATGCAGTTAATATCAATTATTGATATTAAGTTAAAAAGTCTTAAAAAGAAATTGTATATTTTTATTTCGATCCGTCCTTATTTCACAGCAGGCTAACCCATAGGGATGATTAAACTAAAGTTGACATAAATAGACAAATCACCGAAGCCGAAGCTGTGATATCGGATATAGTCATCTTCCTATCAGATTATGAGTGATACACCGTGTTCGGTGTTTTCTGTTTAAAGAGGTGTTTGTGTGTGTGTGTGTGTGTGTGTGTGTGTGTGTGTCGGGGTGGCCGAATGGTTAGCACGCGCGTGCTGTATCATAAAGCCTTTCATTGAGTCAACAGGCATGGTTTCGAATCCCCGACTGTGCGTGACAAGTGGGATTGCATGTCCAACCTCGTGAGGTGTTTTCTCGGTCCTCCTGTTTCCTCCTCTACGCGCAAGCGAATTATTGAAATCAAATTAAACCTAGTTTGTGTCGAATGAACGTTAAACCCAATTTCTCCCCCGCCCCCCTCTCTCTCTCTCTCGCAACCCCCCCCCCCTCTCTATGTTTAAAGAGGTGAATGTCGACTTTCCAAACATACCTTCCTCCAATAATGTCGTAAAATGTTCGAAAATAGATGCGTCTAGTCTTATTTCAAATATGATATTACGATGACATAGAATTAAGAACATTTATTTTCCCCACGAGAGTGATAATTCCCCTTTGAAATAAAACTAAGCCATCTATACATATATAATATACGTAGGGTCAAAATAGATGCAAATTTAAATTAGATGGTCATATGATATTAAAATGTGAATTGCGCAACTGTTTAATTCTCTTGGGTATGCTTTGATATTTAAAAACGAACATCGTAATATATCATATTTTATGGATTTCACGAGTAGTTCGCCTTCTTAATTATATATTCGCTATTGCAAAAAGATCTATTTTCATAGGAAAAACACTGGATTTACTTGGGCGGAAAAAGGGCAAAGTATCTAAATGGTCAGTATTATAGATAATGAGTATATTGTAAATGGTTATAAATAACGAGTATATTGTAAATGGTTATAAATAATGGGTATATTGTAAATGGTTGGTATTGTAATAAATAATAAGTATATTGCAAATGGCGGGTATTATAAATGATGAGTATATTGTAAATGGTGGGTATTATAGAAAATGAGTATATTGTAAATGGTGGGTTTGTAAAAAATGAGTATAATAGTGTAAATGGGGGTGTTGTAAATAATGAGTATAATATTGTAAATGGGGGGGGGGGGATAAGTATATTGTAAATGATGGGTATTATAAATACTAAGTATAATGTGATGTCGAATATAATATTGTAAATGGTGGCTAAATAATGAGTATAACAGTGTAAATGGTGTGTATTATTGTAAATGTCGAATATATATAGTAAACGAGTATTGTACATTGTGAATATATTGTATAAACTGAGTCTGTTATACACGTCATGTACGGTAAATGGTGAGTATATTGTACTCTGTAGAGGGTGGATTTATTGAATTTATTTCAAAGGGCGATAACGCTTGCGGAAAATGACAGCGGACATAACTGAAGCAACTAAAGGCGGCTACAGATCGACCTTGCGACGCGACTCAACTGTCGGCGACTATCGTAGATTGCACTTAGATCGAATTCAGCAATGATCGCCGACCAGTTGCTTTCGGTCGTACGATTGAACGCGAGCGCGCTGACATCGACACCGATACACCGACTTGTGGCGTCCTCACGAATAGATCACGTGACTCGTTCAAAATGGCGCCACACAAAATATGCCTAATTATTCCAAAATCTCTCCATCTAACTAGCGAAACTATTTTGAGAAAGTAATTTAAATTAACTCGAGGGATTCAAATTTTTGTTTATGATTCTATTTGATATGATTTATATTCCTAAATTTTAGATTTATCAACAAAGGCTATGTCAACATATTACAAAAACGTCGTAGACAGGCAGCTACAGCAGTCGCGTTAGCCGTTTCTCTAGGCTTAGAAGAGAAGCAAAAAAAAAAACGAATTTGGAAGAAGGATTGGCAATCAGGCTTTCTTCTTCTTCGGTCGTCCACGAGGTCGCCATTTTGATTTTTCATTCGCCGCTCTGATTGGCTAAAATTTATAGCGCAGTCGGCAACCGATCGTAGAAACGCACGCATCGACGATGACGAGTCGACGACTGGTTTCGTCGCGTCGTAGAAGTAGAACATGTTCAACTCCTGCGACTCAGTCGCCGATCGTGAAAAACTGTCGCACGGCGGTCGTAGCTAGACTCAGATCGACTAGAATCGGCGACTGAAATCGTGCGACGATCGGCGGCAGTCGCCGGAAAACCAGTCGGCGACCAGTTAAGTCGCGTCGTAAGGTCGATCTGTAGCCGCCTTAACTTGATCTCACCAAACTATATAAAATAGGCTGTGGTATTTTAATGAAAACGAACAAATAAAAAGAATCAAGTTGTACCATCTAAACTGATGAAATAAACTAAGTGTTGTTTTTAAAAATACCTTTCTATATATACAGTATGACTAAGTTTGCTTTACAGGTCTGTCCCAAAATGGCCTAGTTTGTGTCGAGGGGACGTGAAACCCCATATTTCTTTCTCTTTTGCTTTAAAGGTACAGTCTGCCTTTTGCTTACACTTCTGACTTCAACGATCAATTAGAGCAATGCTCCACGATGAAAGTAGACTATCAGGACATTATATGCCTTATAAAGAAGTTCTACCAAAAAAGCATATTGGTCCAAAAAGTATAATTTTAAAATCAATCGATTCTAACCATCTAAAGTTTATACAATTATTTATTGATTCCATATCGCATCTAACTCCCGTAAGTAACTTTGTTACGTAAATAGGTTGCTTTTAATAGCTCTGTGGTTGCTTGTTTGTAAACCCGATACTATTGAATAGAATACAATTACTTAAGGTAAAAATATAGATTTATAAAATATATCAAAGTGAATATTATAAATTTGCTGGCGGGGATTATAAACATAACATGTATTATCTATATATTACGCAAAAAGAGTATGAAAGATTGGAATACAAGGTTAAAATATAAAAAAGCAGCGAATCCTGTTGATGTTTTATTTTTTTTTCCTATTATCTATATATTATCTATATATTACATAAAAAGAATAGGAAAAAAAAATAATGAAACCATAAACAGGATTTGCCGCTTATTTTTTATTTTAACCTAGTATTCCAATCTTAGCAACATAATTAATTTTATGTTGCACAATAAAAATTTCCCATGGGATTTAAGATCAGGATGATAATATTTAGGTCAGTGAGTGTGCGTCTGTGCGAGTGGTTAGCATGTGCACGCTGTGTCGCAAGGTCTGACATTGAGTCAACTTGCGTGGTTTCGATTCCCCAGTTGTACGTGACAAGGAGTAGGGTCGCCTGTCCAACCTCGTGAGTTTTCTCCGGTCCTCCGTTTTTCTCCCTCTGCTAAAGACCCCTACGTGCAAGAGAATTATTAAAATAAAATTGAACCATATGTTAGTCTCGAAATAACCCAGTTCGTGTCAAGTGGACATTAAACCCCATTTCGCGTTCTGTCGCCCGTTCTCTTACAAAGAATTCCAACTGTCAAGAGATCTTTATACGTGTACACGGGACATCGTTTTTTGTCCCTTCCAGACGACTATACGATGTCCTTAGCGGCTTAGCCAGTCGGTCTGCCTAACACATATGTAGATTGGACACACTGGCTTTTATTTCACAAACTGTCCATAGGTTTTTGACACGTGAAAGTATTTATATTATAAGTAAATTACGCATAATGCGGAGTTAATTGACATCCGTATGTATATTTTGATTCAGGTAGGATTTCTATCATAATACAGATGACATATAAAACATGTTCCATTATCTAAAAAAAAGACGGGACATTGGGTGGCCGAATGGTTCAACGCTTGCATGTTAGACCATAAGGTCAATCGTTGAGTCGAGTGGCGTGGTTCGATTCCCCGCTTGTACGTGACAAGGAGTGATGCGCCTGTCCAATGGGCCCAACCTCGTGTGTTTTCTCCGGGTCCCCTCCTGGTTTCCCCCACTGCTAAAGATCACTACGTACAAGCGAAATATTTAAAAGAAATTATAACCTAGTTTGTGTCGATCTCTCTCTCTCCCCCTCTCCCCCTCTCTCTTAAAGACATTTACTAGCTAAGAAATAATGTATAAATAGACTGTCCTTCTTTAAAAAAAATTATATCAAACCAAGAAAAAAAACCACCCCACAACCCAACACAGACAATCTAAAATACTCAAGTGGGAGGCTATGCCCTTCACAACGATATCAAAAAAGTTTATAGCAACTGTACTAGTATTTGATTAGCACACATTTCATAGACAAAAAACTGTTAGCGTGAACTTAAGGAAGAGTGTAATTCTAATCTCATTCAAAACGATCGTCCCAGCTAGTTATATTATGCGTAGTAGCGATTGTCGTGCAAGGCAGAAAGTGAGTTCTCTTTCTTGAACACCCGAAATGAAATGAGATGGGGTTTAATGTCCTACTATTCTGCTCTGACTGGGCTAATGATCTTTTACGTGTACGCCAACGTGCACACGGGACCTCGATTGTCCGTCCCATCCGAATGGCTATTGAGTAGTTCGCACTATAATAAATATTGTTTATTAACCTGTCGTATCAATGCATCAGTGGGGGTGGAGGGCAAATGATTAGCGCGTACGTGTTGTATCATAAGGTCTATCGTGGAGTCAACTGCCGTGGACCCCGGTTGTATGCGACAAGGAGTAGAGTCACCTGCCAAACCTCATGGATTTTCTTCGGTTCCTCCGGTTTCCTTCCACTGCTAAATACCCCCTACGCGGTTGTCACTTTTTAAATAAAAATATTAGTGACTCTGATTTAATATAGTCTATATTTGTTACGTGGTAATTGATGGTTAATTAAAGCACTCGTAAGTTGAAACAGAAAACGTCGTTAGGTCCAGGAAGACCTGTGCTGACATTTCAAACAACGGGAATCCAAAACATACGGGGCAATTGATAGATCACCCAGGGCACCCCCTCATTCGTACCCTGTATGCGAATCCTCAAAGATATAGGGCATTTATTTCAAGCTTTATTTAAACGTATATTTTGCGAGAGCTAAATATGCCTGTTATATAAATCATATAAACTTATCCAGACCATAAACAATTCCGATATTAGGTTAGAACGGTGAAGTCATATTTTGATGTAATCTAAAAATGGTGAAACAGGGCTAAGTTTCGAGCAACCAGTGTGGTGGCTACAATTAATCAATCAAGTAATTTAACGGTGTTAATTTCTTCTTTGACTCCCAACAAACTTCGACCTGGGGAATTCCTGTAACGCTACAGCAAAGATAAATTTAAAACTTACGAATTCTTCAGTTCTAAAATCCCAAACTTCTAATAAATCCTTATTCTCATTATTGTGAGAATATCGGCTATACAAAAACTTTACCGTTGACTGTTGAGCTAAAAATTCGCCAGTCTTCGGTATATACTGGCTATATAGGCACTTCACACCGTACTACTACAAGAATCTCCGTATTCACTCAACTTGAATAAATCTCTTATTGTGACGCTCAATGTCTTTTGACCAATAATCTTATCTTCTATAAATTATGTCAATAACACCCATAGCTGATGGCCTATCATTATCTCGCTCTCAAAACATCTACACGTAATACATTAAATTTATATGTTTAATAGATAATGTTATTTTATTTGATATTTGCTACAGTATACACAAGAGTTCTTAGTGCATATATCGGCTATAGATTAGTTTTTATCTTAAATACGTCACAGTGATTAGTACGTGTGAATGCGTTAGCGATGATGAAGTCAGACGATCAAAATATTCCCGATTAATTTGGGCAGTCCAATTCCTGGCTTTTTTCTTTAACAGACACAAAGTAATGGTGTTTTGTGAGATATTGAATTTTTGGGTAATTTTACAAAAGGGGGTGATGACGTTTAGCACAGCACAAGAAATACCGTGGGAGACAATATGGTGTCAGGCCACCAGGGGCGGATTGGGGCCGGGAACCGGCCCGGGCTCCTGTGTCGAAGCGGCCGCTTTAACTGACCGCGGAGCCCGGTATCTCCCCAATATGCGTTTTGGTGGCATATCTGATTGATGGAAACGGGGACTGAGATAACGTTCGTTCACTTTATTTTGCCAAGAAGGTGAAATATTTTTTGTTTAAGCTTTTCCCGTCTGCCAGAAAAGTCAGCGGCCTGCCCCCCCCCCCCTGGCTCGTACGCCTATTTTGAAGATTAGTTGCGGGCATGCAGTATATAGGCGTACGGGACACAATTCATTTTTTAGACTATTCCCGGCATCCAAAAACTATAATTTCATCTCTGAAAGTAACGAGTTAAAAAAAATGTCAAGGAATGTTTAACAACAGCCTCAGGAAACTCCAGGAAAGCGTCTCGCACTCAAATTCAGTCAGCAGACCAGCTATGATCAAATTTTGCTGAAGTTGAATTTTTTTGGGAGTTACGTACATGTACCACCGGCCGACATTTATGGCGTATCCCCACAAACAGGGTGCAGGTGACTTAATAATTAGTAAATTTGCCAGCGACAGTGATGGGTGAATCCGATGACATTTTCGGATTAAATTCGGAATCCCCATTGCATGATTCCGAATTCCGGCCAACACCTTGCCACCCGGCCCAAAAAGTCTATTATACCAGCCCATTCCAGACTCCAGTGATGACTTGGTGGCCGTTAAAGCCACGGGCCAAATACAACATGATCATCAATGCTCGATGGCCGGTCCAATACCTCCCCCCATATCGCCCATATTATTATGTTCAGCAGAAAAAGGATTTATTTCGACGAATTGGACAACAACAAAAAAAAAATCATTTTTTGTCCGACCGGCCCTTTTCTTTTTTTGTCCGACCGGCCCTTTTCTTTTTTTGTCCGACCGGCCCTTTTCTTTTTTTGTCCGACCGGCCCCTCGGGCGATCCGCCCCTGCAGGCCACTATTAATTTCCCCATTGACTTCACTTCAATGTCAATTTTGTTCGCTTTGCCGGCTGTGACTTTTTCCCATTTTTTTTCTCTCTATAAACCTTTTTTTACTACAGATCAACAAATGGTCATATCTTAGCTCCAAGGTTTGTATGAGGCTGATCCTTGAAATTTTGAGATGCACAAACTTGAAGTAGCATAAACTATCCGCTGTACATATCACCTAAACCAAACTTCCGCTCCTAAACCATGAATAGTTACCCCCAAAAAATAATAGAAAAAAATACCATGCAAAAGGGAAGAAAAGGTAGAGACAAATATTATATATTGGGGACTAGTGGTCTGCCTCAATAGGACCGATTTTAATCCGTCTAAATTAAGCGAAAGGGTACATTCAGTGAGAGAGGGGATTGAACAAATTTCTCCCCCTGGTAAAGTTCCACGAAATATTATTACACAACAATGTCACTTTATATTTATGTACTTTTGTAGAGAAGTGTTAAATTTGATTCTAATCGCTTCTACATGTATTTTCGTCTAGTGACCGAAATGACCGTTGGGTTTAAAAAGAAATGCCATTACCTGACGCGGTTTAGCTTGGTATTTTTTTTTTAATTTCCAAAAAAATGAGGCATTGTTTATATTAATTTGTTAAGCCTACATAATTTACAATACATAACCAAAAAAAAAAAAATGTCAGCGAGAAAATTCTGTAAACAAAAAAAGAAATACAATTCAAAATCAAAGAGTAAAACTAATAGTTAATATTTGGGTTGATGAAAAGTGCTCTAGAAAAGTGTTCCATAAAGAGAAGCAACGCGATAAATCAATTCTCTAAGCTGATATAAAATAAATTTCAAAAAAACGTGAAACCAAATAGATACGCAACTCAAGCTGTTTCATTCACGGCCCATGCACAAGGAACAGCGCCAAATCGTTTCACTTATCAAACCTATATAGGCTTCCACTAGAGTGAATATTTGAAAGAAATCTGCTTTACGTTTATATACTGTTTATTCAATTACTTACAACCGTCCATTATCGGTATTCAAACGGTAACACCCGTAAAAGAGCCTAAAGGGAAATAGAGAAATGGGGCTTAACAACCACTCGACACAAATAAGGCACTTCTGGATTAACGTATGGTTCGATTTAATTTCAATAATTCGCTTGCGCGTAGGTGGAAACCGGATGACCGGTCAACACCCACGATGTTGGACAGGCGACCGTTTTCCCTGTCACATACAAGCGGAAATCGGGGGTCTGTGGGGGGGGGGGGGTTATCTAGAGTTAAGGTAAATTAAATAGAACCCCTGACAGTTGAAACCGCCGCTTTCCGGGAAAACATTACCCCCACTCTAGAATGGCAAACATTCCCTTTTTAGAATGACTAACTTCCCCTCTCAGAATGGCAAATTTCCCCTCTCAGAATGGCAAACCTCCCCTCTCCAGAATGGAAACTTCCGGTCTCTAAAATGACAAACTTCCCCTCTCTAGAATAGCAAACTTCCCCTCTCTAGAATGGCAAACTTCCCCTCTCTAGAATGGCAAACTTCCCCTCTCTAGAATGGCAACTTCCCCTCTCTAGAATGGCAAACTTCCCCTCTCTAGAATGACAAACATTACCGGTCTAGAATGACAAACTTTCTTTCCCTCTCTAGAATGGCAACATCTCCTCTAGAATGGCATAGGTTACAATAGAACAATAAGAACTTATGATCGAACTTTTATGTCAGGTCACGGCGGCGCAGTTTGTATAATGCGTAGCGTATGCCCGTCTTAATTTATCCCGGTTGGTGCATAACAGTAGGACGTTAAACCCAATTTCATTCGTATACGAGACATTAAGACATAAAGCCAATCTTCTCTGCAAGGTATACTGACTGGACTAGTGAACCAGCGGACTAGTGAGCAGTCCCCTACTAAGTTCCACCCCTTTTCAAAATGTCTGTTATATTGCGGATTGTGTTTCGACAAAATACAATTCAGTTCCTGCGGAGTCTTATATTTCCTGATAATTCTTGTTGATAAAAGGTTGCATCGATAAACCACATGATTATTAACCTTCGCTTGAATATCGATCCCAAAATACCGCAAAATAGTATCAAAGGATGTACTTAATATGTCTGATTTATTCAATCTGTCGGAAACATATGCATCTTGACTCTTTACAATTGGCTCTTAATTAAATCACCGTTAAGAGGATCGGCGGAGATATCAGATAGCAGAGGCGTAGATACGTTTGACTGATATAAACAATTGTTGTCTAGCCTTAAAAAAAAACTGAACACACAAAAACAAATTTAACGTCTATCATTTTTTGGAAATCTTGCGTATGATTCTTGTCGTACTTGATTCTCGTTTCACCGAGTTCCGTAACACTAGTGACACACTATCCCACTTCTGACACCAGCGATTTCATTCGGTACTCTTTAATACAATATGTTACTGACATTCGGTTAATACAAAAACAACAACAAGCTAAGAAATAAAAACAAACTAGATCTCTAAGAACAGAAAAGGAAGCGATTCTAAGACAAGGTTCCTGGCTGTGGACTTAAATGCTTTCTGATTGATCATAGCATGTGGCCAAGGGAAATTCGTTTATTAAGCCAATTATCTCTCTGCTTGATTACCCAGCCCGCTAGTTTGCTATATTTTGATAGAGTATTTATCGTTAATGAGTTAATTTAGTTTGAATCAACTTGTTTTCTGTGCTTATCTTCACGTACTTCAGTTTTATTTACCGTGTGTCTGTTTTAATCTATACAAAGAAATATACGAGAGTAAAAGAAAATGGTAGATAACCTGAAATGGGTGAACATCTCGTATACATGTCACATGCCCAAATAGCAGGTTGTAGGTTTCACGTTTTGTCAACAAAAGAACGAGGTCAATTTGAGACTAACGTATTATGATTTGACGGTATCGTGTGCACGGAAATTAAATGAAATGGGGCTTAGCGATCTATTGTTCTGCTCCGACTGGGATAATGAAGACGGGCATACGGAATGCTTTGAGGGACATTTTGCCCACACAGCGGCATTACGGTCTGTACTCGGTGCCACAGTATTTCGTCCCATCCGAACGGCTATACGTTATTATATGCAGGCTCTATGTCATGCAAGAGGGTACCACTCCGTTTTTGATTTCTGCGTTGACAGAGAATCTGGTTGACGGAGAAAATTCGTCAGGATTTTCCGCGTGGTTCCCTGTTGTCAATGCTGCGGGACAGAATGGCTTGGCAAGGGACAACGTATGTATAGTCCGGGCATCATTTCCCTCATAGCACACTGAATAGTGTAAGCCCGTCTTCATTAGCCTAGTCGGAGCAGAACAGTGGGACGTTAAAGGCACAATAACACTCTTGTTGTAACTGAATAATATGTCCCAATCTGGTCAAAATTTGCCTCATAGCACACTGCATGGCGTATTCCCGTCTTCAATTAGCCCAGGTTAGGTGCTTAAGCGTAGGACGTTAAACCCCATTTCATTCATTCATTATCCAAGTTAGTACAGAAAGGTAAGACGTTAAACCACCATTTTGTCAAGTTAGTATAATACAGAAAAGTAAGACTTTGAACCTCCGTTTCGTTTCAAAATAAGTAACTATAGACACTAAGTTAGTGCAGACGATTTAGTAAGATTTGTACCAGTGATTAGTTTAACAGTACACACCTGTAGTTTGATGGAGATTTAATAACAGGTAAATAAACACACCTTTATATTACCTGTCAGATTCTCAACACAAGCGAACAAACACACCTTTTATTATCCACACCAGATTCCCAACAATCTCAGACATACGGAGGCATCAAAATTTAAGATGAGTTTGGGCGAAAATATAGGGATGAAAAAGTAGGGTAGGATGAAAAAGTTGGTATTTTTATGCCCGACTCGTGGTAATGCAATTGTGTAGTATTAATTAACAGCCCCCCCCGAGAGGATAGGTTTGTTTAAGAACATTTGTGGATATGGTGTTATTAACAGGGAAATATTAAATCGAGTTTAAATTATTATCTAAAAAACGTTACGTAACTAAAGAGTGAGAGCGTATCAAAATTCCAAGGCACATGTAAACATTGGAGTATGGAGTAGTCATTATATTAAGAACTGGGTTGACTGTGTTAACTATATTAAAGGACCTAAGTCCGTAACTCAAAATCCTCGAAAATCTTCGACATTGAAAACACGAATTATTGGTCAATTTAAATCAACATTGATGTTGTGATCTTACCTGGAAACGGTAGGCCTCTGATATCCAATATTTAAAACAAGATAAACAGTTTACTATTGGTACACGAATCGTGTACCACAGAGCGTTTCAGCGTCACTTGTAACAAGTGACAAGAAAGAACGAGGCTAGACATATTCAACAACTCCTGTTAAACTATGAGGCCATATCTTATCTGGTGGGCATGCGCAGTAGACTGGAATAACCAGACACTATAATTTCCTCTTGGTTAAGACTCCTGCCGTATTTCGGTGGACATAACTGATTTGAAATTAGAGTCAAAACGGAAACAATTTAATTCAAATCAGTTTATATACAATCAGATTATATTATTATATGCGTTGCGACCCATTAAGGTCTATTTTTAGGTCCGAAATGTTAGCGATTTAGCCCCTTTAAGTACATTACCTACCGCATATTTTCAACTATCATTTTCACAATATATAAAAGTAGGAATAGAAAGATAAGCGGACCGAAATGCCGGGAAAGGTTTTTTTTATCCCAAGTTTGTACGTGACAAGCAATAGGGTCGCTTTCTCAACCTAGTGAATTTTCTCCTTGTCCTACACGGTTTCCCACCATTGCTAAAGACCCCGAGGCACATGCGAATTCTTGAAATAAAATTTTAGCATAGTGGGCGTTAAACCCTATAAAGATCTAGGTATAAAAGGACCTAAGTCCGTAACTCAAAATCCTCCGAAATCCTCAACATTGAAAATACGAATTATTGGTCAATTTAAAACAACATTGATGATGTGAACTTACCGGGAAAAAGATGAGCTTCTGATATCCGATATTTAAGATAAAATATTTTGTTTAACATTGGTACACGAATCGTGTACCATAATGCGCTCAGCCCCAGTTGTAGCGAGAGACTCGAACGGCGTATGTAAACTGGAAAAACTAGACGCTAGGAATTTGCACTCGATTGAGATTGCTGGCTTATTTCGCCGAACATAACTGATTTGAAATCGGTAACCATTGAAAGCAAATCAGTTTATATGCATTCATATAACAGTAATATATGCGTTGCGATCCACTTTAGTCCCATTAACATACCAAATGCCAATATATGTTTAGAAGTAATGATTATATTTACTTACAGGTAGTTGCCTACATTGGTTACAAATATTCCATAACCACCACAGAGAGTCTCATATTATATTCCACGTTTATCTTAGTCACCTTTTAAAGCGGAGGTAAAACCCGACCTATAATTCCAAGACATATTTTCACCACTGAAATCAACTGAACATAGGCCTATAATAGGCCTAAACAATATGGATGACACTTCTGTCCAGATTTTTTGATCGTTCACCTTTTCCCCCGAATGCGTTCACACACACAAGCAACGAGGGAATGAACTTCCAATTGGTATATATTTATACAAATAGAACACATTGTAAGTTTATCTTCAACATCATCCCATATGGCAAATGGATTGCCTGAGATATGCTGTTCATATTATCTGGTATACCCCGCAGAGTCTAATGCATGAATAATATCCCAAGTTTCTTTTTTCCATCATTATATATAGTTACAAATTCAAGAAAGATTGACGAACCCACGTATTAAGGAAAATGAATAATGTAATAATGACCCTATGCTTGTGTATAATAAATCATTTTTTTGTAAAACAAAAAAAAACATTAACCCGAAAAAGGAATTTCAGCTTTTCTAAAGAGTGCAGCAACTCAGTTTTTGTTGAAGGATATAGAGGACGGCTGGAGAAGGGGCGACAAAAGGACCAATGCCCACAGGTCGTCCAGCAATTCGATTGAGACCCAAAATATTTGATGAACACATTCGCGAAGACCCGGGGTTGGACAGGCAACCCCACTGCTCGCCATGTGCTAGCTTGGGATCCAAACAAAGTCACTTGAATCAAAGATAGGTCTAACGAACTAAAGTGCACGCGCTAAGCCACTCGGCCACACAACTCCCCTTTTTACATCGTTAACCGTGAAACAAAGTAGTGCAGCTTTAGGGTTGTGCTGGATATTTTTGATATTGGTTAAACCATAGAACTAGAATACTACGTGCTTTGATAAAAGATTTTCCCTGACAGCGGCGCTTCGACCCACTTTTATGTATTTCAATGGGTCTTGTACGTGGGGGGGGGGGGGTAAACTGAGAGGAGTGACATCGGTGCTGGTAAATTAGCTCACAATAAAAAAAAAATATTTCTGACATTAAATTCTAGAACATTTTTTTGAAGAATTAAAAAAATAAATAAAGGTGTTTGAAGTATATTTGGATAAAGAAGATATGTCCTATTTAGTGTAAATGGGTGTGTAAAATGAGTAAAGGTCACCACTTTTCCCAGCTCAGTTCCCGTCACGCGTTTGAACTTTATAAAGGTTGGTGTGGTCTAGTGATCTATGGTGTCGCGGTTCGAGCTATAGCTGGTTTGTGGTCGTGGTGTCGATCCCTGGTGGGAGCGTATATAGCTTGGAAATAGGGGGCGCCTTCTCGTAGTTTTACTAAGGGTACTCCCACAGGAAAGATCCCTGTGCGTGCGCTAAGATAATAAAAATGAAAATATAAAACCTGGTCTGCGATATCACCCTCGGTGGAAGCAGGCGTTAAACACTAAAACCAACAACACAGAAGGCTTTCGCAATACGTTCCTTGTGAGGACAGTGCACAGTGCAGATTTTCATAGATCGCAAAATAGAAGTTTTATTTTTTGATCCTCTTTGTAATCTGTAGATCTATCATCGATTACTAAGTTTAGAGATTGACCCAATAACCATTTTATAACGAACAAGGACCTTTTAGTATGATGAATACAATGAATTTTCATCTTCGCTCTTTTTTATTATTGTAGGTCTTTAATACAAGTTAATTCTATTGCTCCTCGTTTCTTACTTAATGGCCCTGATTTCCCGAACCGGAGAAATAAAACAGGAACACTTTCCACCAATGTATTATGTTGAAATCTATATTCCCTTGTCTGTTAATTACCAGGAATTTCTTTTTTTAAACGTTGATTAATTCGTTTTCATGAATAATTAATAACCAACATTAAATAAATATTGTTCAGTCATAAGAACTGTGTTAATTATATTCATAGGTACATCTTTTACCCAGTTACATATAGATCAAAATAAAATACGGTTAAATATCCGACTTCTCTGCTCTAAAGACGGACATGACATACCGTGTGCTATACGTGGCCCAATTTTGCTCGGACAGCGGTGTTCCTGGGGCGTGGTATAGCTCAGCTAGTATGCAAGTCGTTCCTGTATTGACCACGGAAAGTTTCCCCAAGAAGGGTTACTGATGGCCTGATTCGAAACACCGTCTAGTCGTTCGGTTGGGACAAAAAAACGAGGTTCAGTACATATTGGTGTGCAAGTAAAAGAACCCATGCCAGTTGTAATTCGATGAAGGCTAGGTGGAAACGCCGCTCTTCAGACAAAATATCCCCTAAAGCACATATACTTATCATGATATCTCCATCCTAATTAGACGTTAAACCCCATTTCATTTCATAGGGCCATTGATCTGGGTTCATGTAGCTAACAGCTTTTTATAATTTGACATTTTAGATTATCTGTTCTGTGTTCATGACTGTTTGCTCTATGTCTGGTTGAGCTTTTCTGTTCTGTGCTCATCAATCTAATCAAAATACAGATCTATATTTTGATTCGTTTTTTTTATATTTCCGATGGTCTACACTACATGAAGATCTGAGCTGTTTGTAGCAATAGGTTGCGTTAGGGGTCGTACGAGCGGCTTTTGACCGTATGTGTCAGACGTTTGATTAAACAATCATCATTGATGTTTCTAGTGCAAAACACGCCCAAGGCTCGCCATACCGGACCGTTTCATTGGCTAATCATCGCTCACATTATCCAGAACACGTCAATGATAACAACTTTTCCAGATCCTAGTATACAAAACGAAACGAAATAAGATCTGTGTTATAATCAGATTGTGTGTTCATGCACTACTCTGCTATGTTTAGTGGTCAGTGTTCATGCGCCGCTTGTTGTATATTTCGTTTCGATTTTCTGATCTGTGTTCATGCAATGTTTGTTCTATGTGCCTTTGAGATTTCTGTAGATGCAGTGTTGTTCTATATTTTGTTAAGCAACCCAACTACTTTGTCTGCAAACTTATCAAATAAATTAAATCTGGTACAAGAAGTTCTAGAAAGAGCAAAAAAAAACAAACCCATCACTGCTGCGCGCTAAACGAAGCAATGGTTATATAATTGTGGTGGCTGAAGTATTATTATTGCGGTTTATAAACAATGATAAATACACAATCTGATTAAAATACAGATCTATATTTCGTTTCGTCTTGTTATACTTTTGATGGCACGTTTATATTGGGAGTTCAAGTCAGGTGTCAAACGAGCGGCTTTAACCCTATGACGCCAGACATTGATCAATCAATCAGCGTCAACGTTTCTAGTGGTTTATCAACAGTTCCGTGCCTAAAAACTAAAAAAGGGCCAAGAAATCGCCGTAACAGACCGTTTCATTGGCTAATCCTCACATCCAGAACACGTCAACGATATGAAAAACGCTTCTAAATCCTAGAGTAGTGAAGACAAGTAAAATGAAATTTTTAACTATAAAAATGAAACGAAATAGGATCTGTGTTTTTAATCAGTTTGACTAATATAGAAAGGTTTAGATATTTATTATAATTAATAAACATACTTTTACATGTAATAAATAAATTACGAAACATGCTCCTTTAACGTCTTACGGTTAAATTCAGACCATATAAAATGACGCCTTCAACAACATATTTTAATACTTTAACCATATAATTGTCCCAAATTACAAACACTGTCCCTTATATTGCAAAAATCAAATCATAGACAGTTCCCCTTTAAAAGTCTTATTGTAATAATCAACTCATGAACAGTATCCCCTTGCGTGTCATGAAAAATAAACCTTTAAGCTTCGTCGTTTAATATTCAAATCACGAAGGGTCCTAATTTTTAAAAGTCAAATCATAAAAAAAATGAAATGCTCCGAACATACAGTGTGCCACGAGGGAAGTTTTGCCCAGACAGCGACACTATTCGGCCTACTCTTATATTGAATTCAAACGGTCAAGGGATCTTTTACGCGCACGCGAATGTGTACACAGGACCTCCGTTTTTCGTCCCATCCGAACGATTAAACAGCTGCCTCTTTAAAAACATAATTGTAGTAATCATTAATAAAACAAACAACTGACTAGGAAAGAAATAGTTAGATCGTATTGTATTGCGTCGACCAACGCACGCTTTAATGCGGAATAAAATAAGGATTTAAATCAGAATCAAATCATAATATAATGAAATGGGGTTTAACGTCCTACTATTCTGCTCCGAACTGGGATAATGAATACGGACATACGCCATACAGTGTGCTTTGAGGGAAAATTTGCACGGACAGAACTGCGGCTTACTCTTATATCGAATTCCAATTGTCAAGGAATCTTTTACTTGCACCCCAATGTGTACACGGGACCTCGGTTTTTCGTTCCACCCGAACGACTAGACAGCGGTCTCTTTAAAACATACCGTAGTAATCATAGTATGGAAACCTTTAAAACTATGTGGAATGGTCAACTAAATATTTCCCATCAAACTTCACAAGTTCTTGAGACGAGACAAATTTCTGGTCACATAACACAATAATATTTAGTGTGTTCACGAATACACTTAAAGAGTAAAAGGGACCATCTTAAATTTCCTGTTGGCTGTACAAGAAGGAAATGGGATTTTCATCAAAAATTAATTAACCAATATTCCATATTAGGTTAGTGGTGTTATGAATACATGCGCCATTGTGAAAATCAATCATGTTCGAAATGTACGTCCACGTACTGTGTTCATCTTCTATTTGACTGGATTTATTTATAAACTGCTCGTGTGCTTTTGCGCAGCCGTAACGTTTAGAGCTTTAGTTTCGTATTAAATCATATTTCATTTAATAATACAATATTGAACTATGGACTTTGGTATAATAAATAGTCTGATGTATGAGCCCTAAGTAGGTAACTTTGACGATTCTACAAGAGATATATGTTTTTTTATCAAAAATAAATCAACTGGCCGTATCTTAAAGACCCAATACCACTCTTGTTGTAACTGAATAATATGTCCCAATCACTATTCTGGTCAACAAAATGTACTATTTTACAATATTCCAATTAATCGGCCATACAAATTTAATCTTAACACACCTAAGTTAAGAAATTGGAAAAATTCAACTGTTTGATTTGAAAGGCCTTACGTAAACACTTTCAAATGCAACTTGGATTTAAACATATTTTCGAACCCTCTGGATAAGTAAAATAGGATGTAATGGATAATTTACACAACAGGTAGGACACTTAAACATTTTTGGATCTGTCAAGTCAGAAAGAGTGCTAATGTCCCTTTAACGGTGATGATCAGTGGATAACTAGCCTATGCGTAAGTTCAGTAGAGTTCGATAGTAAACAGCTGGGAATATTACGCATGCGTATACAGGACCTAGGTCAGATTCCCCCCCCCCCTGAAATGAAATGGGTTTAGCGTTTAGCCAAACTAGTCTGCTCCGACTGGGCTAATGAAGACAGACATACGCCATTCTGTGTGCTATGGGCGAAATGTTACCCGGCCAGCGGCGCTACTACCTTTTCACAAGGGATCTTTTACGTACACGCCAATGTGTACATGGGACCTCTGACAAGAAAGTCTCAATGAGCACCGGAACAGAATCCGAGACCTTCAGGCTAGCGAACCAGCGTCTTACTCACTTAGACACCGTCGCTTCCGTGTTTAATACTCAAGTTTAATAGCCTATAATTAACATGTATTTAATACATGTTAAGTATATTAAAACTTGAGTATTTATCATATATAAAGAACAACGAAATATAATTAATGACCTGGTACCCATCTATTACAGGCGATGTTAGATTATTTCTGATGGGGAGCCACGCTGGCTCAGTGAGTAAGACGTTTGCTCAATAGCCTAGGGGTCCCGTGTTCGATCCCGGCCTGGGTCCTCCTTGTCAGTGGCACAGGACGGCGACTGGTAGGGAACATCGATGAGTCGTTCGGGTGGAACAAAAAAAAAAGTCCCGTGCACACCAACGTGTAGTCGTTCGGATGATACAAATAAAGAAGTCACGTGCACATATTGGCATGCACGTTAATTATCCCTTGGCAGTTGAAGTTCGAGAAAAGAGTAGGCTGTAGCGCCGCTGTCCAGACACAATTTCCCTCATAGCTCGCCGTATAGCGCGTCTTCATTAGCACAGTCGGAGTAGAACATTTCATTTCTTATTTCGGCAGGGGCGGATTGGTGAATTTTTGCAGGAGAGGGTTTGCCAGGTTCCTGTTAAGGAAATCTGTCATCATCGTCTCTAAATTACATAGGCATACAAACAAATTGAGCTTTCAAAAGAGAGAAATCATTTTTGTAATGAAGTATGATCACATTGTGGTTTAATTTCCTTGATGCAAGGCATTTAAAATGTTATGTAGCCCCCCCCCCCCTGGATCCGCTCCTAATCGGATGTTGCGAAATTTTCAATTGGAGCTTTCAAAAGATATAAATCATTTTTGTTATGATGTAGGATCTAATTTTGATTTAATTTCCTTGATGCAGTGCATTTAAAATGTTTAGTAACCCCCGCCCCCCTCCCCGGATCCGCACCTTTTCGGATGTTGCGAAATTTCAATTTTGATATTTCCCAATATTGTAATTTGTAATTTATATTTGATGATTATTTGATAAAGACTAGAGAAACCTAACTAATAAACAGTAAAGGTATTCCATAGAATTGTGTCCTGAGTAAGTAAATCACAAAAAAAAGATTTTTATCCTGATCTGTCAACATCTCTTTAGCTTTTATTGGGATTATTTGAGAATGATGTTTAATAGTTGTCTAATAGATTATTTCCTTCCTCTTTCTCAATATTTATATCTCATGTAAACATCATCGAAATTAAAAAAAAAACCTCCAAGAATTCTTGCCTGGCTTCTCGATATCATATATCGATTGAAATGGAATCTTTTCGCAATAACTTATTAAAAAGAAGTCATATGCATGCAGTTGTTCAACAACCAGCGGTTATTATTCGATGCCCTATAATCACATTTACATTGCACTTGACAGTTAACTAAACATATCTTTTAAACTGAGTTATATGTTTTAAATTAAGAAAGTCAAATATTACTATCAAAGAGAACGGAGAAAAATATCTAAAAAAAACACCTGTTGATATTTTTGGTGGTCAAGTACAGTAGATTATTGCATTTGCTATTTGCACGAATGTATGGTTCTGTCACATCCTATGGGAGGGGGGGCACGGTGGCTCAGTGACTAAGCAATACATCGGCTCGTTGACCTGAAGGTCCGGTGTTTGCTGCCGGTGTTCAGTATTGCAGGGAGGAGGGTCTGACAAGGGACGACGTATTGTATATTTCCGATGGGACGAAAACCGAGATCCCGCGTACACATTGGCTTGCACCGTATGCCTAAATGCCTACGCAAACTAAGAAGTGTTTGCGGCCAACGGAAATACATCAGTGAGTTTTTCAATGGAGATGGGAAATTGTCGACAAAACTCATTGATGAGCACAAAACTTTAAGTAATATATCTCTATCAACCCATTTCAGTTTTCTCTACATACAGGTTTGACCAAATATGACCGAAGGGAAAACTTTCAAACTTTTTTTTTATGACATGTTTTATTTAAGAGATCTAAATTTGAGGAAAATTCACACTTAGATTGAACAATATTTTAAAATAAATTCGAGTTTTTAGATAGAGGGAAAAAAAATATCAAATATACGCCATTAAATTTTAATAAAATTTTAGTTTGCCTTTGATTAATTAGTTCGATTTTCTCCATATCGGTAAAATTTGGTGATCAAATATCCACCATTAATTTAATAAAATTTTAACGTGGCTTTAATTAATAAGTTCGAGTTTCTCGTTAATGATAAAATTCTGATATCAAATACACCAATTAACATTTTTTGTTAATGTGGCTTTAGTAATAAGTTCGAGTTTCTCGATATCGGTAAAAATTTGTAATCAAATATACACCATTTAACAATTTTTTAATGTGGCTTTAATCAATAAGGTCGTGTTTCTCGATATCGGTACAATTTTGATATCAAATAACCACCATTTAACAAAATCTTAACATGGCTTTAATAAGGTCGAGTTGGTAAATTTCTGATATCAAATATAGGCCTACACTATTTAACAAAAAACAAAACAAAAGTCTTACCTCTCTACATATAGGTTAACAACCATGTACATAAAACTATAGCTATCATGAGACGAAACGAAATGCTGGCTTAAGATTTCTAGTTATAGACCTCGATTCATTACCATACCTCGAGACACGATTCCAATAAGACACCATACAATACCCTTATCAACATTACCATATCATTTCACTAGGGCAACCATATTCCTACGATCTTTAATTTATTTTACTTAATCTACGAGAAAATTTTCTGATTAGTCGCAGAACAGAGGGTGTTCTAGATTTCAATTTTCATTTTTCATGAAAGACCCCTTTATTATCTGTATCGTATTAGGTTTAGAATTTTACCACAGTATCTAATATCTCTCTGGTAAAGTTTTTCATTTATTTTTATAATGAGATTATTTGAAATCTTAAATTACTAAACTACTTTGTAAGGCGGTTAATAACTGTTCTTTTTTTCTGCGAATACGGGGTGTTTTGGAATAAGATATATAATAATAAAATGGCTCTCGAAACTGGTAATATTTCCCGTGTCTTTATAATAGAGAGAGAGAAATGGGTTTAACGTCAACTCGACACAAACTAGGTCATTTCTGGACTAACATAATATGGTTTAATTTTATTTCAATAATTCGCTTGCGCGTAGGGGTCTTTAGCAGTCGGAGGAAACCGGAGGACCAAGAAAAAAACTCACAAGGGTGTGTCTTTATAACAGTTAAGGGAAGTCATGGTGGTTCAGTGAGTAAGACGTTGGCTCGTTCATCTGGAGGTCCCGTGCTCGACCCATGCGCCGGACGAGAAAGTTTATCGGGAATTTCCGGTGTGGTCTCCCCTTGTGTGTGGTGCATGACAGAGGGCCTAGCAAGGGACAACGTATAGGCGTTTGGATGAGACGAAAAACCGAGGTCCCCTGTAATCAGGGGGTTGGGATGGCCTAGTGGTCTAGAGTGCCGCATTTTGACCTCTAGCTGGCCGGCCACCTCTGGCTTACGGCTGTGGTTTCGAGCACTGGTGTGAGCTTAAGTGGCATGGAGATAGGGGCGCCTTCTCAACCTCGTGGGTTTCCTCCGGGCACTCCGGTTTCCTCCCACTGCTAAGGACCCCTACGCGCAAGCGACCTATTAAAATACAATTAAACCATATGTTAGTCCCAAAATGGCCTAGTTGTGTTGAGTGGACGGTAAACCTCATCTCTCTCTGATCTGAGAATCAGAATTTTAACTGTCTAATTTTTTATCTGCCGGGTGATACATCTTAACTACTAAAATATATGTCATAAATTCAATATTGCTTTAAATCCATTTCAAAACATTGTATTCTTGAGGAAATACCCCAAAGCTATTAAAATCAAATTAAAGAAGTCATGCTAAGCCGAAGGAGAATCTATTGCATATAAAAGACGATGTTGACTGTCCATAAAATATCGAAGTCTAACTACATTCTGGGATTATCCCCAGTCCACTTCTTTTTCCGCAGTTGAGTCTCAGAATCTGCTCACTATCATGTTTATCGGCATATACATTAAGCGCCCCCCAATGTAAAGAGGGCAGACAATCTACGCGTGCAACCTTAGACGTCACTCGAACAGACATTCCTAATCGTCAGGATGACAATTAGTGACACCCTCACATTTTTGTCTTGTATATGATCCATGGCTGTTTTTCAGGGAATCCAGTATAATATTAGTAAGATTGGTTATTTCTACTTTCCATATACATGTATACCAAAATGTCCATACTTTTATCGGAATTAACTGCCCGATCTTTGCTACCCTTGTAAAATGACGCGATTATTATTATTATTATTATGATCAAGAGTTTTGTGGGGATGTATCTTTAAGCTAGAGTTAAGACTATTATTATTGTATCCTTGTCGTTAGCAAACATTATATCTCATTGGGTTTCCAATGAGCGACCTAATTAAACTGCATGAAATATCTCTTTTTAAAGTACAAATGGTTGGCGACTCTGCTGATTCAGTTCAAACCACCGATCCAATTAGCCCGGATTATATTCAAATATTTTCGTAGGTTGTGCACAAAATGGTGTATGATTACTCTTTTTAAGTAACTATAACAAATTTATATACGCTGTTTTCAATATCAACTTACCAGTAACCTTAAGAGATAGAGAGAGAGAGAGACAGAGACAGAGATGGGGATGGGTTTTAACGTCCACTCGACACAAACTAGGTCATTACGGGACTAACATATGATTTAATTTTATTTCAATAATTCGCTTGCGCGTAGGGTTCTTTTAGCAGTGGGAGGAAACCGGAGGACACGGAGTAAACCCACGAGGTTGGACAGGCGACCCTACTCCTTGTCACATACAACCGGGTATTCTAATCAGAAGGGACTCAGATTTCCCGTTCATTGCAATCAGACTGGGAGGTAAAACAGTTTAACCAGGAATACACGGTGATTGCTGGTATACATTTTATCTTCAGGACAACAAACCACCGAGTTAAGATCAAATGAAATCAAATAAAATGGGGTTTAACGCCTTACTGTTGTGCTCCTAGCCTGGGTTAATGAAGACGGGCATAAGCCATACAGTGTGCTATGAGAGAAATTTTAACCGGTCAGGGACGCTACGGCCTACTCTTATATCGAATTCCTACAATCAAGGGATCTTTTATGTGCACGCCAATGTGTACACGGGACCTCGGTTTTTCGTCCCATCTGAACGACTAGACAGCTGTCTTTTCCAAGCCCTCCGTCCTGAATCACTGACAAGGGGGAACAACGCCGGAAAATCTGGATGAACCCTCTCGGCCAATGCAGGGATCAAACACCCGACCTCCAGGCTCGCGAGCCATCGTCTTTACCCACTTACTACCGTTGGTACGACAATACATAAAGTCTCGATTATCAATTTTTACGTTAAATCATCCATCATAAAAGGCATTCAAATCCACTAAACATCGTATTGACTTATAAACCCACACAATAATTAAATACTCACAGGCAATCAGCAGTCGTTACGGATTACCTATAATCAGAGGTGATTAAAGATTATAAACCACTGACTATCAACTCACCTGCAATCAGGAGTTAGTTAAAGATTAGTAGTGATTACAGATTATTAACTAATCTATACAAACGGAGTTTGAATAAAGATTATCAGCTCACCTATAAATAATAGATTATCATATTACTTACATGCAGTGGTGACTACAGATTATCGTATCAACTAACCTAAAATTCAGTTTATCAAGTTTCCGACAATGTTTGATTAAATATTTAATCGAAAATTGTTGGGAACAGGCAGTGGCGATTAAAGGTTATCCACTCACCTACAATTACTGGTGATAACAGATTATTAACTCACCTACAATAAATACTAATTAAAGATCACCAAATCACAAACATTCAGTTGTACCGTAACGGCGAAAGAGTTACAAACGGATCTGTAGTTAGTGGTGATACCAGATTACAAACTCATCATCATCAACTTGAGCGAAATATAGATTACAAACTCACAATTTACTCACAGCGTATACAGATTGCAGACTCATCATCAACTTGAATGGAATATAGATTACAAACTCACAATTAACTCACAGCGAATACAGATTGCAGACTCATCATCAACTTGAATGGAATATAGATTACAAACTCACAATTAACTCACAGCGAATATAGATTGCAGACTCATCATCAACTTGAATGGAATATAGATTACAAAATCACAATTAACTCACAGCGAATACAGATTGCAGACTCATCATCAACTTGAATGGAATATAGATTACAAACTCACAATTAACTCACAGCGAATACAGATTGCAGACTCATCATCAACTTGAATGAAATATAGATTACAAACTCACAATTAACTCACAGCGAATACAAATTGCAGACTCGTCATCAACTTGAATGAAATATAGATTACAAACTCACAATTAACTTATAGCGAACACCGATTACCAACTTATCTATAGTCAGTTGTGATCACAGATTGCAAACATTATCAACGTGTAGGGAATACAGATTACAAACACACCAACAAATTGTAGTGAATACAGATTACAAACTTACCCACAGTCAGTGGTGATCACAGTCACAGATTACAGACGTATTATCAACGTGTATGGGACAACTTGTGGGGAATTAAAATTACAAACTCACAACAACATGTAGGGAATACAATTACGAACTCATCAACAACTTGTAGGGAATACAGATTACAAACCCACAAACAACTTGTAGGGAGCATAGATTACAGAAATGTTATCAACGTGTATGGAATATAGATTAGAAACATATTATCAACACCTTGTATTGAATACAGATTACAAACTCCTCTACAGTCATTGGTGACCACAGATTACAAACATATTATCAACGTGTAGGGAACATAGATTACAGACATGTTATCAACGTGTATGGAATATAGATTAGAAATATATTATCAACGTGTATGGAATATAGATTACAAACTCCTCTACAGTCAACGGTGATCACGGATTAGAAATGAAATGAAATGGGGGTTTAACGTCCTACTGTTTTGCTCCTAAACTGGACTAACGAACACGGGGCACAGATTAGGAACATATCACAGATTAGAAACATATTGTCAACGTATATGGAATGTATATATAGTACATTACAAACTCATCTACAGCCACCGTTGACCTAGTTTATAATTTCTTCCCTAATCAATGTTGGTCACTGATTACAAACTATTCTACAATCAGTGGTGAATGTTAACTTATTTGTAAGGGCTTAGAAAGTAAGAGATTTGGCGCGGCACCTGGTTTGGTTTGGTACCTACGGTAAGTAACAAAAGGCAGCTTTAGCCTAGCCTTTACACTTCTTGTGAGTAAAGCGACACAACAGTGTGGATGCAATCCGGGTACCAAGCCAACTCTTCACATTAACTGGTTCTAAACAGCATTAAATTTATTCATTAAATATCACATTCCTATTACAGAATGTAAGTCAGTTTGAGAATTAGATCTTACATTAAACGACCTTCTCTATTAGAATCTATTATATACAGGAGGTGTACACTTACTGATGCTTCGTCCTTTAATCTCGAGAATCGTTTAATTCTTATTAAGTACTAGATCAAAATTCCCCTTATTTTGAGCATTAAGAATTAAACTTTAAGGGGTTTAAATAAAAAGTAAGCACTCGTCACTACTAATAACCGGATTGGGTAAAGAGGTTAAATTTGGACCCAATACGTCGAATATACAAGGTATAAAAGTTGTGTACAACGACTACTATATCGAAGTCACCAGTCCAGTGGTCTAAATTCAAAAGTGAGCGAGAGAAATGGGGTTTGACGCCCACTCAACACAACTAGGTCATTTCGGGACTAACATATGTTTTTTAATTTTATTTCAATAATTCGATTGCGCGTAGGGGTCTTTAGCAGTGGGAGGAAACCGGAGTGCCCGGAGGAAACCCACGAGGTTGAGAAGGCGCCCCTATCTCCATGCCACACCAGGACTCGAGACCCCCTTCACAATGGCTTTTTATCGTGGCAATTCTTTTTTGATTTTGAGGTAATATTCGTGATTTTGAGGTGAACGGATCAAACAATAAACAAACATGGATTAAGAAAAAAAAACGCCAACGAAAATGACGACACAGTCTATAGATTCTTTTAATCAGATGGCTGTGACACGAGGGGATGGTTATAAAGATTGAGCTCACCAGAATATTTAACATTGACGTCAATGGTGGAAAGATATGCAAGTCTTGACTGCGTATACATTAGGAGTTGCTCCCCCTTCAATGGATTGTCATTTTCTTAAAATATATCGACTCATTTCGCAATGGCATTGATCGCCTCGTCAGGTCATTTTGAAAGAAATTTAGTAATTTTTATGATTAGGTATGTAAAATGAAGTTAGAAAATTTTTCCCGAACATCGGAGCTTTCGTCTACTCACGGCAGTGAAGTTTTTTTTAGAGCAGTGGTGGTGGGGGGCACACATATTCTTTCGGGGGGAGGGCAATAATTTTTTTCAGAAGGGGAATTGCTGGCTACGGGTCTAACCTGGCCTCTCGGTTAAATAGGGAATAATTAGTAAACATAATATCCGAACAATTAGTAGACCAAATTTTACAATATGATCTAGTCATATGGACAATTTTACTTTTAATCCCAGTCCAATCAATTCTGAAGGATTAGCTAGCCGAACGCTTAACGCGTGCGCATTAGATCACATTATCTGTCATTGAGTCAAGTGGTCTGTACAACCTCGTGAGCCTTGTTCGGGTCCCCAGGTTTCCTCCCACAGCTTCCTCCGTAGTTAGAGTCAAACAAACAGACGGGAATTACCATTGGATTTAGTAAGAATACCTCTGGTGGTCTACATCCATACATGGAATGTTTGGTTATAGTTATTTCCCTTTAGTAATCTCAAACCAACACGATCCACCCTCTTCGACGTTTTACATCACGCCGTTATGCTTTGCCTTTTCAGCGGTGACTGACGTGTGTCTGACAAGTAAGATGGTTTAGTCGTTCGAATTGAACCAAAAACCGAGACATGCAAATAACAGCACGTTAAAGATCCCTTGAAGCTGGAGATGGAATTAAGAGGAGACCATACCACACTGCATTAGCCCGGTTGGCGAAGCAAAGTCATCACTAATTTTATTTCTTTTTCCAGGCACATCGTGTGAACTATCAGAAGATCAGGCGAATCTCGCCTATAGACTGAACAATAAAATTTGATTCTTCGAACCATGGGTAAATATTTACATCATATACAGTTATTTTTACAACTAGAACATGTCAACGTTTTCATTAGGGGGTTGGATGGCAACATCGTTAGCAATTATCATAAAGCCTGTTATTGAGTCAACCGGCGTGGTTTCGAATACACGGTTGTACGTGACAAGGAGTAGGGTCGACTGCCCAACCTCGTGGGTTTTCTCCGTCCCCCCCACTGCCAAAGTCCCCTACGCGCAAGCGAATTATTGCAAGAAAATTAAACTATATGTGTCGTGTACCTGTACACGATAAACCCCATTTCTCTCTCGCTCTCTCAACCTAGCATTTTGAATTCTCAATTCAATACTATACACGTAGGTCAATTTATATGGGATCATTTATTAGACTGGCTAAATTGCGATTGAAAACAATGCGCCTGTAGTGAAGGCCTATCCATGGCTTCTCGACATAAAAGTATTATAGACTCGGAACGTTTCTTAGATTTGGGCAAAATAGCAGCATCTGGAAGGTTATCTTGTGTCAGGTTGGGGTTAAGCGTGTGCTTTAGATCGTACGGTGTGTAATTGATGCATATTATCAACTGCATTTTTAAGACGCGCTAAAATGTTCCTAAACAAAATAGAGGGATAGAAATGGTGTTTAACGACCACTCAATACGAACTAGGTCATTTTCGGACTACTATATGGCTCAATTTTTATTTCAATAATTCGCTTGCGCGTAGGGGTCTTTAGCAGTGGGAGGAAACCGGAGGACCCAGAGGAAACCCACGATGTTGAGAAGACGCCCCTATCTCCATGCCACATACGCTCACATCAGTGCTCGAAACCACAGCCTCAAGCCAGAGGTGGTCGGCCAGCTAGGTCGAAGCGCGGCACTCTAGACCACTAGGCCATGGCAACCACATACGTGGTTAAATTACTATATATAGCGCACGCGTAAGTTAACGAGGTTGGACAGGCGACCCTACTCCTTAAAATTGTCATGTCCTAGATAAAAAAGGGACAATGTATGATAATATATAACCTCATGTAGTATTGTTACATAAGTGTATAAATAAATGAGTCTCAAGGTTGAAAACACTCGTTGGTAAGAGAACCAAGCTAGCTACTCAATACAGATATTTAAATTGGCCTTGTTGGTGCAATTAAGGGGACGTAAACCACATTTCATTTCAGAGATATTTAAAGGCGGAATCAAGAAAAACCCTAACTGAAGATTTTGCACGGCAAGGTGTATTCCAGCTTCATAAGACTTTAATATCCCACCCCCTTTTTATTTCACAACCAATAAATGAAATGGAATGGGGTTTAACGTATGACTGGGCTAATGTAGACGGTGTGTTATGCGGGAAATTTTGCCTGGACAGGGGCGCTACGGCCTACGCTTATATCGAATTCCAAGTGTCAAGGGATATTTTACATGCACTCCAATGTGTACAAGAGACCTCGGTTTTTCCAACTAGACAGCTGTCGATGAACTTTCTCAACTAAAATCGGGAGCGAACCCTCGACCTAGTCTTACCCACTTAGCCACGGTGGCTCCCCCACTTCCAGATTACTAATTATTTGAAGTTCTCAAACAAGAAGTAGTGCACGGCATTCCTTGATTTATTTAGAAATGACTAGGAGTTTATTATTCTTCAACCATCTCCAAATACATAACAACCATCAATTTTGATTTTTTTTATTATTAGTAGACATTTATTCCTAACTATTTTATAAATACATTCAAAACTATCTAATATACTATATATATTACTATATACTAAATACATAACAATTATACATAGTTAACTATCTATAGCAAATATTATAACATGAACTATTTATATATCTATATCTATCTTCCAATAACAATCGGTCCTAACCCGATATATAATATATATAACAACAATAGATTAAAAAAACACAAACATTTCAAATACATTAGTCGTAAAACTTTTTAATATAAAAAAACAACAATTTATTATGATTTTATTGAATACATTTGTAAGAACCTCAACCGTTCATTGTGATTATACTGGTTATAAGAACGTACTAAAATTCGAAATGAGAAGTAGCCCCAAGAAACAGACAAAAACAATACAATAGATAAAAAAACCCAATTGATATTTAATGACAAATTGGAATTTGTACAGATTCTATTCTGTTCCATTAAATCAAAGATGCTCCCAGGCTAATGTCTGAAATGATGAGAAGATCAGATTTCAAGAGTTTTGATTCGCAGCAATAGCCGATAGACTTTTGCACTTCGTTTGGCTTCTGCAGCTCGTTTAAGAATCTGATTTAACTATTAGAGGTTTGCCTTTAAAAACTTTTTCTCGTAGTTAAGAATCATTGATAGTAAAATATCCTATGTGTGCATTATTCCGACGACAACGGATATCGAATATTATCGCCGATGACAAAGAACTATTCGTCAGAGGTACCAATTCCTGAACTTTCCGCATCAGATTGCTTGTGAGCACACACAAAACTCCTGATTTTGCAGTGTCAGTATATATTGCCTAAAGTTCCTTTAGTTCAACTGTTACCATTGACTTTTTTCACTAACGTTTAGTAATACTAAAATTCAGGCCCCGCCTTCTTCTTCCAAGGATTTTTGTAGTACTTAGAAACATTTAAATTAATATATTATACTAGACTAGATAAAGTGGGGGTGAGGTGGGGGTATATTATTTATGCACAAACAAACAATAGACTTTAAAAGTAATATATAAAATATATAAACAAACAAGGTGTATTTCTACCTCATTTAAATATCCTATATGAACCCCTTTGTTCTGTTAGATTACAAGACGGGGTCACGTTTTATTAAATTTCTTCTTTAGAACAGTAGATTTCTATCAGTTGAAAGAGGATTTCTATGTTTTCATGCCAGTAGGTCTATAATATAATACACTTTCAAAGTAAATGAATATGATGTTTTCAAGCCAGACTTTTCTACATTAGGATAAATAGACTTTTCTACATTAGGATAAATACAATGTAGGTGTTTATGCATGTAGATTTTGTCTAAATTGATGTAGATTTATATGTGAAGGTATATTTATACAGTATCTGGAAAGTATAACACCAACGTGATTTTATATTACAAAAAGTAGATGGTGATGCACACTCGTAAATCTATTAATATATTACAGATTCCTGACTTAAGCTGGTCTCAAAACGGTATTCTAAGAATTTCTGATCCAAGCGAATGGGTATTTTTATTTAGAATTTCTAACTTTTTCAGATTAAAAAACTTCAACAATTATAACAATTAATTCCTGATTAATATGGAGACATGCAAAGTCTATCTAAAACATCAATAGTACATAAACCCATTCAGTGACTAAGCTCTTATTTTTTTTGCAGAAACGTTGCTCAGTACGTAATTCCTAAACTACATGAACACTGTAACAAATTGAGAATCTCCCCGTCAACATAATGTACGATACCGCCAGTATATACCGCATATCCAACAGCTTATAACGATTCGTTAAATCAGAATTGATGATGACAAATATACTGCTATTATAGCAAACAAGATGGATGGTTGTCCATTCCAAATTTTACACTAAACCGCCTTGACAAAAGGTCCATTGCGCCGAATCACGTTTGTACATGCGTTATATCAGATATGTGTTCTTTAATATGCCTAACGTCTTTATTCTTATAAATATCGTCCACGGGTCTCCAAAATTATCTGACAACTCAAACGTGTGTCGGAGTCTCATTATTAGCCAGTAAATAATCATTAGTTGTCACTGTCATTTCGTTATGCTCAGGTATCGGGCTTTTTATAAGCTGATTGCTAAATCCCTGGTTTTTACGACACTGTTTCACGATCCTCATGATCTCCTCTGTAGGGGGCGCTACAATAACTATAATCGCCATAACAACGGCCCAACCTTGAGTAAAGGTAAGCCACATTGAAAACTGCGTCTGGTCCATTAACGGAAAACTCGCCATTATTCCTGGAATAATGACGGCGAACAACATAATGCAACATATCCCGGCAGCGTAGGCTGTAAGTTTCGCCGTACGAAACGCCTTGCTCATCTGCTCAAATGATGGTCGCGTATCGTAGCTCATGCCTTTCAAATCTTCCCGGAAGTTGACTTCCCATGGATTGAGGGGGTTGTCGATGTCGTACATTTTAAACCATTCGCACTCTTCGTCGTCTTTCGTCTGTATCTTGTGCGTGAGGAATGAACCGATCATGCAGACAATAAGACTGGCTCCGAAACTACAACAGGTTCCGGCCAATATGGCGTAATCCTGTACCGTGTTGATCAAAAATTTGTTTAGGCCACCTTCATACATAGTTGCCGCTCCCAGTGTTGCTGTTACACCACATATTAACCCACAAATACAACCTATTAAAGAGAAGACCCATTTTATAATTAAAATATCTCCATAACAAAAAAATGAATGAAATGAGGGAAATAAATCAATGAGCAATAATGTCACGACATGCTACGATGATCGCATTAATTTCAACTGAATTGTTGTTTTCCAGTAAAGAAGAACAGACACTGGACAGTCACACGACCCCAACCAGAAAAACCACAAACGCCATGGGTTAACTGGAGTTGAAAGGTTGCAATGGAGCAGTTGGTTGAAAACAGGTAATTTTAAACTTGACTTACCAGCAATCAAACCCTTTCCAGTAGCTTTCACCCATAGAATGGAGAGCAGAACCGGTGGAAAACAGGGTATAGTAACAATAGCTCCCACATAGAAGATCCAATTTAAATCTATCCCAGATTCAAACACAATCAGACCTAATGGTACAATGGCTATGGTCACCCATACAATACACCAGTTCTTAAACTCTATCAGAACTTCGTTGTATTCTCTGAACCTGAAACAAAGTAGACGGGGAACTTTATAAACAATTAATGTAATAATATATATGGACCTGTGGCCTTATTCATGAATATTTAAACAACTTTTCATCTACTCTGAATTTAAATTCAAACTGATAAGGGCTATTATTGTACGTGTACTACTAATATATACCTTGGATCCAGATCATGGTCCCAACCGAACGACAAGGCATGGATTTCCTTGTCAGCAGCATTTGAGCCACCCCTACTAAGTGAAATTCTGGTTTGAAAAATCCCGACGATTCTTCTCAGACCACGCCGAATTCGAACCCAAAAACGTCCTGGCCCTGGTTTCACAACACATTCTCAGACTTACGTTAATTACTTACTCAAATTACAATCTTTCATCCAGAAACATATACATGCTTACATAGGTCTTTACTGATGTATTGGATACATTAAAACAACAAAAGTTTTAAAAAGGACTATAATTCAGTTAAATCTGAGAATATTTTGTAAAATTGGGACCGGGTATTTATTCCACTGTCCCATTGAAAGCTTTAGTGCGGTTTAACCATAAACTCTGTTTTAATGAAACAAGTACATCAATAAGATACCATGTGGACATTTTTGCAAAGTTTGGGGTTTGTTGATCAAAGATATTTCTCATAAACAGTGATTGAAAGTCTGAGAATGCTTTGTGAAACCGGAGCCAGTCTGTCCGGAATGCTGGAAATGAAATGAAAAGGGTTAATCGTCTACTAGCGCCCAACGAGCTATTAAAGACAAGACGACCACACGTCATGCAATGTGCCATGTTATTTAACGTTCTACTGTGTACGCAGGATGTCGATAGTTTCTTCACATCTGAACGACAGGATGTCATTTCTTGCCACACTATTCGTCCAGCATCATTGACAACAGAACGAGATCGGAAAATGCCGAGTAACTTTCTCGCCCATCAGAAACAATAGAACCAATGCTTACTGATCAGTGAATCACTGTCATACTCATTGAGCTACGTGGTTCACGTGAAATGTTGGGACGGAACAAAAAAACCAGGTCCCGCGTACACATTGGCGTGTACTTAGAAGAACTGTTGATAGGGGTGGGGGTGGGGCAGAAAAGTAGGACGTCAAACCCCATTTCATTTTGTTTCAATTCATTTAAATATAAAATGTTATTACCTTCCGTGCGTGGGACATTGATAGTTTTGCTTGTCACAGTAGGACCCCTTTAACGCCCGTTTCCGCAGATCCTCTAAGCACCCTGGGCATTTGGTAGCATCAATACAATCACACACAAACTCAGCTACCACTCTCTGTCTCTTGGCTACTTCTTTCTTGGTCTTGCCACAGATCACACAATGGGCACTCTCAAGAGCATTTCTGTAAATTACAATCATGAAATAACAGTCCAAAGAATATGAAATCTTGTCCAAATTTAAAGGAATGTTCAGAAGAACAACTGCTTATAATGGACACAAAAACTTTTGTTGCATGTGTATTTATCAATTTCAAATTGGCGTTTTCAAAGAGGAATGAGTACTTTTGCAGTTCTTACTAAAAGTAATTTCGATGTTACGAGATTTAAACATAAAGTTCAATCGGTGATTGTATTGAATTATTTTGACCATTAGGTCCAACTATTGCTGAGATAGAGACGTTCAAACTTAACAATTTGTAGATCATTATGCTAAACTATTGCTGAGTTAGAGACATTTTAACTTAACAATTTGTAGATCATTATATCAAACTATTGCTGAGTTAGAGACATTTTCACATAACACCCCTCGTACAATATCAATATATTACTTAATGTCTCACCATCGACCATTAAACTACACCCAAACCTTTTGGGAAGAGTGTTTTATTCCTGTTAATTAATAGTACCACCTACGAGATTTTGCACTCTACAAGACTGTGTGAAAAGCCCATCTTAAATTTAACACATCTTACCTGAATGGTTTTAGATATGTTTGGTAAATATCATACACGATGATTGAAGATATAGCCATAACTTCACCAGAGCCTGTAGACATAAGTGCCATAGCTCCCATAGTTAACACTAGAATACCACCAGCAGATCCCAGAATCTTCTCGGCTATCAAAGGAGTCACTAGACCTGTAAAAATAGAATTAAGAAGGGGTTTATGGTTTAAAATGTTTCAACTGGATGGGTATTAGCTTTTGTAATGACAAACTACCGAAGTATGTCCGTAACAAGACGTACCTTATCCATTCTGGTAAATGCAGTTAGGTTTATAAAAGCAAGATAATACAATTTCTGGTTTGAGAACACTCATTTCTTATTTACGAGCACAGGAACATTCTCATACTGTAAACCTACTGTGAAGAACGTGTGTAGCCTTACCTTCATCTATCTGTCCTCGAGTCAGTAGATGACTTCCATTACTAGAACTGAGCGCTAGGTACGCCATTCCTGTCGTGGTGGCCATAGTTGAGGGTATAGAGAACCATATCAACCCGGCCAGTATAAAACCCCAGACTCCCTGGATTGGTTTGGCGGCAATTCTACTCTGCCAGGAAGCTTGATCACAATAAGTAACAGCAGATGACACGAACACCTCAATTACACCATACAAAAACGCCACATTTGACCGAAAGGTAAGGAAACTATTTTCATTGTTCTCTTCCGGTCCGTGAATGCACGATATGGCTTTATACATGTTCTCCGAGTTGCCAATAGTGTCAAATTCACTCTCCGTATTGTGTAAAATTTTCACAACAAACACGATTAATAGGATGAAAACCAAACAGGCGTTGAAATATGACACATAAAAAGTAGTTCCCAATCCACCAATCAAAGAATAAGAACCGAACAACGTTGCCATGATGAGGACCGAGAACTCATCTGAAGCATCTTTGGTGAGAGACTGGATAGTAGCTCGACCCGCAAGTAGTACACCAATTGTAATAACCAGGTTACACAGCAGAGCAAAAAAGCAGAAACATATATGGGCTGACTTTCCAAATCTGGCATGGATGATCTGAAATGTGAAGGTTTTTTTTATTACAGATATTAATTAAGATATGTAAAAGGATTTTATTTTTAAAAAAAATATATAACTGAAATTATATCAGATGGTTACAACGTGTCCCAGTTAATGCCCCTTCGGGGATTCTGGCTGTATGACTTAAAGCAGCATACAGATCCAGGTGGTACTTCCTGTAATTAACAAACTTTTACTGATACACCCTTACACAAAGGGATTTCGGGGTTTAGTCCGGTAAATATGATAAATAACCTAGAACAAATTTCAACAGAATTAATCTTGACGGAATCTGGTAGAGGGGTCCCTGGATGTCTCCCAAACAAAAATCGCCCAAAATAAAAACATAGGTTTACGAGTAATTAGCATAAATCCAATATGGCCGCCATTGGCACCTTAAAACTCCAATATCTCGGGGATGGTTAAGTTTAGAGGGTGTAAATGTATTACGGGTAGATAGGAAAGTGGCGCAGATGTCCCAGAAAAACATAGGTAAATGATGTTCCCATGACGTCATACCGTCATACGGCCAGCAATTAGCATAAACCCAATATAGCCGCCATTGAAACTCCGATATAGCCTCGGAATTGGTTGAGTTTTGATGATGTAAATGTATTACGAGTAGTGGTACAGATGGCTCAGAAAAACTTGGCTACATGGCGTCCGTGATGTCGTACCGTCATACGGCCAACAATTAGCATAAATCCATTATACCGCCATTGAAACCTTAAAACTCCAAAATGATGTCGGGAATAGATGATTTTGGGGGATGTAAATGTTTTACGAGTAGATAGGGAAGTGCTACCAAAGAACGACTAAAACAATGCCAGCATTCTCCACGCAAGTCTCGCTATCCAGCATTCGACTCTGCCGTCGGCTTGCGTACTATACAGGTTTAACCCGGAGGTCATTGGTCATGTGATTTACTACTTGGTCAAAAATGGCGCCTGTCAACGAAATGTTTGGCGTTATAAACATTTTATAATTTTATGTTTTTTTAGTGAATTCGAAATGTTTATCCCACAAAGTGATTTTTCTATCATAGTTCAAACATATATCGAGAATTTTTTGATTTGGCTTAACTAGACATTTCTAAATAAATTGTTGGGCCTGTCGATCGCGTAGTACTGATAAACAAACCCACGTGTATTAAATATTACATTCTAAAATTAGCACGGCGACATGCGCATTTCGTATTTCCGACCATTTCACTCCTAATCTTAAGCAAAAGAGTTCCCTGTAATATCTGTATATACATTGTTATTTTGAAATTGTGACCCCATTTCTATTTAAATATGGTAATAGTATTAAATATATTATCATTTATTTGTTTTCAATCGTATTGTTTATCATTGTCCATCTTCACCAAGAATCTTGGTGGCGTAGTCAATTGAGGCGATAGCAGAGTCTAGTGTGGACTGCAAGGGAAGACAACTCTGTTTTGGTGATTGCAATGCCAGGTGACTACCTTGTGACGTCATACGACCACCATTTAGTATAAATCGAATATGGCCGCCATTAAAACTGGGGGTGTAAATGTATTACGGGTAGGATAGGTAACAGTTGATAGAAAATCAATCAATCTTGTTTTTGTATCTATAAATTATGATTTTGGTTTTATATGAAGTTGATAGATTAAAGATTACCCGCAGCTTAATTATAGCTTACAGAAAAGTAAACGGGTATTTTATTAAAATTAATATTTTCTATGCAGAGACCAAACACAGAAAATTAAATTTACTTAATTGATAATCTCAATTCAATTTACTGCGTTCCAGTCTTGACAATGGCAGGTTAACAACCATATCATTTGTTTTATTATTATTATTTATAGTTTTAATATAGTTAATTGAAAACTAATCTTGTTGCCTATAGAAAAGTCAACTTTTTTCTGGTTACTGTTTTCATAAAGAATAAGATTAACATCTTCTATTCAGAAACCAATGACGGACATATTGATACAAAAACTAGATATTAATTTAATAGACGGGTGCTATTCTATCGAGTGCCAAACATATCCAAAAACAGAGCGATGAAAAAAGATATTCAAAACACAGCTATTGTTACAATGGAAAATCGCTTCAAAGATTAAATTAATCTGGAAATTAGTAAATTGAACATATCTAAATTGAACGAAGGCCACGGGAGCTCAATGACACTTAAAATATATTGAGGTAAAATAGAAAATCAATTTAAAATCTGGAGGACGTAGAAGAAACCCACGAGGTTGAAACGTACGAGCGGGAAATCGACACCACGCCACTTGACTCAATGACAGACCTTAGTTAACGCACGCGTTAACCATTTGGCAACCCAAGCCCTCGATTTTCTATATTATAATGATATAAACCAACTGATAGGTTTCCCTACTTTATTACAGATATTCTATTTGCAGTTAGGTTGACGTTTTCGTCCAAGTAGTTTATGTGCCGATAAGTGACTGCGATTGGGTTAAATGACGGAGTCCCGCGGACACGACTCTATTAAAATTCCCGTATATGTATTCCGTATATGTATTGCTTGGTAAAAAGAGACGGAGGGAGAGAGAGAGAGAGAGAGAGAGAGAGAGAGAGAGAGAAGGGGGGAGGGGTGGGGCTTAACATCCACTCGACACAAGCTACGTCATTTCGGGACTAACGTGGTTAATTCTTTGTCAATAATTCGCTTGCGATTTGGGGTCTTTAGCAGTGGGGTGAAACCGAAGAACTCAGAGAAAACCCACGAAGTTGGACATATCACCCGACTCATTGTCCCGTACAAACTAGGAATCGAAACCACGCAAGTTGACTCAATGACAGACGTTATGATACAGCGCGCACGTGTATTCAGACCCCCCCCCCCCCCGTTTGAGAAAGATAATATGTAAAAATCAATTAGTTGATAGACAACACTATCACAATTTCAAAAAGCACATTGAATGGGGGACTTGAAAAGGATAGTTGTCTGGTCTTTCGCATTTGGTCGAAAATCCCAGACCCCTTGTACAGTTGGAATTCGATACGTAAATTGGCTGCAGCACAATATATGGCGTATGTCCGTCTTCATTAGGCGGGTCAGATCAGAACAGTAGGACGTTAAACACCATTGCATTTGATTATTTATACATTTTCCGAATATTTTTACAACAATGTTTATTAATAATAGGATGCCGTAGTTTCTGCATTCACAAGGATATATTCTTTTTGAAAACATTTTAACTACAGGAGTTCTCTAATTTCATTTACAGTGGTTTTTAATATTTTTCTACTAATATTATCAGGGCAAATAGATTTCGGGTGACTAGAATGATACTTTTAAAATTACAATTTCATATTTCTAAGAAAGTCAAAACATGATTAGGCTATAGCTATGTCTGGTAGAGGGATCCCTGAAGGTTTCCCATACAAAACTCAACAATTCCCGGTATATTGCCTTTTTAAGTTTCCACTCGCAGCCATATTGGATTTATACCAATTGTTGGATGGACATATGAAGTTATGATGTCCGTGGAAAGTCATGGGTTATGCTTTTATTGATCCATGGGTTATGCTTTTATTTTGGGCGATTTTGTTCTGGGTATCCATTCCATATAATATGGCTTATCTTTACCCGACTAGTTCCCCATTATAATTTTTTACAATACGCTTTAGAGTGTTATCAAAATAAATAAAGGGACCCCAGAGGTTCAGTCGACCTTTAAACAATCTACGACTTTACGTAAATGTACTTAATGGCACCCAAATGTCAGGGTCTCACAATTATTTTTCCACGAATTGGAATTTGACTAAAATTACCAGAGGGCTTTCGGATATATCCCTATTAAAAATTCTCATAAATAATTTAGAAAAAGACAACCTATATAACGTTATTTAAAGTGTGCGTGACTCTTTACTCCGAGGTGTCATTGTAGGTTCATTTAGTAATTTAAAAACAGCGGAATTACTAAAAGTTCATCAAAAAGAGAACGGCCTTTGTCTTTCTTTGAAATTAAACATCGTAATTTACGACAATCGGAATTGTTTATATTTGTTTGGCAGACACACCCTCCTGAGAAATAATGTACATGTAAATGGACGAAAATGACCTCGGGCATTGTATTTGCTGGCTTCTTTGTATTACTTTTTATATCGATCCAAATAACGGTTTTAGACCCACCCAATGTATGCAAACTCGGAAATATTTCAACTTTAATTTTAGCTATTATATTCTCTTTGTCGTTGATTAATAATTAATTGTGCTAATTGATCGATTAAGCAGCGTGATTTTTACTGCTTATTGATCGAACCCTAATCAATGTGATGAACAAATGAACAAATTAAGCATTGATTGACAAGATTTGTGTAATAAAAGAGGATGGATCCAAACTAAGATTAAAACAATGTTTATCTATTATGAAACAGACAACGACTGGGACGCCTTTGATCTATACGATGATAAAAGGTTACTAAGTTAAGATCGGTTGCTTAAATGAAGACAAATATGTTTTAGAACTCTGTTTTTGTTTTTTTAAGTATACATATTGACGTTATTTTTTTCTATCATTAAAGGAACACCCTTGTCTGTCATGTTTATATAGCCACTAAAGGTAGTTTTGTAGTGGAACGTGTATAACTTGCAACTATACATAGAGCCGTCAGGTGAACGACCACCAACTGGACAGTTGTCCGAGTTGGTTTCTATATCGTCTAAGCTTCTTCTCCTCCCATCGAAATCACGATGAATTTTGTCCAAAAGGCTGGCCCCAGGGCTCAGCTGCAGATCTTAGAGCCACGTGGGAGATGGGGTGCTGCTAAATGATTCCTGCAATAAATACCACTGTGTCTGAATTACAGGTGATCGCAAAGCACGTCACCCAAAAGACGATTGACGTCTTTGTCGGATCAGAAGAAATGTAACAAGAGGTCATATTTTAGATTAAGATTTTGAGTTCAGATAAGAATCAACTGTCAATAATCACGCCAAATGAAATGTAGTAATTAGGGATCAACGCGTGCAATAGCTTCGATTAAAATCGATAGTAAGTTATACTAAGTCGAAAACAAGCAGATTGTTTTTGTTATGACTTGTCAGCCATTCATTCCTGTAGTCGACTCCCGCTTTTGAACAAATATGGAATCCTTTGTAGTTTAAAGATGCATGATGTAAGAGCTAAATCTCAATTTTGGCTTCAACTGTTAAATAAATTATTTAAATATTTATGAACAGGACGGGTACGTTTATAATCAACCCAATAGACCCCGGAAGCTGAGATTTAAATGGAGTAAAAGCTCCAAGATTAAAAAATGTACCTATTGTCAAGCACCGTTGCTACGATAATAAACAATCACACTACAAAACTTCAAACATTTATAACCTGGCTTTGTGAAAGTTATCTGTACGAAATTTTAATTTTTCATTATCTATTATATAACTATTATAGCACGAACAGAATGCATCTTTGATAATTAAAATAACCCAACGTGTGTTAGTAAACCCAATTCAATGTTTTAAAAGATCCACATTACTTATAATGTGATTGTAACGCATCCAATGTGTGTGGGATAATAAAAGATCCACTTTACTTATAATGTGACTTTAACGCATCCAATGTGTGTGGGATATTAAAAGATCCACATTACTTATAATGTGACTGTAACGCATCCAATGTGTGTGGGATAATAAAAGATCCACATTACTTATAATGTGACTGTAACGCATCCAATGTGTGTGGGATAATAAAAGATCTACATTACTTATAATGTGACTGTAACGCATCCAATGTGTGTGGGATAATAAAAGATCCACATTACTTATAATGTGACTGTAACGCATCCAATGTGTGTGGGATAATAAAAGATCCACATTACTTATAATGTGACTGTAACGCATCCAATGTGTGTGGGATAATAAAAGATCCACATTACTTATAATGTGACTGTAACGCATCAAATTTGTGTAGGATAAAGCGCGAGACTGGTGTTATACTAGGGAAAGAAAAACTAAAGAAAATAACCCGAGAAAATGAAAAACTGAAGCCGAATCCTTCCCCAGCATAAACAAACGTCGAGGACTTTATCTTGCTTAGAAACCGTCTATATTTACATGTAGGTAAAATATGAATATCCCAAAATTCCAGTAATAAAAACCTTACAATATAAGGTTTGTATTACTGGAATTATCATGTTTTCTTATGGAAAAAAAACTACCTTGAAAGAATAACCCGGTTTAAATAAAACTTTCACAAAAATACCCCCAAATTCCCCTGTATATATCCAAAGCCGCCCCCGACTTTCAGACCGCAAGTTATTACACGGGCATAGAATATACCCAAAAGATCAAAGAGATTTACCTTTATAGGTTTATAAGGACCCAGTACATGCGAGATTAACATTTTATCTAAGGGATAAATTATCAACAGTTGAAATTTAAGAAGGTTAGCAGATAATCCGGGTATGTTTTAGGGGCCAATTTACCCAGTCGTGTTGATATATTGACAGTTGTATATTAATATACCGCTCTGGATACAAGTAATCCCAAACTGGCCCGAGCATATCTTTAAATGAAACCTGTGCATCGCATTAGAAGTTTGAAGGAACACCCTTCTCAGACTACTATATTTTCCCATAATTAAAATATCAATGGTTTCATAATTCTTGTTCATTTGTCTCTAGTTTTCTGTCAATTAAACTATATTGATCGTTTGTCAATTTTTGTGTTTATTTTATTGCGCGTATGGTTACTATTAAACTGAGATATATTCAGTAATACTAACTTGACTCCACCCCATCAAAATCCCAACCTCAAACGAAAAATATCAATGAAATACTTTCTACGCTAACATCCATTCCAAGGGAGAATAAACGCATAATCGGGAGCAAATACTAATTCCAATGGCAACAAGACCGATATGTCTGTGAAGTTCTCTATGAGTCGTTTACCTTTGACAGAACGTCTGCTTCGTCGTGGTATTATAAAGGAGAAACTGACCCATCCGAGTCATTCTTTGTCTGACGCTTTTCATTAAAGACTTAATAACCTGTCAAGGCCGCTTACTACATTCACCAGAAGGAGATTGGTGCTTTCACGGATTTTTAGTGGATTAGGCACCTTTGTCCAATATTAGCGGACAAATCTTTCTCATTTGCTGACACTTGTCCAGTGGTGAAGTCGTTTCAAAGAGATTTTATCCGATAAAGAATCTTCAGTACAGAGCCCCATTCATTCTGTGCGATAAATCAATGTCATAAGGGGCCTTATAGCTATATTGACTATTTTAAGACTGGATGGATGTGGTGCTTAAGACTTCTAATAACAATAGAAAAAGACTTGCGATAGTTTTTTGATGTTTCTAGTGTCTTCCTGTCAGATTTAACCGACGAAAACAAACCATTTCCGTACTTAAATGTGGGTGACACGAAATCAAACGCTCTTTCGAAATTTATTTTTACCTTCTTAAGAACCGCGTCCATTACCATTGTAATTATAGTCCTGCTCATAAAAGGTATTGCTTAAGGCTTTTTTTAAGAAGCTGGATAAAGTGTGCTTCGTCAATTTGGACAATAATCCTCGTATTTAATCATTCAGAAATGTTTTCGGGCATCAATTTTGTTTTTCTAGAAAATCATATCTTGGATACAAAGTGTTATTTATTCGGATAAAAAATACATTTCCTGTTCCTAAGTATCCAATGTAATTATACAATTAAAGTATCGCCCATCTTACTAAAATTCGGTCAGGCCGCCGGGGATAATTGAACTTCAGAGGTAAATTGAATAAGAAAAGCCACCGGCGCGTTTAAGAAACCATATGGCAATAACCATCATCGGCTTGCGTTACGAGGGTGTTTAAATCAGTTTTTAACTAATAAAGTAGGGACTTACCCACGTAGTTTTAAACATTCTGTTTATCCCCACTCTTGAATGAATATTATCTAAAATTTGTGAAAATGCGACTAGATTTACAAGTGCTATCTATACTTTCTGGTTCCGAATTCAGTTCATTTATAATTACCGTAAAGGTTTTTTCATTTACAAGTACTAAGCAGAGATGGTTATTTTTTCATAAATCTCTCTCTATATACATATATTGTGGCCTAATTCTTTCATTCAATCTGCAGTTTTATTTTATTTTCTACTTCATAAGTGTAACACTAGTACACTCCTGGTTTACGCGATCCCCAAAGCGACGTATCTGACACTATCGTGGACTTTATGTAATTCAAATTGTGATCTCGTTTTACTTAATATTCAATTAAACTCTTAAACACACCTGTTTATATAATAAATAAATGAAAAATTCAGCAGTTGTGATTTTACTAAATCATGTTTTTCCTATATAACTCTACTGTAGTCTAGGCGCCAAAACCTAGAACCCAGACCGCTGTTTAAGCCTGGCAAGCACCATCGTTGCTTTCTTTGGACCACGTGATGATATTACTGGCCTGTGGTTTTTTCCTCGATTAGTGACCTGCATAAATGGCAACCTTTTTATGGAATCTGATTGTGGGGTCTGTCCAGTTTACTGGCATGGGTGACCATGTTTTGGCTACCAGACTATAACGTCACTCAGTTTAACCGTAGACGCCTACTTAACTCATATTTAACTGTAAACGATTAGTAGTTTTTATCTCAGATAACTAAATAACCTGTACAGATATTAAAATTACACACTGAATGCCACGAATCCCTTTCAGTTTATAATTATATTTGTCTATTTCAAATGCAATGTCGTATGTTCAGTCATTAGAGTCCAGGCACTACTACTAAAATCAAGGGAGAAAGTCCACTCAAATCAGCTTAAAAATATTTAATTCTTTAACCCATCGGATAGTTTGTATCGTGTTGTTAACAACGAAGAGGACAAAACTGAGACAGAGTGTGGGACTAACCGGAAAGACAGCCCATCCTTTCCTTCTGATCGCAACATCTCAAAACAATCATATATTATATTTAACTATATGTCATAAGTATCGACTCTGTCTGGCTTAGTATAGACACGTTTATTTAGACTACCCTGGTTAAATAAAGGATTTCAAGTCTAGTGTTAAAGAGACATTCCTTCAAATATTTGTATATTTGCTACAAGCGATGCAAGAGTGTATCTAACATAGGAATCAATTTTTATCGGTGTCCACTTACGTACTGATGACCCATTAATACTTTAAAGGAGCGGCCACTGTTACTGTCATTTGAATATTAATTACTATATGCGTCAAAGTCCCGTGCATGCTGTGGTTAATGGTGGTCTTGTAAGGCCTAGGTCCGACCTCCCAGGAATTTGACAAAGGTCTTCCCAGGTTCTCAAACGGGGGCTATTTTGGCGGAAAAGCAGTAGTCCATCCACTTCTTGTCTACTGTGCAACGGGTTGTCCACGGTGCCACCGATTACTACGATACAACCACGGCATGTGTCTGTACGGTTTGTCTACGGTGCAACGAGTTGTCAACGGCGCCACCGTTTACCACAGTGCAGTCACGACAGCTGTCTATACTACTACGGTTATTAGCACGGTTTTTCCCACGGTACGCCCGCCACTGTGAATCCCTGTACGACAATGGTAAATCAAGGTATTTTAAGGTTTGAATGGAACTTTATATATTATATCGATGGCCGCAACGTGACTATCCGTGGCCACACCGGCGACGACCGTAATGCCACCGTAGTTCTGGTCACGGATCCCTACGATAGACACCGGTTCGCTCACTGTAGTGGTATAATTATTTTTGAAGTCATGCTATTTAAATCTTGAAATAATAATTCCCGAAGGACAGGCGATAGAAAAAATAGCTCAACTATCTTTAGGCTATATAGGATTTTAAATATTATTGCAGACATTCTTTGTCCTCACCCGTTGTCCTCTTCGCACTGTCATCGAAGTGTTCAAATCATAGAACATGGTGTTGCCATTGATCTGTTATCGATCTTAATCTGTCTAATCATTGGTAATCATGGTAATTAAAGATTTGTTTATAAATACAGGTATATAAAAATATTGACTACTCAAGTATATTGTTCTATTAAAAAACACGAAAACACGACCGCATATATAAATATAGTTTAGGTTATAAAAAAGAACACCATTCATCCAAATTAGTAAATTGAATACAACTAAGCGAATCGGAAACAATTTTAAACCAGTAAATCGAGAAGCTCGTCCTAGAAAACACTGCATTATTCGCTACCCAAAAGAAGACTTACTATTCAAACCGATCGCAATTAATGTATAAATTAACCAATTATTCACAGTTTAAATTTAATGTCTGCGATTTTAGTTCCTGATACTAGTGATAATAGACAACGGACCCCGAGTTGACGAAAAATTCTCAGACTAGTAAAGAATTTACTCAACTTTCAATCACTGTTTATAAGAAATATCTTAAATCCAGAAACCCGAAACTCTGCACATAGTTTCTTATTGATGTATTTGATACATTAAAACAACAAAGTTTTATAAACGGCTATATTTTACTTAACACAGTAAGCACAATTTTGAGAAATTCTTAACATAAGTCGAAGAATGCTTTGTGAATTTTGGGACGGGTTTCATAAACGTTCCCAAAGAAAATCTGGCTACAACAAAGAAACCTTAACTCTCACATCCGATCGCGATTCCTTTTTTGATTTGTCAATATAATTAACTGAGAAAATTTGATTCTAGATTTTAATACTAGATAATTAATACTAATAAAGCACTTAAAGGGGTTCATAAATAATTTACCCAAGTGAAGAATTATCCATGCCTTTTTACTTGTTTTGGAGATTTAATATCGCGAAATTAATTTGTTGACATTATTGTTTACTATTCACACGATAAACTTTATTCTAGATTAGAGTAGACAGAGGGGTTAATAAACATTTAGTTTTACGCTCCGAAAATGTTGCATCCCGCTTACATGTTTCGGACCTACACTTGGTAGATATGCTTGGATCTCATCTGGAAGCTGGGAATTTGCATGTGTGTAAATTTGGTTTGGCTTTTCAAGTGTTAACTTTCCTTTTCTTTTTATTTTAGAGACTTGGATGGCCAATTAGCGCACGTGTGCTGTATTATAAGGTCCGCATTGAATCAAATGGTTTCGATTCCCCGGCTGTGCATGGATTATTGCTGTACAATTGACTGCGTCGTCAGTTTGCTTTTTTGTAAAATTGGCCAAAACGTCTACTTGCCGAAACATCCTACTCCTATAATATGTCCACTGGCCGAAACATCCAAGGCCGAAACGTCTACTGGCCTAGCTACCTGTGCGACTAACGTTCCCCACCGTATTCCGAAAAATACATGTATGATATTCATTAATTACTTGCACATTTATCTCTTCATAAATCGTCCACCAATCAAAGTGCTTATCACTTTGGTTAAACTGAAACGATAGAATGCCCATTATCGAACTTTGACATGATATCGGCATAGTTTTCATCACCAGCACCCAATTAAACGCAAACTTATCGTGTCACAAAGCACCGACAATTCCACATAAACTGGCTCACCCCTATTTAATCTAACCAGAAATGCTCATCATCAAACCCAGAGTAGACATTCCCCGAATAAAAATCTAAACCAAGTTTGTTGAGCATTCTACCTTAATTAGAAGTATAGTTCTCCAAAAAGTGTTAGACCTCAGATCAGTCTACTAAACCCATATTGGATTTGGAACCGGGGGACCAGGAACTAAATATAAGTACTTACCTGAAGATAGGTTTTAGCCCCAGGTGCTCGTGTTTTAAACTGTACTGATAATATAGGAAATATAAATATATTAATCATAATACCAACAGCATACCAAAACGGACCAGCAACTCCATTCTGAAAAAAATTAAAATGTTGAAAATATAAATATAAAAGTCTATATTATCTGGTCACGAAACAAATTTGTTATTTTTTGTCGGGTACATTCTACCATATATTTGATACTCCCCTTTCTGTTGGGTTTTCCCAATAACAATATCCAGTTCATGACAGGTTAAAATATTTTAGGAACCGAGAATTATATTTAGAAATATAGATAATAACAATTCTAATATTGCTTTGCTACAACCCAGTCCAGTTTGTTTTACTTACATTGGCGTGAACGTAAAAGATCCATTGGCAGCACAATGTATGGCGTACGTCCGTCTTTATTAGTCCAGTTTAGGAGCAGAACAGTAGTATCATTTGTTTTACTTAATACTCTATAATGACCCAATTTACTAAAATACTAACAATTTTAAATTATAAGAGTGCATCATTACAAATACACATATCATGTGAAAGATCTGTCTTTTTGTGGCTTTACGAACAGTTTGACGCTAAGCAGTTGCACATAGACCCCCCCCCCCCCCCAGCAAAATACATTTACATTATCTTGGTACACTGGGATTTCAAATTTGTCCCACAATATGGTTTTGTAAACAACACAAATGTATACTTTTAATACATGTATCTTAAGCTCAAAGTCCACAAAATACAATTACTAAACGACGGATCAGCCCTTGGCTGACCATGAAATTAGGAAATAATTTTAAGTCGCTCAGTAATTACATAATAGCATTTTCCATAGGATTGTTTCCTGCGTAATTCCAGGTCAATTTCCCCCCAAGTACCATTGAACCGATTTCAAATCAAATAGTGAACATAACATAATTTAACTCGACCTTGAGGGCTTTTAGAAATTTGTTTTTACAGAAATATAATTGTTTATAGTTTTATTTGTTCGGATGTGAAAAAACTAAACACCTATAACTTATGGTTTTGCATTCGCTACTTTGAAGACGTCTTCGGATAGAATACTAAAAGGGTTTTACTGAAAGAAACTATTCATCACAACTAAAGATGTCAACACTAATACTATCGTTTTCTACCGACCCGGAGAAAACCCACGGGGTTGGACAGGCGACCCTACTCCTTGTCACGAACAACCGGGGATTCGAAACCACGCCAGTTGACTCAATGGCAGGCTTTATGATGCCATTCGACCATCCATCCCCTCTACTAAGAGTAACACAGGACGTTATGCTGTAAAAACAAACGGAATTGTGAGTTCTCTGATGGAGAAAAGATTAAACTTACAGAAATATTACAAAAGGATTGACCCCCGCCCCCACAATTTTTTTTCTATCAGGGCATAAGACGTAGTTGGATTTCCTCATAGCACACTGTTAAGCGCATGGCCGTCTTCATTATCCCAGACGGGGTAGAACAGTAGTACATTAAACCCATTGCATTTCACGGTTTACAAATATTACACTTTCTATTTTATTTTGTTTTACACCCCAACATTGTCATTTATTTCTTGCTTGACCATGCTGGTTATTACGGGGGTTATTCGGTGGTTTACATAAAAATACTCTGCCGATGATTTTTGTTTGTCTTAAAGACTGCACTAAAAGACTTACTTAACCCTTCAAACTATTCATTGAATAAAAATACAATCTGATTAAAACACAGATCCTATTTTTTTTTTCGCTTTATATAGTACAAAATTTCGTTTTACTGGCTTTTATAAAGATTTGTTATATAAATCGCTTTCTGCTCGATGTACGGGATTAGCAAATGAAAATGTCCGTTGCGGCGAGCTCTTGGTGTACGGTGTACGGAACTGTGGGTAGACATTAGCAGCGAAGACCAAGCAAAATCCGCTCGTATGACCCCTGACGAAACCCCCCACAACAACCGGTCAGTTTTTTATGTTTTGGAGGCGGTCGAAAGTATAAAACAACGAAGTGAAATATATCTCTACATGCATAATAATGCATGTTTTTGTTACACGTGAAAGGGGCGCTATATAAATTTTGTAATAATAATAATAATAATAATAATATATATAAAATAAAATATAATCATTGCATCAAAGATTGGCTCCATCTTTGGTTTAAAGCTTTTAAAAGGTATATAGAATGCAACTACGTATTAACTAGGAAGATTTAAAAGGAAATAACTGTCCTGACTTTAGCTATAATATTGTCTGCAAGAAAGCTTTAATAACTTCTTCGTTTAGCAACAGTGTTTAGAAATAGCTCTAGTTATTTACGGTTAATAGGCAAACATTAGTACCATAATTCACGAATTAGAGATTATTACGGTAACAATGAATAATCAATGGGTCAGCCTCTTGCTGACATTACTCGACATAATAAGGAACGTAGTAGTGTTATGAGGAAGTTAGCTTTGTATTTGCCATCCTGTTATACAGGCGACCCTACTCCTTGTCACGTACAACCGGGGTATCAAAACCAGTTGACTCAGTGACATACCTTATGACAGAGCGCGCATGTGCTAACCATTCGGCCATCCAACTGTCACGTCCAAAGTCAAATGCACTGGTGCAAGCGAAAACAACCAATAGCACAATTGTTGTGTGGGAAGAATGCAGAATGGTCATACTTATTATAGCAATATAAAGGACACCAGATTGTCTATACCGCTCTGTTATTTTATTAAAAAGGATTTTCGAGATGACGTCGAAATTCAAACATTTATTCGATTTTAAAACAAAATAAAAAACAATCTAATCTTTAATAATTATATTTAAAAAAAAAATTTAGATACAAAGACACTATCAGGACTGAAGTTATGAAAAAAGGCACACTAGTTTTTTTTTCTTTAATCTAAAAGTTGTTCATTTAGCAAGATATCTCAGCTAAGCACATCGACAAGTTTTCACTCCGTTTACACTCTTTACTTAAAAAATGTTTAAAGATCCAAAATTGACGTAAAATACACATAGTCATTGATTTTATTTCAAATACTATTGAAAATTTGACATCACGATGTTGATCGGACACATGGAAATGTTCATCACGCATTAACTACACCGAAACCATTCACCACTCCTGATAATGCGGATGTTGTAACTTATCTGATGCCACGTTTACACGGAATCAATGAGTTCCGTAAAATTATCTTGAAGTTTATATCACGACAACTCCCACGTTAAGGCAACTTTTACAATTATTTTTTTATGCAATCGTCATTTTCTCACGTTTTAACCAACTTATAATCTCAATGGAATTCTCAAACTGACAACATGTAAGAATCATTGAAATATATTACTAATTGTCAATTACTTACATCAAATATATTACTAATAGTCAATTACTCAAATCAAGTATAGTCTTATAGTCAATTACTCAAATATTCTACTAATATAGTTAATTACTCAAATATACTACTTATGGTCATATACTCAAATCAGGACAGCGCTTCGTTTCTGTACATAATTAAATTTATGGACAGACCGGTATAATCATTTTGATAATTTTAAGATGTTCAAATAATATTCCACCACACTATTCGTTCCTGATGAAGACTTCTGTAAAGTGGAATTATTATATACTCAAAGGAAATAGACTGGATTACAGGCGTAATAAAGTTTCTGATTGCATCTTCTCGAAGAGCTATTGTTCTTAATCCTAGAACCTAATAGGGATGTGGATATAATGTGCCAATACTTCTGATGGCAGATTATAACCACCAATAAACAGTAAGGTCGTAGAATGAAACACGATTTTATCTTTAAAGGGATTTACCGACGACTGTTATATAACACCATAACTTTCTTTTGATCATCAGGTAATAATCTTCAACCAGAATTTAATCGCAATAGTTATAAATAATAAGCTTGTATTAATTGCAGTCGATATCCAACTTTTAGATTTACGTAACTCCATTTTAAAAAAGAAAGCAGAGACTAAAGTCATCCAATTCAGAAAAAAACGTAATAGCTTTTGTTAAAGCGAAAATTACATTTATTCTCAGAAAATTAAAACATGATTATTTGAATGTCTTTTACTAAATAGGTTGTCAACTCACTATTATACGATCATAGGCATCATTCTAACACTTAAAAACCATTCATATAAAAAAATGAAATATTTTCTACACGGCCTGCTCTTCTTGGTAATAATATCATTTCACTGGAAAACAACGTCTACATAAGGAAGAAGGTTAACACTATTTTGTAGCCAAAGCAAAGTGACAGGCGTCATACTAGCCACTAGCCCAGAATGATTGACAGCCTTTTTGTGTTTTAAATGGATGCAATATAGCATCAACCCACTAAGCAGGTGCTAATACTAGCTTATTTAACATTAGAAATAATAACACAATTACTTCCCTTGTGTCACTCTTGCCTTATAGAGAGACCAGTGATCGTTTTTAAAACAAAGTTCTTCTCAACGTTGAGATTCGAAATTGAAAATGATATTTTTGCCAATTTCTCAACTGGCAATAGTAAATTATAGGATTAATAGGATTATTCTTTAACAAGGTAGGCTGTTTATAGATACCATATATTTTAGGGCTTTATTTTAATACATTTTAAAAATATAACTGTTAGGGCCGCTTTAACAGTAATCAATTGTCCCATTCGTTTATTTTGACGGGTCTCGAATGTTTAACATGTGCGCGCGTTGTATTACAAGGTCTGTCATTGAGCCAACTGGTCGTGGTTCGATTCCCCGGTCGTGTGCGACAAGGAGTAGGGTCGCCTGTCAAACCTCGTGGGGTTTCTCCTGGTCCTCCATTTTCCTCCCACTGATAAAGACCCCAACGCACAGGGAAATTATTGATTAAAAAAAAAGAACCATTGTGACACTACGGGGACCAATGTAACTATCCTGGTAACAGACTCCAAAAAAGAACTGTTGATGTTGGTATTATGTTTATATATCGATAACAGCAAACTACAAAGGTGACATACAGCAAACTACAATATCTTGATAAGTTACTTTGGGAATTATTTAAAATATAGACGGTCTGAGTTCAATATCCTCTCTAAGTCAGACCTAACGGCTTAACCGTGGCAAGAGCCACATTCTTCTTGATAGTTCTACACTGGTACGTAACTAACGTGACGAAACTTAAATGGTAGCTGTCTTTTTTTCACACGTATACAGTATAATATGGCCATCTTGCTCAGTAATCCCAGCCCGAATTTGGCAATTTTTTAAAATTGCGTTAAAGATTTAAATTTTTCTTTAGAACTTAAATAAGTTAACTATTAGTCAATCCCCACACCAAAAACATCAGCAGACTTGATTGTGTATATGTGAAATAGACCCGACCGAAGCACAAAATAGGGCCAGTAGGGCGGTCCCCGCGTGTGTCAATTGTCCGTTAAAACTCAGGTTTTCTGTTCGTCAAAGTCATTTTACTTGTTTACAAGCTGAGTTCTGTGCGTTGACCTCACGACCTGTGACGTTTAGATAACGACATATTTTAGATATCATGGCTAGTCACTGTGTTAGAGTCTCTTCTATGTAGGTAGAGTGAGTCTGACGTTCAGATTATTCTACACTAGGAGGCTATAGGTCTTGTGACGATGGATTGGTTCAGGGTAAATCAGACCCGCTTTCTCCCATATAGAATATATAATGCGTCATGTATTAGGGCGGGACCATTACAATTTTGGGGTAAGTGTTTCATAAAGACACCGTTTTACGCCAACACTATTCTAGTTAATTGTACTAATATGTGTACGAGATGGCTGGACGATAGTACCCTACCTTCCAGAAATGGATACTGACATAACTGGGGGTGAGTTAGTCCAAGTCTAGACTCTAAGGTAGTGTATGATAATGCAAGCTACTTCATTACTCTAGTTTTCGTCTCACATCATGTAGGTAAAGATTTCTGTGTTGAACAGAACACTTTCCTTAGACCTAAAAAAACCCTATAGTGTTATACCATATGTTAGTCCCGAAATGAATGAATAAATGAATGGAATGGGGTTTAACGTCCTACTGTTATGCACTTAAGCAGCGTGTACATTGGTAACATTTCTACAACATTTTTTACAACATTTTTACAAGATCCCCTGTGTACACTATTATACGAGTGTTGCAAATTTGTTGCAAATATGTTGGGAATATGTTGGAAGTTTGTTGTAAAAACAGAGCGGGAAATTATTTTTTGGTGGGAAAATCATGGATGAATTCAAGGAGAGCACATGTGTTTTGGCTGCTTCTGCCACAGTTTATCTGTTCTTTCTTGGGTCCAAAACCCTTCCTGTTCTTCCTGTTCCATCTCAATGGAGGCTGCCAGTTTGTCCATCCAGGGCTCGTCACATGACTTCAGGTAGATCACATGATCAATTGGATGTTGTAAGAATGTTGGAAAACTGGTTTTGCTCTGTGCACACTTAAGGCCTGTGTACACTACCAACATTTTTACAACATTTCTCCAGCATTCCTTGTTGCAACGCCGTGTTGGAAAAATGTTGCCAAGTGTATACAGAGAAAATAATGTTGTAAAAATGTTGGAGAATTGTTGCAAAAAGAATTGTCTGGTCAATTTTTTGTTGCAAGTTTTTGGTCGTGTTGTAAAAATGTTGCTAAAGCAGCGTGTACATTGGCAACATTTCTACAACATTTCTACTCTTATATCGAATTCCAACTGCCAAGGGATCTTTTACGTGCACTCCAATGTGTACACGGGACCTCGGTTTTTCGTCCCATCCGAAAGACTAGGAAGCTGTCCTTGTCAGGCCCTCCTTCTGCATCACTGACAAGGGGAAATCACGTCGGAAAATCGAGATGAACTTTCTCGGCCAATGCAGGGATCGAACACCCGACCTCCAGGCTAGCGAACCAGCGCCTTATCCACTTATGACCCCGAAATGACCTGGCTTAGAATCTTCGATTGTACGTGACAAGGAGTAGGGTCGCCTGTTCAACCTCGTGGGTTTTCTCCGGGTCGTCCATTTCCTCATACTGCTAAAGAACCCTACGCGCGAGTGAATTATTGAAATATAATTAAACCATATGTTAGTACCGTAATGACCTAGTTTGTGCCGAGTGGACGTTAAACCCGATTTATCTCTCCCTCTCTCACCCTCTCTCTAAATTGTATTTTATCATTACCAAGGAACGAAGTAAGAATATTTCCATTCTTCAAGGACACGGATCCAGTTCGTTAATATTTTCGTGTACATCTATCGTCTCTAATTGACCTGACAGACACCCAAAAATCAACAACATTGATTGTAAAACAATACGAACATTTCCATTAGAAATTACCAAAATACACTGGTTTCCATGACAATACGTTCAAGACAAATAATATCAATTTTCTTGTACCAGGGAAGAGGTGTTTAATGTTTATTCTTTATGTAGATTAAGTGCTTTTTCAAGATGTTATTTATGTGAGTCAAAAAGCATATGGGAATACTTGTGCACGAAGAACAATACTTTAAGATTACAATAAGCCACTTTCTAAAAGGTACAGAGAGAGAGAGAGACAGACAGAGAGAGAGAGGGAGAGAGAGATGGGGTTAGAGGTGTGGTTTAACGTACACTCGAAACAAACTAGGTCATTTCGGGACTAACACATGTTTTAATTTTATTTTAATAATTCGCTTGTGCGTATGGGTCTTTAGCAGTGGGAAGAAACCGGGGGACCCGGAGAAAAACTCACGAAATTGGACAGGCGACCCTACTCCATGTCACGTACAACCGGGGATTTGAAACCACGCCAGTTGACTCAATGACAGGCTTTATGATACAGCGTGAGCACGCTTACCATTCAGCCATCCAAACCCGGAAGTCAATAGAGCTATACATAAAGTGATGATTTTATGAACATATTACATTTTTAGAAATATTCTCATTTGTTTTTAAAAGATTTCTTTTATAAAGTTACAAGGTAGTCGAAACCAATATTTTCACCTTCTTTGTTGTTTTTATTGTGATAACCTGAAATTCAGACCACGACTTATCACGCTCGGTCTGGACTGTCGGGAGTGAAGTCTACGGGACTGTCAGAAAACCTAAATCTGCCTACTACTGGTCTTTATTTGGGCCTTAAATGTTATATAAATCATTAATTAGACATTTATTAACATGGCCAGACCACAATAAATTCTCGATGCCATTGTACGTCTTTGATTTTAAGTAGATAAGAACGGTTCGACCATTTAATGATTTAATTTAAAACTGGAGAAGCGGGGATAAGATTCAGACGACCAGTACGGTAGTTTTGACAATGTACACATCTAGTCAAAACTACAACCGTTGATAACTTTGCTCAAAACTAAGTAATTTGAAGGGAATTTTCAATATGTTCATTTTGCATTATCTATTTTTGAAACATTATAGCGAGAACGGTCAGCTTATTATTTAAATCTTACACAATGCCCCTTTTGGAAACTACATTGTTTTATAAAACTGTGCAAGATGGTCGCTAACCTTAAAATTATGACTTAGATCACTTCCTTTGACCCGGTGCCCAGGTTTTTAAAGTGACATATGGACCGTACCCTCTATTTATGTATAATTTGGCACCACTTTAAACTAAATTAACATTTGCGACCTAATTCTTGGACGGGAATAACGGAATCAAGGTAATTACTGGCTTCATTAGTGTTTCAACAATATATATCAGAAATGAGAGTAGGGCTTGCTTCCTTTAACTATGAAGATATCCAATTGTTTAAAGGCAAGAGAGAGAGAGAGGTAGATAGATAGAGAGAGAGATAGAGAGAAATGGGGCTTAACGTCCACTCGACACAAACTAGGTCATTTCGGGACTAACATATGATTTGATTTCATTTCAATAATTGGCTTGCGCGAAGGGGCCTTTAGAAGTTGGAGAAAACCCACGAGGTTGGACAGGCGACCCTATTCCTTGCCACGTACAGAAACACATCTTTTTTCCGGTAAGAGCACACCATCAATGTTGATTTAAATTGACAAAAAATTCGTGTTTTCAGTGTATATTTTGTTTAACCTTGTATATTTTGTTTCACTTAACAACATGAAGATATTTGTTAAGCTTTTGAATGTCAAGGTGGAACATGACATTAAAAAGCTTATAATTATGATTTTTTTAGGGCTGAAAGTTCAGAATCCATTTTGGGGGTTTGGGTGGCGTTGCATCATAAGGCTTGTCAGTGGGTCAACTGGTGTAGTTTCGTCCCCACCCAGTTGTACGTGACAATGGGTAGCGCCTGCTCAACCTTGTGGTTTTTTTTTCGGGTCCTCCGGTTTTCACCCACTCTTAAAAAAACCTAAGCGCAAGCGAATTATTGAAATAAAATTGAACAATGTTAGTCCCGAAATAACCAAGTTCGTACCGAGTGGAAGTTAAACCCCATTTCTCCCTGTGTCTCCAGAAACAATTAAAGGAAACCATAATGTAACACTACTTAATGACCCATTGTTCTATTTATAGATCAGTATGTTTATTTCTTCACAACCTTACCATTGTTCACCAAGTCTGACATCCAAGTTAAAATATATTGAATTTCTCAGATCATTTAGAACAATGATCAATGTGAACAGATGCGTATGGTTTTCTATTTCTCGATAATATATTGATGAATATCTGTAATTTCTATCATGGAGCGGATTGATGACCGTAGGAGACAAAATGTCTTGGTACCAAACAGATACAATCCATGGAACATTATGGCAGTTGGAATCGCCATGAAGAGGAAAACAATCTTTTTTAAAAAAATGTCCAAACAATATTTTATTCACAGAAAAGGATTGAGCCAAAAATACCTCTCTACTATTTAAAAAAGTGTTTCTCTGTAGTCTGTATTCTTGTAAAAAGGATACTTTCTTTTTAAATTTTAAAAAGTAGAATTTCCAAAGACCATATATTTGATGCCGTGATTTAAACAGATAGATCGGATTTTGGATCTATTCCTGGTTAAATTTATAAAGTTAGGTTAGATTCGGATCGTAGTTTAATGCTTTTAGAGTCGTTTAGTTTGATGACAACTGCAAAAATCCAAACAGAAAATAGCAAAGACAAAATACAATCATGTATATTATTCACTGTATATTCTACAACTTTCAGTTTAGAATTTAAATATCTCAGTAGTTTGGTTGTCAGTTATACTCAAGCCGGAGAACTGGAACAGAGAAATGCATGTCCTGTAAACCGATGTTGTTGGAAAATGAATTGGAAATTAAGATCATTCCGTCTATCGTACAATTTTTGCACTAAGTGTTGGGTTAGAGTCAAGTTCCCTTTTCACAGAATTATTTAGTAATACAAGATCTTCAAAATATTACCTTTATAAGGGCTTTTTTTTGTTATTCTTTTACTCGTATTAAAATACATACATTAATAGATTTATAAGTGAAGGAGCAATGTTGATACCAATGGGAATTCTAATATTCTCACAAAAGCATCTATAATTTGTGACTAAATAAGTAGAGCTGTATTTCACAATTAACGGTTAATCAACCAGTAGAGCTGTATTTCACAATGTAACGGTTAATCAATCAGATAAATCCTATTTAAAGCCAAGCTGTAGCCGAGCCATCCGTGGGTCTACATAGTTAATTTTTGGTTTGTTGTTTGAAAAAGAACTAATTTATAATTTCTATAACATCTGAAGCCCAAATTAAGACTACCAATAATCAGATTTGACTCTTGCAAAATGGATCTTTAACCAAGAACAAAATCACTTATAAATTTCTGAAAAATCAGCAACCTTCAAGACACATCTTGCCTTCTCATCTCCACGTAATTGACAATTTTATGTGAGAGAGGATTTGATTTTTTTAAAGGAGGATATGGCTGTGATGAATATTTTCATAATACCAGATGCATTAAGAGTTTGTTTTGTTGATGAATAGGGAAGTCACGATTACACCACAAGATAGTTTGTCATCTTAAGATCAAGGGTTGGAAGAATGGCCTACCAATAGCTGTTTTTCAACTTTAACATCCCACGTCTACCTCGTTACCAGTGGCAACCTTTGATACAACTATCCTGTTTATTTCCAATACAGGCATAAAAGAATCCGTGTATCAGAAATGAAAAGTGCACTTTCCAGAAAAAGTACTGTTCATTTCCGACAAACGAACACTTTTATACAAGCATTGAAAATGAGCAGAGTGAAAATAAACGCCTAGAAAAACATAAATTTTATTACAAATAAATTTCAACGGGCGAACCACCCGCCTATGCACACTTTACCTTTACATTACGTTTAATATAATTGCATTCGGCAAATCTCGACAGATTCCAGTACCCTGCATCTAGACTCGGGTGTATGACGAAATCAGCCATTTTGGAACTATTTTAAAGGACCTCGATAAAAAATGGCTGCCCCCATGGAGATTATATCAGCAAACTAAAAAAATGGCTGCCATTTTGGGACTTTTTTTGTAAAAGCGGCACGTTTTCCTGTTAAAGGAAATCGGTAGTGGACTAGCCGCATAGCAAATGTATGGTCGTAGGTACATATCACTTACTGTCAAACATACGAGTCTAGATGTAGGGTTACGGAGGGTACCGGAATCTGTCGAGGTTTGCCGAATGAATATAATTGTAGTCCTCTGCGCCACGGACTTGTTGTTTTACGATGTGGTTGGCTCTATGTTCACGTCATTTATCTGTGGTGTCAAACACTTCCTCCATCTTTCAATACGGAGCGCAATCTGGACGTCAGACTCACCCTACCTGCAGAAGAGTGACTCTGACACAGTGAATAGCCATGGTATCCACATGACGTTATCTAAACGTCACAGGTCGCGAAATCAACGCACAGAACTCAGCTTGTAAACAAACAAACGAAAGTAAAATGACTTCGACGAACAGAAAACCTGCGCCAACCTGTACAATAACATGGACATAATTCAACCTTGAATAATAAATCCCCGGAAGAATATGGGATTTTAACAGAATTAGCAAGTTTAACGGACATTTGACGCTCTATTTTTCGCTTCGGTCGGGCCTATTTCATATATACACAATCAATCCTGCTTATGTTTTTAGAGTGTGGATTAACTAATAGTTTATTTATTTCAGTGCTAAACAAAAATCTAAAACTCTAACGCAATTAAACAAAAGCCAAATTCTGGGTGGGATTATGGCAATTCACTGTATACGTGCGAGAAAAAGAAAGCCAGCTACCGTTTAATTTTCGTACGTTAGTTACGTACGTACGGAGCGCAGTCTAAAAAACACGCGACTGTGTCACGCCTAGGGTAACGAAGCAAGACGCACGCGCAAATGCAATACTACTCAGGTCGTTTCTCCGCCGTGAAATCATTATACCGTGAAATGTTACGTGAGACACATGAAAAAGCAGAAAGTATTTGTCACATTTCGCTTGACACGACTCGATAATAAAAACTATTTTCACATTTCGCTTTATTTCGGTGTATTGGTGAAGATCGAGTGGGTCCCTCGACCAAAACTTTCCTGATAATAATATCGTTTTATATTGGTGTCAACAAATGTTACGTCAATTATTAAATGCTTTGTATGACAGCACGTTTCAAATATAACAATATTGTTTAATATTGGTGTCAACAAATGTTTCGTCACTTATTAAATGCTTTGTTTGTCAGTACCGAGTTTCAAAAATACTAATATCGTTTTATACCAATGTCAATAAATGTTTCTGTATTTATTAAATACTGCCGTTGTATTTTAATATGTCAAATTCGGTTGTCTCAAAGAACTAGAGCGGGTCTCTGTTGAACAGATTACTTTTATATGGACGGTTTTACATTTACAGAGCGCATTAATTCAATAGACTAAGACAAGGTTATCCCTTTGTTGTATGCCCCTGGAGTTTCTTCTGAGACCACCGAAGCCAAAAAAGCTTTCTACCGAGTTGTAAATGTAGTTGCAATCGGCTGTCACGTTTGCTATAATACGAATCATAAAGGGGATTTACTGAGACATGTTTCTTCTCGTTCTAAAGAACAATTTATCAGCATTTGTCACAAGAAAGTTTTCTTAAAGAATCCGATACAAGAGGTGAACTTTAGAGTGAGAAACATTATCCCCGGTACTAATTGTGGTATTTGCTAGTAGTAATAGGTGGTCACCAGAAAGACCAACAAGATTATACCCCGACAAGATCTGACGTTTAATATAATAGACAATCATTCCATTTTGTTATGTTTGAAAGGATAAATTTGTTATTCCAGTGTGCACTTTCCCCAATAGTACAGCTCGCTCTATTTTGTTATGCCACAAAAGGATACTGTTATGGACCAGCTTTCCTTAATACCTTTCATTCTACGTAATTATTTATATCAAGAATCAAAACAGGGATAACCAAGATAGGGACGAAACCCATCATTATTTGCAGCTCCATGGATGTTCATGGCTTGATAGTATGGAATTTCTATAGACTCTATTGTTATCATTTTATACATTTTATGATTATTACAAAACTGTAAAACGAATTCGGTTAAATCACAAACATAGTGACTTGACGTTAAAATAAGAATTTATACGTAACTGTAGGGACACCTAATGTTATTTGATTAAAACAGGTACACAGTGCTCATTTCCTATTATACCACCCTTGGCTAAGTGGGTAAGCCTGGAGATCGGGTGTTCGATCCCTGCATTGCCGAGACAGTTCATCCAGATTTTCCGGTGTTGTTTCCCCTTGTCCCGTGTAAACAGGGTTTAAAAATGTGTGCAGTTAATATATTAAGAACTCTTTCAGACCACAATCCAGGAAGTACCCGAAGTAAATTTACGAGTAGTTTTGTGGCATCAGTAGTTAAATTACACCAGGTGTAAAACCAATCTTATTTTACATAATTATATATATGAGATTTCATATCTAAATAGACCCCAGGAAGTACCCTGAAAATGTTAGACCCAAGTTGTCATATTTTGGAATATGACATAAAAGCAGCTTTATAAAAAAGGCCTAAGGAATTGTCAAAACCACTAAACAGACGCTTAAACATTTTGGCTCAAGAGTGGTAATTTTGGTATCAAAATGTTGTAAGTCTTTAAAGCCCCAATAACACTCTTGTTGTAACTGAATAAAATTGTCCCAATCTTTTTTCTGGTCATAAAATTGTACTATTTTACAATATTCCAATTAATAAATGATACAAATTTCATCCTAACACACCTAATTTTAAAAATTGAAAAAATTCAACTACATGCCGTAACATGGGTTGAAAAGCCTTACGTAAGCACTTTCTAATGCAACATGGATTTAAACATATTTTCGAAACCTCTGGACAAGTAAAATAGGTTATGATGGATAATTTACACAACAGGTTGGACATTTAAACATCTAGTAGTTAGATTTAGGCTAATTATTTTTTTCGGAACCTGTCAAGCCAGCAAGAGTGTTATTGTCCCTTTAATGGAAGCACCTTTAAATGTATATGACCCAAAACAATTTCTTACTGTTGTTGTATAGATGGTAAATCAAATTGCACCCAAGGCACACTCTTGTGGAACGCCGAATAAATTATTCCAAGATGCTTTGTCAGGCAAACGTACTAAAAGTTAAATAAACAAATACAGTCTGGTACAATGTGAAATTGACAAATTCACACCCCCAACCTGGCTGTTTCCACAAGAAGAGTTAATAGTAAAACCAGATTGTAGGTATTGTTTTTCTAGTTTTTACCTTCTTCTTATTTGATTTAAATCTGAACTCACCTTTGTGGTCAACGTGGCACTATGCAGGATGTCCCCCGGCCAAAATAACTGTGATGCTACTGTAACAGCTGTTAAACTTAAACTAACGTTGCCACCAGCATCAAATGTGGTATCCAAATTGTGCTCGTCATGGAAGACGTATTTACGGACGGCATTATGTAACAAAGCCAATATTATAGAGAATCCTCCAAAACCAATTAACATCAGTAAAGCTGTTTCATGTTTACTTAAAACTGCTTTCACCCTGAAAAAAAAATAAAATAAATAAATACATTTTCCACACTCATGGCACACTGTATGGCGTATTTCGTCTTCATTAGAGACATTTCGCACCTGAACGTAAACGAGTACGGTTACACATAGCTATCCCTTAACGGTTAGACGGCTATTATAGGTTTCGCATTTGTAAATGTCTTGTCAAAATGGCAGGGGTTTTTAATGAATATATTTTGATTATGGCGATCGAGAATGACGACAAGTACATGATTCTTCATAAATTGGAAAATGCTGATGCACACCGCAATGGCCATGTAACATACGATGCAGATGTTGATTTTAATCTGGATAATATCAGCGATGATCAGTCCATGGATTTATTTAGATTTGATAAAGATTCAATAAAGAGGCTTGGTATTGCATTGAAACTCCCCGAGAGATTCGTCTGCGAAAACAGGACAGTTGTTGGTGGCTTTGATGCGTTACACTAAAAATCGGATATACAAAATATGTAAATAAATAAGAATTCAGTAAAATAGTTACTTCTATGGCGGGACTGCTCGCTCTTGCTTAGAGAACGGTTTTACACAAAATGATAAGTGACACGCAGGCCGCTTTCTTAGCAGCAGAACAAGCACGTGCAACTACAGCTAAAGGAGAAAGTTTGGAATCAGACCACTGATGATTTGTAACAGTAAACAGAACAACTTGCACGTTCAAACCCTCTGCTGTAGGCCTAACTTTTTCTCCACAGCCTCCCATTTAATTTGGGAAGGGGACCACTGCACTTTTACTTCTTTTAACAGATTGATATTCATTGCAGGATAAAAGCGTGTTGGCTTTTTTGCTGCTGTTACCATCGCCATTTCTGCATGTATACTAGTATATAAAAAAAAATAAAAATCGAAGAAACAAAACAGAATTTTTGTCCTAGTATAGGGGTCTTTTAAAAGTGCCTTTTAAACATGTTTTTGATGTTTGAAACAAAAATAATCATTAATTCTTTGGACTACATGGTATTAACAAAGATGTGTAAATCATGAAATAGTTTGTTTATATCCAAAATTATAAAAAAATTGAAGATTACTAACTCGTTTTTCGACCACGTGTAGTAAGCTGACCAGTCGTCCTCCTGTACGAATAGCAGATAGGAAAACTTGCTGTGACGCCACAGGAGCACACAAACTGATGACATATCCGTTCCACTAAGATCACAAATTAGTTTCTACCACGTGCAGTGACCTGACTAACCGTCCTTCAGTCCGCATTGCGGATAAGGAAAGTTTCTGTGACGTCACAAGAACACAGAGATTGATGACGTATCCGTCTCACTAACTGTATACGTACTGGTGCGAAACCTCTCTATTGGTCCAGTTTGGACAAGAACAGTAGGGAGTTAAGCCCCATTTCATTTTTTTTATATCCCCATGTGTTATAGACAATGTAAATATGACCTGTGTACATTTATACAAGTCCGCGAAATTCATATGACCACTCCATATATAATGATGACATTGTGTGTGTAGATCCAGTTCCTTATATAAGATGCGAGTATCCATTTTGTCAACTGTTAAAGGTATAGAAGACATTTTGTTAGAGACTTGGGGAGAGGAGAGGGGAGACGGTCTAATGAATCCAGCCGTCGCTGTCATGGCGGAATGGTTATATTAAAGTTTTCATGTTCTGTCTTCATGTTTGGTTTAGGTTCCACTTGTATTTATGTGTATGTTTTATATTCTGTTCCCGATGTAAATGAGTCATTTATGCACGAAACGGATATGTGTAATACTGTTACAGGAAGTCCCATATGGCTCGCCATAATCAACAAACAAAGATGTGTTGATAGGCAACGAAACAATGTGGCTTAGTCATCTGGACAGTTTAAAAAAGGCCTCTAACTAATTACAAAGTAAAGTCTATGTAACGCAACATCTATGTAACATGTGAATGAATTTTGTTTACAATCCCTTCTGACCACCCCACAACCCACTGACACTTCCAATGGAATAGTATATCAGCAGAAAAGCTGCCACATTGGTAGGATGCCCCGTGCTCTACAAAAAGTTGGTCTCGATACGGCCACGTGCACGCTTGGGTGGCTGTGTCTCGAACTATGATAATAGGTCAGCGCCGGAGTGTATGAGACTATAAATAGCCACGACACGTGCATATCTGTACAAATATTTCAGCTATTAGAGCCCTAAAAAATGTGTTGTTGACGATTTCGAATAGCAGTAAAATTAGCTTCTTTGTTATTACAGAAGCTTTAGAAATTACGTTCGTTTTATTTTTTAAATTGCTTTATTATTAACTGTACCGTTAGGAGTGCAATCGTTTGGTTTAGTAGAAATAATATCTCTGCAACGCTTGGTTTAGGCCGGAAGATGATACTAGCAGCAGTTTCGATTTACTTTTACAAGTTTCTTAAAACAGGTGTTGAGTTGACAGACGTGCTAATTTCCAAATTTAATTTTTTGTTCCAGCTTTATTTAATGTTTCGTAAGAATTATAGTCTTGATTATCCCGACATGTCAATCAAACGTAGAATGATTGGTAGACTGGTTAAGCAAGACTAAGGTCAAAACAAGGGCAAGTAACCTGTCTTTTACTCAAAAAGTGCTGGATGTAATGGACAACACTTGTAACCAGTTTTCAGTCTAGTATTTATATGATTAAATGATCATTAGCTTATTAATTACAGCATGCTCGTTTATTTAGTGACTATAATTGTGTGGAACTGATTTAAGGCTTGGTATATATATAAATATTGTGGAGTAATTGTCGAGATATTTGGAGATATTTATTTATGGTGGGGCACCCTAACATTGGCAATAACAAAAAAAATATAAGTGTTTCGTTACAGATATATGAATACTCCTAAATTCGTAATAGAAATATTGCTACATTTGAAACTAGACTTAAAACATATTTTCTTAAAAAGGCTTTTATCCAGTGATCCTATTACATAGATTATATATTTGATCAAGTATGCTCCTTGCTATCTCTTTTTATTATGTGACAGTAATATTGTTCTGATGTATAATAATATCTTTGTAAAGCGACATGAGCACATTTATGGAGAGTTGTGCGCTATAGAAATGTGTAAAATAATAGTAATGCACTTTTTCGCGGAAAAGAAAGCATTTCGTTCCCCCTTCTTCCAGTAAAAGCTAAAAACTGTGACCGTTAATAGGACTTTAGTTGGCGAAGCTAATGTGCAGAAAAAAACTAAGACAAATCAAATTTCTAAGCTGAATTAGTTACATACACCAGAAGTTAATAATGTGAGCATGGTTAGATTTAGGGTTGTTCTACGGAAAGAGCATTACATAGATAGACTGAACCGTGCGATGCAAATAGAGTGAGCTACATTGCGTTGATTCTTCCCTAGTGAATAAATCAATTATTCCATGTGAAGAGGTTATACAAAAGAATTTATTTCTCTCGATGAAAATCTTAAACGCTGTGTCAACAAGTTATCAAAGCCCAATAGCACGTTTGCTGGATTTAACTTCAATACCACATAAATGTTTTAATAATTCCACGGTCTTTGTTGTTTTCGTTAACTGTGATTTACAGCATATACCCGAAAACAATAAACCCAATCTTCAACATAAACACTTCTTTATGATACCGCCGTAGTTAACAAAATCAGCTATACTACAAAGGACATATAACTAAGATTACACACTGGACCCTTTGTTCTGACTCGGGTGTTCAAGTTACGGATCAACTTGTAATGTGTTGTTTTAACACGTGCACAGGTGATCATTTGAGGAAAAGTAGGTGTTCATATAAATGAACACCTCAACATACTAACCCGGTGATTGTCAAAACAAACCATGCATTTTCGTGCGTGGAGTGTATTAGAAATAACAAGAAATACCGTGTTAACGAAAACAGAAAAATACATGCAGTTAAAACAATAACAAATTTATTTTTCAATGTTGATTGTGAAACAGTATCATTAGCTAGAAAACGCATCCAAAAGTAAAAAGATAAAATACACAAAACTTAGCGAACTGGGATAAAATTCTGTTTGGCCATGTAATCTGTAAAATACCTTTCCAACATCATTGCACATGCTATTTTTTTCGCATATGGTTAGTTTGTTCCGTGGCTGACAAATCGTGAATGTAAAACTATATTCCAGTCAATGCCGCATACCTCATTCACACCAAGTAAAAATTACATTATTCGTCGGCCTGTTGTGTATTTTAAAGATAGATTGCCAGGCAACCAAACATACGCCCACATCAAATAAGTCGCCCGGGAAGTCAATAAGGGTGTTGCATAATTTTTCTTTCGTGGGCAAGGGGAGAAAATTTGGTTTAACGTCAACTCGTCACACACTAGGTCATTTCGGTTTAACATGGTTCAATTTTTTTTCAATAATTCGTTTGTGCGTAGGGGTCTTAAGCAATGGGAGGAAACCGGAGGACACGGGGAAACCCCGCGAGGTTGGACAAGCTACCCTACACCTTGTCCCGTTCAGCCGTTGAATCGAAACCACGTCAGTTTACTCAATGACAGACCTTACAACACAACGCACACGCGCTAACCACCCGGCCATCACCCCCACGTTGTCGGTAAGGAAAACATTTACAGCACACTAAATAACAAGCCCACCAAGTAATTGTCATACTTAATTGTTTGACTTCTAATTCTGCCCCATACTGACGTTGAGTTCTCAACATCAGATAACCATTTCGCTTACCACACCACATTTCTACTACATTACGTACTTTAACTGATTTATATTGTATCCAATAAAACGTTTTTCTTTTTTATAATTTAATCAAATGAGAGTAAAACCATTTACTTTGTAAATATATACTAATTGGTTTTTATGATTACAATCTTATATAATGTATTTATATTTTATTATTGTAAATAATGTCCTCGGGAGATGAATTTATATAAGCCCCGGCTTGTTTTCAGATCCCACAATCATATAGTGTACTTTTATTATGTAAAATATTTATTGAATAAATAGTGTCAGAAAAAAAAAGTGCCATATATCTGGAAGTCATTATCGGAAATTATTGAAAATCAATAGGATTCTTCGTCTCATGACCATATTCTTTAGCCCCCAGAGCGTGGACACCGGACGGGAGCGACGACAATTTACGACATTAAAAGTGTCGAAAACCTGAAATCAGCAACTGGGTTAAAAATACATTTATTCATATACCTATCTAAATTCATTAAAATTGTATTTAAGAAACCTAAATGATCTGATTTGTATTCATCGTAAATAAACATAACGCTGGCTATAGTGAGGTAATTGACCCCCACCTCAATCTGCTGAATAAACAACAATACATGACGGTCAAAATAATGTATTGATACTAGTCTCGGTCACCCAGAACCCCCTAGTCTTCAACGTACGGAGGGTCTAGGTCGGTTCTCAATTGTTGACGAAGTTTACTGGATAATCTACCCCATAAAAAACCAAACTCCCGGTCACGCATGGGCAATGGAACCTATTGGTTAAAGTCTCGGTAAGTTATAGATCTTATGAAGCCGGGCCGATTTTGCTATATTCTATTGGCTAAAATCTAGGTTAGTGCTAGATCTTGTGAAGCCGGGCCGATTTTGCTAGATTTTATAAAGCGAGGTTGGAATGTATCCCACAATTCACTGGGCGCATCTATTATTAGAAACAAAATAGATACGTCGGAAGAAGCATGAATTGCGATGAAAAATTATAATTATGAGAAGCCATACGTCAGATTCATGATGAGAGGAAATTACTATTTCAATTAAAACCTTTACAAACAAAATTTTAAAGATTGTCATTGTTGACAAGCGAGTTGTTTTGATAGATTCAGTACGTGGTAACTTAAAAGACTGGATAATCCAGACAATGACCGACTTTCCGTCAAATTCTGAGGACCCATCTACGAATAATAGTCTGGATGATAGAGACTATATTGATACCTGTTATAGACGAATTGGTAAAATTATATTGTGTGATAAATGGCCTGTGATAAACTGGCGTCTTCCTCGTATCCTTCCATTTTCATTCACTCATTCAACTTCTTACACAAACAAAGAGCCCAGTGTGTAAGCTAGTTATCGACCTTCGACCCTCGGGGTCAAGTTAGATAAACACCCGATCTCGCGCAATTGAACACTTCGAACGCTGACGCGTTCTCAGTGTTCAACCTTGCACGATCTCGGGTGTTCATCTAACTTGAACCCCTCTGTCTCAGTCGATAACCCTTACGAAATGAATGCGGATGGTTTTAGGAGGTGTTCGGACCGGATATCTCGTGAAAAATACTGGTTATGTGTGATGGTTTGGTCCTCGCTCACACCTTAAATAAATGAGATACGAATACGAATGGATACTTAAATTAGAGGGGTGACGATCCGACTGGGTATCTGATTTCTAGAATTGTCCAAATCCTTTTTGGGGAGGTGATCAGCCTGAAAGATTTGATTATGAGAAAGAGAGGGTGATTGGGGGGGGGGGGCTTTTGATATATGATGGGATTTTTGGGGTTTATTCTTCTGACAGTTTTTCTTTAAACCTGTAACGGGTTATTCTTCCATTATAGGTTCTATTTTCATAAGAAAACATGATATAGGGTTTTTCTTACGAGAATTCTGGGATATTTTTATATTGCGCACATGTAAACATAGACGGTTTATAAGCAAGATAAAGTCCTCGACTTCGGTTATGTTGGGAAAGGAAAGACTTTAGGAAAAAAACTCGGTCTGCTGGCCTCGGTTTTACTTTTCTCGGGCTGTCTTCTTCAGTCTTTCTTCCCCAGCAACTTACTGCTTAGGACACATAGATCGTACATAGCGGAATGCATACCGTGTAATTGTCTTAACCACAACAGCCTTTACAACGCTGGAAGCTCTTTTAAAAACACAATAATTATTCCAGGAACTCTTGAAAGGTTACTGTGCAGTTTTCTAATTATAATTTCCACCCGCACATTCTTGGTGCCAATTTTCTCTAAAAGCAAAATAATTTTGATCTAAAATTAGGGACTGTCGTAAATTATAATTACAAAGCGTAGCGCCCCGGGCCTTTTGGCATTATATACAGTGTAGACAGACTAAAAAGTCGAATGATGTTAGTAATTGACATTTCGCCATCTTTACGAAGTCAAATGCACTCGGGCGTTTGAAAATGATGTTCGCATTTACTACAAACATCAAGATACACCCCAGTCAATTACCTGTATAATAGCTGGTTAATAAGGACGGTGGATATTTGATCAATCACTCGCCGTACTGAGAAAATAGACCTCAGCTTTTCGTTATCCTATTACCCAGATTTTCCCGCCATAAGTGACGTCTGGTATTACAGGCAGATTGGAGAGATTGATTTTGTAGAAAGATCTGACGCGAGACAAGCACGCGCCTCAAGCTACGTATCTGTTCTCGCGAGATAAGGTAGCATCTTGACTATTAGATGACATCTGTGTTGGGTAGAACTGTTAAATACTCTTACTTTTAACCTTTGCGCTCATCTCCACCACTTATTATAAACCTATTAATTTACCCGCTTCAGCCAAAGTGGACAACATGAGCCATCATAAACCAAATTATTTCGCATTTAGTATTTCAATTTTTCCTACCGGTTCTATTTATAATCTTGATTTGAAAGAGGGCCAGGAAGTATTTTCCTTCAATTAAAGATGGAAATAGATTCAGATATGTCACTTAATACGTTCTGTTTGGGCGATAACTAACACAAATAAATTCGAATAGAATATATCAAATGATAAAAAAGAAATTTCTTTTTTAAAAAAAATGATACTTTTGCTAATTTGTATGCATAAGTTGCAATATCTTGATAAGCTAGTCAAAGTTAAAGGATACTATTGGTGCCAGTCATTATCACATATGTGATAGAGTGGGTTAAACACATTCAAAATATACTTTTAACGCAGAGAACATTGCTACGATAGCTGAGTAGTACACGCTTCTTGAATCTGCAGTGACGTAGCGAAAGGGAAAACAAGAGCGACTGCTCTATATAACTGACTGAAGCGACGAGTGATAACAGATACACGGCTAAATTTCTGCTCACTTATAATTCCTTCGAAGACCAACAGTTGTTATATAGAGCAGTCGCTCGTGTTTTCCTTTACGCTACGTCACTTCTGATTCGGGTAGCGTGTTTTACTCGGCTATCGTAACAATGTTCTCTGCGTTAAAAGTATATTTGGAATGTGTTTAACCAGTTCTATCACATATGTGATAATGACTGGCACCAATATTGTCCTTTAACAACAAGAAATTCCTAGAAAATACAGAATACCGATTGACGAAGTCACCAAACTCAGTTGTAAATAGAAATCGTGATAACGGTTAAACTATCAACTACGCTACTTATTCGGAATGTTGATATGAAAAGACCTCGGATGTCGAATATATCATTTTATCTAGCACCATAATCTAAAATTGCATTGGACGTCCCGGATCCATTCACTTGATTTCATATGTGTTGAGCATTTTTTTGCAGTGTATCTGTACTATTGTCATGTCCGCAGGCCTGTCGTGTCGTTTAATTTGTGTGTAGTGTAGTCCTCTTGTACGTTTTATTATTTACATCGAGTAATCACATAATTCTGAACTTTTCCGGTTACACATACATTATGAAAGGGTTAAATATGCCCATTTCCGGTCTTTCTGTAGGCCTGAAATGTTATCTAAGTTATTAATTATACATTAATCAAGACCATAATCAACTCTCGATGTCATAGCTAGTCTCTGATATTTACTGGATAATCGAGACTATGTTGTTTTTTTATCGTACCGACTTTAGTAATGATGATCGAGGCTAGGCCGAACATTTAATCTATAAGTTCTCGGTTAAGAATAGATTAATTTGACTGTGGTTTTCGGATAATTCCCTTTACATAATCTAGTTTTTAATTATTATAGTGAAAACTGTCAGCTCTTTAACTATCTCCCATTAGGGTATATATTTAACAGAGATGACGAATATTACAGAGATTGAACTTGATTAACAAGAAAAATCAAAGGTCCAACCTTAGTGAGATTCCTTTGAAACTGCTTTGAAGAAACACAAACCACCTTACTACCTGGGAGATTGGGAGGCCAATTGGATCGTAAGGTTTGTTATTGGGCCAAGTGGCGTGGTTTTGATTCCCGCGCTTGTACGTAACAATAGGTTTACTCGCCTGTGTTACCTCGTGGGTTTTCTCGGGATTCGCCGGTTTCCCCCCACTGCTAAATATCTCTATGTCTACACGCAAGCGAATTATTGAGAGAAATTTAACCATACGTGAGTCCCTAAATGACATAGTTTATGTCAAATGGACATTAAACGAAAGTTACCCAACTTCTCTTGGTAAGCGTACATCTATTATTGTCGTATAGCTAGATGATAGAGACGCAGTACCACTTAACAAGGCTGGGAACAATCTTCAATAGTACTTCTGACTTCCGGTATATGGTCAATCAAATTCCTACTTCCGGTATATGGCCAATCAAAATCTGGCTTTTGGTATATGGCCAGTCATAGAAACAATTCGTTTGGTCAAACGTTTAAATAACCTACTTTCTCTCTCTCTCCCTCTCTCTCTCTCTCTCTCTCTCTCTCTCTCTCTCAGGCACATTTCAATGACGTATACATTTACAGTTTGTCTTTGTCTATCCTAATCAATCTCAATAGCTTGACAAGAAATAGATTGGTTGATTGGTAGACATTGGTGTCTGGTCTACTCACCCATACAATAGGCATTGTCTTATATTGTAATTGTATGGCATCACCGTGAGAATACATTGATAAGCAGGTGATGGATATTCTAGAACCGATACGGTCCTATATTTCAGAGAGAGAGAGAGGGAGAGAGGGAGAGAGAGAGAGAGGGGGGTATGCCCACTCGACACAAACTAGGTCATTTTCAATATTAAGCTTGCGCGTAGGGGTCTTTAACATTGGGAGGAAACTGGGGACCCAAAGAAAACCCACGATGCTGGACAGACTACCTTACTCCTTGTCACGTACAACCGAGAATCGAAACCACGCCTGATGACGGACCAAATTATTTAGGGCGCATGTGCTAACCATTCGGCCATCCGCCCGCGCTTTAACGTCCTACTTTTCTGTACCGACTGGGTTAATGAAGACCAACATGCCTTACAGTGTGCCAAGAGGAAAATATTGCAAGTAAGCGTCACTACAGCCTACTATTATTTCCATTCAAATGGAAGGGTTCTTTAACTTGCACGTCAGCAAGTTTGGTTTCTCACCGATCCCAACGACTAGGCGTTCTCACATGGCGTGCTCTCCATCCGAATCAATGACAAGGGAACCACGCCTGAAAATCTCGATGAACTTTCTCGACGCGTTGATAAAGTAGGTTTAACTGAACAATGTTCCAAATTACCTTCTATTAGTGTCAAATTAAAATATTACGCCACTTGTCTCACTTATAAACAAATAAATCTCACCTACCCAGCACTCTCACCTGTCTATCCTAAATTCTAGTATTTTATATTATAAATGAAAGGGGGTTTAACGTCCTATTTTATGAACCGATCGGCTAAATCTAGATGGACATCCCTTAAAAAATTAAAAATTATTTCAATTTTATTGCATTTTAATCGATTGGACACTAAACATCGTTGATGTTGTTCTTGGTGGTTTAACGTCCACTTCCACCGAAGGTGATATCGCAGACAAGTTGTCTTATTTTCATTTGTTATTATCTTAGCTCACACGCAGTGGTCTTTCCTGTGGGAGGAAACCGGAGTACCCGGAGTACCCCGAGTTAACTCACGCGGGTTGAGAAGACGGCCCTATCTCCAAGAAAAATACTTTCACGCGAGGGATCGAAAAAGCACCGCAAGCAGGACGTGACCGGCCAGCTAATTAAGCGGCAGTAAGTATATGTTTTTGTGTATTGTTCTATCCAGTTACTAAACGCCCGTAAAAGATTATTATTGTTACTAAAGATGCTGTATTAATAGAGAGAAAGGGAAATGGGGTTTAACGTCCACTCGACACAAACTAGGTCATTTCGGGACTAACATGTTTTTATAAAAAATATTTCAATAATTCGCATGCGCGTAAGGGACTTTAGCAGTGGAGGAAAACCGGAGGATCCAGAGAAAACCCACGAGGTTGGACAGGCGACCTTAATCCTTGTCACATACAGTTGACTCAATGACAGGCTTTATGATACAGCGCGCATGTGCTAACCATTCGTCCATCCAACCCCACCCCCGGCTGTAGTAATAAACGGCACATATACGTGAATCCAATCTGTTACAAATTTAATGCGACATCGTAGCGGCAAAGCGAATATTCACTGTGACATGAAGCTATAATTGAATTACTAAAGTTCCAGATTTTATAAAACGAGACGAGAAAAGTCACAAATGTCTCAATCCTTCCTGTTTTTCCGGGTGTTAATTATTTTCTAGCATACTTGAAGTCGCCAAGTTCATCAAGCCATGTGTTAATTAACCCAACCGGGGAATGACTTGGTGGTTCTGTTCGTATCCTTTTACGAAGGTGAGACGACAGAATAATTTGAATAATTCAAGAAGAGCTCAATTATCGTGTAATAATTTTATTATTTTCTTATTTAGTTTTTTTTGGATTTGTTTGTTATCATGGTGGGTTGGTTGACCGAATGGTTAGCACGTGCACGCTGTATCATTAAGCCTCTCATTGAGCTACCAATGGTGGTTGTAATATTTAAACGTTTTATCTTAGTATCTTTATATGTTGATAATATTGTAATTTATCTTTATGACTGTTGACACAGATGATTGTTTAGGTCATTGACAGGTTATCTTGTAGTAGTGATAAGAGAACAAACAAGGAAACAAAGTCATTAAAAGTGCAGATAAAAATTGAGTTGTTTTGATATCTATCAAGTTATATTCTTTACGGGGGTTGGATGCCCGAATTATAAGCACGTGCGCGTTGTATCATAAAGCCTGTCATTGAGTCAACTGGCGTGGTTTCGAATCCCCAGTTTTACGTGACAAGGCGTTGGGTCGTCTGTCCAACCTCGTAGGTTTTCTCCGGTTTCCTCTTACTGTTAAAGACCCCATGCGCGCATGCGAATTATTGAAGTAACAATAAATAAAAACATATGCTAGTCCCGAAGTTTGTATCGAGTGGACGTTAAACCCCATTTTCACTTTCTCTTTCTGTTTGTTATCGTGAGAAATAAGATTATTGTTATACACAGGTTATAATGGTATGCTTACACGACAAGAAAACATTCGTCCATCTACAAGCTTATAATGTTTTTAATCTATATTTCTGACTACTACATGGGGGTTGGGATGGCCTAGTGGTCTAGAGTGCCGCCCTTAGTTTAGTCCCGAAATGACATAGTTGTGTTGAGTGGACATTAAACCCCTCCTCTCTCTCTCTCTCTCTCTCTCTCTCTGACTACTACATAAAGTCATTTACTTGGCTTTTCTTTTACTACGTTTCACGAAAAATGACTAATTATAAAGGTTGTTTCTTCTAGCGCCTAGCCGATCTAAATCAAACTGGTATGATACAACGTTTAGGAAATATTCCCCTTTCTTCTTGGTTTAAACAGTATTTATTTCGAGAATATTATACAATATAAAAAGCATAAATAATAGGATACAAAAACAAGCCAAGTAGGCTTATATTTGCTTCCTTCTGGTTAGGGTGTATAATATATGTCGAATTATACATTATATGATACATGTGGGCAAAAAAAGAAGGCTGTATTGCCGCTGTACGAGCAATATTTTCCTCTTGGCACAGTGTAAGGCATATGTTGGTCTTGAGCTGCTTACCTTATATTTAGTTTGTTCTTTATTTTGCATGCCTCAACCTCGTGGGTTTCCTCCGGGCACTCCGGTTTCCTCCCACTGCTAAAGACCCCTTCCTACGCGCAAGCGAATTATTGAAATAAAATTAAATCTTATGTTAGTCCCGTAATGACCTAGTTGTGTTGAGTGGAAGTTAAAACCCATTTCTCTCTTTCTCTCTCTATTTTGCATGTAGTCTGGATCACTACAGACCAAAGACTGTACCTGTACAGCACATTGGACTCTTACGACAAGCCCGCGGATCCATTCACATGATCAGTCCTGTCCGTGTGTTTGTCTTGGGTTATTGTTTGTGTGTGGTGTGATCCACCTGCACTTACTATTAAACATATTTATGTTTATTAAGAACGATAGTACACGGACACGTGACTGGACAATTCTCTATTTATATTTTAAAACTGAATTCGAAAAAAAACTGAATTCGACGTATAACGTTGATGACATTAAAATGAAAATTGTGAACTATTTAATTCTTGTTAACTTGTCGATGAATTGGTATTTAAGAAAGATTTAATGTTTGTGTTGATTTTTTTTGGTGTTAAAATTGCATGTTAAATTATTCTGTCTAAAATCTAATATTAAAGGCTCCAAAAATCTACCATCTAGTTGTTACTTCCGATGTTGCTGATTAAAATATTCTGTGTTCTCTCCCTTTCCTAGCAACCAAGTAAACTAAGAATATCAATAAATTCCTACATCTGGATAAAAAGAAATCGGGGTGGGGTGGCCTAGTGGTCTAGAGTGTCGCGCTGCAAGCTTAACTGACCAGTGGTCACCTCTGACTAACTGACTTACGGTCATGGTTTCTATCCTAGTGTCAGCGTATGGGGTGACAAGAAGTAGGATCGCCTGTCCAACCCCGTGGGTTTTTCTCCGCGCCCCCCTGTTTCCCCCAAATGCGGCAGGCGTGGATACTTTTCTCTTTTTAATATAGGTCAGAAAACAGTTTGATTTTTTACGCGGACAGTGAAAATAAGATTGAATAAATAGGACGTTTACTGTGTGAATACGCTATTCAGGACATGGGGGGGGGATACAAAAATATAAACTGGGACCAAATTGTAAAACAAATTAATATAGACAAGCACTACTACACGTTTAAACAGCAAAAAGACTAACAATAAAGTTAAAGTCCGCTCATATTTATTGGTAAAATCATGATACACCCTTTATAACATTTTACAAAAAACCTAGTTCGTTCAGTCAGATTTTTGGATAAAATCACTTTTTTGTTTTGGACCTTTTCTAATAAAAAAAACCCCTCACGATATATAACAACCCCTCGCTGTCGAACACCGACGTATAGAGGAGATCTGGGGATCAAGGCCCAACCCGCTAAATGAAATATATTTGTTGCTACGTTATGTTTGATATTTTTAATATTTTTCTATGCGCTGTGTTAATTTGCTTAACATTGCATGCAATACATTGAAATAGGGATCTGTGGATCTAGGCCAAACACTATCTGAAATATATTTGCTGCTACGTTATGTGTGATATTTTCAATATTTTTCTATGCGCTGTGTTAATTCGCTTTACATAGCAATACATTGAAATGGCGTTTACAGAATAGTTTATATGAAAATACATTAGATGGACATTTAAAGGGCATATACGAAATTTAACAGCATGAAGATATTGCTTGATATCAGAAACAGGGGCCTGGTCATAATGAGTACGTGAGTAGCAATACTCATGCGCCACTGCCACAGTGAATTCTGCGCCACTTTTGCTATCATTCGTTCGCTATTGCATATCAGAATAGTAAACAATACTGTCTTCAAAAGTATTGTGTTTGTTGTTATTTCCTAAATGCTTTATTTTCTAAATGCTTCATTTTTAATGAAAGTGGCATTCTCGTTTTCATATCTCACGTTTTCAATTTGACTTTCCACTTTCAATTAAAAAGTGATTTTTGCGCCAGAATCGAAATTATATTTTTGCGTCACAATGTCTCGGTCACACTCCACCGTAAATGACCATCACCAAGTCCCTGGTCAGTTATAAGATCGGTCGCATTTTTTTGTTACGTCTTTTATGTAAATCATTTTAGTGAAGCCTGTACCAAGACAGGCCCGGGACTGTACAGCGCAGTGGACGCTTACGGCTGGCCCCCGGATCCATTCACTTGATTTGATAATTGTTTAGTTTTTGCAATGTCTATTTTCTGTCTTGTCCGCAGGTTTATCTTGTAGATTTTTTGTTTTACGTGTAGTGCAGTCCTCCTGCATTTACTATTAGAGTAGAGTTTTAGCCCTTCGTACTGCAGAATGTTCTCGTTGTCGGGCTTTGCTCCTGTTAGCTCACTACATTTATTTTCTTTTAGCGTTTTCCGAGTTTGTCCGGATTATCGCCCTTATTGTTAAAATTATTTGACGTTCAAACACCTGACGTCGATTGGCTGACTATCGCCATTGAAGAGACGACCACTTACAAGATCGGTCGCATTTTTTTGTTACGTCTTTTATGTAAATCATTTTAGTGAAGCCTGTACCAAGACAGGCCCGGGACTGTACAGCGCAGTGGACGCTTACGGCTGGCCCCCGGATCCATTCACTTGATTTGATAATTGTTTAGTTCTTGCAATGTCTATTTTCTGTCTTGTCCGCAGGTTTATCTTGTAGATTTTTTGTTTTACGTGTAGTGCAGTCCTCCTGCATTTACTATTAGACGATATTGATCATGTCAGTATTTTCAAACACACAACTGATATCTTAAAGCCCCAATACCACTCTTGTTGTAACTAAACAAAGTGTCCGAATCTTTATTCTGATCAACAAATTGTACTATTTTACAATATTTCAATTTATAAATGATGCAAATTTTATCTTAACACGCTTAATTTTTAAATATTGTAAAAATTCAATTACATGCCGTAACATGGTTTGAAAAGCTTTACGTAAACACTTTTTCAAATGCAACTTGTATTTAAACATATTGTCGAACCCTCTGGACAAGTAAGATAGGTTGTAAAAGATGATTTACACAACAGGTAGGACACTTAAACATTTAGTAGTTAGAATAAGTGTTATTGTCCTTTTAACTTGATAACAGGTACCAGAATTTACAAAAAATCAAGAAATAGTTTGCATCGAAATTTCTATAATGTCAAGGTAGCCAATACCAACAATTTATGGAGCCACGGCGGCAAAGTGGGTAAGCCGCTGACTCTCTTGCCTAGAGATCGCGTGTTCCATCCCTACATAGGCCGAGAAAGTTCATCGTAATTTTCCGCCATGGTTTCCCTTTATAAGTGATGCATGACATAGGGCTTGACAATGACAGCTGTCTAGGCGTTCGGTGGGACGAAAATCGGGGGGGGGGTATGTATACATTGACATGTACGTAAAAGATCCAATGGCAGTTGGAATTCGATGTGGCGTACGTCTTCATTAACCCCGTCAAAGCAGAACAGAAGGACGTCAAACACCATTTATTTACAACAATTTTATAATACACAAATGCCGACCAAATCAGTCATGGAATATAAGCGACGTAAATAGTACACTTTGGCATTGTGAAATTGCGACGAATCTCGATAAAATTATCAAAACTGCAGAATTTGGATCTACAGTGGTGTTTCGGATAACTTTTATCCAAATTGTTATTGACAAGCGTTTATTTAACGCACACATTATTGTTGGCTCAAGAGATTAACCCCGGTTCGTCGCCCCAGTTAAACAATTTTGTCAGTCATAGAAGACACAAAGGATTGAGAGAGTCCACTTGCCAGAAACTCGGTCATTTCGGCACTAACATATGCTTCAGTTTTATTTCAATAATAGATCGTTAGCAATGGGAAGAAACCTAAGGGCCCGGAGAAAACCCACAAAGTTGGACAGGCGACCCAACTCCTTGTCACGTACAACCGTGGATTTGAAACCACATCAGTTGTCTCAATGACAGACCTTATGATGCAGCGCGCGCACGCTAACCATTTACCCCGACCCCACCGGTTTAAAATATATAAAGTTAAAAATATCAAATTGACGTTTAGTATAGAAAACATTTAAAATCATTGATTTAGCTGTTCAAGTTATCAAAAATCATTGAAAATCAATATACATGTACTTGTTCTTCTCAAGACATTAAACCCTGTGCATGAAAAGTCAATCGACACAATTATATATAGGAATAAACACGGTGTATAAATATAAAATCAATCAGATGATAACTCTGGTCTCTAAGGCATCCACAAGATATTTTCAAAGGGATCAAGGGCCATAACTCTGGCTGTAATTATCGGAAACGAATGTGTTTTTTCGCCTGATGATCTTAAACAATGTGTATAATTTTAAAGTCAATCGGATATTAACATTAACCTTTGGAGTGTCCATACGGTTTATCAAAGTGATCAAGGGTCACAACTCTGTAGTAGTTATCGGAAACTTTAGCCAGCCGGACGCAGGCGATGACAATATGCGACCACATTTCAATGTCGGCGTATAAAAATCGAAACGTGTATTCTTACGGAATGCCCAATGGTGGATCTACCCAATTCTCTTTTAAATTTATCATTGTTTGAAAAAAAAAGTAAAAACATGAAACTTACCCAGAAGTTTGACTCTGGACTTTAAGTTTTACTGGACAACTCTCCGTTCCATTATCTGCTAAAGTCACGGCTATGCACAGAGATAGTACCGACACAACACCTACGATAAACCTCACAGCCATAGCTGTTCAGGGTTGATTTATATTGTAATCCAAAGTAAACTCTGCATTCGTAAAGATTTGCAGTGTAACGCAACTCTGTTCCACTTAGTTGGAGGTCACATCACTATAAAGTTTATACACGTCGGTAAACATTGGGATGATATTTCGGTTTATTTCGCAGCAACTGTGTGGTGTAGTAGTACAGATAGCCCTGGGAAACAAGACAATCTTATTCTTGATCTTTGAATCAGCTGATGGAACGAGAACTAAGTCTCTTCTGAAAGAAAGAAAAATAAATATAAAGGATGTAACAATTAGCTAACTGCTGTAATTTCAACATATCGTATGTCACGTACCTGTCTGGATGATTATAATTTGCTTAACAATCAAATTCAGAGAGAGTTCCTCAGAATTTTCCAGTCTGGCTTCCACTTGTCAGTGATGCAGAAGAAAAGCATGTGTAACTGGGTATGCCAAGGAAAAGGATCTAGTCGTTCGGATGGTATAAAAGGGTCATTTCACGTACTCGTTGGCACGCATGTAAAAGAAAACTTGACAGTTGGAATTAGAAAGGCCTATAAAGTTTCAAAATCTCCCGACTATTACTTGCATTTTGAAAATGTTAACCTTCATGTTGAAATTGTTAACCTGCATCTTAATGTAGATCGAGTGTCTATAGCCTTTCCTGCGAAGGATTAGATAGGGCTGTCTCCTAAAACCCTCTAGACCGCCCGTTGTGAAAACGGTCTAAAATCAATGGTTTCTTCTGGATAGATCGTCGATTCGTTTCCGGCTCCACGGGATAAATTCACAAAGTCCAATTTTGGTTTAAATAAATTTATAATTCAGTTAGGCACATAGAGCTATGCGAAGGGTTGGTACGGGTTCACGTATCTGACCGTTTCCTATTTTAATTTTGTACTTAACACTAACGCAGTTTAAGAATTATCGTACTATTGGTAAAACGTACATCGTACAGCAGTTGTTGGTCTACTACTTTTGGAAGAAGATGAAATTGAACGAAATATTGTTCTACAATTAAAACCTGACACCGACAGGACGTCTGCCTGTAGCAAGACAAGAAAAGTCAGGAGACTCTGGGTGAGGCAATGGTTGACAAGGAGACACCATTTTGGCCATTATGACCAGTTATTGTCGGAACTAAACAAGGAAGATCGCAGAGGTTACCGGAACTCCTACCTACCCCCCCCCCCCCCCCCGGAATGTTTTAAGAGGTGTTTTGAAAAGTTGACCCCACACCCGAAGAAGAATAAAACATTTATGAGAGAACATCTTGAAGTTGGCCTGGAGTTAGCAATCACACTCCGCTTATTAGCCAGTTGCGATTCATATGCAAGTCTCCAATACAATTTTAGAATTGAACTTAGCACTATATCGAGTTTCTACCAGAAGTATGTAAAGCTATGGTCAAAGTCTACAAGACAGAAGTTTTAGTTTGTCCTAGAACAAAAGACCAGATGGAATTACCACAACTGACTTGGAGCCGTTGACAGCAAGCATGTTGCTATAAAGACCCCTCCCCCCCTTCACGGGTGGATCCTTCAACTTTAACTACAAGAACTTTCATAGGATCGTGCTCCTTGAAGTGGTGGATGCTGGGTACCAATTTCTGTACCTTGATGTTGAGCGGAAGGTGGAGCTTCTGATGGTGGAACATGGAGCAACTGTACATTACATAAAACTGTTGAGAACAAAAGAGCCAGACTGCCTCCACACGCTTCCCCACCCAATGATGACAGGCCTGTTTCCTACCACTTTTTTTTTACCGAAGATGCACTGAAAACATGCTCATGAAACCCCACTCGCTTCGTGCGGCGTCTTTGAATGAAGCAAACCTGCCAATGAGTAAACTATGAGCACCAGTGAGTACACTGTGGGGAGCGATGAGTAAACTGTGAGCACCAACGAGTGACATACGTCAAGTGGCGGGAAGAATTCCTGACCACTGGCAGATACCTACATCAACCCATGAGCACCATTGCTGATCTTGTCGTACCAGTGCGTGACATTGAGTACCCCTCAATGCGTGACAGTGTGTGACATAATTTCAATAGACATTTTTACGCACAGGGTACGCAGAGTTTGCGCTTAATAAGTGTACAATAGAATTGATCGATTTGAAAGATGTTTTTTACGGCGATGGCTTGTGCCTTGAAATGTTAACAGTGACAAAATATAAGTCAGCCTATTTATTAGAGTCGAAATTATATTATGTAGTCTGTCACATAAGGGGGGTTTGGATGGCCTAGGGGTCTAGAGTGTCGCTGACCTCTAGCTGACCGGCCATCTCTGTCTTGCGGCTGTGGCTTCGAGCCCTGGTGTGAGCGTATGTGGCATGGAGATAGGGGCGCCTTCTCAACCTCTTGGGTTTCCTTCGGGCACTCCGGTTTCCTTCCACTGCTAAAGACCCCTACGCGCAAGCAAATTACTGAAATAAAATGAGACGATATGTTAGCCCCGAAATGACCTAGTTGTGTTGAGTGGACGTTAAACCCTCTCTCTCTCTCTCCCCCCTCTCTCTCTCCCCTCTCTCTCTCTCTCTGTCACATAAGGCGTTTGAGAATCAAAATGCATACACTGGATTTAAATGTCACCATGTTGGTATCACGAGCAAAATAAATTCAAATAAGTTTGAATAATATCAAATTTTGGGTGTCTTTTTACTTGCAGTGTTTATACCGAAACGTTGTATTACATTGAATTTAGGCCCATATCAATTGTTGAAATCCCTTAACTATCGTTTTTTACTGTTTGACGTATGAAATTGCGTGTTATACCATAGATCACTTTAACTTATATTGAATGGAAATGAAGTAAAATGGTGTTTAACGTCCCATTTTTCCGCTACATGCAGTGTGCTATGAGGGAAATGTTTCCCGAACAGCCAAAATTTAAACTGTCAAGAGTTGTTTACGCGCATGCCAATGTGTACACGGGGCCTCGGTTTATCGTTCCATCCGAACGACTATTATATTAAATATATATAACCAATACGGGAAAATTGCGGTAAGTCGAATGTTGAATGTGTACACGGGACCTAGGTTTATCGTCCCATTCCTACGACTATTATATTAAATATACTTTTGTGAGTTTTAGTAACTTTTTCCCGACCCGTTTACTTTAAAGTAATAAAATATGTTCAAATCAAATTGCAATAAGTCGAATGCTTGATACAGTCAGCATTTCATTATATCAACTGGCCAAGACGAAATAACTGAACGAGTTAAATTAAAGACTTGGGGCTTCATTTATTTTGGCCTCTCTTATTAACCACGAATCATTATAAGGTAATAGGCCGCCATCATTATATTATATCAGAACAAGTCTTTTTATTGATATCTTCGTTAAATCTATTGACACGTCTGATCCGAATATTAAATATTTGCCGTCAGATCCGCCATTGTTTCGTACCTGCCGATATTATAAACCCCCATCCTCTCGAACCGATAACATTATTTGTTTTCGAGCAGCGTGCGGCGACCTCGTCACCAACTTTCAAAAGAAAAAATATAATATCGTAAAAATAACTCGATGACAGTTCTCATTTCGTTTCTGGTTTCTCCCGTTTTATCTTTGCCAATATCGGTATAGTGCAGAAGATAAGGAAGACCCATTTTCATGTTTGACTGCGGTTGTCAATTCTTTGCGCGTTTAATATGATATTAAACTGAAAGAACAAAAGACTAGTTCATCAATGTTCTATTAATGTCCCGGAGAAGCCGTAGATGTGTATTAATCATATCGTTCAAACCTGGATCTCACAATGATGCATGAAAATGGGTTAAATTTGAGGACTATGAACAAAGAGAGAGAGAGACAGAGAGAGAGAGAGAGAGAGAGAGAGAGAGAGAAACTAGGTCCTTGCGAGAATAACATATGGTTTCTATTTTTTTTATTTCAATAATTCGCTTGCGCGTAGGGGTCTTTAGCAATAGGTGGACTCGGAGAAAACCCACGAGGTTGGACAGGCGACCCTGCCTCTTGTCCCGTACAACCGGGGATTCGAAACCCCGCCAGTTGACTCAATTATAGGCTTTATGATACAGCACCTTTCGTGCTAACCATTCAGCCCCCCCCCCCCCCTCTCTGAACAGAAATCATAATAATTTCATACACATACACTTATACAAACATGCACACCATCCTTGACAACTTGGAGCCACTTTAAATCGATAATCTCATAATCAACAAAACGGAAATGAGGACTTGACTTGTATAAAAGCAACACAACTCTCCATCTGTTGTTTTATATGTGGATGTTGCATGTATAATTGTCGTTAGTATGTTATTACATGTTTATGACATATCGGACAAATTGTAATGAAATGAAATGGAATTTTACGTCTTATTGTTCTGTTCCGACTGGGCTAACAAAGATGGGCATACCCCATACATTATGAGGGAAATATCCCCGGACAGCGGCGCTGCAACACACTCTTAAATCGAAGTCCAACTACCAGGGGGTCTTTTAGGTGCACGCTAAAGCACCACTGACAAGGAGATAACAAGTCCGTAAACTTTCTCGGCCAACACAGTTATGCGAGCTAATGTCTTACTCACTCAGCCACCGTGGCCCTCATGACAAGTAGAAGGTTGTTTCTTATTCAAACTATTCAAACAAAAGACAGGTCAGAACACAATTTCAAGATGGAAACCGTTAGGATTACAAAACCTTTCACCGCAAATGGGAATGATTTTCTATATCGCCTCCTTACGGTGAGACATAGGGTGAAAGCGGGAAGGCGCTCCGACAATACTACCCACAATATAGGCAGACGGCCATTTTAGATACAATTTTACGAAAGTAGCCAACGTGACATCCGTTTCCATATGGGTGTATTACTAGCAATTTATTATACCCTACTGGCTAACCTATTATACTCTACTGGTTAACCTAATATATTCTACTGGCTAACCTATTATACCCTACTGGTTAACCTATTATACCCTGGTTGGTTAACCTAGTATAGTCTACTGGCTAACCTATTATACTCTCCTGTCTAACCTATTATACCACCCTACTTGTTAACCTATTATACCCTGGTTGGTTAACCTATTATATCCTTCTGGTTAACCTATTATACCCGAGTGTTTAACGTAGTATACCCTGCTGGTTAACCTATTATTATTATACCACTCTGTTGGTTAACCTATTATACCCTACTGGTTAAGCTATGCATACCGATAGTTTTTTGGCCAATCACGCTATTTTACCGACATTTCAACGTGTCGCCAGGCAGGGTAAGCTTACTCTTCCGGACACCTGTTACCACTGCTTGGCGTGTATTTTGTACACGAGGAGCAGTCCATTTGCTGATGACACTATTTTGCATGGATGCACTATTTTGCCTATAACGTTTTTAGGCCTTCGAATTCTGTCTTATGGTTTGGATTGTTCGTACTTGGTTTTTATTTTATCCTTATAACGTATTGTTTAATCTACAATATCCTTCTCGTTAACCTATTATACCCGAGTGTTCAACGTATTATACCACCCTGCTGGTTAACCTATTATTTATCTACTGGTTAACCTATTATACCCTACTTAAAGAATGTTTTATCATACCAAGGTTTCAAAGTCTGAAGCTATTTTTCTTCCAAGTTCATTCGATTTTCTTTAGATACTCTTCGAAGGAAGCAATTGTGAGAACCTCTTTGTGAAAGCGGCAAGTTTTCCTAAACCGGTGCCTCGTCGCAATTGTATAGTCGTGGGTACATATCAATTACCGTTATACAGCCGAGGCTAGATGTAGGATACCGGAATCTGCCGAGATTTGCCCAGTGTGGAATGGCTCAGTGATCTAATCAGCTCCACGTAGATCATAAAGCATGTTATATATGCAAGTCGTCGGTTTGGTGTTAATCTTTAACATGAGTAGGGTCGCCTGTGTAACATCATAGGATTTTACCAGCTCCTTCAGTTGCATCCTAATTCTAAAGAAAGTTGCCCACATGCGAAAGCTATCATTTGTGTGTCCCCCACTCTAATCTTTCGCTTCAGATTTACATGGAATAAAGGGATTCTCCGAGCCTCCACGGAACGCCCCCCCCCCCAACACCCCCTGTCCCAAACATATTGACGAACCTCTTTATAAACTTGTTTATCTCTATATTTTAAAAACAAAAGTAGGAAGGGAACACGTTTAAAGAGAGTTTGTATAAAAACTCATTTACTTGGATCTACCTAATACTAGGTTACCCCTATCACGATCCGTGCTACGATTGAAATCGTGGTTTTAATCGTGGAGTAATCGTGGTGATCCTTCTAGATGTTATCATACATTCAGGCAGGGGCCGCGGAGCCGCGGGGGGCTAGGGGGGCTTTAGCCCCGACAAAAAATTTTAATAGGGAAAATAAAATGTCGCCAAAAGCTCAAAAAAGCGAAAAAAGGTTAAGGGGGGGGGGTGGTATGGTCAGTAGCCCCCTCGAAATCGGGCCCGCTCCGAGGCCCCTGATTCAGGTCAGTCGTAGCAATCGTATCTAAACGTATCTGCGGGTACCAGGTCGTGGACGCAATGAGGACAATCCTATTGTACCGCATCTTACGGCAGTGGAAACCTAGCAATAGAACGCAGGGGTTGTACGTTAAAATAATTCCTTATGTATCAATAAGAGAGAGAGAGAGAGAAATGGGGTTTAACGTCCATTCGACACAAACCAGAACATTTTGAAACTAACATATGGTTTAATTTTATTTCAATTATTCGCTTGCGCGTAGGGGTCTTTAGCAGTGTGTGGCAGGGGGGAACCTGGGAACCCAGAGAAAACCCACGGGGTTGTAATGGATCAATAAACGCTTTTTAAAAAGTCGTTTATATTAAAGATACCATCTCAATTATATTTTACTGAAGAACAATATCAGACAAAGCTCTGTAGGATGGCCGTAAACTGTAATTGTAAAGTAGTTGCTGAACGTGGCTGATCTTATATCACAATAGAGAAACATTAGCGTAATTTTTCTCGTGAAAAGTTTGGCACCCGCGCCAGTGTTTGAGAGATGGATAACACACCTGTGAGATAAATTTCTTGTAAATAATGTTGATTTTTATGTTTGTTTTCCATTATTTTACCTGACTGAACCACCAGCTGTGTGGTGTCTCTAAAATTATGTAACGGTTGACCTATTTTCGCATCTTATGACTTGGTAAGAATACTGATAAGACACCCGGGGTGGGGCGGGGTTAGGGTCAAGTTGTCTGTTAGTCCCAAAAGTATGAATTTTTTTAATGCCCCCCCCCTCTTTTTCTCTCTCCTTCCTGTGTCTATCTCTGATAAACTTCACTGCAATCTCTTATCGCATCACATTCCGAAGTTTTCCACATCATAGAACACTATGTTTTTTTCATCGACGAAATGGTTACAAGTAGATGATGCTATTTTGGTACCCACTGATTATTAATCCGGCATAAAAATAACGTAGTTATTTGCATCAATAACGTAGTCTACTTTTCTCTTTAAACATAATATACTATTTTATAAAATCTATCATATTTGATTGCAGCGAGACGAGGCGCAAGTTTTGCGAAGTTTACGAGCGAAATTGGGCGATGCCGTAAATGGCATGTCGCTACAGTACAGCTCTCCGCACCGTTTCGCCATGTCTCTAAATGTTGCCGCTCCCCAATCCCTCAAATTAATATCACTTACGATAGTTTGAATTATCATTTAAATAATAGTCGAGCAGAAAACTTTCCTATTAAATATAAATCTACGAAAGTAAAAGATTTTCACTTGGTTTAAAAACAATTTTTAAATCCAACAATCTATTTTGAAAACTGAAATCTTATTTATAGCCAAGTTTAAGGCATACATTCATAACGTTATACATAGCACTTACATTCGAGTTGAAACGTTTTATGATACCGAATCCCCTTTTCATTTGCATGAACAAAACATAAAACCATCGTTCAGCGCCCAGGGAATTTAATTTATATCAATGTTGAATACAAGCCACTAAAGACTTTGATTTTCTATGGTATAACACAAAGTTGGGATCGGCTAATATCAAAGTATCACCTTAATATCCGATTAAATTTTGAGTAAACTCATACTGACATAAAAAGGTTTCTTAATTTTCTGAAAGATACAGTCAAAGTTAACACTATGCAAATTATTAGAAAAATATGAATTATTTTAAAAACACAATACTTACTGTTATAAAAAAAGATGAATCCAAAATTTGAGAAAAAAACAAGAAAAGTATAAGTAACCGTAGATAAGATTCTGTGCGGTTCCTCTATGTCTCTTGCTGCTATCATCACTCATTCGCCGCCTGTTACTGACCAATCAGCAAGCGCGACTCAAGACGAAATGAATATTGTCAAGATACTAATGCCATTCTAAGAATCAATGTTATTTCTTTCAATTCACGGACATAAATCAATTTGATATAATTAGAGCGGCAACACGGGTTGTCTGAAGTAGTCGAGGGCAGGTCTTTACGTAAAACCCGAAGACTAAACATGCGAACGCTAACTTGCACACAATAAGGTACTCCAATTTTATTTGATTAAGCGAACTCCTTTAAGTGACTTAATACAAAGCACATTTTTGTATTCTCTTCATTAAAAGAGACACAATAAAGAAGCATAAAACAACAAGGGTCACGGAAAGGAATTGGTTTGAGTTTAAAGGAACTTGGGGGGGGGGGGGGTTGTAAGGAACTGAATGAGGTTTAATATCTTGTCAAGGTTATCGATTTCCGCGGTTATCTAACATTCATATAGGTATGTACGGTATCACTAACTAAAGAATCTATTTTGACACAGGGGTGATTGACTATACTACACAATCTATTGTGACCCAGGCGTGATGTCACTACATCAAGCCCCTATCTTCCACGTGTAAGTACCATTCATTGTTGTTTGTGGATAGATGTCTAACGCGTGCAGTTTAAATCATACGGTCGATCACTGGTGTAATCTTGAGAATTATGTAACATTGTGTATATAATAAAGAACTAACTGCAATATGTACGGTATCACTAACTAAAAAATCTATTGTGATCCAGGCGTAATGTCACTACATCAAGCCCCTATCCTCCACGTGTAAGTACCATTCATTGTAGGTGGGGGTTAAATATTTAACGCGTGCAGTTTATACCATGTAATGTTGAGAATTATGTAACATTATGTAAACAATAAAGTACAACTATGCAAAACTAACAGCAATATAAAATCACTAGTTATGCACGATCCCAGAAGAGGGGTGGTTCTTAAAACGAATAAATACAATTCTTAAATAATTCTGTACCAACCAGCTCTAAAACAAATGTTCTCAACAAAGGCTCTGACACCATTTTAAACTCTGAACATCGTCTGCCTGCCGAAAGACACAACAAGTGTCTATGTTTATTATCTCTTACAATTTTGGCACCATCTATCTTATCTATATGTTTAGTAAAAGGTTATAGGTAAAGCTACTCTCGGGTGTAAGATATTAGAAATACAGTTAGAAAAGAAAACTAGGTTTTTTCGAGTACTCTCCCCAGGCAAACTTTAACAGTTCCAACGATTGACGTCGTAGCAGAAAAGTAGGACGTTGAACCCCATTTCATTTTATTTTATCTAAACCTTATTAAATGCTTCTTTAAATAATATATCTAAATACTGTATATTTTCACTGGATTGTGACCGATTTTTAAACCTTCTTAAAAATTTAATAACATCGATCCACTATCGCCAGGTGTTCAAGTTAATCTGTTGTATACAATTAACGGCGAGATGTTTGAATGAAATTACATCATGGGTCTAATTTTTTAAGACTGTTTACACAATTTAATTGAAATGGGGTTTAGCATACTACTGTTCTTCTTCTTCTTTTTGGTGTTTAACGTCTGCTTCCACTTAAGTGATATCGCAGACAATTCTACTGTTCTGTTCCAACTGGGCTAATGAAGACGGGCATACAGTGTCAGTGTGCTATGTAGTAGTTATTAGCACCCTTTCCGAGGTGTATCGGTGAATATCAGGACAGTTTTGGTCGGGGGTTCAGCCGAGGCGAAGCCGAGGCGGTACCCGACCAAAACTGTTCTGATATTCACCGATACACCGAGGAAAGGTGCTAATAACTGACTTACATCACATTTCTATCGAGTATTGTGAAGGAAAATGTGAAAATAGTATTTATTATCGAGTCGTTTCAAGCGAAAAGTGTCAAGTGGTGTTTCATTTATCCCTTTTTGAGCCTCACGTTACATTTCATGGTAGAATGATTGCGCAGTGGAGAGACGACTTGAATAGTATTTACACGTGCGTATTGCTATACCGCTTGGAATAAAACTATCACGTGTTTGTTTAGACCACATCGTCAAAACAACTTGTCTATGGCGAAGAGGACTGCGATATTAATAATATTATTATTAAATGTAGTGTAAAGGAAATGCGAAACGTGGGTCATTACTGGTGAAAGTATGCATCAGCGATTATTTGTAATAAAGTGTATGTCTTTCTAGGCGTTTCTTTTTCATCCTGCTTATTTTTAATGCCTGTGAAGTGTCCAGCAAGAGAACTGCGCCTTCTATCATCACAATTGATATAATTATTCAGTATTCTAATTTATATGTTTTGCATATTAATATAAATCAAACCAAATTGTGGAATAGATGCCAATTGATATGTATAATAATTGATTATTGTAATATGTTTTTATTTTAATTTAATGTCATTGTATATATTTTTGAACTGCCAGTTTGTTCCACCCGGTTTGTTTTGTTACTGTGATTTTGACTACTTGTTTGGTGTGATATTTCCGGCTGCTTTGAATAGAGCCATCGTTATCATTGCGATCTGGGCCGGACTAAACGTCCGCTACTTATTGCTTGAATGGTATCTTAAACGGTGTAGAAGTGTTCGTTTGTCGGGAATGAACAGTACTCTTTTTAAAAAGTGTACTGTTCATTTCTGATACACGGATACTTTTAAGCCTGTATTGGAAATAAACAGGCCACTTTTATCAAAGGTTGCCACTGGCGACGAGGTATAAGTGGGATGTAAGTATGAAACATTTGGGCCTACTCTTATATCATAAGACAACTGTCAAGGGATCTTTTACATGCAAGCCAATGTAAACACGAAACCTCGGTTTTTGTCCCTTCCGAACAACTAGACAGCTGTCCTTGTCAGGTCAACAAGTGGAAACCACGTTGCAAAATCACCCAATAGAAACGTCTAGTGTTTTAATATCAATACATTGGTGAGAAAGATAAAACACGGATGGTTAGATGTGCTACATTAATCAACAAAAAAGTTGAAATCAAATGAAAGTGCTAATTTACTAGCATAGAACATAATTTTAGTTTGTTTGTAGTTGAGTCTAAAGTGACAATCAAAAGAAATCAAATGCTTCAAAAGAGGTGGTTAAAACGAAAACATATTCTGGGAAGAATTTATACATGTTACAAATATATTTACAAGAAATTTGTGGTTGAAAATGTTGTTGTAGATAACAGAGTCTACTGTTAATGACAAATCACGACGTGGTACAGGAAATAATTCAATTCATGACTTTAATAATAGAAATACTTCAACCTAGGCTTCAATGTTTATTTATAAAATGAAAATGAAATGTTGTTTGACGTCCTACTTTAAGCAGCTACGAACAGATTTGTCTTTAAAAATCGAACATTTTCTTTGTTTACTAACCGGGGTATTGGACCGCAATGAACCAATGATGATCATGTTGTATGTGACCGGTGGCTTTAACGGACCGCCAAGTCATCACTGGAGTCTGGAATTGACTTTCTTGGCTGGGTGTGTTGGGTGTGGACTGGAATTCCGAATCCTGCAATGGGGATTCCGAATTTTATCCGAAAATTTCATCGGATTCACCTGACACTGTCGCCCGCAAATTTACTAATTATTAAGTCGCCTTCACCCTGTTTGTGGGGATACGCCAGAAACGTCTCCCTATGGTTCGTAACTACCAAATAAATTCAATTTTAAGGCATCAGCAAGTTTGATCATAGCTGGTCTGCTGGCTGAATATGAGTGCGAGACACTCACACACCATGACATGAAATTACAGAGTCGGGATGTCAGGAATGGTCTCAAATTGCGGGAAATGGCCTTCCATTTCCAAAAAAACATAAATGAATTGTGTCACGTACGCCTTTGCATGTCCGCACTCACTTCGTCAAGGCCACCTGTTATACGGCCTTGACCCAGCGAAAGAACGTTATCTCAGTCCCCGTCCCCATAAATCAGATAAGCCACTAAATCGCATATTTGGGGTTCATTTTTCAAAATCTTCCAGTATTTTAGTGATAAAACAAATAATAAGCATATGCAATATTCCTCAAATTAAATAATTCAGTCGATGTAGCAGTTATAACCGTTCTTTCACCTGTAAAACTGACAATTTCGTCGGCGCAATAACTACATCATGATTGCTCCAAGTCGCTTGGAGTAAACGTATGTTAATATAAAAATGTACAAGAAAAGATTAGACAACTTACTTAAGCTAGGTATAAATAGCGCTTTAGCTATCTCTAATCCGTTTAGTTGTAGACAGAAAGTTAATGTTATAGACTAGTTCACTGCACGAAACAAATGATATAGCATATGTTAATCACTAACACGTGGTTGCATGTTTTTTTCTTTGTGGTACGTTGCTTGTTTTCAACGCTTAAGTCTGTTTATATTAAGCTATCTCATATCATATTGACAGATGGATCATTGAGGTGAACAGATTTCTCCTCGTTACCCTAGATTTTCATAATGTAGCTTAGTACCCCATATGTTTGGCACATACCACTTTCCATTAGTCAAAAAACATTAAAATACAAATATGCATGTCGTGTATTAAAAAAAACTTCATAAAACTATGTATATTATCCTATGAAATGTGTCTAGAGCATTGCACAGTCCATATGATATAATGTTCAATAGAATACCCATAGGGGGGTAACGTTTCAAAAGCTTAATAATTCATCATGGCCTTAGTCAAAGTTCGCAGGATTTAAATCAAAGGGCTTTGCCACTCTCTCTACATATATTAACTATAATCATGCATATTACCTATGATCTGGGAATATAATGGCTCTAATAATCGGTATGTTTTTTTAAAAAACAATTCATACTTGACGGTGAATAGACAGTTTGATTTAAATTGGCATGTATAATAATATCCCTCGTGCTAATCATTCATTCATTAGGAATGGTTAAAAGTCAATGTGCGGACAAGAATAACCGTAAGCCCATTCATTCTCTAACTTGAGTGTACAGAATATGAATGAATATAAGAATAGACTCAGTGTGCAGTCAAGATTAAATCCCATTCATTCATCATCTTTGTTGTACTAAAACATTTTAAACCGCGGGTACAGCCGACAATATGTATTCCAAAATAAAAGGCAAATACCGACTTCCAATACATTAAAAAGTAGCCTTATCTTACCTCACCATGATCATTTAGATCAGTTTTACGCCCCCCCCTCTATAGTTATGTGAAATTACCATTACTTTCTACTGTATTTAAGATGTTTTACTTTTCTACGAAAGAATGACTAGTTTCTATCCATTCAGCCATGTATTGCCAGTATGACGCATTAAGACTTTAATACTAACTCGGATTTCTCGGCGGGTTCCGTAGCATTCATCACACTTTGGGCGTCATTCGTCAAGATATACTAGATTCCACATTGGTGTGTACGTAAAAGAGCCCTTGACAGTTTGAATTCGATATAAGATAAGGCCGTAGCTCTGCTGGCCGAGAAAGTTCACTCGGATTTTCCTTCGTCAGTGATTAAGGTCGCAGGGCCTGACAAGGGACAACGTATAGTTGTAAAATAACCCTTGACAATTGAAATTCGAAATAAGAATAGGCCGTAGCCCCAATTTCCGGGCAAAATGTCCACAGTAGCACACTGTATGGCGTATGGCCGTCTTTATTATTCCAGTTGGGGCAGAGAAGTAGGATGTCAAACCCCGTTTCATTGTGCAAATATACATGTGCGTGTCCTTGAATAGTATATTTATAATAAATTAAATATAAATATTTTGCAATGTGTTCTATTTATCTACGTTCTACCAGACACCAACATATGACATCTAGTAGGATGGGGGTATTTTTAGATCCCAAGAGGCTTTGGCACTCAATTACGACTTGTTCATCATTTCAGTCAATTAACTCACTTCAACAAACAACTCTAGTCATCTAGTTAAGTAGAAAATACACAAATCGACAGAAAAATATAGAAAATAACAAATAATCCTCAAAGAAGCCATCCATCATGAAATATCTATTATAAAAAGAAGCTAGGAAGAAAAGATAATTAAGTTGTATGAAGCTTATCGAGTGATTTACAATAAACGAGGGCAAACTAGATCCCCCTTCTGACACCAATGCTTGTAAATAGTCTTATTAAAAAGCCGAGAAAATACCATCGTCCTGACGATATTATTCAAGTGGTAAGCTATGTCATAATTCTTACTTGAAGATGTCATTCTAATTCATAGACTGACACCTGGTATGCAATCGCCTTATAGACGCATCAATCGCATCGATTATTATCATACTCATCGTAGTAAAGGATTTCGTGATTCATCTAGATTTGATATTTTTATGGTTTGAAGGGGGATCATAGCCAATGGCGGTATAGCATATATAGTTCTTATTTGTAATAAAGTTTCAAAACTTAAAAAAATATTATCACACCAGTTCCGTCTGTGGTAATGAAATTAAGTTGTCTTCGAATTTTATGATTGATAAAGAAACGATATTTTCATGGTTTGATTTGGAATGATAGACAATGGAGTCTTTGTGATACGAGTATAAGATGGTTCTGATTTCTGTCGAAAGAAAAAGAATAAAGTTTCAAAACTTAGATCATTGGCACAGAACTAATATTCATGGTGTAAGAATCACTAGTTTAAACATTGTAGCGGTGAACACCATTTTAGTCAATATTAGTGTGTTTGCTATTCATTTTAACCTTAAATATCCCACTGTACCCCAGTGCATTGACAACTGACATAAATAATGATGTTAGCTCGGTTTATCATTTTGGTGACCGTGGGTATTTGCACAGAGGGTACATTTTCTAATTTTTAAATTCACATTTCAGTAACAAAAGAAATGGAAATAGCGTTTAAAGTCTCGTCAATACGATACTTTGAGGAACATCGACATTTCCACCGAATCGTTTACGTGCACTACCATTTTGTTAAGGGGACATCCGTGGCGTGAAACACTCTGTTTACTGGTCCATGTCTTCTTACAAACAACCACTAGGTTTACACTAAAATGTGTTCTAGGAAGTTCATTTTGGGGAGTCGCGGAGGCTCAGCGAGTACACCCTTGTCTCGCTAACATGGAGGTTTCGTGTTCGATCTCGGTAAGTGGTGCACGGCAATTGGTCTGATAAAGAACACTATCTAGTCGTTCGGATGGGGCGAAAATTCGGGATCCCGTGTACACATTGGCGTGCTCGTAAATAACACCCTTGACAGTCAGAATTCGCCATATATATTATTTACCAATGTCTACTTACATAAACATTATACAGTATTAAATAATATATTTCTCACAATTGTGAAAGTATTAAAATTTTGCGCTTCCCTACGTGCATATGATAACGATGAAATAAACCGGAAGTTGAAGTTATAAAACTGTGTTTCAACAGCATTGACTGAATCAAGAGCACTATAATAGCTTGTCAATGTCTCATTGTATTTTGTATCGACAAACCTATCGAATAATTAGAACAGAAGATGCTGAGGATTAAAGTTGATTTGATTTCAATCATAGACCGGAAGTCTCCTCCATTCTTTAGTTCTGATTAGTGTTTTAATATTGATTACCTTACTGTGCATCATTGATCATCAGGCGGAAACGTCGTTGTAATGAGACATTCATTCGGTCATATTCAGGATTTTATGTATTCGACTTGCATGTTGAATTAATTAGGTAGTGTGTCTTTGGAAATAAAGGATAGAGATAGAGTGAGGCTGGGATTGGGGGGGGGGGTTGACGTAGCACAAATTAGGTCGTATCCAGTAGACATGGTACAGGGGTTAATCAGCGAAATGGATGTATGAGATGTGTTGTTGACGTTTGGGAAAGTAGACGAGGGGAAATGTGTAGGGGGTGATAGTAGATGTATTATGAGTGGTTGGAGTGGCTGTGGTGTTATGGTGAAATACTATGCCGCCACCGTAACACCACAGCTTTATGATTTGTTAGACAGGAGTGATGTAATAAGTCCGACAATAATAAATAACATATTTTGTGATTTAATTGTCTTCTTTTCCCACTTGCACTGGTTGTGCGCCATTTTGAAACTAGCTGACGAAGACAGCTCGGGCGGCGATTGTTCGACTCTGAGCTGCTCTGTCAGTATCTAACAAACGCATTTATTTCGCGTACAACTTTTAAAAACCAAATGTCAGTATGGTATTTCTCACATATGGTATTTCTGAAAGCGAGTAATCTCGACTTAAACTATAGTCTATAGCCTACTTACTACACTCGTCACTAGGCCTCCTATACATATAATATTCCATTTCCACCCTTGTTAATTAACACTCCTTATCCAGAGTTATAATCCGAATGTTTTTTTTTTTATCGAGATCCGTAGGTATTTACCATATTGCTAGATTTTTATAAGGCAAACGTATGTTTTAACCTTGACCGATTACTCAGTGATAAGCCTCCGCCGCAAAAAGAGTTCTCGCCTTTTATTGTTGGTATAATGACTTCCTCATGTGTGGCAGGTTAGTTTGCTTCTAAAATCACTGTTTTCCATTCCAAAAAATACAAAAGTAATTTTCTACCAGACAACCATGGTTCTATTCACTGAGACTAGATAATTTTTCTCGGTGTAAGGATATTGTCGCTATGGATATGTCCATACACTGTTGAGAAAATGATCCCATTGGTTTGCATAGCAACAAATCGAGCGTTAATCAACTCTGTACTGAAAATTTTGTGCGTGATATATAGAACTGTCTTCACACATTCGGTTTATAATTAGCGATACACAGGTACAGTGGCAAGTGTTCTACTTCACAGACTAATACCTCAAAAGTACCTCCGCGCGAAATCCCAGATTTTGGTACATGTAAAAGAAAAAGAAATAGTGCCCGTGCGCGTGCCAGTAATAGAAAAACTAAGAGTTCGCGCATAAAAATGCACGAACGTACCAGGCGCGATGTCATCTAGATTAATACACAGGAGATGAATGGAGTTTAACGTCCACTCAACATAAAGTAGTTCATTTCGGGACAAAACACATGGTTCATTTTCATTTCAATAATTAGCTTGCGCGTAGGGATCCTTAGCAGCAGGAAGACCCGTAGGCGGCACTACTTATTGTCATGAAAAAGCGGAGACGCGAAACAACAACATTTGACCCAATGACAGACCGTATGATATAAAGCGTACGCGTAATTCCATTCAGCCACTCAACGCCCGGGGCTTACACGAAATATCCACTGCTTAGAATAACTGCTTACCATTGTGGTTCATTCTTTACTAATTTTAGTTTCATTGTTTGCTTACTGTGTCGGGATTTGAACACAAACTCGACTGGTTTTATCTCCAGGCGTAGACAAATTTTGAAAAAAAAGTACTATGCAGTTGAAAAAAAGGCAATGGCCGAAAAATATTAGATATGTTTTAAATCTAACCCAGCCGACCATCAAATTAATTACTCGTTGGCGATTTTAGGCATTAAAGAAGCTGGCCAAATTTTCTCTTCGTCAGGGTAAATAAATATTCGTTTAATTACCAAAATATGAAGAGAAATCCTGCTTAAATTCCCAGCTCGAAATATTGAGACCCAAGATGTCAATTTTTTGACACTTCTCTGTCGTCACAGACGATGCAAACTTATTGATGCAATATTAAGTGTACGCACTATAGCTTTGGAGCCGGAAAAAGCAAAATCGAACCGGACAAAATAGTCTAAAAAATGCGGGGCTTGATCCAAAATTACGTATGTCTAACTGAAAAGTAATGTTAATCATCTCTTGAAATGTATTATTTATATTTGGTCGGCGGAATGCATATGTACTTTTTCAAATTGAAATTGATACACGTCTGGTACCCTTCACTGGCTGAATTAAAGAGAATGATGGAGGTATGGGGAGTGTTTAATGTCAAAATACGCTACGCTTGTTATTTCTTATTTCTGTTGCTGTACTCACAGCGGGGAGCTGCCTGTAGTGATAGATGACCTCCAGTAGAAACTTTTTTTCTTCTTTTGTTGGGACCATGTTGATGTGCACGCGAAGACGTACGGACGGAGAATGAAAAGTTGCCACACACGATTCAAAACAGTTTGTGCAACCCGCAGTTTGCGCCCAAAAAAATCTACTGAATTTGATTTCAGCAAAATTTGATGCCAATCTTTTTTGGCCGTCAATAACACCCACAGACGATCAAAAAACCTGTCAAAAGATTTGACGTCAACTTTTTTGTCAAAAGTTTTGAGCGTGTGTAGGCCGCTTTACGTAACTCTTAGCACACCAATAACTCGCTTGGAACACAGAAAACACAACAAACAAACAACGATTGGTGAAGTCAAAGGGTGATTGCTAGCTAGTAAAGAAGGTCGTCTCCATCGCTAGCGGACGGCTAGATGTTGTTTTTTTATGACGTCGTATCACAGAGATTCAAATATCGTCTACTGGAACAATGACATTTATTTTGTGGTCTTGATAGACACTATTTCGTGTTCTTTGACAATATTATACCTCCATTGTCCCCTACTAACCATTCGCTTATTAGTTGTAAATTATTAAAAATCTAAAGCGGGTACAATACAACTTTGTCACGCAAGAAACTCCCTGTATATCGAGTTTATAGTGGCTAGCCAATCGTCAATTATTTGTTTCTCGGAAAGGACATTTAGATTATTTCCTTCGTTTTATGGGACAGTGATTTATGTTTGGAATCATTTATTAATGATCTTTTCAGTTATTCTATGCGGTTAGTATATTCTCTTTATCAGAGAGGGAGAGAGGGGAGAGAGAGAGACGAGAGAGAGAGAGAGAGTGATGGGGTTTAACGTCCAATAGACATAAACTAAATAATTTCTGGACTAATCCCCGAAGAAAACTTTTTAAAAGTGATCATTGTTTAATTATCCTTAAAATGAAAATAATATTTAACGCATTCATAATTTAATATGCCTAAATAATAAATAATCCACGCGACAAAAGACCACAGGTAACTATGGAAAAAAATGACCAAAGAATCATGCTGAAGAGCTTTCAAAAACCCAGTTCCATTTAATTTTACATTTTCCTAACAATTCTATTTCACTTTATAATGTCATCAATATGTGAGTTCGTTGAATTAAATTTCAAATACCCCCCCACCCTGTTTGAGCAAGGCCATAACAGCGTATACACTGCAATGTACTTGTTTCATTCTGATGCGCAATGCCCCCACATCCCCCTCCCCATAAAATCTTTATTGAAATGAAATGACATGGAGTTTGCCGCCCTTTTGCCATTTTCCTACTTGGCTACTCAATACAGGCAAACGGCCAGACAGTGTTGGTACGGCCCAGGAAATCGATGTTTGGGGATTGTTTATCTTGGTTATGGACAACGGCAAAGAGCAAAAACGGACAAAAATGTATGGTCAAAACGGTCAAAATTTTGGTCATAACGGACAAACATTGGTCATAACGGCCAAAATATTTTATTGGTTATGGTTTACGGAATGAAATATATTTAAAAAACATAAGAACAAAAACAATTTTAATATATTTTATTTTTGAATGGCCATAAATTATTTTATTTTTATAACAAAAATAACAACAAAAAATAAACACGGAGGCATATTTTTCATATTTACATGATCTATTCAAAGAAATATAATAATACAAAATAGGAAGAAATATGCAGAGTAGATAAAGAGTTGGCTAAAGTTAATATCCGATTGACTTTAAATTTATACCCGGTGTTTCAGGTCATGAGACGAAGAAGCCCTTTTTTTGCCTGTTATGACCAAATATGTTTTGGCCATTATGACCAAATATGTTTTTGCATTTTTTGCTTTTGGCCGTTATGTCCACAACCCGTTCATCTTTTACTCCATAAATTGACAAAATGCCACCAATCTTTACTGCATATTTTTGTAAACATTCCTTCTTACATCTCCCAGTTCAGTCAATATATGTTTCTAGTTTGTTTGAAGTTTTGCCAATCCTGGTCATAATTTGATTTTACAGCACGCTTGTGAATTTTGTTTCTCTTTCTCGCAAGTTATCTAATACTATTGGGGGGTTGGATTGCCGAATGGTTAGCACGTGCGCGCTGTATCATAAAGCCAGTCATTGAGTCAACTGGCGTGGTTTCGAATCCCCGATTGCACGTGACAAGGAGTAGGGTCGTCTGTCCATGCTCGTGGGTTTTCACCGGGTCCTCCGGGATCCTCCTACTGCTAAAGAACCCTACGTTAGTCCCGAAATTACCTAGATTGTCAGTTCACATGTAAAAGCCGCACAGGGAAACTCGTCGAATCACCAACTCGGTGTGTATGTATGCCTACAATAATTTGGAAACGGTAATGGCATCATGCATTGTCAACTGGCAAACCCCTCCTGCAAAAATTCCTGGATTCGCCTCTGAACCTGATCCTACATTACCGTTTCTACAGGCCAACACGGGGCTTTGTTACAGTCATCGCGATGCCAAGGTCTACATCGCTTTAAACCCGGAGACAGTTGAGAGAACTAAAAAAGTGCAGACCATATTCTGGAAAGTTTGTCTATAGGATGGAGGTCATAGGGCGGTAATAATATTGGTAAAGGAGACACAGCTGCTGAGGGCATGGCAAAGAAAAATCAAGGTCTCGTTGAATGGCAGTAGGAATTCGATAAATAGAAGGCGAAACGTCGCTGCATGGGCAATATGTAAGAGCTAAATCTGCCTAGCGCAGGTCTTTATTTTGGCCTTAAATTTGTATATAAGTTATCAATGAAACTTTTCGTAACATAGCAAGACCATAATCAACCCTCGATGCCATCGGATGGCCCCGATTTTAAGTATATTCTATATTTACGTGACATATTCTGTTAGTTTAACTTTGTCAATTCCTGGGGCGGTCGGTGGCCGAATTGTTTAGATCGTAAGGTATGTCGGTTGTGGGAGAGCTTGGGGAAAACCCACGCAGTTTGACGTTAAAGGGGTTTTGAACATCGGATTTCACAACGTTCAACACAGGAATCGTTGATCTCGACTACCAGAAATTGCTCAAGTCCTCTATTGATTACCTTAATAAACAAGACGTGTCTATTTAGTGATATTTCTGATAGTAGTTACCCCGAGCTTACATTTGCATTTTCTGGAATTTTCAATTACGATTGTACGATTATGTTTCATGATGAGTTAATAACAGGGGTAATGGAAAAACGAAGACTTTGTAACTTAATTTAATTTTATAAATTAAGAAATAAAAGGAAAGACACCAAAGGCAATAAAGAATTTTTTTTTAAAAATATTTATTACAACAAGCGGTGTACATCACCCCTTTTTAAAGACTTAAATAAAATTAAATAGTTTGTCTTGATTTAAAGGAGGCAAGTGGCTAAATTGATATTATCCACAGTCTACGGCATTGTAAACACGACTTATTAGTAAAAAAAAAATCAACATTGCTTACTCTTCGCAGTGTTCCGTTTGACTAGACCTAATCCCACTAAACACTGTCGTAATAAAAGCAAATTTCGGTTCCAAATTATGACTGGTCAATAGTCGGATTAACAACCAATACTAAACTGTGTAACACTTTAAACAGAGCCCCAGGTATGTTTACATAACGCTACGTCACGTTATTACACACAATTAACCATTGTATGACAGAATGTAAAACAAAACAAAGAAAATACGCGTAACAAACGATGCTATCAAGGTAAACAATACTGTCTGGGGATGAACACTACTCTCGCCGTTTTTTACACCTTAAATCACTGTCTAAAGTTTTATTGAAGGCTCCAGATTAAACGAAAGACATATTGCTGTACCGAGAAGAGACTTGATTGGACGGAAAGAATAGATACACTCCCTCAAAAGCTCAAGTATGAGAATTCAATCCAACAATGGCCAGAGGGATTTGTCGGCCCATTGCTTCGGGGATAATTGTAGTACTATGAGCCTTTCTGTCTGACGTGGAGAGCGGGAATTGACCGATCGACCCATGCATCTTTTCTTACTATAGACTAGGCCCGATTGTGGATAAAAGTAAAGCAAGAGGCATTTTTTAGTAGGATTTGGTATCCAGGCTATTTAACCTATTTCAAGGGTGCTGATTACACAAAAATAGGATACCAAGCTGAAAAAAATGTTTTTGACCCTCAAAATTGAAAAACGAAATGGCCGCCAAAATGGCATCAAATTGTGACGGGCGTGCACAGTATCTGTGTCTATGATTTTATTAATCCTTTTTAATTTTTGAAATATTGACTTTTCAAGACATTCAAAGAATGCTGATCATGAACAAATAAGATTACAACCTAAATAAAATTTTGGGACCCCCATATATGGAAAACAAAATGGCCGCAATAGTCACCTTAAATGATGTTATTTGTACTGAGATTGTATTCTTGTTGATATTATTTTTAAATGTGACTTTTTCAAGACATTAAAACACTGCTGTTCATAAAAATATTGGACATCAAGGTGATCATAATGTTTTTGAACCACAAAATATAAAGAACAAAAATGGCCGTCATATTCGTCTCTCCTAGTGGTATGTGTGCACAGTGTATCATCATCTGTGAAACTGTCATAATCGTTAAACCTGTTCTTTCTGATTAACTGACGTTATTGTACCCTAAAAGGTAATGATATACAAATACACAAGTGCAAATCTTCATGAAAACTAAATCCATGTCCTTGTTGGTGACAGCTAAGCAGTTGCAAAAAAAATAGCTGTTTGAGAAACGGAAAACAGCAATTACTATATGACCAAAAATATATACTGAGCGCCAAGGAAAACGCATCACTTAGTTTTTCATATAACAAAATGATCCTGTAAACATATCTTATTTATTTTGCTTCTTATTGTGAACATTATTCAAATGGGAACACACCAATAACAACACATCCGTACACACATGGATGTACGACACAGATGTCAGTAGCGCGTGTGTCCTCCACTGGCTCTTACTCACGCTGTGCAGCGATGTCGCATGGAATTAACCAATGTGTGAAAGAAGGCTTTAGGGCAAGAGCAGATTCCAAAGCAGCAATGGTGTGCATCTGTGGTCTCCGATATAGACGGTGTCCAATCTCATCCCAGACATGTTCTATCGGTGCCATGCCCATGACATTGATGTATTTAGGATCCAGCTAGGTAGTCCATAGTAAAACGGGCGGTATGCGAACGTGCATTATCCTGTTAAAGGGGTGAAGTTGTGGGTGCTCTAGAAACATTGGAACAACAATTGGTTGCAAGACATCATCACAGTAGGTTACAGCATTAAGGCGACCCCTGCAAATGTGAAGGGTGGTCCGGTGATGAACTGTGAAGCCTCCCCACACCATTACCCTCTCCCCACCCCATCGATTCGTTTTGAAGACGCAGCAGTCTGCAAGACGTCTCCACATACGGTGACGGCCATCAGCGTGATAATGATGAAAGCGACTCTCATCACCGAAGAACACACTTTGCCAGTCTACTCTATGTCTGGTGTCCTTGAGCCCATATCAAATGCCACTGACTGTGATGATTCCCGAGGATAGCACAAACATAAGGTCGTCGTGCACGGAATCCTACTTCTCTTAGACGACGTGTTGCAGTTACTGGTCCTTGTCTTCCGACGACTGCTGCACTTGTTCGAGTCGCTGGACGAAATCTGTCACACAGATGAGTGACCTGGATGTAGCGGTCTTGGTACTGGGTTGTAACGCGTTGTGGACAAGGACGTTGACGGTCACGTGTTGATCCGGTAACTTGAATACATTATACCAACCTTACAATAGTGGACTGATGACAATTCAAGTGTCTGGCAATAGCCAGCCCAGGACATTCCCTTGCCTTCATTTCGTTGAATTTCAGTGAGTGTTAGCAACTCTAGCACGATTCCTTCACACATCCAACAACAAATTACGACAGATTGACGTTTCACAGTTTATGTACTGCACATTAAGTTGAAAACATTCTTTTAAAGGGCTCATACACAATTCTGCACGTGAATATTAAGGTTTTCATGTGCATCTCTTCCAATTTTTTTGTGCACACAGCCCGATATTTTTTTGCGTTTGGGAATATTGTATAAAATAATAGTTCATAGTATTGCATAATATTATACATACCAAACCGCCTATTAATAAAATGTCAGTATATATTTATTTCAACTAACAAAAGCAGTAACAGTTAAAATCTACAAAAATTAATATAATATCTCTGACTCTGGTTAAAAAATTATTTTTAAACAAAGATCTACAACCATACAATGGTATAAAATTGCGCGCAATGCTAAACTATATCAATCATAATGGAAGTAAATTCTTTCTGAAAAAAAAGACTCATACTAAGGCAGAATGTTTACGTATTAAAACCAATAGATATAGTCTGAGCAAATTAACTTTTTGGCATTCATGTCTTGGGGTCATTCAAGGCATATGGAAATATAAATATCAAATGGTATGATACATTATCAAAGAACCAAAATCCCCAAACCTCCCCATATTCCTGAGGTAATGGCCCGAGAAACCCCTCTCTGGCCATTGCTGGATTAGCTTCTGATACTTGAACTTGAGGAAGTGTGTCTATTCTTCCTGTTCTATCAAATCTATTTTAAGTACAGCAACATGTCACACAATTAGTTTTTCTGCAATATTATATTATACACTGGTTAATTGGGCATAATAAAATCGTGATTCATGACGTAACGTTATGTAAATATATTTGGTCGAATGTGGAGCTCTGTTACGCGGTAAGCTATTGGTTGTTAATCGGACTATTGACCAGTCATAATTTGGAACAAGAATTTGCATTCTTTACAGCAGTGATGAGTGGGATTAACTCTATAATCACACGAAACACTGGGAGGAGTATGCAACCTTCCCTGCTACTACTGGTAACAGAATTTTCAAGAAAACAAAGATCTACTTACAACCTATGGGCAACAAAATTGCATACCACGATCCAAAAAAAAAATATACCACGATCATAGTTAAATTAGGAACTCAATGCACATATTTGAAGTTCGAGAAACACTATATTTGACCATTATAATAATACTTTAGATAAAGGTAGCCTTTCTGGAATTTGTAAACTTGAGTTAGCAGTTGTAGAATATGTTAGCAGTTGTAGAACTGAAACATGGATTGAAGGCAGGGGGGGGGGGGGGGGTCTTGGTGTTTGTGTCGATACCTGCAAAAAATTGTTTGGTACAAAGCAATATATTCCAATTCCTCTTCAGATTATTGTTTTTTTCTGGAGATACAATAAAAAAGTGCTGTATTTGAATTAACATATAGAGTTTGATTGTCTTCAAAGTAGAGATTAAAATACTTTCTTGGGATATATTTTTCGCAAAACTAACCTTTAACCAGTAAATGAAATAAATAAAATAGAAGTATTTCCAATGGAAGGCAGTTTTCCACCTTGAGGGCGAAAAAAGTATCATTTTAGTTGTAGAGTGTAATGGTATAAATTTACAATGTGTTAATATGAAAACAAATCAGTATTTTCATAACGAGAATAATTTCTTTAGTGAAAAATCATCAAAACAACACTTTCGTATGCTGACATAGTAACTTCTACTCGTGTTTACATGTCTTTTAATGTGGCGTCGATACCCTTCTATAGTTAACGAAATATTAGTTCGGTTGAAGGAAATAATGTATTCGTTATAAAGAAAGGCAGTGTGAAGTTAGCTCGATTTTCGTTTTTAGTTTTTCATTATTGGCGAAAAACGAAAAACAACTAGCTCGTTTTTCGATATTGGCGAATGTCAAAAATCGAGCTACTCGTTTTTCGATATCCAAACTTCCATCTCAAAAAGCAGATTTAATGGATGTACATCTACAGAATATCTCTAAAACACATTTGATTAAATCAATTTGGTAAAACGAACTAAAGATATCATACATGAAGATGCCTGAGCAGTTAATTAACAAAAAAACTTATCTTTCTACTTGTTTTTTGATATTGGCGAATGTCGAAAAACGACATAATCGGAATTGAATCTCAAAAAGCAAATTTCAATGATGTATGTCTACAGAATGCCTCCAAAGCACATTTTGATTAAATCAGTATGTCGTTTTCCGACATTCGCCAATATCAAAAAGCAAGTAGAAAGATAAATTTTATGCTAATGCACTGCTCAGACATCCTCATTTATGATGATATCTTTAGTTCCTTTTACAAAACTGATTTAATCAAATGTGTTTGGATAAAATTAAAACCAAGTACGAACAATCCAAACCATAAGACAGAATTCGAAGTCCTAAAAACGTTATAGGAAAAATAGTGCATTCAAGCAAAATAGTGTAATCAACAAATGGACTGCTCCTCGTGTACAAAATACACGACAAGCAGTGGTAACAGGTGTCCGGAAGAGTAAGCTTACCCTGTCTGGCACCACACCCGCCATAGCTGCATCCAATCTATTAGGCGAAATGTCGGTAAAATAGAGTGATTGGCCATGAACTATCGGTATGCAAAATGCACGTGATTAACTGTCTTAATGATGTAGTAGACATTACATCTGCTTTTTTGAGATTGAAGTTTGAATATCGAAAAACGAGTAGCTTCATTTTTGACACTCGCAAAAATCGAAAAACGAGCTAGTTGTTTTTCGTTATTCGCCAATATTGAAAAACGAGTAGCACTTTTTTCGATATTCACCATTATTGAAAAACGAAAATCGAGCTAACTTCAAATTGTCATAAAGAAATAACTGTATCCTTTGAACGAATTAATTATTTGTTTAAACGAACTAACATTTCTTTATAAATATTAATATTTTGTTAATAGGAATTAATCAGTTATTTCGTTTAAACCAAATAATTAATTCGTGTAAACAAATATACTATTTCATTAAAAGTATTTAATATTTCGTTAAAACGATTAATGTTTCGTTTAAAGGAATTAATTAATATTTCGTTTAAAACGAATTAATATTTCGTTTAAATGAATTAATATTTCGTTTAAACGAATTAATTAATATTTCGTTTAAACGAATTAATTAATATTTCGTTTAAACGAATTAATATTTCGTTTGAATGAATTAATTCGTTTAAAACAAATTAATATTTCGTTTAAAACGAATTATTATTTCGTTTAAAACGAATTAATATTACGTTTAAAACGAATTAATATTTCGTTTAAAACGAATTAATATTTCGTTCAAAACGAATTAATATTTCGTTTAAACGAATTAATGTTTCGTTTAAACGAATTAACGTTTCGTCATACTGAATTTGTACTTCCTTAAAACGCATTAATATTTATAAAGTTGACCGTGGAACGCATGTTTGTAATGTTTCATCTGAACAAGCTGACTAATATAGCGCCATGATACTTTAAGCTTATCAAAAACGTTTTATTTAAAAAAAACAATATTTGACATAATGAAAGAATGAAATATTGTTTTATGGCACGTCAGCAACAACCGGGCTATATTGCGCTAATTTAACATTCAACGGATTATTTTAAACTGTTAAGTGATTCACACAATTAGTTCAATATTTATTCCAATTGATCAATCCTAACGAAAGTTATAGGCAACTAAATGTACTAGTTTAAAAATATCAAAGTCCTCTTTACGAACATTCAGTTAACAATTGCATTCAATCTGCGGGGGGTTTGTTGATCTTTTTGTTAAGTTTAATGGTTTATTCGTCTAAAGAAGTCAGATGTTTATATATGCACATAACATTGTAACTGTTTAATATGTTCTTAGCAACTAGGTCATTCAATGCTATTCTCACGACCTGGAATAACCTCAGGTATTATACATTCACAAATAAACAGAAACTTATATTATTAACTATTGATACAATTATTCTATCAAAACACACCTTTGAAACCCGATATTAAAACTTGCTTATTGAAAAACAGCCTAAAATACCCCGATATGCTTTTGTTATTATACATAGCGTTTTTAAGAATCACAAAATCTCCGGGAATCACAAATCGCATGTCACAATCTGCAATAGTTAATTTCGATATGGGGATATTTAGACGTCGGCGGAAATTGTTTTTTTTATAAAAATTATTTTAATTCAGATGTATTTCAAATAAAACAAGGGAGTAAAGTTATTCCGTGTATAAATAACAGGCCTCGTCAACTGAACATACCCATAATAATGAATGCGTTGACAAATAAAAACCGCGTTCAACAAACGAAACAACATAGAGAACAGCTAATTGCACAGTTAATTATTTTAATCATTCACAAATAAAGCTAACATATTACGTAGTATTTTTTTTTAATATCTTCAAAAATGATAATTTGATTGGGCGGTGTATTATTTTAAACAAACACTTAATTAAAGATAATAAATTTCACAAACCTTTCATTGTGCATTTCAATATATAAAAGATAGTAAGCTGGCACTGCCAGGCAGGATACGCCCACATTTTCGAGAGATGGATAGAGGACAAGCAATACCGAAAGTGGTTTTCCCTACAATCAAAGGTCATAATTCATTAAAGGGACAATAACACTCTTGCTGGCTCTTGACAGGTCCAGAAAAAAAATTAGCCTTATTCTAACTACAAGATGTTTAAGTGTCCTACCTGTTGTGTAAATTATCCATTACAACCTATCTTACTTGTCCAGAGTGTTCGAAAATATGTTTAAATCCAAGTTGCATTTGAAAGTGCTTACGTAATGCTTTTCAAACCATGTTACGGCATGTAGTTGAATTTTTCCAATTTTTAAAATTAGGTGTGTTAAGATGAAATTGGTATCATTTTTTAATTGAAATATTGTAAAATAGTACAAATTGTTGACAAGAATAAAGATTGGAACATATTATTCAGTTACAACAAGAGTGGTATTGGGGCTTTAAGTTACAATTTGATATGCGCAAATATCGAAAAGAATCATGATCTTCAGGTTATAAACATGCATTTCAAGTTTCATTAAAATCGAATTACAATTGTGACCTCTACAGAGCCCACAACTTTAATATGCCATATTTTTACACCGTTCGCGTACAAACGGCGGCCATTGTGTCTGGCAATTATGGTCGATATTCTAGAAATTCGAACTCAACCTTCCGTAGGGTGTTATGATGATAGAGTCAAATAGACTAGGCCCGATTGTGGATAAAAGTAAAGCAAGAGGCATTTTTTAGTAGGATTTGGTATCCAGGCTATTTAACCTATTTCAAGGGTGCTGATTACACAAAAATAGGATACCAAGCTGAAAAAAATGTTTTTGACCCTCAAAATTGAAAAACGAAATGGCCGCCAAAATGGCATCAAATTGTGACGGGCGTGCACAGTATCTGTGTCTATGATTTTATTAATCCTTTTTAATTTTTGAAATATTGACTTTTCAAGACATTCAAAGAATGCTGATCATGAACAAATAAGATTACAACCTAAATAAAATTTTGGGACCCCCATATATGGAAAACAAAATGGCCGCAATAGTCACCTTAAATGATGTTATTTGTACTGAGATTGTATTCTTGTTGATATTATTTTTAAATGTGACTTTTTCAAGACATTAAAACACTGCTGTTCATAAAAATATTGGACATCAAGGTGATCATAATGTTTTTGAACCACAAAATATAAAGAACAAAAATGGCCGTCATATTCGTCTCTCCTAGTGGTATGTGTGCACAGTGTATCATCATCTGTGAAACTGTCATAATCGTTAAACCTGTTCTTTCTGATTAACTGACGTTATTGTACCCTAAAAGGTAATGATATACAAATACACAAGTGCAAATCTTCATGAAAACTAAATCCATGTCCTTGTTGGTGACAGCTAAGCAGTTGCAAAAAAAATAGCTGTTTGAGAAACGGAAAACAGCAATTACTATATGACCAAAAATATATACTGAGCGCCAAGGAAAACGCATCACTTAGTTTTTCATATAACAAAATGATCCTGTAAACATATCTTATTTATTTTGCTTCTTATTGTGAACATTATTCAAATGGGAACACATCAATAACAACACATCCGTACACACATGGATGTACGACACAGATGTCAGTAGCGCGTGTGTCCTCCACTGGCTCTTACTCACGCTGTGCAGCGATGTCGCATGGAATTAACCAATGTGTGAAAGAAGGCTTTAGGGCAAGAGCAGATTCCAAAGCAGCAATGGTGTGCATCTGTGGTCTCCGATATAGACGGTGTCCAATCTCATCCCAGACATGTTCTATCGGTGCCATGCCCATGACATTGATGTATTTAGGAGCCAGCTAGGTAGTCCATAGTAAAACGGGCGGTATGCGAACGTGCATTATCCTGTTAAAGGGGTGAAGTTGTGGGTGCTCTAGAAACATTGGAACAACAATTGGCGACCCCTGCAAATGTGAAGGATGGTCCGGTGATGAACTGTGAAGCCTCCCCACACCATTACCCTCTCCCCACCCCATCAATTCGTTTTGAAGACGCAGCAGTCTGCAAGACGTCTCCACATACGGTGACGGCCATCAGCGTGATAATGATGAAAGCGACTCTCATCACCGAAGAACACACTTTGCCAGTCTACTCTATGTCTGGTGTCCTTGAGCCCATATCAAATGCCACTGACTGTGATGATTCCCGAGGATAGCACAAACATAAGGTCGTCGTGCACGGAATCCTACTTCTCTTAGACGACGTGTTGCAGTTACTGGTCCTTGTCTTCCGACGACTGCTGCACTTGTTCGAGTCGCTGGACGAAATCTGTCACACAGATGAGTGACCTGGATGTAGCGGTCTTGGTACTGGGTTGTAACGCGTTGTGGACCAGGACGTTGACGGTCACGTGTTGATCCGGTAACTTGAATACATTATACCAACCTTACAATAGTGTACTGATGACAATTCAAGTGTCTGGCAATAGCCAGCCCAGGACATTCCCTTGCCTTCATTTCGTTGAATTTCAGTGAGTGTTAGCAACTCTAGCACGATTCCTTCACACATCCAACAACAAATTACGACAGATTGACGTTTCACAGTTTATGTACTGCACATTAAGTTGAAAACATTCTTTTAAAGGGCTCATACACAATTCTGCACGTGAATATTAAGGTTTTCATGTGCATCTCTTCCAATTTTTTTGTGCACACAGCCCGATATTTTTTTGCGTTTGGGAATATTGTATAAAATAATAGTTCATAGTATTGCATAATATTATACATACCAAACCGCCTATTAATAAAATGTCAGTATATATTTATTTCAACTAACAAAAGCAGTAACAGTTAAAATCTACAAAAATTAATATAATATCTCTGACTCTGGTTAAAAAATTATTTTTAAACAAAGATCTACAACCATACAATGGTATAAAATTGCGCGCAATGCTAAACTATATCAATCATAATGGAAGTAAATTCTTTCTGAAAAAAAGACTCATACTAAGGCAGAATGTTTACGTATTAAAACCAATAGATATAGTCTGAGCAAATTAACTTTTTGGCATTCATGTCTTGGGGTCATTCAAGGCATATGGAAATATAAATATCAAATGGTATGATACATTATCAAAGAACCAAAATCCCCAAACCTCCCCATATTCCTGAGGTAATGGCCCGAGAAACCCCTCTCTGGCCATTGCTGGATTAGCTTCTGATACTTGAACTTGAGGAAGTGTGTCTATTCTTCCTGTTCTATCAAATCTATTTTAAGTACAGCAACATGTCACACAATTAGTTTTTCTGCAATATTATATTATACACTGGTTAATTGGGCATAATAAAATCGTGATTCATGACGTAACGTTATGTAAATATATTTGGTCCAATGTGGAGCTCTGTTACGCGGTAAGCTATTGGTTGTTAATCGGACTATTGACCAGTCATAATTTGGAACAAGAATTTGCATTCTTTACAGCAGTGATGAGTGGGATTAACTCTATAATCACACGAAACACTGGGAGGAGTATGCAACCTTCCCTGCTACTACTGGTAACAGAATTTTCAAGAAAACAAAGATCTACTTACAACCAATGGGCAACAAAATTGCATACCACGATCCAAAAAAAAATATACCACGATCATAGTTAAATTAGGAACTCAATGCACATATTTGAAGTTCGAGAAACACTATATTTGACCATTATAATAATACTTTAGATAAAGGTAGCCTTTCTGGAATTTGTAAACTTGAGTTAGCAGTTGTAGAATATGTTAGCAGTTGTAGAACTGAAACATGGATTGAAGGCAGGAGGGGGGGGGGTCTTGGTGTTTGTGTCGATACCTGCAAAAAATTGTTTGGTACAAAGCAATATATTCCAATTCCTCTTCAGATTATTGTTTTTTTCTGGAGATACAATAAAAAAGTGCTGTATTTGAATTAACATATAGAGTTTGATTGTCTTCAAAGTAGAGATTAAAATACTTTCTTGGGATATATTTTTCGCAAAACTAACCTTTAACCAGTAAATGAAATAAATAAAATAGAAGTATTTCCAATGGAAGGCAGTTTTCCACCTTGAGGGCGAAAAAAGTATCATTTTAGTTGTAGAGTGTAATGGTATAAATTTACAATGTGTTAATATGAAAACAAATCAGTATTTTCATAACGAGAATAATTTCTTTAAATAATTTGTTTTATTTGTGATGGTCCCAAAATCTTTATTTTAGCTTGGTAAACAATTTCACTGGTGTTAGCATCTTTAAAATGTCTGAAAAATTCACATTTAAAAAGATTATCAACAAGAATTCAGTCTCAGTTGATGATGTACCATGCATAAAGAACATCACTATGGCGGCCATTTTGTTTTTCAAATTTGAGGGTCCCAAATTTTATTTTTAGGTTAAAATCCTATTTATCCATGATCAGCATTCTTTGAATATCTTGAAAAGTCAATATTTCAAAAATTAAAAAGGATTAATACAATTATAGACACAAATACCGTGCCCGTCCGTCACAATTAGATGCAATTGTGGCGGCCATTTTGTTTTTCAATTTTGAGGGTCAAAAACATTTTTTCTAGCTTGGTATCCTATTTTTTCGTAATCAGCACCCTTTAAATAGGTAAAAAAGCCTGGATACCAAATCCTACTAAAAAATGCCTCATTATCTTTTATTAGAGCCCTTTTCCAGAATCGGGCCTAGTCTACTACATATTAATGTAGCCTTGTGGTCGTCTAGAACTTGTCTCTAGCTGCCTTTGCTTCTCCCTCACGTTGTGTGTTTGCTTCTTATTGGTTTCTTAAGACGCTCGTCTTATCATTCAAGCTCTAATCAGCCAAGCAACTGTAACTTAGATGGAACCCTTCTGGAATCGAATCGAAATCTGACGAATTCTCACGAGTATCATAGTTTTGTATCTACTGGATTTTGACATTCAATTACTGTATCTAATTTGTCAGATATGATGTAAATAATTATAGAGATTAGTCAAACACACCGAATAGAGATTGGTCTAGCACGCTGAATGATTTAATGGTAACTTTCCGTCACATGTTTCTAGATACAATCTATCCTTGAACTCGGACCCTCTTTCCTGCTATTCTCACGCTATTTCCTAAACTATTAGTTTGCGTTTTAAATAAACTCATACCATATCTAATATACTGACAATAGAGAATGATTTGTAAAGATACAAAATATTGTTTAAACCATCTATTCTTTATTTCTTGACTATGAATTTAAACACAATGTCGCCACAACCGTATTACTACATAATATGTCAACATTGATGTTGTTATATTACCGTTTAAGATGTGTTTCTAATATCCTATATTTAAGACAAAAGCAAATTTCTTAAATTGACACATGAATCGCGTGCCAGAATGTTTTCCAGTGCTATTTGTAATGAAGATACTCGGTGAACAAGGCTGAACACATTCCACATCAGTAAACTGGAATAACAAGGCGCCAAAATCTACCATTCGATGTAGACTCTTCGCGTATTTCGGCGAACGTAATTGATAATTACAGTAAAACACAAACCCATTTGTGCCAAAGAATAGAGATTTGGCTCCTTTGAGTTAAGAATTGGTAACTCTACATTTTAAACTATGAAACGAAGTGAAATAACCCAAAAGGCAATTACGAATTTAAAACATTTTTATTGCAACAAGCGATACAATCATCTGTTCATAAAAAATTTAAATAAATAATTTATCTGATTTAAATACGAAAAACGGCACAGATATTGATTTGAATTTTCACCGGAAGTACATTGAGCTGTTTTATTTGGTATGGCGCTGTGTGTTTCATGTCCTCGAATAAGACAGTTTCCTTTTATCAATCATTTATATCTTGTTAATTGTTTTGTGGTAATGACTATTTCTTTGATCCCTGTCCGACAGTAATCCTGCTTATCGACCATACCGTTTGTGAAATGAAATAAAATGAATTCGGGGTTAACGTCCTACTGTTCTGCATGCCGTTTGTACTGCATACCGCTTGTAATTCAGAAATATATACTAGTATATCAACCACAGTATGTTTTATTGTTCGGTGGTTTATATTTTTTATTCAAGCAACTAAACGCTTTAACATTAGTACGAGGGGTCGCATTAACGAATCCAAACGGGGTCTCGTTGAAAGGAAATACATTGTTGACAGAAGAATCTTATTATCGCGCTCACGGGGACATACTCTCTTACTTCTTGTTTTTAAAATCTGGTTGTACTACATTCAACAGAGAACATTATCTCCAAAGTATTTACAAGGATGGCAAATTTAGTATGGAAAGTAGAGGGTTCCCTGAAAAACACCCATGGAGCAAGCATGTCAGGATATCACTACCTGTCAGTCCGACGGATTATGGTCTGCCAGCTTAACTTAGGGAGCGGTTGTTATTTCTTGATCAAATTGTTTTGGGGATATTTAAGTGTTTAATTTGATAAAAAATAATCCAAGAATCTACTTAGGCTTCAATATGTGTGGTAAATGAACAGGCCCTCTCTCTATCAAATTAGGTGACAAACATGGCTTCTAAAAATAGATTATTTCATGTCTTGGGGTATTCTTCGGGAATACAATGTTTTGAAAGAGATTTGAGGTATTTTTTTTTGGATACATTATGGGAGAAGAGATAACGAGCTCACTATAATAGTTAAAAACTACATAATGTAAAGGCAATTTGCTGAAAATTTCAGCCAAATTGATCCACTATGAACCGTGAACCATTTGAATGAAAGTTCCGCTAAGCCTCGTTCACCGTTACTGAAGTCGGTAAAGCGAAACTAATAGTCTCGATTGTCTACTTATTTTGTTTAATCACGAAGGAAAGTTTTCTTGCAAATCGGACAACAATCCAACAAATATCGCAGTCTAGCCTTACAATCGAAGCTAGATATGTTCTGAATAAGTTAGTTAGTGTCTAATTTATAATTTCTAGAACATCTGAAGCCTAAATTAAGACTTGCAGTAATCAGATTTAGCTTTTGAGTAATGTAACTTTAATTAGTTTGAATATATTTTAGTCCAAATATATTTCAAATTGCCCAGTTTTTACATGGGAAGGCATCTTTAAAGAAGTTTCAGTTAAAATGTGACGAAAGGGCCTATTTAACTGGGTCAGAATGCTTTAGTTAAAATACAAAGTCGATTGGAAATATGCTCGAACAAATAGTGTCGAGTGGACGTTAAACCCCATTTCTCTCTCTCTCTCTCTCCCTCTCTCTCTCCCTTTCTCTCTCTCGATCGAACAAATAGTGTATGTAGCAGGCGACCTACAGTCAATTCGTTTGTTAAAAATGATTTATGTTCGCGATAAACCTGCCTTTCGTTTGGTCTCAAATGTCACATATTATTCCCTTTTCGTTATCCATTTCGTCAGCTACATCTTACATAATGCACCTTTAACTTTGTTTAAAAGGTAATTAAACACCAATAACACCAACATAAGAAAGTCCAAAATTGAAACAGCACACAAGTCTTGGCCAAGTTTAAACAGAGTTGTTATACAGCATTAACCAGTTTTATTCACTGAACGATATTATTTATTTCTCATTTATAAACGAATGCTGGTTCATTAGGTTCGATCAATGATGCTTAAAATCGGACCATCGATAGTCCTGAAATTAACCGAGCAGCGTCTCCAAATAATGCAGTACAGAGCGGCGGGCTAGTGACAACGTATCGTCATTTGAGACGAAAAACAGAGATCAGCGTGCTCGTGAGAGAGAGAGAGAGAGAGATGGGGTTTAACGCCCACTCAACACAACTAGGTCATTTCGGGACTAACATATGGTCTAATTTTATTTCAATAATTCGCTTGCGCGTAGGGGTCTTTAGCAGTGGGAGGAAACCGGAGTGCCCGGAGGAAACCCACGCGGTTGAGAAGGCGGCCCTATCTCCATGCCACATACACACACACCAGCTCTCGAAACCACAGCTACAAGCCAGAGGCGTCCGGCAAGCTAAAAGGTCGAGGCGCGGCACTCTGGTACACTGTATAGCTATTGGTGAGTTCGATTACTGGCTCCGCGCTTTCTCGGGCCTCCACTAGTGCGTTGGTGTAACTTATCCCGTCATTTAAACGGCTTACTCGCGCCAGGCCGAAGTAGCCGAAGTAGCCCGTTCTGGCCAATTTCCCAAATCATTATGTGGAGTCATAAGCCAAGGCTAAAGAGAACAGGCTCGGCCCCCAAGTAGGAATTCCCCCTCTTGACACTTGGTATCTGGTTGGAGGAAAATACAAGAATTCTTTAAAACCCCAGCGCCATGTGTACACCCAGACCAGGGTAAGCCGTAAATCGAATTCGATGATCACCTACAGCCAGAAGTATGACCCAGTGATCTTTATGCGGTTGGTTTATAATATCCGATTGTCCTTAATTTGGGCGCCTTAACTCGGATATGATAGCCACCGGCAGCTCAGATTGTTCCGGGAAATTTACAATATTTAACAAAACAGTGATATATTTCTTGACGTTTGTGATTGCCATTGGCATTGAATAGTTGTTTTCATTAGAAAGAGGGATTTAAAGTCGTCTATTATGCATAATATTGTATCCATGGGGCTTTTTTTTCTCTTCTCCAAATTTAATAGTTTCAATAACAAGCCAATGAACAAGTCAGTATCTATTTTATTTACTGGTGGATTATTGTCTGGGACCTGTTTCTCAAAATCTTAACTAAAGATAAAATCCAAATTTTAGTACATACTTCTGGTAAAGCACTAAATTTATCTAATATTATCCAATCAAATTACTAAAATTTGGATTTCATCTTAGTTCAAATTTCGTTAAACAGGCTCCAGCTCGTCGTTATTCTTCAGAACACCGAGCACAATTGTTTTGCGGTGTTATCTTCCATTTTGATACCCGAAGAAAGCGCCGCGCCGTTCGATTACCCGTTCCAATTTCGCATGTCTCGTCGAGTAAGCATGGAGCAAGTAATCGAACGCGATATATGCCAGTTAATATGTCGGCCCAGAACATTAAACTTTATTTTATCTCAAAATAGATCAGCAGTAACAGTTGCTTAAAGGGAGATAAGTCTGCTTTTTGTTCCTAGGCGACGGAAAATGTTTTTTCTCTGTCGAGTTTATGATAGCTATATGGATTGGCAATCCATTGGGTTTGTTCTGTTTCCTGTTAAAAACAACCCTTGCGAATGAAACAAATTTGCCAGTTGAATCCGTTTCTGTAAATACGAAATCAGGATAAAATAACGAGAGAGAGAGAACGAAATGGGATTTAACGTAATGAAATGAAATGGGGTTTAATACCCTGCTCCAACTGGGCTAATGAAGACGGGCATACACCATACAGTGTGCTATGGGAGGAACTTTGTCCGGGCATCGACACTCTTGACATATTCTTATATCGAATTCTAAATGCTAGAGGATGCTTACGTGCATGCCAATGTATACACAAGCCATCGGGTTTTCGTACCATCCGAACGACTAGATAACTGTCTTTGTCAGGTTCTGGGTTCATAACAGTAGGACGTTTAACCACATTTCACTTCACTTGTCAGGTTCTCCAACCTGCACCACTGGCAAAGTAAAACTCCGGCGGGAAATCCCGATGAACTTTCTCGGCCAATTTAGGGATCGAACACGCGACCTCCGGGATAGCGAGCCAGCGTCTTTCCCACTTAGCTACCGTGGCTCACAGGGTTTAACGTCCACCCGACACAAACTAAAATATGGTTCAATTTAATTTCATTATTTCCATTGCGCGAAGGGGTCTTTAGCGGTGTGGGTAAAGCAGATAGGACCATACTCCTTGTCAAGTACAATCGAAAATCAAGAAAACGGAAGCATGCCTATGCGAAGACTTTGGGTTTGATAACTGGCATCTTACTCACTGATCATTAGCACGACAATGAGGAGAACACTAGCCCGGAGACGGTATAGTACATAATATGACGTCATAGGTGGGCCAGGCTAGGGTTAGCGCTGGGGACTTTGACAATATCTGCTGATCCTAACCCTTACTCTAAACCACACTCCACGTATGACGTCCTGTCTTCGATCTAAGGTACTACCGACAATACATGTAGATATGAAATTAAAATTAACGAAACGAAAGTAGTAAATGCTGGTTTTATATTTGGCAGATCACATAAAATGGAGCTGAAGAACTGGGTGTTCGCTTTAGTCATGACAATCTCTTTATACATGAACCTTATAATTGGTGTTGCTGCTTCAGAAATGTGTCTGGATCCAAACCTACTGACGAATAAAATCATTGGTTCCGGCACCGGTTCCGGGTGTACCAAACAAAAGGTCTTATGGATTGTTATCGGCAATGTGGACTCTACGCTTGGCGCTATTCCGTTAATTTTAACAGCGTAACATTACAATGTGATTTACATGATGTAGCCAACGTCAATATGGAGACAAACAGTGATACAATTTCTGTTGCTATGGAAATATCATCAGCTGAACTATTAGGAGTATGTACAAATCATGGATGTTCCCGTAATACCAAGTGCGAGGTAAACGGACCACTATATACCTTTGTCAAGATATTGCAAACAATATCTCCAGATGATGTAATGAAATGGGGTTTAACGTCCTACGCTTCTGCACCTAACCCGGGCTAATTGAAGACGTGATCCTCTCCAGATGATGAAGCGGATGAGGATGATTTGTATGACTAAAATACCGCATCCTTTTTTCTATGCTCTTTCTAACGATATAAGTAATTACGTTAAAATACACCAAAGAAAATAATATTTATTGTCATAAATTAACATTCCTAATACATGTAAATTATCAACTACATAAAATGGTTTAATAATGAATGACATTACTATGTAGTCTGCACAGGGGCGTATGAGAAACAGGTTGTCGCCACACGGGAGCGCAACAAGCCAATATCAAGGTATTTTATGCTTTTTTGTTTTTTGCAAAGTGATTTAAGTAACGATTCACCATTTGATCCACGCTAATATGCACCAAGATTGAATATTTAATATACAATTGGGAAAACAAAACCTTTTTATGTCCCGGCTTAGATTTAATCGGATTTAAAAAGGGCCTACCACTACATAGCGGGGGCCACGATGGCCCAGTGAGGAGGACATTGGCCGTAAAAGGTGATCGGGATTTTTCGACGTTTCCCCCTTGACAGTGATGAAGGATGGAGGATGCGTAGAACGAGAAACAACGTATAGTCGTTCGGCTGAGACGAAAACCGAGGTACATTGGCATGCATGTAAATGAACTCTTGGCAGTTAGAATTTAAAATGGGATGAAATTTTAATTCCGCATATCTTTGTAAATAATGCAAGTGATTCTATACCGCTAAAAAAACGCACCAGAACTTTAAGCACAGATTATCAGCGTTTGACAAACGACTATTTGTAGCCTTTTAGCGTTTAATAACCTTGTTTTAAGGAGAATCACAATCCCACTTAGAAGCGTTTTAAGACAATTCCCTTATTTCAAGATGGTGGTATCTGAAAAAATTTTTTATAAATTATCAGCTCATATTTTCAAAGATTTTCATTTTAAAAATGGACAGTGAACAGATCGGCTCCAAATAAAATTGGCACCATGGTATTCATAATTTTACGTACAGTAAAACAATGAATCCTGAAGGCTTGTCAATCGTATTTATGTTACGCTGGCTTGAATTGCACGATGACAATGACGTAAGATACCAAGGTAGCAAACACCTGAAAAATACATTAATAAAATTAACTATAGTAAATTCAAGCTTTTAACTGCCAGAATTGTAAACAGTTAAATACCTGAAAAGAGTATATTAAGAATCTGCTAGGAAAATGTATTATTATGCAAATCTTTGGTTCGTTGTTATATAGATCTATACTTTGTGACCTTAACATTGTCCATTTAATCACGTGTCCCATAAGAAAAGAGACAAAGATTATGATAGGATAGGATGTCCATTTAATCACGTGTCCCAAAATAAAAGAGACAATGGTCATGATAGGATAGGATGTTCATTTAATCACGTGTCCGATAAGAAAAGAGATGAAGGTTAGGAAAAGATACGATGTCCATTTAATCACGCGTCCCATAAGAAAAGAGACAGAGGTCATGATAGGATATCCACAGCTTGACTTATCCACTCCACCCGACCACTACCACCACTAAAAGAGAGCTTTGTTTACCGTTAATATAGTAGCTTTATCTAGTACGAATAATTTCATAAACGTCAGACCAAGATGGTTGCTGTTCATATTGGCGATATATAATGTCAGCTGAAACATATTAAAAAGACAATTTATTATGTCATGCACACTAGTTAATTAATGATATCACACATAAATTTTATTCATAGAATTAAAACACAGATCTAATTTGATTTATTTTCGACATGCCGATTGGTTATAAAGCAAGTGCGCCTGCTTCAATGTCATATTGACATCAATTTCTAAATATTTTTTGAATATGGTATAAGGTATTAAACACACAAATCGTGTTACGTAATTAATAACTCTTTTTTGTTTATCGAAAACACAATGCAATTAAATTAAAGACCTTTTCATACGTACAAACAATGTGATAATTTATCCATCAAAAGTTTGCATCAAAATCTCTCGAAACGTTTTAATCCCCAGAAAACTACTTCAAACCGAAAAACATATTTTTATTTTTGAGCAGAATTGCCACATGACTTGATTGAGGGATAATCCAATTTTTCAACTTGTATTTGTCGTTACTCGCTGTCCATTTACCATTCAAATGTCGAAAAGGCTGAGTCTGTTGTGCGCACAAGTCTATCAATGTCCCAACTATATGTAGCCATACGATCAACACATGCGAAGTCGAGCAGACAACAAGCGGACAGGTTGCCGATTGGGGTGTTTCTCAGGGAATCCATTATTCTTCTAGTAAGATACGTTTCCATATATACCACACCTTGTATTGGAAATAACTACCCTATAAATACTTTCGTGCACATGCATAATATAATCAATTTAATATTTTATATTATGGAAGGGTTACTTACAATTCCAACTGTCTCAGTGTTCATTTTGGCACCGTCTAACAATTGAGACGTCTCTAAACAAACAGATGTCTGAAGGAAAATATACAAACGGGATGTTTACTTGCCATATATTCTAAATTACACGTGTAAAATATGAATGTAAATGTTTGCTATTTTCAATATACTCAGGTAGTATTTTTTTAGAAAGTCTTAAGTATTCTATTTGATTGGTTGAATTGCATCACGTGAATGCGCATGCCCATAGAGGGTATTTCCTGTAACTCAATCTTCAACATATCACTGGTACATGTAATAAAGGTGTTCCCAGCTGGTTTCATTTCCCCAGGTGATACACAAGTACTACTTTTATTTTCATTTTATGTTATTTTTTTATACTCAAAGTTGTTCATACACAGGTCATTACACACCTGGAGCCAACCTTGGCCAAGAGAGTAAGACGTTTGTTCCCGAAACTAGAGATGATGTGTTCGATCCTTGAATAGCGGTTTTCCGGCGTGCCCCCTCCCCCCTTATCAGCGGCGTAGGACGGAGAGTCTGGCAAGGGACAACGTATAGTCATTCGAATGGTACACAAAAACGAGACACATTCAACATTTTAATAGAACCCTGGAAGATGGAATTCAAAATAAGAGTAGGTCGTAGTACCGCTGTCTGGGCAAAAAATCACTCATACACTGCATGACCTATGCCCTCTTCTTCATTGGATCAGTCGGTGCCGAAAAGTAGGACGCTAAACCCCCTGTTTGTCCACACACCGCTAAGGTAGGTTGGACAAATCGGAAATTGCCATGGTAGTGACAACCCGTAGGTACCAAGACAGGCACTTTGGGGGGGGGGGGGCGATGCTTAAAATTGGATCAGTTGAACACTATGGGATAGAAGTGAGTGGATTTGTCAGTTCAAGAAATTGTACTTACATTTTCGTGTAGCGATACAGCGATTGCCAGAATAATGATTATCTCGCTTAGTGCCATGACCAGAGTAACAATGTTGACCACCATTAAAGTATGACTGATATTTCCATATATTAAGACATGCACAACGAAACAAACAGTTGTAAATGCCACACCGATAGTCACCGATACAAAGGGACATACTAACTTATCCAGTTCCTCCACAAGGATCTTGACTGAAACGTATCTTTTTCTAATTGTCTCAATTTTTCGCGCAGTCGGTTTTGAATCTATCATTTTTTTAAACTCCTGGTTGCACTTCAGAAATTCTTTGGTTGGAATGCAACAGAATGCGTATATCATTCCAAAGGCAACAATTTTCTGCGCGATACAGAAAGCAGTAGTCAGTGTGTTAAGCACGACACTATACCAGTAAAAAGGCGAATCTTTCCATACAGGGGATTGAAAACACAGAGTATCGGATGTAAAAGGGGGATTAAGAACGAATATTGAAACCACCGTAATCACAGAAACTGTAACCAAAGTCATGATAACGAACATTAGTGAAAACTTCTTCAACTTCAGATACGAACTATCGAAAAGGGGGTCTTTGCGCAGATCATCACAAATCTTCAGAAAATTTTGTAGTTTTGTTGGAACGTATATCAAACCAAACAAATAGAAAATAATTCCTACGAACAAATTGCCAGTAAGCGCAATATACAACGAAATATTTTTGTCTTCCATAGAATTTTCGGCTCCAACAAAACACCAAATGATTTTTCCCACAAAGGAAAGCAGAATGGTAACGTGTATCACACACGAAAGAATCTGAATAAAGACAACCTTCTTCTGTGTGTTTGAAAAACGATTTAATCCTAAAAGTGGCATAAGGAGAACCAGTGGCCTGAACGTGGTGTACGTTAACGAGTTACGAGAATCCCAAACCTTCATATTGACTTCTTGGTGAAATACTGTATCCATATACTACTTGATCGGTTTTGAAACGAATGCAAACTTTAATGTATGTTATGATCAAATATTTTGTAGTTGCATTTATTCATTGGAACATAATTATTACACTGCGACGTTTCAACAATATTTCACGCAAGCATATACATATATCAACAGAAAGAAATAAAGGAATTTTAAATCAAAATTATACGACTGTGTATGGATACAAAGAGCAGTGGGAACTATCCAATAGGATTTGTTATGATGAATCACGGTGGTTTGTTAACCTGTGGGATTTAGAACACAAATACCTGATGAAGTTATTAATTCTATCAGATAGGTTAACGGTCATCTAAAATTAATTCATCTTTTAGTAGCAAATTTCATTAGTTTTTTTTTCACCCATTACATCAAAATAAAGACTACTTAATAAGTTATCCATTGATTTAAATAGTCATCCATCAGCTAGGCCATTAGTTTATTAGTCCATTAGATTATTAAAACTAATAAAACAATGACCTTATTCAAGTGGGAACTATTAGCACTACACCACTGAAACCAATTATCTAGTTCACCTGGGAACTATTAGCAAGACATCACGTCCATTGATAATTAAAAACGTATAAATTGTATAGACTACTTATCAACAATACGGCATTAAATAACATTAAGTAATAAAAACATATACAAAAAAAATCACAGCAATTCTATGGAAGACTATAACTGAGTGGTTAGCATGTAAAGTCTGTCATTCAATCAACTGGCGTGGTTTCGATCCCGGGTTGTAGATGACAATGAATAGGGTCGCCTGTCCAACCCCCTTTTGGGTTTTTCAGGTTTCCACCCACTACTAAAGACCTCTACGCACAAGCGAATTATTGAAATAAAAATAGTGGTTTAGAGTGCCGCGCTTCGACCTTTAGCTGACTGGTCGCCTCTGGCTTGCGACTGTGGTTTCGAGCGCTGGTGTGAGTGTATGTGGCATGGAGATAGGGGCGCCTTCTCAATCTCGTGGGTTTCCTCTGGGCACTCCGGTTTCCTCCAACTGCTAAAGACCCCTACGCGCAAGCGAATTATTGAAATAAAATTAAACCATATGTAAGTCCTGGACTGACCTAATTTGTGTCGAGTGAACGTTAAACTCCATTTCTCTCTTTTTATTATTACACACATTACTTTAGTACACAACTGCTTTTTTAACATGAGTGCTTAACAAATATATCTTAAGAGAGCAAGACAACGAAACGAGATAACAAAGAGCATACTTAATGAAAAATATCGAAGTCATGTTACTTAAATAACTATCTTTTATTTTTTTTGAGCTATTATACTTAACATTATTCTAGCCATTATAAGTAAGGCCGAGTTTAAGTAAGGCCAGACAAAGTTTAACTTTTGTTCTTTGGGTACAGCTATTGAAATTTGTTGTCCTATACTTCTTGGGGAAACAATTGGAATTAAAAACCAAAACCACTTAGTTGCTCTTCTCAAAGACTTTTCGTTCTACATTTATAATGTTTGATCGTGCATTGATTTTAAAATGTTTATTGTGCCTTAAATATTGGATATTAGGATCCTATAGTTTCACAGTAAGATAATAACATCAATATTGATTTAAATGCGCCAATATTAGGTTCTTGTTTGTGTTCGAGGTCAACGGAAATGATTGAATGAAAATCAGTTTATATACATTCATATTACATTATTATATGAGTTGCGATCGATTTGTGTCAATTTCTAGGCCCCACATATTAGCGATTTAGCTTCTTTACGTCCATATTTAAAAAATGACTCACAGCTTGTCCTGGTGTACACGTTTATGTCAGTCTATAGACATTCTCTTCGTTTCCAGAATTTCCGTCCTGTTGCTCCTGCACTCAAATTCAGGTTCAGTTCACTGTAGATATCACAAACTTGACCCTGTACTGAGTACGCGTTGCACGTCATCACCTTCGAGCATTCCCTTGCGCACCTTAACCTGCTTTTAATTATCTGGCTGTCTTGTAGCGGAGAAGATACTGATAGAAGATTGTCACCGACATAATCAAAGTAATTCGTAGATGAATTCCCTGGAAAGAATAAAGGAAGTTTTTATATATCTATCTAATTACATAAAATTCGATGGTTTACCAGTAGACAAATTGCAAATTGTTATTTGGTTGTAAATATCTTAAGGGAGCTAAATCGCTAATATTTGGGACCTAGACATTGACACAAATGGGTCACAACGCATATAATAATTTAATATGAATGTATATAAATTGATTTACATTCAACTGATTCCGCTCTAATTTTAAATAAGTTATATGTTACGCGTAATACGACAGTACTCTCAACTCTTAATCGAAAAGCAATCTCTAGCGTCCGGTTTTTCCAGTTTACACCGATAGTTTTCTTTATGAGATATTGCTAGGTATTGAGTTGCATTGGGCATCTTCTGTGGTCCAATACCAATTAGGTGTGGGTTAAAGCACAAGACAGGGGTTATGCTGGGGAAAGAAAGATTGAAAAAAATAAAAACCTGAGAAGAAGAAATGCGTGAATGTAGAGTAAAGGTGGGTGGAAATTTGTTCCTCGGGAATAATTTAGAATCCCGAAAAGTCATGTCCGATGGGGGTGAGGCAAAGTGCGCTACACCATAGTCGTTGCGTGGTTTTAAGTGCGCGATTCTCAATTACTACATACTACGAAGCTAAGGATGAAAAACCTTAATATGAAACAGCAACTACTGTACTTGAGCAATACAACACCTTTGGAGTAATTTGTGAATGGCCACCAACATTTAACTGCACCTTTAATCGAGAAAATGGAGGCATTCAACCATTTTTAATCTCCCCTCTGTACTCTGTAGTCAACCTAGTCTAGACCAGCATCTGATTTACGATGCGTGAATAGCGTGAATAGAGCACGAAGAATCTCCGAATTACTTAGCATGCTTGAAGTTTCAGCATACAAGTTTCACCAGGAAGATAGTGTACGCAAATTTTTTTAAAGTGTTGTGTTCCTCTCCGAATTAGTTTCGGGCGAATACGTTTCCTTGTAGCGGTTTCTGCAAACCGAACATTCCGGATTATAGCGTTGCCTGTGAAAGGAGCTACTTCTGTAATTCAATATTTTCCATAATATTCGAAATTACAAACACGAATTATAATTCAGTATTGGTCAATTTCAATCAATATTGAGTTATCTTGCCGTGAAAATATAGGATCATAATATCCAATATTCAAGACACAATCAGTCTACTCTATGGTGTCGGTGTCATTTTGTAATGCACAAAGAAAAGCATATAAACCACTTCATATACATTCACATTACATCGATATTAAAATATGTGCTTTTAGAACCAGTTTCGTCTATTTTAAAGCCAATCGACCATTAATATTGTATAATAGATATCCTCGGATTTAGCTGGTGTATTCCATTGTCATGTGTGTCGTTTCAGGGAAATGTATCCCAAGAGTTTAGCATCGAACTCAGCAACTTTGCACCACAGTGGTACATAAATGCCAATATTGGAAATGACAACCTGCACTGTATACCGAAAAAAAAAATCAATCTGAAATCCCGAGACCCTGCAGTACCCCGGTAAAAAAAAACCTTATTCAAATACAAATATAGTCTTACCCTGGACTTTGACTGGTTCTAAACAAATATACTGGCGTTGAAGAGAGCAATTCAAGGCTTTCCATATAAACGAATTGCTTGACGTCATTGCTGCACATCTATTTTTAATTGTCACGTCTGGAAAACGCCAGAAAGATGAGGCCAACATTTCCCCATCAATCCACTGGAACTCACGAAACTGCTTCAGTTGGCCCCCAACAAAGGTTAACCCAATCCATACAAATGGCCTGAAATAAGATTTTTTCATTTTATTTATGAAATTAAATTTTTTTAAAAATACAATGCAGGTAACAGATGAATATAATGGGATTTAACGGGAGTGGGGGGGGGAGAACGGACAGAATAGTAATCAAGTCTCGCGGGATCCATTCATGTCAACGGAAGTCGTGTAAGTAGAATCGTGATGTAATTAAACGCAACGAATATGTTGGTTTGCATATTTGCTGATGCAGTCGGCGCATGCGTTATAGACCGAAATCCCCCATATCACTCGATTGTCACAATTTTAGGAATTGGGAGAGATTAATTTCGGGATATTCAATGGAATATCCTCCTAATCTTGATAATTTAGAGACTTAAGTATGTCAGTTTGTATTTCTGTGGTTAACGAGCTATTCTTCTTCGAACGTCAACTACCAAGAAATCTCTTGCGTGCTATACTAATTTGTTGCCCAGACGACGCTGGTCGAGAACAGTTTTTACCGTACCTGCTACTGACTAAGCGATGGTTGTTGTAACGGATTTTAGCGCGGAAGTGTTTACATAAAAAATAATTTGTAATGTCATGTATTATAAAAAAAGTTTTACTGAAAAATAAATTAAAGCTTATAAATACGATAATCTCGGGGTAAGGGAGTCAACAGTTTTTTGAATGAAATACAAGTGCAACAAAAGACCATACGGACTCTCATAATGTGGAGTGATATTTGCTATTCCTGGAGATTAAACACTCTCTGGTTCGTGTGCACCACACCCACGACCATAAACTACACCAAAGGTTAGGCCCTGGTTTGGAAAGCCGCACAATAAGATAGAAGTTTGATGGAAAGGTATACGTTTGAGTGGTTGTTGTTGCTTTTGTTTTAGATTTGCACAAAAAACAGCATTGTAGGCAAACTTTTTCTTTTGTGCAATCGGATTGATAGTTGCAGTTGATTATTTATAATATCAACAACTTCCCATCCACAAAGGGGATTAAATGGTCGAATGGTTAGCACGTGTGCGATGTATCATAAAGCCTGTAATTGAGTCAACTGGCGTAGTTTCGAATTCCCGGTTGTACGTGACAAGAAGAAGGGTCTCCTTCCCAGCCTGTTGGGGTTTCTCCGTGTCCTCCGGTTCCCTCTACTGCTAAAGACTCCTACGCGCAAGCGATTTATATAAACAAAATTAAAAACCATACATGTATGTTAGTTCCGAAATGATCTAGTTTCTGTCGAGTGGACGTTAAACCCTATTTCTCTCTCTTTCTCCAATCGACAAACCGTTTACTCTTAATTGGATCGATTATATAATTGGACTGATACTTGCGCTCGATTATTTATAAAGTCAACAACTTCCTGTTGTTGCTGTTTTGTTTTTATTATCAACAAATCTTTTCCTCTTAACTGACAGTCAATCCTGGCATCGTCATAGCTGGTTGGGGTTAATATCATCTCAAAACTAGACACTGAAATAATATTAAATAGAGACTGTGATACCAATGTGCCATCTTTATTTTAATATAGCATCAATGAATAATTTATTGAAATATTTAACGACTCAACTGGTCATAGAGACAGAAGCTGGCGCTGGGAGTTATATATCGATACCTCAAATGATAATAGTAAGTGCTAGAGGACCACACAACACGCAAAACAAAACCGACAAGTCAAACCTGTGGATAAGATAAACTACAAAAATATTGTAAGAAATAATATCAAATTAAGTGAATACAAAAATAATGCGACAAATAATGGCGGCGGTCGTTTCTTGAATGGCGATAGTCTACCAGCGGACGTCATGGGTTAGATCGTCAATAATTTTTTTACAATAAGAGCGATAATCAGGTTACAAGTCCTAATTAGGCGATACTTACTCCGAATTCGGAGCTACTTACTCGGAATTTGGAGCTACTACGTCCTAATTAGTAATTTCTATATCCTAATAAGGGGTTAGTATCTCCACGAGGACATAGTATCTCCTTATTCATGTTCCTGAAGCAACCACTGCTAGATTACTTTGCAATTCCCGAACTTATAGCTACATTTTCTCTCTTTACTGCAGAAACGAGCCTCCAATCAGAAATTGTGGCACTGAGTGAGACAATAAACTCAACTATAGCGACCTTCACAGAAACCTTGACACTGAACGGATTTTGAACTTTGCAAATCAATTACCACAGACATTTTAGCTGTAAAGCGCGACACCTGGTATTCGCGATGATTAAAAAATCTGCTAAACCCACAATCAAACTTATTGCCGAAATATGCATGGTATTACGCGAAGGCCTTGAAAAGATATACGGAGTTAAAGAGAGATCAAGCCTTCTATTAAAGATACTTCTGATTAAAGCCCCAATACCACTCTTCTTGTAACTGAATAACATGTTCCAATCTTTATTCTGGTCAACAATTTTTACTATTTTACAATATTTCAATTACAAAATGATACAAATTTCATCTTAACACACCTAATTTTAAAAATTGGAAAAATTCAACTACATGCCGTAACATGGTTTGAAAAGACTAACGTAAGCACTTCCAAATGCAACTTGGATTTAAACATATTTTCGAACCCTCTGGACAAGTAAGATAGCTTGTAATGGATAATTTACACAACAGGTAGGACACTTAAACATCTTGTAGTTAGAATAAGGCTAGTTTTTTTCTGGACCCGTCAAGCCAGCAAGAGTGTTATTGTCCCTTTAAGACTTCATTACAATTATTATTATTTTTTTTTTGGTCCTGATACTATTCAGTACACATTACATACAATAGTATGCTGTTGTCATACTATTAGAAATATTTAATATTTTAAAACCAAATTTAAATGGCAGAAGGTGTATACGGTACATATACATATTACTAGCCTCTTCATTGTAGCCAAAATCAAAATGTCTTAAGGCCACCAACTTCGGAAATACTCCAATGGTTATTATATTCAGTGCTCATTTTGAATTCCAAAATACTGTATTTCGAAAACAAGCATCCGATTATATATATTATACTTACCGGACTGATTCAAGTTAGTACATACATATTCAAATAAAGATTCACACTTGGTGTTAACCCACTGATAATTCAAACTTTGATTCAAATTAACACAAGGATTATTTAGTAGATGATTAGGTTTATTGGTTGCCCAGTTTGTTGTTAGGTAATTCCCATCTATCCACTGGTATTGTGAATCTGTCAAATTTATATATAACCCAATCCAAATATCCACATTTCTGGAAATAAAGATACATTATGGAAGATGAGATAACGAGTTGGCAGTTCTCACTATAATAGTTAAAAACTATATAATGTACATGTAAAGGCAATTTGCTGAAAATTTCAGTCAAATTGATCCACTATGAACCGTGAACCATTGGAATGAAAGTTCCGCTTAGCCTCGATCATCATTACTGAAGTCGGCAAGGCGGAACTAATAGTCTCGATTATCCATTTATATAAGTCTTCTTGCAAATCGGACAACAAATATCGCAGTCTAGCCTTATCATCGAGAGGTAATTATGGTCTGAATGAGTTAGTTATGTCTAATTTATAATTCCTATAACATATGAAGCCTAAATTAAAACTTGCAGTAATCAGATTAAGCTTTTAACTAATGTAACTTTAAATAGCATCAGGATTAATTTAGTTTAATCGAACTAAATTATACCTCTATTACGTTCCATCTTTATGGTTCTGGTTGTATTAAGAACGGTTGAATTATGCGCTGAACTTCAGTGGGGTTAAAAATATATGAGCGGACGATGTCTTGGCTCTTTACTTTTAATTTAATCAAAATTGTATTTTTATTGCGTAACGTTGCCTGCACTGCCTGAGATATCACATTAATTTAGAAATAAATCAGTAGGATATCTCAATTGTTGTAATATTGTGATCTTTGAGACCATAATATTGTATCTTTAACCAATTATGAGGTTCACACTTTCTAATAGTCAAATCTCATTGATTGATGTGTTTATATATAAAAAAACCCAGTGATATTTTGGTCCTAACCATTGTCAAAATATAAAATATTATCTTGTTTAATTATGGCATGGGTTTGGTAGACAAATAAGGGATTATTCTCCTCCCGGTGTTTGAGGTATGGGAATGTTTATTCCATATATGGAATGGAAATTAACGCCAAGGGTGTTGGGTGAAATTCATCAGAGCAGTCATCAAAAGCTATATACAAGTTATTGAGAACGAGGAACATTAACGCCAAGCAGTTTCAATAATAAAGCTGTAGAAACGAACCAACATTTGAACTTACATTTCATTTTCTATAAGATTTAGCAGTGCAGACAATTCTTCATACTTTTTGGCTACTGGCAGGGTTCCACCAAGATTATTGCAATGATTCCTGGCATTATTAAAGTTGTCTGCGGGAAACACTGTCAGAGTTCCTGCAAATACATTCCACTCAGAAAACATGTCTATTTTACGTACGAAATTGAAAGTCAGGAAGAAAATGCTGTTTTGTTAAAAAAAAACCCAACATATTCCTTGAATTTTATACGTGTATCATTTAGGTTATGAGAATTAGTGCAATACGTTGCTTATCAGTGGAAATAAGTAGTTCGTGGGAAATATTGATTTAAATTTGGGAAATCTCTGTAACATAATTATTCTTTGTTCAAGAAATGACGTAAAGTACAATGGATCTTAAATGGATTGCAATGAGAAGGTTTTTGTTTGTTGTTTCTAGAGATTGGATAAAATGGGGTTGAACGTCCTACTGATTTGCGCCTACCTGTTGGGTGAATATTATTAGGAATCGCTTACGTTTCCAAGGTTTCATTTAATTTTATTACTTATATAAATAAAAATTTAATGAAACATTGGAAACTTATAACTTCACTAATTTTGTGAAATGTTAATTTTCATTACAATGGAAATTAACGGCGAATATCGGGGAGGGTCCCATATTGAACACGAGGAGGCCCGTCCCGAAACCAAACAATTCCCTTTATCCTTGCATTGGGGGAATGGAAGAAAAATTAAATGAAATGAGGTTTAACGTCCTACTGAATGGAGGAGATTTTCGTCGGTCGGATAAAAGAAGATTTGTCGCGACTTGACAGTAATTTGGCAGGTAGGTGTTTAAAGGAGCTAAATCGCTAACATTTGGGATCCAGAAATTGACAAAAGTGGGTCGAAACTCATATAATACTGTAATATGAATGTATATAAACTGATTTACATTCAATGCTTTCCGTTTTACTCCAATTTCAAATCAGTTATGTTCGGCGAAACAAGCCATTCAGTCTCGACCCAGTGCATTTTTTTTAGCGCCTGGTTATTCCAGTCCACATATGCAGTGTGATACAGTGCAATGTGTCTAGCCTCGTCCCTCGAGTCTCTCAATAAAACTAGGACCGGAGCGCAATATGGTACACGATTCGTGTACCAATGTTAGAAAAATTATTTTATCTTAAATATCGGATATCAGAAGCTCATCTTTTCCTGGTAAGTTTACATCATCAATGTGGATTTAAATTGACCAATAATTCGTGTTTTCGATGTCGAAGATTTTGGAGGATTTTGAGTTACGGACTTAGGTCCTTTAAATTAGGTTGTATGCAAATTTGAGACGGATTTGACGATTTGTCGTTAGAGATACAGACATGTTAAGTGTCGTTAACTTTAACGATATATTGTAGTTTTAAACTGAAGGTCAGGGGTGCTCGTAAAAATGCCCGATTTTTTAAGTGATATTACATACAAAACTACTAATTTAACAGAATATCTTGTATTTCAAAATGTCCAACGGCTTAAATTGTTGGCATAAATTGTACTATGAGACATGCAAGACTGACAGCGTATTGAATATGCACTAACAAAATTACATCTCCTTAGCTGTTTATCATGCGACCTTTAAAGCTAAAATTTCAATTTTTAAGTTATATTTTTAGAATTTATTAAAATAAAGCCACCAAATAAATGGTATCCATAAACAGTCGTATCTTGTTAATCGTATAATTCACCATTTCCAGCAGAGAAAATGGCAAAAATACAATTTTCAACTTCAAATTCCAACGTTTGAAGATGGTTATTCCATGTAGTCAATAGGAAAACAAGGGAGGTAATACCCGTGTCAATGATTTTAAGGGTGGGAAATAATGCCCATGATCGCATAATAGTGAGTTGGTAACCTATTGAGCAAAAGACATAGAAATAATTATGTTTTGACTTTCTTAGAAAATGTGAAATTCTCGCTTTACCTGTTAGACTGGCCTCCTATCTATTAATAATTTTACAAGTTTGTCTTTTTCCTAATTAGAAGAAAGTGAATAAATAAGTAACGAAATAGTACTTTATCTTAGACTGATCTTTAGTCTTTTGGTGATAATATTATTTGATCTGGGGGTTTTTTTGTAACAAAAAGGAAGTTTTGCCCAATGAGAAATTACAAGAAACGAAATGTTACGTGGATACAGTTTTAAGGTATGCAACTATCGGTTTGAAAATATAAAATATAATTTGATCTATACCTGCAGATGAAAAAAGAACAGCTAAAACCACTAGTTTCTGTTCCATGCTGAAACAAATAAAATGTCCGTCTTCTCATACCTGCGCCAATTAATTTGTTATCACGTGATATCTAGTTATTACAGTATCTTTGGGTTTTTTTTATTATGAGAAACATAAACAAAAGATAAATAATAAATTGATATCACGAAAAACATACACTATTTGAACTCTTTATATAAATTGTATGACATTGTTCTCCACTAAAAGGACAGTAAAAGGCTTGCAAGTCACGATTATTAAGACGTTTCAATATTTAAAGCGTGATTCCCAATGGTACCAATCGATTGAATGGCATTCGTTCGACATCACTGACGATGGCCCGAGTGATCAAACGAGTGCACCATAAAAATTATACGGTGTCATTGCGTCAAGCGTCGGTGTTCCTACTAAATGATAATCGTATACCTTACCGCGTGGTTTTCTTAGTCTCACTCCTACGGATACCAGTAGCAATGGCATTATAGGAAAAATGTCATTCCTGAAATGACCTGGTTGATCAATCGAATGGCATTCGATATCAATCGAACATCATGTCATGCATCCCGTATTATATTCTATTTCACACCTGATAAATTTCATTTATTTCCACTAAGCCACTCAACTTCTCAGGTAAACCATTCCACCATTTATGACTATAAACTTTTGTTACTAAACTGTTTAAATTGAATTGACTGCTGAACAAGAGTATTCTGGTTCTGGTTAGTAGAGTGTTGGTAGTTCTGATGAATAGCTGGGTGCAAGGTGGCACAGAAACCACTGAGGCGCCACACCTGAAAGTCAATGCGAGCTTGGATTGGGAAAGATGTTAGTGCAGGTGTTATGTTAGCTGACCAGGTTGATTAATCCCCGGAAGAAAATTGTACCAAAATTCTATTCCGGAAAGAATTTGTGAATGGACAATATATTTGTTGGTGCGTTTCAAATGCAAGTAATTGGAATGACACAGCTTACCAATCTAGTGGTTGTTATTAATAGATTGGAACGAATGAATGAAATGGGGTTTAACATCCTACGTTTCTGACCTTAACCAAGGTTGGAACGAAAGTATTGATACGTACCAATATCTGTTAGTCATTAGTTCTATGACAAACGATTTTACGTCACCATTATTATTTAACTTGCCTGAACCATTTAACTACTTGCACTCATTAGGTCCTATAAGTATGAAATAGTGGCTGTCTATCACAGACTAAATTGATTCTGGTTTATTTGGTATCCAGTTTTCAACTATTTTATCTCGGGAATTTATTTTGACCATTAGGCTTTTAACAAACAATAGCCTAAAACAATCTTTATAAAAACAAATTTGATTTATACATTATCAAATCCATTAAAAACAACATAAAGGCTTCCTGTTTATTGTGAGTACTTGAATTAAAAAATTAGGTCGAACTCGGATAACCGGTTATCCTGCGGAATTGACTATACGACTAGGAATACATGTGTGCGAGTAATTGATTCATTAGCTTTGATTCGACAATAATGGGATTATATAGGAATACATTAAAAGTAAGGAAGATTATTGGATATAACATATTTTATCAATCTATTTACACGTCAATTAAACAGGTCCACATTTCATAACTAACCATGAAACTTGTTCATTCCGCAACTGACACCTTGACAGAATTGAACCACCTTGTTAGTAAAAGAAAATGGAGACCTTATACATACAGGGAACAAAATTAGGTCTACGCAGAAGGATCCAAAACTGACTAGGTACACAGATGGCGGGAGGGGGGGGTCTGGAGCTGTTGCATTATTCGTGAGTGAACAACTCTCATATAAGTTTATTAGAATAGACACTGGTGAAGTCGAGGTCATCGGGTTGGGATTGGCTACGACCGACAAACAAATTATGACCATAGTTATAAAGTCTTTGTAAAATCATCGAGGAAGAAACGTATCAAAACAATATATGACCAAATATTACCATAAGTGAAGATTTTAACTCTTGTGGGTTCACGTTGTAAGAATCACGTAGCAGGTATCACGGGGTCCATATTGACCGGAGTTATAATTCAAGATTTTACGTACAGATATATTATTCGAATTAAAAGGCAGCGGTTTGCTTTTAATTTGCATTCATATTTGACAACAGAAAAACAACTAAATTATTATCCAAGAACGTTTAAGTGAAATATGGAAAAGATCTAATAATTCTAACAAAATTGCTACTTTGTTTACTATGTGATAAAGGGGTTAAATGACAATTAATGCTTGATACAAAAACCATTGAATATTTGGAATTCATCATTTAACATCTGGTATTTGTAAAATGGGGATGCTACCAGCGGCTACCAGACAGGATACGCCCACATACAAGAGTTAGAGAACAATCTAAAAAGAAAGTTATTTTTCCTACAATCAAGGGCCATAATTCATGAAGTTACAAATCGATATGTCGAATGGAACCAAGATCTTTGGGTAATAAACATGCATTTCAAATTTTATCAAAATCGGATTAAAATTGTGACCTCTGTAGGGTCCACAACCTTGATATACCATGCCATGTTTTAACCTTATATTTTAATCAATAGTGTAGTACTGGTATCTATATCCACTTTGATTTGGACTGATTAATCCATTACTTTCACGGTAATATTTCATTCGGCAAACCTCGACAGATTCCGGTGCCCTATATCTAGACTCGGCTGTATGATGTAGTCCGACATTTTGGAACTATTTTAAAGGACCCGGATAAACATGGTTGCCCCCAGGAGATGGGTGCCAGTCAAGTCGTCCACAAGCGAAGTCGTCCACAACCGTTGGTGGAGTCGTCCACAAGGCATTGGTGATGTCGTCAACAACTATTAGTGATGTCGTCCACAACTAAATTTGTTTATGAATTTGTTAATGAATTTGTTATTTATGGAATAAAACGATTTACTTTGTTGTTTATTTGCCGGGAGAAAGGGTGACCACGCAGAAAATAACTATACTAATTAAAAATACATCGTGTGGACGACTCCAAAAAACGTATTACAATATCCAGAAAATTTTTACTTTGTTGTTTATTTACCGAGAGAAAGGGTGACCACGCAGAAAAACTATACTATTTACAAATACATTATGTGTCCAGAAATTATACTAAGTCGTGTGGACGACTCCACCAACGGGTGTGGGCAGCTTAACCAGATTTTGGGACTTTTTTGTAAAAGCGGAACGTTTTCCTGTTAGAGTAAATCGGTAGTCGATAAGCCGCATCGCAAATGTATGGTCGTAGGTACATATCAATGACTATCATACATCCGAGTCTAGATGAAGGTTACGGAGAGTACCGGAATCTGTCGAGGTTTGCCGAATGGGTAATATTTTAGCCTATTATTTACCATATTCTCTAACTGAGCTATAAATAGTGTTTTATTAATTTCAGTTTTAAAATTGACATAAGGGAAATAACTCCATATTAAAAAAAAATACCACAAATAATTTTAAAACGCGAACGGTTACCAGGAATATTTATTGAAATTATTGTGTATCTGAACAGGATAAAATTTACACATTTAAGTTTCGTTTTTATTAGGTTCCGTATATAAAACTTGGGATCGGAAGCGATTTTAAATAAAACTAAAGTATAAAGATATCCGCTGTATAAATATAATAATATTGTCAAAAGTAAAACCACAGAAATAGTAATTTTTATGGAGGGATAATATGGATGAAGTGATTAATACAAATCAAACTCAAGCTACGTTCACACTGCATGCGCATTCAGCGCGAATTCCGGAGACCGGCCTCAGGAATTCGGATTGTTTTTCCCTGGATTAAAAGCGGTGCGTCACCTTTGAGTTCATTCGGATTGAATTCAGAATAAAACGTGCCACATCGATTGCGCTGTGGTGGTCATTTATATCCAAGATGGCTGCGCCTGACATTCGTATTGGTGGTCTTATTTTGCTTATGTTTAATTTCCCAGGACAAGCAACTCTACATCATCGACGCCGGTCGTACACCTTCGACACCTTGCCATGCAGCGCCGGGCAAAAATTTCGTTGAAACCAAAATCAAATTCGAATGAGGATGACTAGGAATAACCCAATTAGGAATAATTGTTCCGGGTTGAATTCGGAAAAATATACGGATTCGTTAATTCAGATTCAGTTCGGTTTTTATCCAATTGAGTGTGACACCAAAGTCCGGTATAAAACTTTATTCTGAATTCAATTCAGATTAAATCCCTAGTGTGAACGCAACTTCAGACGTACGGGCAGACGTTAATTTTATTGATCTTGTATAAAACTGAGTAACAATAAAGCAATCGGTGCTTAATTAAATAGAAACAAGAACTTGTAGATTGTTATATACCACTTTATTGGTAACCCTGCAAACATTGGAGGTATTGTCTCAGTTGAGTTTAAACCTTCTGTTTGTTTTTCACGACCATGCTTTTTACAGCTTTATCAAATCGAAATTTTTCAACAACTCGACCCTCGGTTACAATGAGCATTATCGCATCTAGCGTGGTTTCACTCATTCTATTGTGTATTCCGGATTTGATGATTTTCATCTGTGAAAAGTCACGCGCACAGTCAGCAGTGTGGGGATGGAAACGCTCGACAGCAATATGCTATTATGATATACACGTATATTGAAAAAAACCCAAACAATCTAAAATTTTCTACCTCAATTAAAAGCAGAGTTATGTTTTAAAGTCTTGACCAATAAAATTGTTTATCGCTCCTAAGCCTAAGCAGAAAATTTGCACCATCGAAATTAGTCAAGGTACAGTAATGATATAATGAATCTATATTCTGAGTTACATTGCTGTCACTTCATTTCAACCAAGATTATCGTGCCCCAAAGCATCAACCTTCATCATCGAACACCAACAAGTCATTCACATAATGAATGTCTTCACCAAGTGTGAACATTCTAGTGAACATTCTACCTCAATTAGAAGGAGAGTTATTGCCGGCAGCAACCGTAAAGACTATTCGCAGACGACACGATAGTATATCTCATCCTTACATCAGACACCGATACTGGGAAACTCCAGGCACATCTTCACAAGCTTGGCATCTCGGAGACGAGATGGAAAATGGAATACCACCCCAACAAATGTAATGTCCTCACCATCAGCCGAAATCAAACCCACCATATCACCAGTATACCATGCATGGATACATCTTACAAGCAGTAACAAGTGCGAAATACCAAGGCTGCCTTTTAACATCTGATATGAAATGGGTCGACCATATATCAACTATCTGTGGGAAAGCCAATAAGACACTGAGCTTCCTACAACGTAATCTTAAAACCAGTTCGATAAAAGTCTATGAAAATGCCTATAAATCACCAGGTACGTCAGCAACAGGTTTGGGAATAGATCGAGTGTGGACAACATGTTACACCATATGAATTAGAGGTCTTTAGAACAACGACGAAAAAACGCCTGACTTACTTTACAATACATTGAAAAATCAGGAAGACTTATAACAACATCTAGACGAACACGTCGTCACACACAGCAACATTCCTTCCAAATTACATCATGTTCTTCAGATTATAGGAAATTCTTATTCTTCCCTCGCACCATCAGGGAGTGGAACTCATTACCACCAGAGATAGTGACACTGGAAACATCTAAACCCTTCAAGGCGCTGGTGTCACTCCTCCACTAAACGAATGATCTGTCTTTATCCATTTAACCTGTTCTTTATCATGCGCACCCTAACACACGGCAGAATAATCATCCAGTTAATTGTGGCCATTACCAGAGTTTAAGAGCATGTATGAATCGATCTTCCACCCTCTATGGTTTTCCATAACACGAAAAATTGTATCGATTTCAAGGATTTATTGATAGCGAAATTAGAAGAAGGTTAAATACTATTTCTATTTATTCGTGTGAGTAAAGGCCCTATCAGCCATTCCACGCTATCAGATCATCCAATTAAAAAAATTAAAATCACAAAATTATTTTGTTTTTCGAACATTATTAATTTTGTATCCTAATATTACCTCCTTAAATTATACAATATGTCATCCTAAAATAATAATATTTTCTATAAATATTGGACACCCGCAGTCCTTTGACCTCATATGATAAGTATGATATAAACATGATATATTATAGAATAAAAGTGGATTATACCAGGAACATTCTGTTCCTTGACCAAATATGATTAAAAAGGTCACCGTCCAGTCAGGTTAAAAAATCTGTCGATGAGTTAAGCTGAGCCCCAATTTTCTGAATCCGAAAACTACCTCATTTTGAGGGTCACACGAGTCACAAAGCGAGTATACTTCTTTTATAGCACCCTTTTAAAATAACTTTATTATTTGACAAATATTAATGATAAATAAGCATAAACAGCTGAATATCGGAATGCATATTTGTATTGCTAATTCAAGTGGCAAAAAACCTACTTAAAGTCGTGTACCACGTTTCGTTTTAAACTATTTTCCTGGCTAAATATAAATGATCTTGTTTGCATCATGCCTCAGCCAGATTTATCTAATACTAATAGTAGAGGTTAACTCTTCTTTTAATGTGTGTGACTGTAACGAATTTATAATTTTCATCGCAATGTTTTTTGAGCAAATTAATTCTTGTTTGTTTTGACAACAAAATACAACCCCAAACAATTAAATACAACCCATAAATTAGTTGATTATATTGAAACATTATTGTTTTTTTTCCTACTTGTCACGCAAGTCACCTTTTCTTGTCACGCAAGTCACCTTTTCTTGTCACGCGAGTCACATACAAAATCTCAGTTAATCACAAATAAAATCTCAGTTCATCACAAAACTTAACAATAAAACACCACATTGTAACAAAATGATACTATGTCTGCAACTCCAGATTAACCATGGTGGGGGCCCTGATGACCGACTGCGAGCGCTGAAAGTGCGAAGCCCTGCCCTGCAAGGCGGGGTCTGGGCGGAAGGGGCGTCTCCTCCCTGGACATTTTCAAATATTGGAGACTGGAAACGTGATTTCCTGGCATTTAAGGCACTTGTGTGGAGCAATTAAGAAGGACCGCCCCCAGAAAAAATAGATTTTTTGCCACAAAATTAGCGCATTCTGGCGTTATTTCAGTGTACCAATCCACGTGAACGCTATGAAATGATGCCATTTCTAGAGGAGTGGGCTGGACGCAACTGTGGGGGCCTGTGCTCTATAGTTAATCCGGCCCTGTATGGCTGGACAATTTAGCTTCACAAACATATAATTCATATTCCTATATTCTAATTATCATTCTACTATTAAAATGGGGGACCAGTATCATTACCCATAAACACGCTGCAAATGCATGTCACGCGATTCACAACTCGTTATGATCACATGGCACATAATTTTGCCCAAGAAAGTAATATATGAAGTGTTTCTCATGTAACCGTACACAAAAAACTTGAATTGGGGAGTAGTTTTTATGGAAACTGATTATTAGGTTTCGTGAGCAGGGTAAGCTTACTCTTCCTGACACCTGTTACCACTGTTTGTCGTGTATTTTGTACACGGTAAACAGTCCATATGCTGATTACACTATTTTGCCATATCACACTATTTTGCCTTTATATTGTTTCACCGCTAACAGTTGAGCCGACGAAACGGAGATTATGTTTGAATTTGCATTTTCTAATTTTCTGGATGGGAGACGCACCATTTGCTATGGGTACTTTAAAGGATGTCCTAAAAAGTATTAATAGATAATTTTATGACAAAATTAGATGAGTAATCGGGCTATGAACAGGCATTATTAGTAAATGAGAGTTCTCGGTCGCTGACAGGTTTTTGATGGGAAGGTATTTATTATGTGAACAACACAATTCCTTTTGGCTGGAAGAATTCAGCATGCAGTTATCATTCGCTAAACTTGGCGGCGGCGGCATATTTAGAGGCTTTAAACATATCAACGTTAGTCTAAATAGATGATTGCCTGGTTTGACTGAAGACTAGTAATTATTTCCCCTTATTTCATGATGGATGTAGTGCGAGTTATACATACACAATTTTTTCCTCCCCATGTCCTGCATTTTTGGGTTGACTTTTTGTGGTAGAATAGGAGAAAAGGGATGAAATTTGCAATTTCAGGGCGGTTTTTGGTATTACTGGTGATATTACAGCGGAGGAAAGGGGGTGTAAAGTGTCTTTCTGCAGAGCAATCATTGTGTCTGAAGTGAGATTTTCACCCCAGTCAACTTCAAATCCCCGTAGCCAAAAATCTAAATGGTCACCAACCTACAAATTTATGATGAGGAGATTGCCAAATGTGGTCCCCATAAAATAGGAACCAACGGAATGTTGAGCAAAAAGCTACAGCCCGTGATGTTACAGCCATTTAACATTAAGTCAATGGGCAAATAATTACTAGTCAAAGACCAGTTGCATTTGCTAATCATCGAATTATACATCCTTGATCCAAAAGAGTTACCGTTCTTCAAGTCGCTATAGTCTTTACTTGGTTCGATACCACCGATGAATTGGCGCGAGTACGGCCGGCTCTGACTCTGTAGGCTTCCCTTTCGGTCCTGTTCACCTCGCATATTGTCTCCCAGTACAGGACAAGGATGGAATTTTAGTAAGAGAAGTATACAAATGATTGCAATCGTGTCATTTGGCTTTATGTCCATGGGATATCCGAGGTCAAATTTTACTGAGATATTTGGTGAGATTATATCCTGTATCAAAATGTAAAAATAGGTTAATATTGTTAACATCCTGGTAGAGGTTTACGTCATGACCTGAGGATGAACGTTTCGAAATTGCACAGAAATGTTGCCTTTTCATCAAAACCCAATAGTCAGATTTTTATTTGCCCATCGGCAACAATTTATTTTGGAGAATGTTTTTAAACAAAGAATCCATTTAGTGATAGTCTGTTTTCACAGTTGTGACAACTTAGCTGTGTTTGTTTTGTATTGCCTGGCAACATATCTTTTGAATTTTATTTGTAGAGAATTTAAGGTTTTTTACTGGATAGAATTAAGGAATGTATTTTAAACCTTGTGCATGTATTTGAAACCTTTACATTATCTTGTATTTAGCTAGTACAATGAAACTTGTCAGCTTTTTATCAAATCTCCTATAATGTATCTTTAAATAACAATGATAATCCGGTTTCTTTCTTTTAGAATAGCCTTTATATTAAAAACTCGAGCAATGACAATATGTCTTTGTGCTGATTAACTCTGACCCGTCTTCATTAGCCCAGTTCGGAGCAGAACAGTAGGACGTTCAACTCTGACCCGTCTTCATTAGCCCAGTTCGGAGGAGAACAGTAGGACGTTTACCTCTGAAGCAACCGGATTCGCGTTATAAGATATTGGTTATGTTGCATTTGCAATCCGCAAATGATGAAAATGACCATAAGCGGCAATCTAGAACTTTATCGTGAAATACGCAATAATACCCTCAGTGCTGTGGAACGGAGAGTTCCAGGACGTTGAACATCGATACGGTTCGTCCTATAATGACCATACGCAGCAGCACCGCAAACTGTAACTTTTTTCCGTGAGCAAGTACGAATATCACCCCAATGCAATGCAGCATATTGGAGCGCGCTACTGAATGCCAAGACAAAGAACTACACACATAGTAATTGTTGGTGACTAGGTTATAAACATGTTACTTCTACACAGGGCGTTCTGATAATCAAAAAGTCCTATAATGATCCCCGTCTCCATTAGAACAGTAGGACGTTAAACTCTATTTCATTTCCTATAACGACCATGCGCAGCAGCACCGCAAACTAAAAAAACCTAATCGTGAGCAAGTACATATATCACCCCAAATGCACTGCAACATTTTGGAACGCGCTAATAAATGCTCAGACAAACAAATCCACTCGATTAATTGTGGGTGACTATGTTATAAACATGTTACTTTTACAACGGGCGACGTTTGCTAATCAAAAGGATTGTTCAATTAAATTTGATCAGCAGTTTTACAGCTTCAACATTAAACACTTAAATATCAAGGTTTCCCATAACAAATGATTCATTTTTTTTATTCTTTAGTTTTAAATCATTCTTAGATTTTTTTTATCACTGATGTGGCAGCTTTTGAAGGCGATGTAGAATATTTTAACTGATCAACATTAAAGTTTTTAAAATTATGCCACGTTCTTTTTGTCTCTCGCCTTTCGAAGAAAGCAGTGGACTATTAAAATGGGTCTGTCTGTCAGTCACACTTTTTGTTCAAACCTGGTCTAGGTGTTTATTAGGTCGATGTCTTGATGGGGTTCGAAGACCAGCATTTTCTGCTTTGGGTAAGCAGAGGTAGGCAAGTTGATTGGTTGTTTCGTTGGGGCACGATAGATCCAAAGGTACTTGTACTAATACTAAGATTTCCTATAATATCTAGGCAATTTCGACATAAACACATATTTGGCATAATTTTTAAAAAAAAATTTTTGTGACAAACAGTATTTTGGGACTGTTACACAATATGTCATATCAGGCTTTGATGGTAACCCATAGTTACACTCTTGATCGAGATAGATTTTAGAGTTTATTTTCTTTTAAAATTGACTGTTCTGGATGTAAAATTAGTTGTGGTACCTTTTAAAACAATTACGATCATGTGTACAGCAGAGGCGGAGATCACATTTCTTGAAAAGCACAATTTTCACCGTTAGCAAATCAAGCGGAGCAACATACGGTCTGCGTACGGCATTCATCAGTATGAGACTCGCCTATCTCAGCCTGAAACTTGCGCTGTAATTTGATGTTTCTGTCTCTTTCACAGGTCCTTCGGTAAAGCATCCAAGACAAGAATTGACACCAGCAAGAATAAATGTTTGCCAAAATAAGCACAAGTACCATATCCGTGACAGCATGTAGTATTTATACCTTGACACGCAGGCATTTTATCAAATCTATCCCGCCCATGTAATTGGTGTAGATCTAAACATTGAATGGGCGATCCACTTCAACCATTGACAATCGTTACATTGGACTTCGTCTCCACTTTGCTATCAATTGAACCACGACCCTTAGCTTCCATATCTTTATCAGAACCGAGGGGACATCCCCTAAAATGTTTTTTCGCACAGTGTTTCTGTCAGAGCTATGGGGATGAAAAGGTTATCAGCAACAACTTTGTGCTTTGGTGCTATGGCAGAGTTTCACAGAGTTTTACATTACATCCCCATCAAATAATATTATAATAATAATAATAATAATGTATATTTGTAATGCGCTTAAAAATCCATCCATATAAGCATGCTCAAAGCGCAACAAGCTCTCGCTATTAAAAACACACATAAACAATCTGTTTCTAATGTGGATAATAGAGTTTAAACAAATGAGTTTTTAGTTGTGACTTAAAGATTGTGAAAGTCTGAGATTCTTTAATGTTTACTGGTAACTGATTCCAAAGGCAAGGTGCGGAAGCACTAAAACTTTTATCACCAAATTGTTTTAGTTTTGTTTTTGGAACAGCAAGTATATTTTTGCCATGTGACCTTAGCGCAAGTTTGGGATTATAGTTTGTCAAAAGTTCAGCCAAATATAAGGGAGCAAAATTATTTTGACATTGACAGAACTTTATAAAGAATCCGGGATTCGACAGGCAACCAGTGAAGGTACCATGCCTGTCAAGGGTAAGTCGTCATCAGTGTTGAAATCAGAATCACCTGAACTGGAACTTTCTGGAGAATCAGCAGCAATGGCAATAAACTCGTTGTCCTCGTCATCATCCTCTGACTCTGGCTCGCAACCAACAAAGTCGTTGTCATCAGTTTCAAGTACATTTAAAACATCCCTTACAGTCAGATGGGATCTGCGGCTCAAGCTGAAATTTAAAAAAAAACAAACATTAGCCATAGATAGACAGGACACTCCACTATAAAATCAAGGAGGCAGGCAGGACACTCCACTATAAAATCAAGGAGGCATGCAGGACACTCCACTATAAAATCAAGGAGGCAGGCATAATAAGTCCTGGAAATGTCTAAAATACACACTCTTGTGTTTCCAAACAAAGGCAGGAACAAATGTCTTTTACCAGTAAACTATGTGCTGTGTTCTGTACATCTATGCACATGTTCATATAGGGAACCACCAAAGCTCGATGTTACACCGGCGTCATATCGACAAAACGTGGCCTAGAGATTTCAAAGAAAGAATTCACTGATGCCAACCATTTATATGTGTTCTGCTGGTTATGAAATCAAATGAAATGGGGTTTAACGTCCTACTCTTTTGCACCTAACCTGGGCTTATGGAAGACAGACATATGCCTTACAGTGTGCTATGAGGGACATTTTTGGCCGGCCAGCGGCGCTACGCTTATATCCAATTCCAACTGGAAATTTACCACCGTGTTTGTTCAGAATGATACTTCTGTATTGGGTATTTGGATTAGATTGTTTGAAACATAAAATTTAACTTGCTACCACTCAAATACAATTTATATCTAAAAAATATATCTTGTGGCCAGGGGTCGTTTCTGGCCGGTTCACTTATTATTATTTTTACGTAGGTCTACCATGAAGCCATTTCTCGTTACCGTTGATAACTCTACATGTTACAATTTATATCCGAAACTTGAAATATTGGTCTAACGCCAAAAGATCTCTATTCGTTTCATTATTGGCATATATCGGATCGAAATTTCATGGATTATGGCCCCTGATTGTAGAAAAAATCACGTTTTTAGCTTGTGGACTTATAGGTGTCACAATTTTCATCCGATTTTGATCTATCTTGAAATGCATGTTAATACGACGCGAAACGCTCGGGTCCGAACAGAGAGAAGCATGTTTCAATGGAGACCTACTAAGGACATCGCTGTGTCCAGACTTTTCTGTGAGTTGTTACTAGTAGTTTATTTCAAGCAATTCATATATCACTTCTGTCCTTCCAGTTATGCTTAGTTTCAATAGGGATATACGTTGTATAACAGTCCATTTAATGCTTAGTTTCAATAGGGACATAAGCTGTACATGTATAACAGTCCATTTAATGCTTAGTTTCAATAGGGATATACGTTGTACATGTTTAACAGCCCATTTAATGCTTAGTTTCAATAGGGATATACGTTGTACATGTTTAACAGCCCATTTAAAGCCCCAATACCACTCTTGTTGTAACTGAATAATATGTCCCAATCTTTATTCTGGTCAACAAATTATACTATTTATATTCCAATTAATAAATGATACAAATTTCATACACCTAATTTTAAAAATTGGAAAAATTCAACTATATGCCGTAACATGGTTTGAAAAGCTTTTCGTAAACACTTTCAAATGCAACTTTGATTTAAACATATTTTCAAACCATCTAGACAAGTAAGATAGGATGTAATGGATACTTTACACAACAGTGTAGTTAAAATAAGGCTATTTTTTTCTGGACCTGTCAAGCCAGCAAGAATGTTATTGTCCCTTTAATGCTTAGTTTCAATAGGGATATACGTGTATAGCAACAGCCCATTTTAAAGCGTGTATGGGTTGCTAATCCATTATGATTCAGTACATACATGTATGTGACTCGGCGGCTTCAGTATATAAAACACCGCGATTTTTAAGCTATACATGGTCCTAGTGTCTTAGTCTTTTTACTAACTTCGTTATTAGTTACGTATTGCACAATCTTCCCGTCGGGAACCACGTCATAAGATGAAATCCGTTTTTATTTAACAAATAAAGTTTTATTTCTTGGCCGGGGGTAATGTTCTATCTCCCGTACAGTCAAGAGTTTATAATAAGTTCATCCCTTCGGCATGCAAACAGTTGGAACTGTTTTCTCAATAGATGAAACAAAGGAAATCGATATTCACCTGTGACAATAAACGGTTATTCACTTCTTGCTATTGTATGATAGGCTCGTGGGTTTTCGAAGTACATCCAATGCACATTCTGTTTTGTTTGTTTGGTTGGTTTTAAAAAAAACTGTGGTTCTTAAAATTTCGTTCGCCACAATATGAAGTAGCTTTTACGCTCGATTTCTGGGAAGTGATGCAAGAAATTTGATGTAACAGAACTGACATTGATTTAAAACGAAGTCCTGAAATATGACAAAGTTTGCAACATCGATTCGGCGATCTTAGTTGCTGTTTAATGATTAAATGCGATTTTCTTCCCTTCGCACAAATTTTCGAGTGAGGTCGATAAAAAAAAAATATCACAAAATAAATGCGTACAATTTGACGATGTGTCTCCCCCGTGAATGGACCCCATCCGGGGTTAGTGTAATAGAATACCGTGGATGCATGGTCAGCGTATAAATAAGAGAGAGAGAAATACGCTCACACCAAGGCTCGAAACCACAGCCGCAAGCCAGAGGTGGTCGGCCAGCTAGAGGTCGAAGCGCTGCACTCTAGACCGCTGGATCTGTCGAATAGGTCGCTAGCCGAATAGGTCGCCAAATTATTTTCGGTTTAGCGCCCTCTGCCTGGTGTAATAATGTTGATAATTCATTATTTTAACTTCAAGACTTTTTGAAACGTAGAAAATATTTTCACAAGAGGTCAAATTCCAGATTTTCTTTAGTAGAATTCATTTCTTTGTCGTGTAAAATTAAGAAATTATTTTATAATTTTAATATTTAATGATGTATAAAAGTTACCGATAAAACGGCAAAAATGAAACATTAAGTCATTTTTTTTGGTTTAAAATGTTGATTTTGTGCATGATATGTTGACATAAGAATGTAAAAAAAAAGAATCATTAGTTTAGAATGTTGCGTTCGTGTCTAAAATGTTCAAACTGGAATGTAGAAACATGAATATTGTCCCATTTGGTCTTCCATAAATATTGACGTCCTATGACGTCAACTTCGGTAGAACCCGGAACCACGCCCCCAGGAGAAATTCTGATGGTTGAAAATAAATTGGTGAATTTATCGTAGTTGTATATGCAAAGATGAAAAAGTCACAGTGAATTTGCAAATGCGAACAGTAGAATGTGAAAAAAAAACACAAGTAGATTTTTACGATGTTAATTTTTGGCGAGCAACTTTTGTTTTGATACTAATATGGTGAATATGTGTTATGTAATATCTACAACTACTACAAGTGAAAAATCACGAAAATGGACTTTTCACAGTGATATTTTCTCTCTTATATGGCAATGATTCGGCTCCATAGAGATAAGCAATCTGATTGGCTGATGTTTCGGGACACAATATCTTTAGTTCTAATTAAGTGAGAGTGATGGAACTTGGTGTATAGTTTCATTACAGTAATAATGTTCGATAATGAGCAATATGATTGGTCAAGACTTTGCAACATAACTCTGCTTTTAATTGGGGTAGAATGTTTAAACTTGACGTACATGTTCATTAGGTGAATGTCTTGATTCTAACTGATGGAGAGTGGTGAAACTTAGTGTATAGTTTTACTAACAGGTACTTAAAACCCTTGACTGAGTGTGATCGTGGACATTTAATGCTAATGGGAACGGGTGTTTTATCTCCAATTATCTAACGGCCTTACTCGAGGATACCTTGATAACCCGATGGAAATAATGCGCCCAATGAAGATTGTATAGCCTAGGGGCGTCTTTCGATAATACGCAACTGGACACCCTTGTCCTTCTACAAACTAGAGGAAAATAATACTTTTAACAACAACTGACGTTTTTTTTTGGGTGCTGGAATATACAGACTAATATAATCAACCAATATCTTACATAATATGCTTCATGTAATAAAGCTAACGATCTTTATGTAATACATTTGAGTAAATTGCAATTCTCTTAGAGTCTAAACGTGGTCTGAACCTATATTTGCAGGAAACCGCAATTGATGTTTCGACTCTAACTATATAAAAGTTGGGTAAAAGATCTTGAAAACCATTAAATATTTAGATAATTATAATGTACATGCGCTATGCAGGCAAGGGGCTTTTCGAGGAGATGTGATAAGATATGTATTACTAAAGATCCGAACGTAATATCCGTATACTAGTGTTGATTGTAATAAGACATGTATGACTAAAGACCTGAACGTAATATCTGTATACTATAACACTAAGACTAGGTATATGGATGATCTGTTTGATTGTGCCATCTATTTTTTTAGGATTTCGGCGTGGACGATCAGCCTCATGTCTTGTCTTGTTTAAATAATTTTTTGTATCGGTATTGAAATATATGTAATGTTAAGGAAACGGGTTCGTGACTACACTTGCTATTTTGAAAGTAGTTTGTATGAACACATTAAAAGGTTGGTTGGCCTTTGTGTATGAGTAAATGTGATTAATTGATTATAAAGACTCTCTAAAGCACGGAATCTGGTTTTAACACACACAAACAAACAGTTTATGTATAACTATAAGGCAACAGCCTACAGTACACATCGAGGGTTTAGAACACAATTGTGATAAGTCAAAATGCCTGATTTTGAGAAAATTTCAATTTAAACTCTTGATTTACTACCAAAATTTCATTTATTTCATCGATATTTTCAGACATTTTGAAATGAGCGATGGTATTGATTTATATACCAATAGAAAGAGAATTACAAGCTCTTCATTTTAATAGAATAAAAATTTGTTTTGTTATTTTTGACTTATAACGATGTTTCTATACCCTCGACATACATTAAATCTGAAAGATAATTCTATGAGTAATATCATATGTTCAAATTAAGTTACAGGTTACTTAAGAGTTGATAGCGAAGCATTATTTGCCTTAATTCTATACCTTTTGATATAAACAATGATAAATTCCTTATTTCGATGTGATCAGTCGAATTAAATAGGTACAGTAATTACTTACTGTTGGGGATCTAAAAAACCATGACGGTGAGAAATTATGTCTTAGATCTAGCAAGATTAGACAGTATATCATAAAGTGGATTTCATCGCCCACTTGATTAGTGTTACACAGTTTGCATATGCGCTCTACCCGGGAGATTCTGTCCCTACGACCTTGTTCCACCTCGAGAAGAACATTTAAAATTTGCTAATGCATATCGCAGGTTATGTGAAAGATTGCTGTTTAAGAATGATTCACAATACATGTATATACTAGATTTAGGTAGACTGTAAAACATACATTTTGGGGAATTGGTAATACAATTATGCCATTCTTGAAGACTTACATCTCTAACACGTTGTTAAAAGCACAACATAAATTGTGCAATTTTAGCAACATATTGATAAAACCAAACATAACCAAATCCGTATTTTAACAAAATCTTACGTACATTAGTGCACCAAATTATTCTATTGTGTACATCCAGATCATAAAGAATTTTTTAACACAATTTCGGTAATTTGGAGTTATCCATGCCCAATAATTTAAACCCATGTTTAATGGGTTTACATACATAAATAGTATATACTAATTTTGTAACACAATTTCGGTAATTTGGAGTTATCTATGCTCTATAATTTAAACCCATGCTTAATGGGTTTACATACATAAGTAGTATACACGTATACTAGTTATTCATATCTTCCAAATTTGGCTCTTGCTAAAGCATTTGTTGTTTTAACACCAGTACCTAATAACCACTTACAAAATCTATATTGGACTTGTTCGATATCTATTCTTAATTCAGTTCCCCACACTCCAGCCCCATAATACAATATAGGAGAAACCCTTTGAATCAAATAGTTTGAATGCGATTTTAACTTTTGTATGACCTAGTTTTGAAATGCATAGGTTGATGACATTTAATGCTTAAGAAGCTTGTTGTGCTAATGTTGTACAACATACAATCCATTTATATTGATTTACGACCTCAATAATGAATGAAATGGGGTTTAACGTCCTACGCTTCTGCACCTAACCTGGGCTAATTAAAGACGGAACGACCTCAATAGATTTTCCTTGATAATACCGCTTCACCATCATTGACAGAATACTCCCATTCTTAAAGACCACTATTTTGGATTTCCCTAAATAAACTTCCGTATTCCAATTTGAACAATATCTATCAATAATATCCAGCCTCTTCTGTAGATCTGTAGGCGTATCTGCTAGGAGGGGAATGTCGTCAGCAAAAAGAAGTAAGAGTACCTCATCGCTACTAGGATGCATGAAGATTCCAGTCCCACTTTGAGCCCTGGTTAACAAGGCTCGCCCGTTGATGAACAGTCCGAATAACCAAGGGCCGAGAATACAGCCCGTTTAACTTCAGCATTCAAAATACTCAAGAGAGAGCCCCGTTAGCTCTTACTGCTGATTTTACACAATCATATATACTATGAAATGTTACATTCGGCCAGTAAGACAATTTTCATGTGGACGTATATTGTCGTCGCCCCTATCCGTCCGTCCACAATTCTTTGTGAACACTCTACAGGTAACAATTTTATCCGATTTAAATGACACTTAAAATATAGATTTATCACCATATGAACTTGGTTCCTTTCGATATTGTCATGTATCGGACTGTAACTTCATGGATTATAACCCCTGATATCACGAAAAATCACGTTTTTAGCTTGTGCACACGGTAGAGGTCACAGTTTTATTTTGGACCGATATTGATGAAACTTGAAATGCATGTTTATAACCCACAGATCTTGGTTCCTTTTGATATCGGATCGTAACTGCCAAATTTATGGCCCCTGATTATACGACAAATCACCATTTTAGTCTGTGGTCCCTGTGGAGGTCACAATTATTACCCGATTTAAAAAAAAAAACGTTTGAATATATCACCGTTACATCGTAATGAAGGCGGAGTTCGAATTTCATGAAAATCGGATCAAAACTGCCGGACAAAAAGGCCTCCACTTGTACGCGAATAATTATAAGTTGGCCATTCTTGCTAAAATATTTCAAAAATAGATGAAAAAAAATGAAATTACTTTATTCTGAAAGTTTTCACTGTTGGAAGTTTGGACTAGAAATAGACATCAACTGTGACCGCATCGTCAACGAGAATTACCGATTGTTTGATAGATAGATTGACCGAGAAAGTTCATCCACATTTTCCGGCGTGGTTTCCCCATGTCAGTGATGCAGGACGGAGGGCCTTGCAAGGAAAGCTGTCTAGTTGTTCGTGTGGGACGAAAAACCGAGGTCCCGTGTACACATTGGCGCGCACGTCAAAAATCTATTGGCAGTTGGAATTCGATATTAGAGTAGGCCGTAGCGCTGCTTCTGCCGGACAAAATTTCCCTCATAGCCCAGTGTAGAAGCAGAACAGTAGGAGGTTAAACCTCATTTAAATTCATTTTTGATTGATAGACGATAACTCCACCCACATATTCTCGATGATCAAGTAGCATACTCCTTGTCGCGGACATTACTGAGATCGAAATCACGGCATGGGCGGGCTTTCTTCTCCCTGTCGATAGGGATTCCTCACTGCCATTATTATTGATAAATATAATGGTTGTTTATACTATCGGGGTTTTAATTGGCAACATGTAGGCATTGATTTTGAAAGCGATCATCACAGATCTGTAAGATTTTGCGTCTTTGATTTTGAATACACAATTGTTCCTGAAACTTGTTGTAAATCGGTTCAAGAGTTTTCAGCATAATTGTAAAATGTTTTTGCCAGTTAGTAGTAGTGTAAACTGTCTCCTGTGTTTGTGTATAATGGGATGCTGTGGTATTATCACGCATAAACATTGGATTAGAACTTTAATTCCTTCCACCTTGTCGCTCAACATATATCGCATTGTTAATTCAAAATCCAGAGCGGACTGTGCCTTATTTTGTCAACAATATCCGCAGTGTTTAGGATTTATTCCTTATAAAACAAATGGTACCAAATCGTGCTATCTGTTTTCTAGTTGTCCTGAAGATAATTGTTCACCATGGAATGGTGGGGATAACATATTCATGAAGACTGGAGGTATGTTTTTTAATCTTTTGTATATATGTTTACGTGGCCGTATGCATGCTTTTTCTTATATGCAAAGTTTACTCCTGCATGCAATTTGCACCCGGTCTGGACTACGTGTAATAAATGTACTATAACATGTGAGTAGCGTAAATGGTCGTTGCGTATTAAAATATAATATATATATATATATATATACCATATTTGGGTATGGTGGCTAAGTGGATAAGGCGCTGGTTCGCTAGTCTGGAGGTCGGGTGTTCGATCCCTGCATTGGCCGAGAAAGTTCATCTTGATTTTCCGGCGTGATTTCCCCTTAGTCAGTGATGCAGGAGGGCAGTTGGAATTCGATATAAGAGTAGGCCGTAGCGCCGCTGCCCGGGCAAAATTTCCCTCGTAGCACACTGTATGACGTATGCCCGTCTCCCATTAGCCCAGGTTAGGTGCATATTAGTAGGACGGTAAACCCTATCATTCATGCATTATACCATATTTGGTTTAAAATGGTCTGGTTTCTTTCAAGTGTAAATTTAAATACAGTCAATAAATAAATTATAAAATTCTGCGGTCTGTCGAATTTCACATCTTCGGGTAATCAGAATTTTAAACTAAAGAAATATATTTTTAAAAAAGCCGCAAAGGTGAAAAATAAAATAGTTGCATTAACGATTTTGAAGTAGGTTTTTAGGTTAATTACCGCAGGCAAATCAACGCATATGAAATGATATTTAAGAGAAGCATTGTTTTTGGCACAGTTTGGCCAAGTCTGTTATGCCCCCGTTAGACCGGGTCGCGTCCTTACTGCGATGCTGCGACCGTACGGCGACAAGAAAATGCACAAGGTCAGCAGCAAACGTAAACACAACGCGAAAAATGTCCCAAAATATTTACAAACTTGAAAGCAGTCGCATTCTTTACCCAGTCAAACCGGGTGTTTTGAGCATGTTCAAAAGAAGCGGCAAGGTTCTGCGTTTTGCCCTGGAAAGATGTGAAAACGCAATTTTTTATCATGTTTGTAATATTTTGGGACATTTTCGTAGGATGTGTTCACGTTTGCCGGCGACCCAATCTGACAGGGCATTACAACTTTCCAGGTTAGATCACAGAGCCTTTCCGTTTGTTTTGAACATTCTTAAAACAAAGGCGGTGACAAGGCGATCATTCACGACTATGGAGACCGCAGCACGATCTTTGGCGTTTTCACCACGCGCTTCTGGCGATATTGATGCGCTCTATGGAAATTGTTCGTCGCAGTAAGGACGCCACTCCAGTATGACGGGGGTATAACCATATAGCTGAATCAATTGAAATGTATTGAGTAACTCAACATCATGTTCACCATCCGAACTTGGGTTTAGGACAAACCAAATAAATAAATTGAAAGTTTACTGACCGAAATTGGGCTTTGGGTTAACTTCAAATAAAATAATAGTCAATCAGTCATATAATTAAACTTTAAAAGGTTGTTAGAACTTCATAACTTAAATTAAAACTTCCAAACAAACTGCCCCATCTCATTGGGGTTTAACCTCGCTTCTTCATTTTTAAATTTAATCATGAAATGGTCGAACCGTTTTAGTCTACTTTACATCGGAGCCATGCGATGGCATCGTAAGTTGATTATGGTCTTGTCATGTTAATAAATGTCTAATTAATAATTTATATAACATTTAAAGCCAAGGGAGAGACAAACAATTGACAGAAGACGTATCTCTAACAAACTGTCTGTTTATCATATAAAAAAATAAATAAACAAAAATAAAAACAAATAAAAGGCCATATAAACTCTGAAGTAAAAACTGTTTATTTACAACGTGGTGTCAAAAGAAAGGCCCCTTGAGGAGGGGGGGGGCAACTCTTAAACTAATAACTGATAAAACGATTTTATTTTCTTAATTAATCCGGCTGTCGGTGTCATAAAGTCTGTCACTGAGTCAACTGGAGTGGTTTCAAATCCCCGGTTGTACGTGGAAAGGAGTAGGGTCGCCTGTCAAGCCTTGTGGGTTTCCCCCGGGTCCTCCGGTCTCCTCCCACTGCTAATTACCCCTACGCGCAATGAATTATTGAAATAAATTTAAACCGTATGTTAGTCCAGAATTGACCTAGTTTGTGTCGACTGGACGCCAAACCCCATTTCTATCTCTCTCTCTCTCTTATATACATTGTAGTACTGGGGTGTCTAGAAAAGGGCTACATTATTCATACCGACTTGGGTATTTGCATCAAGAAGAGTGACACCATGATGAACTGGTGGAATGGAAGGAATGTATGTCTGGCTGATGGCGGTGACTTGATAAGCGTCAACACAGAAGACAAAGTTAATCTCTTCACACAAAGCTATTTTACAAATGGTAAGGTTGATTTTGATTGTCGCTTATACAAATATTTTGTCCTTTTTTTTCTGACATCCGGGTTGTGAAGAGAGGTAAGTGTATTTCGGTGTTTCTCTGTTGGTCTCCACTCTCTTCATAATCCATTTGCCATATCGGTTGGCTTTGAATGGCCAGGTTATTTACGGAACCAGCAGTTTTTTGACACACAAGCTGATGTTGCGAAACCTACAGTAGGACACGGAGATTGTGTTTTTCACCTACCAAAAGCGTGATCTTAAATTGTTCCATAACCCCCCAAAAAAACTTTTGGGAGAGAACAAATCTACCTCTGTAACCCAGGGCCCTGTTTCACGAAAACTTAAACTAAAATCCTTAAAATCGATTTTAACTAAAAATCAAAATGAGATTTTAAATTTTATGCGTTTCACGAAGATCGATTGTAACTTAAAATGCAATTTTAATAGATTTTAGTTAAAATCGCTTGCGCCCGCGCAGTGCAGATTTCCGCTGCGGGTACTTACGGTGAAAGCAAATACGCTTCGAAACTGAAAACTGTTGACAAACTGAATTAACTGTTACATTATCAATAGGGAGAGTTTCATACGTTGTAGAAATGTCTGCACATGGTCAGAAAGTCGTAGAGAGATGAAATAAATGAGTTAATTGCGTATTATTAGTTTCGAAATGTATTGGTGGGTTGACCTTGAACTTGGCATTTGATTTCCTCGCAGGCTTCAATAGAAGTAATGTGTATCGATAAACTAAAGCGCTTGAATTTCGAATTTTTATAGTAATTTGGACAAGAGAAACTTTCGAGAATTTTCACAAACATATTTTGATATGTGTCACTCAAACAACTAATCTAGGCTTCAATTTGTTTGTCGTAGTTTAAAAGTATTTATCAACTTTGAAATTAATACGCCAAATAGGCAATGTTCCGATGCCTAGATTATAAATGTCATTCTAATAGACCCTTTCAATGATACTTTGAAAATGCAAAAGAGTCTATCTATCTTACTCAATTAAATGAGTTTTTCCCAAGATAAAATAGTATTGGAGCCTATTTGTTTTTATTGATGTTGTTTTATTAACGTAACTTCATTAAGAAATTATAATAAATTGATGATATTAAAATTTAATTTCAAATAGGCCTATAACATTTTTGAATAAACACATTTGTGTTTATTGATTTATCTTTATACTTATCATCATAACCCCAAAAACATGAGTAATTACTACATATTATGGCATGTCTAGTATTATAGGCCTTTAGGCCTTCTAATACCAAGAAATTGGCCATATTAAACACGAAGATATTTTCTTTATAAATAAGAGGGCTCTTCTTTCCATGACATTGGATATAAATTTTCTTTTAGTGTGTAGTTTACTGGCGTTTTGGGTGGGTTTTTTCTTGGAGTTCTAATATCGGGCGCCATCCAATGCTTAAATTGCCTTACAATAAAATAAACGGGTGGATCGTAGCTGTATATCCCATACTATGAAAAGAAATTGAATGCAAATTGTTTTTGTGAATGATTGTATGTTAAAATTATGTGCCAATTATATCTGTATGTCGCAATAAATCAAACAATGTAGCTCTAATCAATGTTTGTTAATGTCGTGATTGTAAGTTAGGAGAGGGTGACAGCTATCCTAAGTTACAATCGATTTTAGTTAAAATTGTCCTTAAAATAGTTTTGTGAAACGCCACTATTTTAAGTTAGGATACAATTGTAACTTACAATATTATTTTAGTGGATTTTAGCTACAATGCTTAAAATCGTTTTGTGAAACGCTTCTATTGTAAGTTAGGATGAAATTTTAGTTTACAATGATTTTAAGGAGATTTAAGTTTTTGTGAAACAGGGCCCTGAACAGTTAGCACCATTAAACATGTTGGAGTCACCGTTTCAGATATCTTTAAATCTAAAGATAGGGCTATTGGATCTTGTAGCGCTATTCGTTCTGGTGTCACTGTCCTGGCTCAGTCTGGTGTTCACCAGATTAAACCCTCTAATCAGCTAGAAGTTAATAAAACAGTATGTATATGCTAAAGCTTGATGTGAACATCAATCGTGGAACAATCTGACCAGTGAAGAAATTGTCACGCACTCTGCATGTAAATCTGTTCTTCGTATAAGTCTCCTAGGTTGGGGATCACTGGAATCTTATTTTGACGGAAGAAAACTGTTTTTCTTTGGTCACATAGTGAACATGAACCATAAGAATCCTCGAAGATCCATATAATTTAGATTGTCCAAAATACCTGAAAGACTTTATGTAGGATTGCCAATAAATACAGTCTTAATCAAATGTCCAGCTTCCTCCAAAATTATCTTTTTCTTGGATACTCTGTCTGGAAACGATTGTGAAACAGGCTGTTACAGCAAAAGAGTGCAACGAGTGGGAGTTACGGATGACGCTACACAATGACTTTGCGCCTGTTTTCCCAAATACGTGGATCCGTGATCCCCCATTAAAAGTTACCCACAGAATATTTGTAAGAGCATGTACCTCAATCCGGCAAAATGATGATGACATTTTGATTCCAAATTATGTGGTAGATTCTTGTGCTCTAGACCAGACCACTTAATCTGAGGATGCGATGTATTAATAATAATAATATGTACATTTATATAGCGCTAGTACTCCATGCACAGAGGCATGCTCACAGCGCATACAGTTCAGTTGATTATTAATCGTGGTAACATTTATCAAAAAGATGTGTTTTAAGTCTTGATTTAAAACAAGAAAGAGTTGGTGATGATTTAATGATTTCTGGTAGGTTGTTCCACTGTTGAGGTGCATTAACTGAGAATGATCTGTATCCGAAAGATTTTAGCTTCCACCTTGGGCAACACAACTGATGAAGTCTGTTTGATCGGAGGTTACGTGAGGGAACGTGTATTTGCATAAGGTCGGATAAGTATTTTGGGGCTAAGCCATTTACACACTGGTAAGTCAAAGACAGAATTTTGAAGACGATTCTTTCATTTATTGGCAGCCAATGGAGTGATTTCAGAATAGGAGTTATATGAGAGTATTTTGATGATCTGGTAACAATTCGAGCTGCGGTATTTTGCAAAAGTTGGAGTTTTTTAATATTGGCACTAGATGTTTCTGCTAACAAGCTGTTACAGTAGTCAATCCTTGAGAATACAAGAGAACATACAAGTGTGGCAGCTGCTTCCTGGCTAATCAAGTGTCTTATATGGCCAATGTTTCTGAGCTGAAAATAGCATTTTCGACAAATATCACGAATGTAACTGTCCATGCTTAGATTTGGCTCTAAGAGAACACCTAAGTTCTTCACAGTGTCTGACGGTGCAATCATTGCATCTCCTACAACCACACTATTTGAACCTGGATTTCTCAGACGAATATTTGGACCAAAGAAGATGCATTCTGTTTTATTATCATTCAATTTCAACATGTTTCTTGTCATCCAGTCTTTGATGTCACTTGTGCACAACTTGATATCAGAAAAATTTGGAACAGTTTTTGAAATGGAATAATTTGCAGTCAGCTGTGTATCATCTGCATAAGAATGTCGTCCTAGACCATGTCTATCGATAAGTTGTCCTAAATTCTTAGTATACATCACAAAAAGGACAGGTCCTAGGACTGATCCTTGTGGAACTCCACAGTTTAACTGAATCTTGTCTGATTTAACTTTATTTACTAGAACAGATTGGAGTCTATTAGTAAGATATGATTTAAACCAATTTAGTAGGATACCATCTAGACCGAAATCATCTTTAAGACACCCAAGCAGCCTGTCATGATTGATCGTGTCGAACGCTGCGGATAAGTCCAAGAGGACCAATAGGGAGATACTTCCAGCATCCACAGACATACGAATATCATTTGTCACTCTTAACAGTCCAGTTTCAGTGCTGTGTCCAACACGATATGCGGATTGGAATTCATCCATAAGATCATGATGGATCAGATGGTCCAGATGGAAATTAGTCTCATAATAAGGGTTGGATGCAGCTATGACGGGTGTGACGCCAGGCAGGGCAAGCTTACTCTTCTGGACTCCTGTTACCACTGTTTGTCGTGTATTATGTACACGAAGAACAGTCTATTAAAAGTGGAACTTTAACGTGCTATGACTATTAGAGAGCTGCAATAATGTTTGTATATTTTACTTTACGTCACTGAGATCTTTAAGTCCTTAATTCAATTTCATTTGTATATTGTGTATGTATATTTCTGTATCGTATATTGTACTCTTCATAATTGGGAGGAAATAAAGAATATTCTATAATGATTTAAATTATTATTAAATAAAACAGTGTGTTTACTAAAGTTCACAGGCTGCAAAAAAACAACAAACGCACGCTACATGTGATATTTTGATACACAGTAAATAAAATATAGTTTAATAGTCCAGTGGCGTAATATTTTAATAAAACACAAACTACTACGACTGCCCACTTTTAAATAAGTGTTTATGACGTCCCTAGACAACTGTTTTGATTTGTGGGGAGGATGGATGGGGGCAGCAGGTGTGAGTGTGTGAAGGGATGGGGATAAAATTGGCGGAAAATGAGTTCACGTCGATTTATATGGTGATTTTCTAAGAGCGTGATGAAACATCACTAAATATGTTTATAAGATTCCCATTGTGTTGGGGTGGACGCCGGGGTTGGTGGTGGTTTCTCGTTAGGTTTTTCATTTAAAATATTAAATTATAATGGTACTTTTCAAGAGATCTGGAAATGTAAATCAAAAACATTGTAACTCAGATGTTTAGTTAATAGGCTTCATCAGAAGATTCAAAATCAAAAGTTTATATGGGAGAGATACTTATTTTCTAGGTTGCTGGACAACAGCTCGCATATCCTTTAGATAATATGCTTCTGAAACCGGTTCGACCTCTAGCTGGCCGGTCACCTCTGGCTTGCGGCTGTGGTTTCGAGCCCTAGTGTGAGCGTATGTAACATGGAGATAGGGGCGCCTTCTCAACCTCGTGGGTTTCCTCTGGGCACTAACCATACGTTAGTCCCAAAATGAACTTGTTTGTGTCGGGTGGACGTTAAACCCCATCTCTCTCTCTCTCTCTTTTTTTTTTCTCCCTACAAAAACGGTATAGGCAAAATAGTGTAATCAGCATAATTATGTCCTCTATTATTAGTGGGGTGCTATCTCATTGATTGGTCAGCCTGCAGATAGCACGCCCTGGCATTTATGGTGACAGCTTACCAAGAAATGGCTAAAGATTACACTATTTTGCCTGAATACACGATTTTGCCTTTACCGTTTTTTTTAAAAGATAGACGTCCCGACTTCGAATTGTGTCTAATGGTTTGGATTGTTCGTACTTGGTTTTTTTTACCATGTCTATTTGTAGTACCAGATACTGACGTCATTGTTTTAAAATATAACAGTTTATTTAACACAAAGTACTATCGGCACTTCAGATAGACGTCCCGACTTCGAATTCTGTCTAATGGTTTGGATTGTTCGTACTTGGTTTTATTTTATTATGACTAATTTGTGGTACCGGATACTGACGTCATTGCTTTGAAATAGAACAGTTTATTTAACACAAAATATTATCGTCACTACAGATAGACGTCCCGAGATCACAAAGAAATTGACCGGTTTGTCTTAAACTATAAAAATAATCTATCGAAATATAAACACACGTGCATCGGGTCGAGTTTCCCCTTGTTTTATAGGATAGGTTCATTACAAAACAGTTAGTTTTGATTTCTAAACGCCTACGGATAAATTTGTTTTTAAAGACGACTCTCATTATCCTATTATTGATACCATCCCATATTTTAATATTTACAATCGATATGTAGCCCATACATGAAGACATGAAAGCTATTCTCATGAAAAAAAGATATTGTTTTTGTGAACAACATTTAATTATAACTCAGTAAATTAGTTTTTAATATTCTTGTAACAAAGATTCCGATGTACAATGTGCCTTATTAACGACAAAGATATATTTATAATTGCCTTGATATAAGAGATCATTATATGGTTTTGTTTCAAAATTGACAACAAAAAATTAACATATAAATAATTAATCGTCTTAATATAATACTCTTTATCTGATTTTTAACATATTTATTGTAATTTCTGATCCATTATGTTCGATAAAATAGGCGAACAATCCAAATTGAACGGCAGTCCATCATACACGTTTGGTTTAATTAATTATTTTGTCGTTCGTGAATCAGCGATAACTAATTACTTCCACCTTGTTCGTAGGATAGGTTTTTCTTTGTTCATTACAAATCGCACCAGAAACCAAACTATACACGACTCTTGTATAAATGATCACTAAATGAAAATGATGAGAGATAAAATGAGATATAAGTTAAAACGTTAAATGAAAATGGTCAGAGATAAACTGAGATATAAGTTAAAACATTAATCATGGAATCATAAAAGCCATACAATTATTAAAAGGTACAAAGTAAATTTTTTAGGGTAAAAGTTGCCTGCTGAATATATAGGTTTTAAGACCAAACTTAAATGAACTTAGTTCCCTTTGCTAACGAAGGTGTTGTGGAAGGTTCGTAAGTAACTAACGAGACGAAATTTATGGTAGCTGGCTTTTTTTTCGCACATTTACAGTGAATGGCCATTTTGCTCAGTAATCCCAGCCAGAATTTGACTTTTTTTAAAAATTGTGTTAAAATTTTTAATTTTTGTTTAGAACTGAAATAAATGAATATTAGTCAATCCCTACACTAAAAATATTAGCAAAATTCATTGTGTAAATGTAAAAAAGACCCGACCGAAGCACAAAATAGTGCCAATAGTGCGGCCCCCGCGTGTGTCAAATATCCGTTTAAAGTTGCTAATTCTGTTAAAATCCCATTTTCTTCCGGGGATTTATTATTCAATCTCGAGTTGTGTCCGAATTACTGCAGTCAACCCTTTTACGACGCGGGTTTACTTTCGTTTGTCTGTTTACAAACTGACTTCTGTGCGTTGACCTCGTGACCTGGGACGTTTAGATAACGTCATTTGGATATCATGGCTTTTCACTGTGTCAGAGCCACTTCTCTGCAGGTAGGGCGAGTCTGTCGTTCATATTGGCGGAAGGTTATTCCATGGGTATGGCGCAATGGCTGAAAAGGCTCGCCAGCCGTAATTTTTATTGGTATGTTTAGTGTCTGTTCTTGTGAGAACGTAGAGATCGGAACTATCGGATCTAAGGTGTCTGAATGGATAACACTTGTGAATGATAATATGATTTTGAATTCGATACGCTCGCGAATTTTAAGCCAGTGAAGATCGTGAATGATAGGTGTGATACTCTCTCTGCATTTAACTTGTGTTACTAAACGGCTTAATGGTTATTTAAAAAACGCATCCATACAAACCTTGAGCTTTGAAGCACTCGTCCGGAACTAAACTGAAAATAGACGATATTAGCCATTGTGATAATCTAGAGAGTTCGTGTATCCGCATACGTGAAAGGACCCATACTACCTTAACCCTTTGGTTAAAGGGGCTTGGTCTCAATATTTTTCATTAAAAACACGAATTAGAATTCGATATTGGTCAATTTTAATCAGTATTGATGTTGTCATCTTGCTGTGAAACTATATGATCCTATTATCAAGACACAATTAACATTTTATAATCAGTACACCTGTCGTGTACATTATGGTTTCGGGTACCACATTGTAATGAACAAATACACACACATCCTTAACATTACGTGGAAGTAATTAGTAAAGGCTGATTCACAAACGACAAAATACTAATTTAAAAACGTGTAGAATGAACTAAGCAGGTACGTATTTCACCGAACATAATTGATAAGAAATTACAATATTTTTTTCATAAATTGAATATGACATTATTATGTGCTTTTAGAACCATTTTGGTCTGTTTCAAGGTTCCAAAAACTCGAGCCAAACGCCCTTTAAAATATGTTTATGCATATAAAATAAGATGTAGCCATAGGAATTTTAGGGAATATTTAGAAGAATTGTGACCCTCCTCATGAAGCGGGCACTGGTTCTTTAGATGTGAAATAATGTTTCATTTCAATATTCTGGCATCCTTTTACTAACCCGTGCATAAAATATGCCCGACATTTTATTTTAAAGGGACAATAACACGCTTGCTGGCTTGACATGTCCAGAAAAAATAGCCTTATTCTGACTACTAGATGTTTAAGTGTTCTACCTGTTGTGTAAATTATCCGTTTCATTCTATTTTACTTGTCCAGAGGGTTCGAAAATATTTTTATTTTTAAATCTAAGTTACATTTGAAAAGGTTAACGTAAAGCTTTTCAACCCATGTAGTAGAATTTTTCCTTTTTTTTTAAATTCGGTGTGTTAAGATGAAATTTGTATTATCAATTAATTGAAATATTGTAAAATTGTACAAGTTTTGACCAGAATAATGATTTGGACAAGTTATTCAATTACAACAAGAGTGTCATTGGGCCTTTAAAATTGTCCTCCTCTTGACCAGTAAATGTTGATTAACAAATAGTTTTTGTAATCCGTTTTAAAACCAGATTACATCTGGAAGGGCGGCAGTCGAACCAGATTACATCTGGAAGGACAGTCGAACCAGATTATACACCAAAAAAGTCCACAAAAATAGCCATGCAAAAGGGGGTAAAGGGAAACGGAGAGAGAGAGACTAAAAACAGTGGCGTCACTAGGGGGTGGCACAGGGGGCACGTGCCCCGGATCTTTTCATGTGTGCCCCGGATCTATTTTGAGCAGACAACATCGATAATTTGCAATAATTTCACTACTTTTCCCTATCATTATTTCGAATGCCCGAGTACGGAAGAGAAGCTTTCCAGTGCGAAGCTTTTCTGGATTGTCCTTTCTGGCCCACCGTAGATTTCCTCAATTGCCTGCACGTGCACAGTTTAATACAGTATTATATAACTAAATAAATATTTGACTGAAAATAGTGTAGAAACGATCGTGCATGACCTAGTTTACCCACCGTGTATGTTTAGCGGGACAATAATATAACATTAAATTTTAGTTCGTTATAATTTAGCTCACAACTTCACAAGAACTCGTACATATATTCCAGTATTCGTTTTAATAACTATATTATTATATCGACAAAAAAAATCCGCGGTTTGAAACATCAATAGAATACCTACGGCAACGTTATGTCGTTATTAAAACGAATACTTGAAAATATGTACGAGTTGGGCCTGTGCCCCGGATCTAGTTGGGTCCTAGTGACGCCTCTGACTAAAAAAAAACTTCCACCCTACAGTCGTCAGCCAGGGTTATTTGGTGACCTTGGTCCAATTACTCACAGAGTGGCGTACGCTATCGAGACGATCGCTACGTGATCCCGTTCGTTATCGGCCGTAAAAAATCGCTGACGAATTTCAATCGCCGAGTTCGGGCTGAAAAATACGCTCGTCTGTCCATAGCATTAAATTTGCTTACCATACCAACATTTTCTCCAAAATCTATTTGGGTGTCCAGTTCAAAGATTTTCAAAAATTAGGTGATTCAAGGGTTACATTTAATATGATTGTATATCAATATAATTGCATTTATTCTCTTATAATTAACTTATTGTTTATTCCTGTAGGTTGGTCTCGGATGTATTTAGGAAGCATGGATGAGCTGGGATGGAAATGGGTGGATGGTACAGAGGTTGATGATTCCATATGGGATGTAGGACAACCTGATAGCACAAATGAAAAATGTATGGAGTTCAAATATACGAACAAAGCTAATGATAAAGAGTGCACTTTTGAAATGCATTTTGTATGTGAAATTAAACTCACTTGATGCAGATGATCAAAAAACTCTGGTGAATAAAATATTGTTTATCCGATGAACTACATATCTAACACTAATAGTTTCAATTTTTAAAAAAGACATATAAGCGATGCCGTTGCACAGAAATCACCTTAATTTATTGCTCCGTTTAACAAAACATATAACTTTCACCCGATATCAAACAATGATCTCGGATATGCTTAGTATCTAGTTAAACCCGCGTTCATTGGCCAAATCGAAATAGAGCAGTAGGACGGTCAATCGTTTTAAAGAATGGTCCATTTGTTTGTTTGTTTTTATGTTGACAAGGATAAACTGTCCGAAAATTACAGGAGTCCCACGTAGGCGTTACCCCTAAAGATTCATTATGTAAGAGCTAAATTCATGTTTCATTATCTATTTTGGAATTATTATAGCAAGAACGCTCAGCGCTATTCTAAAGGTCACATAAAGTATCTTTACTAAGGGGATGTATTAGCATATCTTATAACGTAGTGTACCGCAAGGCTTAAAAAGGTCGTCCCAATTGTGGCGGGCTCTGATCAAAGCCGTATAAAGATAGGGCTTTGGCTCTGATTCCCTGATGACGTCGTGAAAGTGATATCTAACAAGATAACTAATCATCACCACCCCGCGCCCTCTTGAACTTGTTTATAAAACAACTTCTTGGAATATCAATGGGACTCGTCAGAAGATTCTTACTCTAGTCACAGTAGCTCGGCAAGGCATAATCTCTACTCCCTGTAAGGTTTGCACAACAACCTTTGCCTATTCCAATCAGCTGCTGTGTGTTAAACAATAAGCTTATACATCAGAAAATACAATACTTTAATAATTTGATGTTTGTATAAAATTTAAAAAGATTTCTTTGAACAGATAATGAAATATGCTCTAGAACTGAAATCGGAAAAGAAGGAAGATTATCAAAAAATAAAAAAGTGTTATAAACTTATCTTGAACAGTTTCTGAAATATGCTCTAGAATAATAATTGTATACCAAAAACTAATTCAAAGTTGTACTAAAAATCATTCAAAAGAGATTTTTTTTCCATGGACACGCAAAAATGATTAATCCGACAAATTTTTAATTAGCAAAAGGCACAACTACTGTAATAGGTTGATGTGTGTACAAGGTTTTAGAAAGATATCTTGAACGGTTTATGAAATATGCCCCGGAAACAAAAATGTACACCAAAAAACTTAGTCAAATTTATTTCCATGGAAACAGAAAAAACTATAAATCCCAGAAATGTCTAAATAGCAAAAGGCATAACTACTGTAATGGTTGATGTCTGTACAAAGTTTCAAAAATATATATTGAACGATTTATGAGATATGCCCCAAAAACTAAGTCAAACATTTTTTTCCATGAAAACAGACAAACTATAAATGCCAGAAATGTCTAAATAGCAAAAGGCACAACTACTGTAATGGGTTGATGTCTGTACAGAGTTTCAAAAAATATATCTTGAATGGTTTATGAGATATTCTCCGGAAACAAATTTATACAACAAAAACTAAGTCAAATTTGTTTCCATGGAAACACTAACAATATAAATTTCGGAAATTCCTTAATAGCAAAAGGCACAACTACAGTAATAGGTTGATGTGTGTACAAAGTTTCAGAAAGATATCTTGAACGGTTTGGGAGATATGCCCCGGAACCGAAATCCGGATGGACGGACGGACCCCAGTTAATTTTAAAAATATAGAAATAGGTTGGTGGCACAGTGGGGGAGAGGTTGACTTGCTAACCTGGAGTTCTCATGTTCCATCTAGTTAGAAAATAGATCTCTACCCTGATTGGCAGTTATATGGATAATCGGGGCTATGTTTTTTTTTATCGTACCGATTTTGGTAATGGTGATTACTATTTTCTACCACAGTAATAAATACATATAAGAGAATTAAACCGGGCTATTATCGGAATTGAGTTACATTTTATGCTTCCACAATAACTGCATGCGGCAATAGTCGTTACTCGGTCGTTTTTCACAATTTCTTTTTAACTCTCTTGAGACGGCATTTATTAGATTATATGGGCCCGATGACATCAGTAAAAGGGGGAATCCTATAGATTTTCGCCGATTTTTTTTGATACCTTCTAGTTTAACAAAAAGGGGGAGGGTAGGGGTGATGGCCGAATGGTTACCACGTGCGCGCTGTATCATAAGGTCTATCATTAAATGAAATGTCGTGGATTCGATTCATAGGTAGTACGTGACAAGGAGTAGGGTCGCCTGTCCAACCTCGTGGGTTCTACGGGGCCTCCGGTTTCCCCCGACTGTCCAAGCGAGTTATCGAAATAAAGATTAAACCATGTGTTGGCCCCGAGATGACCTTGTTTGTGTCGGAGTTGACGTCTAACCCCATTTATCTATGTCCGTCGTTCATAGAAGTTTTAACAGGATGCTTATATCCTGGAATAGCAAGACCCCTATTGACTACGATATCGGATGAATGCTCCAAGAATCCCACCACATAACCATGAAACTGTGAAATGAAGTTTAGCGTCCTACTGTTTTTCTTCTAAACTGGTATAATGAAGGCGGGCATACGCAACCCAATGTGCTATGAGGGGAATTTTTCCCGGGCATTGGAGTTACGGCCCACTCTTATATCGAATTGCAACTGCCAAGGGATCTTTTACGTGCAGGACAATGTGTACACAGGACCTCGGTTTTTGTCTCATCCGAATGACTAGACGGCTGTCCTTGTCGGGACCTCCCTCTTGCACCACTGACAAGGGTAAACCACGCCGGAAAATCTGGATGAACTTTCTCAGGCAATGCAGGGATCGAACACCCGACCTCCAGACTAGCGTGCCAGCTTCATTACCACTAAGCTACCGTGATTCCCCCATGAAACTGTATTATCCGATAGGACACAAAAAATCCTTAAAACGTACGTGTTAACCATTATTATGGAGCAATTTTCTTGTTCAGTTTCAGCGTATGGGCAGAGTGGCGCTTGTGAGTTTGCCCGATTTCTGACAAATCGGCCAAGATTTTCTTATCTTGAGTTACGAAACCCAGTCAACGTCTCTGATGACATACAAAATATTGCGTCTTTTGAAGAATATGTGTAGGGCACAATTGCCATGGGATGGTTTTGAAATATCAATGGCTTGTTCAGCTTATTGATAAGACGGTTCTTATTTATTTTGAACGACCATTATTTCCTCTATTGGGTAATACAGTAGAACTTGCTCGGGCGTGATTCCCTAATCAACGAACACTTGCTTCAACGAGCACCAAAAAATCCCCCCGAGCGATTTTTAAGTAACTTAAGCCCTAATAAACACGCACCTGTTCAACGCGTGCAATATGTTAGTGGATGAGTGATTCATATCTCTATTTCACACACATTTAGTTTGAAACTGTGAAAAGGGCTGTCAAACAACGAAATCAATTGTGTTAATCAGTTGTTCATAAGTTTAATAACATTAATTTACAATAATATAATACAATTAATCAAATATATTTATTGTTAAAGTAGATCAAGGCTCTTCTAAATTCAAGAGACGGCTGCTATGTCTTTCTTCTGAATCCTATTTAAATTTTCACTTTAAGTTTATGTTCAATACTGATTTACATTTAAATAAGGAGTATTTTTGTTCGTTTGTTGGTATTTTATTCTTAGGGAAAAATACCCAATCTTGTCTGTATAATCCCTTTTATGTGCCTATAAAAAGGCCATAAATATCTGATTGTTTGTACAATTGTATTCCTGCGATAGTCGTCGAGTTTTGACCAAGTCTTTGTAGAGTTGCGAATTTCGGTGTTCAACGTGAGTTTTTAACGGCGAAGCACTGGTAATTTTTTTCTGACGATATTCCTGTAGCCGTCGTTTAAGTAGATCATCTTTACCATCGTAAATATTCATTTTCGTTCTACATTTATCCTCTTCGTTATTTGACCGATAAAAGTTCAAACGCTTTTGAATCGAACTCGTTTCTCGGTTACAGGACAAAGAACGATAACTCTGTAACCCCGTCCTAATTCTTGCTTGCCTCCCCTCCGCCTCGCCGATAGAATGCTTTCTTTTACAACCAGTCGTAATTAATTTCACCTTTTCTGTAGATCTAGACACACCACAAGAAGGAACTGAACGTGTGGATAATCGAACAGGTGACAAATATTCGGGACTTTTTGTTCCTTTTGTGGGTGAAGCGTCGTTGGTGCTATTACTACGTTTTATTATTTTACTGCCCATTTTAGGAACTGCCAAAAATCCATTATGCGACCGACTGCTTCTTAAAACTGGTTTCTTCATCCCTAACCCATCCAACTGCCGAGAAACCCCTTCGTCGCTGTAATATCCACTGCTAGCTACTGAACATCTACTCTCGGGTACATAGATGACACTGTTGAGATCTGATGACGTCATGCGCTTGGAATTCCTAGAGGATGTTGTTGGATAAAATGTCCGACTCTTAGTAAAATGTTGATCAATTAAAGATTCCGGACACTCGTTATATGTGTGGCCTCCTGTGGTACACTGACATGTGGTGTTCGATGGGTGTTCTGTGTAGTTTTCACATGAACATACCTCACCATGTTTAATCATCGTTCTACACAATGGACAAGGGGCGCTACGACTTGAGCTAGAAGGACGCGGTGGCAGGGGTCTATTGGCATTCCGGGTTCTTGGCGAAACTTTGTGCTTTGGTTGATTATTTTCATACAGTGGCATTTTATCAAGATGGCCGCTTTTATCGTCTGTGTCAAGCTTTTGAATCAAGTTAACAACGGCATACGCAACTTGACCGGGACTGTTAGCCGTCATCATAGTTGATATTTCGTCGTAGATATGGTAACTCTCTTGACTGGATACTCCATCTTTGATTGTATACAGTTGTTTGAAATTATTTAGATCGTCTACACTGGGTGGCGCTTTTCCTTGTACCGATTGTCGACGACATTTCTTCTTAATCCATTTAATCATGGTAGCCATCTCTAAGATTTGTTTTCTGGTTTACCTGAAATTATAAAATAATACAACTATACCATACCGTCTTTACAATAATCAATGTCCACAATGTAACAATTCAAATTCAGTACATGTACCTTCAGTCCGAAGTATCATTTACGGTTTCGTCGACGGGATTTCGCCGAGTTCTACTTTTTCTGCTTCATTTGGGCTACTGATCACGAAAAGATGGACAAACGTCATTTGTGAAATTTTGCCCGGACAGCGGCACTACGGCCTACTCTCATTTCGAATTCAAATTGCCAAGGGTTCGTTTACGAGCATGCCAATACATACACCGAAACTCAGGTTTCCGTCCGGTTCCATCTAAACGACTAGACGATGTTTCTTGCGAGTACACCAGTCCCGTATCACCGATAAGTCGACCCCCACGCCCCATCCAATGGAAATCCCGGGAACATCTCGGTTTATGTCACGATCGAACCAAGTTAGCGAGCCAGCGCTTACACTCCAGTGAAATAACCCCAGTGGTTATTATTATTTATCAACTCTGTTAAGTACAATAACGTTTAACTTGGTTCAACGCCCTGCTGTTCTGCGCCGACTGGGATAATTTAGACAGACACACGCCATGGAGAGTGCTACAGCCTAGTCTTATATCAAAGGTTCTTTTACGTGAACACAAAAGTGTACATGGGACCTCGGTTTTTTGTTCCAGGCTAAAGTATGAATTCGATACAAGAGTGGAATGCCATGCCGCTGTCCAGGCCAAATTGTCCTCATGGCACACTGTATGGCGATTGTTCGTCTTCATAAGCCAAGTCGGAGTAAAACAGTAGGACGTTCAACCCCGTTTCAATTCATTTCACCTGGTTTTAAAGGGAATCTATAGTTCGATATACAATAGTTTTACGTTACGCTACACAGGGCCGAAATAAGCTTGTATGCGGCCCATGACTGAAAATGACACAGGGGCCCTTGCATCAAAAATGAAAAGGGGACATATTCACAAAAATGCAATTCGTATGCCAGTATCCCCGTTTGCCAAAATACTTCAAAGCTAACGAATAAAACACAATCAAAATGGTTATCAACTAATAAAACAATTACTATTAGTTTCCTATCGTAGTCTTATCAATGAAAACTAAACACCTACTATCTATATTATATCGAGTTCTGTCTAGGCTGATGCTTTACCAAGAAATGAAGTTATTCGTATAGTGTGTGAATTTATATAGCAAATGGGATGTTATAACAAATGGAGTAGTTTATTTCGACAAAATGTGACAACACCCGACATTTTAATCTACTCAAAGATTGGGTGCTTTAATGAAGTTGAAAAGAGCAATATCATTACCTATCATTAGTTTACACTTTACCACTGACACTACTCAACTCAATCAATCAACCGTGGCGTGGCATCTTAACACTGAACACGGAATTAAAATATACTCTGAGTAGTTTTATAACGACAGGTAATAACATTTAGTCACTTATCACTTGGTTATGTTTTTAATGCTATTTTGATTTTGTGATCTCGGAGTCTAGACTAAACACGACATTTGATTTGTCTTGAAACCGGAAGTACTACTAGAGATGACGAAAGTGTTGGTACGCATGTCACCAGAGATTTTCGTTTTGAGCTTAATCCCCGTTCCCTATGACCCAGGGGTGGATTCAGGTGTCCCGGGCTTTCCTAAGATTCAATTATTATTCCGTTTCTTTGCCACGTGGCTCTGTTTTTTTTTAGTTAGGGTGATACATTATAGCTGATGAATTGTATGTTGTATTCGGATCTAGATATACGTCACAAATCACTATAGACACCCCGATTTAAAAACATTTCAGTGAAATTACTTCACCCTGAACCGAGAAATTCGTGATTCAATTAATGTCTAATTAATAATTTAGACAACATTTCAGGCCTAAAGAAAGACATAAAATAGGCAGATTTAGGTCTTGCATAATGCATGTTGATCGTAAATTTCGTAAGCTGTTTTTCTTCTTATTTTTGTTCTTTGTTACAGTTTGTATTAATGCACAAAAATAATATATTTTAATTAGTGTTTATTCTATTCATGCACAAAAGTAATTTTTTACACGAAAATAATATATTTTAATTAGTGTTTTTTCATGCACGAATATGATATATTTTAATAGTGTTTATTCATGCACGAATATAATATATTTTAATTAGTGTTTATTTTCTATTCTAGTGATGTACATGGTATTTCTATTTTAATTAGTGTTTATTTTTCTATTTTAGGGATGTATACGGTATTTCTCGACCAAAGATCACGTCAATGGGTTTTTTAAACTTTTCAAGTTTTATCTGGATTGGGTATCCACAGAATGTCATTAACTTTCATGTTATTTGAAGAACCTTATTGGCTCATAGTAAAATAATACTAAAAATAAAAATATATCAACTTATGTAAACTCAATGATTATAAAGTTTCGAAAACGTTGGTTCTGGAGTTATCACTAAATATTTCTTTCACATGGCTATTTCGGGATTTTGAATCTTACAGAAAGTTGATTCCGTAAAGATTTCGATAATAACATATTACCACCAAAACAATCTAGGCTCAGTTCATCCCAGATAGCATCAAACCTAGCCCCTTTATTAGTGGGGTTAGGAGCTCAACTTCGGTAATGCGTGAGCTTTAGTTCATAAGGTCAAGTTGCACAGTTTCGATCGAAAGTTCATGCCATATGGAGAAGGATCGCCGGACGCAACGTCGTGGGTTTTTAACACCTCCTCCAGTTTCTCCCCGCTGTTAAAGACACCCACACAAGAGCGAAAAATTGATATAAAATAGTACTATCTGTCAGTCCCTAAATTACCTAGTCTGTGTCGAGTGGACGTTAAATTCATTCACGAAAGCCAATAATTATTATAAACTGGGATAATAAATCAGTCGGATAATATATCATAAACATCGTAATGATTGTGGATATGGCACTAATTGGGGGAAATTGATCTGGTATAATTTAGTCATAAAACAAGCGACAACATTATGTGAAATGGGCAAATAAATGAATGAAATGGTGTTTAAGGTTGATTTCGTCAACTTTTTGGTTCAATCGTGTTCAGACTCAAAATCATCAACATATAATAAATATGGGGATTTAACCTTCAACTTCACTTTGTGTAATATCGCAGACAAACCTTAAACCTTAAGTTTAGTAAATTCAACACAAGCGTAGTGTTTTTTGCTTTGTGAGGACACCGGAATATTACCTAGAGTAAACCCACGATGTTGAGAAAGCGTCCCTATCCCAAATACACACACGCTCGCACAAGGAAAAGAACCCACGACCACAAGCGTGACTGTCGATCTAAAGCCCGAACCGTGACACTGCATACCACAATGGATTGTGGTATAATGGATTGAAATGGGGTGAGAATCTGCCTGGAATCATTAACCCGCAAGCCAATATGTAAAAGGTTGGATTCGGCTGTTCAGACAATTCGACAGACTTGTTAGTCCACAGGCGCTGCTACCGAAAACCCCATTATATTCGCCCGGGTTAGAACCCTTTGCGTTTTATTCGAGAGGCTAGTGCTCTACCACGCTTCTCCACATATAACACATACGTATGGAAAACAGGTACCTATTTGTTTGGGCTGTTTTCCATAAGTACGCGTTATAGTTCATTGCTTTATCCAGTTACTAAATGCTTCTCAAAGATTAATATACGGAAGCTCGGATTCGAATTCTACCATTTCGTAAAGCCCTTATGTATTTCTATTGACAAAACAACGCACATAATTATCATGAATCGTCAAACATCCATTTAGAGTTAAACCCCTTTTTTTCATTTATATGTATTATGGTCACCATGGACTCTATTCATGTTAAATTAAGTTAAAACAATTTAAGGATGCTGGTGGTTGACTGGCGGAGTCCTAAACTTGCAGCACGAAGTTTAGAGTTGGCCAATGAAACAGCGGAATTCTTAAATAGTTTGATTTACATGTACTTGAATAATGCACCTAGTCTATAAATAGTTTTATTAAATCGATGTTTGATCATTAAAGTAGCCAAGTCCCTAATCCAATATCATCCAAAGTATTCGACATTGAAAACACGAATTATTTGTCAATTTAAATCAAAATTGAATTTGTGATCTTTCGGGGAAAAGATGGGCTTTCATATACATATATGTATCAAGGTCACCATGGACTCTATTCATGCGTTTCAGTGTAATTTGTAACAAGGGGGCTCGAAGAACAAGGCTATACATATTCCACGAGTCATGTCAAACGGTGACAGCATATTCTTATATCTAGAGAGCATGTGCGATAAATATTATCGGAATAGACTGGAATAACTAGACGCTAAAGGTTGGCATTCGACTGAGACTTCTGGCGTAATTCGCCAAACATAACTGATTATAAATTAGATTAAAGATAGTAAGCTGGCACTGCCAGGCAGGATACGCCCACATTTTCGAGAGATGGTTAGAGAACAAGCAAAATCGAAAGTGATTTTTCCTACAATCAAAGGCTATAATTCATTAAATTACAATTTGATATGCGCAAATATCGAAAAGAATCAAGGTCTTTAGGTTATAAACATGCATTTCAAGTTTCATCAAAATCGAATTAAAATTGTGACCTATACTGGGTCCACAACCTTGATATACCATATTTTAACACTATTAGCGTACAAACGGTGGCCATTTTGTCTGGCAATTATGGTCCGATTTCCCTGAAATCGTGACCTCTAGAGGGACCATAGGCGATTTTTCAGACAATCAGGGGCCATAATTCAGGAAGTTATGATCTGATATGTGAAAATAACGAAAGGAACAGTATACGCGTACAAACGGCAGCCATTTTGTATGGCAATTTTGTTCCGAATTTTCCCGAAATTCAAACTCAACATTCCTTAGGGCGTAACGGTGATATAATCAAACGATTTTTTAAATCAGATAATAATTGTGACCTCCAGAGGGACCACAAGCTAAACAAAGACGATTTTGCGTATAATCAGGGGCCGTAATTCAGGAAGTTACGATCCGATATGCGCAAGTATCGAAAGGAACCAAGATCTTTGGGTTATAACCGTGCATTTCAAGTTTCATCAAAATTGAATTAAAATTGTGATCTCTACACAGGGTCCACAACCTTGATATACCATTTTTTAAAAGTATTCACGTACGAACGGCGGCCATTTTGTATGGTAATTTTGGTCCGAAATTCAAACTCAACCTTCCTTGGGGTGTAACGGTGATATAATCAAACGATTTTTTAAATCGGATAATTATTGTTACCTCCAGAGGGACCACAGGCTAACCCAAGACGATTTTGCGTATAATCAGGGGCCATAATTCAAGAAGTTACGATCCGATATGCGCAAATATCGAAAGGAACCAAGATCTTTGGGTTATAACCATGCATTTCAAGTTTCGTCAAAATCGAATTAAAATTGTGATCTCTACAGGGTCCACAATCTTGATATACCATTTTTTTAACAGTATTTGCGTACGAACGGCGGCCATTTTGTATGGTAATTTTGGTCCGATTTTTTTCGAAATTTGAACTCAACCTTCCTCAGGGTGTAACGGTGATATAATCGAACGGTTTTGCAAATCGGATAATAATTGTAACCTCCAGAGGTACCACGGGCTAAAATAGGTGAATTTTCGGACAACCAGGGGCCATAATTCAGGAATTTACGTTCCGATAGGTGCAAATATCGAAAGGAACCAAGATCTTTGAGTTATAAACATGCATGTAAAGTTTCATCAACATCGGTTCAAAATTGTGACCTCTATAGGGTCCACAAGCTAAAAACGTGATTTTTCGTACAATCAGGGGCCATAATCCATGAAGTTTTAATCCGATACATGCCAATATTGAAAGCAGTCGAGATCTTTTGGGGATAAACCTATATTTTAAGTTTCGTCAAAATCGGACAAGAATTGTGACCTGTAGAGAGTCCACAAACAATTGTGGACGGACGGACGGACAGGGGCGACGACATAATACGTCCACATGAAATGTAAATCAGTTTATATACATTCATATTACATTATTATATGCGTTGCCACCCATTTGTGCCACTTTCTATGACCCAAATATTAGCGATTTAGATCCTTTAAGTATTAAAACAAGATCTATATTTTTAATTAAGGCCCTGACCTATGATTTTGTTTTAAAAATAATGTTAGGGAACCACGGATTAAAACAAAATCTATAAAGACACTTATTGGCGATAATTTCTTAGCCTTTGGTCTCTTAATCTGGCAGTATCACCAAAACAACTGGAAGTTTGGATTTGGAAATAAGAATCTTACCTTTAACAAACTATAACATTACACCAACCGTCTTTAAAATCCACTGTTGGTTTTTATAAGCAGAAGGACAGGCGACACCCTTTACGTAAATAATTTGAAATGTCAAATGTTGTGTGATATAAAGTCACTATAATAGTTACACACTTTCACAGCTATCCAGAGAACAGTTTTCCCGAATTTAACAGTTTTCTATTTTCCACGCGTTCAACTTGTCAATTAATGGTAATCCACGGAACCGTTCGACTGTGTGATATAGACATCTCACGTGGACGCCTTATCACGTGACGAAGGATAACTCTGTTATAATAACAATGCGGTAATAAAACAATGGGTTTTTGATGATGTAATACATCTAGTAAACGCCGAGGGTTTAATACAATACGATTTATGCGAGTTTTGTTTATCCCCGGGGTTGTTACTTCTATTGTTCTAATAACACCCTCATTAGACCCTTATTTAATATTTACCGTTATAAACAACCCCCTTTCTTAGAGATCAAATTTCCTTTATTACACACAGAACAACTACAATGTGTCTAATGACCAGGCATTGTTATCCCCCCTGATCGAATTATTGACCACGTTGATTATATCTTTGTAAATGCCGGCTTTATGTTTTTCGCACATACACAATAAAATAAAGATATATATTTATATGAACACGCGCGGGTCTACCAAACAACCGCTAAATTAGTTCTTTTGAGCGATACAACGGCAATGTGTTATTTTACTTTTATTAAGAAAATAGTTTGTTTTTAACGCTGCCTTCCTAATTTAGATAACATACTGTAATTAATGACCCAAGTTGATATTATTATTGACAATCTGTTGATTATATTTAAACTGGCTTTATAAGACGTGAAAATGTATTTCGTTCCACGGATTCTTTATTTTAATAAAAATCCAAATAAACACCATTATACGATAGTTTAAAAATATATATTTTAAATTATAAATTTGTTACTTCCAAAGATTAGGCAAATGTTAAGATGTTAATTATTCCAGACTCCGTGGAACTATCTTGAACTGTTCATCATTAAGATTCTTAATATTTTGTGAAAGTCGCTGTCCTTAAAAACAATAATAAGTCCATTAAAGTGACTATCCCGATTTGAACAGAGTCTTAAAAGGAAAGGCCCGAGTACGTATTTAAGGGCCAAAATATACAGGAATAGCGTATTTACCTTGTCTCAAAATTTCAGCTCAAAATATTGAGTCGTTTGGACGTGAACGTCAAAAAAACTGCTTACCCGAACACGGACACTTTTAAGATTTCGGGTCATTTTTTCCACTGAATGACCTGATAATCGATTCTGATTCCTTTAGAGGTCTGTTAAATGTATGACCCATGTGTTGTAATTGATAACGAAAGGTAAATTTAACCTATACATTATTTTTATAAAATATAAGTCTGGTTCTATCCATGCACTGTATAATACAGTTTGAGACACCGCTCTCTATTTCCAGATGACGACTAGCGGATTGAAGTTGTTTGAAAATGTATCAAATATATTGAGATAGTTGCTCGACCCTATTGTAGGGGAATTTATCGAAAAATTAAGCAGTTTTATTCTCCAAAAATTATCGGAATCGGCCCTTTAAAAGTGGTGGTGCGCTGCCATGTAGAATATATATAGGACTTTTTTTTAAAAAAAATTAACAAACAATTTCCCTTTTCTTCATTTATAAAACTAAGTAAAAGATTATTGGATGGAAGTGGTCTATAGAGGAAGTATTTCAGAAACCACCATTTTATTATTAGGATTTCGCTTACATAGTACACAAAACCCACTCCATAAAATCATGATTTGGAGAAATATTAGGAAAATAAGAATTCAAAAATACATATCCAATCAAAAACATACAGTCCAAGACGATAGCCTAATCCATCAAAAAATTTCAAAATGTATTTCAAACATTTTGAAAATAAGATTTAAAAAAGTTATCTAATCAAAGGCCGGTGGGGGCGAATGGTCAGCACGTGTGTGCTGTATCATAAAGCCTGTCATTGGGTCAACTGGCGTGGTTTCGAATCCCCGGTTGTACGTGACAAGGAGTAGGGTCCTCCGGGTCCTCCGCTTTCCCCTCCCTGCTAAAGACTCCTACGCGCGAGCATATTATTGAAATAAAGTTAAAACCATATGCTACTCCCGAAATGACCTAGTTTGTGTCGAGTGGACGTTAATTTCCATCTCTCTCTCTCCCCCTCTCTCTCTTTCTCTCTCTCTCTCTCTCCAATCAAAGCTAATAAGAACAATACCGACCAGGTAAATGAATGTAATCCAAGTAATTATTAATGGATTATCGTTCATTGTATTTTCTAACCTCTTATCAGTTTTTGGAGTAGATATCAGACGGGATAAGATGTTATACCATCAACGATAAAGATTAAGATTATCTCAATCGATAAAACACTGATAATCTCACCTATCTTCGCGAACACCGAAAACAAACGGCAGACACGGACTTATAAACCTTAAGTCGTTGATATTATATATAGTACCCCTTTTAAAGAGATTAAGGATCAGCTTGGAGGTGTAATATCTGTTCTGGTTAAGATATACGAGATATCTGATTTATTTACATTACATCACCACACTTCATTTTGATTAATTACCGGCACTGTACAGCGCAGTGGATGCTTAAGCATGCCAGCCCCACCCATCCATTCACTTCATTTTATATTTGTTGTTAATTTCTTGCAGTGTCTATGTGATTTTTCCTGCCCGATAAATCTGTCTTGTCAATTTTGTTTTGCACCCACCAATAAGTAACAAATCTGAACTATGCAGGTGTAAATACCCCTAGGCGTTTTAAGGGCCGATTTCTTTATAGACGCTAAATCTCTTTTATTTTGTGCTAAATAAAATATTGCATTAGGTTGATCTGGACCGTTATATCAATTATTGACTTGGCTAGCTCTATATCCCGGGTTCCCAAACTATTTGTTGGGTCGTGGCGGGCGGCTCTGAAACTTTTGAAAGAAAATGCTATGTTTTCATGAAAAAAATATAAATCCCTGGTTCGTACACCTCTTGCCACATTGTTATTTTTGTCTTTCATCTCTCACTCTCACGATTTGTTTCACCATTCCCTCATTACAGTATCGAGTAAGACGTTAGTTAGAAAGCTAGCTTGGAGCACCCGTGTTCGAACCCGGCGTTGACCGAGAAAGTTCATAGGGATTTTCTCCGACATGCCCCCCCCCCTCGTAGGTGGCGCAGGATGGTGGGCCTGACAAGGGACAACATTTAAGCATTCTTGTTTATTATATTGTGTATATAGTAAATATTCATATACTGTTTTTTTCAAATTAAATCTCCCGGGGTGAGATCATTAGCACTCGGTATTAACTTTTGTTCTTCTGGATGACCTCGCGCCTGGTACGTTCGTGCATTTTTATGCACGAACTCTTAGTTTTTCTATTACTGGCACGCACACGGGCACTATTTCTTTTTCTTTTACATGTACCAAAATCTGGGATTTCGCGCGGAGGTACTTTTGAGGTATTAGTCTGTGAAGTAGAATACTTGCCACTGCTCCTGTGTATCGCTAATTATAAACCGAATGTCTGAAGACAGTTCATATATATCTCTCACAAAATTTTCAGTACAGAGTTGATTCACGCTCGATTTGTTGCTAAGCAAACCAATGGGATTATTTTCTCAACAGTGTATGAACTTATCCATAGCGATAATATCCTTACACCGAGAGAAATTATCTAGTCTCGGTGAATAGAACCATGGTTGTCTGGTAGAAAATTACTTTTGTATTTTTTGGAACGGAAAACAGTGTTTTTAGAAGCAAACTAACCTGCCGCACATGAGGAAGTCATTATACTAATAACAAAAGGCGAGAACTCTTTTTGCGGCGGAGGCTTATCACCGAGTAATACGTCAAGGTTAAAACATACGTTTGCCTTATAAAAATCTAGCAAAATGGTAAATACCTACGGATCTCGATAAAAAAAATAACATTCGGATTATAACTCTAGATAAGGTGTGTTAATCAACAAGGGTGTAAATAGAATATAATAATAATATGTATAGGAAGCCTAGTGACGAGTGTAGTAAGTAGGCTATAGACTATAGTTTTAAGTCGAGATTACTCGCTTTCAGTTTACCAATTATGTGAGAAATACCATACTGACATTCGGTTTTTAAAAGTTGTACGCGAACTAAATGCGTTTGTAAGATACTGACAGAGCAGCCCGGAGTCGAACAATCGCCGCCCGAGCTGTCTTCGTCAGCTAGTTTCATAATGGCGTACAACCAGTGCAAGTGGGAAGAGACGACAATAAAATCAGAAAGATGTTATTTATTTTTGTCGGACTTATTACATCACTTCTGTCTAACAAAGCTGTGGTGTTACGGTGGCGGCATAGTATTTCACCGTAACACCACAGCCACTGGGATCACATTGTGATTTATTTTCATTTATTTGTGTAATTAATTAAATCATTTATTAGGACCTATAAAAGTAAACTAATAGGTAAATTTACAATAGATATTATCAATTTATAATTTCATGGTTACGATGTCCGTTTCTATAACGAATCATTGTTATACTCAGGGCAAATTTCTTCATAGCCCACTGTATGCCGTATACCAGTCTTTATTATACCCGCTGCTGCAGACAATATGACGTTAAAGCCCATTTCATTTTCCTTTATGAAAAGTAGCACATGATGGATTGTCTCCCTTCTTTGTATTAATGTATGTATGTTTGAAATCTGCAAATATATGAATACAATTATGTTTATAATTTCTTCATATTTTTTACAAAATAACTATTTAGCTCTGATTTCACTAAAGTCAATCTGGTTAAATGCAGATCTATATTTCAATTCGTTTTCTTATACTTTCGATGGCATACATGGGCTACACTACATTTAGATCTGACAAGGTATAGTGAGAGTTCACGTCAGAGGTCAAATGAGCGGCTTTTTCATTGATTAATCAATCAGCGTTGACGTTTCTAGTGACTCACCCACAGTTCCGTGCATCGAAAGACCAAGAACTCGCCGTAACAGACCGTTCCATTGACTAATCCCTCACAACACCCAAAACACGTCAATACTAACTCTTTAAGATCCTAGTGTAGTAAAACAAAATGGACCAAAGTGATTTTGTTCGTTTTATATACACAATAACGTAACTACGACAACAATCACTACTACTTACAGATTATGAATTACAAAATGATGGAATACTCACTGTCATCATGTCTGTCCACCCGTGTCCCCAAGTTTCCAACATCTTGGTAATATTCACTCATATTCGGATTTTCGTATACTGCAGAATCTTCAAAGCCGTAATTCTGGTTCGTTTGATGTCATTGTAATTCATCACTGGATTATTCTACAACTTTATATGGGGAGACGGACATGATGGATGCGGGTTCAACTGTTCTTTTTAACTTCCACTCGACACAAACTAGTTCATTTCTGGACTGCAATCTTATTTCAATAAAACTCCGGCGCACAAGATACGTCTCATTAGCAGTGCGACGAAAACGGAAGCACAATGACCTTATTAGGGCTTAGTGCCTTCTAATTAGAACTTAATAGTAGGGCCAAATAAATATCCTAAAAGGGATAGCCACGCCCACGCAACGGCTTTGTCTGACCCCCCCCCCCCCCCATAGACAGCTTATCCGAAAGGAATGCTTGATTGTTGACCAAATTTGATAAGGACCCTTTAAGTATTCCAGATACCACATATATTAATGTTCACAAGCTCGAGAAAAAACTATAACCGCTTTCGCATTTAAAAGCTTTTCGACAAGAGATTTGTGAAGTAACCCCGGAACGGATCAGACAGTCGCGAAACGTTAAATATCAATAGGAGGTATTAACAGTTATTCCACGAGAAAGGTGGAAAGATCGGGGTTGGCAGATGAGTTGATCTCGGGTCTAAGGGCCAATCTGAAAATTCCACTGCTAAAGAGATACGTGTATGTGTGTTTTTTGGCTAGTTTTGCCCTATTTACGTAATTTTTGGTCAATTATCAGCAACCTAGGGTTGTAACATAAAACAGGAAGTATACACCTGCGAAAATTCGCGCTATTTTCTATGATGCGGGGGTAGGTCAAAATATCGAAATGGTTTAATGCACAGCTCGACATTCTCTATCGATGTAAGAAAAATAATCTCTGTCACCTCTCTTCAATCAAAGCGGAATTATAAGTTGGTGACTTTTCCCTATTGTAAGTCTCTCATTCTCTGTGAAATGGCCAACTGCTTTCATTCGGGATAAGCCAGCTTTCCCCGTTTCTTCACCAAACCACTCACCCGCGCTCGCTGGTAGCAGCTTAAAACCCGTTTGAGCAAAACTAGTCTCTTTGGTGAGGCTTGGTATCCAATCCTTGATGACCGCGCCCGGGACCGTAGGAAATTACGTTTTTTGCCATAAAATGTGGTACATATCACGGATATGAGCAATAAAGCTGTTGCTTGGTAATTAATTGTGGTGTGATTAAAGCCCTATCGTGCCAGAAATAAGTCAATTATAAATTTTCTAAACTACCTTTAAAGTCACAATGGTTTTCATTGACCTGACACTGTCATCTTAGATAAATATAGTAATAATAATCTTACTACCGGTTTGGTATATGAAATACTTTTTTTTACTTTGATGACTATAATAACAATGTTCGTTGCATTAAAACAGTACATATTCCTGGCGTACATATTTTGTGCCTCTCACGAAAATATTACAAACCTTTCGTTACATTTGCTAGAGCTATGACCACTACCATGTATATCAACAACGACATCCTCTTGCGATCTTTAATCTACAACCCAGTTGTTGTTGTGTAATCTCTCTCGATATCTGCTATATATACTAGCTAATATCGGACATCATCTAAAGAACCCGTGCATCAAACTGCTATCTGGGATTTAAAAAAAAAATTTTAAAAAAATGCTGGCGTGCTATAGTCATTTATTTTGAGGGTCCACGGTGGCTAAGTTGGTAGGACAGCTGGTACGCTAACTTTGAGGTCGTCTGACCGAGAAAGTTCATCCATATATTCAGGCCTTCTCCCCGCCTTGTCAGTAATGCAAGACGGAGGGCCTGGCAAGGAAAGCTGTCTAGTCATTCGGATGGGACAAATAAACCCCTGAGGTTTCGTGTACAAATTTGAGTGCAAGTAAAAGATCCCTTGACAGCAAGAGTATGCCGTAATGCCGTTGTCCGAGCAAAATATCCCTCGTAGCATACTGTATGGTGTATGCCCGTCTTCATTAGCCCAGTTCGGAGCAGAACAGTAGGACGTTAAACATCATTTCAATACCCCGGCTATAAAAGACAACCCAACCAAACAACGAGTGCGCAGCCGGGGGGGGGGGGGGTCATTGCATAATATACAAGAATACGTTGTCTTTAATCGCTGACAATTAAATATCGAAGCGTAATTAAATTTTTAGTTCACCGCCCACGTCTTTTTCCGTGATTTTATCAACATATACATCAAGCGCTCACTAACGCTTGGGGATTAGCCGTCCCCTCCCCCTTTTGAAGGTGCCCAATCCTTTTTTGTATGGTGCCTAACAACTTATTTTCTATAAACTGAATAAGTGACACTCTAGCAGTGAAGTACAATGGGGTTTAACGTCCTACTTACTTCACTACCCGAGCTAATGGCGACAGGCACACCGGGCAGTGTGCTAGAAGGGAATAGGTTTCGACCTCACTCCACTCTAATCCTATACATACATTTACATAAATGGACAGAAAGGCTCCCTGGGAGCTCCTGATTTTAAATATTCTCGGGTAATCCCTCAGAGATCATTTGAAATTTACGTTGTCTCCACTTAGGACACCACACTGCTCAAATTTCCGAACGCGCCCCTGATAATGCTAATAGGCACAATTCTCATTGTGTGATCGTTATTTATCATTAGAATATATTACTTGGTTTCCTCAACCCTGAATTGTCTTGGAATTATTATTTTTACCCTCAAATCGGTAACAAACCCTGACTATTTTGCACATTGCCCATGATGCAATCATTCTTTGTTAACAATCGCTTCTTCTAGATACTGACACCATGATTATGCACCGTGATCAACATTTTTGGACGACGCTGTGGCAATATTAACTGCGTGCACACACATGCTTACTAAAATTAAATAGCCTAATTTGGCATATTTAATACCTGTCTCCTAATGCGACCCCTCTGGACCTTTCCTATGGTATTTAGGTCATTTTCTGATTAAATGCAAGTGGAATTATTTCTTTTGCAATTTGTGCCGAGCGCCCGAGACAAGTCCTAAAATGAGCTAGATTGACTGGCCTATCTACCTTTCGTAAACATTTTTCACGTGCACGCCTAGGTGTACATGAGACCTCGGTCCCTTGACGCTTTTCCGTACAGGGTCCTCCACCCTGCACCACCTGTATTATATGTTTGTGTGATATGCCGTCTACCATTGATCGCCATATTTCTGGCGTACATTTTGCCATGCTGGAGCTTGCTTAATTCTCATAAACATTTTCTTTCCAATAGTCTGGCGACGAGAGAGAGAGGGAGAGAGAGGGGGGGGGGGAGAAATGGGTTTTTACGTCCACTCGGCACAAACTAGGTCATTTCGTGACTAACAAATGATTCTGATTGTTTTTCACCAACATGCAGCTTATTTACCACATGCGAAGTTCCCCAGTCCCACAATTCATAATAAATCAATGTATTTGACTGGCTTTTAATTCGATCGTAAATCATCACATTATAGTCAAGGTAACAGAGGTTTTTATTATACTATGATATTGTTCGCTTAAAAATTATTATCATTACAGCATATTTATAGTGCGCCCTTTCATATAACATGTTCAGGGCGCTTTACAAAGTGACAATGTAATCATAAATAAACAACATGTTAACGATTGTATACAGAGTCGGTTTAAAGCCTGATCAAATAAATGTGTTTTAAGTTGTTTTTCTTATTAAAATTAACTACCTTCATGGTGCTCCTCGACTATATATACAGGAATTTCACTGTTACTTCTATTCACTTTGCTTGGGACATGTTGAATTTCTAAAATACTATTAGGATACTCTGTCACTATATTGTCTGCTGGTGAAGGAGCTTTAAAATTTGACCGTAAAAACCACGTCCAACACACGGTAGTAAATAATACCCAACACATACACAAAATTAGAGTTAATTCAAAAATACGATACGGTAAACATCGTGATGCCAAGAGTCCTTTAGCCATATTATTTATTATCTGTATACTGTAATGTAGATGACTTCGGGTCGCGGTTGGTTATCTGAAATGAATGAAGGTTGTCATATCTGCGAGTCAACATCTTACAGGCAAAAGAAACGTCAGGTTGGTATGTAACTCTGAATAGACGCATTGCATAAAACTTGACAAATGTTTTTATTGTATATATGTGACCACTTTACCTGCGCAATAAGGCTCCTACCCAAACACAGAATTGAACCCAGAAAATGTTCTCAAAACTGCAAACTGACTTCTGAGATAGTAATGTGTTCTCCATGATTTTCATGTAACTTATGCTGCACGTGCTGTTAACCGAGACCGACCCTAAAAGATGCATCCCCATACCTAGTTGAATCATTCACACTAGACCGTCAACAGCTTCACGACAGCTCAGTTCCTCTGGTGCTTGGAAGACTCGACGCTGGCAACACTGCCCAAGCCGTGGCCAATCATTTCCAGGTCATTGTTCGAACCTGTAGAATCCCTTTGGGATGGACTTCAGAGGAGGCTTTATAACGTCGAACCGAGACCAAACAAAGCCGATGGATTGCGCCAAGCTTTTCTGTGGTCGCGGGTGCCAATGACGTTCATAAATCGTCTGGTCCTCTCCATGTACAGACGCTGCGTAGCTGTTATTGACACTCACGGTTCACACACCAGATACTGATGTAACTGTGTTCAGACTCTAAACCTTCTCATAATGTCTTGGAATTGTGATGAATCAATTACTAATGTGGCAACACACTGTTCACAAAATATTGCGTTGATCCATTAAGTAAGCCGTTATATACATGTAGAATGATTTGATTAAAGTGTCTCTCTGAATTTGAAATTGTACTCACGTAAGGGGCATTATTGGAGATTAGACAAGGATCTGACAGTTTCCACTATAATAGTTCAAAACTAGATAATGTAAAGGGAACTTACTGTCAAATTCGCATGGTATCCCAACCCTGAGATTCACTACCTTGCCATTAAAGATACATTATTCAAGAGCTAATCTGCCAATTGCAGGTCTTTAATTTGGATTCAAATGTTATATAAACTATTGTTTAGACATCTATTCACGTGACAAGCTTATAATCAAGTATAAACTCTATAGATTACCGGATGGTTGATATTTAAGTAGTAGTTATTAGCACCCTTTCCGAGGTGTATCGGTGAATATCAGGACAGTTTTGGTCGGGGGATCAGCCGAGGCGAAGCCGAGGCGGTCCCCGACCAAAACTGTCCTGATATTCACCGATACACCGAGGAAAGGTGCTAATAACTGACTTACATCACATTTCTATCGAGTATTGTGAAGGAAAATGTGAAAATAGTATTTATTATCGAGTCGTTTCAACCGAAACGTGTCAAATGCTCTTTCATTTATCCCTTTTTGAGCCTCACGTTACATTTCATGGTAGAATGATTGCGCAGTGGAGAGGTGACCTGAATAGTATTTACACGTGCGTATTGGTATACCGCTGGGAGTAAAACTATCACGTGTTTGTTTAGACCACTCGTCAAAACAACTTGTCTATGGCGAAGAGGACTGCGATATTAATAATATTATTATTAAATGTAGTGTAAAGGAAATGCGAAACGTGGGTCATTCCTGGTGAAAGTATGCATCAGCGAATTATTTGTAATAAAGTGTATGTCTTTCTAGGCGTTTCTTTTTCATCCTGCTTATTTTGAATGCCTGTGAAGGGTCCAGCAAGAGAACTGCGCCTTCTATCCTCACAATTGATATAATTATTTAGTATTCTAATTTATATGTTTTGCATATTAATATAAATCAAACCAAATTGTGGAATAGATGCCAATTGATATGTATAATAATTGATTTTTGTAATATGTTTTTATTTTAATTTAATAATATTGTATATATTTTTGAACTGCCAGTTTGTTCCACCCGGTTTGTGTTGTTACAGTGATTTTGACTACTTGTTTGGTGTGATTCTCATTGCGATCTGGGCCGGACTAAACGTCCGCTACTTATTGCTTGAATGGTATCTTAAACGGTGTAGAAGTGTTCGTGTGTCGGGAATGAACAGTACTCTTTTTAAAAAGTGTACTGTTCATTTCTATACACGGATACTTTTAAGCCTGTATTGGAAATAAACAGGCCACTTTTATCAAAGGTTGCCACTGGCAACGAGGTATAAGTGGGATGTAAATGGATTAAACACCCTCAAGATCTACAATGTAACAATAAAATGAATATTCAAGATTACGCGTTGGTTGTCACTGTCTCTACGATTATAAACAATCTACGCTGCATCATCCAACAGCCATCCTTTTACTCAGAATAAAGTTATTTGTAGGATTATTATATTCATTTTTCTTTATAGTTTAAAAGTATTATAATGAGAACTGACAGCTTGCTATGTAAATACTGCATAATACATATCTATATAACACCTAATGTCTTTTTAGGGCATGTCCCGAAAAGGGCAATCCTTTCATCATGTTAGCCCAGCCGTCCAGATTCGCTTTGCTTTCGACTTCTAGGGCATCACAAGAACTCCATGCTGACTAATCTTAAAATGAAAGCAACCACTCTGCTTTCTATTTGATATGAAATCTCACGGATTAGTCTGAGTTTTACGGAGTCAGAGTGATATCTTAAACTCTTACCGGTATTAGAGAAGTTCCATACTGCACTCGCCTCCCTTCATGAAATGAGTTTTAACATCCTGTATTCGATATAACTAATACAACCTGTGACTGCCACTTGCTTTAGGTGATAACTGTGTTCAGATTGCAATTACTAAAGGTGTCAAAGTCATTTCATTCATGCCCTTCAATAATCGAATGTGTGGCTGGTATTACAGAATGGTGTTAGGTATATGATAAGGTCATAAATAGTTTTAAGAGCAGCTGGGGGAAGTCAAGAGTTGTCATTTGATACGGTTTAAATAATCATAATATATATATACTGCCACCACCCCATTTTAAAATACACAGATGGTCATGAAGCTGGTGTAAAGGTAAAGATGATAATCTATTTTGGGATTTATCACCAGAAAATCAATGCTCATTTTACTGTACAAACTAGAATAATTTTAAGGTGGGAATAGGTTCGTTTGATTTGTTAAGCAATATAAACTGAGTTGATAGCTGACGTACCACAATTACAACCATGCACCGATCAGTATCAAAGATTTGTTCTGATTCCATACCTTCAGTTGTATTGCATAGTCAGAGCCGGCGGAAGCAATTCTGGATTGGGGGCTTCCATACTAGGTCCTTATAGGCGAAGGTCCAAGGGCCGCAATGGCCTGAAGAAAATAGTACTTGCTGCCAAGCCTGATAGTTATGAGTTTCCGCATTAGATAAACAAGGGTTATGCATGCATTATAATAATTATAATAATAATAATAATGCTTTATTCAGTAATAAGATCATATGACCCATAGATACAAAATATTTCTATATTATACATATTACATATTAGCCGAAACTATTTACAGAATTCCAAACATTAACAGTTAAACAATGATAATATTATAGTGTCTGTAACATAATTAGCTAATAAAACTTCATAAATTGAAACGTCTGTGTGAAAGTGGTTTTTGGAGATATGTCGATAAAGACGAGAGTGTGTTAAAGTCATAATCAACACATAACTGGTCAAATTTAACACGATTGGGATATTGACAGATATATTGTTCCGGTAAAAAGGTTATTCTTATATCTCTGTAATATTTACATTCTTATATAACATGGAATACATCTTGATAATAATACTTGCATAATGGACATTCTGGCAAAGTGTTTTGATTCCTTCTGAACCCGTTACTAGCTAATGGAAATTAATATAATAGCAGCTTTGTGATTTTTAATGCAAACCCTGACAAAGATTAAGTTTAAATTCACTATATTCTTGTAGTTTAGTCGACCATTGTTGTATGTTGATATCAATTAGACGTAACTTAACAGTTTTGTGAAAAGCCTTAGAATTACCTATTTCGTGTGAATACCAAGCACAACCGAAATCAATAGAGCAAAGGAGAAGCCTCACTTGTATAGCCCATGGCATACAATAAACTTGTTTCGGATATCTATTGTATGCTAAAATGATAAGTTTGGTCAGATTTTATAAATGATAACATATATAAAACAGCTCAGTCGTACCGACCACATTCACCCTTTGCCCCCTCCGAAGAACTAGTTTATGTATTTGAAGGAGAAGTTTGCAAAACTGTGTCAGATAAAATACTGAGAGCGCCAACATATAATAACATTAATATATCTTTAGCACCTTCATTGGTGCATATACCTCTGACATCCCCTTGATTCATATAATCTATAATTTGGTTTATATACCAACAGAATAACAGGGTCTTAAAATACATCCTTGGCGAACACCGGATGTACAATCAAAATAGGGAGTTATGTAAGAACCTAACTTTACGCAACAGCTTACAGATGTATACATGGTTTTAAGGGCTGTGAATATTTTACCTTTAATGCCCTTATTTTTGTTTGCTTTTTGGTTTGAATGAAAGTATTTTTTGATGTATAGCTTATTAACTGCAGTAATGATAAGGTCTTCGTACAACTGAAGGTATGGAATCAGAACAAATCTTTGATACTGATCGGTGCATGGTTGTAATTGTGGTACGTCAGCTATCAACTCAGTTTATATTGCTTAACAAATCAAACGAACCTATTCCCACCTTAAAATTATTCTAGTTTGTACAGTAAAATGAGCATTGATTTTCTGGTGATAAATCCCAAAATAGATTATCATCTTTACCTTTACACCAGCTTCATGACCATCTGTGTATTTTAAAATGGGGTGGTGGCAGTATATATATATTATGATTATTTAAACCGTATCAAATGACAACTCTTGACTTCCCCCAGCTGCTCTTAAAACTATTTATGACCTTATCATATACCTAACACCATTCTGTAATACCAGCCACACATTCGATTATTGAAGGGCATGAATGAAATGACTTTGACACCTTTAGTAATTGCAATCTGAACACAGTTATCACCTAAAGCAAGTGGCAGTCACAGGTTGTATTAGTTATATCGAATACAGGATGTTAAAACTCATTTCATGAAGGGAGGCGAGTGCAGTATGGAACTTCTCTAATACCGGTAAGAGTTTAAGATATCACTCTGACTCCGTAAAACTCAGACTAATCCGTGAGATTTCATATCAAATAGAAAGCAGAGTGGTTGCTTTCATTTTAAGATTAGTCAGCATGGAGTTCTTGTGATGCCCTAGAAGTCGAAAGCAAAGCGAATCTGGACGGCTGGGCTAACATGATGAAAGGATTGCCCTTTTCGGGACATGCCCTAAAAAGACATTAGGTGTTATATAGATATGTATTATGCAGTATTTACATAGCAAGCTGTCAGTTCTCATTATAATACTTTTAAACTATAAAGAAAAATGAATATAATAATCCTACAAATAACTTTATTCTGAGTAAAAGGATGGCTGTTGGATGATGCAGCGTAGATTGTTTATAATCGTAGAGACAGTGACAACCAACGCGTAATCGTGAATATTCATTTTATTGTTACATTGTAGATCTTGAGGGTGTTTAATCCATTTACATCCCACTTATACCTCGTTGCCAGTGGCAACCTTTGATAAAAGTGGCCTGTTTATTTCCAATACAGGCTTAAAAGTATCCGTGTATAGAAATGAACAGTACACTTTTTAAAAAGAGTACTGTTCATTCCCGACACACGAACACTTCTACACCGTTTAAGATACCATTCAAGCAATAAGTAGCGGACGTTTAGTCCGGCCCAGATCGCAATGAGAATCACACCAAACAAGTAGTCAAAATCACTGTAACAACACAAACCGGGTGGAACAAACTGGCAGTTCAAAAATATATACAATATTATTAAATTAAAATAAAAACATATTACAAAAATCAATTATTATACATATCAATTGGCATCTATTCCACAATTTGGTTTGATTTATATTAATATGCAAAACATATAAATTAGAATACTAAATAATTATATCAATTGTGAGGATAGAAGGCGCAGTTCTCTTGCTGGACCCTTCACAGGCATTCAAAATAAGCAGGATGAAAAAGAAACGCCTAGAAAGACATACACTTTATTACAAATAATTCGCTGATGCATACTTTCACCAGGAATGACCCACGTTTCGCATTTCCTTTACACTACATTTAATAATAATATTATTAATATCGCAGTCCTCTTCGCCATAGACAAGTTGTTTTGACGAGTGGTCTAAACAAACACGTGATAGTTTTACTCCCAGCGGTATACCAATACGCACGTGTAAATACTATTCAGGTCACCTCTCCACTGCGCAATCATTCTACCATGAAATGTAACGTGAGGCTCAAAAAGGGATAAATGAAAGAGCATTTGACACGTTTCGGTTGAAACGACTCGATAATAAATACTATTTTCACATTTTCCTTCACAATACTCGATAGAAATGTGATGTAAGTCAGTTATTAGCACCTTTCCTCGGTGTATCGGTGAATATCAGGACAGTTTTGGTCGGGGACCGCCTCGGCTTCGCCTCGGCTGATCCCCCGACCAAAACTGTCCTGATATTCACCGATACACCTCGGAAAGGGTGCTAATAACTACTACTTAAATATCAACCATCCGGTAATCTATAGAGTTTATACTTGATTATAAGCTTGTCACGTGAATAGATGTCTAAACAATAGTTTATATAACATTTGAATCCAAATTAAAGACCTGCAATTGGCAGATTAGCTCTTGAATAATGTATCTTTAATGGCAAGGTAGTGAATCTCAGGGTTGGGATACCATGCGAATTTGACAGTAAGTTCCCTTTACATTATCTAGTTTTGAACTATTATAGTGGAAACTGTCAGATCCTTGTCTAATCTCCAATAATGCCCCTTACGTGAGTACAATTTCAAATTCAGAGAGACACTTTAATCAAATCATTCTACATGTATATAACGGCTTACTTAATGGATCAACGCAATATTTTGTGAACAGTGTGTTGCCACATTAGTAATTGATTCATCACAATTCCAAGACATTATGAGAAGGTTTAGAGTCTGAACACAGTTACATCAGTATCTGGTGTGTGAACCGTGAGTGTCAATAACAGCTACGCAGCGTCTGTACATGGAGAGGACCAGACGATTTATGAACGTCATTGGCACCCGCGACCACAGAAAAGCTTGGCGCAATCCATCGGCTTTGTTTGGTCTCGGTTCGACGTTATAAAGCCTCCTCTGAAGTCCATCCCAAAGGGATTCTACAGGTTCGAACAATGACCTGGAAATGATTGGCCACGGCTTGGGCAGTGTTGCCAGCGTCGAGTCTTCCAAGCACCAGAGGAACTGAGCTGTCGTGAAGCTGTTGACGGTCTAGTGTGAATGATTCAACTAGGTATGGGGATGCATCTTTTAGGGTCGGTCTCGGTTAACAGCACGTGCAGCATAAGTTACATGAAAATCATGGAGAACACATTACTATCTCAGAAGTCAGTTTGCAGTTTTGAGAACATTTTCTGGGTTCAATTCTGTGTTTGGGTAGGAGCCTTATTGCGCAGGTAAAGTGGTCACATATATACAATAAAAACATTTGTCAAGTTTTATGCAATGCGTCTATTCAGAGTTACATACCAACCTGACGTTTCTTTTGCCTGTAAGATGTTGACTCGCAGATATGACAACCTTCATTCATTTCAGATAACCAACCGCGACCCGAAGTCATCTACATTACAGTATACAGATAATAAATAATATGGCTAAAGGACTCTTGGCATCACGATGTTTACCGTATCGTATTTTTGAATTAACTCTAATTTTGTGTATGTGTTGGGTATTATTTACTACCGTGTGTTGGACGTGGTTTTTACGGTCAAATTTTAAAGCTCCTTCACCAGCAGACAATATAGTGACAGAGTATCCTAATAGTATTTTAGAAATTCAACATGTCCCAAGCAAAGTGAATAGAAGTAACAGTGAAATTCCTGTATATATAGTCGAGGAGCACCATGAAGGTAGTTAATTTTAATAAGAAAAACAACTTAAAACACATTTATTTGATCAGGCTTTAAACCGACTCTGTATACAATCGTTAACATGTTGTTTATTTATGATTACATTGTCACTTTGTAAAGCGCCCTGAACATGTTATATGAAAGGGCGCACTATAAATATGCTGTAATGATAATAATTTTTAAGCGAACAATATCATAGTATAATAAAAACCTCTGTTACCTTGACTATAATGTGATGATTTACGATCGAATTAAAAGCCAGTCAAATACATTGATTTATTATGAATTGTGGGACTGGGGAACTTCGCATGTGGTAAATAAGCTGCATGTTGGTTTCGATGTATTAACATTAAAGAGAGATAGAAAGAAATGAAATGGGGTTTGATGTCTACTCGACACAAATTAGGTCATTTCGGGACTAACATATGGCCCAATTTTATTTCAAAAATTCGCTTCCGGAGAAAATCAACGCGATTGGACAGGCGACCTTCTCCTTGTCACACAATACCGGGGAATCGAAACCACGCCAGTTGACACGATGACAGACCTAATGACACAGCGTGCACGTGCTAACAATTCGGCCATCCCACCTTCTATCTTCACATGTTGGCGGGGTGTTAAACCAAATTGTTTGTAGGCCTACTGCCATTTTTAATTATGTGCTATTCTTTAAATGTTTCTTTCTATTGTTATGCATACAGTTCTGCCATATTGGTTTGGGGCTGCTAAACGGGGACTTATTTCTAAACGCGGCAACACACTGGTAAGACGATTTTATTTTTATAAGTTTATTTATGACCCCAGTGTATTTTATTGCAAAATGATTTTAGTACATATGGTTGCGCGTATGTGTTCTTTTAGCAGTGGGAGAAAACCCGAGGGTCCGGAGAAAACCCACGAGGTTAGACAGGCGACCCTATTCCTTGTCACGTACAACCGTGGAATCGAAACCACTCTAGTTGAATCAATGTCAGACGTTATAATACAACGCGCACGCGCTAACCATTCTGCCATCTACCCCACCCCAACATAAAGGTGAATTTATAAAATAAAAAAAGGAACACAATATTTCCCCAGTTTGTTTAAATCCACTTATCCACGCAAGAACTATCTTATTCTGACTTGAGACACATTTATTATGTATGTGTCATATATTATGAGTATATAATTAGTTTTATCATACCTTGACAGAAACTTCTGTCATATTAATATGAGGTTTAACATTATCATAAATTAAAGATGTTAAGAGATCTGGGGAGCTCATGATTCTAAAATAAAACCAAGTACGAACAATCAAAACCATAAGACAGAATTCGAAGTCCTAAAAAACGTTATAGGCAAAATAGTGTACCCAAGCAAAATAGTGTAATCAGCAAATGGACTGCAACTTGTGTACAAAATACACGACAAATAGTGGTAACAGGTGTCCGGAAGAGTAAGCTTATCATTGACTGGTCCCGTTGTAATATACAGTACCTGGTAACAAAAAAACTAATAGATGATGAACAATTTGATGAAGATCTTTTATCCCCTCAAGAAATCTGATCTTCGATGACCTCAATGCTTCACCCTTATATTATTAATTTGATTCGTCCTCCGGCCGACTAAACAATAGAATACATCGCATCATGGTTCAAGTGTTAATGACGAATTATAAACTGATGCCCCTAGCACGTTTACAATGTTAGTGGGACACGGAATGTCACAGAATACATAGTTCATTCTTTCCGATTCAAATGCTTCATAGTATGAACGGGCAAAATAGCACACTGTATGGCGTATGTCCGTCTCAATTAGCTCAGTTTAGGAGCAGAACATTAGGACCTTGAACCCCATTTCATTTCATCCAATGACTCCAATGCTTCACAACAAATTTGAAAGCCAGTTGTTGGTGGACAAACAGGATTGCCGACGGATAGACTCGACAACATTATACGCCTCATTACTGTTCTCGCTCTTGTGGAATACCCACTGCCGTGAAATAAATTAGATAAGGAACATTTTTTCCTACTTCTCTTGTAGGTTCATATTGATGCACATCCCGATTCAGCCCTATCAGAACGTCAGGACTGGATACCACCTTTTCGGTTTCCCGAGTCTGAAATGGAGATATTTAAAATGATGCAGGAAAATGATGGATTTATATTGGTAAGAGATTTTCGTGTTTTTTACGTTGAATATTTATTTTGTCAACAGGATAAGTAATGAGTGATTATAAAAATAAATAAAATATTGTCTAGACGTAGAGCACACTAAGTGGACTCGCGAAGCAGCGACGAGGGGGTTAGATAGGCAAATCTAAGGCCACTTAATTAAGCAGGGAGCAGTGCGCAGAAAATTTTGGTTCGATGGCACATGCAAGAGTCGATTTGGCGTATATCTGGGCCATGACATACATTGACACTTGGTTGAGGGAATATGATTAAGTCATGAAGATCTGAACATGAACATAATTTGCAACAATCAATAACTCAACGACAAACGAGTACAGAAAACAAGCATAAACCGGGCTGGTATTCCTTGCAACGTTAATATTTCACTCGATTCTGGTTGCTGACGTGGGAGGAGTAGGCTATAAAAATAACGGACATAACCCCCAAAACAAACGGATAATTAAGATTTAGAAGCCGACCGTGGCCCCGGCACAAAATGTTTACTTAATGCGTGGCCAAGAAAGTTATAGAATGAATGTAACGGTTAGAATATATCACCGTCGCCGTGTTGCATTTTACGATTGATTTTCTTTTAATTTCCTAAATTCATTTAGCGAAATAAATAACCTAAAGACAGCTTAATTGATTCGGAATATTAATCCGGCTGTGAAATCAAATCTGGAAACCATCCCGAAATAGAATTTAAAAAAATCTTTCAAATATCTATCCCTGTCGTGTTCTAATCATCGACAATTTTTGACCCAAGGCAAGTCGTTATAATAAAGATAGCCACGAATGATAGGGGATGTTCATTAGGGTACAAAGAATAGGTATGCAAAGTTTCAAGTTGATACCTCAAGTAGTGCCGCCTGTAGACGACAAACAATCAAATGCAATAAATGGGTGTGGCTATGCCCCTGGGGGTTGGGCATGCACCAAAAATAATATGAATCATCTTTGGGGTATGTAAAGTTGCAGGATGATCACTTAAGAATTGTAGCCACTAGGCGACACACAGACATACAAAAACAAAATGGGTGTGGCTCTGCCCCTGGGGTTTGGGCATGCACCTCAAACAATTGATAGGGATGTTCCTTAGGGTACAAAGAATTAGTATGCAAAGGTTCAACAGGATACGTTAAGAAATTCGGTCTGTAGATGACAAACAAAGAAATAGAAAAAATGGGCGTGGCTCTGCCCCTGGGGGTCGTGCATGCATCCTAAACAATAGGGATGTTCCTTAGGGTACCAAGAATAAGAATGCAAAGTTTCAAGATGATACGCTTAGAAATGCAGCCTGTAGACTACAACCAAATAAATGCAAAAAATGGGCGTGGCTCTGTCCCAGGGGGTCAAGCATGCACCAAAAATAATTGAGGTCAGCCTTGGGGTATAAGGAATACGTATAAAAAAGAATTGTGGGCTGTAGGCGGCACACAGACACAATAACTAAAATGGCGTGGCACTGTCCCAGGGGGTTGGGCTTGAACCCCAAATGATAGGGATGTTCCTTAGGGTACAAAGAATACGTATGCAAAGTTTCAAGTTGATACGTTAAGCAGTGCTGTCTGTAGACGACAAACAATCAAATACAAGAAATGGGTGTTGGGCATGCACTATATAGATATGGATTATCTTTGGGGTATGTAAAATTGCAGGATGATAACTTAAGATAGTAGCCTCTAGGCGACACACAGACATACAAAAAGAAAATTGGCGTGGCGCTGCCCCTGGGGTTGGGGAATGCACCTCAAACAATAGGGATGTTCCTTAGGGTACAAAGAATAAGTATGAAAAGGTTCAATATGATACGTTAATAAATTCGGTCTGTAGATGACAAACAAAGAAATAGAAAAAAATGGACGTGGCTCTGACCCAGGGGGTCGGGCATGCACCAAAAACAATAGGGATCTTCCTTAGGGTATAAGGAATAAGTATGTATAATTTCAAGAAGATCACTTAAGAAGTGTTGCCTGTACCTAACACACACACACACACGCGCACACACACACACACAGACATACACACACACAGACAGGGGCGACGGCAATATACGTCCACATTTTGAGTGTGGACGTATAATAAACAAGGACAGATACTACTCTTTATTAAAATGTTTTAATAAATTAATCTTATACCTCTTGCACGAAATGAAATCGGGGAAATGGGTGGCATATATCAAAAAAGCCATCTTAAGAAAACACCCTGTTCAATTTAGAAATCTTGAAGGCGATATTTAAAAAAATGATAAATGTAAATAATAACAGACACTACGGTGGCCTTTTAGGGCCATACAATGATTTATACATTTTTCTTGAAATTTACCGCATATGAGAAATCAAAGTGAAAACGGCGATAAATAGAAAAAACATGAAAAACATTTCCACCGCGGTGTAAATATTTTCTCCGCGGTGTGAATATTTTCTCCGCGGTGTGAATATTTTCTCCGCGGTGTAAATATTTTCTCCGCGGTGTAAATATTTTCTCCGCGGTGTGAATATTTTCTCCGCGGTGTAAATATTTTCTCCGCGGTGTGAATATTTTCTCCGCGGTGTAAATATTTTCTCCGCGGTGTAAATATTTTCTCCGCGGTGTAAATATTTTCTCCGCGGTGTAAATATTTTCTCCGCGGTGTAAATATTTTCTCCGCGGTGTAAATATTTTCTCCGCGGTGTAAATATTTTCTCCGCGGTGTAAATATTTTCTCCGCGGTGTAAATATTTTCTCCGCGGTGTGAATATTTTCTCCGCGGTGTGAATATTTTCTCCGCGGTGTAAATATTTTCTCCGCGGTGTAAATATTTTCTCCGCGGTGTAAATATTTTCTCCGCGGTGTAAATATTTTCTCCGCGGTGTAAATATTTTCTCCGCGGTGTAAATATTTTCTCCGCGGTGTAAATATTTTCTCCGCGGTGGAAATATTTTCTCCGCGGTGTAAATATTTTCTCCGCGGTGTAAATATTTTCTCCGCGGTGGAAATATTTTCTCCGCGGTGGAAATATTTTCTCCGCGGTGGAAATATTTTCTCCGCGGAGTAAATATTTACACCGCGGTGGAAAGGTTTTTCATGTTTTTTTTATCAAAAGTACGGTGGTCTATTAGGGCCATACACTGATAGTTTGAATCCATATTAGTCCGGTGGCTGAAGGGCGGGGATCGCCACCCACCCTTTGAATTTATAAGACCAAGTTTTTCTAGACCAATGTTTGCGTAGATTCCGAATCTGGGTGATGATCAGGCGTTTAGGGGGCCATTTATAATATATTGGGGGCCCATCAGTATCATCTGTTGTCTTGGAACATTTTGGTGGTGGAATACTAAAAAAATTTGACAATCTTCATGGACGTTGAAGTCCTCTGTTCAATCGTTTACGACCCATGGCATATGATTTGATAATACTTGACTTTCGACAACCTCAAGATTATATACGCATTTATAAACTGTAACAACATGGCTTCATTTATTGACGATACCGGCAACTTTAGTAAGAAATATATCAAACAGCAGTCATAATCCAATATTCACAAACGAATCGACCTAGTATTGTTCACCGTGTCCGCAATTTGAATATATAGAAACCATAAAAAAGCCACCGAATCGTATTGAAAACAAATAATTAAATATTTTGTCTCTTAATTAGTTTATTACTACTCTTACTATATATACTTATCAACACTAATCCTAGATTGACCAAGCGACAAAAGATAGGTATTTTATTGATACCGTATTGATTATGTTGACATAATTGATGATTATGTATGTTATATATTAATCAAAAATAAGTTTCAAGGACTGCCCTTCTCTAAAGAAGTGTATATGATGTCCCTGGACAACTGTTTTGATTTATGGAGAGGTGGGTGGGTGTAGCAAGAGTGGGTGTGTGAAAAGGGGTGGGGTGAGATTGGCGGGCAATAAGTTCAAGTTAATTTAAATGATGAGCTTGGTAAAAACATGACTTTTAAATCGGGGGGGGGGGGGGCGCAAAATGAATTTTTGGGAACAGATATCCCTTGGTTTAAAATGACCTTAAAAGAGTACCAATTTAGTTATTCAAAATATTAAATTATAATGGTACTATTCAAGATATCTGGAAATGTACATAAAACACAGAAAATCAGAGACATGTTTAGATATTAGTTTATTTTTATAGTTCTTCATAATATGGCCGTGGTAGATATCTCCATCCCAGCCTTGTATCGCAGGGTCATCTTGTTCGATCATAGGTTTTCCAGCCTGTCTCCAAATTGTTGCGGGGATCACGGTGGCTAAGTGGATAAGGCGCTGGTTCGCTAGCCTGATGGTCGGGTGTTCGATCCCTGCATTGGCCGAGAAAGTTCATCTCGATTTTCCGGCGTGATTTCCCCTTATCAGTGATGCAGCAGGAGGGTCTGACAAGGACAGCTGCCTAGTCGTTCGAATGGAACGAAAAACCGAGGTCCCATGTACAAATTGGAGTGCACGTAAAAGATCCCTTGGCAGTTGGAATTCGATATAAGAGTAGGCCGTTGCGCGGCTTCCCGGTCAAAAATTTCACTCATAGCACACTGTATGTCGTATGCCCGTCTTTAATTAGCCCAGGTTAGATGCTCAAGCGTAGGACGTTAAACCCCATTAATTCATTCATTCCATATTGTTGCGTTTAATGTGCAGCAAAGACTGCACAGGCAAGATGGTGAAAGAGTAGTTTGCTTCTTATCCCTATTAAATTTCCTCCAGAAGATCTTCCTTTTATTGTCACTGTACAAGGTACACATATTTTTTTCTAAACTAGCAATTACGCCATAAGAAACATCATTTGTCTCTCCCCGCTCTTTAAAAAAAATGTTAGACAGTTGGAATTATCATGAAACAGAAAGACAGATAGTCATTACCACTGAAAGTATATAGTCTAAGCTGAGATATATACGACACTTTCAATACTAATCTTAATAAGATCAAAAAATTTAGGGGGTTGGAAGGCCGAATGGTATCATAAACCGGTCATTTAGTCAACTGGCGTGTTTTCAAATCCTCGGTTGTACGTGACAAGGAATATCGACGCCTGTCCAACCTCGTGGGTTTAACCCGGGACCACCAGTTTCCCCCCACTGCTAAAACCCCTACGCGCAAGCGAATTATTGAAATAAAATTAAACCATATGTTAGTCCCGAAAATCCTAGTTTGTGTCGAGTGGACGTTAAACCCCATTTCTCTCTCTCTCAGTATGCGACGCAAGAAGAAAGTAGTGGTATTTGCTATATGAATCATATTGAAAGGATATGCGGATATTGGTCAGCAACAAAGTAAATATTTTACCTCGCTCATATTTTGCATTTTTGATTTTGACATAGAATAAACTAATACTAGTATCTAAACATATCTCTGATTTACAATGTTTTTTATGCGCATTTCCAGATGTATTGATAAGTGCCATTATAATTTAATATTTTGAATGACGAACTATGTGTACTGAACGAAAATGCTAACAAGAAACCACCTTTAAGCTCAATTATAAACCAAAGCCCGCCCCACACACCCAATGTGAATCTTATAAACAGATGTAATTAAATTAAAAGTAATGTTTTTACCAAGCTCATCATTTAAATTAACGTGAACTTATTGCCCGCCAATTTCACCCCACCCTTTTTCACACACCCACTCCTGGTAACCCACCCACCTCTCCATAAATCAAAACAGTTGTCCAGGGACATCATATACACTTTTTTAGAGACGGGCAGTCCTAGAAACTTATTTTTGATTAATTATAACATATATAATCATCAATTATGTCAACATAATCAATAAGGTATCAATAAAATACCTATCTTTTGTCGCTTGGTCAATCTAGGATTAGTGTTGATAAGTATATATAGTAAGAGTAGTAATAAACTAATTAAGAGACAAAATATTTAATTATTTGTTTTCAATACGATTCGGTGGCTTTTTTTATGGTTTCTATATATTCAAATTGCGGTCACGGTGAACAATACTAGGTCGATTCGTTTGTGATTATTGGATTATGATATATTTCTTACGGTGTGTCCTCACTGTGCCCACTTTTGATTAATCCAATTAAGGTCTAATTAGGATTAGTGTATTAATCGGATTAGGGTTAGGTGTTATAGGTAATGAGATGGAAAAAAACCCCAAATATTTATGTATTTTTTTTTTATTTTTCGATGTTTTATATATATTTAATAAAAATATAGTATCCATGCATATATCATACATCACATTAGCACTTTATAATTTAATGAAAATATAACAATTTTCGATGTTTTATATATAGAATATGTAATAAAAGTATAACATACATGGATATATCATACATCACACAAAAACAAGATAAACAATGAAAATTTACAGTCTTTATACCGTTCTGAAGATCTGTTTTCAGAGTTATGAGTCGGGTTTCTAGTTGCCTGTACTTTCTTCTCTTAGGCCGTAATTTTCCGTTGGCAACCTAACTGGAGAATGGTTACTTCGGAGTAAGCTTGTTCATTTTTAAAAAAAGCCACCAACTTAAAAATATTTGGGTGAGGGGTGGCAATAATGGATATTATCTTGGAATGCCATCCTTCAGTATGGTTCGTTGTGCATGGACCTTCAGTGTGGAAATGGTTCCACATCATTCTGCCATGCTGCCCCTCCACCAAGAACTCAGTTACGTAATCTGCAAATTGCAACACTCTGGCATCTTGGAGTGGTGCATCATCAAGTGCACGCAGCCACACATCTTCAACCTGCTGTATTGGAATTAATGGTAATGCTGCTGCTTGCTTGACGATTTTATTGACTTTTGACACCCGAGAAAAAACTGCTTGTAGTCCATATTTCTGCGCATTGCGCCAAATACACTGACCAAAGTGAAAAAAACCAATCCTTTAGTTCTGACCTCGGCAACACAGTTCTCACAGCATTTTGCATACTAACTTCGAAATCTGTAAACACATGGCCTGGGTTAAGATTAACATTGACAAGTGCCAATGTTTTGTCTCTAACACATCTGAGGAACTTAACATATGTTGCCTCCTTCTTATCGGGTAATAGTGCATACACCAAAGGGAACATTTTATTGTGTACAAAAGCATGTATAGTGTAGATCTGGGTGAATAAGGTAGGACTCATGCTAAATGTTCCATCACAGTATATAGTGTCTGCATTGGCGAGATGGTAAAGATTTTCTTGTGTGAAAAACACTAGAAACCTGTTGTCGGCTGCTGCGTGGAGAAGGAAGTCGTCTCCGGATATGGTCTTGGTGTAAGAATCTGGAAGCTGGATATCGTTGCGGGTCTAAGGAAGTGCTGGGGGGATCTTTGCACAGGCTCTATACAGGGAAGCACAGCAACTATAGAATGTTGGAATCTCTCTGATCATCTCACCTTAGTCGGAATTTATATTCTTCATGGACTAAGTTTTCTCCACCTTGAGCATTGGGGATGTACTGGATGCTACTTGAACGTTTGCCATGATGAAATATGACAGACTGACTTCTGTGTGTCCTTATAAAGATCGTGTAATGTGTAGGCTTACTGAACATAATTCATATTATATTCAAGTGTCATTTTTTGAATAAAATTCATCACTTTAACGATGTCACTTTCAATATTTGTTTTTTTCCATCTAATTACCTATAACACCTAAGCCTAATCCGCTTAATACACTAATCCTAATTAGACCTTAATTGTCTTAATCAAAAGTGGGCACAGTGAGATGTAACCTTTCTTACTAAAGTTGCCGGTATCGTCAATAAATGGAGCCATGTTGTTACAGTTTATAAATGCGTATATAATCTTGAGGTTGTCGAAAGTCAAGTATTATCAAATCATATGCCATGGATCGTAAACGAAAGATTGAACAGAGGACTTCAACGTCCATGAAGATTGTCAGATTTTTTTAGTATTCCACCACCAAAATGTTCCAAGACAACATATGATACTGATGGGCCCCCAATATATTATAAATGGCCCCCTAAACGCCTGATCATCACCCAGATTCGGAATCTACGCAAAAATTGGTCTTATAAATTCAAAGCGTGGGTGGCGATCCCCGCCCTTCAGCCACCGGACTAATATGGATTCAAACTATCAGTGTATGGCCCTAATAGACCACCGTACTTTTGATAAAAAAACCATGAAAAACCTTTCCACCGCGGTGTAAATATTTACTCCGCGGAGAAAATATTTACACCGCGGAGAAAATATTTACACCGCGGAGAAAATATTTACACCGCGGAGAAAATATTTACACCGCGGAGAAAATATTTACACCGCGGAGAAAATATTTACACCACGGAGAAAATATTTACACCGCGGAGAAAATATTTACACCGCGGAGAAAATATTTACACCGCGGAGAAAATATTTACACCGCGGAGAAAATATTCACACCGCGGAGAAAATATTTACACCGCGGAGAAAATATTTACACCGCGGAGAAAATATTTACACCGCGGAGAAAATATTTACACCGCGGAGAAAATATTCACACCGCGGAGAAAATATTCACACCGCGGAGAAAATATTTACACCGCGGAGAAAATATTTACACCGCGGAGAAAATATTTACACCGCGGAGAAAATATGTACACCGCGGAGAAAATATTTACACCGCGGAGAAAATATTCCCACCGCGGAGAAAATATTTACACCGCGGTGGAAATGTTTTTCATGTTTTTTCTATTTATCGCCGTTTTCACTTTGATTTCTCATATGCGGTAAATTTCAAGAAAAATGTATAAATCATTGTATGGCCCTAAAAGGCCACCGTACAGACACAGTTAATAAAATATAAATTTATTATTTATTTCAGAGTTCCGCGATTACAGGTTTATTCAATCGTTGGATCTTCATTTATTCGTCCTGGGATACGGATATGTACCAAGAAAATGGACATTACTCTACAGGCGATATAGATCTAGGGCGTTTTACAGATGTGCCACTCAACAGTTCCGATCCGTTTTGTAGATGCTTCAAAATTGCATTCGCCAAGCGGAACAAACAGTGTGTACACATTTCTGGGTATCGTGGTATGAATGAAACATTTATAGAACCTTCTCAGTGTGATATAAAGTTTACTTACAGGTTTGAACAATTAACAGAAAAAAATGCAGTAAAGCGCATTGGAAAGGGTGGCTGGCTTTCAAAGGACGAAAATATTGTTCTGGACATTGATGAGGATTTCTATGGTTGCGAAGCTGCTGTTCAGCCCCTTTATGATGTGGGAATATTTGAAGAAGAGCTGGACAAGATTAAAGAGCCTCTGCGTTATTTATTCTGCCCCCGAAATGCCATCGATGAACGAAGCTTTGATAAAATCTTCCATTTTATAACCTCGCGGGTTGCAAGCTTTACTCCATCATCTAAAGACGAAGCGCAGCTGAGGGCAGAGAGACTGCAATTTATTGAGAAAGTCAGTGAAGAATTTTTACAAAATGTCAAAACCATGGGTGTGGAAGGTGGAATGTGCAGTAAAATAGACATTAAGCAAACGGGCTATTTGAAACTTCTTCTTTTCAAATTGGTAAAGCTATCTGAAAAACAGATAGGGGCTTTACGTGAGGTAGGTTTGTGCTTAGTGATGACTCCCAACTCTGTTTTATACAATCCATTATATGGTATGAGAACATGTGATGGATATAACCGACCTGGTGAATCAATGGTATTCTTCCACACACCAACAATAGAAGAAATAAACCAAAGAACTAGAGATCTTAAGCAGATATTAAGCGGAATCCCAGATCCAAAAATTGTAACAATATGTAGATCAATGCGTGACGGATATACTCCGAGAAAATTCTTCCACAAGATTGAATCTGATGTTCTCGAGTCGCTCGAAGAAGGGTATTCCAGAATAAAAAGGGACGCAATTCATTATGATTCACAGTTATTAGGTGGTAGAAATGGTTGGCCAGATAGACACAAACTTTTATAAACATAAATTTTTATGCATAACACCTGCTTTTTATTTGTGAACCGTTATAGGTTTTGTTGACCATGGCCAATGCATCCCTGAATTATAGACTTATTATGACTCGTGCATGTTACCTCTTACTGTGAGTTAAGCGGGTGATCAACAAAATGTTCTTTAGACAGTAATCGAAATGATAATTTAGAAAGAGAAAATCGGTGTAACCGCATGAAAAAGAGATACCGTATATTTTAAGTTATATCATCCGTGTTGATTTTTTAAGTTGCTGTTCTCAGTTTGTTATGTTATTTTAAGTTATGTCACCCGTGTTGATTATATATGTTACGGTTCTCAGTTTGTTATGTTATTTTAAGTTGTATCATTCGTGTTGATTATATATGTTGCGGTTCTCAGTTAGACACTTGATTTATTGTTGTCGGTTGGCCATGACCCTTAGTGTTGAGTATATATGTTGCGGTTCTCAGTTTGTTATGTTATTTTAAGTTATACCATCCGTGTTGATTATATGTTGCAGTTCTCAGTTTGTTATGTTATTTTTAAGTTATATCATCCGTGTTAATTATATATATTGCGGTTCTCAGTTAGATACTTGATTAATCGATGTCGGTAGGCCATGACCCTTTTACTTGAAAATGCAAAAATCTATAAATGAGATAACGACTCAAACATAACACTCTGATATGGAAATTAAGCACGAAAACGAGAATATAATATGCATTCATAAACCCTTGTTTATTTATTGTGGAAGCCCATGCAATACAACTGAAGGTTTGAAATCAGAGTAAGGCTTTGATACTGATCTGCCCATGATTGTAATTATGGTGCCCTAGCTATCGACTCTAACAGAACATATTCCCACCTCACATTTGTTGTCGTTTGTATAGTAAACTTTTCTCCCTGATTTACCCACCATTGGCCTGCAGATTTATGTATTGGGAGTCATTGTGCGTTCAATATGACAGAGAGCTGCAAGACAAAAATGTGTTTGTTTTGTCTTTGCCCCCCCCCCTCGACGAGACTACTTTTTTTAAGCGGTCCGGAATATATTCTATTTAGGGGTACATCTATGGTCGCTCTTACAACCTCCCTTCTATAACATTTGCATACTTTGTTACCCATTGAAATCTTTAAGTCAAGTGACAACTGAGAGACGTCATGAGACATCCGTACATGTCTCGGGTGGAAAACTCACTGAACAGTAAAAAGAGCACTGAGTTTCTGGTGATTTATCCTGCAGTAGGTTATTATCTTTACCGGTCATTCCACCTCCTCCACACTCCACTCTCTTCCCTCCCTAGCAAATCCATGGTTTTTACCATGTTCCTGAAGCAACGACCGTGAGGTTTACAACATCTGGCCGTTGCTGGTTTACTTCTTAATCCCCGAACTTATAGCTTCGTTATCTGTAGACACGTGAACATTTGCATCCAGTCAGAGGTTGTGGCATAGCGAACCCCAGGGAAACCTTGACATTGGGCGAACCTTGAACTTTGCAACTAGATTATCACAGGTAGTCATGCTAGCTTGAAAGCGCGAGACTTGGTTTTCGCGACGACCACGCTGGGCTTGTATCCAATGAAACTTAGGGCCGAAATATGCAGAGAATTACGCGAAGGGCTTGATAAGATGTGCGTAGTTCGAGCGAGATCAAGCCTTCTATTGAAGATGAGTTACTACTAGCCCGATACACACGAGTCTAGGGTACTCAAAATATATCTCTTTGTATTTAAAATTGGGGCTGCAGTATATATTATCATTTATTTAAGGATGTTACACGTATCAAATTAAAACTCTGACTTCCCCAGCTGCTCTCAAATCTATTCACGATCCTTTCAAATACCTAACACCACTCTGTAATACTAGCCATGCATATGGTTACTGAAGGATGGTGTAAAGTTAGGTATGGATGAAATTGATTTTAACGCCTTTGGTAATTGCAATCTGAACACAGTTATGACCTAAAGCAAGTGGCAGTCACAGGTTGTACTAGTTATAATACAGGATGTTAAAACTCATTTGATGAAGGGAGGCGAGTGCAGTATGGAACTTATCTAAGAGGGGTAAGAGTTTAAGATATCCTTATGGCCTCGCAAAACAAATACTCGTCTGAATCAAATAGAAAACAGAGCGTTTGCTTCAATTTTAAGATTGGTCAGCATAGAGTCCTTCGGATTCTTATGATGCCTTAGTAGTCGAAAGGAAAGCGAATCTGGAAGGCTGTCGGCTGAATTAATCAATTATGTAATATTTACATAAAGAGCTTACAATTATCCATAATTTTAACATTAGATAATGAAAGGGGAATATGTTGAGAAGTTCATCCAAATTACTTTATTCTGCGCTCAGTTATGGCTGTTTGTGATGTAGCGTAGATTGTTTATTATCGTATCTTCGGTACTTGACAATCAAGGCTTAGTCTCGATTATTAAATTATTGTTACATTGTGGATCTCCTGGAGAGAGAGAGAGAGAGAGAGAGAGAGAGAAATGAGGTTTAATATCCACTCGACACAAACGACTAACATATGGTTTTCAATTTTTATTTCAATAATTCGCTTGCGCGTAGGGATCTTTAGCAGTGGGAGGAAACCGGCGTTACCGCAGGAAACCCACAAGGTTTAGAAGGCGCCCCTATCTTCATGTCATATACGCTCACACTAGGGCTCGAAACCAAAGACGCAAGCCAGAGGTGACCGGCCAGCTAGAGGTCGAAGCGCGGCACTCTAGGCCACTAGGCCATCCCTACCCCCCTCAACGTCTCGGTGTTATCTCTACCCTAATGATTAATATGGTTTTGTGGACCTTTCGTTCATTTCAGGTAATATTCATTACTGTAAACAGATAATAATAAATAATATAACATGACTAAAGGACTTTTGTCATCACGGTGTTTACCATATCGTATTCTTGAGATAACGCTAACTTTGTGTATGTGTTGGGTATTATTTACTACCGTGTGTTGGACGTGGTTTTTATGGTCAAATTTTAAAGCTCCTTCACCAGCACACAATATAGTGACAGAGTATCCTACAAGTATTTTAGAAATTCAACATGTCCCAAGCAAGTTGAATAGAAGTAACAGTGAAATTCCTGTATATATAGTCGAGGAGCACCATGAAGGTAGTTAATTTTAAGTATAAAAAACTATATTTAAGGGAACAACAATACCACAGTGTTATAAAACAGCTATTGTGGGACTGATGAACTTCGTATGTGGATAATTAGCTGTATGTTATTGGTTTCGATATCTTAATATCGCTATAAACTAGAATGCATGAATGAATGAATGAATAAAATGGGGTTTAACGTCCTTCGCTTCTGCACCTTACTTGGGTAATTGAAGACGGGTCTCTAAAGTAGAACCGCCGCATGTAATCATTTGCTATACATGATTCTGCTTTCAAAGTTCTCTGGTTCTAAGCTAGTTGATCTAGCTTTATCTCATAGATAGGACATCAAGCCTGGTTTGTACTCATAGCTTTAAAGGCTCAATACCACTCTTGTTGTAACTGAATAATATGTTTCAATCTTTATTCTGGTCAACAATTTGTACTATTTTACAATATTTCAATTAAAAATGATACTAATTTCATCTTAACACACCTAATTTTAAAAATTGGAAAAATTCAACTACATGCCGTAACATGGTTTGAAAAGCCTTACGTAAGCACTTTCAAATGCAACTTGGATTTAAACATATTTTCGAACCCTCTGGACAAGTAAGATAGGTTGTAATGGATAATTTACACAACAGGTAGGAAACTTAAACATCTTGTAGTTAGAATAAGGCTCTTTTTTCTAGACCTGTCAAGTCAGCAAGAGTGTTATTGTCCCTTTAATAGATCTTTATGGTACCACCCATTGGCAGTCGGAATTCAAAGAACTGCCATGTTGCATACGTAGCCTGCGAGAATAAAAAATACCGTTGGTTTAGTCCCCAAAGTACCTAATATCAGCAAAGAGCCGACGGGGTGTTAGGTTAGACCAACTTGTTACTACCGTTTCTTTATATTGTTATACTTACAGTTCTGCCATATTGGTTTGGAGCTGCTAAACGGGGACTTATTTCTAAACGCGGCAACACACTGGTAAGACGATTTAATTGTATAGATTTATTTATGACCCCAGTGAATTTTACTACAAAATGACTTTAGTGCATATGGTTCAATTTTTGTCAACAATTTGTTTGTGCGTACAGCGTCTTCTAGCGGGGGGGGGGGTCGAGAAAACCCACGAGGTTGGACAGTGGAAACCACGCTAGTTCATTCGGCAAACCTCAACAGATTCAGGTACTCTCCGTAACTTACATCTAGACTCGGATGTATGATAGTAATTGATATGTACCTACGACCATACATTTGCGATGCGACCAGTCAACTACCTATTTACTTAAACAGGAAAACGTGCCACTTTCACAAAATAGTCCCAAAATGGCGTCTTTTCTAGATATAATCTGTATGGGGGCAGACATTTTTTAGTTTGTTGATATAATCTCCATGGCCATGGGGGCAGACATTGTTTATCCGGGTTCTTTAAAATAGTTCCAAAATGGTGGACTTCATCATACAGCCGATTCTAGATGTAGGGCACCGGAGACTGTCGAGGTTTGCCGAATGCACGCTAGTTGACTCAATGACAGACCTCATGATACAAAGCGCATGTGCTAACCATTCGGTCATTCAACACCCCCGACCCCTCCCCAACATAATAGAGGAATTTATAAAAAAAAACAGGAACACAGGTTTTCCCTAGTTGTTATACATCCACTTATCATCACAATAACTATCTTGTTCTGACTCGAGACATGAAAAACATTTTTTATGATGGCGTCATATATTAATAATATTATGTCCTTTGTAGATGCATTGTAATTATTTGGGTAATATCTCGACTGAAACTTCTGACATATTGAGCGGAGGTTTTATTATTATCATAAAGATCGAGAGAATCCGTGATTATAATTGGCTAGTCTCGTTGATAACAAGAAACTAATAGATTTAAACAATTTGAAGCGGGTCATTTATGCCCTCAAGAAATCTGATCTCTTGAGTACCAAGAAGGGTCCATCCCAGTGCTTCATACCAAATTTAAAAATCAAATGGGTCCATCATGTAGGTAATTAATAATAGAATCCATCCTCCTACAGTCCTAATGAATCCTATAAAGTTTTAAAAATAAAACATCCTTTAAAACAGTTGTCGTTATCATATTCGTGCTGTTTCAGGAAAAAGGGGAATAATTGCGGCATGGAAGGTCACATAATGCTAAAAATCTCCAGGGTTCACCTTCGATGATCTCAATGCTTCACACTAATATTATTAATTTGATTCACCCACCCCCCACCCACCCCCCGCCGAAAAACACATTTAAATGATCTATTCCAAACTACCGCTTTCGCAATGTTATTGGAAAAGGGGACATTGGTGGGACACGGAAAGTCACATAACACAGAGTTCAATCTTTTCGATTCCAATGCTTCATAGTATAAAGTTCATACTAAATTTAAAAATAAATTGGGTTTATCCAATGATGACTCCAATGTTTCACAGTCAGTTGTTGAGCGACGAACAGAATGGCCGACGGATAGGGTCGACAACATTATACGCCTCATTACTGTCCCCGCTCTTGTAGAAAACCCACTAACGTGAAATAAATTAGATCATAAAACTAGTACTTAGTATTTTAGTTCTATGATTAGATGTACACCTAAGGAACATTGTATTTCATACTTCCCAGGTTAGGTGCATAACAGTAGGACGTTAAACCTCATTTTATTTCATTTCATTTCTCTTGTAGATTCATATTGATGCACATTCCGATTCAGCGCTGTCAGAAAATCAGCACTGGATACCACCTTTTCGGTTTCCCGAGTCTGAAATGGAGATTTTTAAAATGATGCAGGAAAATGATGGCTTTATAATGGTAAGAGATTTTAGTGTTTTGTAACTTTAATTTCTTTTTTTTGTCAACAGGATAAGTGATGATTGGTTATAAAAATTAAACAAAACTATCTTTAGGCGTATGCCCAACTGTGCGGACTAACGAGCAAAGACGAAGGAGGGTAGGTAGACAACTTTTAGGCCACAAAAGGGGTGAGCAGGGAGCAGTGCGGGGAAATGTTTGGTGCTATGGCACGTGCTAGAATCGATTCGGCGTACCATATTTGGACACTTGGTTGAAGAATTACGATTAAGTCCTGAAGATCTGAATAAACGACACACGAGTACAGAAAAACTTCAAATTTCATTCGATTCTGGTTGCTAATGAGGGAGGAGTAGGCTATAAGAGTAAACTGACAAAATCCCCAAAACAAGTGGAGAATGAAGATTTAGAAGCTGACCGTAGCACCCGTATGTGCAGCTAACCCAGTGAAACCAGTTGATCCAAGGGGCCAGAGCTACACAGTCCTCTACAGGCTATTCTGATAAGGGGCTAAGTGCGTAATTGGACAATAAATTATGGCAAACTGCAAACATTTTAGACTTGAAACTTAAATCAGAGAAAATATGAAACCAGCAGCGTTAACTGATTTCCTGTCCCATTGAGGCTTAAATCTAACAAGCAAGGAAGATTGATCGATGGTGCGTGTATTGAGCGCGATTGACATTTTAGTATCGCGGGATCTGTTTGGAACAAGGGAAGGGCAGCAGGATAAGATGGTGTAACGGAGGGCACGTTATCGGAAGGGATCGCACATAGCCATACACACATCGCTAAACCCTGGTAATCTTATCGGATACGAGCGTTATTAACCATTTCAGTTTATTTTGTGTTTGCATTTATGGGGCAGAGTGGAGGATATGACTCGGTAACGAAGACCTGCAGATGTCATGCAGTAACTTTCAATGAAATCCAACTGAAGATGTTTCTTTGACGTGTGTATCTTTGAGTACATGATTTAACCTCGGTTTTCTAATTCGTCATTTTTTTTACCTAGCGACTTAACAAATCTTGCGGATCTTTCTCGGACAACACGGAAATCGAACACAATATCTCTTTTGGTTAGTTAGCCAGCACCGCACGCACTGAGCTGCCCTTGTTCCGACAGGTTGTACTAACTGAATGTTTACAAAGACACTCCAGTTCTTCCAATACCATAAAAAAGCAGTATGTGGCGACACCCACCTCTGTTTTCATGAAAAAAAAAAACCCAAATGGCACATAATATGTCCCCCGTCTTGCAATAAGTGCCTTTTCCATCAAGAAATCGAATTTACTCATCATTCTAAGCTTGTTTTGCCTTAATTGTATTCTGCAGTTCATTTTCCGTAATATATTTCATGCGTTCTTCTACATGCCTCCCCCGAAAGACTATTCTAGACAGCGTTATCCTGAGACTGGTGGTCTCTAGTCTTTTAAAAAAAAAAAAAAATAAAAAGTTCGTGTAAAATTATTGTATGAATGTGTCAAATAAAATCATTCAATCCGATAAAAATGTTTTTATAAATTTAGCTTATACCTCTAGCACGAAACGAAATAAGGGAAATGGGCGGTATATTTTTTTAAAAAAAAAAACACCCTGTTCAATTGAGAACTCTTAAAGGCGCCATTTTTTAGAATTAAATTATGTAAATAATAATAAACATAAATTTATTATTTTTTTCAGAGTTCCGTGATTACAGGTTTATACAATCGTTGGATCTTCATTTGGTCCTCCTGGGATACGGATATGTTTCAAGAATATGGACATTACTCTGAAGCCGTTATAGAACTAGGACGTTTTACGGGTGTCCCATCCAACAGTTCCTTCCCGTTTTGTAGATGCTTCAATACCGGAATCTCCAAGCGGAACAAAGAGTGTGTACATGATTCTGGGTATCGGGGTATGAATGAAACATCTATAGAACCTTCTCAGTGTGATATAAAGTTTACTTATACGTTGGAACACTTAACAGAAAAAAATGCATTAGAGCGCATCGAAAAGGGCGGCTGGCTTTCAAAGGACGAAAACATTGTTCTAGACATTGATGAAGATTTCTATGGTTGTGAAGCTGCTGTTCAGCCCCTTTATGATGTGGGGATATTTGAAGACGAGCTGGACAAAATTAAAGAGCCTCTGCGTTATTTATTCTGTCCCCGAAATGCCATCGATGAACGAAGCTTTGATAAAATCTTCCATTTTATAACCTCGCAGGTTGCAAATTTTTCTCCATCATCTAAAGACGAAACGCAGCTGAGACTGCAATTTATTGACAAAGTCAGTGACGAATTTTTACAAAATGTCAAAACTATGGGCGTGGAAGGTGGAATGTGCAGTAAAATAGACATTAAGCGAACGGCCTATTTGAAACTGCTTCTGTTCAAATTGATAAAGCTTTCTGGAGAACAGATAAAGGCTTTAAGTGAGGTCGGCTTGTGCTTAGTGATGACACCCAACTCTGTTTTATACGATCCATTATATGGTATGAGAACATGTGATGGATATAACCGACCTGGTGAATCAATGGTATTCTTCCACACACCCACAATAGAAGAAATAAACCAAAGAACTAGAGATCTTAAGAAGATATTTAGCGGAATCCCCGATCCAAAGATTGTAACTATATGTAGATCAATGCGTGATGGATATACTCCGAGAAAATTCTTCCACAAGATTGAATCTGATGTTCTCGAGACGCTCGAAGAAGGGTATTCCAGAATAAATAGGGACGCAGTTCATTATGATTCACAGTTATTGGGTGGTAGAAATGGTTGGCCAGATAGACACAAACCTTTATAGACAATTAATTCATTACATCTGCAGGTTACAGCTTTCAGCGTATTCAGTGGAGTTCAAATTTTAATTTAACGAAATGAGAGATTACGTCCACTAAACTTCAATAAAGTTTATAAACACCTTGCATTTCGATTTGATTCCAACTCTGCCAGAGATGGGAGCCACGACCCAAGTTATTATGATAACATTGGGGTCATAACACGACAGGAATATATACGCCTAAAGCCATTAAAAACGCAATGCCAAATTCAAAGTTTATTAACTGCAACAACTTTTAACAAATGTACATAACAATTGATAAAATCGAGATAACAAGCATCTGTGGATAATTTCATGAAAGGATTCACTACAAATGCGGAATGCCGAAAAATCAGAGAACCATGAAACAAAGCAGGGGTCAGCTGAAGTCAACATCGGGTATGTCCACCCTGAGCTCTTACACATGCCTCAAGTCGCCTTAGCGTGGACTGGCACAGAATCAGTCGTCTCACTACAGGCTGTGGGATTGTTTTCCAATGATTTTTGGGTGTCTGTGCCAACCCAGCAACAGTTCGTGGTGGCATGGCTTGAGTGCGAACCCGTCGTCCAAGTTCATCCCAAACGTGTTCAATCGGGTTCATTTCGGGCCAATCCATAACACGGACATGATGATTGTTCAGAGAGTACTTGTCGACCTGGTAGTGTGTGGTCGACCATCGGTCAGCAACGACAGGCGAAGGATATTGTCAACATAGTGTTGAGCGTTGAGATTGCCTCGGACCACAAACTGGGAACTGTAAGTTGACGTTGATAGCGGCCCAAACCACGAAGCCACCTCTTCCGAAACATTCCCTTTCCAGCACACAGTTACAAGCAAAGCGTTATGTCGGTAGATACGGTGACGTCCATCAGGAAAACTGAGGTGTTGTGCAAATACCCCTGATTTGTGGCCCATTGTTGTCTGACAAGTGACATGGGACTGCTTAAAATCGTGAAACTGATATTACCGATAACTGATATTGGGTTAAAACCCGAATTCCACAAAAAGAGACCCATCACAAATTACACCGGTGTGCCATAAGATAGGAAAGCACAAAGAAAACTTTTACCATAAATATTTCACGAATTAGGCATTGCGTTTTAATGGCTTTGAGTATAGACAGGGGCGGATTGGGGCCGGGAACCGGCCCGGGGTCCCATGTCAAAGCGGCCCCTTTTACTGACCGTGGAGCCCGGACGGGGGCGGGTAGCTCTTCCCCGGGAAAATTTTGAAAAATAATCCCCAAATATGCGATTTGGTGGCATATCTGATTTATGGGGACGGGGACTGAAGCAACTCCAAAAGTATCCAATGGTTTTGTAGCCGAAGTAAAATAAAACCAATTAAGAACACCAAACCATAAGCAAAATTCTTAAAAGAATCTGTAACGGCAAAATAGTGTAATCAGACAAAATAGTGTAATCAGCGGATGGACTGTTCTAAATTCCAACCATCCAATCAGCTGCATTCAAAAATAGTAATCGATGTTCAGTATAAATTCGCGGTATTCAATTAAAAAAAGGGGCAGAGAGAGAAATTGGATTTAACGTCCACTCAACACAAACTAGGTCATTTCGACCCTACGCCTTGCCACGTACGACCGGGGATTCGAAACCACGCAGTTGACTCAATGACAGACTTTATGATACAGCGCGCGCACTCTAACCAATCAGTTATCCACCCCCTCAATTAAAAAAAGGGAAATTAATATTTTATTATCGCTCGATGACAGTTAGGGAAGCAAAACTAGAAAAGACCGAAAAAATTTCAGGTTTACAGACAGCTGCACCTGTTTTCTTCGAGAGGCGAAGAAGCGGAGCTGACCTTGTATGGACCCCGCAAGAAAATTTTGGCATATTTGACGGTCGCAAACGCGTTTCACTGCTATTCAAGCCCGTAAAATTCATGTTTTATTAGATTTCGGGCACTTTATTTTGCTAAGTAGATGAAATATTTTTATTTTTAGCTTTACCCGTCTATGTTGAAGGATTAGTTGCGGACATGCAGTATATAGGCGTACGGGACATAATTCATTTTTGAGACTATTCCCGACATCCAAATTCTGTAATTTTATCTCTGAAAGTAACGAGTTAAAAAAAAGTCAAGGAATGTTTAACACCAGCCCCAGGAAACTCCAGAAAAGCTTCTCGCACTCATAGTCAGCCAGCAGACCAGCTATGGATCAAATTTTGCTGAAGTTGAATTTTTTTGGAGTTATGAACTACCGGCCGACGTTTCTGGCGTATCCCACATACAGGGTGCAGGTGTCTTAATAATTCGTAAAATTGCGAGCGACAGTGATGGGTGAATCCGATGACATTTTCGGATGAAATTCGGAATCCCCATTGCATGATTCCGAATTCCGGCCACACCCAGCACACACGGCCAAGAAAGTCTATTATACCAGCCCATTCCAGACTCCAGTTATGACTTGGCGGCCATTAAAGGCACGGGCCAAATACAACATGATCATCATCGCTCCATGGCCGGTCCAATACCACCCCTCCCTATATTATGTTCAGCAGAAAAAAGGTTTTATTTAGAAGAATTGGACAACAAATAAAAATATTTTTTTTGTCCGACCGGCCCTTTTTATTTTATATCCGACCGGTTGGTTTACAATGTGATGTAAAGTCAGAAAATTTTTCACACAAGTTCGATTGTAGTTATAAAGGGTTGGTGAAGATATATTATTGACAAGCCAAAATAAATCGTTCCAAATCGGGTACTGAGTTAACCCGGTATTATAATATAAACACACACACAAACTCGCGACAACGGCACTACATACGCCCACACCTGACTTCCGATATGTCGACAAAATGATGCTATCTATTTGAGCAGAAATAAAATTTAAAAAAAAAACAAACAAAACAAGCACACACAAAATCTTGGTAACTGCTTTTATTTCTTAAGATTTATATTTAAAGACAAAAGATGTAAAAGAAGAGATTAATGGAATGGCGCCAAGTTTTTTTTCTATCAAGACGCTGTTTTTATATTTCATAACTAATATCACTTTATTCCCTTATAGGAAGTTATAGTTACATATTATATCCTTGAGAAAAATAACAGATTTCTGCTTTTAACAGAGTAATAAAACGGTTTTCCAGTAATATATATATTCTTATAAAACAAAGCAATAGGCCTATATACATTGCAGGGAAAACAAGAAGACTCTGTCGTCAATATCCCGCGCCCTCGGACATGTTTTGGAAGGTAGAGATCTACATTCTGTTGGGTTTTGTTGACATTTGAAACTATCAAATACTACTAGTGTACGTACATGCTATCATGTACATAAAAAATAGTATAAGAAGTTCAATTATGTTTCATAAAAATATCATGAATTGTATACCAACATCTGTTTTCATGGAAACAAAAAATTAAAATTCCGAGAAACTTCTAATTAGCAAAAGCAAAACTGCTCTACTTTTGTTTTCAATGAAACAAAAATTTAAAATTCCTAGAAATTTCTAATTAGCAAAATAGTGTGGTACGTGTGGAAAGTTTCGTAAATATATCTAGAGTGGTCCCTGTCTTATACTCCGGAAATAAAACTGGGGACCGACGGACGGAACCCATCTCAGTATCCTTCCAATAACTACGTCTGGTGCGGGATAACAAAGTAGTCATGATATTTTTAACAAACAAAATACAATAGTAGTCATTGTTGATCTTAATATTTTAAAGAACAGCAATTGTATAACTCATGTTTCCTTTTTGGCATAATATTATATATTGAGACGCAATGAATATGTTATGGTACTGTCACGGAATACAAAAAGTGGTTGATTCAAGACGGCATACACACCACATCCGTCACCACCAAACTGCAAAATAACTTGAGGCTGCACTGCAATAACAGAAGAGAAGAATCCTAAAAGTAGGATTATCTTCTTCATGCAGCGACGTTGCATGGCATGTGTGTCTGCTAAAGACACGCGTTACTGCCTTAAATGTTAGCCCCTCTGTCTCCTGTGTCGGAAATATCCAACCAGTAGCCATACCAAAAATCATATTTTAACTGCATTTTTCCTCGCAAGCACTTTCAGTCAGACCAGTGATGGGTTGTCACTGGGTCTCACTACAATTTGGGCACTCAGACAAAATTAACTAGAAGAGGAATATCTGATAATAACATAAAGCAATCTAATCTTAAACACATATTTGTTTAGCTAAAAAATTGTTTTAGCTTTTTTTAAAATAGCTTATAACCTCTTCTCTTCCCAAGTTGCAAGATATGAGTTCAAATTGCCATCCCCAATGCTTCTGTTGATCTGTGACATGATTGGTCAAGATTATAAGATCGTGTTTAAAGAGTTAAAGGTATGGAGTGCACCAGGTTTAATATTTTATGTATTATAATAATAATAAATATTTTGCAGTAAATTAAATTAGGTAGGTCTAGACTCTAAACGGTCAAGGGTTATTAATGTGATACAAGTAACTTGGTCGCCATAAATTGCATTGTCTAAATCTGAGCATCTACATAAATGAAAAAATTGTTAAAAGAGATGGTGAAGAAAGAGAAAAGAGATAATAAAAATAACAATATAATAGAATTATTATATATGACAGAATTATTGAATCAAAGATGAGAAATGTTCAATAACAAATAGATGAGTAAAGATTTTGCAAAAAAAGCTGAAAAATTATGTACACTTAACAATATATTTTATGTATAATATATTTTATAACAATTTAAGCATATCAAAAATATCCTCTTAATATAGATATGGAAGCAAGAAGGACAAACGTAGTTTGAATAAATCAAGAAATCACAATAAAAACAACTCTATACAAATTTAATTCCACTTTTTACATTGTAAAGGGGAATAATATTACATGGACACCCATGTTCCCAATCGTGCTACACATACATTAAAATGGCTACATCTCTTTGACCTAGGTCCTAAAATAAATTGACGATTTTAATGGAATTTATGTGTTGATTTGCTTTGTGGAATGAAAATCTGTATTACCGTACCAGTATTTCAAAACTTTTTGTCCATACATTAAGCTTATCATTGATTTTGTTCACACAGTAAGCCAAATATAAAACTAAAATTATTAATGTTAACGACTTTCACTTTATCTTTCAAAACAAATTATAACTGACTTTACCTTTCTAAACATATTTTTGATCATATAAAACCTATTCCATCCCTAACCACAATAACTAATCAATTGACTTTTGACCTAAATTAGAGAGGTTTTACTACTTTAATAAACATTCATTCAGAGTATGTGAAAGCTTACATTCTTACACAACAGAACAACTGCATGTAAGATTGGTTTAATTACAACAGTTCACTAAAAATTTACTCTGCTGACACAAATTAGAACTGATAATACGCAACTCCTCCCGAGATACTGAAATTTGTCACTTCTGTTGATTTACCCAGTTAATGTAGCAACTTTCATCCTTGTCTGAAGAAGTTATTTTATTAGTTCTAGCTTAAAACTGTTTTGCAGCTATTCGTATTGTAGGCTTCCGCTGCCCACAAACTTGACTACCTAGGAGTTACAACAAAAGTATGGAGCCCTAAATGCTGAAGTTTAACTGAAAGTTTTATTTATCCTTTTTATTTGTTCAAGGTGCATGCTCATTTTTTTTTATCTTGCATTGATAGTATAGATAATGCAAATTGAATTTATTAAAATTTCCTTTAAATTGCTCCATTGCCAGCGAAGATATTAGCTTTAGAAGGTATGACAAGAGGTTTGCATTAATTGCAACCACTATACTGGTGTTCGAAGCTTCACCTTTTTTTGAAAATCAAATCAAAATATGGCTGAAGCGTTCTTATTTACGTAATATCAAAGATATCCAATAGCATTGACAGTTGATTATGGTCTTGTCATGTTAATAAAAGTCTAATTAATAGTGTATATAACATTTCAGGCCTAAGACAGACCTGCAATAGGTAGATTTAGTTCTTGCATAACCTATAATTTATGTTAAGGATATGTGTTATCTGACATGATCAAACTAGAACCCTCAATGCTACAAATACAGAAATATATACATTGAAATATCAAAAGCAGTCATGTACAGCCCCGAGATATATTATTTTCACAGTTACATATATACATATCACGAATCAAACAAATTACTTTTTGCTTTAACTTCAACTGATGTTAGTTTCAATTTTACATATTTTATCAATTATTTGATTACCACTGAGGTAGACTGTATGACTGACATATTTCATAACTTCAAATCTAAGTATACAGGATTTATTTTACAATTTCGGTAATAAAAGTGCAAATTAGAAACTACTCTATTATTACCACATTTAAAACAATGTTAGACAACCTAAGACACTGTTTCATTGATGTGTAACATAGGGGACTGGATAAATGGTGCATAAAGTTTGGGCCTCCATATTCTATATGTAGAACACATATTTCATGGAAAGCCTAGCCTCAAATTAGACCAGATTCAATGTGATTTGATTATACAATCAGTCATGATATAAACATTTCCAGTTGAAAACAACAATCTAGAATAAAATATGTAGTGACATTCACAAAGCAAGAAGACATGCAGTATGTGCTTTTAAAGCAAATACAGGATTTGAAATTTGAGTGTTTGATCAGGATATTCTGGATTCATGGTATATAGTCAGTTCCTGGTGTAAATAAAATATATCTTAACCAGTTTGACGCCAGAATTTGTTTGGCCCTGACCCCTCTTATGACTTGATCACATTGAAGAATAGATTAATTAGCTTTAACTGGTTTTCCTTGTGGTGGTATGTGAAGCATAATAAAGGCTAATGACTAACTCATAAAAATAATTAAAAAAATGATTATTCAAAAAATTACTTTTTGGCCAGATTACCAAAACATAGTCAAACACTATGCTTAATGTATGTACACAAATGAAAATTTTATGGAAAAAAATTCATTAATCTAAAATTAAAACGTTTAAGGAAAAAATAATACATTAATATAGCGTATATAGGAGAGGATTGGAGAGTATACATTTTTACAACGTCCTATATACAAAACCACTTAAGATATATAAATGTATCTATGTAGTCTATAGATGATAATTCAACAGTAATAGGAGAGGATTGGAGAGAATACATTTTTACAACGTCCTATAAACAAAACCACTTAAGATATATAAATGTATCTATGTAGTCTATAGATGATAATTCAACAGTAATAGGAGAGGATTGGAGAGAATACATTTTTACAACGTCCTATAAACAAAACCACTTAAGATATATAAATGTATCTATGTAGTCTATAGATGATAATTCAACAGTAATACGTAGTAAATGAGATTCTACATGCATAGATGGATCAAACTGGTTAAAAATCTATTAGGAAAGAAATGGGAGGCAGTACTTGAAATAAAAACCCAAGATAACAATAAATGTATACTCTAATGGTGCCATGAACTAAATATATCAAACAAAGATCCTATAATATACACATTAATTACAATACACTTATATACAATTTGTTTAATAAACAATGATATGAAGTTTTTGATAATTTAATAACATTCACTGCAATAACAACTCATACAATTTATACAGAGACTAATTATTAGTCATTTTGACAAGTCAAAATCTAGTCATTTCAACCTCGTAAGCGGTCAAACGTTACATACATATTCAAAGAAAAGTAGAGAACATTCAACTGTGCTTAATAACTACTACAATAACATTATTTAAATATTATAAAAATAGACAACTGAAAGATAGACCCATAATTTTAACCAAAATACAGCATGAAATTCATTTATAATTTATGAATACAGTATATTTTGTGAAAGCATAATATGGATTATATAACATCAATGATGGCATAGAGAAGATGTGACTAGGCAAAATGCTATACTGAAATGTACACATCACAATACAAAATAATATTTATAACTATTCTAAATATACAACATCTAACCGTATTTACAATAAAAACTTGATTGAAAGTGCTATATCTGGGACTTGAAAACAAAAGAGGCAGTTATGTCAGGCTAAGACCAAATTCACTTTCCATAATGTCATGTCACTATGAATATTCTGAGAACACAATAAATTTGAAAAACATGATGACTCATCAGTTATTCATTTCAAACAATTGAATTTCTCAGAACTACAAAAGCAAGGTGCATTGCCATTTGGCATTAATAATGCCCCAACAACCTTTCATAGCTGCAGTTGTAATGAAAATGAATTATGTAAACCAATAACAAAAGTATAACTAAACACACACAAAAATATCACAAAATATGAATGACAAAAGGAATTTATGCTTGGGTACCATTACAGATAGTATTTACATCAGTTATATTTATACATTAGTCAGCTATGATACAAATATCACAAACAAAGATTAACAATATTATTTCAAGGAATTGTTTGTATTAGATACAATGGGGGACCCTTTGTTTTATAAAATACAAAAAAGAAACCATATTGAATACAATGTTCACTGTATAGATTAACTAATATTTTTTATTTTTTTATTTGAAAAAAAACCCCATGAATCTTACGTCATTTTTTCTAAAAAATAAAAATCATCTAACCAACAAGATTATTCACCAACAAATTTGTGAGAAGAGTGTACAGTAAAATTGATGACATTCTCTGCATGCATACAAAAGGTGCATAATTCAATATTTGTAGGAACAAAAGAAACAGCTTTAGATATGTTTGCATGTTTTTATATAGTCTACAAAATACCACCCTAAAGCCATAAAATCTATTTCTTAGGTTTAACAATCAGCACTATGCTATTTGTACGAACATGCCAAAAACAAGTGGATTAATAGAACAGTTAATTCAAGTTATTTTGTAAATTTATTAAAAGTGAATCAACGATTTATATAATTATATATTATGTCCTCAATTTTTTTTAATAATTTGGTCATTGTAAAGATAATTCTGTAAGCAGCTTAACAGATTAACCAATTGTAATCCTGGAAACAATCAATATTTCAGCTACAAAGCAGAGAGGGGAATTGCACTCCTGCAGAATACAAGACAAAACTATAAATCTACATACTATTCTGGCGGCAATGGCTAACAAATCCCAATTTCACACCATACTCAACATGGAAAAAGTTATCAAAATCAACCAATAATAGTAGCAGTGATGATAGCAACAGTATCAACATCCAATACATTTGTCCAGAATCAAGAACACTGTACGATTCTTAAGGGAGCTGTCAAGAAATGAATTAGGAAGGTGTAAACTGCTTGGGTCATGGGTTTTGTCAGGTTTGTTATAAATCAGCAATCACAACACTAAAAATACATACACTCAGAACAGAGCTACAAATAAGTGTTTCAAAATGCTTGATTCTTGTTTATCAAGAATTGTACCGTGCAATGGTTTTGATATGCATTTTTAATCAACAATTTTATGGGACTATTTTATGAGTATATCTTCTTAATTACTGCAATATCATTACACTAGAAGCTTCACTATAATGCTGACACAGGGGGGTCCACTAGTTCCAAATGTGAGTTCCCTATTTATTATACAAGTTAACCCTCACCTTATTCTGGAACATTTTAAATGTTAAAACTTTTTTCAACTAATTTCAATAATTTTTAATAATTTTGCTTTGGTTTTGCTTTGCGTAATTGTTTCAGGAAATAAACACTGTAGATGCTACACACCTACAGTTGTTACAGGTATCCTTACATAAAAACTTGCGTTGATGTGATAATATCTGTGATATTTTGTTTTGGTTTATATTGATAACCTTACAAGGCACAACATCATATCGTTGACTTTTATAAATAAATAGGAAAGGACAATTTGGCTTTCATATAGGTGTTGATGAAGATTTCTACCACAATTATTTCAAAACATTATTTCTTCACTTTCGATTTAAACATCTTTAAAAATGTTGGTTTCTTTTTCTTATCTTTTTTAAGGGAATTGTCTGAGTAAAGTTCAAGGTCTTCTGGAATTGGACTCGTAGCCAATTGTTTTAGAGCAGAGCTTGATTGACTACGCTTTTCTGTTAAACTTGTCAAACTTGACTCGGATGCTGAGGATGCTAAATCGTAAGATTGGGAATGTTTTAGAGCCTTTCCATGACTAGGCACAATGTTTGATGATCCATTATTATGATATTTAGCTACCATCTGTCCAATCAAATCTGGCTGTGGAGATGGAGTACTGAAATAAAAAAATAAACAAACGATATAATATCTTTGAAATACCGGGGTAAGTGCTTCTGATCTATTGTCTTACCATATTACCTTTACCTGAACATCTCTTGCCACCTTTTTTATACAGAGATATGCACAGATATGTTTGACTACCACAGAAAAGTCAAACAAATGGATAATCTTACTTGATAAATTCTTAATCCCCCACAAACCCAATCCAAATTTCCCAAAACTCTGATTTCCTTGATGTGTTGAAGATTTGAGTGACAAATTTAAGAATATAAATTATCTTATATGTTAATATTAATTAGCACATCAAATCACCCAGTTTGTACACGAGCCTGGAATGTATCTTTAAATAAGCTGAAGTTAAATAAGCTAAAAAATAAATATTAATAAACCCTATTTAAGGACATTCTTCATACTTTTGGACAGATTTTAAATTTTTTATTGTTTGCTATTAAGACATGTATGTACCTCCTAGATTTACATGAAGAGTCAACTCACTTTTCTCCCAAATTAAATAAAACAGGTCCATGGCCGTTATTAGGAGTAGCTGATTCAGGTGTCATGGAGGTTCCATTTGAGTGATTAACTCTACTCAATCCAACACGACTTAGAGATCCTTGGCTACCCATTCCATGCTTTTTATGCGACTGCAGACCAATAGTGTGATGACCTATAAAAATAAGTTGAGTCATTAAAAAAAATGCAAGATGAAATTCATACTGAAGTTATAAATAGGATTGACAAAGGAATTAAAGCCAAGTGAAATTCATAATGACATTGTAAACAGCATTGATGAAAGGCAAAAGAAATTCATATTAAAATTCTAAATAGGATTTAGCTGGTTAAGTGTAATTTGAACTCTTATCCCTAATGTTCTAGTAAAAAGGGATGCTGAACATGAAAGCTGTGGATGATATTTGACCAGCACTAACACTGCGTGTGTCCTACACTATTATATATGGGACTAAATCAAGCAATGAAAACTTGAGGCTTAAGAGCTAACAAAGAATCCAAAAATATGTGTATCTCATTTTACGTCACGTTACGATAACCCACAAACAGCCTAAGTGAATCTTCTGCTCAATCAATACAATTTGTTGGCTTAGTGTTAAATGCCTTCAAGACCTGCAAACATAAGTTTTTAAACGAAAATATTTCACCCCTTTTCAGTAAAAATAATGGAACTGTTTATTATCCAAATGTATATCATTATACAGATCTAAATAATAAAGCTGCAAGAGCTCTTAGTTAGATATGTGATAAAAAATACAAAATGAACATTTTATGTTTTACAATCTGATTCAAATACAGATCTATATTTCGTTTAGTTTTTTTATACTTTTGATGGTCTACACTACATGAAGATCTGACAAGTTATAGTGGGAGTCAAACAAGGGGCTTTTGACCCCATGACATCAGATATTGATTAATCAATAAGCGTTGACGTTTCCAGAGGTTTACCCACAGTTCTGTGCATTAAAGGGCTAAGAAATCCCCGTAACAGACCGTTTCATTGGCTAATCCTTCACATCATTCAGAACACGTGAATGATAACAACTCTTTCAGATCCTAGTGAAGTAAAGACAAGTAAAATGAAATGTTGAACTATAAAAACGAAACAAAATAATATCTGTGTTTTAATGAGATTGCATGTTTTACGAATATTTATATAGACACAATTCTTCTAACATCAAAGAGTTGCTTAAAGTTAAACTCGGTGTTTGTTGGACACATCTGGTGTTTATAACGCTGAAATAGGATTAAATTCTAATAACATACTCATTCATATGATATAGCTATCCATAACCCTGAATTGTAAATGGAATCATGCAGTAGCAGCATACCTCAAAAGACAATTGTTATAATAATGCAAAACAAAGTCCAATTACAGAAGAAATATTTTGTCTTTCTATAAAAAAATAGTTGGAAATCATATCCGTTGATTCTTTATTTGAAACGATGCTTGGTGTTAGTAATAAAAAAAGTATGAAAGAAAAAAAACGGTGTATGATCGATATAATTGTTTATGATGAGGCTGTGTCTATATGTATATATACCGGTATGTATAATAACAGTATGATTTCATTAAAATAAGACAGACAAAGATGGAAGTTAATCAGGGCTCTCATTTCCTATTTGTCAATCCTAATTATCAGTATTCATAAGTCTTCACAAGAACACTTTTTTCTGCAAATGTGAAAAATAATAGTAACCGAACCCCGAAAAAAACTAATATTCACAAAAAGTCAGTCATTTGGATGGTAAACATTTTTGTCCAATCACCGGTGAACAAATTTTGGAAATTTTTAGTGACGAATATGAGACTAGAACCCTGATGTACTGTAGACATGACATAAATAATCTGAAAATAAAACACTGTAATAAAAACTCAAATCTAACAAAATTGAAATAAAAATTTGTCACAGAAAAACACCATACTTTTTGCTACCTTTAGCTACAAACTAATCTTTATACTCTGAAAAAATCACACTAAATTGACCAGCCACGCCAGACTCATATCTTTCGGCAATTCTTGGTTACATTACAATATTTTGCTGTGTTTACAGAAAATATGTATTCACAGTGTTAAATGAATTTGGCACAATATGTAGTAGTACACATCATGGATCTTGATTTGAGATTCATGCTAGCATGAGGTGCCCAATAACATCGCAAAATAAGAGTATAAGAGAAATCATTCAAAATCATAAAAAAACCAGCATAAGAAGTTGTATTTTTATGTATCAAGCAAGTGTATGTGGGTTTCAAATTCTACAGTCACAAACAACTATATTATGGATTCTTTATGCCAAGGGGAGGTAACACACATCTTACTTTTAGAACGAGTGGTCTTATACTTTGGAGGAGTTAAAATGTCTCCACATAAAGAATGAGAACGAAATTTATTACACATTCTGTCTTTCACTGAAAGATAAAGATAATAAACTGATATACATTGACAAGAAATTTCTACTCCATCTTAAACTTTACAAACAAAATAATTATATTATTTAAAGTCTCTGTGTGTCATTTTTTTTGATGAAATTATAAAATTTTCCCAGCTTAATCCATGCTTCAATGTAGTTAAATTGATTATTGGACATTGGATTTAAACAGATTAAGAAGAGGCCCATCATCACAAGAGTGTAGCGAAGACTACACATGTTGCTGGTATGTGCTCATATCCCGTTTAAATTGTCTTCAGAGGATGTCCAATTCACCTTCTGTTTGTAAATAATAAACCCCGATTAAACCATTGAATATTTCTCTTTCACATAGTTTTTAATGACACTCAGAGACTTTAATACAAAATAAACAATTGATTTCTAGTACAAAACAAATTTGATGTAGTTGTAGAACAGATTTCATGTAGTGTTGTATGTAAAAAAAAAAAAAAAAAAAAAATTATATGTAAATTTGTACACATCAAGTATGGTATTGAAAAGTCCAAATCATTCAGACTCTTTCTTCGACATTTGGTGCTTGTTGCTTGATGGATGGCAGTCTGGGCTATAGCCAGAAAAAATATGTTCTGTTTACTGCAGACTAATAAAACAATCAAGGGGAATTTTTGGTTCCTTTTATAATTCAGAAAAAAAGAACATGGTAAGCTAAACCGCTTATATCTATCCATCAATCCTTCAAAGGAGTAAAATAATCGGAAAATTACAAAGATATTCGCCAGAGATAAAAGTTGGAATAATTTAGATATGCTTTTGACATCAATAACATTAAATAAAACTGTTAAATAAAAACTAAAATTGACAGTGAAAGCTTTAAAATTCAAAACAAAACAGCCAACAGATACCAAAACTCTGTGCACTTTGTAATGGAACTGTACAATCCCATCTTACATGTCTCATGCTCTACGCATAATTGACAGATCCAGATTGGATCATTATCGACCATTGTTCCACCTCAAATTGTTATTATATATCTTGCCAGACATATTATATTTTAAAACATAACTGTTTCTGTAAAATCGACAGAAAATGCTACTTTGTTTTTGGTCCTAGATTGTATAGAAACATTTTTCAGGCAATCATGTGCAGAACATGAGATACATAAAAAGTGTTGTACTGTACATTTACAAAGTAAATAAAAAGCTGTACTACAGTAATAATCAGCAGAAACTTGATAAAATGTTACATGAAACCTGATGCTTTGAATTCTCCAAAAATAAAAAGGCTTGCACCCGCATGACACACATTGGCCACTGAACAATAATAAAATGCTGGTTAGAAACAAAAAGGCTATATAAAATGTTAAATGATTTGATTATGTCAAAGATGAAAAACAAGAGGCTCCATGACATCATTCACATATCAATTAAGAGGATTTGCGCATTTAAGACTGTGTTTAGTGAGAATGTAAAGGCATAAGACCATTTTATCATTAATTATTTCATGTATTTTCCTAGATTAAGTCAAATGTTTTCAAAAACACCTCATAAATAATGACATATAATGATCTTAACAAAATTTTATTGATATATTTTAAAGTAATAAATCAAAAAAAACCAAAATAATGTTCCCTGCCCATGCCCCAACCCAATGTGCCAAAGCAAATTCATCTTAACAGATGTGAATTTTCATTCTTTTTTTTACATTCTCATGCATTCAAGCAATGATTAATTCATTTAATACAATTTCAAACAAATATGCATAGATAGGATAGTTTAAAACAAATATTGATAGGACAATTCAGTATTAATTATCAAGGAAATCGGTTTTAATAGGGAAACATACAGTAATTACCATTCTGGCTTTTCATTAATTCCACTTTGTAGATACAGAAAGAGAATAGAAAAGTGATATTTTTTTTCATGAACAAACAAGAAAAGAAAAATAAACGTAGAAGAATTTTAAAACTTATTCCTCCCTGTGCCTGTGCAAAATAAAAACAAAGACAAAAATACATGTAATGATTCTTGCTGTTGACATTGACAACTCTTGAAAAACTGAAACATACTTTGAATATGACTGAAATAGTTTGTTTAAAAAAATTAAATCTAACCGTACAATTTTGCTTCAATTTGCAAATAATGTTAGAATTTTAAATCTAAAATGTGTAATGATTTTCTTATCTAAAATCTTAAATTATTTTGATGAAATAAGTTTTAAAATTAAAAATTGCTTTTTTCAAATCTCGTTCAAGATGCATTATGTAAGAATTTGCTAAAGGCTGTTTCTTACCATAATAGTTCAAAAATAGACAATGAAAATTTCAGTCTAATTATTTTACCAATAGTAGAATCCAAATATCAAACTGTTCAGTAATATTCAAACTAAATACAGATGTACATGTGCTTCCACAACCAATATAGCGCAAACATTTAGCTAATTTCACAGTTCAAAACCAAAAACATCAAATCCCAATTATATCTATATCCTAAACATTGCTGAAATTACTTTTTGTAGAAGATAATTTTCACCTTGATCTTTTGGATACAGGTGGCTATGATATCAGATGATTTTCCCTTTTTTTATGGCCATCATTAGATTTTAGACAGTTTTCACGGTTATTGTTTGGTTTTAAAATATTTGTTAGTTTTAAAATATTTTTGGGTTTATTGATTAGTTTTATGGTCATTGTTATTTTTTAAATATTTTTATGGTCATTGTTATTTTTTAAATATTTTTATGGTCATTGTTATTTTTTAAATATTTTTATGGTCATTGTTATTTTCTAAATATTTTTTATGGTTACTGTTGAATTTAAAATTTGTTTATGGTTTTTGATTAGTTTTATAGTCATTATCAGTTCTAAAATATTTATATGGTTATTTTTCCTACCTTTTGATCATCCATACAAAAAATAAATTCCATTGTTCAACTACACCAAGATGCACAAATAATACATGCTCTTGGATTATAAAACACATTTATAACGCAATATGAAACATTAATATTTTTTTTTTGTTGCTATGTTCTTACATCATTTGGCTTTGTCTATATGTCCTTTTGTGCAGGTATCTTGAATTATCTAAATTAGTACAATATTGAATAAGTAGTCTCAATCCTTCCAGACCAAACATTCTCCACTTCAATTACAATTAACATTGATTACAAAACAGCCAGTTATACACAATTGATGCTTTGTTGTCCAGACCAATATTTAATGCAGCAAAATGGAGACACTTATCGGCCTGGACTGACTCAGGCTAACATTAAAGAAGCATTAATTAACAAATACACATGTAACTACTTGAATAACGTTAATAAGGTTAAGAATATTAATCTAAGTTTACCTACATCATTAAAATTAATTATGGGTTAAAAGTTTTAAAATTCTAATAGGTTAACAACAGGCATCTAAATGAATTGTTTCGAGCAGTTAATTATTTTCTTTTATGAAGCATTCAACAATGTTTTAAGGGAGATATACCTTCCAAAAAACCAGAGATAGCTGTAGAGATCAGGCTGTCAGAAGAGGTTTTGATAACTTAAAGATATAACACTACCTGAAAATGTTTTTGGTCGTATAATAAAGCCATTACATGACTTACTGCTGCTTAATAATGCTGTGAGGGAAATAATAAAAATACTGGTTAATCTACTCTACAACAAGACCGATAACTCTATGGGGATACTGCTGCCATGAACGTTTTGGAATTTAATTCTCTTTCAATCCCCCTCCTAAAAACTAAGAATCAAGAAGTCGTGAGAAGTTTGGGGGCAGAGAGAAATGGGGTTGAACTTCCACTTAACAATATCCGTGTCAATTAAAGGCAAACATATTGTTTATTAAACATGTAGGTATCTTTGAATAGTCGGAAAATAGGCTAGCTTACAGACGCCGATCATCATTTGAATTTTGAAGACATCTGAATTTTCATAGCTTAATCCAAGCTAAAATGTACAGAATCGATTATTAACAAACAAAAATATCAATGGTAGATAATCTCCCGGGTTGAATTTACTCGGAGTAAAAACATGTCCAAATCCCTTTTTGAGTTTCAAATGACCATCAGCTGCTTTAAGACAGAGAGACAGAGATAGAGAGAGAGAGAGATAGTTTAACATCCACTCGACACAAATTAGGTCGTTTCAGGACTAACACATGGGTCAATGTTATTTCAATAAGTTGCTTGCGGGTAGGGTCTTAAGCAGTGGGAGAAAACTGCAGGACCAGGAGAAAAGCGACGAGGGGTTGGACAGCCAACCCTACTCATTGCCACATACAACCAGGGAATCAAACCACTACAGTTGACTCAATGACAGACCTTATGATAGAATGCGCACATGTTAACCATTTGTCCATCCCACCCCCCTATGTTAATAGATGAAATCTATACCCACATAATTAGTACAGAAAAAAATATCGAAAAATCACCAATAAAAAATTAATGTTATATTTGTTTTAGTAGAACAGCCATACGTTTATAAATATTTCTAAACCCAAGAATCGAATTTTGATAAATCAACTAACCTGCTGGGTATGATGGTGGCAAATCTTCATCAGCATCATCCACGCCAACCGGGCCTAGATTAGCAGCCCGTAGTGCTCCATATTGTCCTGTAAATAATAAACAATACAATTATGGCATAACAATAAGCTGAACACCATCATCTAAATATGTACACCACACAATGTAGTATGAGGGAAATTTCGCCCAGACAGCAGGGCTACGGCCTACTCTTAAATTAAATTCCAACTGCCTAGGGATCTTTTAAATGCATACTAATGTGTAAATGGGCCTCATATTTTTTTGTCCCATCTGAGGGGTTAGACATCTGTCTTTGTTAGGCCCTCTGTCCGGTACCACTGACAAGGGGAAGCTATGACGGAAAATCTTGATGAACTTTCTCGGCCAACACCTGGATCGAACCCACAACTTCCAGGCTTAGCGAGCCAGCGTCTTACTTACTTAGCCACAGTGGCTCCTCATAAAGTGCAGACATGATGATTAACACTGTAGTTACCCATACAATTGTTGTTCTTGCTAAGGGCCCCTTTAACAATACAAGCTTCAGGGCTCCATAAATGTAGGTCTATCATTGTGTATATTTAAGTGTGCTTTGATAAAGCTGGTTTTTGTGTAGAAGGAGGACATCAGAGAACACGGATGATGATAGACAGGGATCAAGCTCACAAGTGCCATATGAAAGACATAACACTGTTCGACCACCGCATCACACTATTCTAGAGTACTGTAAATTGTAAATAAAGTACTTACCTTGACTAACTTCTCTTTCTAATAGTTGTTTTAAAGTTGGCATACCTGGGTTTGTCATGATGGGAAAACCACACATCTGTTCTATAGCCGACCATCTTTGTAATCTTTCTTGTAAATCATTCTTTACTTCAGCTAGTGAGGCCCTGAAAACATAGTTTTTATTAAACAGTTACAAACCTATTAAGCTATAGACTAGGAACCAAGCATGACATCAATCGTTGCATAATTGTCCAAAGAATATGCATGTCAAATTTCATATTGATCATTTTATGGCATATGTATTGACTGACAGGTAATAAAGTTTTACAACTGATCAATTTCACTCCCTGTCAGTCAAGACTGGGCCATATGATTGAAATGAGAACCCAGGTATAAACAGTCATAGCACTACATGGTGGGCCTACTATATATAATTAGTCTTGCATGTTACAAAAAGTACATATAATACCTTATTGCCATTCTTTATTGAACCTCTGCATCTCATATCATCTGGTAAGTTGTAGCTAATTTTGATGAGTGATGACAAATTTATTGAATGATATAAGGGACCTTTTTAGATAAGTGTAGAAGTTGTAGCTAATTTTGATGACAAATTTATTGAAAGATATAAGGGACCTTTTTAGATAAGTGTAGAAAATACTTACCTAGCATTTAAAATTTGTTGATCAATATCATCTAATGAAGTACTGTGAGCCATTCGTAATGATCCAAAGAAAGCTTTGTTTCTTTTTTTAATTCTTTCACACTGTAATAAATTAGTAGACATATAACTATCAATCCACACAGACTAAAATATAGGTTACGGTACCAGTCAACGAAGCCTACAGCAGCTAAATCTGCCGAGCAGTCAACAAGGGTGGTCGCATATTGGATCTTTTGTAGGTGATATGAGCATATATAAGTCACCGATATCAATTTTCATTCAGATCGAATAATAACTTTGTTGTTGGGGTGTTCCCATGGTTCAACATAAGGTGAGACAGATAGAGAGAGAGAAATGGCTTTAAACCTCCACTAGACACAAACTAGGTCATTTTGGGACTCACATATGGTTTAATTTTATTTCAGTAGTTTGCTTGTGCGTAGTGGTATTAAGCAGACACCCCCCCCCCCCCTGAGGTTGGACAGGCAACCCTACTCCTTGTCACATACATGTACAACCAGGGATTCGAAACCACATCAGTTGACTCAATGGCAGGCTTTATACTACAAGTCAGTGCATAACAGTAGGACCTTAAACCCAATTTCATTCATCCATTATACTACAAGTGAACCAGGACCATAACTCTAGAAAAAAACTAGAACTCTGAAGAAGTACTTGTGTGTTTCGGTATGTTAGGTCACATCATTACAGCGGACAGTTTACATCACGACACACACGGAGTTTCGTCTTGTCCAGGATTTTATGATTTAGCACAAAATATGCTATTTTTTGGCATGCAAAATGACCTACGGGTCTGATCGGGTGTAGGTCATTTTCCAAGGCCGTAGGTCCCGACCGGCATATACGGCCGAAATGGAACCCCTGCATCAGGTCATATCAGGTTACATCAACAATCAAGTTACACCATGACTTATTGATTATAGTTTCATTCAATACCTATTATTAAAAATTATTGTGGAAGAACCTGTCATTGAACTATTAAAAAATAAAACCGGAAAATATATTTCAAGACTGAACTTTTTGATTTTAACTCTTAGTTGACATCAGGGTCATCATCATATATACAAAGGCCAAGTGTCATTAAAAGGTCAGGTCACCAGATAGAAGGTAAAACCAGAAGTGACCAAAATCCAAATTCAAAATTGGCTTCCTAAGAAATGTTGCCCTTTGGAGAAGGTTCAAAACAAAAAAATGTTTTCAAAAAGCAGAATTAAAATGGCGAATGAGTATCAATTGGAAGATTTTTTGTAAAATCAAATACGGTTGAAAATGGTATTGAACAAGGTCACTGAAAATGAGAGACAATATCTGGGGCTAACACTACCATATGTTATTTTTGGTCTATTTTTAAAAAGGAGAGATATATTCATGTTCATATTGATTTCTCATATCTCATATATCAGGTTATTAGGTGCATAACAGTAGGACGCTAAACCCCATTTCATATCAGGTAAGTTTTAGCTAATTTTTTTTATGGGAAACTTATTGATCAATAGAAGGCGACTATCTTTATCTATTTATTAGTATCAATTCATCAACATGTTACATGTGCGTAAAAACAAAATATCAATACATTATTATAGTAGTTTTCTATGCAGGTAATTCAACCTTATTTCATGAATTGGCAGGGAATCCCTTACTAATGTTTCAAACTATGTAGGGCATTGTAGGGCAGCCATTTAATTTCAATACACACAATTATTTAATGAACTATTAATATGGCTGATAAAGTATAGATTTCTTGTTCATTTCAAATTTAATGAATGTGGCATATGTTTTAAATTGTATCCAAAATGTCTATTATACGTGTTTCATACCTTGTAATTTATTTTTTTTAGAAATAAAAATCAGAGATCTATACATTGTATGTATTTAATTGGCCGAATGAATAATTCAATAGTTATGGCCCCAACATGGCAGGATAAAGTCTACATATACAGTTTAAAAAAAACAACATACACACAATCATACATACAGTTTTGGTTCAAATTTTTTCAAATCAATCACCTTAGTTACATTGTATAGCCAGTTATAATTTGTATTGAAAAAAAAAATCATATCTGTTTTGAACTACTTTAATTCATCATTATTACAAAATTTATTCATATCATTTCTGCTGACATAAGCATAAATGTCAACAATAGATCAATTTTAAGTCTTAAAAGATATGTACCCAATTGGTTTTATTTTATAATTTTTTTACTGATAATACAATATTTCTCACGGATTGAAAATGATAAATAGGCTTAAGCTAAAGTCATGTCAATCCTACACAGTAACCCACTAACAATTGAGGCCAAAAGCTGTTAATATATGGTTTCTGATTTTATTACAAAAGTGCATTAAAAATATGTTGACAACTGGAACTCTTCACATACAGCATTATGGATGATTTAGAGTGCTGTTTAAGAAATAACCCTGAATTTATCAACATATAATGGCACATTCCGATAATTTTTTTTAATATGACTGATCGAAAGATAAGTCACCACAGTGTGCCAGTGTGGGGTAATAAAATAGCTCCTGTCAAACCCTTCTCTACAACTGAGACAATGTATCACTATCAGGTATTCTAGAATATTGCAATTTCTGATCAAAACTGGTCACACAAAAACGCAGAAAACTAAAAGTCAAAAGGGAAGCGGTAAAAAGAGAATCCATATGTGTACATGACCACACAAATTTCTATCGATTGAACAGATTTCTTAAAGTTGTGCTGCAGGAACAAAAAGAGAAAATAACTCACATTTTCTTTGGTTGACCGTAGTTGAAGTTCAGCTGCATGACGTTTAGCGTTAAAATGAATCTGTTCTATTTCAAATGTATATTGTAGCCAGCATTGTAACTGTGAGGGTGCAGACCACTTATTCTCGTGTTCAAGTTCTTTCTCAGCTCGACGTAAGGCTGAGCGTACTTGTTCTAACTCAGCCTCTGCAATCTTAAAACGGGATATTTCTTCTGCTGTCTCTTCATGTGGTGCCTAAAATAATTTTTCAAAATTAAGTAAATAAATAAATATTAATATTCTATATCATCTTACTGCATCAAAATAAATTAAAATCTGTCCAATGAGAAAATCTGCGAGCAGTATTTCTAAAAATAGACAGTGATGTTGCTATGAATGCAATAGGCACTGTTAATACTCCTTACTCATAGATCTTTCAGGCACCCTAGGCCATAGAATTTCACATGAATACTTATTCAGGCTATGAAAACTTGATAACTAGTGAATATTTCCACAACAGTAAATTAAATAAACATAAAGACATTTATAATAATATAAGTTTGTTTACTACCCCTTTTCCGTATGTATGTTTTTTGATCTGCATGTCCCTTCAATAATTTGTGCTAGCTTTATTCATTAACCTGGACAGCTATGTAATTTTTGTTCCACCTTCCATTTAGATTAATAGGTTAGTCAGTTATCAACAATCGACGTATTAATTGGGGAATTTGTATAAACGATCTTTGTATGGTAACCCAATGGCTCACTGACACTGACCAATTTTGTGAGTCAGTGACATTAAGGGGGTTGGATGGCTGAATGATTAGCACGTGCGCACTGTATCATAAAGCCGGTCACTAGTCAACTGGCGTGGTACCAATGTGACCTACTTTGTGCCAACTGGACTGGACATTAAACCCCATTTCTCTCTCTCACTGACATTACAGTTGTAATATTCATTGTACAGTAAAGATTGCATTGACTTTTCCTGATGTGTTTTTCGATGTATCCTTATATATTTTTCAGTGATGTTTCTCCTTGTGCATTTTTCAATGATGTTTCCCCCTGTGGATTTTTCAATGATACTTCACATCATGTTTTTCAATGTTTCTCCTTGTGCTTTTTTTAATGATTCTTTGTGTTTATTTCAAGATTTATTTCTTTGTGTTTATTTCAATGCTGTTTCCTTGTGTTAATTCCAATATTTCCAACTTGTATAATATTTAATGCATAATTCAGATAATAACTTCAAGTAGATAAATATCTTTGATTTAGATCGATGGGGAGTATTAAATTAGGTTAATCAGGTATGTTATTATTATAATGAGTGATTGAACAGGCTCTACAAATTTTAAATTCTTGTTTCTAAAGATTATGCGAAAGTCAATTTATTATCTAATTTCTGTTTATATTACAGATTCCTGCATTTGCCGTAAGTTGACAGTGGAACCCCAAAACAATTAAATCCTAAAACTGACTTATCTACGCAAATTTTTTTTTAAAGAAAAACAATTTTTTTCCATCCTACAAATCCAATCAAATCCACATTTTAATTGCCGATCTAAATCAAAGATATCTAGAAATTTTAGGTCACAACATACTTTAGTTCTTACACTGTTCATAGATGAATCTTGATAATGACCAGCTAATGACGATAAATTATCACCCTCTGTTATATGTAACCTAAATAAAATAATATATGATACAAATTCAATATTTTTAGTAAATGGAACACAAATGGGAAGCATTGCTTGTGAACCTTAATCTAATGCAATTAGTGGCTTTGTTCATTCAGATTAACAAACATCCTATTTCATTTTATACTATTAGCTAAGTAGGTCCTAAGACTAAAAGGATTTGTAAATAAACTCCAATGACTTGGTGTGCTTTGTTTGGTTTTAAATTAGATGTGCACAGCATTAGGGAAGAAATCTATAGAGTAGTAGAAAACAAAACTGCCAGAGGTTCTTTTATGTACAATATACATGCCAACCAGTACACAGGCCCTCTGATTTTTGTCAACTCTGAACAATTTAATGCTATTCCTTGCCAAGTCTTCCGTTGTGAGCCTTTGACAGGGAGAAAACCCTATGGAACATTCTTATTGAACACTGGGATGACATCCAGAATTCAAACCAGCTTCTTTCTGTGCGAGTGTCATACACACTGAACGACTTTGACTCCACAGAGCAAAGGAAATAGATACATTAATCTTACTTTTCTTGTAATTCCTGCAATGCCTCTTCTGCTTTTTGTAGAGATTCAAGATCTTTCATGAGTTTCTGGACATGCTGTTGAGAGTACCGATGATGCATGTACGCAAACCAACATCCCCCAATAGCTACTACCAGCGATGTCAACAACACGACATCTTTTAAGAAATTGTGAACCTCTGAAACAGAATCATGTGTAAAATTAAAATATATGGCCAAAAAGTTAGAAATGAAATTGGTTTTAACATCCTGCAGTTTTGCTTCTCAACTGAGCTACTGAAGATGGGCCAACAAGTTAGACCCATGGATCAAAAACATACATTTTATATTCAAAGACCAAATTGGTTTGTAACCTATGCAATTATCTTTAATAAATGATGAAGATAAATTGTATTTAGCTTTGAAGTTGGTATACACAAGGAGAACATTAATTTTCATAACAAGTGATACTAAATTTCTGACACAAATAGCAAAACTCAATAAAAATCAAAGACATCAATTTTTAATTTATCTATGGCAAGTTTATATCTTTGACCTTTCAGAATAGAAATAAATGAAATGGGGTTTAATTAATGTTATACTGTTCTGTTACTGTAGAGACTGGGCTAATGAACACATAAAAATAGAAATACAGTCATGCTTGAAGTAAATTATGCTGAATAAAAAATTTGGTAAAAGAGCCATTTATATGGATTCTTTGTCGATATCAATAAAAACTAAACATTGTAAGCAAGCTGACTTCTGCTTAATGGAATGTTATTATAACCTGTTAGATCATAGATGTTTGAGACAGAATTTTTCTTCAGTCTACACAATAGCATATCTCTTCTATTCTCAAATGTAGTTAGTTATTCATTAAATATAAATAATATAGAGAGTGCTCATTTCGATTTCATATTAAATGATTATTCCTGTTCAAAAGTAGAAATGCATACATTTGAAGGAGAAAAAACCTTTAATGTTTCTTAATTGTCTCATTATTTATTTAATATTTGGAATGCATGAAGGAAACAGGCATTCCTAAACAATAATTTCAATGGAATTGTTTTAAAAAATTGTCTTACTTTTTGGAGTTCCAAATAAAACTAAATCCATGGCTTTAAGAAATAATTTCTGTTTATGTACAATGTTGTTAACACCGATTATTGACATATATGGAGATTTGTTACACGCTAATCTGAAATATAGAAAAACAAAATATTAAAAACACCATTTATTGACCAACACATTATCTGAGAATCATTGTCTGTTTTCTAAGCTTCAATATGTAAAATTGTCTATGATATTTGCACTAAATCCTAGATTATAGTAAAGCCCTTAATAAAATTGGTATTATTGTTTTACCTGGGTAGAGCCTGACCATCTATATTATTGGCTCGAAACTTTTCTGAATATTCTGGTAGATCTACATGTTCATCCAACCATACTAATACATCATCTACAGTCCAATTATATACTGAAATTACATAATTGTATCTCAAATTACAAATTTACAAATAAAGCTAACAGTTACATTACATATAAAGCTAACTTGCATTGTTACAAATAAAGCTAACATCCAAATTATATAATTCATGACATTCAAATTATATAATTCATGACATTCAAATTATATAATTTATGACAATCAAATTACAAAATTTGTAACATTGAAATCAAATTACACAATTTGTGACATTCAAATCTAGTGCTGATATCAAGTAAAATTTTACGCATCGATGCATCGGACGCAAACATCGATACTCGCATCGATGCATCGGGAATTTTTTGCCGCCATTTTGTTATTCAATAATTACAGAAATAATCTAGTATTTCCGAAAGAAACACAGATTTCCCTATATTATCAATATTATAGAAATGTCGATTTATTTGAATAAATATATTTCGACAATATTCTTCTGTTATTTATAATTATGACATTGATATTGTCCGATTCGAACCCTTCGATTGACACTCGTTGAATGAGACTGTTGGCCGTATAAATAGCCGGGATTTATGAAGTCATTCTCGATTGCCCGTGAAAGAAAATAAGATTAAATCATTTTAATACTATTCAAGTGTTAAAACCCGACCAGGAAAATATTATCCTCCGGACATGGTTGGTGTGTTTGCCAATAGACCATAGATTTGGGATTTAAATGAACCGTGTAGTTGAGGAACATGATTGCCAGGGGAAGTAACCAGCAATGACAATTTTGGTAGTCACTGGATAATGGCGACATAATGGAAGCGTATAGCGTAACAACGTGCGGGATTCATTGATTTGTTCTATTACACGTCTATTGTTTTATTTTGAATTATAAAAAAAACACAGCAAAACGTTTTGTTCTTTTCTTGTGGACGAATTAAGTAACTCCCTCAGAATTCTCTGATACAAAAAGGTACTTAGATCTTTTTGCCGATGGATCGATAATACAAAAAGAGCCGAGAATCGCATCGGTGTCGGCCGAATTGATACTTGATATCAGCACTATCAAATCAAATTACACAACTTGTAACATTCAAATTATTTACACAGGACATAATTCTCTGGAATATAATTAATGTTTATTTACATTTCATCTAGTATTTTCTACTGTATACAAATTATACCAATCAATGTATAAATGTATATATATAATACTAATTATAACTTCCAATTACACACAATATAGCACTCCAATACCACACACAATTATTATTACACTCAAGTTACTGTGACAGAAATCATTACACTCAAATTGCAATACTCCAATTATAGAAACTATAACACTTATTCTAACACTTGAAATCAGTAGTTAGAATAAGGACCTGCCCTTGATTCTGAATTAAGCAGTATCTAATTCAAAATGGGGTTTGTTATCAGGTTATCAAAAGACAAGTGTTGGTGCTGTTGGATGGGAACTTCTCTACTCACCTTCAGACCCTCGCCATATTCTCCACAGATCATCAACAGTAACTAGCTTATCATTGCCATGAAATTTCTGTTGTTTTTCATGACCGTCTGTCATCTGTAGCTCATCCCGTAAAAACTGAAAAAAAACCAATTTAATTTTTTTAACACGATCTATGAGCTGTTGTTTTCAGATACATGTAGATACATTTATGTATAGTAATGTATACATACAGGGATAGACTGAGACCAAACCTGCTAGTGTGGTAGGTGCAGAGATCATCACTGGAGACTCCTGAAGAAGGCAATGATCTTACATAGCTTTGGAGGCCCTTTTCAGTTTGTGGGTCTTTTTTAGACGAGATACATTTAAAAGATTGTCACATACTACATTTGTGCATAAGCTACATGTACAAACATCAGAATATATTCCAAAAAGTACCATTTACAGTCAGTTTTTCAAAACATTTTCTAGAACTCTCCATGAGTCCAACCCCCCCAGGCTTAGGGGACTCCAGACTTCAGTTTTCATCACCATAAAGGAAAATTTTCAATATTAAATAACTTAAAATCGACCCAACGTATTCCCTCATTTGGCCTAACATTTTCATTTTATTCTAATAGGTTAGTTTGCAATGTGAAAAACCAGAACATTAACAGTCATATCGCCGATTCACTCTCTATTGAGCCCGACGATATAAAATACAAACCGCAATGTGGTAGATCCTGTTAATCATAAAAGCACAAATTCCTGTCGAGATTTTTTTCATGGGATAGCTAACCATTTTCACAAATTCTTCAATGTAATTATTTAAGCCAAGTAGAAATTAAGTACACACAATACATTATACCCTACAAGTCGTCTCCACCCATATCACAATCAATTATTCACTGTGCCACAACAACAAATTCAAATCCATATTCATTTATTCAAAATTCAAATGGTGCTATTTGAATAGATAGAGCATGTTATCAAAACATTCCTACTCTATCACAATGACATTAAACAATTACCAATAATATTTTAATACAAACTAATCAATATATCAAAACTAATTTGCATAACTACAATATGAATTCATAGAAAACTAATTTGCATAACTACAACATGAATTCATTAAAAAACTGAAACATATAGTATGTGTTTTAATATGTGTGATATGTTGCAAGGAAATAAATAGGTTAACTGTTCATGCTTCAAATCTAGCATAATAAAATAATGTCCATTCTTAGAAGGAAAAATTATAGACTCAGAATCATCTAAAATAAATCCATTCTACAAAATGTCAACCTTTAAGTCACCTGTTGTACATGCGTCTTAGCCAGGGATCTTAATCGGCTGTTTTTTGTCGGCTTTAGTCGATTGATCTTTAATTCAACTGATTGGTAAAACAATGAACCAGCCACTATGATATCATACACCAATCTACTTTCGGCCGATTTACAAAGACTTAATTATCCTACCGATTGGTAAAACAATGAACCAGTCACTATGATATCATACACCAATCTACTTTCGGCCGATTTACAAAGACTTAATTATCATACAGATTGGTAAACAATGAACCGGCCACTATGATATCTTACACCAATCTACTTTTGGCCGATTTACAAAGACTCAATTATCATGCTGATTGGTAAAACAATGAACCAGCCATTATAATGTCATATATCAATCTATATGCGGCCGATTACAAAGAGGTAATTATTACTCGTTGATTAATTAACCCCTCAAAGAGTCAATCAATGCAATGCATACCTTGGGTGTAAATCCTTATGGGCTCATTTCGTAAATAAACAACTTAGTAAAAGAATATCCGAAGATACTGATGGCGACGTTGACCTTAAACTTCAAGCATGCACGTCGTCATTGGATTTGGTAGTTTCAAAAGCTGGATATCCTCCCACGTCCAATATAGGTAAACCGAACTCGAAGTCTAGAAGATACTTTAGAACTGAATAGTTAACTACTTTCAAATAGCTTTCGCTTGGCAAAAATGCACAAAAAAATGATTTATCTTATAAGTTATTAAAACCTTATAAATGGCCGGTTCATTTCAAAATGGATTAAGAACCTTGGTCTTAGCAGTAGCACATGAACACTGCTTGTAATGCCAGCATTCCTCATTCAACATCTTGAAAATGTACATGTACTATATGTTAAAAGCTTGAAAGGTATCTTTAACAGTTTTTCCCAATAATTTGGATCAGTTTCCAATCAATTATATTGTTATTTAACAGACTGGTTGGTGTCTTCAAATCAGGACAATTTCAAGTCTCATAACCCCAAGTTCCTGTGATGATGTCTAAATAAATAAGAACAAGTGATATAATAACATTTCCAACAAAGACCCAATCACAAGATCAATATCACACTGCAACTTGAAACAATTGTGAAATTTGTTCCGTTTTTTAAGAAAACTCCCAGAAATCATTTTATTTTAAAGATGCTGGCAGTTATCTAATTGTATCCATGACTAAAGTAGATTGGGTGGGGTTCAGAGATCAGAGAACTGCCAAGGGATCTTTTATGTGCACAACATAGTGTACACGGGACCAGTTTTCCGTACCATCCAAAAGACTAGACAGCTGTGCTTGTCAGGCCCTCCATCCTCCATCACTGACAAGGGGGAAACCACGCCGGAAGATGCAGAGATCGAACACCCGACCTCCAGGCTAGCGAGCTAGCACCTTACCCACTTAGCCAGGGTATCATTTTACAGTTTCTTTTGACAATTTCACTACAAGATGCTTAGCAAAGTTTCCTAACAAAATTTAATATTGTCATTAAACAGTCCTTTATTATTAGATGTCAGATGTTCACATACATCATACGTTTTACATTTGAGTGTTTTGTAACCATGTAGGCGTAAAAAAGTAGGTAATGTAATGTTAAGATTAAATACTGATATCAAACAAAATTTAACAAAATTTAATATTGTCATTAAACTGTCCTTGTAGGCGTAAAAAAGTAGGTAATGTAATGTAAAGATTAAATACTGATATTAAACAAAACCGGATTACAATCAATAAACACTAGAATTACATCTACATATTTTTTATTGTTTAAATGAGCCTTGAAATAAAGCCATCTGTCACAGACAATGTCAATAAATATTTTCAGACAAGATTTCTGTGTAATTCCAAACTGGGGCGTGAGTGCCCAAATATTTCTTGCAGTCCCCCCACCCACCCCTATGGATATACATGTAGCATTAGTTAGTTTGTTAAATGTGCATGGTAAAGAAAATAGATAGTAATGAGGCACAGGATTTCACAGACTGTTTCTGTCATTTTGTCTGACAAAAATATAAAACTAGTTCAACATTTTTAAGCCAGGCCTATTTTATTGAATAATAGTGGTTAGTTCCTGTTTCTATACCACTATCATCAGAACCTCTAAGGTATTTGTTTTCAGAAACATGCAAGCTTTCACTTTCCATAAATCAATAGGAAGGATTCCCACACAGTCTTGCGTAACCCTGTGTGGCAAATGTCATAACCACTTATAAACAGTTCAATAAACTTTCAGACAAGCTATTCAGCTATTCCTTTACTTTGAGGTGTAGGGTCGCCTGTCCAGCCTCGTAGGTTTTCTCCGGGTACTCTGGTTTCCTCACACTGCTTAAGACCCCTACGCGCAAGCGAATTATTGAAATACAATTAAACCATATGTTAGTCCCGGAATGACCTAGTTTGTGTCGGGTGGGAGTGGACGTTACACAAACCCTATTTCTCTCTTTCTCTCTCTCTCATCCTCGGTTACCCAGTGTATCCATTCCCTTCTACTCCACTATACTCTGGGTTAATCTATACGTAGACATAAAATTCACGAAACAAACACACGATTCCCAATAAAACTAATGACTCTACATGATGAAATGGACGTTTGGTCTTCATTAATATAATATAATTACACTTTTAGAATAGGCAAACTCCTATTATCGGGTTTGGTCGATAAAAATAGCACAAGCATCAAGGGCGGTTAACTTGAAAACCTGTCTCCCCCATAGATTAACCCAGGGTATAGTGGAGTAGAACGGAATAAGTGCACTGGGTAACCAAGGATGTCTCTCTCTTGACTTTGCGGCATTTAATTTCTATGACCACACACATTTTTATCTACATGTGCCCTGTGAAACCTGGTACTTTAAAATGTCTGATATATTATAACTACATGTATATAAACCGTAATAAACATTATATTCTAGTTTGTATATTCTGTTTAATAATGTATCATTCATATACATCTATAGATATGCATGTAAATATTTTATTCAAATGTTGTACTAATGTTCAAATCTATTTTACAGTGGAATCATTTAAAAACACAAATATTCAAATTCAATCGAAGTCAAAATCTCATAATTTATGAAGCAGAAAAAAAAAAATTTCACTTTAAAATTTTGTTATCCCGTCCTTTTTTGGCGTATTTTGATTACCTCAGATTCACAAGAAACTTTAATATTGTCTTTTCAAACCTATGAAATTTGTTAACATTATCTGAATTTTCAAATATATATTTAAAAGAGCCAACTCTTTAACTCAGTATGATCCACAGTCTTCGACAAACACAACTTATTGGTCAATTTAAATCAACATTAATTTTGGTATCATTCAAGTATCTTAAAGGTTGGGCTTCTGATGTCAAATATTTAAGATAAAATGAACATTTTAAAATTGGCAAATGAATTATGTCCCAGAATGCTTTCAAGGGCCAGTTGTATGAAGCAATTCGATGAATGAGGCTAAACACATCCCATTAGGATAATACAATGTATTACTGGTGCAGACTAGAATAATCAGCCCCCAAAGACTGCCATTCAGTTCAGCCATTCCGTTCCGTAAAAACAGAAACTATTGAATGTAAATCAAGTTATACATGTATACAATAAATGATATTACATTATATTCGTTACAACCCATTTGTGAGAAAAATAATACAGATTTAGTTGCATTAAGTGTTTATACTCATAGATAGGTTGACAGGCAACAAAACATACACCAACAGCAGCCAACTCATCGGCGGTAGAACAAGGTTGTCCTTTTGGACTAATAGTTCTATTTTATTTCGCTTGCATCATTGCATGTATGGGTCTTTGGCAGTGAGAGGAAACTCACTGGAGTAACTCGGACAAAACCCAAGAGGTTGGACAGGCGACCCTACTCCTTGTCACAACCAAACAGGGAATTAAAACTACGCCAGTTGACTTAATGACAGAAATAATGATTCAGCATGCACAAGCTACATCCCCCCCCCTCCCCTTAATGATGCATATAAATTTCAGGCAGATCAGATTATGTAATGTTATAGTGCTCAGGAAATTCAATAGACATCTTTGCCTCTTTAATATGAACAGCATACAGTATAAATAAATTTCAAAGAGATCTGATACTAAATGTAGTTTGTAGAGTTTTCACAAGAAATTGTGGATAATGGATTGATGGAGGTATAGATGTACATACAGACAGGGTTGTTGGCAAAATACGACCATACATGAGGGCATATACATGTTACAACTATATAAATCAAAGTGTACTTCTGTAGCGGTGGTTCCAGTAATATATGTTATACATATTATATTTGTAGGTAAATTAATACTGTAGTTGTGGTTCCAGTTTATCTACTGTATATGTTATATTTGTAGGTAAACCTTATATTCTTTGAAATTCTAATTTCATGGCTTCCTGAAACTGTCAGTCAATACCAACCCCATTTCTATGATTGATCAGCGCTGCATATTAATAATAAATCAACAATTTATACAGATGCGTGCACATGTGTAGGTAGAAGCCATGACAGCCCATGATAGGCATTATACAATAGAATTTCAGGATTAATGCTCACAATTAATTAAATATTCTCTAGGTAAATGATTTCTGTTCATCTACAGTTTCCTGTTGTACAAAATATAGTCACAGTGTCAATGGTTTTTGAAAAAGATTCAATGTGGCTGGATATAAATCATTTAGAAAGATAGGTTGCCAGGTAACAAAACATATGCCCACAGCCAGGCAGTTGATAAGGGTTGTGGCATATTTATTCTTAGTAGGGGGGGCCTTTACATGACAATTTTGTACAGATTAATGTATAATTGTTGTCGTTTGAGTGTTAAAATGGGTCTACAAACTGAAACAAGGGCCTTTACTCTTGGAGCAATTTACAGAAATCGTAGAAAGCCAACAGACTTTTTCATTGTACTAATTCTTATAATGCATATAAATTTCATGCAGATCGGATAATAACTTTTGTCGTTGGAACATTTAAAAGGAGCTCCAAAGTGAAACAAGGGACATTACTAGAAATTATTAGGATTCAAAACAATCAAGAGATAAATTTTGTCTGTAGAGTTACACAAGAAATTGTGGACGAAGGACGGACCTATGGGGGCAATGACAATATACAACCACATTTCCATGTGGGCGTTGAAAAACTGATTTACAATATCTGTATCAGCATACATTATGATTTAATACAGGGATGGATTATTTGAATGATAGGCTTTATGAAATTAATACAATAATAGCTACAAGGTATTATTAGGTGGCAAAGTGGTCTGACAAATGTTTATACACTACAAGAGGAGTTTGGTACATGTGTATGGTGCCCTGTTAAACCAGAGGGAGAAGGGGGGGCATTGTCACCCGAGTGGGGGCAAAATCTGAGTTAACTTTTCTGAGTTTCTTTCGTTATTTGGCCTTCCGTGACCTTTGACCTCAATTATCTCGGAAACGCCCCCGCGTCTGGCTTAATACCTACCAGATTCGGATTCCTGACGAAAAATGCCTCTAGAAAAGTTAACTCAGAATTTGCCCCCACTCGGGTGACAATGCCCCCCTCCTCCCTCTGGTCTATGTGCAGTGAAAATTTTATCAACTGATTTTTATGGATGGCTGAATGGTCAAAGCTAATTAAGTACAACATGACCGTTTATTTAGAGATATTTATTTACGGTGGGGCACCCTAACATATCTCATACTAGAAGTGGGTGCCATGAGTGATGCAGAGTATGTCTTTTCTTTAAAGGGAATTGAATAGTATTGAAACATCTGTCAATTTGAGTCATTTCCTTACAAAGGTCAACAAAAAAAATTGATTTTCCTTTAACATCAATTGTACATGCACTATATATAAGGTACATGTACTTTATTAAGTTCAACGGCTCCATGAACATAAAATAAACACAGACTTTATCTACTTGGATAATTGATATCTATATTTACATATCAAATAATCATACATAAAATTACATATGGATTTAGCATAAAAGGTTAAATCATAAAATTTAAACATATTCATTTTGCTGACAGTGCACTTTTAAATGAAAATTAAATACATACATCAATTAATGCCTGTTTTTAGGCTAGTTACATGTATGTATGCTAAGTACTAGTTTTTGTGTATATGCTTGGCCTGCTACTCCTCTATTAGTGATGACAGGCTTTTCCATTTTGCTAATTTAAAAGATTAGTTGCCAGGCAAAGAAAAGCATACGCCCACAACAGCTAAATAGTCCAAGTGGTCGACAACCTTAAGTTATTGGGGACATGTATATACACATTCCACTCCATTTTGTGTAATACACATGGTCTATTCTCTGTGTAATACACACTCTATTATGTGTGCTATAGACATTTTTGTACATGACACGGAGTAGGGTCGCCTGTCCAACCTCATGGGTTTTCTCCAGTCTTCCAGTTTCCTCCCACTGCTAAAGACCCCTACGCGCAAGCGAATTATTGAAATAAAATTAAAACATGTGTTAGTCCTGAAATGACCTAGTTTGTGTCGAGTGGATGTAAAACCCCATTTCTCTCTCTCTCTCACTAGCTATACACATTTCATTTTGTGTGAAATACGCAATTATATTTTGCCCAATTATATTATGGTCCATTCTATTTAATATGACATGAAATTAAATTATAAACTAACCTCATCACTCTCCTGTAGATCAACATTACCATTTTTATCATCATCTATCAGAGTATGTAATGCCACGATTGCCTCATAACCAACTTTATCTTTCTGACATTGGTCAAATTGGTCATCATGTTCTTCACAATCTGGAAACATAAATTAACAGGAATGGAAATTAATTTTCGATCAGCATTAACTGTATTAGCCAAAGAGTTTGTAATTATTTAATTTATGACATGAATTGTGACTGTAAATGTTGTCAATCCTGTACACAGTAATTTATATCACGCTTTAATTTACCATATCTTCCAACCAGAAATACACTTAATTTCCTGTGGGAACTGTATTACAAAGCACATATAAAACTGGCATACATCTAATATTTTGAAGATACATCTACCGGTAAGTGCAGGTTATTAACCTCTCATAAAACAGGACTCCAGGCTACGAAAACCGCTTAAACATATATTATTTATAGAATTTAAGTAAACCTTTTGATTGCAGATAAAGGTGTAAATACACATGTATTAAAATGTTATGTTAGACAAGAAGTCAATAACCATTTCCCACCCAATTTAATTCTTCTCAGCCAGTTGTGTAACTAGTAATGAATGTCAAAAGACACATCCTCCCCCCCCCCCCTAAAAAAGTGTTTTTGTACAATTCATGTACATGAGTGAATTGTGTATCACATACTGTATTCACCTCAACATTTTGCCAATCATAATTCATGTGTTCACCAGTCTTGTTTAATTAAGCTGTGGTCACATCTTGCGGTCAAGCATGTAGTTGACCGTAGTGAGTGATATGACCATAGTTGACCTTAGTTATTTAAAGTTCTGTAGTTCAACATAGTTATAAACGAAGTTTGAACTGCAAGAAACCATCTGATTTTAACGTGATTGGTTCAAAAGATTTTAAACATGTTTAAAATAATCTCTGCAGTGATCTTGGATGCCAAGACAATAATGTGACCATGTATGTGTTTATCGTAGTTGATCTTATAAATATGGCACTGCATTTAACACTACTTAACCTTGTTGACAGTAATGGCACTGCAGTGAACTTGTTGTTCTTAGTGTTTAATGTCTGCTTCCACTGAAGGTGATATCGCAAACAAGTTATCTTATTTTCACTTTTATTATCTTAGCGTACATGCAGGGGTCTTTCCTGTGGATGGAAGCCGGATTACCAGGAGTAAATCCACAAGGTTGAGAAGGCATCCCTATCTCTAAGCTACACACAGAATCGAAACAACAACCCCAAAACAGGTGACTGGCCAACTAGGCCATGACAACTACAGTCAACTACAATCAAATGAACTATAGTCAACTAAGTGCATGACCATAAGATGTGGAAGCAGCTTTTCAAGATACATGTATCTGACAATTCTGAGCTACATTCATGTACATGTAGATTGATTGTCAGTTAAGTTCTCCAGTCAGTCAATTTCACTGCCAGTCAGTCAATTTCACTGCCAGTCAGTCAATTTCAATGCCAGTCAGTCACGACCAGTAAACATGACTGAAACTAGAGCCCTACTATCGTATATATATAATACAAGAGGTGTAAAATGTTCAACCACATATTATTTATATTAAGCTGTCTGATTAAAATGGAAAAATGATTAGCTCGGTATCTAACATCAAATAGCACATTCTAAAAACAAATAGCTAGGTACGCCATTGTTTCCAGCTGCTCAAGTTACATGTAATTATTGAAATTTTATTTTTCTATTTTAAACCCACAAGAAATATCCATATATCTGATAAATCAATAACATCACCATGGTATTTATCTATATTAATAGAGACCATGGATGATTAAATACACGTATTTCCTTATATAAAGTCATTGATTGTCATTTGTGTTTGTCCATGTCTTCATCAACGCTAATACGTACTAAGATAGCTCCTTTAACATTTAAATTAATGAGGAAAATCTAACCAAAATATCGACGGAAGATAATGTGCCTGCTGGCGTTGATTCAATCGGTTTAAAATGAAGCCCATGAAAACACTTCACCAAACACTCAACAGGCATTACGCAAGGGGTAAATCTGCTTACTGCAGTGTTTTTTCGTTATTAAATGTTATATAAATTATCAATCAGATATTTATTAACACGACAAGACGATAATAAAAGTTTTCTTGATGTCATCAGATGACTTTGATTTTAAGTAGATTAGAACGATTCAGCCATTTAATGATTTAATTTAAAAATAGAAAAGGGAGGCCTAGTCTCGAACAACCAGTACAGTGATTACATACACTCAATGCACACATCTGGTCAAACCTTCAAAGGCTAATATCTTTTCATTATCTATTTTTGAACTATTATAGCAAGAACGGCCAGCTCTTTATATAAAGTATACATAAGGAATCTTTAAGTGGAACTGGCTTGATTATCATCTGCATAGGATATAAATTTTTAATTCAGCATATCTTTGTAAATACTGAACGGATTTTAGCAATTGCAATTAAGGTACCGGTATGGAAAATTCTACAAATGGAGTCAACAGCTTTAAATTCTTTTCTTTTTCAACAAAAGCTTCATGTAGGAGATAAAATATTTAGAACGAAAGCTTTTATCTTATCTTTAAAAACATTACCTCTCCAGAACAGATTATAAATAAATTTCACACAACAAGAAATCTTCATTCTCATTATATAAATGAAAAGAATGCGTTTCACTCAAATAGATATAATCATTTTTCTACCCCATTAACTCACTCGTAATATATTTTATTGTATCTCTGATCTTAGTAAGAGTTTTCATGTACCTGTAGGGTAACTTAGTTACTTACACTGATATATAAACATCAATACAATATACAGGATACCTACATGTATGTTAAGCATGCATATTAATAATACATGATGTACATTTAGATATACATGATACCTACATGTATGTTAAGCATGAATGTATACATGATGTACATTCAGATATACAGGATGAACATTTAGATATCTCTTATTAGTATATCTCTTAAAAGGATGTAACCCTCCTTAATTTGTGTTAAAAATACAAGTGGTGACTAAATTGAATTTTGATATGTAGATTTATGTACATGTACAGTACATTTGAAATTTTAGGCCAACTTATGCATATTATATACGTTTAACACATTTTGTGATTATAAACTAAAAAGGAAACTAAAATCATATAACAAATAAGCAAAATTTAATCACTTGGATTGTATCAGATCACTAATGGAAGAAATAAATCAAATAATCCACATTCAACAGCTAAATTTAAAGTTTCATCTCCCTTTAGGTGAAGATACTGTACAATTCCAAATTATCAGGGAATGATATCAATTTTCTTAATCGTTTAAAATGGATATTTAATTTTATTTGGCCTGTTCCATCATTAATCAAAAAAACACATGAGCTCAACTCAATTCAACATGCTATTTCTACTCTTTATGTACATTTACTAAATTGTGGGAGAGGTGTGGGGGTCAAGGCGCTTTAGATAATAAATTCTGTTATTTAGTGAAGTGGCAGCATTTCGATCCCAAGCTTACATGTATGTGAGGCACAATACTAAAAACACCCTCTGCGCTGTCAAATCATTGAATAAAATTGTACCATATGTTAGTCCCAAAATAACCTAGTTTGTGTTGAGTGGATGTTCAACCTCATCTCTCTTGAATAGACAGAGAGAAAAAGGTTGTTCGAAACATCAAGTCAAGAGAGAGAGAGAAATGGAGTTTAACGTTCACTCAACATATGGTTAAATTTTATTTCAATAATTCGCTTGCGCTTAGGGGTCTTTAGCAGTGGGAGGAAACCGGAGTGCCCAGAGAAAACCCACGAGTTTGAGAAGGCACCCCTATCTCCATGCCACATATGCTCACACCAGGGCTCGAAACCACAGCCGCAAGCCAGGGGTGGCCGGCCAGCTAAAGATCGAAGCGCGGCACTCTAGACCACTAGGCCATCCCAACCCCCCTATATAAAGTCAAGAAGATGTATTTCCTGATGTATAATTTCATTACTGTTATATATAATAAAACCACTTCACTTTTTATATACCAGTATATATATCTTATAATTCTTACATGTACATGTAATTGTAACTGACATTCATTGGGTCACAATGATTCAGTAAGGAGCCGGTTCACAAGCCAGAAAGTCACCAGTACAATTAAAGGTGTTGGCTAACAAGTTCTTTTGGCTATTTCAGCATGGTTTCTCTATGTCAGTAGTGAAAGACAGAGTCAGGCAAGGAACATTGTCCAGTTGATTTTGGAAAGGCACAGGGGTCCCATGTTCTCATTATAAGTACCCTTAGCAGTTGGAATTTGACAACGGATATGGAAACGACACTGCCTGGGCAAAATTTCCTCCATAGGACATGAAGCCTTGTTGGTGCAGAAATGTACATGTAGGATGTTAAAGGGCCAATCCCGATAATATTTTTGGGAATAAAACTGATTTATTTTTTGTTAAAATCCCTTAAAATCCTCCACCCCAGGGCCGAGTAACCAATTCAATATATGTGTTTAAAATACGTTTTCAAACAACTTAAACCCGTCAGTCTTCATCTGGAAATGGAGACCGGTGTCCTAAGCTGTTTGCGGTGTCTGGATAAAACCAAACTTTTCTTTATAAAAATAATGTGTAGGTGAAATTTTCCTTTTGTTATCAAGTACAGCACATGGGTTATTCACTGCATAGACTTCTAAAGGGACGGGAGTGGATTATGAGGTCACCCAACCCACAAACTGAACAGAAATCTTAAAAGAGTTACGTGTCCGGATAAGCAGTTTTGACATTCACATCCAAACGACCAAATATTCTGAGCTGAAATTTTGAGCCACAGTTAATACACCGCTCCTCTATATTTTGGCATTTAACTTTTGTACGTACTCGTACATTTATTTTTTAGACCCTGTTTAAATCGGGATAGTCCCTTTAATCCTCATTTCATTAATTGTATATTATTAAAGATTGGAGCAAGAATCAAATACACATACTGTACGTACAAATTATATACATATACTCGGTATGTAAATTATCCCCAATAGATTGATGTCAAATTTGACATTCAAAGAGACTTGCACTTTTTCTTATGTGCAAATTATTGTCTACATGTAAGTCTAAAGAATGTAAAACAATTTTTATAGATTGCAAGAGCTAATGTCTGATTCCGCAGGGGTTTGAGATGAACTGTACTGGTATTCCTATCCTACCTGCTGTATTAAAAATTAAAGTAAATGTATCTAAATGATGGAAATAAGAATATATTTAAAAGTGCAAATTGCACACTTCCTTGTTATTCCCATTTCCTTACCCATATACAATGAGAATGGGCAAACGGTCCACTTTCTTCTATACCCTCCTTTACCCATATAAAATGAGAAGGGCAGAAGGCCCAATTTGTTCTCTACCCCCCAATACCCACATAAAATGAGAAGGGCAAAGTGCTCACCCTCTTCTCTTCACTCCCATAAAATAAAATGAGCAAATGGTTCACTCTGTTCGCTACCCTCCCTTACCAAGAAAGGGCAAACTGCTCACTCTCTTCTCTACCCTCCCCTGGTCAATGGCTCGCTCTATTATCCCCACCCCTTTACCCACATAAAATGAGATGGACAAATGGATTTGTACACTTGTTAATATGTCTGTTTAGCTTCAAGTGGTTATCAATTATTTATAAGATAGAGTGAGAGAGATAAGAAAGATTATTGGTAAGATATAGGTAAAACAAAGGTTATGAACCAGTGATAAGATAGGTTAATATACTACTGGTAGTTTATCACATATTGACACTAGGACAAGATGACAAAACTAAATTTTAGATGACTAAAAACTTAACCAAAAGAGTCATTTAGTAGGCTGAGTTTAAAAACAAATCATATTGTGGACAGTGTGGGGTGCCAATCAGGGACATCCAGTGAAAAAACACAACGCAATACACATGGTCCTTACTTATTCAACAACATATCGTGTTGCTGAGAAGTGTTGTTGCTAGAGCTTATGCCAATACGTTGGGCCATGAGATTGCGTCCCTTCTCCCCAAAGGAAAAACAATATCCATCCTCCTTACGTTAACTGAAAACATATTGTGATGTGGACAGTGTGGTATGTAGAGTTTGTGTCGAGAAGGGCGGTCCTTGAGGATGTGGCCCCCAACCCATCCAAAATACATCACAAAATGTTCATCAAATTTACGTAAAATGTTAAATGAAAGTGGATACAACAAAAAAAAAAAAAAAAAACTTTTCTGTTAATGGAGTAAACCAAATGTGCTTTGCCCTGCCCTAACTAGCCCACTAATTAGAGATAATTAGCATGTATCTAATTTGTGTACATAATGATCTTTATCTGGATGAACATCAAAATATAGATTTTAAGTAAAATGGCCTCACTATTTACTGTAGATATACTGATTGGAGATAATTTTCATACATATACAATAACTACAATTATGTGTATACGCTTATAATTTTTTAAGTATTGGACCTCCATTGATTTTAATGGTAGGCCTAAATATATGTCTTGATTCTTGAAGTAGAAATTATTGGATAGTTATTCATTGTCTGTAAGCTAATAATGTATGTATATTTATCAATAAGTCAAACATTCCACTCCATTGACCTATGGTATACTGAGCTTTTATTATAGATCTATATCGATATGTCTTTAACGGGTCGAGAAATGGAGTACTCCGATTACAAAGGATAATTTTTTATATTAAAAGATCCATTCCCAATAATATTTCATCAGAAATGAAATAGATATGGGGTATAACTCAACTAGTGAAGATGTGATATTTCATCAGAAAGACTGGTTTTCCAGCTATAATTTATTGCTGTTTAAAAAAAAAAGCAGGGTTCCATGCACTGTACATGAATATGAACATACCCATCCTGCAATAGGATGGATGCACTTAATTTTTTTATGGAACCCAATAATACAACCCAAAAAATTGTCAGTGGTCATGCCTGTAAATAATGTCACAGACATTGTCAGACAGTTTCTCTGGCATTTTGTCTGATGAAGATTTAACTTTTTTCTTACATGTGTTTTTGTTGATATTATTAATACATGTCTGTTACATACATGCAGTTAATTAAGTTCATAATCCTGTCTGACATACATGTATTGTCATGTAGGGGAGAGCCCCGGGCAAATTGAACCACCATTAATATATCTTTAAGAAATAATATTAAGAGAGAGAAATAGAAATGGGCTTTAACGTTGACTCAACCCAAACTAGGTCTTTCATTTCGGGACTAATACATGGTTCAATTTTATTTCAATAATTCGCTTGCACACAGGGTTTTAGCAGTGGGAGGAAATGGAGAAAACCCACAAGGATCGACAAGTTTAAAAGCTATGTAAATGTATGTGTAGAATAAAGCACGAGACTGAGGTTATGCTGGGGAAAGAAAGACTGAAGAAAATAACCTGAGAAAAAGAAAAACCGAGGTCGTTTTTTTCTGAAGTCTTTCTTCCCCAGCATAACCGAAATCGATGACTTTATCTTGCTTATAAACTGTCTATGTTTAGAAGTTCATAAAATAAGAATATCCTAGAATCCCCGTAAGAAAAACCTTATATCATGTTTTCTCATGGAAAAAAAACTACCCTGGAAGAATAACCCGATACAGGTTTAAAGAAAAACTTTTAGAAGAATAACCACAAATTCCTCTATATATATTCAGACAGCAATTCATTCTGGGCATAGAATATACCCAAAAGATCAAAAAGATTTACCATTATAGGTTTATAACAAATAATAATCATCAATCGCTAATGAGTTTTATCTATAAGTTTTATCCTGGGATTGTCACACAGTATATTAGACCTGATACTTAACTCTTTATAGTTAATAAAGCTCAATAGATAAATGAATAATGAATGTTCTTGTTATCTATTTTATGTGTGATTTATCTAGGTAAATAAAGGAGGATGTAATGTATTTAATGAGTGTACAGCCTAGGGTGGGTGTCAAGTCCTGCTTTCAGGTGTAATAAGATAATATCATGTTATAGTATACAGATCCTAATAATATAATCAAATAAATACTGATACTTGAAGTTTGGGATATATACATGTAAATCAGTTGTCATGTCATGTCATATGTTGATGTATTGTTGGCATATGATTATTACGGGTAATACAACTTTTACAATGAATTTAAAACATCCTCTTTTTCTGCATTAACAAGTCTAATGAAGACAGGTTTATACCATATAATATGCAACAGGTATATGCAACCTTTATTCTGGATAAAAAATCATGAATAATTATTGTGTTACATAGCAAACATTGAGTAGATTACTTTACGCTTCTTATAATATTATATTAGAAACAGGAAAAGGGTACAGCAACACTCCCTTAGTGAGTAATTAAAGCTGGACAGGCTGATACAAGTCTTACAACTGCGTAGAGACCGGATCAAAAGATGATACCATAAAATTAAAGAATCTTCTAATAGTAATATTACTATAATCTCAACAATGCATAAAATCATCTTAGTCATCAGTATTCTGGTTCATATCTATTTAACAGGAAAAACAAAGATTTTGATATCCCATGCAAGCAAGATAACTGTTTAAAGAACTACAATAAACACAACATGAAATATATGTTAAACAAGTTGTCAGTCAAGCTTACTATCTACCCAAATTGCCCCAAATCTATTAACACTACTACTACTACTATAATTGTTAAAGTAATCATTGCACAATCATTCCTTGAATGTAAGAGAGCAACATATCTGTTTACTTGTTTAAACAGACATTATGCATGAGCTAAATCTGCCTATTGCAGCTCTTTTTTTTAGGCCTGAATTGTTTTATAAATTAGCAATTAGATAATAATTAAATTATCTTGACTATAATCAATTCTTGATGCCATCGGATAGCTGTGATATAAGTACATGTAGATTTAAATACTTTTTGTGGTTGATGTGGTTACTGCAAAAATCGACAATAGAGACTTTGTATATTATTGTAACAAAGGTAGTATGACAATCAAGGCTAGACTATAATTGTATCGCCGATATCTAGGCTTATCGTGAAGTAATTTGAATGACATTTTCAGGATTTTCTATTTTACCTATCTATTTATTGAACTGTCAACTCTTTATCTAATTACAACTAATGCCGCTTTAATAGTTAGTGCAGGGGGACTGCGCCACATATGATTTACATAAAGGACAAATATAAGGACAAGACATCATACTCAGAAACAACAAACAAACAAATAAACAATTCCAAAAAGAGTGAATGGATCCGGGGGCTAGCCGTAAGTGTCCACTGCGCTATAAAGTTCCAGATATATATTTAGTCAATAAAACTGATTGATTTTCGGTGAGAGACTGTAAAACCATCTGATGCTCTATGCATGACATGTTTAATAACACAAACATTCAGGTGCCATGTTGGGTTGACTATAAGTCCCCAAATTTCAAGTTGTCAGTGCCTGTATAACCGTGATCATAAACTTGCAGAAGTCATGGTGGTAAGTGACCCTTGTGATTATTAAGTCACTAATAACGATAACACATTACTATTTGTTTCGAAATACAATAAACTATGTGGAAAATATTCTTTACCGGTTAATGGTGCTACTCTCTGGAATGATCTTCCAAATATAATGCATGAACTATCTACATTTACAGAATTTAAATCTGTTTTAAAAACTTATCTATTCAATAAGGTGTACTAGTGGTGTGATCATAAATATACTCCAGAGATACTTTCCACTTGGATACAATGTGGCTGAACAGCGCTTAGAAATGACCATTGGACATTATGTAGCGCTATATAAGACAATTATTATTATTATTATTATAGAAAAGGAAAAATTAAAGCAATCAGGTGATAATCAATTTAATTTTTTCATTTGGAACTTTCTAGCAGGATAAATTTAAAACATATCATCACATTTTGCCATTTATTGTGCAGTTGATGCTTGTGGTTGGTACTCAAGCCTGGACACAACTCAAAAATTTGTGCCTGACAAAATGTCAGACACAAATCACTTGGTGCCTGACATGGCACAGGTTGTGACTGACAAACATATCCCTGTTGTTTCCAAGAAACGAAATACAACTCAACTGTAGGCCTCGATGAATCCCCTGTCTAGTGTTTTTAGTATTACGAAAAAAACAAAAAACAAACTCATTGCTTAGTTCTGAATGGAGTTGCAAAAAAGAAGTGTTTGTATCTTTAGAATAAAGTTCAATCGCCATTAAATGGCATTTAGTTTCAGCATGGTCAAATGGATTTAACAATCGAATGTTGCGTGAACCGTTTATCCATGATGATATAGGCCATAGACTATAGAGAAGTCACGCATTGTTTTTATTCTACCGGAGTATTTCACACAAATTTCGCATTTTAACGAAGTTACAAGACCCACGTGTTCTTTGCAAGATGTTCTCGCAGCCATTTACGCACCGTAGCTGTCTTCAAGGTGTGACTTTTATTAGAATTAGTAGGACAAGAAATGCTATTTTGCTTTGACGAGCCGAGACGACCTTCACCCTCGAGATATCTCGCGGTTGACATGTCTATGAAGTTATAGGCCTACTGCGTGTATCATCCTCAAACTTTTTGAAGAAAGATGTTATTTTTTGCATAGTGCTAGCCTACAAATTTGGACCAAATTACGTGTTTTTATGTAAATATAGTAAATACAAAGTCCGGGTGACTTGCGCGGGATTTTTCGTCTGCTCAAAGCCGGGGACCTCGCTCTCGCGTGAAATTTTTAAGTCTCGAATAAGCTGACCTATTTTTGTCGCACATATAGCACAGAGTAAAATAACAGTCTGGGTTGATCAAGACTTCGGATTTCCGGATGTTTACAATCTAGAACATCGTGGAAGTGGCTACTCAGTTTATACATCAGTTACGATTCTACATTTCTTTTAAAAATATTGGGACGGACAAATTGACAGGAACAAAAGAATTTGTGCCTGACATGTCGTAAAATTGGGACGGACAACATCCGTGTCCGGCCGCTTGTGTCCAGGCTTGTTGGTACTCCGGATTCATTCACTTGATTTTATATTTATCCATTTAATTTGTCTTGTCCGCGGGTTTGCCTTGTCAATTTTGTTTTGTATGTAGTGCGGTCCTCCTTCACCTAACTTAGTATTAAATCCCTGTTATCTACAGTGTCCTGTGAAATCCTTTAACACAATGATGTTCGTGACTATATAATAATAATTGATATACTAATCAGTCACCACATGAAACCCGTCAGGTGTAGTATTACCACCCTGTAATTAGTGTTAATTATATTGTACTTAAACACACAAAGGTCAAATAAATACCTTTCTTCCCACTTCACCACATGTTTGTCTGAAAATATCTTGAGAGATAATTTTGGGTTTTCACAGACCGTAATTTAATACCTTCTGGTATTTTGTAGACATGGCTACAGGCAATTACATAGTGTGGTATTTGAGGGTGTATGGAGAAGCTCATTTGGAAACATAAAGGAGGTGTTTCTTCGAAAAATTATAACAAGGCTTCAGATATTTGCATATAAAAGGTTTTCAAGTCTTTCACACCATATTATTAGCTAGATTTTTTTATTCAAATATATTTGGGACTGCTTCTTTAATTAACTGTACAATGTTGTAAGGACCATTGTTGTGAAAAAAGTTATGTTCGATACATTTCATCATGAGTCTCCATGAGAGTTAAGTCAAGTTACTTTTCCTTGAAAAAAAGGTACTTTTTCAGACAGCGATCCTCTCTCTGCTGAGTATAATTTACAGACTGGATTTTCAAGACTAGTAGTTCCATGTACATGTACATGTATGAGCTCCTCATGCGATGAGGTGTACATGTATATCTGATTCTGATATCTCTGACATCAATTAAAAAATCATATATTCATTAACCATTGCTACATGTATATGTTTTGACTGGCCTCTCTATTAAAATATCCTGGCATCGGCCTAAAAGAATACTCAGTTTTATAACAAATATTGTGTGGGTATGGACAAAGAAGAGAGTGGACACATGTCACAGTCTATGAAAAATTCACCTATTTTTCTTTGTTCACATACATAAGCCACTGAAAAGTAAAAATGACCATACTTGCTATCTCAAAATGACTAAAGTATTGTGTTTATGCGACAATAAATCCCACGCCATTCCATTTGTAATTAGAATTAGTACATGTATTACTATTAATGAAAACAAAATATATATTTTCTGTTAGTTCAAATATATCAAACAAAAAAAAGGGCCCAATGATCTTAATCTCTTATCGCATAGTAGCGCATTAATGATCTCACTTATCTTTTTCAAAACACTGTATTAAAAAGACATTGAGCTAATCACATTAGTGTCTGGTTGATTCAAGGGTCAAATTGAATTGAAACACCAGTTATTATATTGTACTTATTTTTAGTTCTTTAATACATGGAGCAGAAATCAGTTAAGCACAATGTTTCATAAAACAAATGATTCAAGACATGATTCAAACCACATTACAAAAGGTACAGTCCTTACAAAGTGGTATAATAAATTCAGAAAATACATGTACAACAGAAAAATAGGTACCATTATTAAAAGAATACTTTTCGTACATGTAACGATTGGAAACGATCTGAACCAATTCATTAAAACATACATGTACTAGAACTTTTACTCCTTCAATACAAATTTTGGTACATACATCTGGCCAAATTAATTGCCCATAGAAATTTTTTAGCAATAGGAGATAACTGGAGAAAACCCAAGAGGTTGGGCAGGTGATTCTCCTCTTTGAGTTTTGACCACCCTAGTAGTTCGAAAGTAAATTATTAAAACTGAACAGATAATGGGGCTGAAGTTTAGGCAACATCAACTTCCTAATTAAAATTAAAGTCTTAATGTATACACATTTATAAAAAAATTAAAACCCCCACAGTTCTGTTATAAAGGTTATATATCAATTCAAAATCTATTTTAAAATACAATATATACATTATAATATGTTAGTGTGTTAAACAGCCACTTTACTAAAACATTACCATGAACTTAAATATCATTACCTTTCCACTTTGGTGATACTAAAAGAAAAGTAATAAGAAATTAATACAATAATTTTATCGATAAATATTTTTTCAGGCAAGTTATGTATTCAAAATATAAATGTAAACAAATTCTTGCAAATTAGAAATTCTAATAGTTTAAGCTTTGGTAGGGCACATGATGTTCTTGCAATATTCTTGAGCTTATAGGTGGACACACTAACCCAATGATTCGGCTGAATCAATCGGCGCTGAAATTTGCCTTGTATGCCCACTGTCATTCGGTCGAATGATTTGCCCATTTTTAATATGTTTGCCTGGTGTGTCCGCTTCGCAGAACCATTTGCCCGTTTCTAGAATTCATCAGTCAATCAACACTGATATCGAAAAGTCATGTGTTTGTTTGAAGACCTTGTCAATGCCATGTTAAATCATGTGATTTAAAAGGTGTGCAACCAACTGGTGAATCAGGTGAAATATTTGCATAGTGTGTCCACTCATTGGGGTGCAATTCGGCTCTGATTGATTCAGCCAAATCATCCGGCTAATGTAACCCACCACTAAATGTACTTGCAAAATTTTTGATTAATGGCCATTGCAAAACTAAATGTTACTTTGAGAATTAGGGTTTTAATTGTTATATTGTTGATTTAATAATATCTGACGAAAACAGTGTCAGTGTCGCTTTTGTTTATCTAGTAAGAACAAGTCCTTATCGGATCCTGCGAACTATTGTTTGTATTTGAAACACATGTAGGTTTGTAAAATTCAATAATTATGTAGATGACCATAATAAAGTTCATAATTAAAACAAACAGTAATAAACCAAATAAAGATCATAGATTTTGAGGAGATACAAACGGACTAAAGTCTAGCATGACTCAATCGAAAATAGGCCACAATTTCCTTCATTGTTAAACGCACTATTATGTTATCAATCTCAGATTACAAACCCCTACATGTATCGTGTTTCGTTCATCTGTATAATAGTTCAATAGAATAGAATAGGATATATTTGTATATTGTAATGTATATTGTATTATCTCTAATATAAACATGCAGCCACTATTTATGTACATGTATTCAAGTCCTGCATACCTTTCATAACCATATTGTATTTCTACAAATGACACCTCACTGACCTCACTTAATACTGGGTTGCGATGATCCTGTAAAAAGATCTACCCTCCTACTCTGTACTCGTGTGTCTATAAAAAAAACTAAACCTACACCAACCAATGTATTTACTTCAAATCAAACCATCTTAAAAGAGATACGTGACCCCAAAAGCGTTTTCTAAGGATTTGACCATGTGAAACAGGTCTTTGCAGGTTGAAATAAATGTAGCTGAAACCCGAAGCTCAACCACACCAAAATTCCCAAATACAATCGTAAAAATATTCATACATATGTACTGTAAGGTAAAGTTCCCTGCCAAAAAAACTACAAATGCAGCAAAAAGAAATAAATCTTTATATTTTGAAACCCAGCAGTTTTGCCCCATGTTTCTGAATTAGTTCTCTATCCCTGCCGGGAGCCTGCCATAGTTAAAACAACACACACATTGGTCTCATTTACCTCCTACCCCAAAAATTGAAATGAAACAGGGGTTAATCCTACTGAGCGTGCTAATGCTATGCAGTGTGTTATGAGGGATATTTTGTCAGGAAAGTGATGCTACTGCCTACAGTTATTTAGAATTCCAACTATTAAGGGTTCTTTTATATTCACACTAATGTGTAGACAGGATCTGTATGTTATCCCATGTGAGGTCCTATATACCAGACATGGGGGAACCTCTCTACAAAAATCTTTTAGGCCAAAGAAAGGATTGAACATGGGTCCTTCAGGTTAATGAGGCAACATCTTACTGCATCATCAGGTCTCCCGCCTTCTATTCAAAGACACAAACCTAAATTAAGGATTAACCTTTAACTACTATCTAAATATAACACACACATTCTTATACTTCTTTATTTACAACTTTTGTTCAAGTCAAGAACTACAGTCATCCATTAATAAACATTTTTGTCAATCAGCCAGGCCCAGGGTGGCTAACCTGAAACTTCTAGCCTTGAGCTAATACTCTCCATAATTGTCCCTCCTGCATCAAACAAATGAGTGCTTACCAACAGGTGAAGTTGTTGTATAATGGTATCAACAAGTTTCAGAATCAATGAGTGGATATTATTTACAGCTTTGTATTGACATTTACCTATCTATAAATATTTACTATGTACCTATAATGTGACTTGCACATAAGGTAAGGGTAGTACAATCGTAATTTAGTAATGTCAAAAAATATGGTTTCCACCATTCCACATATGAAGATGATCAGAAAAATGTAGAAAACATCAAAGACTGAATATACACAGAAGTCTGTGATGTAATTAAGAATGGTATGCCAATTCCTGTTGTTTGTTTGTATTATAAACAAATAGAATCTAATCTAATTAATATGGAAATCTTTGCTTTATTCCGGTTTTGTTCCTGGTTTTACTCCACTCCATAGATGATTGAAAGGAGTAATGAACAAGACAGCTGAAATTGTACAGATTACTTAATCTTCCTAATCTAACCAATTGTACATTTATTACCTTGAAGCAGAAGAGTATACCTCTTTGAAACATTGGTTAAATGACATCTGGCCATGAAAACAGTGTTAGTGTTTCTTTTATTCATCCATGGATTGGATTTTTAAAGTGCATCACTCAAAAGGACTAGGAAAAAGATGTGCAAGAGTCTTTCACCTCAAATAAACAAGCTTTATTCATTAAAGTATACCTCTGAGGCTGCACCTTTAAGTAAGCTGTAATTTTATAAACAAGATATCAGTTTTGTTTATATGTTCATTTAGAAACAGGGCATCCTATTTGTTTTATTCCCAAGGATAAATTATATAACATGTACCTTAATAAAAAAAACATGGATGAAACAGGATTACAGGTATAAAGTAACATACTGTGTATATACATGTTTGCATATTACTATTTCGGTCAAATTACTTCTCTCTGAACCTAGATATAAGCCATTAAATTTTAAGCTAGTCTCAGTCGTCATTATTGACGTTGGTATAACAACAAGGTCTTCTTGATTATCCAATTTTACATTTAATTACCCATCACAAATAATATTCAAATCCACTAAATATCGCAGGCTACCATCGAGAGTTAATTAATTATGGTCTGGATAAGTTAATTAATAATAACTTAGTGATAATAACTTAGTCTTAGATAACATTTCTGGCCAAAAGAAAGACCTGTAATAGGCAGATTTAGCAGATCTGGCATAATGCATGTTTAAGTGTGATAAATCTTTATTAATTGCCTTATTAAAAGAGTAACTGTGAAAAAATCAAATAAATCAATATTAACCCTTTAGCGCCGGGCGGTATCAGATTTTATACCACTAATTAACATAATCAACCTATAAAGTGAATTTTGAACAAATAATCTATCACCGTTTTTTTTTTATGACGAGAACGCCTATGGTATCTAATATAGTACCATACAGTGCTGCTATATTGAGTATATGGGGTTCACTGTGCTTTCAAAGATGGCAGAACCCATGATTGAGAAGTTTGAGTGTTTGACCAGGGAAAATTTGAATATTATTCAACAAAATAGTTAAGTTTACCCAAAATAAATATATCATTCATGTATATAAGAATACTGAGAAACTTAATAACCATTCACAGTTAATTTAATCGCTCGGTGTGTGGTGAAAACATGTGGTATTAAATTTGCTACCACGGGCATTTGATGATGATGTGCCATTGGCAAATTTTGCCATCGCTGATACGCTTACCCAGCCAGAAAACTACAAGTTGGAGAAAAAGCTGTTTCCACCACCACAGATATTGATCTTTAGCCTATCACAAATAAATATGATATCAAACCTGAGTTTTCTGATATATTTCTTAGTTGTCCATATAGTCTCTAAATGGTACCAAATTTGATACCTGTCCAAAATTTTGGACATGATTTCTGAAGAATTTTTTTTTCTGTGGATTAGGTTTATTCACACCCCAGGCATCATGAAAAACACAATTTGTAAATTTTTGAAGACCTCCTTCTTGGTTCAGGCTTTAAAGGGTTAATTGACTTACAGAATAGGTGTAAAATAATCAAATACATGTAAATCTTTATTAATTGATTCATTGACTGTTTAAAGTGTTTAATGGCTACAAGTCTTCGTATAAATTTAACATAATAAACAATTGCTGTTTTTACTGAAAATCCTGGCTTCAAAACCGTGTTGTGTTTAGTTAAGTTGTTGAAAACGTTTCTCAACGAAATGTAATCTAGCTAAGTAACACACCTCTAGCTAATAAAGACTTTAATTGTTAGAAAGTTTAGTGCTTAAAAGCTGTTTAAAAATTATTTGGTTTGGACCAACCAGTTGGAAATCATAAAAGTTGGCAGAATTAAAAATTCTCATTGTCAGTCTCAAAATGACCACAGTATTGTTAAACCTCATTCCGTTACCCTTATGTTAAATCACATTTTCAATGTAACACTAAAGACTAGTCAGCACCATAAATAAAAGAGAGAAATGGGGTTTAACATCCACTCGTTGCCAACTAATTCATTTTGGGACGAACATGCATAGCATTGTATTGTTTGATTGTATGTCAATAAATCGCTTGCAAGTGCATCATGTAGGTTTCTTTAGCTGTTGGAGGGAGGAAACAGATGGACCCAAAGAAAACCCTGGAGGTCGGAAACATGACCCAACCCCATGTTACATACAAGCGGGTAATCGAAACAATGCCACTTGACTCAATGACACGACTTATGATCTATCGTACATACTCGTTAAACCACCCCACTGAGTAGTGAGTACCGATATCAATAAAAGATCACCTAACACCAACAAATGGTTAACATGTATTTGGCACAGTAGAGGAAAGAATACAAATTATTTTTGTTACTGTTTAAAACAAAACTGCTAAATTCCCTGATTGTTATTATTTTAGGAATGTGAATCCATTCCCCCCAAAAATTTTGATCAGTAATTAAGCGTGTATGATGAACTAAAAATTTGTCGACACCATTTTATCTGTCTCATTTGAATCTGATCTGTTTAGACTCTTTTTAGAGTGAAGCAGTTTGGCTAAAAGTTTCATCATAATCCGTTTACATCATATAGTTATTATATAATCTCCCATAATGTATCTATAATCAAATAGTAAATAATCTATTTAAGTACATTTTATAGCAGATTGTAAGCTATATATGAAAAAATTGATATACTTTCGTCAAGTACATGTAGAGAGATTAAGTTAACACAATTGTTTTTATTTTAACAATTTTCAAATTCATCCAAATTGGACTATTGCCAGAAAAAAAGTTAGATTGCTGTTTTTTTTATCTTTTTGCAAAATACCTGATAATCACCAGTAACACCCAAGTTATTTTTGTATATTTTGGTTAACCTCAAGTGTTTTTTTTTCTGTCCTACATGTGCTTGTAAGTCTGGAAACGTATTAAAAAATTTCAGAAATAGCTCAACTGCTTTCAAACAGTACCAATATTCTGCTAACTCAACCTTGCCTTACCTAACCAAAATTATGAAATACATTTGCCACACTGTAGTAAGTGCAGTACATGTTCATATGTAGATCACTATACCAATCAGTCAAACTTTCTTTATTGGTAAGGTCAAACAAATTAAAATTAAGAATGCAATGTTGACTGCAAGGCTTGTTACACATATTTGTACATGTACCTATCTGTCATTGGTTCGGATGCTCTGAGGTGTAGGATAAACTGCAAATTTAACATTGAGGATATTTTTTTAGAACAGTTCTTTTCGGGTTTTTCTATGATCTCCAGTTTCTTCACACTTCTAAAGATCCCGCACATGTATCTTAAATCTTAAAATCCTGATTAATGTCAAGTAAACATTATACCACATTCCCCCTTTCCTTCTCAAGGTCACCAATAAATGATTGAGGCCTAAAGTTGAAAGTCACACATCATCTGTATTTTTTTATACAATAGATATGAAATAAAGTAACCTTGTTGAAGACAACAGTAGTTTATATCAACATCTACACATTTTTACATCAATAATAAAAGGTTTAAATGTGCAGCAGATATATATTCTATCTTTAATGTCTTCTTTAATATATACTACACCATCTGGTATTACAATATAGTTTGACTGCAGCTGTAGAATATATAAAAGAAGCTAACACTACACAATATAATATCAGAAGTCATTAACTCAGCTCTATTTCTTATTCCCAATGGGGGTCATTGTGGCTTAGTAAGAAAGCCACTGACTTGCTAACCAGCTAGGAGATCTCAAGTTCGCTCCCAGTGCTGGAAGAAACAGTTCCTCAGTATTTACCGCATGGTTTTCTCTAGTCATTAGTGCAGAATGGAGTTCCAGACAACTAATGTTTTCTAGTCATTCAGATGGGATGAAAAAATGATGTCAAATGTCAATTTAAGAACTCTTGACAGTTGAAATTTAAAATAAGATGAGTCCATATTATGCCAACATGTAATCCTGTTGAATATGCACAAGAGAGTCGTCACATATTATGCAAATCATACAATATGCAATTAATGGAGAAAAAGGATCATTTCTTTTTAAATTTCTAATACCGGTAATTCCTTTCAACGTTCATCTTTTTATATCCTTATTTTTTTGGGTATCTAACTTTCCTCAAGATTTATTACATGTACGGTATATAATTTCTTATTTTCACATTACATGTATGTAGCCTACTAACTTTATAAAAATGAATACCTATTTTGTTAAATGTACATGTATACTGTAACATGTAACCCATGATGGTAAATTATAGTAAATACATTGAATTGTTTAAACTAAGATGGCTAAATGCCTCAAGATTCATCTTGTTATAAATTGTTCATGAGAGATTTGGACCCTTTTCTTGGAATAAATTATTTCAATGGCATTTTGTAATTGAACTGGAGTATACAGGTCACAATTCTAATTCTATGGATAACAATTACCGCTTAAAACTGAGAGACGTTTCAACTAGGCATACCTAGTCAGCATCAACTGAGTATTATTGTGTACATGCATATATTACCTTGTCATATATTAACACTGCTTAATGCTGACTAGAGAAGCCTAGTCGAACGGCGGTATATCATTGCCTGATGCTGACAGCTGACAAGAGAAGCCTTGTCGAAACGTCAGTCACAATATTCAGTAATCGATTCCATAGAATTGTGACCTGTATGTTGTCTTGGATTGTGTCCACCGAGATGGTTACATCCCTTTAAATCACTGATAAATTGTTCCTGCGAGACACCTATGTTGGTAGATCACCAATATAAAGATAGTAAGCTGGCACTGCCAGGCAGGATACGCCCACATTTTCGAGAGATGGTTAGAGAACAAGCAAAATCGAAAGTGATTTTTCCTACAATCAAAGGCTATAATTCATTAAATTACAATTTGATATGCGCAAATATCGAAAAGAATCAAGATCTTTAGGTTATTAACATGCATTTCAAGTTTCATCAAAATCGAATTAAAATTGTGACCTATACTGGGTCCACAACCTTGATATACCATTTTTTAACAGTATTTGCGTACGAACGGCGGCCATTTTGTATGGTAATTTTGGTCCGATTTTTCCGAAATTTGAACTCAACCTTCCTTAGGGTGTAACGGTGATATTATCAAACGATTTTTTAAATCGGTTAATTATTGTAACCTCCAGAGGGACCACAAGCTAAACCAAGACGATTTTGCGTATAATCAGGGGCCATAATTCAGGAAGTTACGATCCGATATGCGCAAATATCGAAAGGAACCAAGATCTTTGGGTTATAACCATGCATTTCAAGTTTCATCAAAATCGAATTAAAATTGTGATCTCTACAGGGTCCACAACCTTGATATACCATTTTATAACAGTATTTGCGTACGAATGGCGGCCATTTAGTATGGCAATTTTGGTCCCATTTTTCTGAAATTCACACTCAACCTTCCTTAGGGTGTAACGGTGATATAATCAAACGATTTTTTAAATCGGATAATTAATGTAACCTCCAGAGGGACCACAGGCTAAACCAAGACGATTTTGCGTATAATCAGGGGCCATAATTCAGGAAGTTACGATCCGATATGCGCAAATATCGAAAGGAACCAAGATCTTTGGGTTATAACCATGCATTTCAAGTTTCATCAAAATCGAATTAAAATTGTGATCTCTACAGGGTCCACAACCTTGATATTCCATTTTTTAACAGTATTTGCGTACGAACGGCGGCCATTTTGTATGGTAATTTTGGTCCGATTTTTCCGAAATTTGAACTCAACCTTCCTTAGGGTGTAACGGTGATATAATCGAACGGTTTTTCAAATCGGATAATAATTGTAACCTCCAGAGGTACCACGAGCTAAAATAGGTGAATTTTCGGACAATCAGGGGCCATAATTCAGAAATTTACGTTCTGATAGGTGCAAATATCGAAAGGAACCAAGATCTTTGGGTTATAAACATGCATGTAAAGTTTCATCAAAATCGGTTCAAAATTGTGACCTCTATAGGGTCCACAAGCTAAAAATGTGATTTTTCGTACAGTCAGGGGCCATAATCCATGAAGTTTTGATCCGATACATGCCAATATCGAAAGCAGCCGAGATCTTTTGGGGATAAACCTATATTTCAAGTTTCGTCAAAATCGGACAAGAATTGTGACCTGTAGAGAGTCCACAAACAATTGTGGACGGACGGACGGACGGACGGACGGACGGACGTCCAGACGGACGGACGGACGGACGTCCGGACGGACAGGGGCGACAACATAATACGTCCACATGAAAATGTGGGCGTATAAAAACTATTCCTGTACTTCTTTTATTAATAAACATAAAAGTCAGAGGGCATATCAAGCTATTTCTATATCTCTATACAATTCCTGAATTTTATTACATCTTGCACTGCAATGTCAATCAAATCAATGTACCTTACTTCCTAGCATTCATAACCTTCCCTTTGGTGCCATTTCTCAGTACATGAACATTGTACCACTTACCATGTGCAGACAAGAACTCGTGAACGGGACAATCTGGATATAATGTGCTTTACATACATATGTATTCACACACAAAATTCTTATTCTCGGAAATCCATCTAAAAAACGATGAACATCCCACAGGGACAACACACTATTCTCTCATTCAGATACCTATCTGCTTTTTCGCTGTACATGTAAATGAGTGTCAAGGTTTGCTTTGGTACATTGTACCTTTATGTACAATACTTATATGTACAATTTACTCAGCAGGACTAATAATTAATAATTAAGCAAACCAATAAAAATATAAATAAATATACAAAATTATATCAAACATTAATACTTATCAACATTAAGGTTTATTGAATAGCACTCCAGCAGAGAGTTAAAGCCTAAAGGAGCTAAATCTCTAACATTTGGGACCTAAAAATTGACAAAATTGGAGTCGCAGCGCATATAATACTGTAATATGAATGTATATAAACTAATTTACATTCAATGGAGTGCAAATTTTATAGCGTCTGGTTATTCCAGTCTACATCCAGCTGTTTGATTTGGTGCAATGTGTCTAGCCCCATCCCTCCAGTCTCTAGTTACAACTGGGGCTGAAGCGCATTATGGTACACGATTTGTGTACCAATAGTAAAATGTTTATTTTGTCTTAAATAATGGATATCAAGAGCCTATCTTTTCCATGTAAGATCACAACATCAATGTTGATTTAATTTGACAAACAAATCGTGTTTTCAATGTTGAAGATTTTGGATGATATTGAGTTAGAGACTTAGCTACCGTACTTCAAATTAAAAACAATGAAAAGAATTGAAAGCTACATGAAGGTACAGGTCCTAGTACGTGAATTTATGTACTGAGGCAAACCACAACACCTGAACCACTACCTGTGAACATTGAATCTCCACTTTAAACTTTGTTTAGTATAATATTTCATAAAATTCACGTGTTTCACAGAATTGTATGATCTATAAGGAAATGATATTGTGTATCCTGTAAAATTTGACCACAGCTACATGTAAGTGGAATTTAGAATCTATATAAAAAAAAACATAGATATTAGATATGTACATATGCTCACCCATTACGCTTTGTCGCCGCACTCCACCCCCCACATGTGGTATCAATGAATGACCCCGTGAATGTTTCTAGACCATTGAATTTTGGCCCCAGGTTCATTTTTTTTTTAAAAGAATTAAAATTTGGCTGTTGTATTACTATTAGATTAGTGACCCTGTGAATGTTTTAGTCCATCAAATTTGGTCTCCTGGGGAGTTTGGGCTCCGGGCAAATTTGGGCTCCAGACAAATTTCAACCCTGTGTAAAGCTGGGTATACATGTACATGTACCGTACTACTACTAGTTTAAAATCAATGAAAAATCCATACACAGAGAACGTTGAGTCTTGCCTTACAAGGGCTTCCTTAAAATTTTAGAAATATATAAATGTACAGTATTGTCGTGAGTGTGTCACTACATATATGCAGTCCGCAGTGGTTGTATAATCTACATGGAGCCACACTGGCTTAGTGAGTAAGATGTCGGTTGCTAGCATGGATGTCCTGTGTTTGATCTTTGCATCGACCGAGAAGGTTCATCAGGATTTTCTAGTGTGGTTCCCCTTTTGTCAGTGGGGTAGCACCCTATTTTATTTCAGTACAGTTAATGTAATTCTAGACCTACCTATTACTTATTACACCCTATAGAAAACCGTAATACAAGCTAGGGAAAACTGTTATACAAGCTATTAACTCTTAACTGACCCAAGGCGACTTTTGTCGACAACTATAACGTTACCGTTTAGTACCCAAGGCGACTTTTGTCGACAAAACATGTTAGCCGAATGCAACGTTCCTAGCGTAATGAGAGTTATTTCCCTTATTAACAGACGTCTTTATCTTATTTGTTTACTTCCTGTTTGACATTTTGACAGTTAAAAATCTTACTGTTTCTCCTTGAAAATTATAATAAAACGGTGATATGTCTAGACCTCTACGGCAACGTTCTCCTAATGACGGATTACCATCCTTATTGAATGACAGTGATTCAGATTTTATCTGTGGTGTAGATTTTTATCGTTTTGTGTTAGGCCTAGAGAGTAGAACGTGATAAAAAAGGGGTAGGCTAAGTGTAAGTTAATCAACAAATTTCAATTACGGTAATTATATAAGCTTAAATTAAAAGAGATTCGATGATGAATGATTTTTAGTTCAAAACAGCCGAACAGAAAAATAGAAAAAAAAAATTATACACATGAAGTTTGCATGAAATATCTAAATAAATTTTTTGTATAAAATTTATATTTATGAAAATGGCGTTAAATTTAGATTATTTCATTCATTTACATGGAGGGTCTATTTTAAGTTGTTTTTTAATAATATGACGTTAAAAGTATATATACATTTTTAATACTATTTACCATTATGACGTGGGTTTTTATGACGTTATGACGTCAAACCTCTGGGTCGTTTAAGAGTTAAGGGATTACTGAACATCAAACTGTACTTTATCACAGCTCATTAATTAATGATTGTTCTGCTAGTCAAGTTAAGAGGAATATTACAAAGAACCACCTGGTTATTAAACTGGCCTGTACATGCACATGTATGTGATTTCTTACATTAAAACTTATAGGCTATAATATTGCACGCTGCATGCTTAACAATTCTTATTCACATTAACCATAAACCTGCTGTTACCTCAACCATAATCTTAAATCAATCACCTTCAAATATTTATTGATTTACAGTTTCATACACATTTCATTTTACTGATGTATGAAACTACATGTATATATCAGAAAGTACAGCCAAAACCATATCTGAAACATGATCTTAATGCACAATGAAACATAATGCCGATGCACATGAAACCTAATGTCGTCAATGCACATGAAACCTAAGTAATGTCAATGCACATTAAACAAAATCATACACAAACATTGTAATCCTCGTTTTTTAAAAATAAACAGAAATAATCTAATCATTTGAAAAATTCACAATTTTCAATTTAATTACATATTAAAAATAAATTAGAAAATAGAATATTTGAATTTAGACAACTAATTTCCATACATGTATCTTTTCTATGAAAAAATAATATCACATAATGTATGTAAGCCTACTGGTATGGTATAGATACATGTACATGTAAGTGTATGGGTTCACCTTTTTGCAATACACTATTTAAGTCACAAAGTCACATTTATTTTGTTATAAATTATTCTAAATTCTGACATATGTCTGTCACATTGCAATTACCAACATACATGTACATGGACACTGGTATATTAAACGTACATGTATACAACTTCTATGATAATGTATACGCATATTAAACATTTAAATTTGGTTTTCTTGTTACATTTTTAACTTACTTCAATATATTATTATGATACAAATCGTATTGAGATTGAGACTGTACTACATGTACATGTATCTTAAACACTGTGACATGTACATCCCTAGGTTGTCTATTGTGCAGTCGAAATAGATACATTAAGTTAAGATATATATATTTTATTTCTAAGATGTATTTGTCATTATACCTCAATTGAAAAAAAAATGAAAAGTGGTTCAACAACCTGCTTTTCTGCTCCATCCAGATTAATGAAGATGGGCATATACATGTACATGTACACCAAAATTTGTTATTATACCTCAATTGAAAAAAATAATGAAAAGTGGTTCAACAACTACTTTTCTGCTGCATACAGGCTTTTGAAGATGGGCAAATACATGTATGTATGCCATGCTGTTAACTCAGCTCTGAAAGTAGGTCTCATTACATGTACACGTGCCCTGTACTTTCAGGAACCACCCTATAATTGAATCCTTCTAAAAAAAAGTTTCGACCCCAGTCAATTTTACAGGGTAACTTTTTACTACTTAACTGCAACTGTCGGGCGTCAGTCTCTGGGAACTTCTGTACAATATTGTAAAGGAACACGCCAGCACAACATTCTGTTAAAAATATGTCCCATTCTGCTAAATGGCTTTAAGTGCATGTACATATAACTTGGCCATACATGTACATGTACATGTATTATGACGAAATGAAATTTAGGTAAGCAAGGAAGTTAAAAAGTTTCTTGGTAAAATTGACTGGGGGGGGTCGAAACTTTTATGACAAGGATTCAAGAGCATTTCCTGAACTACAGGGTGAGCGTAATGTCGCAATGAGACCTACGTACAGAGCTGAACCCTGCTGCACAGTGCTACAAGAATAAAGGAATACGTGGCAACATTGGGTGGATGTTTTGCATTGGGTGGATGGATCAAAATTTCAATTCTGGAATATTAAGACTTTTTAGTCTAGATATAATAGTCTAGACAATATACTGAGAAAGAAAAAACGTTTCTGCGGGGCTACTAGTAATGCTAATAAACACTGGTGACTGGTGTGCCGACATAAAAATCCTATAAAATTGATAAAAAGAATCTGTCTGAATACTACATGAGTACCGTACATGCATACCGGTACTACCGGTACTAATAATTTGGCAATAAATATGATGTTTGTAATATTAAAATCAAACATCTTGTCAAATGTAGGAGAGTCATGACAGGTTAAATTAAGCAAAGTTCTCCCCTAAACTCAGAACCTACTGACGTACTGTATTTAGTACAATACCGGTACACTGTATGTACATGTACGTACATGTCTTCTTTGCATAAAACACATTTCACTGAAATAACAACTTTACTACTGGTACTGATGATGTTGTGGCACTACACTATATAAGTTGTAAGTATGTTGCAGTCTTCTCGAATGTACGCAGTTTAAAAGTAAACAAAAAAGTCAAAAACTAAAAGTACAGGTAGTATATATTAATCTCAATATTTAGGAGAGTGACTTAGTTAATTTGCAGGGCTCAGTTCCTAGAAAATTCTAAAAGTAAGCACAAAGTCATGCTTCACTTTTACTTACGTAAGAATCTTATAGAAATACTGTTCCTAGAAAATTCTCAAGACCATTCTTACGTAAGCACAAGTCAAGTACAAGTCTAAGCACATTGTGACTGGTAAAGCTTACCATATACTGAGATTACAATGCTCTAAATTCATAAAATCAACTTTGGTATGCGAATTGTGTCATAAATTTGTCGTCTGCTTCATTGGGGTTGATTTGGATGCATTTGACATGTCCCCTACACACGTAATTATAAAATGTGCTAAAAGACACGTACAAACTAACTGAATAATTGTTACACATGTAGATCGCCTGATCTTAAAGTAGCCTGTATGTTTGTAGCGTATTGTTTAGGCCTACTAATTGGCAAATAAATAAATTGGTTTCAGGGTAGACCTATAAGGCCCTAGCTAGGCTAGGTGCGAAATTTCTTAATTTCTTTTGAAGAAGGATTTTCTCTGTCTTATAATTGTCTCTTTGGTACCAAAAGGTGTCGGAAATGCCGTCGAATAACTCTACGGTCAGCCGTCTTTTTGAAGCAGAAACAACTTTAGGTTGGTAAGCAAGCCCCTATACCTTGCTTGGGACTTGTGCTTAGATTGGCTATGTTTAAGAACGAAGTTGTGCTTAAGTTTATTCTTGGAACGCATAATAGCGTTCTTGTGCTTACAATGAAGTCTACTTAAAATCTAAGCACAAGATCATAAAGTTTTTAAGAATTTTCTGGGAACACAAAATAAGGTAAGTTTACCTAAATGCAAAGTCGACTAAAATCTAAGCACAAGAACATGCTTAAGAATTTTCTAGGAATCGGCCCCTGGACTCTTTATTGACTCTCGCGAAGGAAAGCTGACATGCGTCGAGACTGGCAGGAGCAAAAGCTCCCCTTAAACGTGAAGGACTGATGTTGACTTGTTGTATATATCATCACAATTAAACAATCTCCAATCTGTTGGGGATTTTAGTAATGGTGGTACTGGTATATCAACAATAGGGGTGGGCCGGTATCTAAAGAAGGGAAAAACCCACCAGTCTGTCTCTATAAATTTATTTAAAATACATTGCAGATCTATAGTCTACTTGTATGTCACATGTGTACTCCTGTACTATCTATACTAATACCTAAGTTATACTAGACTACTAGTTTTGTACTGTAAGTTGTAACTGTGCCTGTGTTGTGTTTAGTCTGACAGTGACAACTTTTATTTTTATAATTAATTCAAAAAGACACTCGACTTACCATACACAACAGGTCCCTGATCAAAAGTTCCTTCGGGGAGATCGCCTACCAGCCCTAATGTTCCAGAACCACCTAAACAAACACCTAATAACAGGGACAATAGAAAAGTCACATTTAATGTCATTTGAACCGATATTGACAGTGTCATCGGCGTTGGAAAATTCACACTTCCAAGATTCATTTTCGTTGTCTACAATACTTAAAGACGTCAAAATGGAGTTAAAACTGCAGATGCATGAATCATTTATCACTTAGACATCTCGATTTTCTGAAACACCTTTTAAGGAAACAAATATTCCGTTATTTTGTGTCACCGACTACATCAACTCCAATATAAATTCATGGCTTCCCTCCAATGGTTTCCTCATGGGTTATTTACTGTTACCTTTCCTCCCTCTGAAAATCAGTTTCACATTAAAACAAATATTAAATAAAAAAGTGTCTTTAACAGGGCATTTCACATGAAATGGTCGACATACGTCGTTGTCTATTAGAAATGTAATGAACAAAGGTGGAAAAGTTTGCTAAAATATGTTCTTTCATTTTCATATTGAAATATAGGTACAATATTGTGGAGGACGCTAGACTACAGGAATAGCCGATAGCGATCCATTTGTTTCAACGCGGTTGGTTAATAAAAGTCACGTGTCCAATATGGCAGCGCCCAGACCTGGTGAGTTGGCTAAAGAAAACAATAACAAACGGTGTTGATTAAAACTCCTCGGTGATTGTAGACTAATTACATGCATTATGAACCTACATCGCCACAGGCGCAAACATTAACACCATTGATAATAATAATAATCAACTACATTCGAAATTAACAATAAACCTGATGTAAATGAGGGGTTTATTTATTAGAAAGAAGAACTTTCTTTTACTTTAGAAAAGAAGTTTATTATTAGTCGTTGACCGAGGCTTATAATATTATGGTGGGTCGGGGGGGGGGGGGGGGCTGGACGAATGGTTAGCCGGTGAGCCCTGTATATCATAAAGCCTGTCATTGAGTCAACTGGCGAGGTTTCTAATCCCTGGTTGTACCTGGCAAAGGTCGCCTGTCTAACCCCGTGGGTTTTCTCCTGATCCTTGCGGTTTGCTCCCAGAGTCCCATTATAAAGACCCCTATGCGCAAGCGAATTATTGAAATAAAATTAAACCATTGAAAAAAAGACAGATCTGTGCCAGGCACCAGCAGGATTGTGCCTGAGTGACAATTTTTATCATAAAGCTTGTAAGCAAGGGAGCTGTCTCAGACATTTTCATGCTTATTCCTATCATTTTTGCTGGCACAGATTTGTCTTTTTTATTGATACTGACACACAATGAAAACCTATCACTTTTATTTATAAACGGATGATTGAGAGATAAATATTTTTTTGATAATGACAGGTAATGACGATCGTGGATGGAATGATCCTCCAATGTTTGACTATGTTGCCCCGATAGCACTTTCTAATGCTTCTTCTCCACGCCGAACCCAGCTAAACAAACGAGTGGCCTTTCCGATGTCAGGATCTAGTCCAAGTGAAGGAGGTAAGGATGTATTTTTTATACAGTAATTGTATTTGACTTATCTATGGTGAAGTGCCATTACTAGACATTGTATCATTGAGGGGAGCCACGGTGGCTCGCTAGCCTGGAGGTCCTGTGTTCAATTCCTGCATTGGCAGAAAAAGCTTGAATCAGGTTTTTTTGGAATGGTTCTCATTGTCAGTGGTGCAGGATAGGGTATCAGGCAATGGACAGTGTATAGTTGTTCAAATTTGTTGAAAAAACTGACGGGGGTTAATATTCAAATATTATAGCTACTCTTTGAAATAAAGATTCTCTGACCGTAATAATAATCTGAAATATTCTAAGACTAAACAAAACTTTATTACAAGATAACTCTAGGATAAGAGTTCATCATTCCATACTCTGAACCAGGCTTTTGTGACAAGAAGATACCATTGGTGAAGTTTTCTGAATGGATGAATTAAATTTTCAGTGGGTAAAAAATGATAATCTTCAGAACTAGCGAGGTTTACTCGAACAAATGATATGTATTTGATTAACGCAACTGGACATCGATTTTAAATTTATCTTAATCTTGTCTATTTTAGGTGTCCTTTTAAACCCAGAACAAGGTCCACCTAAGCTAGATGTTCAAATTCTCCCTCCAGCCACCAATCTTGACACACCTACGCCAGTACCGGTTTTAGTGCCTTCACTTGTTCCGAATCCTGGAACTGTGGAACCATCTACTGCCCCTCCAGCCTGCCCAGGTGCACAAACATTAAACTCTCTAGTCAGTAAATTAGAAATAGAATTAATAGATTTACAAAAATATATTTATGATAATCTCTTGAAAATGGTGGAAGAATTTAAAGACAGATTACAGGTAGGCACAGTTGATATAAATAATCTACATTTTTATAGCAGATCATCCAATTTAAGGGGAAAGCAATTGGTGATCAGTGGGTATTGTGCTGTTTCACTAATCAGGTAATCCTTTTGTTGGCCAAGAAAATTATGACAAGCCAGTAATCAAGTCTCAGATTATCTGATGGTCTTGATTTTCAATGGAAACACACCCTTTAATATTTTAATTTCAAAATGGATAACTTAGACTTTGTTTATTATTCTAACAACCTTGATTGACAATCAAAGCCTGATAAATTCGTTCAGAAACAAGTGATTTGACTAAAATTTGCAATTTATTCATTATTCATTATCTTATTTTGAACTATTATATCAAGAACCACAGCTCTTTATCAAAGTCTTACATAATGCATCTTTAACTGGTCCAAACATGTTTTTTTTATGGAGGAAACTAAGCTTTTTGAATAGGTGTGTTTTCATATTTTTCTAACCAGCTTTATTTCAAGGCCAGTACTCTTTCATTCATATTCATATCCTGTGCCAAAGTTTTATGTGTATTTTTAATACTTTAATTTCCTCAAACAGGGTTTATTTCCTTTCATATTCAATAGAAAAACAAAAAGGATTTAACTTTAATGTTTTAATAATAACTGTTTCAGGGTCGAGCTAGTGAAGATGTAAAACGAAGACTAGATGTTATGAATAGTATGTGGTCTGAAGGAAAACTTTCAGATTTAGTTCAATTAAAAGTAGGCAATCTCTTACAAGGTAATTCAGCTTTAAAAATATAAAATCTTGTTATATTAAAAGAAATAATGCATAAAAAAGTTATTGGGTCATCAAGACTAATAAAGATTAAACGATATAGCGGTCTTTAGTAGTGTTTAGGAATATGGAGGACTGGCAACCACCTACAATTAGACATCCCACAAGATTGGACAGGACACCCTACTCTTTTGTCGAGGAACTTTGTCTGCCAACACAGAAATTAAACCAGGGACCTTCTGGTAATTTATTGAGCCAGCTCAATGTACACTCACCAAACACATGGTCCCTTATTTGAAAATCAACAAAAGAGCTTAGATAGCTACATTCTGGGAACAGATGTGTGATAGCTTTCAATATTGTTTTAATTTTAATTTGATTTATACTTCAGCTTTAAAAGAAAATGATATTAAAACAGCGAATCAGCTTCACATATCTTTAATGGTAGACCACACAGCTGAGGTAAAATATGTATTATATATCCTGTATTAATAAAATTATGTGTGAAACTGATACCATTCATTCACTAATTAACCAAGCATTTTTGCTAATAAAATATGTTAAATTGTGCTAAACTAATGTGTAGTATGTATAGAAAGTGGTTAGAAATTATACAGAAGGTCTATAACTTAGCTGTGAACTATGGCACTACTGGTGTTAAAGTGTGATTAATTCTAATACCCATCACTACTAAATACACAAACTTTATTAGTCAGGTGTTAATCCCTTAGTGACATATATAACACCTACTTGATAACCACTGTCTGATTACTAATCATTTCATCTGACGAGTAAACACATTATACATGACATATTAAATGTTTTTATATATGTATATGTCAATTGATAATGACTTTAATCTGTTTGTGATCTATATTTTCAATATTAAATTTCATTTCTCGACAGTTTACATTCTGATTATCTTATTCTTTATCATAATCAAGATTATAATAATTTTGAAAGGAATCTATAGGCTGTGATTTTATTTACATAGGTGATTTCCCTACTTCATGATCTAAATTTTAAGTAATATACATAATAATAATACAAATAAAAATGTCCTAAAAAACAACCAAAGCTGCTGTAACTTGAGACTAGTAAATATTTCCTTGATCTAACTTTTCCAATGGAAAATTTCCACCCTTTTTGCTTGCATGCCACTTTTTCTTTTTGATCTATAAGTGAAGAAATGTGCTAGAGTTTACATTTTCTGCCAGATATTGGTGAATAGTCATGATTCTGCGGTGGAAAGATAACGAGTAATACATTATAAAAATCATGTACAAAAATCATGCCAGAGCCTATAAATTCATTTGAGGAGTGGTGTACAGGTGCAGATCCAGGTGGGGGGGGGGGGGTTGCCCCACCCCTCAGGCCCTGTGAGACTGGTGTATCTGCTCTTTAATTGATGATATAAACATGATTTCCGCATTGTCTCTGCCCAAGCAATGTGAGGAAGACTACAATAAACCACTTATGCATGCGGCACTCTCATGATTACCCTTTGCCCCTCGACAAAATCCTGGATACGGGCCTGGTGTAACACCCCCTTCAATATTTTTATCATATGATTGGGCTCTGTGGGGTTATAAAGATTACGATCATCAGAAAGATCAAAGGAATGGCAGGGCAAGGAATGGAATGGATTTATCATTTTAGATCTATGGCATTTTTTGGTATGGTGTAAAGGAGTTACCTCCCTTTAGTCTGCTTTCTTTTTGTAGGGAATTATTTAAAATTCGTTTTCTTCAGGTTAATCAGTGGATGGTGGCCATTAAAAGACTTATTGTTGAAAAACAAAATAGTTGCGAAGAAACAAACTCCGCAACTGATAATAATCCAGGAGAAACAACCCCATCTACTGTTCCCTTCTTTACGCCTTCAGCAACAGCCATTACACAGTCTGGAAGCATTGAGCCAGTTGAAACAATGCAACCTTCTGTAAAGGACCAGGGTTGAAAAATTTTCTACTTTCATTTTAGTTTTTGATATTCCTAAGTAAGTAGGGCTTTAATTGTTTCAATGGCATTTAGTAATTGAACTGGAGTATACAGGTCACAATTCTATGGAATACAATACTATATGCAGTAATTGTATTCCATAGATTTGTGACCTGTATATACGTAGTGCTTGCTGTATTTCTGGTGCAAGACAATTACTGGTTGTAGTTTGTATTTAGTTATTATTACATAAACAGGTATTTCTTTATGGGAAACAATTAAAGGTTGTAGTTTCCTTACAGTAATTCTTACGTAAGCATGTATTTCATGGGTGCCTATCCCATGATGTGTTTGTTTCTGCTTGCGACCGTATTGAGTGGGAATTGAAATGGCGTATCATTAACAAGTTTGTTACTTAACACGATAAACAGATAATCTCGCTGAACAACAATCATCGATGTCTCTTGTTTTTCTTCTCTCTTTCATTAGGGAGAGAGAGATAAATGGGGTTTAACGTCCACTCGACTCAAACTAGGTCATTTTCGGACTAACATAATATGGTTTCATTTTATTTCAATAATTCGCTTGTGCGTAGGGGTATTTAGCAGTGGGAGGAAACAGGAGGACACTGAGAAAACCCACGAGGTACAACCGGGGAATTAAAACCACGCCAGTTGACTCAATGACAGGCTTTATGATACAGCACGCACTAGTTTACCATTCGGCCATCCAACCCCCCTATTTACTTAGGAAAATGTTTTAATGATGTTAATAATCTTTTGACTACACCAGTTTGTTCTTTAATTTATTGGGAACACATATTAAAATTTTGGTTATTTTTTTTCTTTAGGAATAGGATTGAAATAATAATTTAAAAATAAAAAATGCATGTTTGCTCCTTTAAAAAGCTTTTAGGTTGACATTTTGAACAAATAATTGTTATTTGGCCAAATAACCCGTTAATTACTGAACATGGCATATGACAACATAATGATTAGCTAAAGATAAATTTGTGTTAACAGTGTAATAAATTTTGTTGTTTTTACCACGGTGATGGTTATCCCTACTATTTCTAGTCTCTTTGTTATTATCATTCACTGCACATGCTGATAACTGTAAAGTGTATCAAACATTATTTTCAAGTCGTCCAGTGAGGTATTCAGTAATAACTACTACTAACGAATGCACTGTATCTCAAGTCATACAGACAAATTATTCTGAAGTCTCAAATCATGTATTTTTTAGACAATATCTTAATTTTTCCAACTTAATCCATGCTATAATATACTCAGATTGATTATTTAATATCTAATTAAGGAAACAAAACAGAGATATCGGAGGTAGTTATTGATATCCCAGGTTTGGATTCATTTGGATGGAAAAGAGGTCCATCGAAATTTTTTACCTAATTCTCAGCGGTCTGTACAGGATGCAGAAAGTTGTGAAATTTTAAATTTATCATATCTTTGTAAATACTGAAGAGAAATGACCTATTCTTGGATTGATGTGCTTTTATAGATTGTTTTCATATTATTATAGTTTGTAAGGGATTTTAAATCTCTGAATTAATTGTCAATGTTATTGTTAAACAGGATAACTCTAAAAAGTATCTTTATTTATATATTATTTCTGTGATGTACTTAATTTTTATACGCCCACATTGAAATGTGGTCATATATTGCCGTCGCCCCCGGCAGTCCGACGTCCACAAGCTATCTAGAGGCTAAAGTTAATATCGAATTGACTTTAAATTTATACACAGTGTTTAAGGTCATGAGACGAAGAAGCCTATCGATTTTCAGTGATTTCCGATAATTGCTATCCTTGATCACTTCAAAAAATCTTGTCGACGCTCTAGAGGCTAAAGTTAATAACTGATTGACTTTAAATTTATACACAGTGTTTAAGGTCATGAAATGAAGAATCCTAGTGATTTTTTTAGCAATTTCCGATAATTACTGTCAGAGGTATGGCCCTTGATCACTTCAAAAATTCTTGTGGATTCTCTAGAGGCCAAAGTTAATATTCGATTGGATTTAAATTTATACACAGTGTTTAAGATCATGAGACAAAGAAGCCTATTGATTTTCAGGGATTTACGATTATTACTGTCAGAGTCATGGCCCTTGAACACTTCAAAAAATCTTGTGGACGCGCAAGAGGATAAAGTTAATATCCGATTGACTTTAAATTTATTCACAGTGTTTAAAGCCATGAGACAAAGAAGCCTATTGATTTTATGGCCCTTGATCACTTCAAAGAACTTGCGGATGCTCTAGAGGCTAAAGTTAATAACCAATTGACTTTACACAGTGTTGAAGGTCATGAGATGAACAAGTATAGTGAGTTTCAATGAATTTTGATAACTTGAACAGCATGGAGGAGAGAACTTTATCAAAGCCAAACAAATTCGAATGCTTTGTTACTTTTAATCAGATTTTAGTGTATTATATAAATGTTTAATTACCCAAAAAGTAAAATTTGTGACAACTTTTGTTTACTGCCCAGACGATTTAGCTGCTGTGGGCGTTTCCTTTGTTGCCTTGCAACCTATTTTTATAAATATCATGAAGTATTTGGAGATAAGATATGAAATTATTAATGTATTTGTGTTATTTAAAAGAATAATATCTTTGATAGGTATTTAAAGGACGATTATACAATAAAACCAGTTGTTGTGGATAACATAGATATTGTTTATTATATAATCCATAAGAATTGTTATACCCATAGTTTCTTATTCCTATTATCTATTATATATTTTAAGCAGAATATAGAGAGACTGACATATGGTTCAATGTTATTTCAATAATTCGCTTGTATGTAGGGGTCTTTAGCAGTGGGAGGAAACCTGAGGACCCTGAGAAACCCTGCAAGGTTGGACAAAAGACCCTACATCTTCTCAGGTACAACCAGGGATTCGAAAACCACACTAGTTGACTCAATGACAGACCTTACGATACAACCCACACCCTCCAACCCCCAAGCAGAGTACATGTAAAAGTAATTTGATTAAATGATGCTTTATAATGTTCAAGTAGTCAATGGGTGTCATCTCTTTATTTTGAGGTTGGGGGGGGGGGGGGGAGGGGGACATAACCCTATTGTTGTCTTCTTTTTTCAGTCCAATAATAATTATTATATCATTTTGTTATTTTATGGATATATTGTTGTATATTTGTTTTAAGAATTGAAATATAGGCATGTTATATTACACAGCCTAGCACTGAAAAGTTTAATGTATTTATGATTTGGTAGTTTATTAGTAGACAAGGGTTGATACAAAGGGCATTAAGGGATTTGGATTTCTCAGGAAACTGTCCAGTCATGGTAGCTGGTAGGAGACTGCAGAGTTACCTGTATTCTTTAGCAGTTGTTTTTAATTAAGTGTTGGGTGTAATTGGTAAAACAATTAGGAGAAAGGTAATAATTATGGAGTTTTTCGATTATTTGTATAAATCCCCTTGAATTTATAAGCAGGATTGCTATAAAACATTTATAAGATTTACCTCCCTTTATAGTTTATTTATATTTTATAGTATGTATATATTTAATAATATATGAGGCTTTAATTATCTTTGTTTAGACGTTTGTAACAATGCAAGGAATTGTTTGCTGAAGACAAGATATAAATAGTTCACTTTGTTCAATAATTTAAATAACACCATTTTTATTTATCTAAATTTCTGGTAGCAAACCAAACTGTCTGTTTCTACACAGGTAATGTAGACCTGAGATTACACGCAGATGTATTTATAATATTAATCATCTAGTTATATGAATAATATATTGATAATAAAGATGTATTATATTATATACTCTATCATGTCGTTCTGTCATGTTTCCTTATTCTGGGACCATTTATTACCAGTACCACATAGCAAAATCTCACCAGAGGGCGGGTCATCTTTTCCCTTTGTCATATAATAAATAAATGTTAAAACAGGAAAGACCCCTGCGCGATATCATCTTCGGTGGAAGCGGACGTTAAACACATACACTACTTGCATTAATTCCCCAAAGTGAATGTAGGAACTGTTAAGCCTACGTACCCCTTTCTTAGATAGTTTGATGGTAAAAGCTGTACACTCAATTCCGGGCCCGTAGCCAGCTTATAAAATTTTTTTTAAAAAAGGGGGGGGGGAGGGGCTACAGAATGCTTTGGAGGGACTGAGGATGTGGCCAGCTAAGAAATCATTTTTGTTGACGAAATATTGGGGGTGCTAATTCGATTTTTTGCTCCCGGTGTTGGCCGGGAAAGTTCATCGTGATTTCCCGGCGTGGCTTCCACTTGTCATTTGTGCAGGACGAAGGGTCTGACAAGGTAGCTGTCTAGTCGTTCGGATAGAACGAAAAACCTAGGCCACGTGTACATATTGGCATGCACGTAAAAGATCGCTATTCAGTTGGACTTCGATATAAAGGTAGGCCGTACCGCCGCTGTCCGGGTAGAATTTCCCTCACAGCACACCATATGGCGTATGTCCATCTTCATTAGCCTAGTCGGAGGCAGAACATAGGACGTTAATCTCAATTTCATTTCATTTTTTGTTTGTTTTAGAACTGAATTTTTTGTCATCTCATCCCTCTTTATATAGATATAAATCGAAATGAATGGAGTTTAACTTGCTACTATTCTGCTCCAATCGAACACCCGACCTCCAGGCTAGCGAGCTAGCGTGGCACCCTACATATAATTCAATAATAAAACAAACATAATTTATTTGCATAGAAATATAATTTTTAATTTGCGACTTGTTTTTCTCTATAAACAAGACATAATATCATTTTAATTATATGGACAATATTTGTTTTTAAAAAATATTTACATTTGTTTTGTATAATAAACATATATTTATACTAATTTGTTTTACATCAACCCTTTCTGTACACAAACAAACCAATAAATAAACAGTAAAACAGAATTATAGGCATACATATAACATACTTATCTAAACAAAACATATCCATATTATTACTGCTTTAATATGTCATATAGGATAGTATAAGGTTACAAACAGAAAAAAATGACATTAAGCCCAGTCCACACTGTGCGATTTTTTGTCGGGAGTATTACTGAAACTTGAGGAAGTAAAAGTACTAACAAATTAATAAACATATAACATATAAATAAATTGTCCCGAAAGAGACGGCTATGAATATGATAAAAATCGAACAGTGTGTATTGGGCTTTAAGATTAAACATAATCCTCCTGTGTATAGAAAAAGAGTATACATTATACATCTAGCAGAGTAATCCATATGCAAAAACAAAACAAAACAAAAAACACATATAATATTGTACACGTGTATGTCGCGTGTTACGATAATGTAAGCTGTGGTCCCACACAAATAGAATCATTTTCACGATGATTACACAAGTAACGATATTTATAAACTATCGTGAATTTTTATCTTTAAATGGAATGTTGCGCTTGTTGTGCCTTCAGTGTTGACGCTACGTAAATAATAATATACATTATGGGAGATTAGATAAAGATCTGGTATTCTCACTATAATCTTTAAAAACTACATAATGTAAAGGGGTTTGCTGAACAATTCAGTCAAATTGATCTACTCTGAACCGAGAAGTTAGCGATTTGATATTGGCCTAGAAACGATCATCATTGTTTCGATTATCCATGATTATATCATTAATGAAAGTTGAGCTACAAATTGGATCCTAATCTAGTAAATATTACAAGCTAGCGATGACATCAAGAGTTGATTATGGTCTGGCTATGTTAATTAATGTCTAATTAATAATTTAGATAACATTTCAGGCTTAAAGAAAGACATGCAATAGGCAGATTTAGCTCTAGCATAATGTATTTTTAAGTGTTCACACGACTTCAAGAGTTGACTTTACTAAAGAATTTACACCACTTTAAGATTTTACACTGTTTAATACTAAATTACGCTCATAAATATTACTGGCGTGAGCATGAGACGGTATTTCTAGTGACGTGAGCATGAGACGGTACTTCTATTGACGTATGCATGATACGGTGTTTCTAGTAACGATTTGCCAATCTTTAGAATAGAAAAAACGTTCAATATAAAACATCATCATATTTACAAGTTTTTATGTTTTTTTTAAAAAAATGTACAAAAACAGAAGAAAAAAAAAACAACAGAAAAACAAGTATCGACCGGAATGAGAAAATCCGTGTGTTCAGCAGTGCACTGTATTATGGCTTCCGAAATATTGTGTTATCTAAAACAATATTTTATTAATAAACATTTATTAACAAAACACATCTAAATTGACAAAACTGAATACAAATATTATTCCAATCACATCTTGCCGCTCAGAAAATCACAATCTTTAGAATTCCTCCCAATAAAAACAATCTTTCGAATTCCCCCCAATAAAACAATCTTTCGAATTCCCCCTAATAAAAACAATCTTTCGAATTCCCCCCAATTAAAACAATCTTTCGAATTCCAAAAAACTAAATAAAAATGTTACTATTTGACAATTTTTGTATGAGTGTCTCCCGAGTTAGGAGCCTTGTTTTAATTTTTAACTCCAATACCAATTACAATTTATAGATATTACCCTGGGATCTTTGATTGTAGGAGTAATCAGACGTGGTACCGCTACTAAACTGATGACGTCACTTAACCAACCATTCACATATGAGTTATGTACTGAAATATAAAATAAAATCTGACATAAGCTAACTGAAACAAAAGTGACAACAGTCATATCAATCATGCTAACATTATTAATATCCATAAATAATTATTAGTAATATATATTATGTTATTCGTTTCTGTTAATATTAAATTATCTGAATAATTTTATCAGCCATTGCATGATCTTAATGAATATAAACAATACAAAAATAACTGGGTGAAATTCATTCCCTAGGCTTTCAATTAAACTGATATCAAAAGTTAGAACAATAAATTAAGAAAATAAAAAGATCTGGAAAAGAAGTACATTTAAAGGAACACAATATCAAAGGGAAAAAATGGTAGAATGTCGGGAGAGAAGAATGATACCCAAAAGACAAACAAAATGGCAGATAATATAGTTCTGAAAAAAGAATCAAGGGAAAAGAGAAGGATACGCAAAAGAAAAACAAAATGGCAGAAAATATAATTTTGAAAAAGACATACAATTCAAGTGAAGTAACACAATATCAAAGGGAATAGATGGTAGAATTACAAGAGAGGAAAATGATAGGCCTACCCAAAAGAAAAACAAAATGGCAAAAAAAATAGTATATAAAAGTTCTATTAATTAATAGAAGCGTCGACAACATGGAATTGTTTATACTTAAATATAAATTAGATTGATAACAATATTTTCTGATGCCACGATTTTATATTTGATGTAAATTCTAGAGTTCCCAGTTCAAAGATATTTGATAGCATAATCAGGAATAGAATGTATTCCCACTGTTGTAAGAACCCAACAATATAGGAGTATATATAGTTTACAATAACCGAGAGGATGGGGAGGGAAACGGAATAGTAAAGCAACATATTTGTAACCCGGGGTATATAAATATCTGAAAAGTAAAACAATGAGGGAAAGGGAAACCTGGAATAAGAACACATAAAAGATTTGGCAAATTGAAAGTAGATCTATTTTATTAATTAATCAAACGATTATAGTTAGTCCCGAAATATCCTAGTTTTTGTCGAGTAGACGCCAAACCCATTTATCTCTACTGTACATGTATCTGTATCGGGATGATTTTTTTTTACCCCGTTACTTTGTTTGGTTGAATTCGAAAAGCTGAGAAGGAATCCCAAAATTGTGTACTAGTCAACAAAAACGATTTATTTTCAATTAGCCGTAAAACACATACATGTAATACAGAAAACGAAAGAGAACCAAGGAATTGAAGTGAAATAAAGAGGAGGTAGAGGTTTCAGTGATAAAACGACATTTTGTTTACAAACCATATAGGTTTTAACTTTTAACGGATAATAAAGCCGTATCTGCCGAACTTTCTTCCTCGATAGTATCTAATTTTGGTTGCTGAAAATATTAGTCAAGTAATCCATGCTTTTATACACATAATAATTAATACCGTTAGTCATTAGACAAGCAAAAACAAGCACATTACATTCTATATGTATGCTATAGTTAGAGGTACTTAACAGTGTTTCAGAGATATCTGCGACATATTCGTGATTCCACTAGCAAAATCTTTGCAGCGCCAGATTAACCACGGGACGAGTAGGGTCCAGGCCCAAGGGCCTCCCACATAAGGGGATACCCCCACAAACATGTCAAGTTGCGCATGGTCGGACCGAGGACTCCATCTGCTGGTGGCAGTGATGGAGCCCTTCAAGGCTCTCCATCGGATCTCCTCGTTATTTATCACTGACCGACTTCAATATTAGGTATAGTTGCATTCATATGTGTGGAATAATACCGCCCAAGTACTAGTCACTTGTGTTAGGTTGGGGCTCCCACATGCTCACGGATTCATGGCCTCGACCATGGTTATTCCGGTACTGATTCCTTTGGACATCTACCACTGGCCCATTGTCTTCCCACACGTAGTCGCGTTTGATTAGTGAGTAAGACATTATCTCGATAACAGAGAAGTCCCGTATTCGACCCCGGTGTTGGCCGAGAAAGTTCACAGAGATTTTCCTCCGTGATTCCACTTGTCGGTGGTGTAGGACGGAGTGACTACATAAGTTTAGACGGTGTCAGAGTTATGCTACTTCCGGTTCATGGCTATATCCGTACCACGGCATGTCAACCGCTTGTATGGTATAATTTACAATACAGCCTTATTATTAGATTACATTATATTAGTATATTATATTTCTCTCATGACATCTGGTCTACTAATGTTAGCCTACCAAGACCTAATAATTTAATAATAAAGACTTACATTGTCATCTGTTGCATTATATGTCGATTCTTTGGCTGCTGTAATGGCGTCTAACACAGTTAAATATATTTTATCATGATGTTTCTCGAGAAAATCAGTCGCTTCAAATATCCGCCATACTTCATCTGTAAACAATATATATCTTCTATCATTTAATGTTATGGCAACATACATGCGCAATATAAATGGTGTCATTTTTCCGAATGGCAGCGCATATCTACAACTACCAAGGATCTTTTATTTTCATTAACAATTTGTAAATGGATCTGATAATTTATGTCTTTAAAGCGTCGAGCACATTTTCCTTGATAAAACGGTCGATGTGACATGCGCAATAGAAACCATGCATGGTGAATACAAAACTCACACGGGAATTCGAACCCGGCAAAAATGTTCTAGTTGTAATGTGGCCTTTTTTTTAAACCGATATTTAAATCAGATACTTAATAGCGACACCACAAGGTTTCTGCCCTTGAGCTGAACAAAGACGTTGATGATTTTAATTAATACAACTTACCCCTGACACCACTGAGAAGTATATTTATATTTACACCATGGAAGTCAGCGATCAACTGAAAAGACAAGGGTAGTAACATTAAAAACCGTGCATAAAATAGCATTTACATCTTTCGATTGGAAATAATGGCGAGTATTCTTACTTTCGGTGCTTAATAATTATGGGGATTGGGGAGATATACCACCGCGTGCAGCAGAGTACCCATTTTAAGTTTCTCAGAAACACATATTGCATTTCTCTTTCATCAGATTGCTATCGCCTTATCAATAACCCGCGCCGCGGATACTTTACAATCCCGTAGTAGGTACTTCGGTCTTACTGGCCACAACCAGAATATCTACAGCAGGAGTGAACAGAGCACCCAGCCCCCCTTAGAATTACTCGTTATGAATTCCTTGCGAAGATTTTGCTATCATGGCGAAGGCGCAGTGAGACATTCGATGCGTTTCCGAGGACAGAATAAATTGACTTACTGTTTTAAGAATTTTAACACCAACAGGGTCAACAAAATGCATAGCGGAACAATCAATAATAAGATGTCTGAAAGGACGAGGATCATTTGGAGGGTATGATTTAGCGTTGACAGTACTGACACTACCAACACTTATATAAGAATCAATAGAACCCAGACTAGAACGTTCCATCTGTAATCTTATAGCGGCATCAGGTAGTAAATCTTGTTGACTAACAGTACTATTTTTCTGAAAAGAGAAGTCATGACATTATGGAATTGGTTTACACGATAGTAAATGACTGTTGGGTGTCGTATAGGAAACAGCGCAGCATTTACTGTCCAACAAAAACCTCTAGGGACAAACCGTAGGCCTATAATCACAATTCAAGAAATTTAGCGATTGAATTTTGGGCCTAGCCTCGATCATCATTACTAAAGTTGGTAAGATAAATAACATAGTCTCGATTATCTATTTTTTGATTTAATCATCAATGAGCTTTGAGCAGCAGATTGGATTCTAATCCAGTAAACATCACAGGCTACAGATGACACTGGGAGTTGATTAATGTCTACTTAATAGTTTATACAACATTTCAGGCCTAAAAAAGACATGCAATTGGCAGATTTATATCTTGCATAATGTTTAAGCTTACTATCACATAAGCACATACCCTTTACCGATATAGACTGAAAATAATTATATATATCACCTGTCCAATATCCGCTTTAAGGTCGCCTTCTTCCAGCTTTAATTTTTTAATAATTTTTCTAAGTCTTTCAGGCTTGACTTTGGTTACTTTATAAACATTACTGACAAACAACTCGGCATTAGCATAATACAGGGGAGAGTTGAAACCAATCACCATAACACCTGGGACGGGCTCAGTCTGGAAAATATTTCACAATTTAAAGCATATAAATAGCAAGGAACCCTAAAACAATTTAAACATGGAATACCTTATATGTGTACAAATCACAATCTGGATTATTATGGAGATTAAAAGATTCATTTTTATTACTAGACTAAAACATGGGACTAAAGCGTTGTTTCGCTTTCCCCTTCGGGTCTTTAGCTGTGCCCCCCCCCCACACGCCCATGTTATTTGAGACTAATATATATCGAATGAAATACAGTTAATTGCATGTATCTTACCTTTTCATAATCGGAAGCTCTTTGTAATACCTCGACATCAGATACCCTTTCTAATGATTTTGGCGAAACCCTATAAAATAATATTCATAAGTAAAATATATGATTGAACTATGGTGGATCGTATTAGCTGTATATAAACAGTGCAGTTGCAGGCGAGAATCGTGCCATAACTGAACAGAACACACAAGAAAAATCCGCGGATGAATCGCATCCGACTCATAACACACGGACATTGATAATAGTTTAAATCAGGCTCCATCCGTACAGTTCCGGACTGACATTGATAAAAGACTGTCTTAAAATGAAAACAAATAATCCAAAAAATTAAAACACAGGAATAGGGAGCAATTGCGAAAACATTCGTTTTGTAACGGGGAGTGGATGGGCTGGAGTAATCGGAGAAACCATGCAGGGAAAATCCGGGACATAACTCGTGAGGTACTCATTATTGCGCGCGGGTAAGCCGATCTGAGCGGGATGCGATAAGAGTTTAATGTCCGAACTTTGGGACTCCACCGAAAATTCATAATTTTCAAATATTGCAAGATATCGCATTGGACATGAATATAAGAGCAGTTATACATTGGCTCAGATAATTTATGTGAAATTTAAAAGTAAAATAATATAGATTATACTTACATCTGAGTTCTGATGACAACAGTTAAGAAAGAGAAAACTATACCAATAGCTAAACCATAATCAACATGTAAGACAACCACACATAAAAATGTCACTAACCATATCGCCTGAAAACAATCAAATCAAAATCAATAAACGTAGGCCTACTCCATAATATCAATCCGGCAAACTTTCAGATCACCACCCCTCTGAGGCCCCCCAATTTAAATAAATGAGAATTACCCAATAGTATTATCTTATTTGATTTAAACTATCAGCAACCAATTACGTAAGAAAACATACATGTATGTCGTTAACTTGACAAAGGTGGTACTGAAAACATTCACAGATTCACATTCTACAATCAATGTAAAGGGGAGATTACGTCATGATTGACAAGACTAAACTTACCACATCATATGGAGATATATTAAAGAGCTTAGGTAATTCTAAGATCTGTAGGAACATACTTCTTAAAGCGACTATGATTATAGCTGATAAAGCACACTGGAAAGAAACAAAATAGTATTCGTGAAATTCTAGAGCAACTGCATACTTTTTGTTAATTTGAAAAAAAAACTTTACATGGAAAATGAAACACACAGGTTGAAGCTTCAGATTAATAACGCAAAGTCATTTACTTCCCTTGCCACGTGGGAATATATGGTCTACATCAAACGTTCCTTTCTGTGCAAGATATTGGGATTTCGGACCCTTTGCTAAACTGCAAGCCACTTTAATATAGATATTTTTAGCCTACCCGTATCAAGTCCATAAAAAAGGATTACACCCCGTATCAATGAATTTCAAGGGAAATGGTAACTTACTGTCTGTTATTAATACATAATTAACTAAAGGCAAAATTTCAAAACAATTTGGATTGTGCAACTGTAATACAATAATACAAATAACTGTAACTGGCAGACGTAATACTTACATTTGGCAAGGACTCGAACAATGGTCCAATAAACAATATCACAATTAATACAAGACAGGCAGAGAAGACACTGGTTAACTGGAAAATAATATGAAATAAAATATAATATTATATACAATGTAAGTAAGATATATGAAATGTAAATACTGGGGATGTGGTACACTATTGGTTTCAGCTAATTGTTGCGGTTGAGGTTGAGGTAAATTATATGAGACGAATTCAATTACTGAGGTCAAGTTACGATATTGGGGATGCAATACATTTTATGGATGAGGTAAATTATTGTGGATAAGGTAATTATTGTGGCTGAGGTAAATTCTTAAGGACGAGTTAAATTATTGGGGATGAGATAAATTATTAAGAACGAGTTAAATTATTAAGGTAAATTGTTGGGGTTGAGGTAAATTATTGGGGATCAGGTAAATTATTTGGATGAGCTAGGTTACAGGGGATGAAGTACATTCCTGCGGTTATAGAAAAATCAGTATGGATGAGCTCAATTATTAGGGATGAGATAAATAATTGAGATTCATTGAGGAGAATGTAAAATTATTGGATGTGGATGACGTAAATTATTAATAACGGTAAAATGTTACCTGTGTTTTACCACCGGCAGAATCCTGGACAGAACTTCTTGATACAGAGGCAGCTATTGGATAACACGAGAAAAACGACCCAAAGAAAGAGCCAAGTCCATAGGCTACAAATTCCTTTTAAAAAAGAGAGAAGGATAATTATCAATTTGTTTTGTTGGGATTTTGATACAACAAGGGTCCTATGCTTATTGATTTGCTTAATATTAATATGAGATATCCAGGTATGGAATATCTGAAACTAAGATTGTGATCTTGAATATAGAGCGATCAACATTCGACCGAGCAGTTTCATTAGATGTACTTACATTTCATTCCAAAGACGCCCGTGGGAATCGGGATTTAGTGTTAAACAACTAACGGCACGTTTTCGTGCGACATAAGGATATTATTTAAACTTGTATCCTGTCCTTTAAGATATTTATCAATAAAATGAAATGTGCCAATGAGGAGGGAATATCTTTATTTGCCATTAAAATGTCTTTAAACCAAGACACAAAGACCGGTTGGCCCCAACTGATTCCGCTCATTAACCAATTTTCCATTGGATACAAAACAGGCGATTCTAATGTGAGTTATCGCCCTTATCATACATACAAATTTGACATTTTGACCTAATCGTTGGGGGGGGTATTTTGTCCTTGGATACAAGATAAATTATGAATGAAACGATGATAAATTAGATACTTACTTTGTTAGAATCTATGTCGTAATGATGTTTTTTAGCCATAAGTGATGCTAGCGATACAGATTGAGCAAAAGCTATAATAGCAATAATAATACAATCTACACTATATTCACTAACACGGTCTAATTGAGGCAAACTCGGGCTCGGCATTCTACAAAATATACAAATAATATATCATTATGCTCAAATTCGGGCTCGGCATTCAACAAAATATACAAGTTAATATATTATTATGTTCAAACTCGGGCTCGGCATTCTACAAAAAATACAAATTATATATATTCACTGTTCATAAGAGAATTTAGTGTGGCAGCCTAGGCTCTCGAACTCCAACGAAGGAGATACTAATGTTCACCTTTATAGCAAGTTGCGGGTATTTCCTTGAATAATAAAAGTGGACGCCTGTCAGCATATATCAGGGGCCTCACAGCAGTAGCCCCCTTTAACAGATCCAACATTAGAGGTCCTGAGTGAAACAATGAATGAGGTGTTTTTAATTATGGGAACAACAAGGAAAGACAGTATTGGGGGTAACACCCCCCCCCCCCTTTAGTGCTAGGCATTACTAAGCCATTTAGGCTGATTTTAAAAGACGTTGTTTAACGTTTTACCCTTAAAAGATGCAAAAGAAACCAACGCAGTTTGGTTCAGTAATAAATATTACAAACATTTTCTGAGTCTTGTAATCAGTGTGTTTTCATATTTACTGGTGGGAGGATAAATGATTTCTTTTTAAATTCGACAAACACAGGTTATGCAAGCCAAATGTGTCGAAAAATCGAATTTGACAAACATAAATCAAAAAATGTATTTTTTATAAATATGGTGACGAGCATTTCTTTCATAATGACTGCCAAATTTGGTAATATTATAATGCCATATATCGTGGTTATGTACGCGAAATGTGCGGAGACAAATGGTGTCGGCCATTTCTTTCAAAATGGCTGGCGAATTTGGTCATATAATGCCATTTTTTTTAAAAAAATCATAAATTTGGTAGGTCTGATAAAAGGGCATCTCATAAGATACGTAAGATATGACTTTTGCTATGTATTTTATAAGGTTTTAGATGTCTCTAAATTTAAAGATACATTCTGAAAGTACAAAATGGCAGAAACGCCATTTTTCCTGTTGGATATTAGATAGTGTCTCTAAACCATGATGTTGTACCCTGTAGTTCAGATTGATTCTTTAAACCGGGATGTGTCCTGTAGTTCGGATAAAGCATCTCTAAATAATCCCGTAAACTGTAGTTCGGATAGAGTCTCTGCACCACGATGTACCCTGTAGTTCAGATAGTGTCTATTAACCATGACGTACCCTGTAGTTCAGATACAGTCCCTAAACCGTGTTTACTCTGTAGTTTGGATGCAGTTCGTCAAATTAAGATGAATTTTACGCTATATCATTCCCGAAATAACAAAGTTTTGTCTTAAATGAATATTATGTAAACGCACTTTAAATATCTGGATGCGACTACGTGAGAGAATTCAAGGTACATTAAATAATAAAGATCCAGTTCTAGTTTTTATTTACACACAGTTAACCACCAATAGATGTTCTAATGACAATAAATCATCTAATTTATGCAGCTTGACGTAAGACTTAAATATAAATCGACACAGGTGGTTTAACTTGAATAGACATTTTATTTATCTATGCTGCGCATATCACCTTGCAGCTCAATCACATAATATTTTTTTAGTTGATGTTCATATCGTCTTACGTGTTTGTCAACATCAAGGCGAGTGAACATGTCATATTGTCCCATTAGCCTATTCAGACTTGTTACCACGCATTTACTCAACCCACCCTCGCATAGTTATGAATTGTCTTGTTTAACTTGACTAAAGAAACATTATTTTATTTTTGGAATGTATGCTTTTATAGACTGGACACTTGTTTGCGATATCAATTTCGGTGGAAATGAACACTATACCTAAAGAATGAACAAATAGAGAGGATGGGGTTTTTAGCCGGCGGATCTAAATTATTTCTTTAAATACCGTAAAGTTTGAAATATGTTAGGTTTCAATGTTTAGAATGTTTTTGTAAACAAGTTTTTGTGACGTATTCCGAAGAGAGAGGGAGAGAGAGAGAGAGAGAGAGAGAGAGAGAATGGGGTTTAACGTCCACTCAACACAACTAGGTCATTTCGGGACTAACATATGGTTTTAATTTTATTTCAATAATTCGCTTGCGCGTATGGGTCTTTAGCTGTAGGAGGAAACCGGAGTGCCCGGAGAAAACCCACGAGGTTGAAAAGGCGTCCCTATCTCCATGCCACATACGCTCATACCAGGGCTCGAAACCACAGCCAACTTTCTAGTGGGACCTAAAAACAAACTGATGATCTATTTCCTAGAACTTGTATAATGACTCAACAGACTCCATCTTGAACTTCATTGTTTGGCTTGCCATTATGTTACGGATTATTATATGTAAATATTTACAAATGTCCTATCTTAAAATTGTTCGCCATGAAAAATTATTTATTTTTTATCACATGTAAATTTATTTTCAATAAATAGGCCATAGCGGCATTTTACAGCGAAATTTGATTTTTGATTCATACAAATGAAACCATGCAATGGGAGAAATGCAGGAAAAATTCAAAAATTCTTGTCGGTCGCAGATGACGACTAGATCACTATAGGGGATCTAAAGACATAAATATGGCTCAACAGGGGGCGTCTGTCAGGGGGTAAGCACTATTTAAAATCTCTGTCAACTACTGTAATTGTTTGTCGTTCATAGTATAATATACCAAATGGCCCTTCATCTGACAAATTTTTAAATGGTATCTCCAATATTGGACGTAGACCCATAGAGACTCCCCTTTAAGGCATGTTTGTCATTACTGTTTCCATAATTAAAACACCCCATTAATCATGTATACATTGGTTTCACTCAGTACATCTAATGTTGGATCCAGACGTGTTTTAGGGGTCAGTTTATGGGGGCTAGTGAGGTAAAGCGTCTGATATAAGCTAACAGACGTCCTCTTTTATTGTGCATGAAAAAAAACCTAAATAGGTGAACTTTGGTATCTCCTTCGTTGGAGTCCAAAGGTCTGGGCTGTCGGTCTAGCTGCCGACATTGTATGTACGTCCTTCCCCAATTGGCGGGGATTTTCCTTGTACATAGTTGGAGTGTGAAATGGGGGTAAATTCTTTCCTTTAAAGCACACTATATGGCATATTTCCGCCTTCATTGCACCAGCCGTCGCAGAACAGTAGCATTTAAACCCTAATTCATTTTATTTCTTAACCGCGGTTTCTTTTTTTAAATAAGGAACTTACCCAGCAGGTATTTTACCAACAACTCTTATTTTATAGATGTGATGAAAATTACCAAAATGGGAAGCAAGTGTCGCACCAATAACCTGGAAATATTACAGAAGTATTGTATCAATATCGGTCATCCTTCTAGACCACACGTTGCCACTTTTTATTTACTTGCGAAGTCCCTTTCTATTATCTGAAGACATGTGGTGATTTTTCCGAGGAAACACAAGCGGTCAGATATATTTTTGTTGGACACGAGTTTCCAAGCGGTAAGTTGCAAAGGTGTATGGATTATTATATCTATATAGGGTAAACTGTTGTGGTGTTCGTGCGTGTTTCGGGTCACCTATTACCCGTAAGCAATAGACACCCGGCAAAAGATATTTTTGCTGGGATAACTCCTTTAAAACGCTTGTTTGACCAGTCCGCGACACGAGACCCGGCTAGAAGATTTGTATTAAACTAAAAATAGACATTATCAATTTTTTTCTTATGATCCATAAATTGCTAAATATGCTGAAATACTTCACACCCTATCTCACTCACTCTCTCTAAAACAGTTACTTACCACCAGAAGTTCTACAGGAATAGGTATTTTTAGTTTATGTTTAAATCGTTGATTAACCTGAACTTTAACCAGGTAGATAATAACAATACAGATTAACGTTATCACCATCTCAGGTATATTCGTTCTAGTTATAGCAGAAAATATAGCAGCATACGTCTGAAATACAATAGTTATAAAATAACATAGAAAGAATAACAATAACAAGCACGAGCGTACTATCGACCAAAATATAGCAGCATACGTCTGAAATACAATAAGTTATAAAATAACATAGAAAGAATAACAATAACAAGCATGGGCGTACTATCGACCAAAGCCACCTCCTCGAAATCTTAACTAAAGACGAAATCCAAATCCAAGTAGATATTTCAATTTTGATTGACTAAACACTAAAATCAATCTAATATTATCCAATCAAATTACTAAAATTTGGATTTTATCTTAGTTAAATTGTCGTGAAACAGGCCCCCGATTTTATAAAAGCATTCTCAGACTAACTCAACTTTCACTCACTATTTATGAGAAATTTCTTTGAGTCAGAAACGCAACACTTTTCATATAGTTTCTTATTGATGTATTTCATACATTAAGACAACATAGTTTTAAAAAGCGCTATTTATTTTAGTTAGAATATGGCGAAGAATTTTGATTAAATTCTTAAGTCTGAGAATGTTTTCTTAAATTGGGGCACAGGAATCTAGCATGGTATTATCCCACCATTATGGAATTGTGACGTAATATCAAAAATTGTCGAAGGAACAAGCATGATCGAACTTGAATTGGCTGGACAACATCCCCCCCCCCCAAAAAAAAAAAAGAAGAACAACGAGAAGATCAAGAAGAACGAACATGTAGAAAGGAATCAAATTCAATATCTTGTCATTTTCAGACTAACATTTCTATATGAACATTTTGAATTAGACCCAAAAAGACCTCGAGATATCGATCAATTAAACGAGCCCACAGAAAACAATATTCTGACCTATAGTCATAGGGGCCTATACATACTTGTGTACGACATAAGGGCCCCCGCGTATTTGTAAACGACATAGCGGGCTCTGCGTATCAAAAATGGTGATATATTTCAAAAACAAATTAAGGATGCAATAAAATAATTCCGTGATGTTTTTGAAGAAAGCCATCTATTTTTAGTGTGAATTCCCAGTGATTAAAGTATGGAAGTCGCCCCTACGATCTAATGTTGGTAATTAGTCTATTCTAGTTAAAATGTTATAACGATGCTTTTTATTGTCAATATAAGCTGTCGGGACAATTAAAATGAATATATTTATTTTGTTGACTTCTATTTAATGCAAAATGTTAAACTTACCATGGAACATGTAATTTTTAGAAGATGCTGGCATTTCAGTTAATGTTTGAACAATAAAAACAATAAAACCAAACATTTATATTTAATTACACATTTGGTTATATGTTACATGTTGTCCCTAGTTTAGAAGTAATGGGTTTTAACACTCCCCACCCACCCACGTTCTTGTCTTACTTGACTATCGGATGTTGGTAAACATAATGTATAGTTACATTTAGCTATTTGCGAACAAAAGATCTTGTATTTGCATCCGTTTTTTTTTGCGACAAAATGCGTAGTTTCTAAAATAAAACTGCATCTGTAACTCTGTTCAGAATCGTTAAACGTAAAAGGGAATGAATGTACATAGATTATTAATTTCTGCATTCCCCTGAAGTAAACAATTTATAAACTAAAGTATAAAATACTCTGGTGGATCTCTTTGATTGATCAAAATGAAGGTGTCGATAAAATTTTTTTATAAAGATAGTCATGCGCATGTTAACAATTTGGTGACCAATCATACAGATCCCGTTTTTCTAACCACAATACGTCATATTAAGTTTATGATTTGCACGTCCGAAACTTGTATTTCTAGAAACATTAAAACGGGTTGTTAGTTAACTAGATTTCGGGTATGGTTGTTTTTAACTATCAACTCATTACAGGTCATCGCTCTGTAAACACGATCGCTTTATCAAGAGTATACGTACTTCGCGGAGTGATACATCCCCGGCGCTGACGCAATTTAAACCAAGTCACGTTAATGATCATCCCGCTACATTCAGACAATTCCCCGTACCAAACTTAGGCTGTCTGTCTACAGTTAGCTCCGCCCGAGAACAGACACCAATCCAGTTAACAGACATTTTAAGTCCTAAATAGACGATTTTAGCCGAAAACGCGAAGTATACTTTGAAAATTTTGTTAAGTATTTATTATGTTTCCATTTAATGAAATTGCAAAAGTTTATTTAGTCAGTGTGTATGACCGATGAGAAAAGCAAGTACAGTCGCATTACAAAACAGTATACTAATTTTTGGATATGGCGGCCATTTAGGGAAGATATATAAAGTAGTTGATCCCATGCCAACCTATCGAGTATATTTTATGTTGTTTTACTCTTAGGAATCCCATGACTTGGAAAATTATGGCGGTGTGGTTCCTCACTATAAGCGAGATATCGGTGCTTGGATGAAGACATGATGGCACCGTCATTTTAGAAGTAGTACTAGTAGTAGTGGTAGCTTCTAGGCACAACGTTGGCGCAATGAAAGTACACCATGGTTACAGAATGGCCGCTAAATTCCCAGCCCAATCTTCTTAGCATGTGATTTTTGTTATGACTTTTCAAACGATAAAAAAACATTTAGATTCCGAATCGATGAAAGGGTCGGCTGTATTATCACGTAACCCCCTCTCCTCATTTATGCAAGACTTATATACAAATAGGATAGGGGAGTAAAGAAATAATATACCCGATGAACTTAGAAAGACCCGGGTTTCCTGTTTCAGTGTAACCAGACAGGGGAATTGAATTCGTAATGTATGGATCAGTGCTTATCACATTGTAAACCGTGGAATATTTCTCTATTATAGAAGGATTACCAAGATAATAACATCAAGTCATACGTCATGGGGGGATCATATAACACCAGACTTTATGTAAACTGTAATCGGTCAAATTATTCAAACTTTGCTAATACTTATGGATGTTTTCGGTAATGTATTGGTATCCTTAAGCAAGGTCTTTGGTCGCGAATACATAATAAAAAAAAAGGATTAACAGAATGGAGTGCGATATCATTTTGGTGGGAGCGAACGTTAAATAAAGCTATTTCACACACATAATATAACTATGATGTCCTTGGTTCGAGTCCTAGGGTCAGTCTATATTTGGGATGGCCTAGTGGTCTAGAGTGCCTCGTTTCGACCTCTAGCTGGCTGGCCACCTCTTACTTGAGGCTGTGGTTTCGAGCCCTGGTGTGAGCGTATGTGGCATGGTGTTAGGGGCGCCTTCTCAAACTCTCGGGTTTCTTCCGGGCACTCCGGTTTCCTCCAACTGCTAAAAGACCCCTACGCGCAAGCGAATTATTGAAATAAAATTAAACCATATGTTAGTCCCGAAATGACCTAGTTGGTGTCGAGTGGACGTTAAACCCCATTTCTCTTTCTCTCTCTCTCCCTCTCTCTCTTTTTCTCTCTCATTCTATATTTAAGGAATCGAACAGCATTGTGAAGACCGTGTCCTACTTCTCGAGGATCGTGTCTCTTGGACTGACAAGGAAACACTGCTTATTCCGAATGCCGTGTAAAATCGACCTTGGTTATAAAGAATGGCTTGTGGGTTTAAATGCGAAAAAGGCCTTTATGATTAAAACCATTGGGTTGAATTAGAACACTAGACTCGAACTAGAACATTTTAGGTTTGGGTGATCGAATTGAACATTGAGAAATTTCCGTGACAAGGTTTGTGGGGCCGAGAAGGAATGTGTCTCTTGTCTTCAGGGGTGCCGTGTAAACACATCTTAAGAGTTGGAATAGTAAGAACGACAGGGCTAAGTCCAGCTATTTGTCCCTATAGCTGTACACATTACCATAGACATACCGAAACTTCAATATGTCCGTCTTAAAATGGCCAAAGAATAGCGTTAACGGACAGTTACACTCCATTACCGCCTTTTTCAAATGGCTTTATTATGAAAAGGTCAGGACTCGAAGAGGCAGACGACAGGACACGCCGACTTTTATGTTTTTGTTGGAATCTAGACTTAAACAAGATGAAGAAACTCTCGGTTGATAGAACAAACCATGGCGATCAATGCAGATCATCGGAATAAATGAATAATTACCAGACGTTATTTTCTGGCATTTAATTGAAGAGTTACCGTACATACTGTAATAAAACAAACTCTTAAAGAGAGAGACAGAGGGAGAATTGGGGTTTAACGTCCACTCGACACAAACTTAGGGACTAACATATGGTTTAATTTTATTTCAATAATTCGCTTGCGCGAGGGGAGTATTTAACAGTGGGAGGAAACTGGGGAACCCGGAGAAAACCTACGAGGTTGGACAGGCGACCCTACTCCTTATCACGTACAACCGGGGCAAACTCTTAAAAGAACGAAAAGACGGTATAGATAGTTCTATCAATGTGTTTGTAAAAGTATGGTACCATACACGTAGTTAGGCGTCCGAAGGTTAAATTCCGAACATTAGAAATATGAATCAAAGGTGCATCACCTAAGATTTAGATAAAGAGCTGGTCGTTCCTGCTATACTAGTTCAAAAATAGATATTGCAAAATGTATATACTGAAATGTCAGTCACATTACTTTAATCTGTTCGAATTTATGAGTGTGTTTAGTTTTCACAAACTGTCGCGTAGAGTGTTTATTATAGTAACAACGCTAATTGACAATTGGGACTAAGTCTAGATTATTTTTTCTATCGTTAAACTCCTAAATGGCGCGGTGTTCTAAACTATTTAAAATCAAACCGAAAATATGACAGAAGGAGTGGATTATAGGCTTGTCATGTTTACAAATGTCTAAATAATATGTTTTACATGTATAACATTTGAAGCAGAAAAGATACCTGCAATAGGCAGATTTAGCTCTTACATAATGTATTTTTTAAATTTGATTAACATAAATAGTCCATTCTTACTGTCGAACATAGAACAGTTCAGGGAAACGGTACACACAATGCAATTATTAATGTATTTTTAAATTTGATTAACATTAATAGAAAGAACAGTACAGGGCAACGGTACAAACAATGCAAGCTATCAATGTTAATGTGAATCAAGCGATAATTATATAAAAGACAATAAGCAGTAAAATATAACTCCATCGATTATACATGATTTTAAATCTCACAGTCCATAAACGAATAAAGACAAAGGTCGGTATTATTATTACACCTGGGACAAACCAGATGGCTAATTATTCAGTATCTGTACAGTAAATCATTGTTTGGTGAGTATAACTAGGGCCATTGTCAATTCAATTAACCACACCAATTGTTAAGTTTCCCTTTTAACAAAAACAAGACTCTTCACATTCAAAAAACCATAAATGAAAGGAAGCTAATGGGGTTTACGTTTCTATTAACGAAGAAGCACATTACGCCATGTTATGTGGTACGCGGGATCGTTATAGCGTTTTCACCTACCCTTCTTCTAATTGCAGCACGTTGAAGCCTAACTGTGTAAATCGGATTTCCGCCTATCCGAATGACCGGGCCCTTTTTCATCCGCAATTAATCACTGGCAATATAAAACTAGGCTGAGAATTCAAAGGAATCCGGAATCTTCTGGTTAGTGATACAGCACTATATCCACGGAGCCAGCCTGACGCCCTCCATAAACGATTGTTTAACCAATGTTAAGACATATAATCTTGGTACAAACCAGGTAGTTTACAGAGGTAACGAAAAGCCACCAGAAGTGAAATAGGTGGTGCTTTCGGCAGAAAATATTTCTACATAACCCAAACCCCGGTTCCATTTTGTCTTAGAAGCTTCCAGATCAGAAATGTTACGTATACCTCTTCGTGGCCAAATTCAGATCAAGTTTCTGGAAATGTGGTGGTCGAGCGGTCAGACGTCTGGTATTTCAGCTGGATTCCAATCCTAAGGCCGAAGAGTGAGACAGACATCTGAGACACATTCGTGTACAGACTCAATAGAAGTGCTCGTACAAACACACGTAATACTGGAATCCAAAGAAGAAGTTCAGACGGCGACACCGAGATCCGGTCAAATTATGTTTGCCGCGAACATTAAACCCCCATTTTGATTCCATCTCCTTCCCAGTTTTAATATGAATAGTACGGTATTGATTGCACGATACGAGAAGGTTTTTTATTCCATTATTTCTAGACTTGTCCACGAGGACTCATTTATCAACAAGTTTTTTTCTACGGATAACGTATTTCAGCCTACATATAACTTAAATTAGAACCATGTTGTCTAATACGTAATATGCATTACACACATGTTAAAGAAATAAATGAGCGTCTTTGTGTGTTATCTGTACTAAATGGATGTCAAATATCTTAATTTGAAGTTTTTGTGCGTCATTTTCATTTTTCGAAAATAAAATCAAACATCCATATGAAATAATAAATGATAAATATCTTAATTTATAGTCTTTTTGCGTCATTTGCATGCCATGTTTCAAAAAGAAATATCAAACATTTGTAAGAAATAGTAAATGTCAAAAATCTTAATTCAAAGTCGTTGTGCGTCATTGCTAAAAATGTATCCAGATGAATTATTTAACATTTTAGTAAAGAAAATAAAATAAAAATATCAGTGGAAGATGATCTCCCGACGTGGATTCAATCAAGTTAAAAAAAGATGCCCATCAAAAGAGTTAAGCGGGGATTAAATGACGTTTGCCTGTAAACGGTTTATATTGTTTGCAGTGCCTGTCCAACAGTGACAAATGCTCAATTCGTGATAACTTTGTAAATATTGGATCGAACTGAATCATTTTTGAACTGATATTCCTTTAGTGACTCAACTTTCGGGTAATTGAAGTTTGCCAGGGATTGTATGGTATGTCAAATGGGAGGCGCAGCGCGCGGGGGTTCAGTCATAAGTAATCAGGAGGTCGCCGGTTTGGTCCCGATGTTAGCCGAGAAAGTTTCTCGGGATTTACTGTTACACCATGTCAGTGGTACAGGAAGAGTGGCGTACAGAGACTAGGATTGGACAAAAAACGATTAAGAAATAAAATAAAATGGGGTTTAACGTCCTACTGTTCTGCCCCAACTGGGCTCATAGAGACGGGCATAGGCCATACAGTGTGTTATGAAGGAAATTGTGGCAGGAAAATGTGTACAATGGACCTTGTTTTTCCATACCCCCGAACAACTACACGTTGCCTCTGCGCCAATGACAATGAGGAACCACGTCGGAAAATCTCGATGAACCTTTTCCGGGTGGAGGGTCTAACAAAGGACAACGTATAGTCATTCGGATGGGACGAATAATCCAGGTCATGTGAAAATATTGCACTTATAAGAACCCTTGGCAGATGCAATTCGAAATAAGAGTAGCTCGTAGCGTTAAACCTCATTATAGTTCATTGATTGATGTAGATTACAGTCAATATAACGCATCTGGGCCCGATTCCTAGAAAATTCTTAAGCACGTTCTTATGCTTAGATTTTAGTCGACTTTGCATTTAAGTAAACTTACCTTATTTTGTGTTCCCAGAAAATTCTTAAGAACGGCCTTGTGCTTCGATTTGAAGTAGACTTCATTGTAAGCACAAGAACGTTATTATGCGTTCCAAGAAAAAACTTAAGCACAACTTCGTTCTTAAACATAGCCAGTCTAAGCACAAGTCCCAAGCAAGGTCTAGGGCTTGCTTACCAACCTTAAGTCTGTTTCTGCTTCAAAAAGATGGCTGACCGTAGAGTTATTCGACGGCATTTCCGACACCTTTTGATACCAAAGAGACAATTACAAGACAGGGAAAATTCTTCTCAAAAAGAAATTAAGAATGCTATAGAAAATTGTGCATCTAGGGCCTTAAAGGCCTACCCTGAAACCAATTTATGTATTTGCCAATAGGCTACAATCACACAGGCTGATCAGGCGCTCTCACAATTATTCAGTTAGTTTGTAGGCCTATGTGTCTGCGTTTTTTTAAAATATATTTTGGCACATTTTATAATTATGTAGGCCTATACAGGGGACATGTCAATCAAAATCAACCACAATGAAGCAGACGACAAATTTATGACGTAATTCGCATACCAAAGTTATTTTATGACGTTAAAGAGCATCGTAGTCTCAGTGTATGGTAAGCTTTACCAGTCACAATGTGCTTAGACTTGTACTTGACTTGTGCTTACGTAAGAATGGTCTTGAGAATTTTCTAGGGACGGTATTTTTATAAGATTCTTACGTAAGTAAAAGTGAAGCATGACTTTGTGCTTACTTTAAGAATTTTCTAGGAACCGGGCCCTGTTTCTGAGACAGAATGTGATTTGAATATCCGGTCTCATCTAAGACAATATTGATTTGTAATAGTTTGCTGGAATGCCAATATGTTTTAATTACCTATTTTAATAACGCTGACTCGCTAATCTGGAGATCCGATGTTCAACTCATTTGTTGACCGAGAAAGTTCCTCGGGACGAGGAACTGAGGTCCCGTGTACACGTTGGCTTTGCAGCCATCCGAGCAAAATGCCCTCATAGCACACTACATGGCGTAAAAGCCGGGATGGAGCAGAAAAGTAGAGTAGACTTGGTCGTCTTGTGAAGGACGCTGTCACTCACTTTGACACATTTGATTGTCAGCACTGTCTTCTTTATGTTTGTTTGTTTTTGTCTTTTGTAAATATATTTGTTTTATCTTTGTTCTTATTTATGGTATCTTAAAGGACAAAATAACCGTCAATGTATTGTTCGCATGCATTAAAACTTAAAGGGCAGCAATAACGCCAATTGTTCTTCTACATCAAAACTTAAAGGGTAACATTACCGCCAATTGTTCTTTTACATTGAAACTTAAAGGGCAACATTACCGTTAATCTTTATTTACATAATTATGTAACAAGAATAGCATGTATATCGACCCCGTTTTACCATTATCTAAATGAACTCGTACTTACTTTTATTATCTGAAACAGGCCTTCAAACCTGGGTATCGAGATTCCTAGAGCATATTTAACTTGGCTGGTAAATACATGTACAGCTGCACCAGTAGTAAACCCAGCGACTAGAGAATCAGACATATAGGTCGTTACAAAACCTACTTTAAAAATACCCATCAAAACCTACAAATAATATAAAAATATTGAATAAGAATAAATAATGTGACCGAACCGATAAAAGGGGGATAATCTAATTCGTCAGAGGTTGTTTTGTTGATAAAAGTAGAAACTTCAAGCTCAGTCACTACATCGTCATGGTAGCTCAGTGAGTATTACGTTGGCGAACTAACGGGTTTTAAGCTGAGTAATGTTAAAATCAGATAAACCTCTAACTTAATATTATCTTTAATATTCGAAATTAGAAAACAATATTGGTCCATTTCAATCCATAATGATGCTACATTGCCGTAACAATATGGGGACCTATTATCCAATATTTAATACACGGTGAACATTTTAAAATTAGTGTACTCTATTAACATAATGGTTTCGGATGTCATTTGTAATGGACAAAGAAAACAACGAAAATTTAATGACCCTTCTAACCATATACGGTACATTGTAAATGATTATGATGACATCGGAGAAGTTTGCTTACCTGTGCCAGACCAGCAACGAACCCAACACTAGCTGCTATAGCAATACGGAACTGTGTTTCTTCTGGACTATACAAGCCCTCCTGTTCCAGTTCTATGCCCGTCGTTCCGTTTAGTAAAGTTGAATTCAGCAAACCACCATCGAGACCTGATTGTTCGGCTTTCCATGCAGCAGTCATCCGGGCGACAACACCACCAGTCATCAAACTGACCACAGCCACCGTACCTAAAAATAACAACATTATAAATCAAATATTACCAGGTTATCGAAATGTACTGATCAGTACCGGATTTAGAAGACCATAGAGCCTAGACTGTCCCACTTATTATGCAGCCCCCGTTCCCCCACCCTGACACAATTGAGAAAAGCCGGGAATGTTGACGGATGGTTAAGACTACAGTGCGTGCAAGAAAGACTTACGACAGTGTCAAAAATATTATACACCTTGATCTTGAGGCCAAGTCTTAGGTTAATCCGCACTGGTGCCTATCTAGATCAAGGCATACCGCAGGGCATATGCCAGACCATACTGTCCGTCCATAAAATCTAAAATCACATCAGCAAATACATTTCAAATTGCAAGAACATGTAGAACAAACCACACAAAAAAAAAATAATTATAAGAATATTCCACCAAAAACTTTGATATTTTTTACCAACTTACCCATAGAAATTTGTTTAGATGTTCCAAACAGGAAGTAGACCAGTGGTGGAAAGAAAGACATGTAGAGACCAACGACTGGTGGAAGATCAGCTAACATAGAATATGCCATTCCTGAAATACAACAATACTGTCTCAGAATAAATGACGTATTTTTTTGACGTAATATTAAACCCCATTCCACTACATTACTTTCCGTCGATGAACTCAAAATGTTGGAATGAATGCTACTGGCAACACGCGACAGTCGCCGACCGTCGGGAATATAATGTTTGTAAAAAGGGGCTAAAGGATTCACTGTTATATACATCGTCGATAATGCGGTCTAAGTCTGCATTTCATAACCATAGCCGTCACGAACGATTCGTGACACAGAAAAGTCACGGCCGGAATGATCTGTGCGTGAAAAGATCATTTTCTACACTTTATGATAAATTTATTACTTTACATTTGTTATTTGTTTATAATAGCTACTTTAGATGTCAACATGGGTAATTCATTTTGCTAAGCATGAAGGAAATGATGATTTAACTTCCTTAAACGGGCGTAAGCTATTCAGTGTGCTATGAGGACACCGACTCGAGAACTCCTAGTTAGTCAGCCATCGCCTTACTCTACCATCGGGGCTGTGGCTCCTCAAACATTAATAAATTGAGTTATGAATATAATGTACTTAAACATAATGTATGGTTTGATAGTTCTTTGATCTTGTAAAGCCCAATGTTTCGTGTCGCGTTTATTCAATGAAATTAACTCGAATTTATCAATCGATATTGGAATCTGAACATGGTAGACAATTTTATTTTTCGATTACACTTAATTAATATGCAAAAGGAGAAAACAATGTTTAATATGTATAATTATGTTACAAATTTAAATATATACGGGCTAACAGAATAACATTAAAAGATAAAGTTAACAAAACTGGTTTAAGTAGCGCACCTTGCAAGACCCTGTGTTCTATTAATAAATATACTGGTAATTACTTTTAAACAGAGAGAAGGTATATCATCTCTTGCAGAAATGCACAGATACATTTTGTGACGCTCGTGTTTTACTAAAGAGTGACATATATTTAGGTCGTTGAAATAAGTCTGTGAATATATCAATCGGTGCAGCCTAGATTTTAATTGAGAATCACATAGACTTTCGTTTTGGAGTGCATCGAGTCTTTGAAAAATAGCTCTATATTATTCTTACCTTGAGGTAGCTGCATTATTCCAACTGTTAATCCAGCAATAAGATCGTTTGGTAGGTCGGTTCGCCATTTATATCTTTTCATAATTTTGATGACTGGTAAGAAACTGAAACAGCATTTCTTGCTTTTTTCGGGAGTGCATGTTGTCGCTTCTTTTATCGATGTCTTCAGCCGTTCTTTCAATGGCGGTTTATCTTCGTTCTTTAAGTATTTTTCTCTAAAGGTACCAGTTCTGTAAACCGGACGATTAATCGCCAGATAGTTGCTGGAAATCGCTCCATTTTCATTTACATCTTTTCCAACTGTCATTTTACGAAACTTACTCCAGCGATAATTTGTTACAACTCTAACTCCACTACAGAATTCTTATTTATATAACAACTTGTCATCAAGCAACGGGACAAGGAAATCACTTCAAATGGTATTCAATATTTTCCGAAACCTTTAATTCAGGAAAGCAGTATCAAAGAATGAAAAACGAATAAATAAAAAAAAATAAAAATCCGAATCGTTGAGCAACGGGTGGTGGCTAAATACGTTTTTCGATTTTTTCAATGGTCACTGCTGCAGTCTTCCTGGCCAGGTCAAGTATCGCTGACGTTCGACCAGGTACTCTTCCTTTGATGTTCGCCGCCGTTCACAGGTATTACTTGAGGTACAGCGATAGTTGTGAAGAAGCTGAAGAATACAAGAAGAATTATATTACAAAACTAAAGACGTGATTTATGTTGACGTGCCTTCGGTCTGACTTCTTACCTCGTGCTGTCATACTATTATAAAAATAAAACTAGCCCCGCCCCTATTTTTAACTGACCTGTCATAAATGTTGTAGATCTATTAATTAAATCACTGTCAACTACGTGTTATCTTGTTTGAAGATCTAACTAACCTGGCGAGACATGGAGCAATATACGGGAATCTTCATTACTATCGCCCCCTAGTATTAGACATCAATTAGTTATGGGATCATTATGTTCGATTGAAAATGATAGTAACACATAATAAAATATCAATGGTATAAAAATTAGTCGACCAATTAAGATGTTGTACGCACGAAAAAGTATGCTTACTCTCTTTGCTAACAACTGATAATACTATCATAGGGTTTACTAACTACTACTACATACTTAAAGGGTAGGGGGAATCACAGTGGCTAAGTGGATAAGGCGCTGGTCGCTAGCCTGGAGGTCGGGTGTTCGATCCCTGCATTGGCCGAGAAAATTCATCTCGATTTTCCGGCGTGATTTCCTTGCCAGTGATGCAGAAGGAGGGCCTGACAAGAACAGCTGCCTAGTCGTTCGGGTGGGACGAAAAACCTAGGTCCCGTGTACACATTGGAGTGCACGTTATAGATCCCTTGGCAGTTGGAATTCGATAAAAGAGGTGGCCGTAGAGCCGATGCTCGGGCAAAAATTTCCCTCATAGCACACTGTATGGCGTATGCCATTCTTCCATTAGCCCAGGTTAGGTGCATAATAGTAGGACGTTAAACCCCATTAATTCGTCTGCACACGGGGATCTAATGCAATTCCAAAGCAAAAGCGCTTGACCACCAGGTCAACCACTCCACTCGCACCCCTTTTCATTCGATCCCCAATTAATGTGGAACCCGCTCCCCCGATAAAGTGCACGTCATATTACACAATATCAGATCATAGTTAGGAACTTATACTATGAATTGAATACCCCTTAGGATCAATGGCGCTACATTTAATTTTTAATTAAGCTCGTGATATCCACCTACTTCGGAATCAAAGTAAATCAAAATATATTGCTAAACATGTCATCGTGTAAACTTCGAACACTTCTCTGAAAACATATCGGCCACCGCAATTCTTGGAATTAAGTGACCAAAGCTACCCGACCGTTTTTTTTACTTATTCAACCGTATTAAATATCAAGTAGAAAACTTAAATTGACCACATCAGCGTTAGGATTCTTGACATAAACGGGCATCTGAATTGTATGTTTTTACCAATTTTCACTCCATAAAGCGTAAATAATTTAATTAAATCAATCATATATAATGTATTGGACGTTAAACATTTAATAAACAACAGGGGGGTTGGGATGGCCTAGTGGTCTAGAGTGCCGCGCTTCCCCCTCTAGCTGGCCGGCCACCTCGAGCTTGCGGCTGTAGTTTCGAGTCCTGGTGTGAGCGTATGTGGCATGGAGATAGGGGCGCCTTCTCAACCTCGTGGGTTTCCTCCGGACACTCCGGTTTCCTCCCACTGCTAAAAGACCCCTACGCGCAAGCGAATTATTGAAAAAAAATTGAAAACAATACGTTGGTCCCAAAAAGACCTAGTTTGTGTCGAGTGGACGTTAACACCCCCCTCTCTCTCTCTCTCTCTCCCCCTCTCTCTCTCTCTTTTAATAAACAACAACAACAATTAGGATTATGTGTTGATAACATAAATTATCAGTTACTTATTAATGTTTAATAAAGACCATGTTAAATGTATATAAACAACTGGGTGATTTTGTTTTATTTCACCCGGTAAACATTATTATTATGTATATAATTAACTCACGGTATGTATCTGTCTACTTCTGTTAGCGGGCTTTTATTAACAAGGTGCGGACATAAAACAAGAGTGTCGGCTATAAAAAAATGACTTAACACTGAAGTATAATCTTTAAACGACGAAATGTACTGTTTAGGAATTTCATAAATATTAAGATAAGTCGCAAGTACAAAAAGGGTATAGAACATTGCATCAGTTTACAATCCTAAGAATTAATGGGATTTTCAACTGAGAGAATTAACAGGATGAGTGCTTACTTTGTTAAGATTTATGCACAAAAATAATGTCATAATAATCTTTAAAAAATAGGGCATATGAAAATTTCACAAAAGGACAGTAAAAGTTAAGTTATGTGATTTACATAGGCGGATGCATATATCTAAGTGCTAAGAAACAACCCGAATAGGCCATAAAATAATTGTAAGTTTCCCTTTAGTGTTCTATATGCAATTATAGCTCTTTAAATTTCATTACGTTAACATGTACCATGTAAACATATCCACATAATTAAATCTCATATTAATTAATTTTTATTGCCGATCTGCGTTACGTTACAATTATTTAAAAAGTATCCGATAATAACGTTAACTCCCCAAATTTCTTTCTTTTTTTTTAGTTTTCACCAACATCCGTTGATGTTTTTAATCAGTAGCATGTGGTTAATAACGGCGACCCGAATGGCTCAAGAAAGTGATGAAATAAATAAAGCAATCGTTATACCGGATATACAGCTTTAATAAGAACTTTTCACATCTTAATGTCGATAAGATTAATTAAACTATAAACATATTAAAATGTAAAAATAGAAAAAAAAATTAATCCAAAAAATAATATAACAGTGGGACTTCTTCTTCAAGGACAAGTGTAATTTTATGGATGTCAGCTAATTTGTAAGTAACCTGGCTGTTTCGTACTTGTAATTTTATGGATGTCAGCTAATTTGTAAGTAACCTGGCTGTTTCATACTTAGTTCATTCGTATCTCACATGAGCCGTTTCGTATTTTACTTCGTATCCCAAATTGTAAAAAAGACTTCTACAACAGCGATTAAAATTGAAAAGAACGGCATGAGACAAGGAGAACTTCCTAATTCCTGCTTATTCACGTATTTCAGTAACGTATTGACTGAAATCAAGAAATCAATAGAGAGGGAGAAATGGGGTTTAACGTCCACTCAACACAACAAGGTAATTTCGGGACTATATAGAAAATATAATTTGAACACAGGAAAATTTATTTTCATGATCATACATTTGTGAAGGTCATTTACTGGCTATACGCATACGACAAGGAAATAAAAAAAAATAATAACCCCCTACTGATTGACGTAGTCAGACTAGTGCGATAAAATCGAATAACATAATTCCATATTAATTTTAGAGTATTATTGCTTAATTATCGCTGTAGACGACTTAGACCAAAGGCGTCATAAACCGATGACCTCTGATTAGTTGTCCACGATTGCATGTTAAAGTTTAGATTTGTAATAATGGTCTAATGACATTATTTAACCTAATACGGAACGTTGTCTTGTATTACACGAGTATTTTACGACTATCGTCTGTTAGTTGATATTTACAGATATCCGACGAAACGCCCCCTAGGCAATACTTACTCTGTCATAAAATGGACGACGTGACCCTTTCATCAACCGCTAATAAAACTATTGTTTTTCAATGCATTGAATAGGGTCATCAATCTAATAAACTAAACCAGAGCTTACAATATATGTGTTGTATTTTCGTCAAGTGTGTGACAAAGTATATTGCGTTTAATTAATTGTTTGTCTCGCCTGAAAACGGGCATAAATTAGTTTTACTTACATGCGAGTTATTTGCCCCGAGGCCAATTTAACCGCTTAAAATCACAGACAATCGAAAGTAAAAAAAATCTCATGTTCGTGAAAATAAATTTTAAGCTAAAAATAAATATATTTTTTTTTATATAAACGATTTATTTTTTAAATTATATAAACTATGTGAACTCTAATTGTAGCTTTTATGAATATATTGCATTTAAAAACGGATCGTCGCTGTTCAAATTCGGTACAAAAGATTGCCTATAATTATATACAATAAATCATCTAAATAAATAACTTTAAGGGAATTTATAAAAATATTTATATAAGTACCTACCCCTGCTCCCCTCATGCCATCTGACATAATTCACGCAGTTTTTATATCGTAAACAATTTCATTCTCTCACCCCCCCCCCTTCCATACATGATAAAAAAAACCCAATTTGTTTACTATTCTATGTGTCATACTCTAATTTTAAAAAATTAACATCATTTCTACGTTATAGGTTATTATTACGTATTGTAATCTGATATCTTTTCCTTTCACGGTTTTATTAAAATACTTTTTTCCTTAAACTAAAAACCACAAATTGTTCCTTCTATGTATAAAAAAACCTCATTATTATTTCCTTTTAAAAAAAATATATCCTTATAAGTTGTTTGTTTAGATTACCCAATCCAAATATCATACGAAACTTGTCTACAAAATTAGTCCCGCTTGAGAATAGACACGAAATATATATATTATATATATATATATATATATATATATATAGAGAGAGAGAGGGGGGGGGGAGAGAGGAGAGAATGTGTTAACGTCCACTCGACACAAACTAGGTCATTTCGGGACTAACATATGGTTTAATTTTATCTAAATAATTCGCTTGCCCGTAGGGGTCTTTAGCAGTGGTAGGAAACTGGAGGATCCGGAGAAAAACCCACGAAGTTGGAAAGGCGACCCTGCTCCTTGTCACGTACAACCCGGATTCGAAACCACGCCAGTTGACTCATTGATAGGCTTTATGATACAGCGCGCACGTGCTAACCATTCGCCCCCCCCCCCCGAAAAGACACTAGGCTAACGGGCCGACATGTCTTGTTATTTCCAACATCGACGCCCGTCTTAGATGCATAAATATCGGACGTTAAACATTATTTCAACTCTTTAATCGACGATTCTATCGAAAACATTAAATTCATACTTCTGAAATATTAATTCTACTTTCATTTTCATGTGTATTCAGTCTTGATGTATGGGAGAGATGTAAGACTTATTCATACCGCGAAACAAAAAAAATCACTATTTTTTTGAAAATTGGGACCGTTTAGAGCTGAGAACTATTCTTCAGTTGGTTATTCTCTGTGTTTAAAATGAGATAATATACATTATAAAACAAGTCTCGTTTTTTAGTTCACTTTAGGGGTTGGGATGGCCTAGTGGTCTACATGTAGAGTGCCGCGCTTCGACCTCTAGCTGGCGGGTCACTTCTGGCATGCGGCTGTAGTTTCGACCCCTGGTGTGAGCGTATGTGGCATGGAGATAGGGTCGCCTTCTCAACCTCGTGGTTTTCCTCCGGGCATTCCGGTTTCCTCTCACTGCTAAAGACCACTACGCGCAAGCGAATAATTGAAAATAAAAGTACACCATAATTATGTTAGTCCCGAAATGACCTAGTTTAGCCCCATTTCTCTCTCTCTCTTGTTCACTTTTTGTCGAATCTTTCTCACAAGATACTACAGACAATTGGTCTTATTAATCTATAACTACGTTTTGTTTACCTTACTGCCCAGAATGTGATTGGTCGAATCACTGTGTACTGACAAATCAAATTAGTCAAAACTGAAGTTCGGTGAAATAATTCATGCTATTTTTTTACACTGTATTCTTGTATTCAAATTGAATTTAGTTTGCATTAAAAAAAAATCAATACAATTTGCTATTCTGAATAAATTATTCTGTCTTTTCGAGACTAGATTGTTTCTAACTTGTACAAGTCATCATAAGAAAATTCACGTGTCTTTTTCTCTCAAAAAATAAATAGTTACTGAAAAAATCTAAATCCGCGTGTGACTTTTTCCATCCCTCGAAAAATGAATGCTTCTGAAAAAAATACATCCGTGTTTGAAAAGTTTTTTGAAAGTTTTAAATTTATAGTAAAGTATTTTAAATAAATAATAGTATGTGCACTTATTTTTAATGTTTCTGTGGATAGGTAGGTGGGGGAGGGACTATAATGTAATCGGTTCGATTTTTCAATACCGGTTCTGTTTAGTAAGGTGCGGAGCTACTAAACAAGAACCCATGGAAGTTGACATTAGAAGAAGAGCGGAAACCCTATTGCCCTGTCAAAATAACCCTCTCTGCATTGCATCCGTTAGTTAACCTTGAAATTACCATTTGTTAACCCCATTCTTTTTAGTATACAGTTCGCCATCTTGTATTTCCTTTATCAAAAGACATCAGAGGTGACATCACTGCTTAATGTCATTCATAGTCTTGAGGGAGAAATTGATTTATTTCATCAAATTATTGCCTTATAAATATGCAATGAATGCAAGGAATGTTTTTTGTTTACAGTTGTCACTATTTCGTAACCAAGAATGATAAAGTTTGTTATGGTACCAACGTCACTACCTGTCGCACTTGACTTTGAAAACAAAAGTCTCATTAGCAGTTGAAGGAAACCAGAATACCTACAGCAAACGCGCGAGACAAGTGACGACAATACTGCTGGCCACCTTAAAGGGGCAATACCACTCTTGCTGACTTGACAGGTCCAGAAAAATAAAAAGCCTTATTCTAACTACTAGATGTTTAAGTGTCCTACCTGTTGTGTAAATTATCCATGCATCCTATTTTACTTGTCCAGCGGGTTCGAAAATATGTTTAAATCCAAGTTGCAATTTGAAAGTGTTTACGTAAAGCTTTTCAAACCATGTTGTTACAATGCAGTTGAATTTTTTCCAATTTTTTAAATTCGGTGTGTTAAGATGAAATTTTTTATCATCAAGTAATTTGAATATTGTAAAATAGTACAATTTGTTGACCAGAATAATGATTGGGGCTTATTATTCAATTACAACAAGAGTGGTATTGGCGCTTTAAAAGTAATTTACCAGGCAACGAAACATACGCCCAGTCAACAAGAGTTGTCGCATATTTTGACTTTTTTCGGTAATGGAACATTTATAATACTCTAAAATCTTATTACTAGTATCAGAAAATCATTAGAATTTGTTTGGCTTTGATGCAGTTCTCCTCCATGCTAATGTTTAGTATACAGACAATTAATATACTTGTTCGCCTCATGACCTTAAACACCGTGTATAAATTTAAAGTGAATCAGTTGTAAACTTTAGCTTCTATAGCGTCAACAAGATTTGTTGAAGTGATCAAGGGTCATAACTCTGGTAGTATTTATGGAGGCAGACCACCATTAATTTCCCCATTGACTTCCATGTTAATTCTGGCCTCTTTGCCCACCTCCCAATTTTCCCCAAATTTTCGTTCGGCTGAATGCTATTCTCTATAGATAGAGGAACAAACGACCACCTCTTTGCACTTAAATTTGTATGAGGTTGACCACCAAAATTTTGAGATACACCATGTTGAAGAAGCATACCCAAAACATGTAACTAGTTACGTACATATCACCGTAGCCAACCTGATAACTCAGTTATCCTTCCGCCTCAAAATCATGAATATTTACCAAAACCTGGCAGAAAATATTAACTAAAATGTCCATGCAAGGGGGAGGAGAAGAGAAGGAGAGAGAATTGCTAAAAAATAGACGAACTACAATCTAATGGTGGTCTGCATCCTTATCGATGGACTTCTTCATCTCATGACGCTTTGCTGTCAAGAAGTAGGTTAAATGTGTAGGGGGTTGCGTATTTCCAAGGTGATAGGATAGGTTGTCAAATTCAGGGGCCAATCGGGCCCAATCGGCACAAGCGGGGTATTGAGGGGGGGGGGGTAGGCTTATTTCAATAAATTATTACCTCAAAGCCATCTTTCGAATGTATAGGTACGTCATTGTATTTACCAATACACCCAGACTCCTCTCTCTGACACCATTTCTAAACCGTGTCAACATTTTTTTTGTTTTTCACAATTAGTTTTATTTAGAAATAAATTTCATTTATCATGTTTATAATGAACACGACGATAATAACTTTTGATGCGTTCTACACCAATAATACTCTCATAATAGTGAAAATATGTGCCAAACCATCGACTTTTATTTGATAAAAACGCCATATTTGTCAAAATACTGACGTCATTATCCTAAATCAAATTCTTAAACAGTTACATAATTTTTTGTTTATATAACTATAAAATGCCTCTGACATTAAAATATCTAGGTTTTTTTTTTAGAACAAGGTTAATAAACGTACACCGCATGTTATGCGCTATGCGGATTATTTTGCCCGAACAGCGGCGCTACGTCTTATTCTTAATAATTCTTATGTTGCGCTACGTCTTATTCTTAATAATTCTTATGTTGGCCGAGAAAGTCCATTTGGATTTTCCAGTGTGGCTCCCTCTTGCCTGTGGTGAAGGACGGAAGGCCTCCAAAGGGACAACGTATAGTCAGTCTTTCGGTCATTCGAATGGGACGACAAAGGTCCGAGGTTCTGTGTACACATCGGTGTGTACGTAAAGGAACCCTTGACAGTTTGAATTCGATATAAGAGTAGACCATTGCGTCGCTGTCTAGGCTAAATTTTTATCGTAGGTCCGCCTTCATCATACAGATCTTTCTCGGGCCATTGCTTCAGATGGTCTTCATTAACCTAGGCGGAGCGGAACCGTAGGACTATAGTTTTATTTTATTTTTTTCAATTTTCAACAGGCAGTAGATGGCTTACGTACCATCCGAACGACTAGGTGGGTTTACATGCCTAGCCTCCGTTCTGTATTTCGGCCCACAAATTAGACAAATTGATCCCTATCTGTCCAAGCTTCTGGAAAATGACTAAGTGGGCAAGGCGCTGGCTCGCTGGTCTGGAGGTCGAATGTTCAATTAATGGTTAGCACGTGCGTACTGTATCATAAGGTCTGTGATTGAGTCAGCTGGCTTGGTTTCGATTTCCCGGCTGTACGTGACAAGGAGTAGGGTCGATTTTCCAACATGGTGGGTTTTCTCTGTGTCTCCCGATTTCCAACCACATAAAGACCCCTACGCGGAAATGTATTATTGAAATAAAATTGAATCACGTGTTAGTCCCGAAATGACCTAGTTTTTGTGTGGAGTCGACGTTAAACCTTATTTCTCTCCCTCGTTTCCTTATAATGAATATCACCATTCGGCTGTATTTCCATATTTATTTCATCATCATATAATACATAATTATCATGTATATTATTTACATTCCAATTCTGTATTGATAATTAAATAATAGACTATTATTAATATAATTAACTGTTTAAATGTGCATTATGCAAGAGGTAAATCTGCCTTTTTGGCTTCAAATGTTATATAAACTATTATTTAGGCATTTATGAACATAACCAAGCCTGTATTCCATCGGTCCATGCTTTTTTTTTTATCGTACCGACTTTAGTAATGATGGTGAGACTAGGCCTGAAATTCTAACGTTAATATCTGGGTTAGGAGTGGAGCCATTTGACTGAAATTTTTAGTATAGTCCATTAGTTTTTAACTAATGCAGTGAGAACTGTGAGCTCTTTATCTAATCTTCCACAATTAACCATTAAAGCAGCTCTTGCAAGATTGTTTAAATTGGCCTTGCAACTAATTATTGGAAATCGTTACATATCAATAGAGAGAGCTAGAGAAATGGGATTTAACGTTTACTCGACACAAACTAGGTCTTTCGATGCCTCGATTGTAGGTGACAAGGGGTAAGATCGCCTGTCCAACCTCTTGAACCATAATATGTTAGTCCCAAAATGATCTAGTATGTGTGGGGTGAACGTTAAGGCTTCTCTCTCTCTCTCTCTCTCTCTCTCTCTCTCTCACACACACACACACACCCATCTTGGAATTATGACTATGTCTGTCATCAATCAACACCATGAATGGGAAGATTATTTTTTTAGGAGCTAAGCCCCCGAGAAGACGGGACCAGGAACCAAAAAATCACAAGAGGGTTAACATATTCATGTAATGTGTAAACATTTTTTCTATTAATGTAAAAAAAAACCAAACTCACGGAGATATTTGACATTTGACATTTGACATCTTAAACTAAATCTGAAGTTTTATTTCGCCATTATTCACATTAATGAGCATTTTTATTTTAATATGGAGCCATCTGCGACGTGAAGTCGTCATTCCAAAATATATTTGATAAATAAAAAGCACATTTAAATAAAATAAATTACTGCATTATTTATTTTTTATGTAAGTTTTTATTGCCTTTATATTAGTATTTTTATGTACGGAACAGTTAATAATTTTACTATTACATTTATGTTGGTTGGTGAAATTCTTTTTGTTGGCAAGATTTATAGGCCCTATGGATCTATTCTTTGGTACCTCAAAATAGACGAAAATGTTTCTAAAAGCACAATATGAACAAATATCAAGGGATTTATATTCAATTTTTTTTTTATTTTATATTCTAATCAATTATGCTCAATGAAATACGTGAACGGTTCAGAATGAACGACAGTTGCTTAGTCCACTCTGCACTTTTTATTCTTATTATTTTGTCGATGTTGAATCGGCCATTACTAATTACTTTTGCATTGTTTTGTAGGGTTTTTTTTGTTCAGTTCAAATGACCCAAGAAACCACAGAATACAATACTCTGTTGTCATAAATATTGGAAATCAGAATTCCACATTTTCATCGCAAGATAACTTTGAAATGGACCCCAATGTGTACCACGGGAATCTGGTTTTCGACCCATTGGCAAGACGCTAGTATGTGAGATGCATGTTTGAAAATTCACGAAGGTTCACCTACGCTCGAATCTGATTAAAACGCGGATTCTAATTCATTTCGTTTTTTTTATAGTTTCGAATTTTGTTTTACTTGTCTTCACTAAACTAGAATCTGGCAGAGTTGTTATATAACCCGCATTCTGGTTGATGTCGGGTATTAGCCAATAAAATGAAATGGTCTGTTGCAGCGAGCTCTTGGCGTGCGATGCACGGAACAGTGGGTATCGTACTAGCAACATCAACGCTGATCGATTAATCAAATACAACAGGTCAGGTCATCGAATTCATAAAAATCGAAACGATATATAGATCTGTATTTTAATCCGATTGTCTATGCCCACGCTAGGATGTGAACTTGTAACATTCTAGTCTGTCGGGAAGTTCCTACCACTCCATGTACTATCGTGTATCTCTTCCGCGACATAAGGCGCTCCCCTACGGACCCGTACAACTTAGCTTGTCAAACTATAGTCACTGCATATCACCCACCCGATGAACAGAATTATTGCTGATAATTATTTGTACATCATAAAAAATATACGGAAACCCAGATTTTCTAGATTTCGGAAGAAAAACAATGTTCGTAGCTTGTAGAACGGAGCGTCAAGATCCCCTTGCAGTTTGAATTTTATCCTCCGCGCAGTGCACGGGACACTATAGAAAAGTAAATTCCACCTATTTATTGAAAAGACCACGTTTTATGTTTACGAAAACGAAAACCACGTTCAACCCCGTTCCCCAAAATTATATCACGAATTAGTATAACGCTCTCAACGGTCAATTTAAAAAGTGTAAAGAAAAACAATAAACTTACGTCTATATCCCCAACATGCAATAACATAATCAGTACTACTCCTACTACGTTTCTAACAGAAATAAACTTAGGATATGAACAATAAGGTTTTCATACCTATAAATATACTTTTTTTTAGCTTGTGGCATTTCTTATCTGATATTATATATCAGAAAAAATCAACAATCTGTGAGATAATTGGTCGTATCGAATAATATTTTGTCGTGTTTTTCAAGATGTAATATATAGGTATAAAACAACATCTGTTTATTAATAATACACAATATGTAGATTGTTTTTGTGTATTGTTATACTTATGTTTTGCAGTGATAGATTATTTTATTTTACGATTCGTTCATATATACACGATGATCTTATAACAATGGAGGCTCGGATAAAAAAGATAGAAAATGACCGGATAAATGTTTGAAAGAAATCCCCGAGAAAACTCATTTATATCGACTCTTCTGAGTTAAGTGAGAGGAAGGATTCAAGAAAAGGGCCCTTGACTTCATTGAGGTCTAGAGATACTCGAATGATTAGCCGTCACATCGCTGTAGCGTAGTAACGAGAGAGAGAGAGAGAGAGAGAGAGAGAGAGAGATTGAGAGGGGGGAGGAGAGAGAGCTTAACTTTGACACCACACAAACTAGATCATTTATTTAAATAAAACCGGAGGCCCGGAGAAAACATACGATGTTTGGCAGGAGACCCAACTCATGTAGTGTAGTGACAGTTGTATAGTAATTATCTCGACATTGATGGCGCTCGTTCTGCATACAAGAATGACAAAGTGTATAACTATAGTTCTTAAAATTACTTTCCCACGAACAAACTGGGTGATTTGATGATATATTTAAACTAAAAAAATGTTCAAACTAATTAATCTATCCTTTTCTTCAAATCTTTTTCATAACATTCAATTTGTGAGGTAATATTTGTATCACGTGTCGCTGATTATTTATCATAAATATCGATTCCTAATTAAATTCACGGATTATCCACTGCTCACGTCTTTTTCCGCGGTTTTCATATCAGAAACTGTTGTACGCTTAAGCTCACTATCAATTTTATCAACACATACATCAAGTGCTCACTAACGCTGGGATCTTCTCGTGCAAGCTTTGACGACACCCGAGCAGACATCCCTAATCGACGGGTTGTCGATTAACGAAACCCTTATATTTTTGTCCGGTATGAGCTCCATGAGGAATCCCATATTTTTCTAGTAAGATTGGATGTTTCTTGTTTCCATATATACCACATTTGCCATACTTTTATTGGAAATAACCCCTCGATAAATATTTTTCTGGGAATGTATCTTTAATGGTGTCAATTAGTCTAGAATCCAAGTAACAAAGTTTCATAATCGCATACCAATAGATGGCAATTGTGTTTTGGGTCAGATATGAGCAACGAGATCATCGGTTCTAGTTTGCTCCTAAAACGATCAGAAAGTCTGTAAGTTTGATGGAGTTTAATGGGGTTTATCTTCCAGTCAACACAAACTAAGTAACTGAGAGATTCTAGATGTGTGGGGGGGGACCAGAAAAAAAACTCACAGGGTAAGGCAAGCGACTATACTCGCTTGGAACCAAAATAACGCCACTAGACTCGATGACCATTCGGCCACCCACACCAAACAATACTCCCAAGATAAAGGAGGCGGTGGGAAGACTCCTAGACAACCGTAAATCAGATCACAGCTCAGTTGATTACGACAAAATGACAACTTTTCTAGTGTAGCAATTATCTATAATAACTTATTACAGGATCTATTTCAGTTATATTTATGGACCATAAGTCTCATAATTGTAGCAATCTATACATTACACGGAAATTGCAGCCATGATATGAAGGTTGACATCGAATATCAAAACTAGGCTACAGGAGAAGATTTAAGACAAAAATAAAATGTGGAATTGGTTTATATTAGCAACGAGGTGAGTCATAAATAGGTCCATGATTAAATTTTCACTTGTCCACATTAAGCGATTAAAATTAATTCGGTGCCCTTTTAAAGGAAACGTTAACGTCTTTTGCGTAGATTTCAAAACAAGAAATGAATTGGATTATTTTGAACTAACGTATGGTTAATAAATAAAAGGAAATGAAACGGGGTTTAACGTCCTACTGATCTGCTCCGACAGATGTTTGAATGGGACGAAGAATTGAGGTCCCGTGTACATATTGGCATGCACGTAAAAGATCCCTTAGTAATTAGAATTCGATATAGCACACTGTATGGAGTATTATCACAGTTGGAGCAGAACAGTTGGACGTCAAATCACATTTCATTTCATAAATTTCTTACTCACTGAGCCATCGCGGCTCTCGTATAATTAATAGGTAGTTTATATTTTGTTTTTGTTTTTTTGGGTGGTGGTTAAGGGGGATAAAATATGCCACATATTCTGTGAAGTGAAGACATGTTGTTGTCGTATATGTGGTCGACTTCTGTTGACATAAATAATGTTTAATTATTATACTTCCGTGTTATCTTTAACAAGAAACCAGGTATATTTTAATTGGATAATATGAGATAAACACCTGCAGTAAATGGTGTTTATTTATCATCAAACAGATCTTTGTGTATATAAAAATTCATTATAAGTTAATGTAAATAAAATGAAATGAGCTAATCAAGACGGTCATACACCATGCAATGTGATATACGGGAAATTCTGGTTTGACAGCAGGGCTACTACCTGCTCTTTTTCGAATTCCAACAAATCCAAGGCTTCTTTTATGTGCATACCAATATGTAGACGGAATCCTGGCTTTTCGACCCACCCGAACGACTATGCATTGTCCCTTGCCAGACCCTCTGTCCTATACAACCTACAAGGGAAGCACGTCGTAAAATTTTAATGAACTTTCTCAACCAAAACGGGGATCGAACACTGGACTTTCAGATTGATTGGCTAGCCAACGTCTTACTCATCTAGCCACCGCGACTCCCAGTTGTTGATATAATTTCTGTTATTAATGTAGAACATTATACACAGTCTAGCTGTTCATATAAATAATGTTGACAGATTTGTTATATTCGACAAAACCTAGTAAAGTCATATATCATTCTTACACTTAAAAAACTCATTTACACAGGAAATAATAACACAATTACCTTACCCCCCCCCCCTCCTTGTTTTCCCATTCCCCACCATGGAAAAGATTTCTTCAAACGTTTCAATTTGAAGTTGAAAATGATATTTTTGCCAATTTCTTAACTGACAATAGTGAATTATAGGATTAATAGGACTATCTATAACAAGGTAGGACTGTTTATAGATACCATAAAATAAAAACAAGTACGAACAATCAAACCATAAGAAAATTCGAATTCCTTAAATAAACGGTATAGTCAAAATAGTGTAATCACGACAAACAGTGGTTACAGGTGTCCGGAAGAGAAAGCTTACCGTGCCTGGGACTTTGCCACCGGAGGTCGATAAATTTTGCAAAATAGAAAATATTTTGGTGCATCGTCTGTGTAGATGGCCAATTAGAGTCTTACCTGAATAGCTTATTAGTAGGTTTTCAGAAAAGGTGATTTCTTGATTGATGATTTTCATGCTAATGCAATGACTGCATTCTCATTTAGTTGTGGATTTGACAGTAACAGTGTGTAGAAAACGATTGACTCGTACTCGGCTGACCTTTAACTTGGCCAGGGGGGCCCTCTTGTCGGACGTTGGCCCCTTTGCCTGCCTTTAGGGCCCTCCCTAACTAGAGTAAATTTTCATTTTTCTCACTGGTTTTAGCATTTTTCTCCCGTTTTATATTTTCAACTTCTTTGATTTTTTTCGCGAGGAAGCCGGCGCCTCCAGCGCCTCAGCTATATAACGCCTTTGGCTACGACTTATGATATCTATTCTTACCTGTATTCTTTATCTTGATGGACGTACACGACTCAGATTCATGCTTAAGTGAATGTCAAACACAATTGGTAACATATGTGAATGCGATGAACAACTTTAATGTCTCTAGGCAATTGAATATGTTTTATTTCAGCATCATCGATTTCAATTATTATAAATTGGATATCACATTAAAGGAGCTAGACCTCTAACTCAACAGTATGCATAATAGTCGAAGTTAACAACACTTGTTAGAATGTAATATTTGTCCATTTCAATCAGTATTGATATTATTATCTTGCCGTGAAAATATGAGATCCTAATATCCAATATTCAAGACATAATGACCATTTTATAATCAGTAAAAGAGTCGTACATACTACGGATAAAATGATTCCTAGCGCCGTTTGAAATGGACTACGCAAGCGCAAACGACTGTGGTTCAACTTCGACTTTTCACGTATTTCGCCGAACGTTAAGTTAAAATTTACACTATTTTTTAAAGAATGAATTACAGATACCCCCCCCCCCCCCAACCCCACAACACAGTTTATATGGGAAAACAATCACTGGTTTATAAGCATAGAAAAACGATTCGACAAGAATTCTCTTACACAACACTTTATAGCGTTCATATTACATTAATATCCCCTTTTAGTCCTATTTCGTTGATTTTGAGGTTCCAAAGGAAAAAAAGAGAGACCCCCTTTAATATAAGCATGATATATAATAGGCAATAAATTCTACGTCAATTGAAACATGGAGTTGGGGCGTTTACGATAGTAAAATAAAAGCGCAACATTTTACAAACACTTTCCTCATAAAATTAAATAGCAGACATAAGGTATTAAAAAAGTAATAGTGTCAATTGCACAACCCAAAAGGTATAACATAATCCAATATCTGTTCTTAGTAAACATCGCGGACACCAAAAGATAATGCTTGTCACCCCCTCTAAAGGGGCCCATACATGTTCAATAGTTGCGTCAATATTATTGACCCAATATTATTGACTCAATAATATTGACAGGAATTGCCCACACACGATTCAATATTTCCATCATCAATTTAATCATTTTGGGTCATTTTTCAAAATGGATGTCATGTTTACTCTTCCAAAGTTGACGATGGAATGAAATTATTGACGGAATTATTGACGGATTTTCCACACACGATCGATATTGTTATTCAATAAATTGACCGCCCGTCAATATATTATTGATGAACCATGAATGAAAATCAAAAAGGTTTTGATCCGTCAATATAACGACGCAACGATTGTTATTGGCAATATTTTGAGTCAATAATAGACGGAATTATTGAACGTGTATGGGCCCCTTTAAATAAATTGTAAACTACCTTTACCTTCTGAGGGAAATTCTTGATGTGCATCTCACGAAGCATTGCACCCGAGATTTATGTGATGAACGAATGTATTATCATTTTTCCTTTATTAATACTTGACTTAATGTCATGATGTCAACATAAATAATGTCTTCGTGTATTTAAGTTGTTGTCTTACTGTCGATTCACAATAAAACCTATCCTTATCAAGTTTTTTTTTTTTTTTTTTTTAAAAATCTAAATTGCCGTAGACCTTAAGATTTATGGCCATGACTAGGACAAAAATACGTTCAAGTGACATGATAAACGCCTATAAAAGAAACATTTTATCACTGGGCATCCGTAGGTGTCATATCTTATAATATTTACGGAGGTTGTTTGTCATTGTTGTCGAAAGCGATTATATTGCATTAAAATGGTTTCTTGGATAGAAAAAAGATATATATGTTGTCTGAAACTTGTTGGTATTATGGGGAATTTTTACTTTTAAAAAACAAACACATGCGCGGATCCAGGGGAGGGAGGGGGCGGTGCGGCGCCCCCCCCCCCTCAGCCCCAGTGAGACCGGTCATCACTGTTCAGACCAGCACCTGCAGCCAGCAATGGGATTTCCAGATTTTAGTTTCTTTGCGACGAAGAATCTGGGGACTACACCAAACCACTAATAAATGCGGCACTCTGATGATTACCCTTTTCTCCAATGTTGCCCCCCCCCCCCTCTACAAAATCCTGGATCCGGGCATGAAACAAATGTTATAAGTGTAATATATCATATCTAACCTACACGCAGTTGAGTTCAAGAGCGTGTCATCAAACTGAAACCGGAAATCCTTGTTTTTTTCCGTTATAAGTCTTGATCACTATGTCCACTCGTCACTAACCACGTCATTTTCTACGTTATTTCACAAATTTTTTTTTGTTGAAGTAAGGAATCGAAAAGCAAACCGAAAGTCAATGACAGTATATATTTAATAAGACATTTACTCGCCATTGTTGATTAAGACTACACAGTTTAAAGAGGGTTAGTTCTGACCCATACATTCGCTGAGGAATACTTTTAAAGAAACAAACTATCTTAAGTTGGGATGATCGTTTGACTGTTAATAGAGTCTTAAAGGGACAATAACACTCTTGCTGGCTTGTCAGGTCCAGAAAAAATAGCCCTATTCTAACAACCGGTTGTGTAAATTATCCATTACATCCTATTTTACTTGTCTATAGGGTTCGAAAATATTTTCTTTAAATCTAAGTTACATTTGAAAAGGTTTACGTAAAGTTATTCAAACCATGTATTTGAATTTTTCCAATTTTTTAAATTCGGTGTGTTAAGATGAAATTTGTATCATCAATTAATTGGAATATTGTAAAATAGTACAATTTGTTGACCAGAATAATGATTGGGAAATATTATTCAGTTACAACAAGAGTGTTATTGGGCCTTTAAATAAAATATTTCCGACGTGATTTCCCTTGTCAGTGATGCAGAAGGAGGGCCTGACAAGGACAGCTGCCTAGTCGTTCGGATGGGACGAAAAACCGAGGTCATGTGTACACATTGGAGTGCACGTAAAAGATCCCTTGGCAGTTGGAATTCGATATAAGAGTAGGCCGTAGTGCCGCTGCCCGGGCAAAATTTCCCTCATAGCACACTGTATGGCGTATGCCCGTCTTCAATTAGTTCAGGTTAAGTGCATAACAGTAGGACGTTAAACCCCATTTCTTTTATTCATTTAAATAAAATAAATGAAAAGGGGGGTTAACGTCCTACTGTAAATAGAGTTTTAAGACCTATCTCTAAATAAAGTTCATCGACCTCAACGTCAACTTCTTTTTTCTCAAGAACTATATACACATATTTATAGAGACATGCATTATATAAAATTTGGTTCTGAATAAAGCATGTTACATACAAGCACTTGAGAGTTGGTACTATCGTCATCTTGTTCTTTTTTTCTCGAAGCCATCCCTTCTGATATCCCGTATGTATATCCGTTTGCTGTGTTCGCAACAATAAGGTTTTGTTTATTTAAATTGGAAGGTTTAAAAAATTATCAAGTAACAACTTTCAAGAAGTAGTCATCATTAACTTTAAAAAATGATTAATAACCGAAATGAATTCAATTGTAAAGCCTTGAATGTCAGAGTATCTGTCATCGTTAATATAGCGTACCAGTTCTTAATCAAAAAATACTCCAAAGGTATAAATCATAAAGAAATAGGGTTACGCGAACCTTTCACATAATTTGATTTATTTGCAGTTAACGGTTCAGGTGACTTTATTGCATCATCATCGGCCTGGATCTAAGACTAGACAACCCTTTTTCCTTAAAGGGACTGTTCCGAATACAACAGGGCCTCAAAAATAAAAGTCCGAGTCTGTATGAAATTAAAACGCCAAAATATAGAAGAATGGTGTATATACCCTGACTCAAAATTTCAGCTCAAAATATTGAGTCGTTTGGACGTGAGCGTTAAAACAGCTTATCCAGACATGTAACCCTTTTAAGATTTCGGGTCAATTCTTTCGTTGGAAGACCCGATAATCGATTCCCGTTCCTTTAGTGGTCTACACGGTAAATGGTCCATGTGCTGTACTTGATAATAAAAGGTAAATTCAACCGACACATTATTTTTATAAAATAAAAGTCTGGTTTTATCAAATCACCGCATAATACAGTTTGGGACACCGGACTCCGTTTCAAGATGAAGACTGTGGGTTTAAGTTGTTTGAAAACGTATCACATAATATTGAGTTAGTTGCTCGACCCTAAGGTAGGGGATCTTAATGGATTTTAACAGTGTTATTCTCAAAAACATTATCGGGATTGACCTTTTAATGTGGTATGCAAACTCCCCGTAAACCTAACATACAAAGCATAATACGAAGATGTTGTTTACTTATAAATCCGACAGCAATAGTATCTATGGTTTCTGATCAACGACGATGATAATTGAAGTTCGTTCTGTACCGGCCGAGAAAACATTTTGATTCCCTGGTCTGTGATGATGATATGTTTTAAACGGACAGTTTATCTATAAAATTCAGCAGGTGACGCATACATTTTATTTATATCAAAGATGTGAAGTAGTCGGGATCTGTCATGATTTTTTTAAAAACTGCAAATCATAAAGTACAAAATTTTTAATTTTTTAACTGATACCACGTGTTCTAGAACGAGGAAACATGCCATGCCTCGTGTACGATACATGTCATGAGCACTCTTTATCGAGGGCCAAGGGTTATTTTGTGCAAGCCCCCCCCCCCCGTCTGGTGCCACAGAAAAGGGAATGAGCTACCGTCCTGGGCACATATAAATAGCTGAATGAAAACGGAGATATAGAGAGAGAGCAATGGGGCTTGACGTCCACTAGACACAAACTAGGTCATTTCGGGACTAACATAAGGTTTAGTTTTATTTCAATAATTTGCTTGCGCGAAGGGGTCTTTAGCAGTGGGAGGAAACCGGTGGACCCGCAGAAAACTCAAGAGATTGGTCAGGCGACCTTACTCCTTGCCACGTACAACCGGGGATTCGAAACCACGCCAGTTGACTCAATGACAGGCTTTATTATACAGCGCGCACACGCTAGCCATTCAGCCATCCAACCCCCAAAACGGAGACAGAGTGAACGGCGTATTTATGATGCATCTGTGTCGTTTGTGACAGTGACAAATTATGTTATGACACTATAAGTGATGTCTTTTCCTAATTGAATATTAGAGGACATAATGGCTATATTCCTCAGAACCTTCAAATTGTCGAAAAAAGATCTAAAGGCACACATTAAGGTAATTTGAATGTATATAAAGCTATTGTAATTTCCAATCAATTATTACGGTAAAACAGTCCAAATTGAAAAACAGTTTACGACTGTTCAGTCTATTCTTCATGTTCTTTTTTTATTATTATTTTGTCGGTTGTAAATCAGTCATTATATCCGCAATGTCTTATAAAATGGTGCACGAAACCACAGAATACACGACTCGTGTACAGATTATAAAATATTCATTGGATATAACGTTCATGTTTTCACGACAGCATTAATATATTAATTGAAACTGACTTATATTTAAATTCTAATTCGTGTTTTTAATTTCGAATTTTTTGAAAAATATAGAGTTAGAGGTTTAGCTCCTTTAAACAACACCGAGACATTTATATGTCAACAATAAAACGATGTCACGCAGAGTTAGGAGTGTACAATCAACATTTATATCAAGCGTAGTATTGCCCAAATTTAGCCTCATACATAGGCCTACCTATGCTCATAAAATAATATTCCCTTGAGCTTGGGGATTTTCCACCTATAGTGGAAGTACATATTTCGAAAGAAATAAAATGGGGTTTAACGCCCTACTATTGTGCTTCAACTGGGATAACGGAGACTGGCATACGCCATACGATGTGCTATGCGAACGCCAATATTGTGTACGCGGGACCTCGGTTTTTCGTTCCATCCTATCTACTAGGCAGCTGCGCCACTGATTAGGGGAAACCACGCCGAAGAATCCCGATGAAATTTCTCGGCCGGGAGCGAACACGCGACCTCCAGGCTAGCGAGCTAACGAGCCAGTGTCTTTCTCACTTAGCCACCATGGCCCCCATATTTCGAAAGACGGTTAACATAGATCAATGAAATCTTCAATTCGTCATATCTTTTTAAACAGAACGAAATTGAACCATATATTATTTACTGATATTCATATTAAAGATGCATTATGGGAGATTTTTATAGAGAGTTGGCCATTCTTGGTATAACAGTGCGAAAGTAGATGATGAAAGAAGAATTATTAAAAATTTCAGTTAAATTACTTTTTTCTGTACAATGTTATTAGCGTTGTAATATTTGACTAGATATGGGGGCCAAATGTGTCTTCACCTTGGCCGATTGTTTAATTGACAGGCTTTAACTCCACCTACATAATCTCGATTATCAAGTAAAGTTTTCAATGGCATGTTGAATATCGCTCAACAGCGGCTTCGCTAAGTACATTCTATCATTTAGCCTCATCTAACTGTTGACGTAAACATAACAGTTAATAATCTCATCACGGAGCGCCATATTTGATTGCATAATGTATCTTTAAAGATTTAATTTATACGGTGTAGTTTGCAGGGGGTTATATTTCGCTTAAAGCATAAAGTCTTTAATATCGCCATGTAGTTTATGTATTGTTTAAAGGTTGAGAGCGAGACATTAAGTAATATATTGTAACCACAGGAGGGCCGTAAATCACGAGTTTGTTTACAATATATGACGCAATGTCTTAATCTCGTGACCATTAAACAACTTAAAGTACAGACACTTGCCTTGCACGTGATTTGTAATGAAATACGTTATCCGGGTTCAATAACTATGTACACTTGGCACATTGCCCGTCATTTATTTGAAATAATGGTGCGCCAGCATCAAAGGATGACGTCACATCTGTATTCTAAAATTTTATAAATAGATTTACACTCAATTGTTTCCGTTTTTACTCTATGTTCCGCAAAATAAGCCAGCAATGTCAATCGAAGGCAAATTTCTAACGTCTGGTTATTCCAGTCTACATACGACGTTTGGTTTGGTGCGATATGTCTAGTCTCGTTCTTCAAGTCTCTTGCCAGAACTGGGGCTGAACCAATCAATGTCGATTTAAGTTGACAAATAATTCGTGTTATCATTATTGAAATTTTTTGATGATATTGAGTTAGAAACTTAGCCCCTTTAACTATTCTCTTTGAACTGTAATTGTATCCAGTGTGATTGGTTAAAATTACCCTTGCCAACACGGAAGTGTCTGTTGATTGGGTGGATGAAAGGTCAAGGCAAGACAGACCAGGTCACATGCGTTAAACAATTTTAAGGAGAATCTAAACATAAATGGACATCTGAATTGTATGTTTTTACCAACTTTCAACCCATAAAGTTTAAATAATTTAATTAAATCAACCTGTCCATAATATCATATATAATGTATTGGACATTAAATCTTTAACAAAAAACCAACAGGTCATGTCATTTGAGCACACAACACTAAACGTTGTTAGACCTTATTATAGCCGAATTTCCAACGAAATTAGGGTTTAAAGGAGCTAAATCGCTAACATTTTTAGGGACGTAACGCATATAATAATGTAATCTGATTGTATATGAACTGATTTACATTCAATTGTTTCCGTTTTTACTCTAATTTCATATCAGTTATGTTCCGCTAAATAAGCCAGCAATCTCAACCGAATCCAAATTTCTATCGTCTAGTTATTACAGTCTACATACGCCGTTTGGTTTGGTGCAATATGTTCAGCCTCGTCCCTCGAGTCTCTTGCCAGAACTAGGGCTGAAACGCAATATGGTACGCAATTCGTGTACCAATTGTAAAAAAGATTATTTTGTCTTAAATATTGATTATCAGAAACCCATCTTTTTCCGGTAAGATCACAAATCAACGTTGATTTAAATTGACAAATAATTCGTGTTTTCGTTGTCGAAATTTGGGATGATATTGAGTTAGAGACCTTGCTCCTTTAACTTTATTAAGCCTTGTTTAACTGTAATCAGAAAACACAAAATTGTTGACAAACGCACAAGTTATATCAAAAACAAAAAATTAATCCTTTGTCCGTATACAGTTTTTAAATTATTTATTTCGTTTAAATTTCATTCCACGTTAATTAAAATTCTCACTTTACCATGCGAACAAAACTGTGAAATAATATTATCGAGATTATAGTCCGGGGGCCAATAGGCGTATATTACTGTATTGAATGTAAATGTCTACACGAACAGTTAAAAGCATTTGCTGTTTGACTTGTCAGCATGCACAGATCAATTTTCTTTCAATGCTTCGCTTGCGCGTAGGGGTCTTGAGCAGTGAGAGAAATCCGGAGGACCCCGAAAATACCCACGAGGTTGGACAGACGATCAGATCCCTTGTCACGTACACCCGGGGAATCGAAACCATGCCAGTTGGCTCAATGAAAGACCTTATGATACAACGCGCAAGCGCTAACCGTTTTGTCATCCAACCCCCTGTGCTGTTGGGACTTTTGTCCTAATTTCGGCCTATTTTATCCTGATTTCCAACTGTCAGATTATCTGAAACATGCTGTACCTCAATGGTATTTTTCTCCCCCGCTCCCTAATTCGTGCCTTGTCCCTTACCCTGCACCCCCGACAAGGTGAAACATACGGGTGTCACACTCTTTGAGCCACCGTGACCCTAAATAGGAGATTAATATTAATAAATGTAAAAGTTCGGAAAGTTCAAGAAATTATATTACGTTATTTTTAGGAACTATACACAGGGTGAAAGCGAACTGGTTAAACCCCCATGACCTCTATCTAAGGGTCAACATACATTTTTATACTTAAATTAACATACATGAATGACAGGTTACCATGACCCGTGCAGTTTAGTAGCCATATTAATTAACAGACCACTCGTGTGTGTTGTTACAAATGACACGCCAGTATGTAAATCAACACGGGGGCTAAACTTTTACGGAGAGACGATAAAATCCACGATATTTATATTCTTGGTGTTTTGTTGGGGTTTATTTTTTTGCTCGGCGGGATTTTGTTCCTTATAAAAAGTCAGAACTTGCCATACCCCCTGCCACACCAAAGATTGCTCCTTTGATAATTGAAATTCCTAGGATGGGTTATGTAACTCCGTTTTGTTAAGTTAGCAAGCATTTTCGTTTCGGAAATAACATGGGCCCTGTTTCACTAAATTTTAACTGCTTAGCCAATCAAAATAGAAGTATCTACTAAAATTTAGATTTTAGGCCCCGTTTCTCGAAATCTTAACTAAGGATAAAATCCAAATTTGTGTAATTTAATTGGATAATATTAGATTGATTTTAGTGCTTAGCCAATCAAAATAGAAGTATCTACTAAAATTTAGATTTTAGGCCCCGTTTCTCGAAATCTTAACTAAGGATAAAATCCAAATTTGTGTAATTTAATTGGATAATATTAGATTGATTTTAGTGCTTAGCCAATCAAAATAGAAGTATCTACTAAAATTTAGATTTTAGGCCCCGTTTCTCGAATTCTTAACTAAAGATAACATCCAAATTTGTGTAATTTAATTGGATAATATTAGATTGATTTTAGTGCTTAGCCAATCAAAATAGAAGTATCTACTAAAATTTAGATTTTATATTTAGTTAAGATTTCGAGAAACATGGCCCAGAATGCTAGAAGACTTTATAGTGGAAAACGCAACGACCGATGGACCAGTGATTCATGTCACAAACGCGACGGTACATAATACATGTACGGTATAAGTTTGGTAAAAACCTCTACAAGACGACGGTTATTGGTATGTTGTTTCTTGTAAATGTTAAAGGACCTTAGTCCGTAACTCAAAATCCTCCAAAATCTTCGACATCGAAAACACGAATCGGTCAATTTAAATCAACATTGATGATGTAAACTTATCGGGAAAAGATGAGCTTCTAATATCCAATATTTAAGATAAAATATTGTTTTAACTTTGGTACACGAATCGTGTACAATAATGCGCTTCAGTCCCAGTTGTATTGAGAGACTCGAGGGACCAGGCTAGACACATTGCACCAAACCAAACGAGTTATGTAGACTGGAATAACTAGACGCTAGAAATGTGCACTTGTTTGCGATAGCTGGCTTTTTTCGTCGAACATAACTGATTTGAAATTGGAGTAAAAACGGAAACCATTGAATGTAAATCAGTTTATATACATTCATATTTAAGTATTATATGCGTTGCGACCCACTTTTGTGAATTTCTAGGTCCCAAATGTTAGCGATTTAGCTCCTTTAATATATACACGTAAAAAAAATGAAACAATCTGTGAATTTACCCACGTTCATAATGAAAAGAAAATATAAGAAATAGAAAATACAGGTCTGCTTGTGTTTAGTTCTTTTACAATAAAACAAAAGAGAGTGTGTTGTCCAATTATCAAATCAAATTGGTTATAAGCAGACATAAAAAACCCCAACAAATTCCAGGTCGATGACACACATTTGACAATAATGCGGCGACTATTTCCCAATTAGTCTAGATGTATTTATAATTCATTTGTGTATTATGTGACAATGACACATATTGGACAATTTCTTAAACACTCTAGAATATTTTTTACTCATCTAATGAACCCATAGCATCACCCAGAGACGCATGCAGTTGTCCAAAACATCATCAAATTTCCAGGACCTTGTGGTAGATTTCCTTCCACACAGCTTGACATTCTTTGACATTTGTATGGTATAATATAAAATATAACAATACGAGAATGGAGGGGAGATGTTAATAACATGATTCACTGTTTCAAAATGAAGGGTCATGATGCTATCTTGAAAGATGCTGCTGCACTGTTCATAATGTCTTTGATCCATCATCGAAAAGAATAAAGTAAAATATGAAATTTTGTCATTTTGTATATTATATGACAGTCAGCTGTACCACACAAGATACGTCTTCTGATAGGGTTTCGATTTGCTGAACATTAAACATGCAGCTACAAATTAGAAGAGAACATTGGAGTTTACCATGACCATCAGGTTTTGAACAATTGTGTTGTTATTTTTGTTTACCAACCAGCACTATCTTAAATATCACGTATCTTACAAAATGGTGGTCAACCATTTTGAATAGTCATAAGGTCTGAGGCGGAGATCCCTAATTGCTTGTATATAGCTGTTGGTTCAACAGCAGCCTTGGTTGCACAAACAGTGTTCGTTGCTTCAACAAATTAAAGGAAATCTCCCGTGTGCGCCGGGCTTTAGCAAAATAACCCGCCATAAGCCGTACAGTAACAATGAATGTTTCGCGGGTCGACGTAACCCAGAACAATAACAAAACAGTCTATATTAAATATTGAACACATTTTCTATAACATAAATACAAGCAAAACGATTTTCTAAAAGTATGAAATAAAACCAACACAGCTGCTGTTTTTGTATTTTGTTTACATTTTGAACGATAACATACTAGTTCTCAATATCTTTATTTTGATGCTTGACATTCTCAGCCCTTAAAATTCGTGTCTATAAAAGATTTTATTTTTATTAAACCAACCAATAATCCTGCAGTATGTATGTATGTGAGCAGACATAGACTCTGATAGACAGACGTCATATGCAACGCTGGTTTGTGAAGATTATTTCCAATGTGTCGTATTCCATGGATGACTGGGAGGGGTTCGCTGAATGGTAGGCGTGCGCGCTTTATCATACAGTCATTGAGTCAACTGGTGTGGTTTCGAATCCCCGGTTGTGCGTGGCAAGGAGTAAGGTCGCCTGTCCAACCTCGTGGGGTTTCTCCGGGTCCTCCGGTTTCCTCCCACTGCTTAAGACCCCTACGCGCAGGCGAATAATTGAAATAAAATTAAACCATACGTTAGTCCCAAAATGACCTAGTTTGTGCCGAGTTGACGTTAAACCCCATTTACCCCTCTCTCTCTCTATCCCTCTTTCTCTCTCTCTCTCCATGGATGACGAATGTTGACATAGTTATACTTTATCATACATTTGCAAATTCAGAACATGAATCTTTTTAGAGATTCACCTTTCACAATATGGTTTTAAGATCTGCGTAAAGCCTGCATTGTTTTAATAACTCCAAAACAAATTGACATTAACTCTCTATAAATTAATTTCAGGGCAAGTCAACTCTACTTTTTCAACACAAAACTTAAAACGATCTATTATAATCCAATTTATTAGGATAATAAAAACAAAGACACATTTACACACAGTTGGTGTTCCTGAAGAAATATGTATGTGAAAATGAAATATGAAGTGTTATAAATGAACTCATCACAAGACAACTGTCTACAGCTAATGACAGAAGAGATGAGTAGTCTACTTAAGGAAGTTAATCCTTGTAGAGATAGATTTCACAAAATTAAAACACGCATATACCCTTGATAACGATACATGTATGTGTATCGAAACGTTGCATGTTAATAAATCAGATGAAGTAAAAATGTGTTATTAATTAAGATATCAATTTCCAACAGTAATAACTTGGCTCAGAATATTAGTAATTTGAATGAAATAAATTATATTCATTTTGCTTTGTCTATTTTTAAAACTTGTATAGCAGTTACACAATCTTACATAATGTATCTTTAAGCATGCAATACCTAATTTCTAAACGAACACCATGAAAAGTCGTGAATACAACATACAAGATCTCAAATTCAAAACTAGAATTATGAATACAAGCCATAGAATCTTAAATGCAAAACTAAAGTTAGGAATACAACTCAAAATGAACACCACGAATAGTCGTGAATACAACACACGAGATCTTAAATTCAAAACTAGAATTATGAATACAGCTCATAAGATCTTAAATTCAAACCTAGAATTATGAATACAGGTTATAAGATCTTAAATTCAAAATTAGAATTATGAATACAGCTCATATGATCTTAAATTCAAAAATAGAATTATGAATGCAGTTTATAAGATCTTAAATTCAAACCCATAATTATGAATGCAGTTTATAAGATCTAGAATTCAAAATTAGAATTATGAATACCGTTCATAAGATCTTTTCGAAATTAGAATTATGAATACAGCTCATAGTCTGATGTTTTAAATTCAAAACTAGAATATTGATTTCTTGGGGATTGCTGTGATTGATTCGTGAATAGCACATCGGGCGTGTATCTGGAAACGAAACTGTGATATGATCGTCGAGAGACAAGTCAGGATGTTTACATATATTTCAATAGTTGTGTAAATCATGATTACAATAGTTGTTATTGTCATTATATAATTATTTATATCTACGTATAACATTTATGACGAATAGGCCGAACCAATATTTATTTAACAAAGGCACACAAAGATTTTGGTGCGAAATCAATATAAACCAGCGTAACGTTAAAATGGCCTTGACTTAAGTTATATTTCATCGATTTAAATACATTTTAGATAAGAAAGGTTTTAAAGGGCGGATGGCTCTATACGTTAAAACCTTAAAAAAGACGAAATTAAAGTGATTTTTATTCAAATTTTAAAAGTTTTATTGTAATTTCTTATCAATTTTATTCAGTGAAATGCGTTATTAGTCCATTCTATATAGGCGTTTTTTTTTATTATTGTGAATCATCTAATAATAAGTACTTTCACATTGTCTTGTGGGATGTGTTTATCTTTGTTCATTACAAATGACACCCAAAAACCAAAGAATACTCGACTCGTGTATTGGTTATAAATTAATGTTTATGGTGACTTTAATACTATGCGGAATTGAAACCACGCAAGTTGACTCAATGACCTTATGATACAACGCGACACGCTAAATATTCGGATATACACCCACCCACCCACATCCCAGCCCCCGCCATATTTTGTGTGCGGTCCTATGATTACTTTTCGATGATTTCACGTCGCCATCTTGTTAGCCGACGCCTGAATAATATTTTACTTCTATCCACGGTCATTGAGCTCAAGATGACATCTAATCTAATATGCAGAAAACTTTTTAAATTCGTTTTTTTCATTTAAATTTTAATACGGAAATACTTGTTTACCGTTTGACCCACTAAGGCTTCAAATTGTTTTTTTAAAATACAAAATAAGCAACTTAAACACCAATTTGAGCAACTAAAAAAAAAATCATTTGCATTTGGATTTTACGTATATTCCTATTTTAAAGATATCTAAATAAAGACAACACAATGCAAGAAAACATCAAATAAACTAATTTAATTCTGGACCATAAATCAATGTTTTCGTCCAGAGGTCTACTTTGTCTTTATAAAAACAATATTTCATTGGCCCGTTACACCTGTCACTCACCTTACCTGTTGTTGTCAATCAAGATTTTAAAGTTTACCGTTAGTCTATATACAAAAACAATAACCCTATTGTTTTTCAGGTATTATCCTATTGTTTGTGGTGAATTTACAATATATACGACATGTCGGGGCATCATGTCGTATTATAGTGACCTCGACATAACTTGAAGTATGGTGTAAATACTAGTATACTAGTATACTAGTATACAGGAAATATATACAACAACGGTATGTGTATGGATTGTATAACGGTAATTCATATATCACAGTCAATCTTCAGGTGTGAAGCGTGACGTAATAACTATCATCAAACACGACTTTAGTGAAAACAAATTGAGCAAGGATCATCATTCCCTGTCTTTGATAATCCCTCTTAATAAAATATGGGAAATATTGTCTAGCTCACATTATAATCATCTATACCATGTTTGTCTCGTTTGTTTTCTCCGGGTCCTCCGGTTTTCCCCCACTGCTAAAGACCCCTACGCGCAAGCGAATTATTGAAATTAAATTAAACTATATGTTAGTCCCAAAATGACCTAATTTGTGTCGAGTGGACGTTAACCCCCATTTCTCTACCCCAAATAGAAGCAGAATTATTCAATCCTATTCCAATAGTCCCCTTCCCAGTGAATGAGAGAGTGACTCGCTAACCTGGAAGTCCCGTGTTCGATCCCTGCATTGACCGAGAAAGTTCACTGGGATTTCCCGGCGGGGTTTCCGCTTGTCAGTGATGCAGGGCAGAGAGAATGGTAAGGGACAGGTATAGCCCACGACACACTGTATGACGTTAAACCCCATTTCGATTAAAATTCATTTCACCTAAATGACAACAATAGAACTATTGGTTTGAAAAGATATGATTGAAAACACTATATCGACTATACTAGAAATAATTGAAAATCTTATGGATACTTGCATGTGGGTTAATACCATCTATTGTTAAAATTAACAACATAAACTTTGTATTCTAACCACAGCAGCTGTTACCGTACACCGTATGTTAAATTGCTACAGATATATTTATAGTAATTGCACGTTTCATTATTAGACGATGACCATTCAACGTTGCTTGTTTATATTGGGGGTGGGGGGGTGTCCGAATGGTTAGTACGTGCGTGCTGTATCATAAAGCCTTCATTAAGACAACTGGCGTAGTTTCGAATCCCCGGTTGTACGTGACAATAAGTATCACCTGTCCAAACTCGTGGGTTTTCTCCGGGTCCTCTGGTTTTCTCCCACTGCTGAAGACCCCTACGCACAAGCGAATTATTGAAATAAAATCAAACCATACGTTAGTCCCGAAATTATCTAGTTTGTGTCGCGTGAACGTTACCCCACCTACCCTCTCTCTCTTGTTTATATTTGACACCGTTACAAAGCCCCAATATCGTAATTATTTAATAAAAAATAGCCGCAAATCTAACCTAAAAGGAACAAGCAATGGTACATAAGTTCGCTAGGAGCTTGGGCGGGCGATTTGTTAAAAATGATTGAAAAGATATGAAGTTCTGGAAAGAATTTGTACCCCTCAAAAAAAATCTACGTTACTCTGACATCCATTACAAGTGATCTATGACCAGTACAATAATTCCAAGTCCATAAGGGTTAATCGTAACTACCCAAATACGACCGTAATAAAGCAAAAGAAAATCGAACACTGACGTAGAGATTGGTGACAACTATGTAAGTTATTCATGTTCCAGTCAAAATATTAATAAGGTTAATGTTCATGGCGTGAGATGTGTCCTTGACAGGTAGCAGTCAATATTTCGAGCTCTCAGTAGATAGTTGATTGTCATCTTCTATTTTCATTTTCTATTAGCTGTATAGGGGTGCCAAACTTTGGAATGAGCTACCCAGAAACATCAGAGAGTGTACCCAACTATTCCAGTTTAAATCTAAACTGCATGAAGATTCACCTGTTTATTAACTCATATAAATAAAATCCATTGTGTAAATATGATTGCACAGCGCTTAGAAATAACTGTTTTTTAATGTAGCGCTTTAAAAATGAAAGTATAATAAAAATAATAACTCTCCCAAAATTATTGTAAAAACAGAAACGATTGAATATGCGTTATTTTATGCGTTGCCACCCATTTGTGTCAATTTCTAGGTCCTAAATATTAGCGATTTAGGTCCTCAATTTTTAAGAAATTCACCTTCTAATAACTACTTATTCATGTTGTATAATAAACTCTAGCCAGGTCCATGGGTCTCCTTCGTCGGTAAAATAACCCAACAGTTATTTTTGTTTATCGTGTGTTGCTTTAAAATCGTCAAAACTCTTTTGATTTGTGTAGAATAAAATTGTCGATTTTTTTGTATACAGTATATGCACATAAATAAACTTATTATTTTCTTTGTATACAGTATATGTGCATGTACATAAATAAACTTATTATTTTCTTTGTATACAGTATAATGTACATGTACATAAATAAACTTATTATTTTCTTTGTATACAGTATATGTACATGTACATAAATAAACTTATTATTTTATTTGTATACAGTATATGTACATGTACATAAATAAACTTATTATTTTATTTGTATACAGTACATGTACATAAATAAACTTATTATTTCTCTTATATTCACAGTCTGATGAATAAAACATTCGATCTTTTGTTTCTGAGTTGCAGACAAAGAGGTTGAATTACAATTCTTTGATAGAATCACCGAAGCTCAACTTCAATGAATAACTGTTTCTTTTTTGTCGTGATTGTAATTTATTTGTTGTAAATGTATTGATGTATAAGTATGAGTTATATTCATTACGAACACTGCCTGCTGTTCAATTAACATTACTCTTTTTAATTATATGGTGGCTCAGTGGTTAAGGTGCTGGTGAGCTAACCTTGACTGTGTTGGCCAAGGAGGTTGTTCGAGATTTTGCAGCTTGGTTTCCCCTTGTTGATGGTGTAGATATATGGTCTGTCAAGGAACAATTTCTAGTTGTACACGTTTTGACATGGGCTAGGTCTATATATTAAGGGCAACTGCAGATTTCAGTAAGGTCGCAACATGTAAATAGGGTTAGGGCACATGATTATGGGTTACGGTTAGCTAACAATGTTTACATCATGTGATCTCTGACCAAATCAGAGCTCTTTACCTAGTTGGGGTATACCACGGGTCTGTCCAGATACAATTTACGCGATAGCACACTGCTTGACCTGTCTTCAATAACCCCGTTTAGTTGGTGTCGAATGGTAAAAGTAAAACACAAGGGATCTTTACGTGCAAGCCAATGTAAACACAGGACCTCAATTTTTCGTTCCACTCGAAAGACTAGAAAGTTGTCCTGCACCACTGACAACAGGAAACCACGCCAGGGAATTCCAATGCATTTTCACAGCCAACACTGGGAGCGAACCCGCGAGTCTGCGTCTTACTCACTAAGCCACCGTGAACCCACCGTGATATAAAGATCACCTGGCAGTTGGAAATAGAAAGACGAATCGACCGTTGAGTCGCGACCAGAAGACAATTTTTAGAATAGCGATTAAATGGAAACCTAAAGATAAAACCCGGTTGACAAGTAATTTGTTTTTCAATCAGAGTTTCAATTATTTATTTGTGTATATCACAGAGTAAATTGTGGTATGAAATGTAAAGAACGACCAGCGATCTTACTAATATAATAGATCTATATTATGAATTTCATATGACTACTTTACAGCGAGAATTTCAAATTTTCTAGGAAAGTCAAAACATAATTATTTCTAAGTGTTTTGCTCAATAGGTTATCAACTCACTATTATACGATCATTGGCATTATATCCCACCCTTAAAAATCATTGACACGGGAAATAATAACACAATCACCTCCCTTGTTTTCCCATTGACTACATGGAATAGCCATAATAAACGTTGGAATTTAAAGTTGAAAATGATATTTTTGCCAATTTCTCAGCTGGCGAAATAGTGAATTATAGGATTAATGGGATTATTTTCTAACAAGGTAAAAGGACTGTTTATTGATACCATCTATTGTAAGGCTTTTTTTAAAAAAATTTAAAAAAAATGTAACTTAAAAATTTGAAATTGTAGCTTTAAAGGACATTTTGTGAAAGCAATTTCATAAGGGTATCCCCGTCGTTATGAAGCAGGTAACGTTATAGTTAACAAACCTATTGAATATTATTCTTAAAGATTTATATTATTATCCATGAGGGTATCCTCCCCGCTATGAAGCAGATTACCCTCATCGCAGAGTAAGAATAACGTTATTTTTACTCTGTTCCCTCCTTAAAACTTGCAGTTAATAAACCTATTGAATGTTATTCATAAAGATTTCTATTATTATTTCATATGACATTTACATTAATCTTTATGATTAATTCTATGCAATATTATTTTATGCTTTATTGAACAGGCATTCATACGAAACAAGTTACCTTTATTTTCACGTTTTTAATCAATAAAAAAAGATAGAAACATGTAATGATTATCAATAAATATAAAATACATTTATTATTAGGTATGGGTATGATATTAAAATTAATATGCTGGTTTCCCACAACAACCGATATACCAATGTTAAAAACAGTTTTGTACACTCATGGAGTGGGGGGTGCATAGCCGAATGGTTAGCACGTGTATATTGTAACATAAGGTCTGTCATTGAGTCAACTGACGTGGTTTCGATTTCCCGGTTGTACGTGACAAGAATTAGGGTCACCTGTCGTGGGTTTTCATCGGGTCCTCCACCCCCCCCCCCATCCCTATGCGCAAGCGAATTTTTGAAATAATATTGAACCATGCGTTAGTCCCAAAATGACATAGTTTATGTCGAGTGGACGTTAAACTTACCCCACCGTAAGTCCAGTAGAAAAAAAAACAACGACATCCAACAACAAAAGATTACACAATACACGAGTACAGACCCAGAAACACACAACCCGTTTCAACAAAAATCAGTAAATGCAGTAAGTGCCAAAGTCCAAATCCCTAAATGTTTTGAGTGAATCTAGTAGTTACCGAATGCACATAACATACATGCAATAAAAGCCCAAGTCCAAATTTCTACATGTTATGAGTAAATCGAGTAGATACCGAATGCACATAACATTTATGTTTATTTATTCAAAACTAGCCAATCAAATTGTAATTAAGTGGAAATAGGCAATTATCAATCATGAATTATTAATGTGGTCCAGTAGGATGTAATGTCTAGTATAGCTTTCTGTTTACAGCTGGTATCTCTAATCATAGATTTTATTTCTTCTTTAGAAGAGGCGTTAAAAAAACTACTAAAATAAAAAAAACCTAAAGAATACTAAGTGGGGAGCTTTGTTCATTTTCAAAGCCATAATCACACTATAACAATTTCAGCCTTGTAGCAGCTATTTTTACGATGTATGAAATAAATATTTCTAAATAGTATGGTGGCTCATTTTTCGGGCGTCGAGAGGGCGTGTTCATAAAAAATTAGAAAATGCTGCATAAGCCAATAAATTAGATTGGTATTATTTTTAGTTGATATAAAGCAGATCAAGTAATTTACTTTAGCCACCCTAAACTAAAGTCGTTCACAGCTGAAAAATAGCGCCTGACTCGTTCCCTTTTCATTTTTTTTAACAGATGGAAGTCTGACGAGGCCAGATTTTATCAGGATCTGCTGCAAAACTTCGCAAATTGCCAGTTAAGGACTTCGGCACCCATGTTTCAGAAACTTTTAGCATTCCTAATTCGCTGGCGATAATCTGCTGAACACCTCATGAGAGATTCCCACAACACTGCCATGCGCCCGAATAATGTTGAATGGTTGCTTTCGATGGCCTTCCAGGACGCAAGTCATCGTCAAAACTCTCTTTGCCAGGTTTAATTCCCGCAACCCACTGAGTAGCTTCACAAGATGGTCTGGGAAGAAAACAATAATAACACATCAATGTTGCAGTTCTTATGTCTATGATTCATTCAATGACTAAAATTTTCACAGCAGGAGAGATGTCCCCTGCCCTCCGAATCCCCTTCCTGGCTGCTTGCGCCTACAGTATGCGCAAGTTGCAATCGGCACTCAGCCCCCGCCCAAACTCCTTCAAACCAATCATAGTTGGAAATGAAATTAATTGGGGTTTAACGTCCTACTGTTCTGCTCCGACCTGGGTCAATGGAGACGGCATCCTATTTGGGCAACTGCATCAACAGTTCAGAAAAGAATAATAACACACTCAATAACATTCATAATATGACATGAACGGTATGTCCACTTGAATAAAATTGCTTTCGAGAGAGAGAGAGAAAGAGAGAGAGAGAGAGAGATGGGGTTTAACATGAACG